>CAMGYJ010000009.1:48483044-49777521 GCA_946122785.1 Linum tenue | reverse complement strand
TTCCAGCAGTGAAATTCTGGGAGGAATCTTGCGCCGAAGGTATCCAAGGCGCTCCTTCGAGCTGTAGTCAATGATGTCCACTGGCAATCTGTTATGAAAGAACCTAGTAGGTTTGTTGTGTTCAATTAGCTAACTGGTAGAAAGAAGATGCATATAATGAAAAGAAAGATGCAAATAGTACAGCATACCTGTTCATTAAAAGATGTGTCGTTTCATTGTATGGTTGCACAATGAGACGGGTCCCAGGAGATGTCACGAAACAAAACGGCGGAATATGGGTGAATTCGTGGACATTTCGGGTGAGGCCTGTTGCTGTAATGATCAGAGGATAATGCACCTCGCTTCCATCAGCACTATGAATGAATTGTTTAATCCGCGCTTCCGATGTAGCTCACAAGTCCTTTATTGCCACTATGAAGTTGGAAGACAACTAATGAGTGTTAATACAGACCAATTTCCATTCAAACGTATAAAAACATAACTGATTTCGAAGCATTACCTCATGTCTTCAAGATAGATTTGGAACATAAATGTATCAGAATTGACCCCTAAGTGGTTCTGTTATGTGCGTCACGCATCCTGTGATTTCTGAAGCACGAATCTGGTTGAGTTATTTGGTTTGCATGTGGTCTGTAAATATTATATTTAGGGAAAAAAATATTCTGTGCATCAATTTAAGATGCAGGATGCTGTGTTCAGTTTGGTTAAGCACGAAGAAGAAATACCTGAGTAACAGAGTGGGAGACTTGCAGGAGAAACACTGTAATCACAAAGAACTTGATGGGCACAGTCATCTGGAAAAGTCATGGTGCTGCGATATTCATGGATTCCTTCGAACGCACCTCTATTTGTGAAAGACAATCTCAAAGTGGAAGGTGCAATTCGACGTTCAGATTTAGCCGGTATCACAGTTGGGTTTATCATGGTGTAGAGACAACCAAGGTTCATGTCTGAACACATGTCAGGAGAATTTCCACATCGCACAACAGCTTCCATAAGCTGTCCCTATAGCAGTTACAATGTTGGAAACATGTGTTCACTAAACATTCTATGTTTAAAGTATAAGCAGGAAGTAGTTTTGTTTTTTATAGACGTACCTCTTTGTCTAGCCAAAGCATTTGTATAGAGGTAGCAGATGTAGTTTCACAGGGGTCACATTCTGTCCAGATGTTCAGTAGGCGTGCCATGAGGAAAATGTTGTTGGTTCCCAGATGGAGTTCACGGAAGGTTGTGGATTGCTTCATGACATCTAAAACAAAGCGAAACTGCATGACAACACATAAAAGCATACGGAGATAAGGCTATTGTTCAGTAATGGGAAAATACCATGTGGGTCCGGTGGTAACATTTCGCTCTCTGTGTTGCCAAAAAACAGAACTCAGTGGCCAGGAATGTTTTGGGTGCAGGACGAACTTGCTTTCTATAGCTGCGGGAAGAAATATGATCACCAGAATAATGGGAAAGCTATCAGAAATAACAGTAGAAATGCACAGGTTATTGCACCAACCAAGAACCATGTGTTGCTCGCTATTTGGAGACCTGTCGACATTTAGCGGCAAAACAACAAATAGTCTAGTTTAGAAGGACATTCGATTAATGCATATGTCCCTTTCCAAGTCGATTATTCAAAACCTCACCCACACACACTTTTAGAGTCCCCCGTTAAATCCAAAGAGTAGGTCAGTAGAACTTTTGCCGTCCAAAGGGTACAGATGAACGGCTAGCAAAAACCTAAACACAGGGAATGAAAGACCATTAAAAACAATATCGAACTCACAGTCAACGCGAAAGTGTGGGCAGATGCTGACGCTGGGGGACTGGCAGCGTTTCTCTGGGCGGGTTATGCTGAAGGTGGGGGACCAGCAGCGCTTCTCTGGCCGGTTTTATAACTTAGGGTTTTTTGTTACGAACAAAGGGTGAGCTGAACGACAGAAAGACAGGCAGTTTATTTTAGGAGACAAAGTGGAAGGTTTGATGGAGAAAGCTATTGGGCCGGGCCAATCGGTTATGGTATGTTTAAAAAACTGCATCATGCATAATTGGTGGGCCGAATTGGTAAGTTGTGCATTTTTGTCGACCCAACTGGGGCGGAAGAATGTATCTAGAAATTATATCCATCATGGTTTAAATTGGCCCAGTTATAATGCTAGCGGGTGTTTTCGATAACCTATTCATAACTGGACTGATTACGCAAACTGGGCAAGTAATTAGGGTCTTGTTCCATCTTGCTTTTAAAGGTTGCTGGGGCAACACTGAGTACTCTCTGTCCATGTTAAATCTCCTCTCATCCGTGTACAAATCAGTCACATATTTGCAGGCGTTAATAAAGATCCTTAGGTTTGGAAGCCGTGCAGTTGCATAATTTGATTTTAGAGTGGACTTTCTTAATGATCAAATGGGTCCAGAGACTATAGAGCTAGTTTGGTGGTCAAACTCTCTATGTATCGATAGGCTGTCAAGTGATGTACCTGTTTTTTTGTTGTCTGCGAGCAAGCACATTATTTAGTCACATGGGCTCCGAGGTAGAGTTGCCGATAGGAAGGAGCACGTACAAAATGGCGAGACTATCTGTGTTCATTACAATGACATCGGAAGAGGTAACATCCTGGAGTCCTGGTGGCGAAAATACAGCGAAGGGCTTTCGCAAAGCAAATCTAAGGAACACAAAGACATTGAAACGAAATATATTTTACAAAACTAAATGCTAACCCTGAATCCTTATTTCTAAGACGCTTAAAACCAATCCTGAACACCTGCAGCATGACGATGCCAGACTGCAACAACTTCAAAGCGTTCATGCCTATCCTTACAGCAAGGCAACATTTTGATCTCAAATGTATAAGTGCGGTAAAGGACAGGTTGGAGGAGACGGCGAACATCTGCGTCTTCAAGGTCCCATAGAGGAAATGTTTGCAGTAATGCAGAAGCTGCTTCATGACTAATCAAGAATGAAGTCTTAAATGTCTCGTCACAGACGTCGGCTGAGATATAGAAACTATTTATGGTTGTATGAGAAATCTGAGTCAATTTGATGATTCTATCGGTCTAAGTATACTATTACTTTTATGTGCGTACCTTTTAATCCTGTCATCATGAGCAATGGATGCAGAGCAATTAGAACAGACATCATTCGGGGACAATTTATGTTTTTGTGGTGAGCATTCAGGGCACAACCAAGTAAAGAATCCAGATTGGTGATTGATTTTCTGAATTGTCGCCAAACACCTAAATGTTGCCTACAGATAAAGAACAAAGAAGGATTAGGGGTGTGTAATTTGAGTATTATGTGAATCATGGTAAAAGGTAAGGCAACATACACTGTTGCACGACGCAGTGTGCAGCGCATCATCCTCAGCCAACAGGAAAAGTAAGTCTGCTATCGAGTGGCATGGACCATGTCGTTGGACAGGTCTGATAATGTCATTGGCGCGCCATTGACTAATGTAGAAGATCGGCATATTCGAACTCGAATGTCTGCATCGAAATGAAAGACGAACAATGTATGCAAGATATGATCTAAAATACATACTGGGTTTTTGTAAAAGGATGCAAACCTGTAAAAGCTGGGCCTATGCATTCGTAAGGTTTGGTCAACGATGACCCTTGTACTGCATGTATTCTTGTAAATATTTTTCCCTGACTCCAAAAGAATGAAGAACTGAGGAACAGACAAAGCGGCGGCATGTTGTGTTGGCACAAATCTTACCATCTAAACAGTGGCCGACCATAGAAGTCATAGTTGCAATGACAGGCCCGTTTCGCTCTTGGCTAACAACCAATGCCTCAAGCGCATGCATGATCGAGTGGTCGACGATTTGGGTTAAAATCTGTCTATTGCTGCATGTAAAAGCAAAGAAGCACATCTAAGCAACACACATCATTCGGGGAGCAAAAAACTCATGAAGACTGAATACATGCCAATTATCTTCCAGGATAATGAGCTGGTGCATTGACATTACATCGCCTGGTGTATCCATGTAGGGTTTGGAGATGGCGACTATGCGGCCCATTATGTCTGGGTAATAATAATGAATCACTGAAGGGTTACAGGAATAACACGACACAAAACAAATGAATGGTGTATTTATATGGCGACTGGATAACCTGATCTCTCCTGTTTGGCAAGTGCACGCATGTATAAGTCAAAGAAAGGGACTGGTTCTGCCATGTCGGTTGGGTGGTAATCGGACGGTGGGGGTTCAGGAACAGACCGGAAGCTACTGTTGTTTGTAAAACGAAGTTCGGAATTATGTGAACAACAACGGCCCATCATTCTTGCAGGGGTAACGAAGAAGGAAGATATCATGTAAATTTTGCCCGGGCTAAAAACTGGCTGACCCAATTGGGGTGCGACAGGATCCGACGTCGCAACAATCAATATTCCCTGGGATGTGTCATAATGTAGAAATCAGCCAATGTAAGGACAAATAGATTCCGATAGATATAAATAGAAGTGCAAATGAAATACCTGCTTATCGAGTAGAAGATGATGATCTATATCATGGCCCGACAGCGGCTCCTCGCCATGTATGCAGATGTCGAACCTGAAGCAGTTCGTCCGTGTATCCAAGGTCAAGCTGATTGATCTGTATTGTTTCGCCCATGACTGGAAGCTCTGTTCGCTGCGGCGGCCGATTCTTTGCGAGAGGAAGATTAAGGACAGAGAATACCCTAGAGAAGCTAATAGAAACCGTACCGGGCCCCTTTAAACAAGTGGGCCTAACCATGACAAAGTGGGCCAGATGTAATTACATGCACAGCATGTCCTGCATAGCCCCGCGTCGACGGGCCCTATATTTGATTAGGTCAGCTCGACTGAACTGCTATGTAAAACAACACATAAAAGAAGAGGCCTCTCTGCGTCACCACTTTGTTTTACTTTCTTGGAGACCCATTATAATCAAGCTGCACTCTGGCAGGACATCTAAAAACGGTTTGAGTTAGGACGAACAATACATATTGCATACCTGAAAAATGTTCCCTATATTGAAAGCATAAACAACCAGACAGGCAGAGATCAACGGCAAGATGGGGGCAGATTATGTTTAATGGATAACATAGAGCAGGCTAAACATATAGCTGAGGAGCGCAAGTGAAGGTACTGCACGCAGATGTAGTGTACACGTTTGATTGTGGAAAGGGACGGGCTTAGGAAAAAACAGATCGTCTAACAATACTAAAATAGAGGGCAGAATTTGCCTGGGTGCCACTAAACCACATTTATACAAAGAGGGTTCCAGATCGTCGCAACAGAGATATGGTTGGTGACATGGAACGCTCTAGCAATCCGTAGTTCTAGAGTAAAGTACTTGCCTTCAACATCTTGAACAATAGTTTCTTTCTCAGGAAATTGTAGCACACTAAACTCATCGACCGGCAATCTGAGCAGTTGAACCATTGCATCGTGATCGAATTTAACTATTTCTGTCCTGACCAAATCACTACACGACACAAATGCATCGTACCTGTTTGACCATGAGAAAACTTGTCAACATTTGAAAGGAAAGAACATTTGGAAGAGACTTATATGTCTGACCTTAGAGAACCGTGTTCATTCTTAATAAAGCATTGGTCCAAAGTAACAGCAACAATTTTTGCCAAACACCAGTAGCGCGCCTGCACAAAAGCAAGAAAGGTTGTAAATATGGACTTGAGAGCACGTAAGCGTGGCTATACTACATCTACCTCAAAATTGAGTGTATCAGCCGCAAGCAGTCGAATCATTCTGGTGAGTGTGACTGCAGTCGGCAGAGGGTGCCTGAAAGGTTTGTAATTGGGAACCGCTGCCTCCTGAAGGACTGTAATTGGCCTGTGGTCATGTAAAAAGCTGCGGCGCAAAGAATTAGTGCGCCTTTGTGTCTATATCGATACAACACAATTTGAGATAAACAGGTAAGGCACAGCTAACCTGTTCATCAATGTCCTGTGACGATGTGAATACGAACCATTAATTGTACGGGTTGCCTTTGTGCTGGTTAAAACCAATTGATCTACACAGGTAAATTGTATTTCAGCACAGATTTGTGTAAAAGGCATAACAACGAATAGAGAGATTAAGAGGCGCACATCTCGGTTCAGGCTGAGCAACAAAAATGCTCGTGAAGGTCGCGACCACCGGATATTTGAGTTCAGCGGCTTCAGCCCAATAGTAGAAATCATCGTAGGGAGCAGTGTAATTGATCACAACAGTTTGCTTCCTGATAGAATGCAGAGAGTGTTAGTGTAGTTCTCACAAGTTCGAATGTAAAAGGAAGGACTATAAACATTAACCTGGTGTTTTCTATTTGGATCATCATGAAGGTAGTGCTATCACTATTGTATACTGGTTCTGATATCGCTAAAACACGACCTGTGAGATCTGGAAACGTTCAAGGACCCTAGCATCAGAACAATATTTGGAGGAAAAATTTATCACGAGGCAAACCTTACCTGCCAAGTTCGTTGGGTCCAAGGCCATCCCGTAAAGTTCTTCAAATTCTGTGTTCTTAAATCCATCAACCGGGAACCGCTTCTTGATTTGATTTTCATCGAGTTTCCTGCATGATAGTCCTGTCCGAAGGCAAAGGCGTAAATTACCAGTTGCAGTTCTTTGAGTACTTCTTGCCACGGTTAGGGGTACTTCATCCAGTGCGTAGAGCAGGCCCACCTCGAGAAGCGGTTCGATATTAGCCATATCAATTCTGTCGGTGACTCCCTCAATTAAAGATTCCTATGAAAGAATAGAACCATATAATGAGTATCAGTTTGGCATAATAAGTAACATGGAATCAACTCGGAAAATCGAATATGCCAACCTCCACATCAACCCATAAAGTATACATGAATTGGTTGCTCTCCGTTCCCATGTATTCATCAGATAGCCAGATATGAATCAAGCGCAGTACAATGTGACCAGATACCATTTTTCCTTTGAGGTCCCAAACTGTAGTTGACGTACTGATTAGGTCTGAAATTTCAAAAAGGAAGTACACGGCATTCAACTACTGACAGCAACAGCAACGACCGTATCCATGCACTGGAAAATAAAAGAACTGGGCGATTGTTTTCCCCCCCTGTATAAATAACAGTGCCGACATGTAAATGATTAGAGTGTGAGGAATCCAACCTTCTGGGGAACTTCGTAGGGTACAATTGAGGTCCATTGAATTGTGTGAAACTTTGGTCCAGGCGACAGAGAGCATAAACTGCGGTGAACTGAGAGGCCAAGGAATGCCGGGATTTCAAGGCAAACCCTAAATTCACATGCGGCGATGTTTCCCCCAATCACAAGGATAATGAGATCAGACAATCAAAGCGGAACACTATGCATGGTATACCAAACTGCAAGTAAAAGAGAGATAAGTACAAACCGTTTGCGTCGAGTTGACGATGCAGCGCAGGATGGAAATAAAGTTCAGGCGAACTGAAGTTTGCATAGCACTTATTGAATTAGAAATCCAGGTTCTTTATACACGAAAGGAAGTAGGTGGTTGTTCAGGCTGAGTAAAAACGACTGTCAGTGTCTAAGGACCAAACAAAAACCATGTGGGCCGAAACCTCCTCCACTGTTGATTAGGGGAAACGACATTGACATATGAGTTCTTGTTGTGGGCTATAGATGGACCGTCATGTCTAACAGGCCCATGTGAATTAGCTTTTTCACTTGGTTATGTAGAATGGGTCCATTTATGTAGCTATCTACCTTAGAAAAGTGTACAGGAAAAACACATATCCTAAACTGAACTGTTCCCATTACACTGGCGGCAATAAAAGTTGGGAGAGTGAAATGGGCTGTGCCACATTTCTGCCACTTCATTGAGCATTTGTTTTGTATTGATCAATTAAACTATAATAACAGGGAATTCTCTTTCGGTAATGTACATTTAACACACGGGAAGATTTAATTGGGATAGTGCAATACATCCATCCCAATGACGTTTTTCTCAGAGTAAAGGGTTTTTGGAACTCAAGCGATCAATATGTGCACTTGTGCTTGAATGGTGAGTATTCCTGCAAGTGAAATACACAGATGAAATTAGTATGATGTTGTAAGACCTTCAAATTGATTTAATGTACTACCAAATGAGTCGCAAGACTATGTTGCTTAAGACGATCCCTTTTAGTAGCGGGTTGTTGGTTGTGAGGAGGAGTTGAAATTAGGTTGTCATTTCCTCATAAACATGAATCAATTAACAATGCATCGCTAGGGTTGGCTGCTTTTTTAAATAAATGAATACCATTTTGAAGTAGCGAATTTGTTAGGCAATTAATCACTCGTATCATTGAATAAAAAAGAAGAGTTAGGTGTTCATTTATTTATTATGACTTGACAAGCACATATCTGTATAGGCAGCACAAATTATTGGTTGGTATGCGTGGCAAAAGAAACAACATTTTTTTTTTTTAAAAAAAACAACCTTGCGGATGAATAATGTATTATTCATGGTTTCTATTGGTTTTTCAGTTTTAACCAAGCCAAAGCCATTAAGTTGCTTATTGGTTTAAAAAAAACCAAACGAAAAATTTGCTTTCCAATTGAGTTGTGTTTGGTTAAAACCCAAAAAATTCAAACCAAATGGACAGTCATGTCCACGTTTCGATCAAACAAATATAAAAACTAAAATAAAGCTAAACAATAAAAACCTCCCACCCACCCGAAGACGGTTTAACTCCCTTCTTCCTTTCCTTCCTCCATCGCTCTCACCTACCCTCCAGGCCCTCCACAGAAACCTGACCATCCACATCGCCAACCCGCCATCTTCTGCTTCTCCTGCTTCCCGCTCCCGCCGCAAACCCCGACCTTCCCAATACGCTTCGCTCATGCTCCCTCGTCGAACAACCTAGCGTCCAGTCACTACTCGCGCGGACTTCAACAACGCCACCGAAGCACGACGGTACTGTTTACTCGCCGGCGAACAGACAAACAGGCCATCCAAGCTATTGCATGCACTCATGATCCAGGGCTGCCTGACTGACCGATATTAGTACCATCTCTACATCTCCAGGAGGTAAGTGTTAAAATCTTACCGCATAAAGACCTATCCTAAGACGTTTCACCTCCCTTTCTCCCTGACGCTTTTTTCTGCTCTGCTCACTCTCCGGCCACCAAAGCAACTGGGAACCCATTCCAGTGCATGCAATCATTTTCCAGGCCTTCTCTCTGCCTGATCGACGTTAGTCCTACCTCAGCATCTCTACAAGGTAATCTCTAAAACCCTACCTCGGCAAAAACTCCCCTTTCCTCTCATCAAGAACTTCTACCACTTTTTCCAGACCACTCATCAATTACATTCGTTTGCTGGCCTTCAAATTAGGTTTCTCCAGAGCTAATACAATCTTATCATCCAGAATAGTTTGTTTTTTTTTAGTTCGATACTCCAAGGAAACTTTGTATGCTTGTAGTGACACATTCATGTATTGGGTTGCTATTGTTTGTGCACATTCGGGTTTACATATTTAGTTGATTAGTTGTATAGCTCTAACATTTGTTGATAGAGTTGCTAATATTGCTACTAATTTAAATTATAGGTTCTTTTCCATGGGAGACTTCGTTTCAAATTTGCGATATGAAGTTGCCGTACGAATTTGGGACCATATAGAAACGGATGAACTTATCCCTATGCAATTGGATGTTGCTAATCAGGTGAATCAGATAACATATATTTTATCTAGCCGGAAGCTATATTTTCTCTAAAGAATTTGCATCTAATGGGGTCTTGTTTTGAACTCCTTTTGTTTTGTATTGTACCAGGGCAAGTCATACATTTTGAATGGGTGGGTCAAAGAAGTGAGGAGATCTTGGAATGCCGACTCCGGCATATACATGCTGCACTTGACAATTGAAGATTTTACCACCGGTATTGAGGTCGTATGTCCATCAACTTACTTACGGCGAGTCATGTCTGCTGTTGTTGGTCCTGATGAGATGGAAGATATGGAGTACATTCCACTACTCAACAGGATTGGTGAGGGCCCATATAGTGCCTTGCTGACATTCGGACCTTGGAACAACGTGGAGAATCGTCTTAATCTCTTTTTGGTTAAGCTGTTCCCGATTTTAGACTAAGTAGCGTAGGGTATTATTAGTATAATCGGATTAATGTTAGTAATGGTCGACCTCACTTTAGTTTCGAATTATCTAACCGCGTAATGAATATGTGGACGCAATTTTTTTTGAAAGGTTATTATCCTTTTGCGGTGGTCCTTCATGTGACCATATTTTGAGGATCATATAATTGTGTTCTTTGTTAACTGTCACATTCCTTGCTATTTAGTAAATTCCTTTTAAATTATTGTATTCTAGAGTTTAGAGTTGGAACGCGCTGGCAGAGCCATTTAGGAAGCCGCCCAAACAAAAGGGAAAACCCCCCACAGGGCCAATTTAGTTAGATGCATTTGGAATGTATTAGCCCGGCTGTGTGTAGTCATTTGCCATGGGTTTTGCAAACAACTCTGGCCCGATTACTTCATGAGCCACATAGGAAATAAGGCCATCTTTCCAGCTAAAATATAGCATCGCGGCAGCTGAATATGGTTTCCGTCAGATTCCGATGGAAACATTTAACCAGCAGTCTTTGGGCCAACTACGTCAAGGGAGAAGAGTTTGGGCCGGATACGTCAAGGGGAAAGAGTTTGGGCCGGATACTTCAGGGGGCAACAAGCCGGCCCGACTATATAATAAACTGTCCCGGTCCACCGGCAGAATGTGTTGGAGGTGAAACGCAACAGGTTTATTTAAACGTGGATTGCCTAAAGTACCCATCCGACAAACCCTCTGCGAACTGGAAATTTGAATCCCTGGAAACGAAACACTTGTTTTGCCTTTATATATCTTATAGATAGATAGAGGCCACAACCCAAAAACGAACAGCAACATGGGATTCTTTGGTTCGAGAGATCCGCACCAGACCTGTGAAAGATAAAGGCAGCAACGAATATGAACGTTAGAAGATACATTTCAGTTCCAGGAGGATGCTGAGCAAGCAAACTACAAAAGATTCAATGTACCAGATTGAAAGGACTACCTCTAGTTAGGAAGATGGGGTCTGAAGGTCAACGAATGCCTCCTGGTAAACAATATTTCGGGTACAGTTGGAAGGCACGCCATCTTCATTCATAATAAGGAACCTAAGTCCATCTGGTGTTCTAACTCTAGAAACAGCGACATAAAGTTGGCCATGGCTGAACACTGGCTTCGGCAGATACACACCAACATTTTGCAATGTCTGGCCCTGGCTTTTGTTGATTGTCATGGCGTAGCACAATCGTACTGGAAACTGCCGGCGCTTAAGAACAAATGGCCAACGATAATCATTGACACTAAGGACAATTCTTGGAATTGCCACAGTCTTACCATTGAATGTACCCCCCATTATCATTCCTTTTATCACATAATGGCCCAAATAGAGCACCATTAAGCGTGTACCATTACAAAGACCAATGGATGGGTTTAGATTCCTCAACAGCATAATTGGAGCAAATACCTTGAGATCAATCTGATGTTCAGGGCAGCCATTGAAGGACAAGGAATTAAGGAATTCAGTGGGATATTCAGCTTCGAGTCGGTCTGGATCGCTTGCATCTGTATGAAGACTGTCACCACTAAAATATGTGCGTGGCATTCCCGGAATCAGAGCTAACATATGAGAATTGATCTCTGTGACATTTGCATTGGTCGGTGTGATAATGGATCTTTCAGTGAGGTACGATACATTATGGAACCGTTGAGCAAAGTCAGGATAGACTGTAGACGTAATCGTATGGATGGGATTTCCTGAAGAAGGAAGCAGTAATGATTCCGGAATCTCTATCCAATCAGTAGATTGGTTAGAAGGAAATGATTTTCCTGGCACATTCCCATTTCCCACAGCAAGAGTCCATTCGGTAAAGGGCATGCCACCAAAAGTTGACCTTTGACTCTCCCGGGAAGCAACCACCCGCATATTTTCAGTTAAGTGCAACACAGTGCAATGTTGCCACAAAAAGGAACAGGTAAGAGATGAATCAATACTCTCTTCTCTGCCAGCATCAGCTACTATTGGAAGCGTTTGACGAAAATCGCCTCCAAGAAGAACAACTTTGCCACCAAACGGTTTATAGTGTGCACCACCAAACGGAACATCCATAATATCACAAAAAGCTCTGTTTACTGCCTCAAAAGACAATCTGTGAACCATTGGGGCTTCATCCCATATTATAAGCGATGCATTAATGATCAATTGAGCCAATGGCGTACCTTTCTTGATATTACATGAAGAACCATGATCGATTTCCAGTGGTATTTTAAACCGAGAGTGAGCTGTACTTGCATCAGGAAGTAATGTTGCTGCAATTCCTGAAGAAGCAACAACCAAAACTATTTTTCCAGCTTCTTTAAGTTGCGCAAGAATAGTTTTGTAGAGAAAAGTCTTGCCTGTTCCTCCATGACCATACAGAAAGTAGAATGTAGGCGAGTCTTCTGTTGGAGACATAACAGATTCCATTACACAATGAAAAGCTTCAAGTTGCTTTCTGTTAAGATCACCAACTACAGGAGGTGGGGAATCCACAGCAGCTAAAGTACCAGGATGTGAATCAGTTCCAAACTGAAGCAAGGGATCAGTTTGTGGGTGATCATCTGTTGGCAAGGGAAGGTTAAAATGAGATAACGTGGCTGAATAAGCATGTAACATGTGCTGCAATTCCCACAACAATTTATTTTTGGGCAATTCAGGTGGTATGAGGTTGTTGTTGAAGCAAACGTCTCGTTGGCACCTATATGTGATGTCTTCGCAAAGCAATTCCCATGTCTGATTGAAAAGCTGCAGTGGGTTTGATAGTTCACAGAACATCAGCATGGACACAAAGAGGTATCGTAACAAGCGGCACATGCCCCATTGGCTGACTTCTTTAATCACAAGTAACCATTCATCATCATTAGACAAAAGACCAAGGCGCTGGCACGCATCTTGGTATGTTCTACATGGGAATCCATGGACTGTCCGAAGATCTGCATAACTAACTGACCCACGAACTTTGGTAAGAAGTTGTCTGAGATAAAATGTATCACCACAACCTGGATGGATATAGACAATTCTTCCAATTGAGAACCCTCTTTTCCGCGGAGCCCATTTTTTTGTTTTCACATTCCATATATAACGATTCGGAGTCTCGGCATAAAGTAGATCCCTTGCAGTTGGATCTCGTTGGTTAAGGTAAAACCATTGTGTCAATGTTGTCTCTGAAACAGAATCGCGGGCAAGTATTCGAGACAGCCGTTGTTTCTTCCTATAAGGAACATAATGTCTCCCTTCAAGATGAACGCACAAGCGCTGAACCGGCGGTGTTCGTTCATGAACAGGGAATTCAAAGATCCGCCACGCTGCCTCATATGAAGACAGACTTCTACAATCAAGAAACTGTTTAATTTCGTCCAATGGAGGGATATGGTTTGGGGTAGCAGAATCAGATACAGACAAGCCAGCAGTTTCAGCAAGAACCATGGATCTATCAGGCCCTTTTGTAATGTACTTAAACAAATATTTAATCAAGCGGCCTTGATGACAGACCTCGACATTGATATGAGCTTGAAACAGCACAAGTAAATTCCGATTATATGGAACGATAAACCGGTTGTCTAGTATAGCTGTACCTTTCACTGCTGTTATACCTGTATCGCGACGGCGATAGACTGTATAGCCAAACTGGTCCGTTGTAGTTTCTGAATTAAACGGTTTTGGAAAATACTTTGAACACGATCCTTCTTTCATGCAAACATTGGTCGGATTATCTTGACCACACGGACCATGCAGCATAAACTTTGTCACAGCATCATACCCAATTGGATCTAGTAATGGATCTGGCAGTTCAGCACTAACAGTTGCATCAATATCAGAAGCTTGTCGTAGCTTATTCTTTGCATCCAACCATAAAAGTATATGAACATGGGGCAAACCCCGTTTCTGAAACTCGACGGTTTTGATACCTGGAATTATAAGGCAATGAAATGTGTCATTTATGCTAGATCACAAAACATGAGGTAAATGAGGAAGTCTAGAGTGACAGGAAAAGGAGAATTGATAACAGGCAATTGTAAAAGGAAGTAAGACAGAAGGCAACCGAACAAACCTGCCACTGTTTGACCAAAAAAATGGCCTCGTGTTAATTCATCTTCCAGTGCATTCAGCTTCATGCGAAAGACCCTAGCAACAATCTCTGGTTTTAGTTCGCTGCGTGCACCACAGACAGCGCGGAAAGATTCTGTTATTTCTGGCCACTGGGAGTTGCACGTAAAGGTTATGAATAGGTCGGGGCTGCCATGATGGTGGACAACAGCCATTGCATCTAAGTATAGTTGCTTCATGTACCTAGGACTTCCAGTATGCGATGATGGCAGAACAACATGGCCAACAGCATCTCCTGTAACATCACCTCTGTTGAAAGCATCTGTAAGGCCATAGTATAGTTCAGAACGGAGGTTTTCTTGATGCGATCGCAAATAATAGAGTCGGTTTTGTTCAATTGTGGAATATGCATCAACCACGTAATGTTGAAGTGCCTTCCCACCTCGCATCAATGTCTGACCTTCGTCGTCTCTGTGCTGAAGCCGGTAAGCATAGTACTCTCTCTGAGTCACATGTTTCCTTTTCAATGTTTTGGGAGTATGAACAGGATCATACGGTATGGTTACATGGAATCCATCTTCTCCGTATGGGAAAAGAACCGGAAAATGCAAAGCATCAAACTTCGGGTGTACACTTGTGATCCTCTTCAGGCCCTCTGACCGATGATCGATAATGATGTCTCGTTCTTCCTTATCAGGCAAGAAATCACCAGGAATGAGTCCAGCCAATTCTGAACCAGTTGGAAGTTCATACTGTCGAGATGTTGTGTCCCTTGCACCAACAATACGCAGTCTTAAATTGATTGATGCTGGATCATTCAATTCAGATCGAATTCGTCTAAAAGACTTAACTAATTCATTTGTCACGTCAAACAGCTTCATTAAACCAGAAACAATATCAGGACGCAGGGACCTTTCAGCAGAAGAGAAATTGGAGAGTCGATCTGCTAATTCGGTCTGCGGGTCAAAGACGTATAGCTGAGAATATTTAGGTCTCTGACCTGCAGCAGGAAGCAGAGATCCCATTCGATGATAATTTTCTCCGCATATCACAAACGAATAAGGTCCTCGTGATCGTGTAACTCTCGGATCAAGGCGTGCTCCAAAAGATGTGAAAGAAAACGCAGCATTATAGGAGCGTATATGTTCCCTGAAGTGCGCTGCCATAGGACCGCCATTAACACCCAAGAGGTCTTCAAGGTACTGAGGAGTTTCCTGTAGGAATGGGAGGCGTACTCGACCCTTTTGACAACAAAGCGTGAAAACAGGAGCAAGAGATGCATGCCTGTTCAGCCGCTCTTCATACCAGAACCGTGCACCACAGTATTGGCATTCACAGTCAGGAAAACCATGATCGATAACTCGACTGAATTCTGCTTGTTGTGAAGGTGGTAGAGGCACATCAGGCAACGAACAATGACCATCCAACGCAACAGGAGGATGAGTTTGCGAGCTGGCTGTTAAGTCTTCAGGAGTTCTTAAGTCAAGTTCGGATGAGTCAAGTTCACCTTCTGAGTCAAGCAGTGGGTGCAAGCGTCCCCGTCTATCAAAGTTGCACACACGACGCCTCACAGAACTTCTCGAAGGAGGCGTGGTAGGTACAAATTCAGTGGAAACACCAATATGACGACGCTTCCTATTCGCTGAACGACCGGGTAGCAGGAGTGCAGCCTGTCTGGGAGTGGCCTGAGATCACACACTGACGTTAGGAAAAAAACAGGACCTGGAAACTATGGCACAAGCGTAGCATGGTATAGGAACACAATGGTAAATGTAGTAAGATAAAAGTAATAAATTGACCAAACTAACCATGCCACGGCTTCTAAACGGGTACAGTGGAATAAAGACACTGGCAGATTTGCAGAGGAAGGCAGATACCAGGTAATAGTATAGCAGATGTAGCAGAGAATTTCATTCAATGACCAACAGCAAAGACAGAATAAGCAAAAAGAAGCAGTAATGGGAAAGCAGTTATGGAAGAAGACAGTCTACAGGTAAACGGTGTTTCCAGGGGGAAATATCCTTCTTAAGAAAAAGTATAATAATACAACATGCACCATAGCAGGCTAGTCTAGAGAAGTGAGAAGTAATAAAGCCATCATTAGTGAACAGGCTAGTCAGAACAATAAATGCATGATGGCAATTAATAGAAGAGAAATAAGTTTATAATTTGGGTCTATGGAAGCTAGTAAACAAAGTCATGGTATTAGTGGACAATCTAAATATCTAGTTACTGTGTGGCTGGTAGACACCACCTAAATACCCTGCAATCGAAAAGGGTGTGCACAATTTGGTCCTCAAAGTGGCCATTTACAACAGACAGTGGCCACCTGCGAATAAAGAGCAAAACAAGTGACTAACGAAGTAGATACAGGTGCGATGCGAATGCGGGCTAAACGGCAAAATTCCACCCAACAAATGATGATACAAAGTACAACAGTTCCTTAGCACAAAATAAAGTTCAGTTGCAGAGTGGCGCAATACTATGCCACTTAAAGAAGGGCATGCCAAAATGTTGCTTTATATTAACGACATAGAGCTGGTTAGAAAGCAGGTACGCAAGGGGTAATCTGGACCAAGAGGTAACTAATACAAGTCAAATGTCATAGCAGACCAGATTGGTAAAAGTGGTGCCAGTAATGGAAAACCACAAGTTTGGCAAGGGCTGCAAATGTAGACACAAAAGGCAAAAGTACATAGTGCACTACTCGCTAAAGAGTGTTTCCCTTTAAAAGTTATACAAAAGAAAGGGAGGGACAGCACTGCACAAACATGTTACATTAGCACTCGCATGATGCGAATCACGGTCAATCAGCAAACAGTTGCTTCTTAGCAGGTTCCTTAGCAGACGATTTGGGAGTTTTTGGCTTCCTCTTAGAGGCATCCACAGATGCTTCAATGGCCTTTGCAGACGGTGTCCTAATTCGCTTTGCCCTCCCAGGATTAGTTTTCCCCACTGGAAGTAGCGGAACTTCTTGGCCAGCAAGAAGAGGAGAAGGCAAAGCAGAGTCAACGGTAGGAACAGGACAAGTCGAAGAGTTTTCAATAGCCTGTTCTTGCAGTGGAAGTTCAACGTCCAAGTCTTGCAGTTCCAAAGGGACAACAGGTTCGTCTTCATCAGAAGAAACAACCAAGCGACGGCGACGTACAGGTGCAGGATTTATAGACACAGGTTGCCTAGAAAAGGAGACAAAGGAAGTAGGTCTGTAAAACACACATCTATATGAAAGAACATGCACATTCCTATGCAATGCGGGAGCAACTTGCAAAGCACGAATAAGATAATGACTAACAACAAAGAACAAACTGCACAAGGAATCTCCCTAAAGTAAAGACGATTATTACTTCAACTGTGGGAAAATAATTGATTTGAAGCTGACCAAGTAAGCAGAAGCCACAACTATTTGTTTATTTTGTTCTGTATAAACAAAAAAGGTAGAACATTCGTAGATAATTAGTATGGCCACTGAAAGGTAACATTGTATGTCTGCACATTGAGAACACGTGTAAGTTAGCGAAGGGCGAAGAAAGGGATACAAAAGGCCATCCATCGGCTATTGTATTTTATGGTAACGACTTAAAACCATGTATAAAAGCAGAAGACCAACTTTAATTGTAAAGCATTGTTTGCAATTTTTTTGCGTCAAAAATAAGTATTCTGTGCAGACTGGAAACCTTTTTTGATCAGGTTTAGAAGAGCACCAAAAGCATGCAAACTGGAATCCTAGGGAGCAGACAACACTGGCAAGCAAAGAATTAGAACGACACATACTGTGACAAAGGCTGAATTGTTGTTGTCTGCAAGTTGACACCGAGGGCATTAAGATTTCCAGAGTCAGGATTCGCCGATTCGGTTGGCAAAGGATGTCCAACAGGGATCTGAAGGGACGATATCGGAACATCGGTTTCTTCAAGAGTAACTGCAGGACGACGCGCAGCACCTGCACCTCCAGTTTTCCTGCAAAAGTCCAACAAAGTTGTATAAGGTAAGGACAGTAAATCGAAGTACAATGCAGGATACTATGATAAGTAAAAGAATTCCAAGAGGCAATAGTGGCGTATGCACAGTTAACAACCAAATAAGTGGTAAAACGAAATAACAATGGGGAATGGGTAGGAAGCAGGCCACATGTAAAACGAAGGGTGCACAAAAACCAAGTAAATTGCCAGTATGCAAACAGAAGCAAGGTAAACAGGAAATTAAGACCTAATGTAGGATATGTAAATTTGGTACAAGAAACATAGCAAGTAATAAAGGGCAGAGAGACTTCTTCTTAGCAGATGGTTTCTTCGGCTTCGCTTTCTGCGAACTAATGTTCTTGTTCTGCACAGTAGCTTCTGTAGTGTCCGAAGCAAGTTCCCTGATACAGAGATGCTCAGCAAGGAAAGAAAGAGACACGTAAAGCTAGTAAGTAAGTTAACAGGAGGAAAGGTACTGTGGGGATCGCTGTGTTGCAGTTTCTGGGGGCACTTCCTCACTTCTAGGGCTAAGAAGCAGTTAAAACGGGTGTGCAAGAGTCATTGACAAATATTAGCAGGCGTAAAGGCGAACGATTGAGGTAACACAGGAAAAGGCAAGAAACTGACCGCGCATAGGAAACAATCTCAGTACGACCAAGTTCAGGAGAAGAAGCTACAGAACTGTTGTTGAAAAGAAACATGTCAGGAAACGACATCAGAACGTGTATAAGCAGCACTAAGCTAGCAAAGCAGACAACAAACAGACAACCTTCCCAATGCAGCAGATGAGGGCGAGGATACAGCAGCGATGCGCCTACTGGAAATTGATGGTAAACAACGCATGGAAAAGAAATGTCAACACATAGGGAAAGAGTACGACAGCGTCCAAAGAAGCGCTTGTTAATTTTGTAAAGCAAAGTGGATTGTAAAAACAACCTGCTATAGGGGCGACGTGGAGGAGTAGAAAATGCAAGCTGAGAACTCCCACTGCAAATTTAAGAAGGAACCCGAGTTAAAGACAAGCAACAACCAGAGAAAAGAGGACATGTAAAATTGAAGCATAACCTTGGTGAAGCAACAGAAGAACCATGCTCTACCGAAGCGTTCTGCATTGTTGGAACAACATATGGAGAAGTAAGAGGCATCAAGTGAGGACTGCAACGGAAAGCAGCAATTAGTAATGAACAAAAGGAAACTGCACCACAAACTGAAGAACATTAAAACAACCTGTTAGGAGGTGGTGTATGGGGCATAGCATTTCTTGCCCGGCGACCAAGAGTTGGTGAGCAGGAATTTGGCTGTTCTTGCTCATTGACAGCAAGGACCGTGAATTCTGGCGGGCCACGAGCCCCATATTCCGGTTTTGGAAGCTGGACGTCAAAAGTAAAGTCTCGCCCTTCAAGAGCCAGAAGTTCTTGTGGAAGAACATTGCGTTGGTAAGGAAACCTAGTAGAGAGATCGTTAGCAGTCAAGCCCACAAGAAGGTCAGCGGCCCTACCCAGCAGAACAAAAGCTGCTGATCCAGTGTTGTCATCAACTGTTACCCGAAGTTTGTAACTGCAAAAAACGTGTACAGGAGCATCTGAGGACACGAGAAAAGGTAAAAGGTATGGGGGCAAGAATGAAGAAAGGAATTACAAGTTCTGTGTTTGTTGAGGCACCAAACGACGGTGGTCATCACACCATTTGTCAACACCATCATAATCTATGGCTGCTTTGGAACAAAGCGCACAACCCAAGTAGTACCACTGCATAGAAGAATCAACCGAAACAATCCGACCAGAGCAATGGTAACGCGTAGACTAAAAAAAAGTAAACGAAAGAAATGATTAGACGGACAAACAAATGAAGTGAAAGGAACAGAAGCAGGTAAGCTGGAGAGCAAAATGGGAAAAAGCATACATCGGCAACAGGTGGAAAACACAAGGCAAGTAGTTGTGACACAGTCTTCGTACATTCAGCTTCGAAGGCCGCTGCCTCATTAGGAGTTGCAAACCTCGGAGGGTAATATTGACATGTATTAGTGCTGGCAAAGAACCTAACGAAAGCGAAAGCAAGGAACGCAACAAATTAGCAGTAACCAAAAATACAGCTGATGATGCAAAGGGAAAAACAAATATGAGGAGGATAAGAAAAGACATACACAGATTGGACCAGGTGAGCCATTTCAGAAACAGGGTTGAGAACACAACGTGTGCCTGGAGTACTGGTAAGAGAGTAACCTCCTACAAGAGGGGTAAAGGTAATAAGGAAAAGAGGAAGGGAAATGAAAGGGAGAATAGTGCGGCGGTAAGGTACATGCAGACCTTTCGTAGCGCCAGTGACTCGAAGTGAGCAAACAGCAAGCATAACTGGCCCAGAACGACCAAGGACAGCCAGTTCCTGACCATTGAGATTCCGAGCTATATCACTCCACAGACTGATATCAAGAAACATGTGACTGGGCAAAAAAGCAACGAAAGTAAGTAACAAATGTATTACAGTCGATAAAGCAGTGGTGTGCATCTGTAACATACTTTTCATTCTGAAGCACCAAATCACTCCGCACAGTGGTACCGAATGAAGTTACAGTGCTAGAAACGCCTGTTATGCTAACAACAGCGCCAACGACATCTGACAGAGGCACAAGCAAGAGAAGAAAGGAAAGGATGGTAAGCAGTACACTGCAGAACGGACAGCAAGAGACGTAAAGAATACAGTACAAGACCTGTTAGATAAACCGATGAACGTATGCGGGAATGAAGCGAGCTGAACGGGGTAAATTCGAACGCATCCGGCCAGAATGAAGGTGACGAACGGGTCACGTCTTCGAACTGTGTAGCGGCAGAGAGGATGATGGTCAACTTATGAGAGCAAGAACGATACGAAGGGGCCGGTGGCTTGACGCGAAAATTACTCACGAAGTAAACGCTACCCAACTGCAGAAGCGGAGAGAAATGGCGCGTGAGTTCCGAAGGAGCCGTGCCCTGAATCAAAGTACCCTGGCAAGAAAAGAAACGAACATCAGAGGGCTGTAAAAAGAAGGGAGCAGCAAGATTACATGGCAAAATAAAAAGGAAAGCAGCGCTGACCTCCTCATCATTCCAAAGAGTGCAGTAGTTGAAGATTAATGTAGGATTCTTCAGGCCATAAGACCCC
The DNA here is from genome assembly GCA_946122785.1 of Linum tenue. Lineage (NCBI taxonomy): Eukaryota > Viridiplantae > Streptophyta > Magnoliopsida > Malpighiales > Linaceae > Linum > Linum tenue. The sequence continues at coordinate 49,756,343 of CAMGYJ010000009.1, read as the reverse complement.
CACGCATTAGGAGGCGCAGCTTCAGAAGAGTCTGAGGGCCATCGGAGTCGCTGAGGTCAAGAAGCAATTTATGGGTCACCATGGAAGAGCAATAGAAGAAAGCAAGCGAGCAAGCAAGCTAGAAGAGGGAAAGTCTGTGAGAAGCACAAATGAAAGGTAGCAAAGCAAAACAAGACTTTTGTGGGGAAAGGAACAGATGAGGAAGCGCCAGACCTGTCATTTCCAGGGGAAAGGTGAGGAGTTCCGAAAACCGATAAGTTGCAGAGAGAAGAGAAGTCGCTGGCGAAGCAACCCAGGCTAAAAGCAGAGAGGAAAGAGAGAGGTAAGCAATGATTACAGACGAGAACGCAGTAAAAATGTGGCAAAGAAAAACAGTGTTAAGACGTGACTCTACCAAACAGTAAAGTTGTAACTTGTTCTTTTAAAGAGATAACTTAGTGTTGTGCTGCAGGTGATAGAGCTTCAACAATGTGTGGCAGAAAGTCTCCGGATCGATAATGCAAAGCTGTACTTATTCTTGGAAGTTGAAAGAGATGGGGTAAGCTTTTTCCCCCCTCCGTGCTGAACAATCTCAATCGCATCTCATTCAAGATTCAAATCTTTCGAATGTTTGGTTCATCAGAATCTACAACCCGTTCCCCCACCCGAGAAGCTGCAAGGAGATATACTCCACTTTGTGAAGGTTTATGAGCCAGAAAATGAAGAGCTACGGTACTTACAGACTACAGTGTTCTAGTTATAGTAGTAGTAGTTTTTTCTTTTTTTTTTGGTCGAAGTAGTAGTAGTTGTAGTCACCGATGATAAAGCCATGAAATTGTGGTGATGTTTCTTCCTTCTTGGCCTTTTTAGTTATGTTGGAAGACTATTTGTGAAAGGAAGTAGTAAGCCAGCCGACATTTTGACGAAATTGAATGAGATGGCTGGTGATGTTCTTCCCATGTACATTGTGCTTCAACTTCTGCATACTTCACCTGCAGCACATAGCTTTTCGTGGTGATGGCTGGAATGAATTGCAAAATTTGGTATATCTGCAGGAACTTCATTCTGAATCCGAATTGATGATCGAACCCGTGGACAAGCAAGTACCTTTTGGACATGTTGGGGGTAACACGTGCATCATTCTCATAGACCATCCATCATCCAATCCATGGCTTGAGATCAGTACTATATATAAACCCCGTGAATAGCATGCTCACATCACCTACATGGTCGATTTCAATGTTGTTATTGCAGCAGCAGGATGGAGACATCTTCTGCTTTCAGAGATCCGTGTCTCCTCAAAGTGTTGTGGAATGCCGATATCCCACCATTCCTCTGTTCTACGCATACTTGCACTGTTGGCAACTGGCATTTCAACGTGCCACCAAGCATGAAGTGTGTTTCCAATCATCTCGGTCTTAAAACTTCTCTATCGATTTTGCAAAGCCATTCAGCTTACGTAAGGTCACCCACAAAATGAATTTGTTTACTAATTGCTTTCGAAAGCAATTAGAAAACAATCATACTCAGAAGTTGGAAAAAGGTAAAGTCTTTCTGGAATCATCATCCCCTAACTTTCTGGATAGCTCCTGATTTCATCTTGCGGTACTCTCAAATTCTTTGGCAGCAATTGAAGGAGCTCACAGGGTAAAGGCTAATGATTGTGTCTTTGAAGGAACACCAGCTTTTGAGGCAATGGAGAGACTTAGGGATGTGAGGGTGGGAAGAAAGCTAATGCAGTCAGTCTGCTTTCTCAATGTGATCATGGCTTGATTTTTTTGAAGTTGCAACTTTCCTCTCTCCTTTTGGCCATCTTGTTTTTGGCCTTTTTGTAGCCTTGTACATTCCTTATGTTCTGTTTTTCCTTATGGCAGCGCGATTTATGAGTGGCATTGCTTCGTTACCTCATACTGTTCCAATATTTTCTGTCAAGGGTACAACTTACAGGAGAGGTTCACTGTATTTTCTGTCAAGGGTTCTGTTCCAATATTTATTACAAATTCTAGATATAACCCAAAAGAGCGTACCCCAATCTTTACTCGTCGAGCTCGCCGGGCGGGACATTGAAATCTTGAATGCCCTGTTTCTGGTCGATCGGGTCTCTGCCGAATCCGAACGGTTCTTTCTTGGGCTTCTCAGAAACCTTTCATTTCAGTGCTTTTGAGTCTCGAGCATTCTCCAGCCAGTCTTCCTTTCTCCGCTATATATCGCACTGGTGTGTTCTCTGCTTGTCACAATGTCCTGCAAATAGCTCTGTTCTGATAGAGAAGCAAAACAGAGTGTATTTCGTAAAAGCTAAAGATAGGAAACATGGCGTCTACACAGACCACAAACAGAAAGAGTAAGTCTTCTTCTTCTTCTTCCTCTTCTTTCCCTTTGTCATTACTTCCTTGTGCTCTGACCCTCACCGAGTTTCCATTCTTTTCTACTTGTGGGCAGAGGCCAACAGGAAGGCGCGGATGGAGGCCAGGGACTTAACCGAGCAGCTGAAGATGGCGCAGGAGCGATCCTCCGGCCTCGAGGCGCAGGTTCGAGATGCGGTGGGGCGACTCGTGAGCTGTGCTACGGAGCGGGACCAGTTGAAGGCAGCTCTGGAGGAAGAGAGGATCGGGCGGAAGGAGGATCAAGCTGCTCTGGAGCGGGAGAGAGCAGAAATGGAGCGTTTGAAATTGGTTGCTGAGAGGACAGAGCTTCGTCAGCGGTTGATGAGGGAAAGCCATGGCCGTCTGGGCAAGGCATTGGATGAGTTCTATGGCCTTGCTAAGGAATTAAGCAGAGATTTTGAAGATGAAGAGGAAGGGAACCTGTGAGGGAGATGGGGGAAGGAGAAAGATGAAGAAGAAGCAAACCAAAGGGAAAAAAGAAATAACTAGAATTTCTATTTTTTATTTTTCTGTCAGGGACCTGTTTTACAGTTTTAGTGAAAACTAGAAGCAATACCTGCGGCGGCTACGCAACGCCGCAGGAACTAAGTTGCAGTCGAATGATTATATGGTGGTCATTAAAGTGATGGTAAATTAAGATGACGGTAAGTTGCTCCAATCCTGAACATGACATGGGTCTCTTCCCTAGGAATTCTGTCATTCCTAAAATATAACAAATCAATCAGCCAACCCACTTCATAATTACCATAAAGGAAAGCCTCAAAGCCATCCCACTACAATTCATGGACTAAAGGAACACCAAAGGAAACATTGTCAAGGTACAAAGCAGTTGTTGGAGATGGGAGGCAAGAGAATCGAGAACCATAAAAAGAACCAAGTACGAAAACACAAAACACATCAGCTCCCCGAGCCCATCTGAAAATAATCCTCGTCCATTAATTAGTCAGAAGAGAAGCAAAATCCAAATGAACCAATCTGCTGAGAATCTCGCCTGTCAATTAATATGTTATAGATGAAACCGTTTCTGGGAATGTTTCGAGCACTCGTTTCTTTAGTGATAGCTAAAGCACTTTGCCCTTCCAGCATCTCTTGAGCAATGCTTCGTATGTGAACACATCAAGTTCAAATGGAAAACAACAGCAGTTAAGGGTTAGACTATCGCATCATAAAATGAAGACTTTGTACCTGAACTGTTGGAGATGGTAAGATTCTTCAAGCATTTGGTCTCACGAACCATTATCCAGTGCATCTCCAGAACCTGCATTTTTTTATCCATAATAAATCAAGTCATAGAATGGATGATCACCAAAACCAGTTACACAAAGACACGTCGATTGTGTTAAGATGACTGAGTTACAAAATGAAATTAAGTATTCAGCCTATCCAACAGTACATGGCAGTATGAATTATGATTACGGATTCAAATACTACCATCTATAAAGAAACAACCTGTGAAGTCCCATATCCCCTTGCTACCATCTTTAAAAGTTAAATCAGTAAGGAAGCTATCATTGGGCAGTGAATTTATTCTGTAAACACAATCACAATATTATCATCCAAACAAAATATCAAACGAAGGGAAAAGCTAATAGTACTGGTGTAGTCCGTTAGCATTCGTTCATCTTTAAAAGTTATTGATGACAACTCTGCTTCCAGTTCAGCTGACAAATACAATTTTCATTCCAAATTACACGTACAATTTAGCATGAAATTGAAGAGCAAAGGGAGCAATAAAGTTCTGAAACTTGTCCCCTTCCTTTTACATGGTCTCTTTGCTAATTATAACTGTGTTGTGATCCATATCGGTCCCTGTTTTAAACGTTGATATTTGAAGATGAAGAAAAACAATCAAATGGAAAGTGAGTCAAGTTCTAGATTCTCAGTACCATTTACCTTGCAAGATTGAGCAGAGTCATCCAACACGTTTTATGCTCCATTAAATTCATGGTTTAAACCATGAAAAAAACTCGTAGGAAGAGATCCTTCACTTTACTATGCAGGTGCAAAGATACATCACCCCAACTTGAGAAGAGGAGGTTGAGGCTTGTTCTTCCTCTTAAAGTTTGGTACTGCATTATCATCCATGTCAGCATGGCTGCATGTCTGGAGGAGGCCTAGCAAGAAGTAACAAACATTAGCATGGGGTAGGAGGATTGTAGCTAATGTGTTTATGATGATCTAATTCACTTTGACAAAGGGAATATTTTAAAAGTGACAAACAACAGTAAAATCAAGTAATCAGATTTAAAAGTTATAGGAGGGATCATATCATCTTCTGTATAGTTCAAATGACAGTAAAATCACCTGATTTAAGAACTCATAATGAGATCTACATACAGGTCTAGCCATCCTCCAATATGGTGATATCCATATGTTGCAAGACACAGATCCTCCATGGCAAACGATGGCCTCAACCGGACACTACCACTTCAAATCTCAAGTGAATGCTTTTGTTCTCTGTCCCAAAAGCAATGAAAACCATTAAACCTCGGATAAGAGCAGACAACAAAAAAAAGTATCCAAAATTTTCTCCTCGAAGCAAGTCTATGCAAAGAATAGGAAGCACCTTACCAAAAAATTCCAGCTTGCACTGCTGCAAAATGGGCCAAGTCAAAAGAAATGTTACTGCTTTCTCCACAGCCAAGGAGCACCAATGTTTCCAAATTAGGGCACACCTAGAGTGCAGAGAAAAATGGAGAATCCTCGAACCTCACCCCAACGATTTCACGGTTTTGAAGCTAACCTAGACACTTGGTTCGTTCCCCTTCCTCTTTATGCGACTGGTGTAGCCGTGAGTACCAAGGCTCAATTCCAGCTCATTTGTATCCATTCTCATCTTAGAGGAAATCAATGGAAAGGGGAAAATATAAATAAATGAACAAAACCTTAGGTAGATGAACAACCCAAAAAACTTAATCACCATTCGAGGTCATGTGTATCCATCTCGGTAATGAGCTCTTGCTGCACACCATGACCTCTTGCTGATGACCAGGAGGTCTAATAATATCAGCAGCACATTCCAGCTCCCCTGTCAACTTTTTCTGCAGAACACAAAAGGAAACAATACTCAGAAGTTCCTCCAAACTCATAGCGCAAACATGTTGTCAGATACAAAACTACATATGAACTTGCATGTGTGAATGTTCCACTAACAACACTTCAAGAAGATCAATCGAACCAACACAGCTGCCTAACACTTGCAGTAGACAAACCAACAGAGGTCAAAATGTAGGTGATGCTTGTACACACACCATCTGCAAATCACTAAGTGATCCCTATATCATGTAAATCAATTAGGTGGTCTAAAGGCATGTCAATATATATTTCAAGTTAGTTTCTCCTGAGGTACTGGAACCCATTAAACTAGCTACAGAGAGCACTTTAATCAAGGGGCAAAAGCTTATCATGATTCATTATTAGGAAACAAACCCCAACATATGTTTTGATATGCATAACATTCATATGAGCATTTCCTCCCATAAATGAGGATAAGAGTGTACTATGATCTGTGAGAGATAGAAGGGTTGAATGAATCTAAACAAAAGACACCAACCATTCATTGACAAAGTTAAGGAACAATTATAATTCAAAAGATAGAAGGTAAAAGCAAAATAAAGAAAATGGCAGAGTATTAAGAAGGCCCAGCAGCATAGCACATCGGACAATCAATCTGCAGATTCAAATCTGTTTTCTTTTCTATACGAAATCAAAAATTGGATAGAGAAGAGTTTCCTTCTGCTTACATTCTCGTCGTGGGTGGTGATATTTTTCCTTCCTTCTCATCTCCTTATTCTTTCGCTCCTCCCCGGCAGCTGTTGAGCTTCTCTCGTCTTCCATCCTGAAAATCGGCGGTCCCACCAACTCTTACCCCATCCTCCTGCTGGTCCATAAGCATCACCACCGTCAGTTTCCGTTGTTCCTCCCCATGGATAGGATAGAGTACGAACTTGACGACACCATGTCATCAGAATCTTCATTGCTACAGCCTTGCTCTGCAGCAAGAGTCCAAAACCGAATAGGTGAAATTTAAAATTGTCCACAAAGAAGACAGATAAATAAGACCTCACCATCATAGGCGATTCTGTCCACCGTCGTCGGTCCTCCTGTTCCAAATCGATTTCTTCATCCTCCGCTATCAGGTTCTGGTTCTGTGTCGACCACCAGCGAGGAAACTTTTAGGGTTTCGTTGAGGGATTACGGTGGGGGAAAGGAGGGAGCCATTTGTCTCCCACCAAGTACAATCGTAGCCAACTGGTGGGGAGAGGACAACACTGTAGAAGCAGAAGGAAGACATGGATTTGCTGTACGGGAAAGCAAAGTGGAGTGACGAACTGACGGGTTGGGAAGGAGGCGTGTCCAAAGAGCTCTGCAAAAGTGGCATGGGTGGTGCGTGCAAGACCATATGCACAGAGAAGGTGATTGGAAGAAGGACAGTGAAGTTGACAGAGCAAGAATGGAAAAAGCATGGTTGAGGACAGTGCAGCAGCCAAGAACTTCTAGTGGGGCGGGAGGGACAGTCACGAAGGCAGGTTTCCAAGGAGCTCTCCAGTGGAGAGTTTGAGGCTCAACTCACTAAACGTTAAAAATTGAAACAGTAGCAAGAAATATTGACAAAAAGCGTACCCACTAATTATATATAAGAAGAATGATTATGGGCTTTTTGTCTGAGCGTGTTTATTGCGGTTGAACCAAACTCCGACCTTGTTATTTTGGTTGGGCCGGGCTGATTAATGCACTTTTTATGAGCTTTGCTACTTCATTTCTTTCTTCAGCCCCCCCCCCCCCCCTTAATCTGAAATTCTGAATCAAAGGGTTTAGGTTTTGGTTTCGAATGAAGGTGGATGGGTATTGGGGTGAATTGCAAGTTTGATCCAATTATCCAAATAGTTGATCCAGTGCTTATCCCTAATCATCATTCCCTTAACTTTTGGGATATATGGCTCTTCATAAGGTACTGTCAACTTCGTTGGCAACAAATAAAGGATGGTTAAAATGTGGATTTGAAAAATGAAGGTTTTGTAAAACCATGAATATATGAGGGTTTTGGGTTCATCATTGATTTGAAAAATATCATTGTTTGTTTCATAGATTTCATAATGGAATTGGTTAATTAGATTTATATGTATAAAGTGAAATTTATGTGATTAGGCAAGGAGAAGGGCGTTGGGCAGAAGAGAAGCTTAGTTAATGGTTTGATCCGTCTACCTGTCGGGCCATTATGGCTATTCCCCTGCCGCGGAGGAATGTTGAGGATAAGCTGATCTGGCATAGTACTCCTGACGGTGTGTTCTCGGTTAAGACGGCCTATCATTTGGCGGTTGAGCTTGATCGGAGGAAAGGTGAGTGGCGGGCCTCGGTCAGTTGGATGGATAGGCCAAGCTGGATCCGGCTGTGGGAAGCAAAGATTCCTCCTAAGCTGAAGGTCTTTGTCTGGCAAATTCTTCATCGGGCTTTGCCAACCACTGAGGCTCTTATCGAAAAGAAGGTTCCTGTGTTGCCCCGTTGTCCGGTTTGCTGGGATGGGCCCGAAACGATGGAGCACATGTTTCTGTACTGTCCGGTCGCGAGGGCTCTCTGGGACTACTCAGGGTTGGACTATTTGGGGGAAGGTTTGCCTCGGCACACGTTTCCGTTGTTTCTCAAGCGGCTGCTCGCCCTTGTCCATCACCCGACGATGTTTATGGCTGTGGTTGCCATCCTTTGGCGGATCTGGCGGTCGCGAAACTGCGTTGTCTTTGAAGGCAAGCAGTTTGGGATTCCGGCTTTAATGCGCCAATTTCACCAGCAGTATGAGGAATGGGTGGGGTTGCCTGTCGACAGACCGCCGAGGTTGGCCTGCCCGGCCGTTCAACAAGAGACCCAGGTGGAGGACTCTCGGTTGGTGTACATGTGGGATGGGGCCACTAGGCGGGGGTCCCATTCGGCTGGGGGGATGGTTCTTTTTGATCAAGGGTGGACGCTCCTTCGGGCTAAGGGTGTGCAGTTTGCGCTAATTGATGAACCTCTGGTAGTGGAGTTGCTTGTGCTTCGTGAGGCTATCCTCTGGTGTCTGGAGTACGGCTTGTCTGGTGTTAGGTTTGAGGGGGATGCGAAGGTCATTATTGACAAAATTAATCAGGCTGATACGCGCGATAGTCATCTGGGGGCTATACTAGAGGAGATTTGCCAGTATTTTCGGGCCCATCCTGGGTTTAGTGTGCGGTTTGTAGGTCGGGAGAACAATAGGGTAGCTCATTCGGTAGCTAGAAAGGCCCTCTCTTTGTACCCGTCTGTAAATCGTTCTTTTGATTTCAGGACCTGTCTGTTATCCAGGATGTAACTATCTCTTTGTTTCGATCAATATATCTTATCTTTTGACAAAAAAAAAATATTTATTGTCCTCATTGGTTGCTGGGACCCACAGATTTATTGCTCCTAATTGGGGTTAATTGCATGGTTGGTCACTGCGATTATAAAAAGCGTTCATGTTTGGTAACTCGAAATATTTAAATCCATTTGTGGTCCCTAACTTTACAAAAATCGTTCATTTATGGTCACTCTCCGTGCTGTCGTCCAACGCTGTTAACGGCGTCCGTTAAGTGATGACATGGCTGACGGATTCGCCTAATCAGCATTTTTTAACCCGAAAATTGACTGACCCGACCCGCCACGTCATTTAAACCCGCCATGTCAGCTAAACCTAACCAAAACTCTAACCAAAACAGACCAGACCCGACCAACCCACTAACCCATCTATCTTATTTATGTCGTTTTCTGGCCACAAGAATCCTATCATCTTCCAAAAACCTTCACATCTCTGTTTTCTTCTCATCCCCTTCTCCTATGCTAATGGCGACACCTTTCTGTCGTTGTGGATTGGCATCAAATCTCAAGACGAGCTGGACAGAGGCGAATCCAGAGAGGAGGTTCTACAGGTGCAGCAAGTCCCCGTTTGAATCCAATCCCCTCCTCTGTTTCAACTCCATCCCCTGTTTCCCCCCTTTCCATTAGCTTCTTCCATCACCAGCCATGGAAGCTCTCCAAGGTCACAACAATTACAATCACACATTCCCCACCGATTTAACCAAAATCGGGAACTCCCTCTCCCAGCTCATACTAATGGGTGGCGCGGGCTCCAAAACTCTCGATTCCGTCTTCTCCTTCTGCAGCCACAACACATCACCGCCGGTGGCGGCCAAAATAGAGCCTCTCGGTTCCTCCAGCTACCTCCACCAGCGAGACCTCCTCCGAAAATTCAGCGAGCAGAACAGACCCACCACCGATTCATCCTTCGGCTCAACTAATTATTCGCTCCAGAGATTCTCTCCATTACAGAGGAGCTGCCCGGCGTTTGCTCCGGCGACGGCGAAGAAGCTGTATAGAGGAATGAGGCAGAGGCAATGGGGGAAATGGGTAGGAGAGATTCGGCTCCCGCAGAACAGGATGCGAGTCTGGCTCGGCACCTACGAGACCCATGAAGCCGCCGCCTATGCTTACGATCGTGCCGCCTACAAGCTCAGAGTTGGAGAGGAAGTCAGCGCGGGATGGAGGCAGATTGATTTGTCTTCAATTAGGGTTTTAGTCAAATGTGGGTAGATTAGTTGGTGGGTCGAGTCAGGTCTGTTTTAGTTAGCGGGTCTGGTTTGGTTAGAGGTTTGGTTAGGTTTAGTTGACATGGCGGGTTTAAATGACGTGGCGGGTCAGGTCAGTCAGTTTTTGGGTTAAAAAGTGATGATTAGGCGAATCCGTCAGCCACGTCATCACTTAACGGACGCTGTTAACGGCGTTGGACGGCAGCTAACAGAGAGTGACCATAAATGAACGGTTTTTGTAAAGTTAGGGACCACAAATGAATTTAAATATTTCGAGTGACCAAACATAAACGCTTTTTGTAATCTTAGTGACAAACCATGCAATTAACCCCCTAATTGCATCAAGCAAACAATAAATTTTAGAAAAAATCAACGATCGATCCACCAAGCAATCTGCAAACAAGCCCGTATATTTCATGGTGAAAAGAAGCTAATGCTCACTGTTTCACATTGGTTTATACCAAAACTCAAATCCTACTTTTATGACAAATCCTAGAGAACCCAAACGATCGCACGCAAGCAGTTTTTACTCGCTGGGAGAGACTTCGAGAACCCAATCCCCCTCCCTTCTCCCGATCTTCGAAGCGTTCTTTTCTTGGGCTTCTCACGGCAAGTTCATCCCCCTGCTTAGAAGCTCGAGCGCTCCAGTCTTCCTCTCCTCCCGCTATAAATTGAATTGATGCGTTCTCTGCTCGGGACAGACGCGAGTACAGAAAGCAACAACTGTTCTTGAAAGGGCTTAATAAGATAACAAACATGGCGTCTCTGCACACCAAATACAGTAAGTACAACCTTCTCCTGTGCGTTTTAACATACCGCTTCCTTACTTTATCTCCGCCTGTTCTGACTTTCCTTCTTTTCCCTGCGGGTGCAGAGCCCACAAGTAAGACGCCGAATTTCAAACTAAAGTTTAGGGAGGCAGACAAAAAGCTCAGTGTGGCGGAGGACCGCTACTCAAACATGTCGGCGTACTATCGAGATTCGCTGGATCGCCTCCAGAGCAATTATAATGATCTCTATCGAGAGCGGGACCAGCTGATTGCCGCTCTGCGGCAGGAAAGGTTCGGCAGGGAGCAGGACAAAGCTGCCTTCGAGCGGGAGAGAGCAGAGCGGGTGAGATTGGGGAAGGCCTTGGATGAGTTCTATCGCCTTGCGAAGGACTTCATCGGCAGGGTTTGGAGTTGGAGACCTATTCTTGGAGAAGTTTGGAAGTGAACAATGGAATTGCTGCTGCTAGCTAGTAATCAAACCTTGTGATCTCGTTCTACTGATTCTCCATTCCTCTGTTCAATAAAAGAAAAGTGTCCTGCTATTTGCCGCCTTGAAATTATTATTATTATTATTATTATTAGTTGCATGACAAATTTGGACGAGAGTTCACGAGAATGACTATTTTTTTTTTTGCCATAAATAGTTTGGAATAGATAGGTCATTACAATGGAGGGAAAAATAAAAAGCGATAGTCAATAAAAAGAGTTGCTACCGATGCAAAGGCCGTTTGTGCCACACGATGGGCAACCCTGTTAGTACTACTAAGAATGACTAATTTATTAGTTAGTGAAAAATGTAGATAATCAATTTGTTAACATTGAAATTAAGTGACCCTTTTTGCTATATGTTACCGGCAGAGTCTAAAGAAGGAGGAAGGGAGAAGAACGAAAGTGAATGTTGAGGGGCAAGGTTTGGAAATTATGAAATAAGAACGAGCGATGGTGAAATAGCTGATAGCCATCAGCTATTTCTAAAACCCACAAATGAGGGTTATTAAAATCACTAATCACACAATTCTTCATTATTCCTAAACGCCGGATTGTTTTAAAATCCTGCATAATGAGAGATTATTTTAAAATCCCTCACAAATCTCTCAATACAATCCTACATCCAAACGACCCCCATTCCCCACTCTTTCACAACTTAGAAGCCCCATCCAACTCAAATTTGACTTTCCAATTTAAGTCACTCTCATCTCTTACCTAATCTTTTGTTATTTTCATAACACCAAAAGGAAAATACTAGTATTAGTCGTCTCTCAGCCTCCAATTCGTCAAATTAAAGATTACAAATGATAAGAATTTGAGGTGTGATCTCTCCTCCATTCTCATTATTCATTCATATCCTACCTCTAGGCAAATTCAAGACTCTTTGCTTAGTCTCTTTGCTCTAAATTAAACAATCAAATCTAATTTATATATTTAATTATTAATTGCAAAGATAATTAATTTCGTATTCGATAATACCGATTGGGATACCGAAGTACCGATTGGGATACTGAAATATTTAGGGAATGGGATTGGGATACCGAAATTATTTAGGGATTGGGATTGGGATTGACTTTAGGGTGTAAGGGTTAATGGGTCCCCCGTTTTAGCTTGGAAATATGGAAAGAGTCATTATATTGTACTTATTCTGATAAATTATATCAAATCTCATCTAACATATGAATTATAACATATAATATTCCACCAAAATAACATATAGTACATAGATGCAACATATAGTGAAAATTCACACACACTTATATAACATATATATTCAAATGTTCAACGTAAGATTCTAAAGATTGAGTTAGGCGAAAAGAAAAATTGGAAAATAGGCGCATTTCGAAAACTAAAGAAAAAAATGACACAATTTGACCTCAAACCCGGTATCATGTAGCGGTCGACCCGACGAGTGCGTGCGGCCCGTTTTTCTCATCGAACCAGGTCAAAGTGGGTCGACCCGATGACCCGCGGGTTGCTTGGTCTGAAGTCTGAACTCTAAAGCCTTGTTATAAGAACCGAACTGGATCAACGGTCGGGCCAGTAGAACCGTCAATCCAGTTACGATAGCGGTCCGGTTCATTGTTTGAACGGTTATTGATGGAACAACGGTTTTTCACGGTTCAACATAAAATCAGATGAACCGACACGGTTTAGCTGGTCCATTGATTCACTATTTTAACAAAAAAAAAATATTTTAACATAAACTAAGACCATCAAATCATAATTATTAATTTTATATATGCTTCCTCAACCTTATTGTCGATTTTACATTGGCTACTACCAACTAGAACCGTAATTTTTAACTTGAATTAAAAATTGTGGTTTCTTTTGTGAGATGGTTGGAATGATTTATTAGATATTTTCGCGATGATATGAATTTGAACTTGTTTATGGTCAATGATAATTTCATTCTTAAATTAGTGTAATATACAAGTCTTATATGTTATATATCATTAACGGTTCTATCAACGGTTCACCAACGATTTTGTAACAGTTAACGAGTGAACCCTTAAATCACTAACTGTTCCGATTCAGCCTTCGGTCCGGTTCTGAAAACAGAGCTCTAAAGTGAACAAAACTCCGACGAGCTTGATGCCTTTATACGGGATTTGTGTTTAGGGCTCCGAGGTTAAACCAAATGCCTATCTTATTGTTTGTGTGGGCTTGTCTGACGCCAAAAATATGGGCCTTTATCTCTGGGCTTTTCACAAACTTGTGTTGCACGGTATCACAACTGAGGCGCGAACTTCCACTGTTTTCTCCTACAAATTACCGCGCTTTCCTCCCGTCGAGCTACCCGGCCAGCAAACAAACAAGACAGTCTTGCAAGGTTGAAAACGAAGACAGAGGCAGAAGATGGCAATACCCTCCGAAAATCAACGAAATATTGTAAGTTCCCCAACGGACTCCGTCTCCCTTATTCCTTTTCTCAGAAGTAAATACGTTCCCCATCCGACTCCGTCTCCCTTATTCCTTTTTCCGGAAGGGAATCCAGTTTTGACCTAGATGATCTCCAAGTTTACCGACCCAGTTGACATTTTTGGTTCATTTTGGTATTGTTGCAGAAGAGGCTGAACACCGGACAGGAAAGCAATGCTGACAGGGAGGAACTGCAGTACGTGATTATTAAGGTTGATCGCCAATTTCTTCGTACTAGCTCTCGGGCATTCTAGTACACCATATGCCTTGTTTTCTGACTTAAGTTTGGGTTTGACAATTAGGTTGCAAGAGATGAAGATATCAGAAATGCAGGTTGGCAAGAGCAGAACATGTGTGTGGAGAAACATGTGCCCTTCAATGTCTTCAAGGTAATCTTGTGAGGGAGGGAAGCCAGAGTAGGAATGTTAATTGTCCTGGGTTAAATAGTTTTCTTCAACTGCGTGTGTGTGTGTGTGTGTGTGTGTTTGGCAGGAGAAGGTTGCTGCAGAACTTGGAATTCCTGTTCAGTTTCAGCGTTTCTGGCGATGGGCATTTCGTCATAACGGTACTTACCGTCCATACCAGCCATTGACATGGCCTTGAGGAGAATGATGAAACAGTAAGATAGACTCCCCACTTGCCCAACTGCTCTTCCCTGAGTATTGCCTGTTTTTCTTTCCCTTTCGTTTCTGCAGCAGTAGAACTTCTCTAACCTGTGTCCACATGATCAAAGATTGTCTATTAACGGTTTTTCGATTTGTGTAGGTGGGAGAGATACTGGGAGAGGGCAATGGTGCAAGACTGAACTTGTTTTTGGAAGTAGGAAGTCATCGTTTCTCGGTAAAACCTGCCTTTTTTGTCCATGGGTGGTTGAATGTAAAATCCCAGCTTACACATCCATGATTTCTAATACTAGTATCTTGTTCTTGTTGTTTCTGCAGAATCGATCATTTGTTCCACACACGATGACTGGAGAGATACTCCTCTTCATCAAGCTTTACAAGCCTTGAGAGCGATGAGCTCAGGTATTTATAACCACACTGGCTAAGAGAGGTAGTTACTGGTTTGTGTTTAACTGAGCTGTCATTATGGATTCATGGACTCTTTCTACTCTGCAGTTATGTTGGGAGTGTAATGGTGAAGTCAAGTAGTAAGCCTGCAGATGTTGTGGCCAGATTAAATGAGATGGCTGGCTATCCATTGGATGAAAATATCGATCTGTACGAAGTAAGTTACTTCCTGCAACGATGGAACATAAACCTGCGTCCTAGGCTCCTAGCCAAATACCATGGTGATGGTCGGGGTTAACTGACTCCTGGGATTTTTTTCTCAGGAAGTTATGTATGAACCAAATTTGATGATTGAACTCATTGACAAGGAACTGTCTTTCAGTTCTGGCCAGGTACCCTTACCAAATAACATATTATATCTTCGTTCTAGCATATGATATGAATGGATATATGATGATATGTCATTGTTTATTTCGACAGTTCGTTGATGGAGATATTATCTGCTTCCAAAAATCCTCGTCTCTGGAAACTTTCTTACAGTGTCGACATCCCACTGTTCCTTCTTTCTGCACATGCATACGAAATCATGGACGAGAATTTAAACGTACCTTCGAGGACGAGGTGAATTTCTCTGCCATTCTCGTTCCCCACATCAATTCTTCTTTGTTGTTCAACAAGTAGATACTATTCTTTAGTGTGCCTAACCAGTGTTTGACTTGGAAAAGGTCTTGGCTGCAAAACTCGTCGAGCTGAAGACGGAGCTTGATGGGTCTCGCTCCGAGGCCATAGACTTGCGGAATCAGAATCAGAAGCTGGAAGAGGTACAACAATCTTATACACATGGCCCTTTTGCCCATCATCATTTCCTGCAACTTACTGTCAACTGAAACTCCTTTCGCATACTGTGACTTGAAATTCTTCGATCTTGCAGGAACTAAAGGAGCTTAGAGCAAAGGTTAATACGTAGATACTTGGGGATTTTAGGGTAGGTGGTTTGATCGGTTTGCTTAAGGTGTTTTGAGCCAGTTGATTTGTTTGGCAGTAAAGGGCTAGTAATGGCCTGATGGCTTATTCTCATATCACTCGATTGTGTCTAGCATACATTGCACAAGAACTGAAATTACTACACTTGATCGTGGCTTCAATGATCTAAATTTAAGCGTCGTGAATATTAGAGAGATAGCCTGATGGGCTACTCTTGTATATGCCTCCAGAAATCCTCGCCAAATTGTTATAGAAGGACGAAAGATACAAACCCACTGGAGATATGGATTCCGAAATTGAGGGCAAGACAGAGAAGAAAATATGCTTCTAATCTCTTCACTACTGAACATGGCCTTTTTCAATTTGACCAAATCCAGACAGACAGTAAATTGAGCTCCACCTAGTGCCCTCAAAGGAGCCTGGGTCTAAGTCGAAAAAGTTCGACCAGACAGCTTCCACAGTACGAACCAATCCCCCAGCCACTTCGGACTAGCAACTAGCAAGAGGTTCCACCCAGTTCGACAAGCCAGCTTCCACGGTACAAACAAATGCTTAACAAAGCTGCTGAGAGCGAGCCAAAAAAAATTTATCAATACACCAGCGACTATGGACTAGCAACTAGCAAAAAGTTCCACCTGTAGTGTAAGGTTGGATATTGAAAATGCTCTTAACACTGTCCATATAAACTTAACTGAGTTGGAACATAATCTAAAGTCTAAACGCACAAATAAAGGGAAAGGCCTTTCTTTTGGTACCAATGCACCAAGAGACATAAACGCACATCCAGCAGATCACAAAGATAAAGGAAGCAATCATCAACCAAAATATCAAAGCGACATCACCCTGCTAAATTACTCCAAGTAGTAACCAATCAACTGTAACAGCAAACATGGACAAGTGCCAGCATTCACTAACAACCAAAAAAGGACCCCTTCAGCAAAGAAGACAAGTACCAAAATTCTCCATGCACTTTCCAGCAACACAAGCTAAAGCTAAAGATAACAGACATTTGGCATAGACAAAGCTTCTCTTAACGGTTGGCTTTTGCAACTCTTTCAATCTCGTCCTTCTTCTTGATAGCATAGCTGGAAAGCAAACAGAGGGGCACAATCAGAAAAATAGAGCAACCAAGAACATTTCAAACCAATCAACACAAATCAATCCAGAAGCAAACAAACCTGTTAGAGGATCCCTTAGCAGCATTGATGAGTTCATCAGCCAAGCATTCGGCAATAGTCTTGATGTTACGGAAAGCAGACTCCCTTGCACCGGTGGTCAGGAGGTACAAGGCCTGGTTGACCCGCCTGAGTGGAGAAATATCGACGGCCTGACGCCTCACAACACCAGCTGAACCGATTCTGGTTGCATCTTCACGAGGACCACTGCAAATACAAATACTATGAAGAAACAAACTCATCCACAAACCAATTGACTTCACTCTCAATCATAAGCTCGTGCTGACCTGTTGACGACAGCATCAACGATGATCTGGATTGGGTTTGCATCAGTTAGGAGGTGGATGATCTCCATGGCATGCTTCACAATCCTCACAGCCATCAGCTTCTTACCATTGTTTCTCCCGTGCATCATAAGAGAGTTGGTAAGCCTCTCAATGATCGGGCACTGGGCCTTCCTGAAACGCTTGGCCGAGTACCTCCCAGCTGTGTGAGGGACAAAAGTTGCATGCTTTGCCGCTTGGACGCCGATGTAGTCCGACAAGGAAATGTCGTTGATCTACAACCATCCAAATCACAAAACAAATATACAAACCCTAATAAGCCTGCGAGCAGAATCAAGACTCTCCAAGCATAATCAAGAGCTCAGTCGCATTAATATAACTAAGCAGCGAAAATCGTACACATGAGCATCGACGGTTTGATTCTAAGACTCGAGGAAAGACGATAACGAAGCTAAAAATGAATCGAATGAGGAGAACGAACATGAATATCATCGAACACCCAGCGATTGAACAACTTGACGTCCATGGGACCAGTAACTGACGCCGGAGCTGGAGCAGGAACTGGAACTTGGGCCTCTACTTCCATGGTTGCACTTGCAGGAGAAGAGAGGAAGCGGCGCAGTGATGAAAGTATGCGCTTAGGAAACTTCCGAACTGGAACAGCTAATGCGCAGAAGAGGATGGAAGGTCGTAAGTCGTAACCCTAATTCCAGATTTATACGGCCACGAAGCAGATAATGGGCGGCCGAGCAAGCGATAGATTTCTAGGGTAAAACGGTGGGGCAAAACGG
Source organism: Linum tenue (assembly GCA_946122785.1). Classification (NCBI taxonomy): domain Eukaryota; kingdom Viridiplantae; phylum Streptophyta; class Magnoliopsida; order Malpighiales; family Linaceae; genus Linum; species Linum tenue. The sequence continues at coordinate 49,738,485 of CAMGYJ010000009.1, read as the reverse complement.
CAAAACGGCGGGTTTTGGAGCACGGAGGAAAAGGGAGGAAATAAAAAAAATTGCAACCTTGGTGAATCGAATCCGGTATCTCATTAATTAGTAATGACTTTTTTCCGCTGGGAAACAGGGAATAACCCGTCCCCTTAAATCCACAAAACGAGTATTTAGGGGACGTTTGGATAACATGAGTTTAAATCTACAGATTGTCAACAATCTAAAGATTTTAACTCTCCGGATTGTTGAAAACAGATTTTAAAATGTTTATTGTTTGGTAATTGTGATTGTTAACATTCAATTAAAATAAAAAATTTTAATTTTATATTAAATAAATTTGTATCATTAATAAAAAAATTAGAGTGGTTCAAGAAATATTAAAAACTTTGTTGATAGATATATTTCATGTTATAAATAAATAAAAGTAAGAGAAAAACTAGGAGGAAAAAAATCTCACGAATCAAGATATAGAATCTCTCTGATTATGAGAGATTTGATATCCGCAGATTTTAGATATTTGAAATCTTTAAAGCTAGAATCCACAATACAGAAAACAACAAAAAAACATAACTTTTATAAAATCTACGGATTCAGTGAATCCATATCCTGAATCCTCTTCTCCAAACGACCCCTTATTGTTTTCCCATTGCTTTCTCATTTGTAACAATTGATTTTTTTTCAACGAAAACAAAATGGACAAGTGAACAAGTTTTTTGTCATTTATTTCTTGATTTTCATTTTTTAAACAGAAAACAGAAAATGAAATGGGAAGTGAACAGGGCATAAGGTTAGGTGAAACGAGTATCTCAATACTCATATTTAAGATGAAAACGTGAATGACCCGTAAAAAAAAAAAAAAAAATTGTAGACGCCAATGTGAATTGATTCAATTCACTCAAATTTCGTTTATAATTTGATTGTTGATCACTCAGAAATACAATAAGTTGACATCGAATCTGAATTCCTATAAATTACAAAATGGAAAGTAACCATTGTACTCTAGTTCAGAAGCGACTTTGGCTGGACAGCAGAGGCTTCACTACCATCCTCCTCCCTTCTGGCTCTTGTAGGTATTTCTCATCTTGAATGTACGATTCGATCTCCATGATTACGGGCTTCAGGTCAGGATCGTCGCGAGCTTTCAGCGCCTCGAGGAAGTGACTCGAAACAATGTGCAGCAACTTCGCGAACTGCGACTTGTACTTTCGATACAGAACGAACCCAGCAGTTTGCAGGAATGCATCGAGTGCCACAGCGGTGAATGCATTTGCTGGGAGAGCGGATTTGAAAGACATGTTTGGAGTTAAGGATGATCAAATATCATGTATTTTTTGTAGTAGTATTACTCTTGTGATTGTGTTTTTATGATTTGTGCAATTCGTATTTCATTTCATTACCATGGGAAGATTTGAGAACATGTTAATGTACATGTGTTAGATAAACTATTGCCATGTATGTGTGAAGATTTGTGTTCTTTTAAAAAATACGAAGTATGTTTGATATTGTTTCTGAGAGCGCTTATAACCCGAAATGACCCCCAACTCGACCCAAAACCAAATGGGTTGGGTCAATATTTAACCCGAAATAAGCTAACCCAACATGACCCGACCCGTAACCTAAAACTTCAACCCGAAATTACCCAATTCGACCCGATTGCCAGGTCTACTCGATTGCTATCATTGTATTAAAGGAGTAATTGAGAGTTTGAAGTTTGTTTGAGAAAGGGGTTATAAGAACGTCGAGCTCAAGATTGATTCAACCACAACTGTCGCCATCATGAAAACATGCATTGATGATAGCCATTGGCATAACCTACGTGCACAACAAATCATGCATCTTTTTTATCGAGATTGGAGAGGTTAAATCTCCCGTGCACACAAAGAATATAATTCTGCAGCCGATTCCTTAGCAAATTGAGGCCACAGTGTGAGCGATCGTGGTCTTACTAGACTGATCTTTTATCATGGAATAGATATTGGCTAAACACGTTTAGTCAACAATAATAATTGGGACACAATAGAGTTCTTCTTTCTTTAAAAAAAAAAAAAGTTAAAACGGAAATCACCCAGGCCTAAATCACCTAAACTAGGGTCATGACAATAGCCCAACCTACACAGCCCATAACAATCCGAACGGCCCAAAGCAAACTAGCAATTTCTTTCTCTTTCTATAGTCGATTCCTCCCATTACTCGCTTTGCTGCTGCGCGGGAGCTTTAGAAACTGAAACGCCATTTCCATTCCCCATGTTTATTTCTTCTTTTTTGCAGTCTTCCTAGGGCTTCGAAGATGAACCCTTTCGTCTCCTTTCATTTATTCCGATCCCCCCCCCCACCTCTCTTCTTTATCTTCCAAATAAATTAGCGTGGTTGGGTTCTCTAGTCTTTCTTTCCCTAGTTAATTAGCATAAACAGAGTCGAGCTTGCAAGCTTGGTAACAAAGATCACAGTATATGGCGACTCCAGTAATTGTAAGTCTCCTGTTTACCAAAATGACCATGCTTCAGTAATTTAGCTATGCATTTCACAACGTTGCTTTCTGAAAAAAAAAAAAAAAAAAACAGTTGCAGAAAGTGGGAAACTACAACGGGGAACGGAACACTGATGCAGAACAATCACATACCACAATGACGATTCGGGTAAAGTACTTGGTATAGTATGATTCGTTTATTCAGAATATGAACTTCTTCTAGCATTCACTCTCTGTCGAGCTAGCAAATGATCGTATCTTGTATACATTATGATCTGCTGTTTGTAATTAAGCTGTCAAGAGATGAAGATACAAGAACCCAGATCGGAAAGACAATGTACTTTGATCTTGTGGATCATGACAAAGTCAGGAGCTTCCGCGTTCCCAAACAGTTGAGCGTCAATCTTTTCAAGGTAATATTGATCAGGAAACCAGAAACTGTATCTTAAAGAAGGGACTAATGACGAATAAGTTCGCTCTAAATCTTGTACGTTTTTTTTTTGTGTGTGTGTGTGTGTGGGGCAGGAAATTGTTGCTGAAGAACTAGGAATACCTGTTCAGTATCAGCGTTTCTGGCTGTGGGCACTGCGTCAAAACGGTACTTATCGTCCTCACCGGCTATTGACATCGGAGGAGGAGAATCAACCGGTAAAATAGACACCACTTCTTGCCCAGCTGCTCTTGCCTGAGTATGACATCCATGTGATAAAAGGATGATCAATCAACAGTTCATCCATATGAGTGCAGGTGGGATCAAGACTGGGAAAGGGCAATGGTGCAAAACTGGACTTGTTCCTTGAAGAAGGAAGTCGTAACACCGCAGTACGATCTTTTATTATTTCCAATGCGTCGCTGTAAATATCATTCTCGAGCTAAGCGTCCATGATTTGTAATAAGATTAGTGTGTTTCTTCAGGATCTAAGCTTTGTTCCCCTGCCTCGTAAGAGGATTGAAGATATTCTCATATTCATCAAGCTTTACCAGCCGGAGTGCGATGAGTTAAGGTACTCACAACACCAATAACTAGGAAGTCTGTCAAACTACCACAAGAACATAAGTTCATGGTGACAAATTTTTTTTCCCTCTCCTGCTCTTCAGCTATGTGGGAAAGCTAATTGTGAAGTCAAATAGCAAGCCTGCAGAAGTTGTGGCTAGGCTTAACGAGATGGCTGGCTATGTGGTGGATGAAAAGATCGATCTGTACGAGGTCGGTTGATTCCATCCATGGTGGAACATAACATGATTCCTAGCTAAATAACATGGTTGGAGTGAACTGACTCTTCTGATTTCATTTTCAGGAAATTAAGCTCGAACCTATTTTGATGATTGACCCCATTGACAAGGAACTCTCTTTCTCTTCTAGCCAGGTAAGGATACCAAATGACATTTTCTATATCAGTTTAACTTAGAATCCAAATCGATGATATCTTAGCTCTTTTCTTTTGACAGCTTGAGGATGGAGATATCATCTGCTTCCAGAAAACTCCGTCTCCTGAATCATTTCTACGGTGCCGACATCCAACGATTCCTTCTTTCTACACATGCACAAAATATCATGGACAAGAATTTGAACGTGTCTTCAATGATGATGCGAGTTTAGCTGCAAAAATTGTCAAGGTGAAGATGGAGCTTGATGAGTCTCGCAATCAGAATCAGAAGTTGGAAAAGGTACAGACATCTTTGAGTTGTATGATCCCTTTTTGGAGCCATTTCTTAGGGACAATTTTGAGTTGGAATTCGACAATCTTTGGCAGGAACTGAAGGAGCTTAGAGCAAAGCTCAGGGCGTAGAATCCTCGGCTGCTCGGAGCTAATGATTTACATCAGTCTTTTGGTTTAGGTTTTCTGGACCATTTTGTATTGGAGATTGCCCAATGCCAATCGCTGCCTAGTTTAACTTTTTTGCTCTTATCCCTGTTTCTGAGATTGCCAAGTACAAGAGCACAACAACTTAACCTGTAGTTTTGGCCTTTTCAAAGTGACACCAAGGAGAAGTGAGTTGCATTTCTAAATCTCAGTTCTTAAACTCCATTTCACTCTTGTTCAGACTCTGAAACTAGAAACAAACGAGAGAAAAGGAGAAGTGAGTTGCACATCTAAATCTCAGTTCTTAAACTCCATTTCACTCTTGTTCAGACTCTGAAACTAGAGACAAACGAGAGAGAAAAAGGTGTGCATTGCGACTATTGTGTAAGAACTATCAAATGGATAAGTAACGAGTCAGAAAAATATCACACGAACCTGTTAACTTACCTAATACAGTTATGGGGTCCATTTTAACCGAGCACGAGATATCGACATACATGGAGATAATGACATGAGAGATATAGCAATAAACCTTAAGATCAAGGTAGGATTCAGCATGACATTACTAGAAGTATCAAATAAACGATTGTAGCATTCAGCTTCCAAACAAACTCCCGGGTATTCACTAACAACTGACAATAAAAATACCTTAAAACTCGAAAGACTAACAGAAAAATTCTCATGACATTTTCCAGCAACAGCGGCTAAAGCTGAAGATAACAGCAGACATACAAAAGTCTCTTAACGGTTGGCTTTGGCAACTCTCTCAATCTCGTCCTTCTTCTTGATAGCATAGCTGGAAAGCAACCAGAGAGAGGGCATAATCAGCAAAGCGAGCATTCTCGAACAATCAACACAAATCAATCTATAAGCAAACAAACCTGTTCGAGGATCCCTTCGCAGCATTGATGATGTTAGTTTACAGAAGGGATTGCTGTGTTGGAAAGCTTGATTTGTATTCATGTATTACAAAGGTTTATATACAGGGAGATTACAACAACTAGAATGGCTACAGTAGTGATACATTGATGAGAAATGGGCAAAGAAGATGATGAGGGATGGGAGCTAGCTGGAGGGATGGAGGAAGATAACAGATGAAATAGATAAATACATTTATTATTTTAACAGATGAGTTCATCAGCCAAGCATTCAGCAATAGTTTTGATGTTACGGAAAGCAGACTCCCTAGCTCCGGTGGTCAGGAGGTACAAGGCCTGGTTAACACGCCTGAGCGGAGAGATATCGACGGCCTGACGCCTAACAACACCAGCTCAACCGATTCTAGTTGCATCTTCACGAGGACCGCTGCAAACGAAAGACACTATGAGAAACAAACTCATACACAAACCAAAACAAATTCGGTTGCATCAGTTAGGAGGTGGATGATTTCCATGGCGTGCTTGACGATCCTGACAGCCATCAGCTTCTTACCATTGTTCCTCCCATGCATCATAAGAGAGTTGGTAAGCCTCTCGATGATTGGGCACTGGGCCTTTCTGAAACGCTTGGCAGAGTACCTCCCAGCTGTGTGGGGGACGAAAGTTGCATGCTTTGCCGCTTGGACACCGATATAATCGGACAGGCTAATGTCGTTGATCTAAACCCATCCAAATCACAAAACAAACATACAAAACCCTAATTAGCCTGCGAGCAGAATCAAAACCCTCCAAGCAAAATCACGAGCTCAGTCACGCTAGTATATCTAATCAGCAATGATCATACACAGGAAACGACGATTTGATTCTAACGAAACTCGAGGAAAGACGATAACGAAGCTAAAAATGAATCGAAGGACGGAGAACGAACCTGAACATCATCGAACGACCAGCGATTGAACAATTTGACGTCCATGGGACCAGTAACTGACGCCGGAGCTGGAGCCGGAACTGGGACTGGAACCTCTACTTCCATGGTTGCACTCGCCGGAGAAGAGAGAACGGGCCGACATTTGGAAATGGACCGGTTTATTTCTTAAGGCGCTAGAGTAAAGATGTTGGGCTATATCTGGGCCCATGAGCAATTCAATCCTCATTTTGAGTTTTAAGTTTTGACCCGAAACGGTTTGGACCGAGACGGGTATCTCAATACTCATATTTAGAGATGGAGACGTGAATATAGATGATTAATCAATTCACCGAAATATCGTTTATAATTTGATCGTTAAGAATGGTCAATGACCTATCGTAAATACAATAACACGGCATCGAGCCTGGATTCCTACAAATTACAAAAGATTCTTAAAAAAAACTTAATGAAACCACTGAAAAAAAACTCCTTAAACAAGGAGAGTACATCCATCCATGAGATCACAATGAGAGTACCCATTCTACTCTTGTTCAGAAGCGACTTTGGCTGGACAGTAGAGGCTTCACTACCATCCTCCTCCCTTCTGGCTCTTTCAAGTATCTCTTGTCATGAATGTACGATTCGATCTCCATGATTACAGGCTTCAAGTCAGGATCGTCTCGAGATTTCAGCGCCTCAAGGAAGTGACACGAGACAATGTGCAGCAACTTCGCGAACTGGGACTTGTACTTTCGATACAGAACGAACCCAGCAGTTTGCAGGAATGCATCGAGTGCCACAGCGGTGAATGCATTTGCTGGGAGAGCGTTGAGGAATCTGGCGAGCCATGACCATCCTGCTTCTGGGCCGTGAGGGTTCTCAATACCACCTACTGTTTCTGTCTGAACCAGAGCTCCATACAATCTCATGGATGCTTCCGTGCGTTTCAAGTAATCTTTGACACTCTCAAGTTGTCCGCCATGTTCCCTAAACCCAGGCTGTGCTTTGTAATAGGCCTCTTTGGAGCCGAATGCAGCCTTTGAGTATGCTATATGCTTCGGGACCGTGTAGATACAAGCTTTGTGGAACTCGGCCAAGATCAGATCCATTGCATATGGGACCTGTGAAGTGACGAGGACTATTACTTGAGCAGATGCAAAAGCCGAATTGTCAGGGTTTTCGCAGTGTTCAACAACCTTCTTCGCGAATGCTGCGATGGTGATGGGCTCGGGGCAATCAGGATTGTTCTTGAAGATGTTCAGAAGTTCACTTGCTTTTGTTCTTACATTTTCTTCTGTCCCTCTTATCTGTCTTATCAGTCTACCAATCTGCCGTGTGTGCTTGTCGAGGTTCACATTGGACATTGACATGAGAGACTGGTTTTGGTCTTGTAGCTCTATAAGTTTCTGCTGCCTTCCTTGTTCCAGAGGAAGAGCCGAAGCAGAAGCTCTCACAATAGCTTTTTCCTTTCTCTTTGCCTCTTCTGCATCAATCCTTATTCTTCTTTCTTCCATTTGGCACTTGATTTCATGATCCTGCTGGATAGCAGTCAAGTGATCATCTACTGCTTCTGCAATGTAACGCCGGTACAAGGTGTCAACTTTCCGGTCTGATTCCCTTCTCGCCTCGCAGTACTTGTCGATACGAGCAAATGCTGAAGCAACCTTCAGGTTTTTGCTCATGAACTCCATCTGCAATGCCAATAGTTGGCTTCTAATCCCCTCCTTCAGTTCAAGTTGATGTTCATGAATCTGCTCAAACATAGAAGCTTCCACCAATCCAACTTCGTCCATTAAGTAAGGTTGAACATCAAGAGCACCAGCAAACTCCTCCTGACCAGAATCCTCATTCTCTCTTGCATTAGCATCATCATCACAATTGAACACGACTAAACCTCGACTATCATCCTCCTCGCCGTCAGAAACTTCCAGCTCCTCGTCTGATACTCTCATGGAGAATGCCGCGGTTTTCCCATTTGGGTATCCCCGAGATTCAGTAAAGGGTACCGGGAAATTGGCTGGCAAACTAAGCTTCTCCTCCAGCGAATCGAGCTCCGACAACAGAGACTCGAAGCTCCACTTGGGCTCGGGTTCGACCGCAAGCCCTAGAACTCTCTGCGGACAACAGCGAAGCTCCAATTTCACAGCTCCCATTATTCCGGCTAAACTACAAACGGATTGCTAGAAAGAATTGAAGGGGGGAACGAATGAAGCTAGCTTCGAGTCTTAAAATAGACAAGAAGCACTCGGCAAATTTTGACTGCTTCCAATTCTTTCTCCCCTGTTTCCACTCTTTCTCCTGCGCTTTCCAATTCCTGTACGGATTCGGACAGCGCAAAATATTTCCCTGTCCTGAAAGGATTTGGACTGCTTGAAGCTATAAAACTCCCCCTCCACAAAGTTCAGAAAATAGTACCATCGCCAAGATCTTACTTCAAGAAAACAGAGTTGCGGAATATCTACGATCAAGAACAGAGTCCCGCCGACGAGTCTCTTTTTCGTTTCCGATGAAGACGGTGGCGTTTCGGCGGGGAGACCGCGTGGAAGTGGCGAGCGAGGAAGAAGGGTTTCACGGCTCCTACTTTGAGGGCACGGTGGTGGAAGTTCTGGGTTCGAGCCAGTACAAGGTGGAGTACGTCAATCTGACGACGGAGGAGGACGAGTCGGAGCTCCTGATCGAGACGGTCTCCGGCGAGTTCATCCGGCCGGTCCCGCCGCGCATCCGCTTCGGGAGCGGCGGGTTCGGCGTGATGGACGCGGTGGACGCGTGGGACAACGACGCGTGGTGGGTCGGGAGAGTGACGGGGAAGAAAGGGCCGATGTACTACGTCTACTTTGACTACACCGGCGACGAGATCGCTTACCCTGTTTCGATGCTGCGAGTTCATCTGGATTGGGTCAACGGGCAGTGGGTTTCGCCGGATAAAGGCAAGAAACGGGGCCGCGATTCGACGCAATCCGAACCGGCCAAGAGCGTGGAGAAGGAGGAGAAGAAGAAGCAGAAGATGAGAAGGATTTCTGATATGGTGTATGCTATTAGAGTTTAACTGGTTGAGAAGAATCATGTAAAAACTGCATACTAGTACTTTGTTTTAGTTGATTCTATTTCGATTTTTTCACTACAATTCATGCTTCAAATCTCGATTTTGACAGAATTCCTCATCCAAACGACTCCGTAGTCAATACTTGTATGAGAAATCTAGACAGATTGGTTGAAAAGAAAGACATGGTGAACTATAAAGAAGAAGAAGAAAGAGTGGACTCGGTCAATCATCAAGCTCCAATGGCTTGAAATACTTGCCATCAATTAGGTAGGTGCCAATAGCGAGACGAACAGCCCACAAATCCTTGGGTTTTCTGGACACAATTCTGCAAACACAAAACAGATTGGCCGGAAAATAACTACAAAAGGACAAAAAATTCGGGATTGAATTGGCCGGAATTTTGGGTATGAAAGGGCGACTGACCTGCCGACGTCGCCGGGGTTGACGAGGCCGGAATTGACCCTGAGGCACGGCATGTTCGCGGCGGTCTTGATCATCCTGGGGGCCTCAACCACGACGACGGGAGAACCGATTTGGAGCTTCTTTGGTTTCTTAGCTTCCGGCGAGCTGACTGTGTTTTCCGGCGAAGCTGAGCTGGGTTCCTCTCCGGTTTCGCATCTGGTGACGGCGAAATTGGAACGGATTCTGTTCTGGTGATGCCACAGTGGTGGTGCCTGGTTTTGACTGGAAGTTCTCGATGGGATTGTGGCAGCAGGGGAAGAGAAAGATAAGGCTGCCATTTTTTTGGGAGATTTTGGACAGGTTTCCTGGTTTTGTAATTGGCGATAGCAAAATGTTTTTGTGGCTCTTGTAATAACACCGAACGGGCAATTGTCATATAGGAAAACAAAACTCATCTACTTCAAAAAAAAAAACACCTTTAGCTTGCACATAAGATCGAGATTCAAGAGAGCTGAAAAAAGGCTTCTATTCAAGTTCAACCAGTTTTCTGAACGAGAGAAGTTACTCAACACTCTTAACTAGTAATAAGTTTCCTTCAAATAACACAAAGCTGCGGCGGTAGTCACTCTAGCTAGCCAAGCTCAAGTTCAGCAATTTAAGGGAGGAATAAAGCAATGAGCTTTAGCTTTCGCCCATTTCATCAATTGACAATTCAACCTCTGATGTTGGGGGGACTTTACATACAGACTACTAGAAACCGAAAGAACTGGAGAGACCAAAGCACCATTGTAATTTGTAAGGAGGTGAGGAATTAAGAGAGACCCGATTGGCTTTGAAAGAAAGTCAGTAAGAACAAGCTACAAAAACTCTACACAAACTATACAAATTCCTTCTCACGGATATGTTGCAGCAGACTGCCGTTTGTGGTCGAGCCTCGCAACGTTCGAAGTCCTAACCTCCTCTGTATGCGGTGCTGTTGTTTTTTCGCCCCCATTCTTTTGTACAAAATGAAACTACTTCTTTAAGTATGTGAGATATGGGTCCTGAGCAGCGGACAGAACGTCTGGTCTGTCTGTCTGGTCGTATGTTAGACACCGCCGGATGAACTCCTGCAATCCCACGAGACCAGAATTTGACAAACAACAAACCATGAATTCGTAGACCAAGATGGATTGATTCGGAAACGTTGGGGATGAGTAAACTCACCTTCACCTCGTTGGAGACGGTGGGTTTGTTAGGAAACTCAACCCTCCGAGCTTTGATGATTGTATCCTCACGTAATATCCGTTCCTGGGACTGGTCATGTCCAAACGGCCTTCTGCCAAAGAGCATTTGATATAATAGAACCCCAGCTGACCATACATCAACCTACATAAGGATGCAATCACCACATAGTTCCTTTTCAGTATGTCTCATTATTTATATTCTAAGAGAATAAATCACCTGAAATATGAGTTGTTTAATTGGATAGATGAAAGTTTTAACTAACCTTTGAGGATATTAGAGGTGTCTTGTTGAGCTCGAAGCATTCTGGTGGCAAGTACCTAGGATTGCAGAAAACAGAAAATCAACAAGCCACGTCAAGGTCTTGTGTTTAATCCAGAATAATGACTGTGACACGCCTCCAAGAAACACTATCTTTTTCCTTCTCCTTCTATAAGGTGACTACGCTCGCTAAGGCTATCACCAACTCAATGGAATTTGAAGAGATGATACAATTCCACTTACCAGTATGTCCCAGCTCCCTGTGATGTAAGTTCCATTCCTTGAGATCCAACGTTATCTTCTACAATCTTGCTGAGACCAAAATCAGTAACCTTTGCAGCACCAAATTCATCAAAGAGCACATTCCCAGGCTTCAAATCGTAATGAATGATCTTCTGTGCCCTTTTATTCAGGTAGAGAAGACCTTGAAATATTTGGACAATAATAATCCGTGCTTCCTTCTCAGGCAACGTGGGTGTTGCTTTAAGAACAGCATCAAGATCTTTACCTGAGACACATATTCATTTTCTTAGTACACTGTTCAAACTTCCTCTTAAGCAAGTGACCAAGCACAGATTCAAAGGCATCAAATAATATACCACTGCAGTATTCCAAAACAGTGCAGAATGTATTCTGATCAATCTCAAAGATATCCCAAAGCCGAACTATGTGATTATGCACCAGGGTCTTGTGAATGTTATATTCCCGTATTGCATGCCTGACATAACTTTGCTTCTTATCCTCGCTCCACTGAGCATTCAGACCATGGAGTTTACATGCAACATATCTGTGCTCCACCAAATCAAAAGCCTGCCGGAAATTTCTCACTTCAAATCACTGCAAAAGCATATAATCTTACAGTGGCCAAGATTGGCAAGAAAATGATCGTATAGAGTTCAGCTTCAGTTCTGACCTTGTAAACCTCACTAAATCCTCCTTTTCCGAGAAGGTTCAGTAGCGCGTAACGGTTATTTAAAATCTGAAAATTATTGAAGCGAGACCCATCCTCATCTCGTATACGTTTCATTTCACGAATTAGTCGAGCCTTTTCAAGCTCATACCGGTCTCTCTCACGTAACATAGCTTCTTCCTCCTGGAAAGAAGAAGGAAAAGAATGCATTTGAATTTGGAATAGACATAACCCATCATGGTAAAGATAATGGGAACCCTCAAACAATGAGACTAACTTACACGCTTGATGCTTGCCAGACGAGATTTGAGAATTTCATCCTGAATGAGAAGATCCTCTTCATGTGTTCCAGATTCTGCATCTGCTGCTTCACCCTTGTCTGCAATAAGGATGAAACCAGGTGACATACCAAATTAAAATTCCTCAACAGTTGTTCACAAAGGCAAGGCAACACAGAATTTTCCTAAAACGTTCTAATGAGGCTATATTTGTTTGGGTCTATATGAGGAGCCATCATGGTGGAGGACTTTTCAGTATTTCACCACCCTTGCACGTGGTCAAATGGTATGAAGAGAAAGATAACTGCTGTTTTACAAAATAGTTGTCCCAGTCAAGAACTTCAGAATAGCAACCCCAAGCAATTTTTTTACCATAGCAAGGGCAGCACTACAATAACAGAAAAATGAGTAAAAGAAGCCTTTCATGCATAAGTGAATGGCATCTGGATTAAACAAGTCCTTTCCGGCATGTTAAATACAAATGAATATACGAAGTTATATTTGCAAGCCTTATTAACTGAAAGGCACCAAAAAGGCAAGGAGATGCTTTGGAAAATCTGGAACTGATTCATACATTTCCCTAATAAGCTCAAAAAGGGGTAGTAGGAGTATCCACTATTTAAATTCCTACTAATAAAGAATGAACTCTTGTTTTACCAGATTGTCGTTTCTTTAATGATTTGCGTTGACGATCAACGGCCTCCTTCGTTTCTAATAATTGCTTCTGGAGACAAAACACAAACAAAATATTACGACACAGACTTCATCGTCAACAAGTGGCCACCACATAAAACCAATAAATATCCTCAGAAATTTGCATTTATGAAAGAAATATGGTATAGCCAACTATTCTAAGTAGAACCATGAGGTGGCGCTCAATAAACTATTGAAAGTGGAAAGACCGCCAAAAGATGATGAACCCAAAAATCCAAAACCAAAAAACTGATATGCATGCCCATAAATACGTCAATTATGAAGCAAGGAGATATGGCATATACATTAACTATATACATTTACTGAAGTGAGAGCAAACACTTACGTTTAGATCACGTTCATGATCAGTCAAACTAGACAAAAGTACAGGGGAAAGAAATAAAGTGGAAAACAGTTCAAAGCAAATACACTCTGATGTTCATGTTATTCGTGAGTAGCCTAATAATCCTTTACTTACAATCACGTTTATGACATTTATTTATAAAGGGAAATATGAGGTCAAGTCAAAATAAGCTGTCAACTTAACCATAGTTGAGAGAGAGGAGAAAAGGACAGCAGGAAGTAAGGAGCCATAACAATTCCAAAAAACACTTTTAAAAAGTGATCCTCTCTAAGACCATAGGATCCAGATAGCATCTTGAAGCAAATAGTTCAACGCAAATCACCATAGTCCACATGACAGCATATTTATAACTCCTGCCTCGCTATCTCATATTAAAATGACATGAGAATGTCTAATAGTTTTATTTCTGTCTGGAAGACGCTGAAATAGAAATGCCATATGATAACTTACCATATGAGCATTTAGATCTTTCAGCATTTGTCCATCCTCCCAAGTCTCTGATATGATTGTTCCAGTTCTGAAACACATAAGAAAAGAGGGGAAACAAACTTCAAATAAGTTACTCAGAAACTAATAAGAACAAACAGAAAACAGTTTAAGAACATTTCAGGAGATCGTTCCTTCAGTTTCTTAGCAACCTTTGTGATATTGCATTTTCTATCTTTCACCTTACGGTCACCCGGACACATGGAAAAAGAACCAAAGATTTATAAGACAAGTAGCTCCAATCACGAAGAAGAAAAATTTACCTAATTACACCAACATTGCCAAGTCTTAATGAATCTTGCCGGACTTTCATCCTGGCTTCTTGCCTCTCTGCTTTCGAAACTGATATCAGCAGATCAGATATAATCTTTAATCTCTGCAAATGGATGCCACGAACATTAGAATGAACATTATCAGGTATGCTGACACTGCAGGTTAATGATCAAAGAAAAACAGCCACGTCCATTCAACAGGAAAATAGGAATTCCATGAAAAAAAGAACTGCTATCAGGTAGATCAGAAAAACTAGTTTTCACTATTGAAAAAGAATTATACTATGATAAAATTGTTAGTCTTGATCCTCGATATAAATATGCTGCAGTCAAGGAAACAATTACATTTAAAGGAAATGTCGACATCGGATTCAGTGTATTGTGTACACAATAACAACTTGTATGCTAGGATATAGATACCATCAATCATGTACCTAAGTGATTGTACTGATCTTAGCGTTTGCATTATTTGTTTCCTCTGAGACACAAGAATAAAACAAAGTACCGCATGAAGTGTTACTTCGGAATTGTTTTAGCGAAGTGGAAACAAACCTTTGGCTTCATTTGCTGTTCGCTGTCTTTTAGTTCCTTTAGTTCCTGACAACAGATATCAAGATTAGAAGGGTTCAAAGAAAATTAAAAGCTCTAACATAAGACCAAATACCTACCTTTTCCAGCTGATGGCAAAGATTTTGACTATCATTGGCATGCTGACGAGATTTATGAAGTTCCTCCTCTAGAGCTGCAACTGTGGCACGTAATGATGTGATCTCCTCCTGATTCAAATTAGCACAAATAAGAATACAACTGCATAGAAACAAAATATGGTACAGCTTCCGACTTAGGATATGAAACCCTTTCCTCGAATCAAAACAGCTTGCTCAGTGAAGTGAATGCTCTACCACATTATATAAGCACATGAGTAGTCAACTATAGGCAAGGGAAACGTAATTCTCAAACGAGTTTGATATAAAAGAAAGTTAATACCTGCAACAAAGAATGATCATTGTTCAGGAAGTGCTCTTTGGGCCTCTGATCCTGGAAAATGAACACACGGAACATTATACATGTACACCAATGATTGTTGCAATGACCTATGCATTCAGTGCTTATTCAAATGGCCTATACTAACATCAATCGGAGTTGGCAGCAAAAAGAACTAGAAAAATGTGTCATCTAAGGATACACAAAAATCAAGAAAAATGTATATGAAGTAAATAGTTTGGTGTTCCTAATTGTTATTTACTAACTGAAAGAATGAGAAACGCCCACTATGTCAACCTTAATCCTATTGATGCTGCATTTCACCTCATAGAACTATATAAAATTTTAAAAACAGCAGTTCTACAATCAGACACGGGTTACCCTTGAAAGCAATCTCAATAACTATAAACTGGTCATGATAGCATTGAAGACCCTAAGGAAAGTAGATTTCCAAGTTTGTGGAAAACATACCTTTTGACAATTTTCAAGCTGGCCATTTATAACCGAAGGGATAACTGTTGAAGCGGGAACTTGTGATTTTGTTTGATCAGCAACTCTGGAACCACGAGCTCTACTTGACACCGAATTGCCCCTACTGCGACCTTGCTTTCTCTTCTGTACTTCAACAGTAGCTTTCATCTCCAAATTTTCGCCAACTTTTTGCCTTCCGTCAGTTGTTTGATTCTTCATATGGATAAAATGATTTGCAAAAGAAAACTCAGAAGGACCAGAAAAATATTTAACCAAACATCAGCAATAGTAATTGGCTATAACTTAATAATTTGATGGAGTTACAAAAAGGAATCATGCTATTAACTCCTGAAGTAAACCTAAAATCCTTCATGGGGAAACGTGACTTAAAAATGGCACCAGATATTAAATAACTATGCAAACAAAGTGATGTGGTTCATTATTTACGCGGCCCAGACGTTTAAAGTTATTTCCTTTTTCACCAAAATGAAAAATTATGCCAATCCACACTTCCAAATAAATTCAGTAGTTTACCGCTAGATGCGCCGAAACAGATGAATCACCATCTTCTTGCAGTCTTTGCCTTTTCTGTGTGTTTGCTTGTATCAGAAACTCACCTTGATTCTGCACATATGAGAAAGGTCAAGCCCAAAACTATGCCCTATACTATAAATATAAAGATCGAAATGAAACCTTAACATAAATCGGATGTTTAATATGAAAGATGCATGTATAAAATTATTACCAAAAGTGAAAAAGAAAACAAATTTTGAACCATCAATCCTCACGAGAAACTTCCTGGTATATAGTATGTAAACGCATCCATAATTCCGTACGTGCTTGAGTTCATGACTACACATTCAACAGCCATCATGCAGATTAACTGCTCCTACCACTAATCCGCCAATATAAGCCACCGCCAATTTGTTTGAACAGTCTCTATTTCAGAAGAATGTTTTGTATCAACACATTACTGGGCACTATGATCATGGAAAAGATTATGAAGATTCCACATTTCCACTTGATTCGTCAAAGAAAAACAGGCGGGTTAATAGCAGTCATTTTTATCCTGAGTGAATTCTATAAACCCACCTTCAGTCTAATGTGCCTAGCAACTGTTCATTGACCAACAAACAGCAACACTTTCACTCATGGCCATATTCAGTACCGTAAAACCACCAGCTGTTAATCAAAGCATTTACCATTCCACCAATACAAGCGAGCATCAAACATTAATAAAAATGGATGAAGCTAACATGAAGAATGGTGGATTTTTAATGGGTATCTAAAGGCTAGTGCCAATGTCAAGATACCCCAATCAATCTACCAAACCTTTTACGCACATTTCATGACCTAGATGCAGGAAATCTCAACTGAAGACATAATTCATACGCCAGCTCATTGAAATAGACCAAGCCAAGCACCCACAATGTAATGAAAGACTTGACACAGTCCTATTGGTTCTGATCACGATAATTCCAGCTAACAATGACTTTCACACAAAATTTCAAAGGTAAACTACGAAATTTGGGTTTGAATTTTCAATTCCAACACCGGACAGACTGCTCCGCAACAATCAGACCAAATAACCACAGTCATTTAAGTTCGATCGATAAACCAATTGATATACCAGAATGCAAAAGCTTACATCTTCATCGGAATCACTGGAACCTGCCAATTCCTCCGCGGGCCCAAATTTTGCCCCGAGAGGTAACGATTGCCAAGTGGGCTGCTGCTGTTGAGGTTGCTGCGACGCAGCTGGGGCAGCAGAAGGAGCCTTGCCGACCAAGCGAGCTTCCAGCTTGGCCATTTTCGTCGGCAGGGACTGGTCCGATTGATTCGAAGAGTTCGAAGAGAAATGTATCAACATATCATCCGACATTGCGCCGCGGCCCCGCACCCCCAACTGTTGCTGAAGAAAGAAGCGGTCTAGATCATTGAGGGATGATAGAGGCTCAGAGTTGACAGATACGAACTTGGGTCCAGCTTCAAATGACGGGGGGAAACCTAGAAAGCTAGTATCTTGAGCAGGGAGAGCAAGCTTTTCCGCAGGGATTAGCCAAACCCATGATCAGGATTCAGGAGGAAAAAAGGTAAGACCGTGGGCGGTTACGGCGTGTACCCAGTTCCCAAATAAAATAAAGGCTTCCAAGACAAGGGAACGAATGAGCAGATGTGCAGAGGAGATATAATTCGAACTAGGGAAGAATTGACGGATTTTTATTTTTAGGGTTTTTTCAACTATGGGCAATTGAAGCAAGGGGACGTCTTCAAAAGAGAAGAAATGGGGTTTTGTGCTTTGTTTATGGTCCGGTAATTCTGCTGCTGCTGCTGCTTGCTGTGAGCTCTCCTCTCTGGGGTGAATTTGCCTAAAACAAACATTGTAGCAAGAACTAATACCGTTGGATTGTGGGGTTGTGATCTCTATCGTCGGATCGGTGGTAAGTTTGTAAATAATACAATTTGCATTTATTTAATGGTTGAGATTAGTTTGGCTCTACCGTAGTTTTTCAGAATCGGTTTCTAGTTGAAGGTTTTAGATAAGTACTTTTCAAAAAAATCAGTTGAGTGTTTGGCCGTAAAACTATTAAAAGTGTTTTTTAATATAAGAGATTGTGTAAAATGACTATAAAGTACTTATAATATAAAATAAAAATAAAAATTTTTAACAATAAAAAGTAGTCAAAATAGATTTTGTTAGATTTCTTTTATATTAAATAATATGATTTTATAATTTATTTTATCTTTAAAATAATATAAATGAATAAATTTTATATTTTGTGAAATAAAATTAAAATATGGTAAGGATTATCTTGTATTTTCAAAACAGCTTTTCGCAGAAGCTCCAAATCGGAGCTTCTGCTTTTATGTTATACAAAAGTGTTTTTCAACTTTTCAAAAGCCGAGCTTTTAGAGGTGTTTGGCTTTGGCCCTGCTTCAACTTTTGAAGCCAAAAAACACTTCTAAAAGTCGGACCAAACATAGGTAATATCAAACTAAATCAAAAAGTTTTAAATTTTGGGGTAAGATTTGACGTTGTAGTCGTGCCAAAATGAATTTTGCTTCAATAAGAAGTGCTAGAATATCAAAGTGTAAAAATTCACTTTGGTTCATAATCTAGTTTAGTATAAATTTCATCATTAATTTGATATTTGTTCATTATTTTTATATAGGTAGTAATAATTAATTAAAAAGAGATTTTTATGTATTTTTAAATTTGGACACAAAAAAATTGTCGTGGAATATGATGTCATCGATGACAAAGATACAATAATTGATTTAGATTGTCAAAATTTATCACATGTTTGTCAAAAAATAAGTTGTGCCACATTTTGACGTTAATTTTTTTTTTACTTTTGACATTAAAACTTGACCTTTATCTCTTTTTATCTGTGATAGGTGGTTGAAACCCTTTGGGATACGTTGATTCTTTAATCGTTGACGGTTGGTCTGAAAATGCTTAAATTTGTGATACTCCTTCATAGCATGTTTTGCACTTTGCTTCTTCATCTAATGGTGTCCTACCTGTTGTGGCGTGTTTGGAAGGCCCGTAGTTCGGGGTGGTCTAGATTTCTCGTTGTGTTGGGGTGGACTTAGGTCTAGGGTAGGGGTTGATCAGTTCTTTTGATGGGCCATTTGTGGGGAGTCCCATGCAGTTGTGGAGGTGGTTTTGCAGTCTGGTGAGGGTGATCACAATCCCCGCTGGTGGAGTTGGTGGCACTGAGGGAAGGAATCCATCGGTGTATTGGCAAGGGCCTCACTTTGGCGCGCATGGTTGGTGATGCCAGGGAGTCGTGGACAAGGTGAACATGGCATGTTTGACCGATTTGATGTGTGATGCCATATACCACAAAGTCAATACTTTGGTCCACGCTCACCCTGAATTTTCGATACATTTTGTTGGTAGACAGAACAATATAGTAGCTCATAAAATGACTATGAAGGCTCTCACTCTGTCTTCCTTAGATGTACACAGTTTTAATTTTTGCCCTTGGCTCCAATTGGAGTTGTGAATGTTATGCATATATTTCCTTGGTAGTACAAGCTATCTCTATTAAACAAAAAGTTAAAACTCACCTTAAACACTTTAACCAAATTTAAATTTTTCTTACTTTGGTATGGTCTTTCTTTGCTCTAAAATAACTCTCTGTCATCTAATTCATTCAATACTTTTTTTTTTAATGGAAACTGTATTAATTAATTACAAAGCAAAATTGGAGTTTCCTCCCATGTCCTCCCTAAGAAGGGTACAAGAAATTGAGGTGGGTTATCCACCCATATCTCCTCACTCTCCCAATCACATTCAACATGGGCCATCAGATGGGCTGGTCCATTAAACTTTCGGCCCAAAAAATTCCACTGAACATGGTTCAGGGTTTGGGCTTCGGCCCGTAGTTCAGCACAGATCAAGCCGCTCTCAGTCTCCTTGTCTTCTTCCCTTCGGAGTTGTTGAATTATGCCTTGGCAATCCGATTCCATTTCCACCTCCAGTATCTCAAACCTTCTCGCCAAATCCAGACCAAATCCGATCGCCATGGCCTCTGCTTCCTTAGGGTTCCATTGGGTTCTGGATCGTCGAACTCCAGCGAACAAAAACCTCCCTTCTCCGTCTCTGATTACTGCCCCCACCCCGTTCCTCGATCCGATATACAAGCTGCGTCAACATTTATCTTCACCGGAGCCGACTGTGGTGGCTGCCCTCCTTGTACCTCATTCCTTGCCGTCGATCGAGGGCTTGACTGTTTCTCCAGGTAATCCTTCAGCCAATTGCTCGCCCTGGGCAAAATTTCCCACTCTTCTAACTTCTTTTTGTTCCACAAATGGCAGTTGCGTTGGTCCCAGATGTACCAAAGCGCCACAAGGAATTCGTCCAGCATTTCGTCAGATTCCGACTCTTGGAGCTCACAGTACCATTCTTCCGAGGTAAGATCTTCCCCCTTGCTATGTATGGATCCATAGGGCTAGTTCTCCAAACCCTTCGAACCCAGTCACATTCTCGAAAGATATGGTTTTGCGTTTCTCTGAGGCCACAGAAGGGGCATTGTTCACTTCCTTTTTGCATGCGATCATATATCCTAGCACCCGTGGGGATTACATTCCTTAGCCATCTCCAAGCAAAGATCCAAACTTTAGGAGGGATCCCTAGGCTCCAGAACCTTTTCCAATTTACTGGCAAGTAGACTTCCCCCAATTCTTCTTCATTTCTGCTTTCCCACAGTCTGTATGTTGATTTCACTGTGTATTTCCCTGTCTTTTCCACTCCCCAAATTAACTTATCTTCAGTAGGTTGCCCGGGGATGGGAATCTTCTGTATGTTTATGCGATCCCTAGGATTGAAATGCCTCTGGAGCACATCTGTGCGCCAGCTCCTCCCTTCCAAATAAATTAATTCAGCTACTGAGGTCGAAACATCCCAGTTTGCGACTGGGGATGTTACTTTCTGAGTTGTGCTCGATGGCACCCATTTATCCAACCAGATATCAATTTTGGTGCCATTACCAACTCTCCATCTCATTCCCCGTTTCACCAACTCCTTCGCTGCCAATAAACCCCTCCAGATCCAGCTCGGGTTTCTTCCAATTTCTGCTTCCAGAGGATTTCGATCCTCATAATACTTTGCTTTTAGGACCCTTGCTACTAGGGTATCAGGGTTCTAAATGACACGCCAAAGCTGCTTACCAAGCAGGGCTAGATTGAAACTTTGAAGGTTTTTAAAACTCATTCCTCCCATTTTCTTCAGTTTGCGAAGTTCCTTCCAACTTATCCAGTGTGTCCTTCCTTCCTCCTCCTGCTGTCCCCACCAAAATTGTGCCACTGCTCGTTTTACCTCTTTGAGGATACTAGGTGGAATCTGGAACACTGACATAGCATATGTCATTTGTGCCTGTGCCACAGCCTTGATCAAAACCTCTTTCCCTGCTACTGATAGTAGCTTGCCTTTCCATGTTTTAACCTTTGCTCTAACTCGGTCAACCAAGTAACCAAAAGCCTGTTTCTTTGACCGACCTAGCAATGTAGGGAGGCCTAGGTATTTTTGGTGGTATGCCACTGCTTTCATGTTGAGCACCTCTGCTAGTTCTCTCCTCTTCTCCTGTCTCACATTAGGGCTGAACGATAGTTCAGATTTATGAAGATTTACCTGCTGCCCCGATTCAGCTTCATACAAGTTCAAGATAGCTTTAACCTTTTCACATTCTGCCTTAATAGCCTTTAGGAAGAGGATGCTATCATCAGCAAAGAGTAGATGAGTAATTTGTGGTGCTTGTCTCTTTCTGCTTTGGTTATTAGAGCTGATAACCCTTCCACCACAAACAGAAATAGATAAGGGGATATAGGGTCCCCCTGTCTTAATCCCCTGCTAGGATAGAAACTCTCATTCTGATGTCCATTCATCAAAGTAGAGAAAGAAACAGACGTGACACATGTCATTATCATCTGAACCCATTGTTGATGGGAACCCAGCTTCAACATGATTGCCTCCAAAAAATCCCACTCAACCCTATCATAGGCTTTAGTAATATCCAACTTCGCTGCCATGAAACCTTTATTCCCAGCTTTCTTAGCATTCATAGAGTGAAAACACTCGAATGCTATTATAACATTATCAGTGATGAGCCTTCCTGGGACAAAGGCACTTTGATTTTGTACTATTACCTGATTAAGCACCCCTTTAAGCCGATTAACTAGTACTTTTGAGAGAATTTTGTATAGTACTTTGCATAGGCTTATAGGGCGAAAATCAACAGGGGTTTGAGGATTTTCTTCTTTGGGATTAGGGCTATTAGTGTGTGATTCAGTTCCTGAGGGAAACTACTTGCTTCCAAATAACTCTGCAGCTCTACAGTAATAGTTTCACCCAGAATGTCCCAGTTCTTTTGGAAGAAAAGAGCAGGCATTCCATCTGCTCCAGGGGCTTTAAGAGGCTCCGTCACCTTTAATGCCTCCCATATTTCCTCCCTAGTAAAAGGTTTCAACAATTCATCATTCATGGCTGCTGTAACCTTCTGTGGAACAGCTTCAATCACTTCACCTGATCCTGTTCTTGAGTCAGAGGTGTATAACTTCTTGTAGAAATTAACAATACACCGCGTAATATCCTCTTGGTCTGTACAGACCCTTCCATTTTCATCCCTTAGCTTTTTGATCATATTCTTGGCTCTTCGGTCTGAAGCCCTTAAATTTGGTATTTTTATCCCCATGTTTGAGCCAATCATTTCTGGACCTTTGTTTCTAGATCAATTCTTCCTGGAGCAGTATATCTTCTAACTCATTCTCAAGCACTCGACGTTGTGCTAATATTGCCTCATTCTTGCACATTCTGTCTATCTTTTCCAAGGCCTTCTCTGCTTTGTTTCGTCGAGCTTTCAAGCTCCCAAACGTCTGCTTACTCCAACTGCGCAATCTTTCCTCACATCTTCAGATCCTCCCCATAATCGAGCTCTGCCCTGCTTCTTCCCATCCCTCTTTAATTACCTGCTTACAGCCCTCATGATCTTGCCAGTAGGCCTCGAATTTAAAGTAATGACCCCATTTTATGTCCTCCACCAAAACATTCGTTTTCAACATAATAGGGTTATGATCTGATCCACACCTTCTGAGGTGGTAGACCCCAGCATCAGGATATAGACGCTTCCACGATTCAGTTGCTACCATTCTATCCAACCTCTCCTCCAGGAAAGTCTCGTCTTTGTGGTTGTTATCCCACGTGTATGGTTTGCCATAGTAGCCTAAATCCTCAAGTTGACAATCCTCAAGGGCTTTATTGAAGCCATCCATCTCATACCCACTTGCTTTTTGTTTTCCTCTCTTCTCTGCATAATGTTGGATGAGATTGAAATCTCCTCCACACAGCCAAGGCAAATCTGTTAGAGTACTTAGATACCTTAGTAGCTCCCACTTTTTATGCTTCTTTCCCTGTTCAAACCAACCATAGACACCAGTAAAGCGCCAAACCTTCCCATCTTCCTCAACTTTCATGTCAATGTAGTTTGTGTCCCTTTCTTTAACTTCCACTTTGATATCCTCCTGCCATAGAACTAGCAGGCCACCTGCTCTTCCTCTAGATCCCACACCAGTACCCTTGTATCCTTGGAACTTATCTACCACTTCCTGCCATTCATTCTCTTTCTTTTTGGTTTCCATTAAGAACACTACTTTGGGGTTTTCTCTTTGGATCAGTCGATCCAGCCTCTTAATTGCCAGGGGACTCCCCAAACCCCGGCAATTATAGCTCAAATAACTCATTGAGCTGGGCGGGCCTGTTCCTGGGCAGGCTCCGCCACATCGCCATCAATTGTTTTGTTATTGTTTTTCTCAGCATCTAATCCCTCCAAGTTAGAGAAATTCAGGGTTCTCGCTTTCTTAGTAGCCTCAGTTGTATTTCCTTCAATACTTGACAATACTTGATTCAAGTGCCCTTAAATCCCCCCCCCCCCCCCTCCAAAACATTAAACATCCACCTATATGATAAGTGTTGAATATCATATTATTTCGGGATGAGACATAGTTAACCTTTTTTTATGTCATTTTCACAACCTTTTTAGTACCATTAGATCAATCTTGTTTCCTTTTTTTTATTGATAGATGGGATTAGGGTAAAGGCATTTTTGAACGATAAAATGCCACCTCCTGAGATAATTGCCCATATTAATTACATATTCTCCCCTTCTATCCTTCCCATACTTAGAATCTCGTGGTGATTTCTTTTATAATTAAATACTTGCATGGGTCGTTTGTATGTGGCATTTGTCAAATTTTTTACTTGAGATCAACTAACATACAAGTATCACATATAACAAAACTTGTTATTTGCTATGTGGTATTTGTATGAAATATCACATTTCCATGAAATATAACTAGTAACTTGTTTCTACCTTATGGTAGAGTGCGGTATTTGTAGGTCTAGTGACATAGCACTCTAGTGGGTTACTAACCTGAATCGAAAAGTAAGTTGAGTGCACGAGCTTTCCCAATAAACCATGGTGTGTACCAGATTTGACCAATAGAACAAAACATTTCATAATACATACCATGGAATGAACCAAACTATTTGAATGATATGGTACAGACCAAACCATCACGCCCGATTGATAACAAAATTTCAAATGGTGTGGTATATTTTCCCAACCTTAAGTGGAACTACAAAAAATAAAAAGGTTTAAATATACTATGTGGATGACATGTTGAAACACACTCCGCCAAATTGATATGATTTTTTTTATCACGTACACATAATTCAATTAATGTTAATAATTTAACAATAAAATACAGGGTCACTGGTACACAATTGTTCTCGACCTAGTCAACGTGATGAATCTCCGCATTGACTATGTATAGAACATATATGGTTGTATAGGTAAAACTCGCAAAACTTTTGATGGGTATGTGGTGGGTATGAGTTTAGCATCCTCGTCCTATACCCATACCCATATCCACCCCACGAGAGTCAAATTACAACATATATTCTTTCACTTTTCTCCTTTAGTTATTAATTAATAGAATCATCAAAGAAGAGAATAATGATTTGAAAATATTGTACTCTATCTTGTGAATTAATGGATGTTTTAAGACCAAATGCTAACCGAATTAAGAATGACTGTATCTTTTTTGACTTCCTGATATAGTTGGTCCGTTTAGTGTTATAATTGAAAATTTACGTGTAAGAATTTAGATATAATAATGTTTGATGTACGAGGCGGCTATTACACACAGACACGGGTGCCCGAAAACCACAAATATAAATACGGGTTGCGGAACCATATGATGAAAATGATTTAGGTGTTGTTTCCTAAGGGCGTGTTTGGATAGAATGGTTTGTATTTGGTATTTGTGGTTTGGATTTCTAAATGTCAAATCATGTGTTTGGATATTAATTACATTTGGTATTTGGATTTGTGCCAAATTCATGGAGTGATTTCCAAATACATGTATAGTGTATTACTTGTCAACTTCAAATACATTTCAACAACTAGTGATTTGAAATACCGCCTAACAAAAGATTGGACCTATATGTAAAATATTAAAAGTTTAGGTACTATAGTGTGAGGCAAAACATATAAAGGCACCCAAATATAATTTTACCAACACAATTTATGAACCTTTTTGTAAAATTTTAAAAGTTTAGGCACTAAATTCCAAGAAAAAACAAATTTGGGTATCAAATTGTAATTTACTAAAATTTATAATAAGTGACCACAATAGTCAAAATTAAAAGAAAAGATCATGAAATTTAAAATACAAAGAAATTACAAATGAGTATCTAATGCTAGTATTTCAAATGCATGCATTTTAAAAATAATGTGTTTCAAATACTTTACATAGAAATACAACTATCCAAACGCTTCCTAATACGATTTGGATGTTGAAATTGGTTCCCAAATACCAATCATTGTGTTTTTTTGACAATAACATTGTTTGTAAAGGGACCGGTTATTGTAACAACACCCATTGTGTTGTTATTGTAACAACACTAGTCCCCAACCAATAGGAAGCTAGGATTGTGATGACTTTTTATTAAATGAGTTGACCTAGTGTAAAATCAAAGCAGGGGTATAATTGTCATTATGAAAAATCTATTTAAATAAAAAAATAAAAAAATAAAAAAATAAAAAAATATTTTTTATTTTCTGTCCAAAAATTTGGCCGTCGGAATTCTGCCACCGGTCGCCGGAAAATGGCCGCCGGTCACCGGAATATGCTTTTTGTCGCCGGAATATGCTATTTTGTGGCCGGAATATGCTTACCGGAGTCGGAATATGCTTACCGGCGTCGGAATATGCTTATCGGCGTCGGAATCTAGTCACCGGGACCGGAATATGCCTATCGGCGTCGGAATCTGCTCACTGACGGTCACCGGAGTTCGGTCAACGGTCTTCGTTGACCGGTCAACGAAAATCGTTGACCGGTCAACGGTCAACGACCACCGGATGTTATGGTCTGCATTGTGAGATTTATGGTTTGGTTTCTCATATTTTTTTATGCCTTTTATGGTTTGTTTTATTGTGTTTGTGGTTTGCATTGAGAAGTTTCTGGTTTGTTTTCAAAAACTTTGTGGTTTGCATTGTGAGGTTTCTGGTTTGTTTTAATATATTTGTGGTTTGCATTAGGACGTTTATGGTTTGCTTTTTTGTGGTTTGATTTACTATGTATGTGGTTTGCATTAGGAGGTTTTTGGTGTGCTTTCGCAAATGTTGTGGTTTGCTTTGTGAGATTTGTGGTTTGTTTTAGGAGATTTGTGGTATGCATTAGGAGGTTTTTGGTTTGCATTAAGAAGTTTCTGGTGTGCTTTCGAAACTTTTGTGGTTTGGTTTGCGAGGTTTCTGATTTGTTTTAATATATTTGTGGTCTGCATTAGGACGTTTTTGGTTTGCTTTACCGTGTTTGTGGTTTGTATTAGGGGGTTTCTGGTGCGTTTATAAAAATATTTGTGGTTTGCTTTTTGAATTTTTTGGTCTGTTTTAGGCAATTTGTGGTCTGGATTAAGAGGTTTCTGGTGTTTTTTATATGCTTTACGGAATTAGTGGTATGCATTAGGGATTTCTAGTATGCATTAAAAATATTGAATGGCTAAACATTACACTAATTTTACTATCATTGCACTAATTTAAAGTATACAATTACTCTTACTAAAAAAGGTATACAATTACTAAAATTTCCTTTAACACAACCAAAATTGACAAAACAAACAAAGCCTTAAATCCCTAAATAGTTATCTTCGTCAAAACAAAGTGGCTAAACTCCCTCCGCCGCTGCACTCCAAGCGATTTCCATTGCTGACAGGCAATCACCTCCAACCATGGGTTGCGGCAGTATAGAGGAGGGGTCATATATGCATGGCTGACCTTGCGCGTGGGGGATATCTTTCCAGGTGGCGATGAGCTTCTTGATGGCGACCATGTTGCGCTGGACGGCGGTCAGGATTTTGAAATCCTACGAACACAGTGGTCGGCGGTGGTCAACACCATGGGGGGAGGGGGTTGAGTCTGATTTTTACCGAGATCCAGAACAACTTGATTGTGTTGAGAGAAGTGGATGATTTGGCTAAATCGTGGTTGGATGGTTGCTGAATTTATCGAGCAGCCAGAGGGGCCCAGATCAGTGGCGATTGCAGGCGCTATTGGAGGGATTGCGGCCGTCGTTGCTGTCCCTGGAGATACAGGTTATTTGTAAACATCAAGATCAGGGATCCATCGTCACTTTTCATTGCCGGAGATCGGGTTTGCGAGGCGCCGCCGTGACGAGATCTACAACAGAGGACGCCATCGACGGGGGAGAAATAGCTTGGTAGAGGCGTAGCGACAGTGTGGAGAAGGTGAGTTTCGCGAGGAAGAAGGCGGCTTTCCGTCAGCGATATTGGTGAAGGAGACAAACATGTTGAGTATCCCGGCGACGGCGGCGCGTGGGAAGGCTGGCAGCGGCGAGTCGGCTGAAAATGTGAGCACGGCCATGGCGGCGGATCCCAAGTTCAGAGTGGCGGTGGCGGCTTCCATTTCATCGCTCATTAATAAAGAGGCCTCTCGATTTCACGGGCAACAACTGCGAGAAGAGATCGAGAGACGGAGAGGGGAAGGCTGGGGATTGAATATTTATTTTTTTAATTTTAATTTGTTATTTTGTGTAAGTTTACCCTTTTACCCTTAATGAATCTTGTTATACTATCCGGACCCGTTTGTAAAGATATGCAAATCCATTGGGCCCAAAACTTTGGACAAATTTTTTAGCTCAAAAGTCAAAACCCATGGTACCTGTTATGAAAATATTATTATTATTATGGATGACCAACATTAGATGCTCCATGGTATGTTACAAGTTCTATGTAACTCATCTCCTTATATTTATTCTCCATATGACACATTAGTTGCACAATTGGGTGT
This sequence comes from Linum tenue, assembly GCA_946122785.1. Lineage (NCBI taxonomy): Eukaryota > Viridiplantae > Streptophyta > Magnoliopsida > Malpighiales > Linaceae > Linum > Linum tenue. The sequence continues at coordinate 49,710,183 of CAMGYJ010000009.1, read as the reverse complement.
TACATGTAACCCCCCACCCCATTTCTATTTCACATTCATTCTCACATTCATGTATATTGATTGTAAGAATGTAGAGGTTATGTGATGTGTGCCTATAAATAGATGGTCTCCTTGTACTAAGGAACATATGAATAAGATAGCTCTATTCCCCCTCTCTTCTTGTGTCTCTACTCTTACTCTTGTGTATGTTCCTCTTCCTTGTTATTTCATAACACGTTATCAGCACGAAGCTCTACCAAAGTAATGGTTGGTCATTGTCTCTCTACATAATCACATATACTTGAGTAAGATCACAACACGATCAAGGTATGCAAATTTTCATGTCATTTCTTGTTAGTATGTTTATATATCTCATTGTCTTTGAGAGATTATTTGATCTTGTTATTTGTTCATATTATTTTATGAACTTATTTTATATTTGTCAATCTTGTAACATAGAGTTTGTGCTTGGACATTATCAGATAATGAAAATTGCTCCTGTTGTAGCAAAATCATATGAGTTGACTTATCGATTGCTACATTGGACATATAGAGAAATGAAAGTCTAAAGATCTCATTTTCCCCCGAAGTGGAAAAATGAAGAAAAATGTGTCAAATGAAAGAAGTGATCTGGTAACAAAAATGTCAGAATATGAGTTACCATTGCGATGGGGAAAAAAATACACCGGAAGTTTGGATAACGACAATCAACAAATGTTTCTTTTCACCGGAAGTGAAAGATAAAATTATTATAAATGAGGATGACACAAGAATTCATGTAGCAAAAGTCATGATCATATACTATAACCTCTGTATGTCGAAATGTGTAATGAAACACATATATATTGATGTTATTATTATTATTTTGTATACTTTTGTATAGAATGAATATTTGCAAAAGCCACTACTGGTATTATATCATATAGTATGAAAGTAAGAAAAAGCTCCGGAAGAGATTGTGTTTTGTTACTTGAAGTAACTAAACAATATATTGGTGATATTAATAGTATGTAAATATTCTTATCACTATGTATATGCGCTTACAATAGTTCACCGAAATCAAAAGGTGCCTAATGACCAAAATGTAGTACAAGAGTATGTGAAAGCTCCAGAAGAGCTAATGTTTTGAGACGTGAATGAACTAAACTCTCAGTTGAAGATGCATTACCGAATTATGAAGATATTCGCAGAAAAGAATATCATAATTTATATTGCATCAGAAATGTGTTATAAGAGAACATATACTTCACTGGAGAAATTTGTACTACATGTATATTAGTACATATGAAGGTGTAAACCAGAAGTTTGCAAGATCGGATAACTTTTTATTTTGGCATGTCCGGTCATACCATCCCGGATACAGATGCAAAAATGATTGAGATATCATACGGAAATTAAGTGAGAGTTCAGAGAATTCATCAATCAAAAGATTGATTATGTGATACATGGTCTCGAGGAGAATATACTCGTGAAAATAATTGAATTTGTTGAGATTTTATAAAAGTGTATGCAGAAAAATACACTCACCGTGCAAATCATATATGAATTTTATGATTTTGGTTGATTCATCAACTATATCATCATATATGTCTGTTATCTAAATGCAACCTGATGTTTGCGAGATTAGTTGCCGAATGATGGATATATTTTAATGATTATCCAATCAAACAGAACTTCTCTTATGAGAACAAACTAAGTCTATCGATCTCTTATCGAGGCATATGATATCATTAATTCGCATGAAGCCAACAAGTTATCATAAGTTCTCCCCTTTCATACAAATGGTTTTGGTCAGGGACCAAACATTTAAAATGCTAGAAAATTTGGGTGTGCAGAATACATCCCAATTGATCCACCACAACACGTTATGAGTTCCATGAGAACTTATGTTGGACATGGTGTCCATTGCAATGAGAGATTTGTTCATGACTCTTTTTGCTAATATCATCATTTTGATGAATTACTTTTCGAACGTTAAGGGGGAGAAAAGTAAACACTAGGGCATAGATGTGAGTTGGAATCATCATCTCATTTTGATCCTCAAACGAAGAAACATGAACCTGAAGTTCATATGGTGATTCATGGAGGAAAAAAACGTATTGATTGCCAAACGCCTTTTTACTCACTAAAAGGAGTGATTATGTCAAATGCCCAGTTGTGAATGCTCCAATACAAATTGATGTCCATATTGGATAATCTAATGAGTCTAAACGAGCGTATGAAGCGTGATAGACCAATCGGTTCCAAGGATAAAAATCCTCGAGAAAGGAAGGAGCTATAAATTAAGATGGTAAACTCGAGGATAAAATAGCTCTAGAAGAGTCAGGTCATAAAATTGAGATCATAGTTCCAGAAGAATAGTAGGTACCTGAACGTTTTAAAATGAAGAGATCTCAATTAATTGGCTTGTATGAAAAAAGTTGGAACCGAAGTGTATTTATTGTCGACAAGGGTTTTGATTATGCTGCAGCACTGAACGTGATAGATACAAAGAGGATCAAAAGTAAAAGTCTATTGATGCATGCAGAGAAATATATATTGGCCAATATAAAAGAAAGCATTAGGCTATTTGGTATAAGTTTTGGACCAGAAGTCCTTACACCTGAAGATGTAAAACTAATGGGATGCAAATAGGTTTTGTGCAAACGCGTATGGAAATTGCGAGAGATATAATACAATTTCTCGTGAGAGGTTTCTGGTAGAAACCTGACATCAATTATGAAGAGACATACTCTCTTGTGGTGGATGCAACTATGGTGTGCAATTTAAATAGTTTGGCAGTTCAAAAGGCATGAAATTTGCATTTGGTAGATATTGTGATAGCCTATTTGTATGGATCCCTTGATAATGATATTTATACGAAACTCCCTGAAGGATTAGTTTGTCAGAAGCAAACATGTGAAGTTCTCGAGAACAATATCGATCGATAAAACAATCCCTTGTATGGATTGAGATAAAATGGATGAATATGGTATATTCATCTAAGTGAATATCTACTAAAGGAAGTGGTCGAATAAGCCTTGCGTGATTAAATTCGAATAAAGTGCATTAGAGCATTTGCATTTGGCATGTGTGATTGTGTAATGACATATAAGCTTATGTGCGTGATATTGTGGTTTTAGTTATGAGTTTGATTTATGAATATGGTTTGGTTAAGTGATATTGTGTGTATGACGTGCCTTTTGCTTGTGACCGTGTGGTATGAAGTAATTGTTTGCATACAATTGTGTTAGCTAAGTTTTATAGTTATTTGGAAGAAAAAAGTCGAGAAATTATTTTATAATGATCTCATATCTTTTAGTTGATATGAACTCCAGAAGAGCTTCATAAAGCATGTTTTGCTTGATGAAAGAAAATTAAACTTCAGAAGAGTTTCATGCAACATGGATTGCTTAAAGAAAGAAAATTGAACATGAAGGATTTAAGATCCTTTTTGGATCAGTACGACAATGTCGGAAAGGTGAAAGGACAATTTTGTATGAAAAAAATTGCATATGTTCAACAGCTTAATGATCACATGGTCACTAGAAGTGAACAATGATCAATTTAGGCATTGAGATAAAAGTGAATTATTAGGTCCTGAAGTACCGTATGTTAATGTCGTTAGAACGAAAATGTATCTCGCTATACTTCGTTACTATAGGTAACGATGAGGATCATAGATGAGTAATTTGTTTACCTATGGTCGTACAAGTATCTCATGGAGATTCCAAAGAAATCACAATAGCAACTGATCATGCACAATGGTCAACAATTCATGAGACTTGTTATGAATTGTTTGGTTAAGATTTGTTATTCAACACGTCTAAATGACTTGTAGTTGTGGATTCTCTTCATAAAAAATGATCTTGAAGATCATGTATGAAGAAAATGGTCCTAATGGATCATGCATAAAGTGACAATCTAGAAGATTTGTTCACTAAGAAGCTTACCATGAGAAGATTTGAAAGATTTGTTCACAACACTATACTTTGATGTTGTCATGAGGGGGAGCATATACGCACTGCACTCTTTTTTCCTTAACCATGGTTTTTCCCACTGGGTTTTCCTGGTAAGGTTTTTAACGAGGCAGATTCAGATAGCGTATTATGATGATTATGTACTCTTTTTCCTTCACTAGGATTTTATCCCACAGGGTTTTTCCTAGTAAGGTTTTAACGAGGCATATTCATGTCTAATGGTCATCCAAGGGGGAGTGTTATGAAAATATTATTATTATTATGGATGACCAACATTAGATGCTCCATGGTATGTTACAAGTTCTATGTAACTCATCTCCTTATATTTATTCTCCATATGACACATTAGTTGCACAATTGGGTGTTACATGTAACCCCCCACCCCATTTCTATTTCACATTCATTCTCACATTCATGTATATTGATTGTAAGAATGTAGAGGTTATGTGATGTGTGCCTATAAATAGATGGTCTCCTTGTACTAAGGAACATATGAATAAGAAAGCTCTATTCCCCCTCTCTTCTTGTGTCTCTACTCTTACTCTTGTGTATGTTCCTCTTCCTTGTTATTTCATAACAGTACCCACGTATTTGCAACTACCACATTTCATTTGATATTTTGTTATGAAAGACAATTTTTTTAGACCAAATACCAAATCAACTAAATCCATAATAAAAAAATCAACTAAATATACAATGTTATATTTCAAATATAAAATACAACAAATCAATCATAAATTAAAAATTTTTCAAACTCCCATCCATAACCATCAGAAATCGGTACCTCGTCTTGCTTAGCACGCTTTAGGAGCGCATTTTAGTGAGACTCTCCCTCCCACTTTAAACAAACATGAAAAATCCATTTTCGGTCTTTACCGCCCATAATTTCAGTTTGCCTCCAAAATGCCTGTTTCCCGTGGCGCTAACGTCCACATAGCGAAGCCCAACGCTTAACCTGCGCACCACAGGAGATCCATTCACCCAAAATAGAAAAGCAAAGAACAGAGAAGAAAAACAGAAACGAGCTGAAGTAAAAAGGTTTTCGGACGAGTCAGACTCAGTCCTTCCCATTTCTACACTCAAGTCAGAATCCTCTTCCAGAAACTCTCCTCCGGCCGGAGCGCAGCGCACCTGAAGCAGAGACGAAACCGGTGGGCACTCATCTCCGGCGACTTCTTTTTTCTCCTCTTTCCGCCCGAAGTCGTCGCTTGAGCCCTCGTATCAGTTCAATTATCTTGTAGATTTCATTTTCGTTTGCTGTTCTCGGTTCTGCTTGTGTTTTCCCGGTGGTCCATTCGGTACGAGGAGTCTCCCCGGTAGCTAGGTTTCATTTCCTCTTCTCCTGCACCATAACAAGAGCCGTTTTGTTTATTAGGGTAACGAATCCCTTGGGCTTGGTCGCTTGGCATGAATTCGTTAGCAGAGTTTGTTTGTTGTTGATTTCGCTTTGATGGAAGGTCTGCGTAGTGGATAGAGGTATTATAGCCCCGTTGGGATGCCTGCTCCTCTTGCGAATAAGCGTCGTAGAGTTCTTACGTGCGCAACAGGAAATTCACGAATCACCTTGAGAGCGTCGTTAGCTTCTGAGTTCTTGCTTAACTATGAAGTTCTTCTGATGTGTAAATTGAAAGGAATAACAGGGTGTAGTTGCTAGGGTCTTATTTGTTCTGGATTCCATGACATGGAGAATTCAAATCTTATCTGTTGGTCTTGTGATACTGCTGATGTTGCTCCTAATACCTAACCCTTCTGTTTCTTTTACAGAGCTGGATGAGATTCTAGTCTCAACATGTATATAAAACAGGTATTTTAGGCTTGGTTTTCCTTTTTGTTTATATTTTGTGTTCAGCAGTTCTTAAAGTCAAATCCATTCATGGGAATCCAAATGCAGGTTATCATTGAAGGGTTTAAGAGTTACCGGGAGCAAGTAGCCACCGAGACTTTCAGTCCAAAAGTCAACTGTGTTGGTAAATTTGATTTCCCTCAGAATCTATATGACCATCTCCAATTTTTTTTTCTCCAGTTCTGGGTATTCTGACTAGTATAAGATACTCTGTCAAATGTTGGATGAAACTGAATAGGGTACAACTTTCTGCCTGTTGGAATTTATCTTCTCTGTACTTGAAAGATTATTATAACTTCTTCAAGTTTAAGTTTGAATGTTTATTCATTAAAAAAAGTTCGAATGTTTGTTTATTTGATCTTCAATTAGCAGTTATGATATCTTCACTTTGTTATAGATTTTGCAGTCTGACTATGTAGATTCGCCATGTGAAGTTCTGGAAATGCTATGCACTCATAAAACCTTCCCCCAGTTCTCATGCAAAAAATGCCTTCGCCTACTTTTAAAAGTAGTTTAGGATCATTTCTGAAGGATAAGCTTAGAAACTTCGTCATGTTTGTATGCTCAACTATTAAATATTTTAATGAGATTCTCTCCATTCATTATCTGGGTTATCTTGTGACTTACTCTTTATATCTGCGGTTCATGCACAAATTGGAATGTCAAGATTTTATAGTGATTTCTATTAACTGTTGCAACTTTCCCTGCAGTGGGCGCTAATGGATCTGGAAAATCGAACTTTTTCCATGGTTAGCTAATACTTACATTGATATAATTGCTTGTTAATTGTATCATTGGTTTGAAAAGTATTTATGCATTAATATTATTCGCTTATCGGTTCCTCCCCTTTTAATCTTATTTTCCTTTTGTAGCGATTCGTTTTGTGCTAAGTGACCTCTTTCAAAACCTGCGAAGTGAAGATAGGCACACTCTACTGCATGTATGTTTCTTAATATATTGTTTGCATTCCAATCTATCAATACAACTTCTTTCTTAAGCAGCTTCGTTTAAGCTTAATTTTCTTTTTATAACAGGAAGGTGCTGGACACCAAGTGTTATCTGCCTTTGTGGAGATTGTTTTCGATAATTCAGATAATCGCATCCCGGTAATGCTTTTTAGTCTACAAGACTTGTTGCTTGGTTTTCAGTTTCTTATTAGGTTGGTGTGTTGTGGCGTGATGATCTCGGTGATGTAAATCTTATCAAATAAGCCCTTCTATTTGTTTGTCTTGCCTTGGGAGTTTTTGTCATTGCTTCTACTTTCTGCTCTATGTTGAGAAAGCTGTTTCACCATGAGGCAAGGTTTGTGTGGTGGAAGGTAGACTATAACATCTATGAGAAATGTGGGCTTTGTTTCTTTGGCTTGTAAGGAGTTGAATAAAAATCTTTACTGAATTAGGGATAAATTAGGTTAGTTCTTTGAAATATTGGCTTTTGCATACTGTCCGTGCTTAAAGGAGATTAAGGATAAGAATCTCAAATAAATGTCCTTGTATTTTCCAGCTGCAAAGAACTGTGTTAGTGGGCTGTTTACACTGTATGCATCCTAGTTGAATTTAGAAAACTCGTGCAATCATATTGAAACCATCTTATTCAGTTTCATTGATCGTAACCTGGAGGTCAAAACAAGCAAGGTCTGATTAATAGTTTCTGGTTTTTGAGTGTTAGTCTTCACGGGAAAGTTGGTATTTCAGTTTTCCCTGTAAGAATATGTCTTGAAATATGGTCTTAGAATATTTTTTCCTCCTTCATGATTTAGAGTCCCACAGGGGTAGTCAGGAGCATAAATTTCTAGAGTTCCGGGCCGTGTTTTCATCCCATATATTCTAAATGTTGGTTTGTAGGTATATACATCTTCAAGCTGTAATATGTAGTGCTGCCAATAGTTGCTACTTGAACAATTTCCAGCTATGTGCATCCATGGTGATATTATCATAATTCAATATTTATTCCCACCACCGTAACTGAATCTGATTTTACTATGTAGAAAGATTTAATTTTCATAACTATCATGTGTTGTCAAGCATCTTGATGAATAAGAATTGGCTGTTTCTGCTGAAGGGCACTGTTCGATAGCTATGATCCTTATACTTTTTCACTTTTGTAATGATAAGTATGTTTATCCTTAAACAGGTGGATAAGGAGGAAGTGCGTCTGCGTAGAACAATTAGTTCAAAAAAAGATGAGTATTTCCTGGATGGAAAACATATTACGTGAGTGTATATTATTACTTTGTTTATATTGGAAGTTCTATTCATCTGTGGCAATGTCGTCTAACGTTTGTAGATGCATATTGCTAGGAAAACTGAAGTTATGAATTTGTTGGAAAGTGCTGGTTTCTCTCGCTCAAACCCGTATTATGTAGTGCAGCAAGGAAAGGTTTGTGTGATATTTGTAGAATTGTCTTAACCTTCATTTTGAATTTCCTATTTATCTAGCTTTCCTTCCCTCTAATGTTACATCTCTTTCTTCTGGTGGAATTTTACAGATTGCATCGTTAACATTAATGAAAGATTCTGAGCGTCTGGATTTATTGAAAGAAATCGGCGGAACACGAGTATATGAAGAGAGACGTCGTGAAAGTTTGAAATTAATGCAAGAAACAGGCAAGTGCGAGTTTAGTTAGTTGTTTCTTGTGCCTTTTCAAAGATTTCTTATGTTGAGGTTCAATATTCAGGAAATAAAAGGAAGCAGATAGTGCAAGTTGTTCAATACTTGGACGAGAGACTGAAGGAACTGGATGCAGAGAAAGATGAGCTGAGGAAGTATCAACAGCTTGATAAGCAGCGTAAATCTCTTGAGTACACAATTTATGATAAAGAACTCCAGGATGCTCGGCAGAAATTGAAAGAGGTCAGTACCATTTTTCCATGCACGAAGGTGTGGTTTGTATATGGCTCACAAGGTTATGTGGTTAAACGGATAGCTGTAAATTGCAATATCTGCTTCTGCAAATTTCTTCAAGTGCTCATATCGTCCCCCCAACCTATGCATTGCCATAATTCTTTGTTGGTATACAAGACCAATAACCTTGCACCTCTGTTAACCATCACAAAAGAAAAAAACAACTGTCACCTGTTAATTTTTGCATAGGATCTGAAAGGGATGGTAGACCATTTATGCAGTGGAGATCTTTTTGTTTTCACAGATTTTAGATCATTTGGCCATGGAAACACTTGATATAATTTATTGAAACATGAAGCATTTTTTGTTTGTTTGGTGGTGTTTTAACAGTGGGAATTTGGTTTTGCCGTCGTACTTCTCACTTTTTCTACAGTGCAAAAGGTTACTTGTCGTGGAGTTAACCTGCATCCTTTAACTTACGACTTATACTTTAAGGTGCTTATAAAGTAACCGTTGTTCGAGTTACATGCTGCCCACAGAAGTTTCCCTAAATTGGGGTTTCATAAGTGTCATTTTAAAATTTAACTTACTGAAGGGCAGTTCATGTCATGTTGATGTTACTGAACTGGAAACTATTATGATTCCACTTTCTGGAAAGGTTACTGCCACCGGCTGGATTTTTCATTGCCCTTTTCATTTCAGCTACATTTGTTTTGCATGCTGGAAAATCAGTGTTGAGTGTTGACCACCTAAAACAGCATCCTAAAATATATTTCTCATGTTATCAGCTTTCTGCGTCAGTTCATTTTCTTTTTTGGGGGTTCAGGTTGAGGACGCTCGAAACAGGGTATCAGAAACTTCAGCCAAGATGCATTACAATGTGTTGGATGCCCATGAAAAGTCTAAGGACTTGGACACACAAATGAAGGATCTCACGAAAGAACTTCAAGGATTGAATAAAGAGAGAGAGGCTGTGGAGAAGCAACACAGTCAAGCAATAAAGAAACTGACAGAGCTTCAGCTTGATGTGAAAGATATGCAAGAGAGGATGTCAGGAGCTAACCAAGCCAAAGTACCATTTTGATGTTTTCTTTTCCCTAATTGGATGGAGGATAAACCACATTTTTTCCTCAAGGCACTATATGCTTTTTGCAGGACGATGCGGGACGCCAGCTGAAAAGTGTTGAAAAAGAAATTCAAGATTCGGTGAAGGAGCTTGAAAAAATTAGCCCATCATACGAGGAACAAGTTCAAAAAGAAAAGGAGATTACAAAAGGGTATGGTTTAGCATACATTTTCTTGTTGTTTGTTGCTTGGCTGCAATTATGGTCTTTCTTACTTAGCTGTTCAACTATCCAGACTTTGGCTAATAGCAAAGTGGTTGTGTATACTTCTTTCTTTCCGATTTTCTTTTTGATACTGTCCTCTAATACTACAACTATCCAAGCTTCATGCAATTTTTCACAATGGGTCACTAATTGCTATCGTTGGTTGGCTTAGAATAATGGATCGTGAGAAGCAGCTTAGCATACTTTATCAGAAGCAAGGTCGAGCTACACAATTTGCCTCCAAAGCTGATCGTGACAAATGGCTTCAGAAGGAAATTGAGGACCTGCAACGGGTCCTTTCTTCAAATTTGGCTCAGGCATGTTATTTTTTTCTTATGCACTTTTCTTATGGTGTTCTACTGGGTGTGCCCATTGCTCTTGGTTCCATTTGCGACCTCACTATAAATTTCGATGAACTGAAACTTAGTTTGTTTTTGGGTCTTTTGGGAGTCGTGTGTGCCAGTGCTACTTTAGGAAAGACTTCCAGTTGGATGTTATGGCTTCAGATGCTAGATTTGGTTAGTATGTTCTGGTTGTATTTGAGAAAGAACTCCAAATTAGTTTGTGATTCAATTTTTCTTTCTGAAGAGATCTGTTCGTAATAACGATACAAATAGTAAGACCTGCAAGAGCCATATGCTTGTGTACTTTGGTTTTGTGCAACTGCCAGTGGAACTGATGTTCACTTTTATTGGTTGGGGATCATCTTAAACGATTACATCTTATGCTGCCATCATCTTAATCCCTCCGCATGGAAATTCTCATCCATCTTTTCTATGCTCGTGTCATTTACACTTGCAGGAGAAAAAGCTTCAGCAGGAAATTAATAAACTCAATGTGGACTTAGCAACTCAAGATGCATACATTACGGATCGCAAGGCTGACATTGAAAAAATTCAGTCTCATATTTCTCAGTCACGAAAAGGATTCAGTAACCATAAAGATCAGAGAGATAAGCTGCATGATGAGCGAAAGTATGCTTTTTCTTCCATTTTTTGCTGTTCTTGTCAGGCTTCTTGAAATTGTTTGAAGGCTTGTGACATGTTTGAACTTTCCAGGGCATTGTGGGGAAAGGAAAATGCCCTTGATGCTGAAATTGATAAGCTGAAGACAGAACTTGAGAAAGCAAAGAAGAGTCTTGATCATGCGACTCCTGGTGTGAGTATTCATTTTGAGGTTTTCAGAATATCTCAGTCCTTTTACTGTGAACAAACGGAGATCCTAGTCCTGTGTGTACCAGTTTATAGGTCTTCTCCTGAAAACGAACTCAGTTACTGTTAATAATTTCAGTTTTCTGTTGAAGAAGGATCTGAAGTCCGTTCTGTACTATTTGATCAGGGCTTCAAATTGTCATGACAGTTTCTATTAAGTTAGAGAACTGTTTCTCGTCTAATACTGGAACCTATTTCTCCTGTCCTCGATGTTTTGTGAGAGCCTTTCTCTGGTTTATGTTAGACAGTTTACGAACCGTGCTCGCTTTCTCTTTGCAGGCCAATAGTTGATCACACTTGTTGATTTGAAATCCATTCTGTCTGAGTTAATTATACACTCTGTGGCTTGTGCACTCTTGAAACAGCTTAGCTGCAACTAAAAAAGACTTATTTTTCTATCTGAAGCCCGGCAAAGAATTTTCAGACGTTTGAGTGAGACCTAAACCTTCATTTTGCTAGATAAAAATGCCTGCCATACTGCTAGGTTTGGCATCTGCCAGTGATATCTGTCGCAGTAGTTTTTCTTTCTTGTATGTAATTGATACAAAACCTGTTGAATAATTTATCGCAAAAGACAATTTAGTTGGTATCTGACATGTCATTTTTTGTGATGCCTCTTTTCTGCTGTGATCTCAGGATGTTAGGCGAGGACTTAATTCTATGCGGCGTATCTGTAGAGAACATAATATCACAGGGGTTTTTGGGCCAATTATCGAGTTGCTTGATTGTGATGAAAAGTTCTTTACAGCTGTGGAAGTTACTGCTGGAAATAGGTATAGCAAGTCTGCACTTTCAATTACCTCTCCACCTTCACCCCACGGCCCTCTTCATTTTTTTCCCTCTTCCCAGCTTCGAGTTATAGTGCGCTTTGGTCTGTGGTTTACTTAAAAGATACTTGTCGGTCTTCTGATCTATGTAGTTCTATTGTTCTATCAATGATGCTCTTGAATTTGTGTTGTTTATTGAGCAGCCTTTTTCATGTGGTCGTTAAGGATGATGGAGTGTCAACCCAAATAATCAGACAGCTTAATGCTCAGAAGGGTGGACGAGTTACGTTTATACCTCTGAATAGGATTAAGGCTCCAAGGGTGAACTACCCAACAAATTCTGATGATGTGGTAGCCCTAAAAAAGAAGTTGAAGTTCAAGGAAAGTTTCGACCCTGCATTTCAACAGGTTAGCGACAGCTGCACCTTATTGATCAAGGAATAATACTGTCACTTCAGTATTCAAAATAAGAGAAGTGTCACCTGATGTTTTTTGTGGCCGAAGTGCCATGCGATCTTTTTTCCTCTCTTTGCTTTTTTATGCACTTCTATATTGCTGCATGGAATGCCTGTTGCAAAAGGACATGTATGATGAGGAAAACTCTTTTTTCACAACGTACCTATGGGTCATTTGGATTGGGCAAAGTGCAAATGTAGACATTTGGTTAAATGTCTCATTTGCAAAAAATAGACATTTCAAAATGTGTGCACCTCCCTTGGACATTACGAAATGACTCGAATGAATTAAATGCTTGTACCTCCCATAGACATTTGGAAATGACTCTAATGGCCATCCAAACGACCCACTATTGATCACTTCTGTATCCCTCTTAATATACTGTGAGATTTCATATGCAACTTAGTAGAAACTTTTGCCTACTTCCGTCCACCCCGTTGAAATATTCTTTTGCTTAAAGCAGTTCCAACAACTATATCAAAGTAAAGCCAATAAGAATATTTTCCTATTTCTCCATTGTGATTTAGAAGTTAAGATAAATGGGCTCTGCATGGCCTGCAATCTCATCATACCTTGAGCTGTGTAGCAATTATGAGTCATGTTTTACTGTTTATGTTGGACGAAGACGAATGGAATTTGCATATTCTAGCTCCAGTTTCTTTTTTTAAGAATTAAAATGCATATTCTAGCTCTGGGTTAACAGTATTATTTCCCCCTATTTACGTTACTTCTGTCTAGTACAGGAGCTAATGAGGTGTAGCAAACTCGAACATATGCTTGTTTCCATGAGGTTGATTACTCATGGTTGAAAAAGGCTATGCTTGTGTCGTCTATGAATTTCTGGTTCCTGTCAGGTTGTTTTGTATGCTTAGATTGCTATATCTTCTTGTAGGTATTTGGTAGAACAGTGATATGCCGAGATTTGGATGTTGCCACAAGGATTGCTAGGACTGATGGTCTGGACTGCATAACATTGGAAGGTCTGATTTTTAAAATTTTTGTTTCCATTCGTTCAGTATTATCTTGATGCATATATTTAACATGTTAATGTTTCTGATAGTTGAATGCTGGCCTCAAAGTTTGAACTAGTTGGATTGGGTCATCAATTGTCATTCAGTTTTAGCACTAGTCTGCCCCCACCCCCCATGCAGTTCCATTATGTTGCCTAAAAACCCGCAATTTCTCATCAGGTGATCAAGTAAGTAAGAAAGGTGGTATGACTGGTGGATTTTACGACCACCGCCGCTCAAAATTGAGGTTCATGAATGCTATCATCCAGAATCAGAATTCGATACAAGCGAAAGAGAAAGACCTGAAAGATGTCAAAGCTACGCTTGAAGATATCCTTTGTCTTGCTGTCTTAATTCCCTCTGGGATTTATGCGCTGACTATGCATTATATCTTGTGACCTAGCTCCAAAAGTGTCTTCAGTAATGTGATTTAATGCAGGGCTTTGCGCTATCACAGTCTATCACTACCATTTTTCTCTGCACTGGAAAAACATTTCGGCAAGGATAGAAAATCTAGGGAGCCGTCTCCTTCCCTTAAGTCCTTGAGGGGGAAAAAACAAGTGAAATCTAGGGAGATCTCTCCTATTCAAATCTTGATCTAGTCATTCCTGCATGGTTGAGAAGGTTGCCTCCTTTCACCCTCGTGTTCATTAATTGAGCAGCTTTCTTCTTGATATGAAGAGTTGGCTTGTATTTCTGCATGCATATACATGAAAGATGGACATTATTTAAGTGCAAAAACTCTTCTCAGATAGATTAAGCTGACCTCTAGACACAAATATGACTGATAAACTTTACGTTCTCCATCCTGCGTGATATGTCATGGTTTTACTTAATTAGTCTCACGTGTAGAGCGGAAAATCACAGAGCTGGTAACAGAGCAGCAGAAAATTGATGCTGAGCAGGGACATGATAAAACAAAATTGGAGCAGCTGAAGCAGGATATTGCTAACGCCAATAAGCAAAAGGAATTCTATTCTAAAGCTCTGGACAAGAAGGTACAGTTCTACATTTGGGTTATTCTTGTATTTTTTTATTGGAGTTGTTCGGGTCCTTTTTGGAAAAGCATTTTCTTTGTTGTGGCTTTTACCATTTTGACACTGCTGCATGTAGGAAAAATCGATTGCGGATGTAAGGAACCAAATAGAGCAGCTTAGAGCCAGTATGGCTGTGAAACAGGATGAAATGGGCACAGAACTCATTGACCACCTAACGCCAGAGGAAAAAACCCTTCTATCGCGTCTGAACCCCGAAATAAGTGATTTAAAGCAGGAGCTCATCAGGTGTCGAGCAGAACGTGTTGAGGTTTGAACATTCAAGCTTAGCGAGTCAATAATGTGGCAGTTTTATTTGTTTGCATTACATATTTGTATATTCAACTTGTAGACTGAAACGAGAAAGGCAGAGTTGGAGACTAATCTTACCACTAACCTCAAAAGGAGAAAACAAGAACTGGAAGCCATTTTATCCTCTCCAGAAGATGATGCGTTGAATACCGATGCTGCATTGAAGGCACAGGAATTAGAGGAAGCTGAATCACTGGTGGATGCTGCGAAAGAGGAGCTCAAAAGTGAGTGTTCCTTCTTTTCTGCATTTTCACTTATCAATTTAGGTATTAGCAGAAGGTTTTAATTAATTCCTAATGGCGTTTTCAGGAGTTTCTGCCACCATAAATGACATAAAGAAGCAGCTGAAGAAGATAAAAGATGAAAAGATAAAATTGCAGGTAAGCTACTTGTAGTGTTTTTGACTGTTAGGCTGGTGGTGTCACTCTAGCTAAAATTTCTCAATTTCAGACATCAGAAGAAACCTATGAGAGGACACTCCAGGAAGAAGCTAAGGAACTGGAGCAGCTACTGAGTAAAAGAAATGTACTTCTTGCTAAGCAAGAGGAGTACTCCAACAAAATTAGGGAATTGGGTCCACTTTCATCTGATGCTTTTGACACGTATTACTTCACTCTCGAACTTTTTTCTTTGTTCATGTGATACAGCATTATTGGGCGTGTGTATGTTTTATTTGATTTCACCTTTTCAGTTTCTTGGCTCGTGAAAAAATTCTGTTTAGATTCTTCAAATTCATTTTGGAGCAGAGTATTAGGCTGTTGCAATTGTCATAATTGTTTACGTGTTGAAAATATCTGGGATGCTACCTTCAAAGTGTTTTTTCTTCCTCCAATACTTTATTTCTTCTACTGCTTCAAATGGCTAAGCAGCTGCTCTTGCTGATTGTAGAAGTTGGAAATCCTAAATTGCTCATTCTCTGATGCGCCTCTGCTGTGAGCATTGTTTTTAGGACTTGTTCCATTAGATTGACCCGCTCCTTTTCATGGTATGTACTTTAGGCATAAGCGAAAGAATATCAAAGAGTTGCAGAGAATCCTCCATAGATGCAATGAGGAACTACAAAAGTTTAGTCATGTAAACAAGAAGGCACTAGATCAATATGTCAATTTCTGGGAGCAACGAGAAGAACTTCAGAAAAGGCAAGCTGAACTAGATGCAGGTGATGAGGTAATACTTCACAAACTTCATCAGTAACATATGTGGTGATTCATTTGCTGTTTGTATAACAATGGTTATGATTTGGTGGACTTCATGTACTGATGCAGAAAATCAAAGAGCTGATAACAGTTCTGGATCAGCGGAAGGATGAATCTATAGAGCGTACTTTCAAAGGTGTTGCTAGGCATTTTCGAGAAGTGTTTTCTGAACTTGTCCAAGGGGGTCATGGCCATCTGGTTATGATGAAGAAGAAGGTTTGTGTAGACAATTTTCAGTTCATCAAAATTTGGATTCTTCGAATTGCTGAAGTGCTGGATATGATTTGGTTACACCCCACCCCCCTCAAAGGCTAGGTGACTGAATGAAGTTTACTAATGCCTTGCTCTAATTTTGCCTCTTTGTACTGATGTTTGGCTCTATAACTTTTTCTCAATTAGTGTTTTCTGATTTGCTAATCCCAAATGCATTCTGCTTGCAATGGTTGAAGTCTATGCTTGGATTTATAGAGACTATAACTTGCTTTTGAATTTCTTATATCAATTACTTACATAGGACGGTGATCAAGAGGATGACGACGACGAAGATGATGGGCCTCGTGCAGCTGATTTGGAAGGCAGAGTAGAGAAATACATTGGTGTGAAAGTAAAGGTATGTATTGCCAATCTTTATTTACTATGCAAATATCGTTTCACCTTTTGTGCAGTTCTGGAACGAAGAGTTGGTAGCAGCTAGTTTATAGGCTATATTCTATGCATGATTATTGCTACTAGCAACGAGCACGGCTTTTGTAAATTTGTAATGAACCGATTGGGGTTTTGCTGTATAGGTTTCTTTCACAGGGCAAGGAGAGACGCAGTCGATGAAGCAGTTGTCCGGGGGCCAGAAAACGGTCGTTGCTATGACATTGATCTTCGCTATACAGCGTTGTGACCCTGCTCCTTTCTATCTTTTCGACGAGATCGATGCGGCACTTGATCCACAGTACCGAACAGCGGTTGGAAGTATCCTTTTCCTTTGGTCATCACTCATTGATTCCGCGTGCACAGTACTTAATGAAATGCTCCATTTTTTCATTACTTCCATCAAATTTGCTGTTAGGCCGTTTCTTTTTCATTATGAAGTGGCGATCCTTAATTAATCCGTCAGATATGATACGTCGGCTGGCTGACATGGCAAGCACCCAATTCATAACGACGACATTCAGGCCGGAGCTGGTGAAAGTTGCTGACAAGATATATGGGGTGACACATAAGAACAGAGTGAGCCGGGTGAACGTCGTGTCCAAGGACGATGCCATAGATTTCGTGGAGCGCGACCAGTCCCACAATGCCGAGTAGAGGGTACGAGGCTCTGCAGTTTTCCTCTGGGAAATAGCTAACCATGTAAATGGTAGAAGTACAAAAGTAGGATGGAAGGAGGGAAGCGTGTTTATATTGCAGTGGACCAAGGAACCTCTTTATGTTCCCTGGGATTACTATCTACTGTTTCTTCTGTGCTTAAAGCTAAAATTGGTATTAGTCAAAGTTGATGTAGTAGACCTGGATTTCAAGGCATCCACAGAGACATAGTTCAACTACAATCTTGATGTACTGGCTGAAAGACGGTCCAGCATTCAACACGGCCACCACCACTAGTAGTAATATTGCTACTTTCGTAGTTAATAACCTCTCCATCATCAACTTGTTATCTTCTCTCTTTTCCTTTGTGAATTGTAGGATAGTAGATAATGGGGAAGGATGGGTTGATGTAGCCACAACAAACATGGATGTGTGTATGTACGTATTTATACTCGTACGTGGATGCGGAGGTTGACGATGGAGTTTGGAATGTGCACGTTTCTGTGAGTGTATTCTATTCAGAGTTCAGGGTATCTGGTATGCATTCCATTGGTGGCAACGGTTTTGATTGACAAAATGTAATCTATGTTTGGGGGCTTCTTTGTCGTCGCATGCCAATATGCCGATTGGAAGGTGGACAGTGATGGTGGGATATTAATTATTTGTCCAATTTAGCATGTCAGAGTGACTGTATTTACCCAGAATATCTCTTAACAATTCGAGTTATTGGAACCAGTTGGTTTATGATATGGTATCGGAGTGTTAAGGTACACCTCTACAATTTAGAAAGAAAAAAAGAACAATTATTCAATTCTGATAGTAGTTTGCATATGCGTATGTAAAATAAAATATATAACCGGGTGATTTGAACATAGAACACTACTATTATTGGTAAACATGTTTTTTTATTATTAGACAACAACCCATTTGTTGTTGTATTTTAAACACAAGTATAACAGTAAAAATGTTATTCCTTTCCCCCAATTATTTTCAGTATCTAACAATTAAACCCAATTACATAACTTTTTTAGAAAACATGTAGTGAACTATTGTTGTGATTTGTATTAGTTAGATATTTTCTTATTTACGAATCATTTAATTATTAATTTGATTTTTGAAAGATGACCCCCCAACTATATATATAAAATTTCTGGCTCCGCCACTTTCGGAGTCTTCGGTGATCTTGAGCTGTTGTGCTCGAATTTTGAAAACCCTTATTTATTAAGCACATAGTGATCATGTGCAACTTAATTTCAATCTTGTATGAGCTAACTTATATAAGATCCATAATTGGGCATTTCCCAACAACTCGAATTGTTGAGATCAGATCGTGCGTGCAAAATATCAAGTGTATTGTAATGTATATACTGCCAATGTTATATACCATCATAATTAAGTCATAGCTTCGAGGAAGAGTTCATTTTATTGAAACATGCAAAATCAAACTTTAGTCACTGTTTTGTATTGGGGTCGTTTGGTTTTGGTGATTGTATGGTTGAGATAGTTACAATGCATGCATTGCTTTTTTGAATTTTTTGCACAAACTATATATACATGCATTGTTTGCTTGATGTGATGAAAACTATCACAAGTTTTTGGTGTGATTGTTGAGATTGTTTGTTTGAGATTGTTGGAGTGTTTTTTCCTTCCAATTATGTCTTTGCCATTTTATGTGTTTTGCTTTTTTATATTAAAAACAAAGGGTAAAAGTGACATTTCATCAAGAAAGCAATGTATCTTATTTAAATACTAGAATAACTATCACATAAACCAAACGATGTAAACTACAATACATCGATGTAAACTGCAAATTCCCAGCAGCCTTCCCAAACGGCAAATCGTTTCGGTGAAGTGTAAACTCATACTCTCCATTACCCATCAGTACTCACAGACATGGATATGCATGTACGTATTTATACTCGTGAGTAGATGTGGAAGGTGATCGACGATGGAGTTTGCAATATGTACGTTTCTGTGAGTGTATTCTATTCATGAGTTCAGGGTATCTAAAATGCATTCCATTGGGGGCAACGGCAGGGAAAAGTGTTTGATTGACGACAATGTAATCTATGTTTGGAGCTAGGGTTTCCTTAATTTGTCGTTGCATGCCGATCGGAAGATGGACGCTTAATTATATGTGTAAATAAAAATTTGAGTTATTGGAACTAACTGTTTAGCTATATATGTAAATTTAGTTTAGTAAAAGCCTTCATGATAGTTGAGTTTTTCTACTACACTCTTTAGTATTGATGTTTCTTATGATCATTATACAAAAAGAGGGAATAATAGCATTTTGTATCACTCTATTATATCGCAAATTAACAAACCCGTTCCGTTGGTTTCCAAGAACGCGGTTTCAGCCAATCCCCCCACACCATGGAGAGTTTAGGCAAACGATTTCATTGTGCTGTGTTGAACTATTGAGATTTTGTTAAATTCCCTTTTCTTTGTTGTCCAATTGGGTTAATGTCATTCGCCATTTATTTGCTCGGAAATCTAGTTCTTCGTTTCGGATTGGGGTTAGATGAACTTTAGATTAGGGGTGACTATTTGGTCCAGATTTTTTGGTTTTACTCGAAACAGGACTATATAATCTGGAGTGAGATCGGACCGGGACCGGATAGCAAACAATCCAATTCAGTTTTCGGGCTTAATTAGATTTGAGGTAAAAAATCGTTCGAGACCGGATCGGAAGTCGGAGAAAGACTGAAAGAGAGAGCCCAACACCCAAAACCTAACCAACTCCTCACCCTTTCGGGCCTCAGCCCACTCGATCAATCCATTTGATCCATTGGATCCAATCCACTCGATCAACTCCACCAATCCATTTGATCCATGGATCCCCCAATCCAATCCACCAATCCATGAATCCGATCCATTTGCCACCTCTAGTTCTAAGGCATTGGTGCTTCGTATCACTATTAAAAAATAAATAAATAGATACAAGCTTATTTTGTATCATAAAGAAATTTGTGAAAAAATTATAGTTTGAAACTAAATTTCAACAATAATTTTGAAGGTAGAAATAGAATTTGTTCCATAATTATTTGAAAAAACTAAAACATCAATAATATAAAGTAGGGTTAATGTCCTATTTTGGCTCGAAGTTTGGCCTAAGTAACAGTTTTGGCCGAATTTTCGAATATGATAGTTATGGCCAAATTTTCAAACAAATTGAGAGATTTAGGCCGGAAATTATGTCGACCGTCAAAACTTAACGGTCAAATCATAACTCGTGCCTAATCTGCCCATTTATTTAAAAAGTGGACAATAATCTTCATATTCGAAAGTTCAGGTCAAAACTGTCTTACGCCAAACTTCGAACCAAATTAAGGTATACACAAAATTCTCTAATGAGTTTGGTCTAAACAATAAATGCATTGATTTTGGGTATTGACTTAATTACATACCATCATAATTAAATTAAAAATCACGATGACTGAAGTTTACCTTAGTTGGTATTTTTGGGTCTTGACACAAATGATTGAGGAGAAACTATTTCGAAATCTAATAAGTGCAAGTTTTCAATATTATGACCTCTTAAAATCTCTCGTTTTACCAAAACAAAAAACAAAACAAAAATCTCTCATTTTACCACGCCAAACGAGAGTTTGGCCGAAATTCAGCTGAATGAAGAATTTGATCGAAATCTCTCATCCAAATGAGCACTAACTGTACAGGGAAAAGTCATTTTGCATATTTAATAAAGTTAACGTGCGGAAATAAAACGAACACGAGACACTCGATTTACGTGGTTTCCCCGTTCTATAAGAACGAGACTATTCCACGGAGAGACAGAGCTCTCGATGCTTTCATTGATGATTTTGAGTACATGTGATAATCGGCCATCAACAATTAACAGGCCTTTATATATGACTAAATGACATTAACCCTAATTCCCTAAGACTGAGACGAGAGAAGAGGGAACCGGGTTCGAGACTTGCGGCTGGTCCGGTCCAGTTTAAGGACTTGACTTGAGTAACCCGGAGATGATTTCGAAGACTGCGCCGGGGCTCGATGGCTGGAGGAGGAGAGGCCTGTGCAGGGGACGATGCCTGCGTAGGGGACGATGAGGATGAAACTGGAACCGGAGAGGAAGAGGACGCTTCATCCGCGGGAATGGGTGACTTGGCGGAGTCGTCTTCATCAGGGACGTTGGGACATGGCAAGGGAGAAATGATGGGCGCATCATCATCAACAATGCGATGAGGGAGGTCCTGCTGTTCGTCCACTTCATGCAACGTGGGAGTGAAATCCCCATGCAGCTCTTTTGATGTGTAAGGAAAAATGTGTTCAAAGAAGCGGACATCACGAGAGGTGTAGATGACGCGCTTTTCGAGATCGAAGACGCGGTAACCACGTTGAGTGGCAGGATAGCCAACGAACACCCCTGGCCGCCCACGATCCTCGAACTTATCGAGGTTCTTTTGAGTGTTTTTGGCGTACACAAGACAGCCCATAACGCGGAGGTGCGAATACTTGGGAGCTCGGCCAAACAACACTTGATAGGGACTCTTGTTGGCAAGCGGTACGAGTGGCATTCGGTTGATCAAATAAGCAGCTGTTAATACGCACTCTCCCCAGAAACGGAGAGGAAGTCCGGCCTGTAGACGAAGGGCACGAGCTGTTTCGAGGAGGTGACGGTGCTTCCTTTCGACAACACCGTTCTGTTGAGGTGTGTCGACACAAGAGGTTTGTAAGATGATCCCTTCATTATCATAATAATCCCGCAGCTCAGCAGTAGAGAACTCACGACCATTGTCCGCTTGAATGCGACAGACAACTTTATCATACTGCGTGCGGACCTGATTACAAAAGAGCAAGAGATATCGTGCTACTTCCGACTTCTGTTTCAAGAGAAAAACCCAGACTGCACGACTAAAGTCGTCAACAATAGTAAGAAAATAACGAGCTCCGGAAAAAGAAGCCTCATGATAACCACCCCAAATGTCAATGTGAATCAGCTCGAAACAATCTTTAGTATGAATAGTACTGGGATCAAAAGGAAGCCGAACTTGTTTAGCCCGTAAACAAGAATCACACGGGTCTTTATTGATAACTAAAGGACTAGAGATATGAGGTTGGAGAGCCAACAACTTTGCCCCAGATGGGTGGCCAAGCCGCAAATGCCAGAGTCTCGTACCGATGCCTGTCTTCTGCGCCGCAAGAGCTACTGAACGACTGTCATCGAAAACCTTGAGATGATACAGACCATCAAGATGTGTCCCCATCCCAATCACCTTCTTCGAACGCAAGTCCTGAATAACACAGAAACCACTTAAGAATATCACGGAAACTGAATGATCGGCTGTGAGACGACTGACGGACAACAAGTTGCACTGAAAATCCGGAACATGAAGAACACGACGAAGAATAAGTCCATTAGATAATCTGGTTGTTCCAATGCCATGAACGGGAACCCCCTTCCCATCAGGGACTCGAACCTGTAACTGAGGACTCGGCTCGAGCTCACCAATAAATAACGACCGATCATTAATGATGTGCTCATTGCACCCTGAATCAATAATCCAAGTAGAATTATTAGAGAAAATGTTACCTGTCATATTAACCGCCATGCCAGCAGTCGGAGTCGAGTCGGGGTGAAGGAATGCCCGGAGTTGAGCAACCTGGGCGGCCGTGAGTCCCGGAACCGCACCAATTTCAGTGTCAACAGCTGCTGCCTGGGGACCTCGCTGATGGTGCTTGTTCTCACCATTACTGCGCTCGCCATTGCGTGAGCGACGAGAGCGATCTCCACCACGGCCAGGCTGTTTTGCCGGCCAACCATGAAGTTCATAGCATGTTTCCCGGAAATGGCCAGGTTTTTGACAGTGGAGACAAAAGGGTCTGCCATCTTGAGTGCGGCAGTACTCCCCCTTGCTGGTAGGTGCCGCAAGTTTCCCTTGTCCAACAGCATGTTCGCCAAGGCTTTGGAATGCTGCAGCATCGATACGAGGCCGAGTATCGGAGAGACTACGCTGCTGCTCTTCATTGGCGACTAGATTGTATGCCGTCCCGAGGCTTGGCGTCGGTCGCATGGAGAGCAAGTGAGTACGGACGACCGAGAATCCATCATCCAGGCCAAGAAGAAAATCGAGAAGCCTCATGTCTTCATGTGAGGCACGAGTACGACGTTCAACGTCACACTCGCACTTGCCGCAGGTGCACTTGGCTGGAGGATCGAGGGTGAGCCAGTCATCCCACAACTTCTTGATCTTGGCGTAGAAATTTGCAACACTCAGCTGCTCCTGTCGTAGGGCCATGATTTCCCAGCGAAGTTTGTAGCGACGAGGAAGGTTCCCGGTGCTGAAGCGCTCCTTCAACTCGTCCCATATTTCTTGAGCAGTGAGGCCAGAACCGATCCCGCTGCGGATGTCGCGACTCATGGCTGTACGTAGGGATGGCAATGGGTCGGGTCGGGGGCGGATAGTGCATATCCGTTACCCTACCCAATGTAGTTCAGGTTTTACCCATACCCGTACCCACACGAGAAACGGGTAGAAAATCAAAACCATGCCCATGCCCGTTCGGGTTTCGGGTATCCACGGTTATCCATGGGTAATAATTTCTCCTTATAATTCCAACCAATATGTTAACTTTCACACGTATATTCACATTACGTAAGAGGAAAAGTACGTTAATTATTCACTAGAATGACAAAAATGAATTAAAACAACATAATTTTATGAAAATATTATATTTATATGCTAAATATAAAATATTCTAAGGAAAAATAATAAATATTTCTAGACAAAATACATATGCATGTGTATAATCGGGCGGGTTCGGGTTGGATAGTGAGATAACCATGCCCACCCATTACCCGCAATATTCGGGTTCGGGTTTTACCCGTACCCACGAAAAATGCTTTGGGTTCGGGTTTTACCCTACCCGATTAGGTCGGATTCGGGTGGATATCCACGGTTACG
Source organism: Linum tenue (assembly GCA_946122785.1). Classification (NCBI taxonomy): domain Eukaryota; kingdom Viridiplantae; phylum Streptophyta; class Magnoliopsida; order Malpighiales; family Linaceae; genus Linum; species Linum tenue. The sequence goes on along the minus strand of CAMGYJ010000009.1, from coordinate 49,686,016 downwards.
GATATTTTTGCCATCCCTAGCTGTACGAAGCCAGCCAACCACAGCCGCGTTGCAACGAATCCAAGCCTCGAGGTGGAGGCCTTCAGTGGGGCGCGGCGTACCGCCAGTGACAAACCCCAGCTTGTTTTTTGCGATCAGGGAGTTGGACATCTCTGCTGCGCACTCAGTATAATTGAGATCCGTGAGCACATCGCTCACGAACATGAGATTGGGATGGTCGGACGGATGAAGATGAAGAGGAGATGCCGCGTCAATGACTTGGGTGGCGAAGGAACTATCCCCGCCGAGAGCCCCCTTGCCGCGATCATCCTTCTCGCCGTCAGACATGATGAAAGAAGAGTAGACGAAACCCTAGACCACAGGAGGCGATAACAAACACTAACCCGAGATCGTGGTTCGCTCTGATACCATAATAAAGTTAACGTGCGGAAATAAAACGAACACGAGACACTCGATTTACGTGGTTTCCCCGTTCTATAAGAACGAGACTATTCCACGGAGAGACAGAGCTCTCGATGCTTTCATTGATGATTTTGAGTACATGTGATAATCGGCTATCAACAATTAACAGGCCTTTATATATGACTAAATGACATTAACCCTAATTCCCTAAGACTGAGACGAGAGAAGAGGGAACCGGGTTCGAGACTTGCGGCTGGTCCGGTCCAGTTTAAGGACTTGACTTGAGTAACCCGGACACAGTCCGCAATAATATTAAAGACTCCAGTGTATGAATTCTTAGGGTGTTTGATTGCAAATATGTCAAGCGGGTGGTTACGGACTTACGATATCATCGATTATCTCCAGTGGCGTAGCCAGGAATTTGACTAGGGTGGGTCCAACACTAAAAAAATCATTTGTAACTTATATTAATATTTTACGAACGATGTGTTTCATATTCTGCAAAGTATGAAAATACATCCATCATCCTAACTATCAATGATGTTCCTCTCAATGTAACCAATCAAAAAATCATTCCTAATTTCATCACTCATCTGATTCCGAATTGTTTTTTCACGAAGTTCATTGCAAAAATGCTCTTTCAACACTTGTAGTGGCAACATGTAGCAACAATACCAATTTCAGAAGTCAATATACCAATGAAAACACTAGATGTTTTTTTTACACGACTATAACCCTAGATTGGCACGACAAATTCGACAACAAAGAAATGGACGAACGGGTGGTGGGTAAGAGTTTCCACTGCCGTTTGGTTGAAGAGGCAAATTCGACAGGCGATATATATTTATGATTTCAACTAGGGATTGGAAACTCAAGAATAAATAATTTATTGTGGATCCTTTATTCTGTAACTCAATTTTCATAGATAACTAAAACCAAAATTGTTTAAATAACAAAGTCTCTTGCATGGCTTAGTGGAGGGACAATACGTAATAGGCAATACAACCATGGTTCGATCCCTGGCTTACACACACGTACATTTAAATTTTTGGGAATCCAAGGTGGGTCCGGGGACCCACCCTTCTCTGAGCTGGCTCCGCCACTGATTATCTCATGTCTGGAAATAAACTTATTGTGAAAATGGAGCGAGTAGAGTGCTAACACCTCTTAGTTTTAAATTCATATTAACATAATTATTAAGAATATTATGGTAACGACTGTACCTAGTGATTACCCACCATATCCTCATCTCGTTTCTTCTTCTTGCCGTTTTTCAGCCTCTCGTCCTCCACCCTTACCTTGACTTCTCCATGTGTAAAAAAAATCTAGCAGGTTAATTGTAAAAAAACTATTTTATCATTATAAATTTTTTATTCCACCATTAATAATTTATTATTACTTGTAATATTTTATAGTATTTGTCGTTTGCTTTGTGAAATTTATGGTGTGGTTTCTCATCTTTCTAGTATGCTTTGTGAGATTTCTGGTGCATTGCACATATTTCGGGCGTGCTTAAGGAAACTAGTAGTAAGCTTTACGAGGTTTCTGGTATGTTCCAGGGAACTTGTGGTCAACTTTATGAGGTTTATAGTATGCTTAGGAAAATTTGTGTTATGCTTTATAAGGTTTCTGGTGCATTTAATGAAACTTGTGGTCTACTCTATGAGGTTTCTGAAATACTTTAAGAAACTAGTGTTCAATTTTGAGTTTTGTAGTATGCTTTACAATTATGTGGTGTGGTGAGTTTTTGTGGTCTGCCTTATAATTTTTCTGGTCTACTTTATGTTATTTGTGATATGGTTTATTGTGTTTCTGATATGTGTTTTGTGGTGTGTTTCATGATGCTTGTGGTTATTACGATACGTGAAATAAATGAGCAGTGTCACATGCGTCTTTCACCTGTAATTTTTAAAAATGACAAGTGCATCATCCCTTTAAAAATCAACATTAATTGTGGTCAACCCCTTAAAAGTAAAAAAATTATCAAAATAAAATATTTCTATTGAATAGAAGTTGTGTTAAGATTAAAATTCATATGCAAAATTTGGATGTAATTGTGTATCTCAAATCGTGAAAGTGATTAGCTCCACTGTTATCTATCCTGACGGAGGAGATCGATCGGTCACTAAAAAGGTTTTAGCACCGGATTTAAAGCTTCTGCAACTCTTCTTGCGGTCTCTGGAAAACTGAAAATTTCTGCTTACTCGATCAGTACCATATAGTACTGTATTTATTAGAAATCCAGAAACTAAAACCGTATACATCGGTACATAGTAAGTATTCCCCCCTGTTCTTTCATAGTAAGTATTCACCTATAATTTTTAAAAATGACAAGTGCATCATCCCTTTAAAAATCAACATTAATTGTGGTCAACCCCTTAAAAGTAAAAAAAATCATCAAAATAAAATATTTCTATTGGATAGAAGTAGTGTTAGCACCATGCTGATGTTAGCACAATAACCTCGGATATTTAAAAATAATGACTTATAATTACTCTCGGCGTTGATAAATATTAATTGTATTGCAATGAATTGATTTTAGTTATTAATTGTAGAGTTTGTAAATGAATTACGTAGTTAGTTTGTTGTTTCGATACATGAAGGTAGATTTTTGCTAGCTATGACGTAGCAGGCTAGGGTTTAAGTTCATATGTTAAGATTAAAATTCATATGCAAAATTTGGATGTAATTGTGTATCCCAAATCGTGAAAGTGATTAGCTCCACTGTTATCTATCCTGACGGCGGGGATCGATCGGTCACTAAAAAGGTTTTAGCGACGGATTTAAAGTTTTTGCGACTCTTATTGCAATCTCTGAAAAACTGAAAACTTCTGCTTACTCACTTGACCAGTACCATAGTACTGCATTTATTAGAAATTCAGAAACTAAAAACCGTATACATCGGTACATATTAAGTATTCTCCCCCCTGTTCTTTCATAGTAGTAATTCCCTTATACCGTAAAACCCATATGCTCGAATCGAAAGAAAATGTCACGTCAAACTCTTCTTATCTTACACGATCGCCACGCGCGTTGTTTTCTCATCAGCAACTCTCAAACTCATAACTTACCATAACACGATTGTAATAACCGTTGTCGGAACCATTTTTATCGAGTTTGCTGAAAGCATCGCGATCCAGTTCGAGCCCCTCGACCGCAGGCGTGTGAGCGATTCGCACCTTCACCTGATGATTAGCATCGACTCCTCCAGCTCCAGCAGCCGTTACCTTGAGGCATCGGCCGCAAATAGTAGGGGTAGCAGTAATATTACCACCACCGAGAGCAGCCCAAGGATACCTCCGACGGGCAGCCGGCGACAAGCGAGAGAGGGAAGGAGCACATGACAAAACCTCCGACGAAGCATTTACGTTGTCGGGCTTGCGATGGCCAACAACAACAACGCCGCCGCCATCGATTTCACGATCCAAGTAGTGCTTCCGGCCTGCGAGCACTTGCACTACTGGTGGTGCAGCTGCTCCTCCTCCAAGTCCAGCAACACTTTGGGTTTGATCTGCGGAATTACAATAGTACTGGCAGTTGGCCGGGGAGCAACCCAGCGTGCTGCAGTAGTTGTCAGTACCGCAGCAGGTGCCGGCGTCGCACGGGGTCCATCCGCCGTCGCTTCTTAGCCCGCAGTACTGGCCGGAAGACGGTCCAGCATTCAGCACGGCCACCACCGGTATTATTATTGCTAATAATTTCATTGCACCCACCAGAGCCATTAATGTAGTCAACTTGTTCTCTTCCTTTGTGAGTTATTGTAGGATATAGAGATAATGGGAAAGGCTGGGATGGGGTTGATGTGGCTACAAACATGGATATGTGCATGTATTTATACTCGATCGTACGATAGATGTGGAAGGGTGACGATGGATGGAGTTTGGAATATGTACGTTTCTATATGAGTATGTTCAATAATTAGGAGGAGTTCAGGGTATCTAATATTGCATTCCATCGGTGGCAACGGGTTTGATTGACTGACTATACATGTGCCTATATTTGGGGGGATTTCTTTGTCGTTCGATGCCAATGTGCCGATTGGAAAGGTGGACAGTGATGTGGGGATATTATTTGTCGGAGTGACTGTATATATTTACTCCGCGATCTAAGGAATAAGTTGGTTTATAAGAGCATCTCCATTGGTGCAATTGCATTTGTGATTTTTTTGACACAACACCATTTTTGCAAGCCAACTCACTTTACTTTCATTGTACCTACATTGGTGCAATTAAATTGCAATTGCATATGAGGCCTAAATTTTTTTAATGCATTAAAAAACAATTTTTAAATACCTTTTTATCCACATTGCAAGTAAATAAAATAATACTATTCTTCTTTTTTAATTTAGAAGAAATATATACAATTAATTCATAAAATTTTTATTACTAATTTATGAAAAAAACTCCAATAATAATTAAATCTATGGCATATGCAGCCAAAAGTGGGCATTGAAATCAAAACAAGAAAAAAAAAAAATTATAGCACAAAATCCACCGTGGCTTGCAATGCCACTTTCACTAGATGAAAGTTCCCAATTTTGCAATTGCCACTCACATGGGTGCAATGGGCAATTGAAATTGCAAGCTTGGGCCACGTAGGAATGAAAGTGGGGAGAGTCAAACCGTTGGAGATGCTCTAAACAAGGTATCAGATCGAGCTCAGGGGTACTGGAAACAGAGGGGGTGTCATGGGAGAACTTTAAAATTTGGGAAAAGACGATTATTCAATCCCGATCGTAGTTTGCTTGTACGTAAATATATATATATATATATATATATATATATATATATATATATATATATATATATATATATATATATATATATATATATATAACTAGCTGATTTGAACCTAGGACATTGATAAACATGCATGTTTTTCATGAGGTAACAATGCATTTGTTGTAGTATTTCATTGTGTCCTACCGGTTTCGAACAAGGACAGAAAGAACACAAGTCTAATAGTAAAAAGAATTATTCATTTGCCTTAATTAGTTTCAAAATCTAACAATTAAACTCAATTACGGAACTCTTTCATCGATTGCATTTTACAAGATTTTCAAAATATGAAAATATGTACTGGACTTTGTTGTAATTTATACTAGTAAGATATTTTCTTATTTACGAATTATTTAATTATTAATTTGAATTTTGATAGAGGACACCACTATATAAAATTTATGGCTCCACTACTATCAGAGCCTTCAGTGATCTTGAGGTCTTGTCTCTTGTGTTTGAAATTCGAAAACCCTTATTTGTTAAGCACAAGATGTTTACATGCAACTTTCAAGCTCATATGAGCTAACTTATATAAGATCCATAATTGAGCATTTCTCAACAACTCGAATTTATGAGATCAATTCATACAAAATATCAAGTGCATTGTAATGTATATATTGCCAATGTATAATATACCATCATAATTAAGTCATAGCTTCGACAAAGAGTTCATTTTATTGAAACGTGCAAAATTAAACTGTAGTGACTGTTTTGTACTAAGTGATAAGTTGTCTAACCGTTTATGACAATTATGAATTACCTGAGATGGTCAGAGTGGGAAGAGGAACCCCGCGGCAGATGTATTCTCCTCTGCAAATGGCAAGCCATTTCGGTGAAGTGTAAACTCGATGTGACACTTTTCTCCATTACCAATTACCGGTGTAGATTGATTTTGGTCATAATAGTTTACGAATGAATTGGTATAATTGATTTTCGGGATACCACATACCTTGAGTAAGGAAATGCTATCTAGAACTTGAATTGACTGATCTTTCGGACATGATATTATACTCTAACCCTTAAAGATCAAAATCTAGGTTTTAATTCTCTAAATCTTATACCCCAAGATCAATTTAATTAGAAACAATAATCGATGGTTATGATTCGTCCAAATATAGGCAAAAAAATCAATGCACCATCTTAGGGTTTATAGTTTATGATTTAGATAATTAGGACCTATGGATCACTCATTAAAGGTTAGAGTATAGTATCATGCCCAAAAATCCTGCTAATTTGAGGTCTAGATAGCGTTTTCATACTCAAGGCATGCGGTACCTCGGATTTCACCCGGGGTACCATAGAATATATATATATATATATATATATATATGTATGGGTGATTCTATCGTACCTTGGGTAAAATCAAGGGTACAACATACCTTGAGTAAAAAAATGATATCTAGACCTCGAATTGAGCATAGTTTGGCGTCTGATATTATTCCCAAACCCTTAAGGATTAAAATCTAAGTCTTAGTTTTATAAATCTCATACACTAAGATCAACTTAATTAGAAACAAAAATCAACGGCTATGATTTGTCGAAATATATGCAACAAATTACAGGCACAATCTTAGGGATTAGGCTCTTTGATTTAGAAATCTAAGACTTAGGTTTCAATCATCAAGGGTTAGAGTATAGTATCATGTCCAAAAATTCGGTTAATTCGAGGTCTAGATAGCATTTTTTTACTCATGGTATGTCGTACCCTAGATTTTACCCAAGGTACGATAGAAGCCACCATATATATATATATATATATATATATATATATATATATATATATATATATATGGGTAGTTCTATGGTACCCCGGGTGAAATCCGGGGTACCGCATACCTTGAGTAAGAAAACGTTATTCATAACTTGAATTGACTGATCTTTCGGACATGATACTATACTCTAACCCTTAAAGATCAAAATCTAAGTCTTAATTCTCTAAATCTTATACACCAAGATCAATTTAATTTTTAAAAAATAATCGACGACTATGATTCGTCCAAATATAGGCAAAAAATCAATGCACCATCTTAGGGTTTATAGTTTACGATTTACATAATTAGGACCTAGGGTTCACTCATTAAGGGTTAGGGTATAGTATCATGCTCAAAAATCCTGTTAATTCGAGGTTTAGATAGCGTTTTCATACTCAAGGTATCCGGTACCCCGGATTTCACCCGGGGTACCGTAGAAGGCACCATATATATATATATATATTTGGATTGGGATGGATGGTTGATGGGGATGGTTGAGTTCTGAGTTAACCCTCAAAGGCAATTATTCAACTTATCATTAGACGAGCTTGTGATATTAGGAGGATTATAGCAATAAAAAGCTCCATTGGCTTTGCCTATAGAGAAAAATAATACAAAGAGTTCATTTTATTGAAACGTGCAAAATTAAACTTTAGTGACTGTTTTGTATTAAGTGATAAGTTGTCTAACCGTTTATGACAATTATGAATTATCTGAGATGGTCAGAGTGGGAAGAGGAACCCCGCGACAGATGTATTCTCCTCTGCAAATGGCAAGCCATTTCGGTGAAGTGTAAACTCGATGTGCCACTTTTCTCCATTACCAATTACCGGTGTAGATTGATTTTGGTCATAATAGTTTACGAATGAATTGGTATAATTGTGATCTGTTATATATATATATATATATATTTGGATTGGGATGGATGGTTGATGGGATGGTTGAGTTCTGAGTTAACCCTCAAAGGCAATTATTCAACTTATCATTAGACGAGCTTGTGATATTAGGAGGATTAGTACACTTTTCTCCATTGCCTTTGCTATGATTAATTATTTATAATTTGGATCTTAATATCTAATGGACATTAGATAACATATTAGCAAAAATATATTTGTTCTCCAATCTAAGAAGTCGATGGCTAATGCGCGCGTGAGACAATTCTGAAATATGATGATTTTTCGATAGTATAAAAAAACAACTCTCTGTCATCTTGTAAAAGTGAGTTGCGGGTCATTCACCCACCATCCGCTCGAGTATTCACCAATAATGCATCTTGTAAGAAGAAAGAAAAAACATCCTCTACTACTTGTCCTTCATTTCTTATTTTCAGAGTTAATTAGTATCTCCGATTGATAGTATAGTAAATCGTAATATCCCTTACATCGAAACCAACGATTCATATTCAGAGAAAATGTCACGCGCCAAATTCCTTCTCTTTCTTATATATGATGAGTACTTTTCAACAACTCTCGAAGTGATACTTCACCGCAAAATGATTGTAATAACTTCCTCGACCGTTCATATTGAGTTTGCGGAAAGTATCCTGGTCTAGTTCAAGCCCCTCGATTGCAGGCGTGTGAACGAATCACACCTTGAATTGAGTATCGACTCCTCCAGCTCCAACATGTAAAGAAGTGGTTAAGTACCATACACGCAGGGGCGGACCCAGGAGGGTTTGGGGGTGTCCCGGGACACCCCTAAATTTTGAAAAAACGATTATCCAACTCTCGACAGTAATTTATGTATGGACAAAAAATTATAAGTAATAGTTCGGGAAACCGTAAAATTTGAAAAAAACCATTATCCTATTCTCGTTTGTAGTTTGTGTATGAGAATATAAGTGGTAGTTTGGACAATTCAAACCCGGGACACTACTACTAGTAATAAATATATTTTTCATTAGACTACAACTTTTTCGTTGTTCTATTCTAAACACTGTGTAATAGCAAAACTCTATTATCTATCTTTAATTATTTTCAAAACCTAACAATTAATCTAATTACAAGCTACCCTTAATTTGTATTGATTTTATGATTGTACGACAAGTATTGAAAGTGTATTTTCAGCTTTGAGTTTTATCAAGAACAAATTTAGAAGTCGAATATGCGTTAGTTCGTGAATGGTTGTCTAGTAGGATATACCGAGACAACTTTGTTGAGCAGTGTAGACAACTTTTCAAAATACACCATGATTTTTTTTTAACTTGTACGAGTTGGGTATTTTCTTAATTAAGAATTATTTAATTATTTTAATTTATTTTTTGAAGGAGGACACCCCTATATAAAATTCCTGGGTCCGCCACTATACACAAACCTGTATAAGATCTAGCATAACCTTCCCAACAACTCGAGTTATTGGGACCAACTGGTTTATGACACAACGTCTGTCAGCACCTACAACTCCATCACTTTTTGTGTTTGATCTGTGGGACAATAGTACTGACAGTTGCCCGGTTGGCTGGCAAGCCTCTTGACTGCAGTAACCATCAAAACCATAGCATATGCCGGCGTCGCATAAGCTCTATCCGCCGTCGTCTCTTATCCCGCAGTACCGGCCGTTGGAAGACAGTTGATCGGCATTCATCAACAGGGCCGCCGCTAGTAGTAGTACTATTGCACCGGCCACCACAGCCGAACTCTCCACCATGATCATTTGTGAATGATAATGGGTTGATGATGATATGCCCACAGAGATGGATGCATGTACGTATTTATACTCGTATTATATACGTAGATGTGGCGGGTGATGGAGTTTGGAATGTGTACGTTTCTGTGACTAGTGTGTGTTCATTTAGGAGTTCAGGGTATCTAAAATGCATTCCATTGGGGGCAACGGCAAGGAAGTGTTTGATTAACAATGTAATCTATGTTTTGAGCTAGGGTTTCCTTAATTTGTCGTTGCATGATGCCAATGTGCCGATCGGAAGATGGTCACTTAATTATATGTGCGATACTCGTGTGTTTAAGGAAAATTGTGATCAACTTTATGAGATTTCTAATAAGTTTAAGGAAATTTTTGGCAGGTTTTATGAGTTTTTTGTTTTGTTTTAAGAAATATGTGGTCACTTTACAAGGTTAATACTATATTTAACCATCAGCTTCCCTTCCCAGCACACCCCCGCTCTTGTCTTGACTAGACTACCTTGGATTTGACCCCGTAATTTCAGAACTTTGTTCCACAACCAGGCTCTTGGGGTACTCGATTCCCATATGCTAACATTTCTCAGCCTGTATTCCTTGAGCCAGGTTATCCACATGATTTCCTGATCAGAGAGAAGGCATGGTCTAAGCTGGTTTGGAGGCCAATCATAATCCCTAAGAACTCCCTGATCACCTGGCTTGTCACTCTTAATAGAATCTCTACCTTCGACAAAATAAAGAAATGACAGCCAGAGGTAGTTAACAAATGTCCTTTATGTTTGGGGCATGAAGAGTCCAGGGATCACATCTTTTTTGAGTGTCCATATGTACAGGAGGTGGTCAGATCGTCTTTCCAATAAAAAAATTGGGGTTATCATCCTCGAGCAGGATGGGATGATGGATTGCAGGAAGCAGTAGGAACGTTGCAGGGATGCTGAGTGGGTAGATTGCTTTGGAATTTGATGATTGGTGAGATTTGGAGGAAGAGATGTTGCAGGGTGTATTGGAAGAAGTCTCTAAATGCAGCAGGCTTCATAACCAAAATGAGGAATACAATAGAGGATCTGATGGTGGGCAATCTGCAGCTAAGTTTAGAAGTAGAGAGGAAGAAGCTTTGGTTCATGTAACTAAGTCCAGCAGTGTTTTTGTACTTCATTATTTGTAAATTGTAGGATGAAGTAGAGGCAGACTGTGATGTTGTATGGTGGATTGTTGTAATGACGGTACTTTGATGGAATAAAACTGCTTATTCATAAATAAATAAATAAAAATATGTGGTCATTTTTATGGGATTTCTGATGTGCTTCAGTCTTGAGGTGATTTGTGGTATGTTTTATGAGGGTTTCGATCTGACGCTTAAAAAACTTGTGGTAAGCTTTATGAAGTTATGGAGTGCCCTGGGGAACTTAATTATAACATGCTTTATAAGGAAATTGGCCTGCTTTATCAAACTTGTGGTTAGCTTTATGAGATTTATGGTGAGCTTCAGGGAACTTGTGGTGTACTACTGTACTTTATGATATTTCTGGTTTGCTTTAAGAAACTTGTGTTCCGTTTTGAGTTTTGTAGTATGCTTTATGAATTTTGTGGTGTGGTGAGGTTATGGTCTGCTTTATAATCTTTCCGGTCTACTTTATGTTATATGCGGTGTGATTTAATTTGTTGTGTTTATCGTCTGTGTTTTGTGGTGTGTTTCATGATACTTGTGGTTATTACGAGATGTGAAATAAATGAGCACCGCATGCGTGTTCCCCCTATAATTTTTTTAAAAGACAAATTTGTCCTCCCTTTAAAAATGAACATCAATTGTGGTCAATCCTCAAAAATAAATAAAAATAAATACTAACTATTGATTATTGGAACTAGTGTTAGCACTATGCTAACAAATTGGGTGTCAGCACAATAACCTCGATCTATAAAAATAATGATCTATACTTACACTTGGCGTTGATAAATATTAATTGTATTGTAATTAATTGATTCTAGTTATTAATTTTAAAATTTGTAAATGAATTATGTAGTTTGTTTGTTAACAAAGTTTGATACATGAAGGTAGATTGTTGCTAGCTAATAGCAATGGCGTATGCTAGGGTTTAAGCTCATATGTTAGGATTAAAGTTCATATGCAGGTAATCGTGCATCTCAAATCGTGAAAGAGCTTTAGCTCCACTGATATCTATCCTGACGGAGGAGATGGACCGGTCCCTAAAAAGGTTTTAGCGACGGATTGTAACTCTTCTTGCGGAGTTGTGGTCTCTGAAAATATGTTTACTTGTAACTGATAACTTCTGCTTTACTCACTTGATCAGTACCATAGATAGTACTGTATTTATTAGAAATTATAAACTAAAACCGTCTACATCAGTATTCTCCCCCTGCTTTCTATATATGTAAAAGACGTACTCCACTGCTTCTTCTTTATTTATTTTTTTGGGTATATTCAGAGTTACTATCTCCGAACTCTAGTTCGTAGTAATTCCCTTACAGCGTAAAACCCATGCGGTCGAATCGCAAGAGAAAATGACACGTCGAAAATTCTCTTTCTCTTACATGATCGTCGCCAGTTCTTTTTTCATCAGCAACTCTCGAACTGATACCTTACCATAACACGATTGTAATAACCGTTGCCAGAACCATTCGTATCGAGTTTGCTGAAAGTATCGTGGTCCAGTTCAAGCCCCTCGATTGCAGTCGTGTGAACGATTTGCACCTTCACTTGGGCATCAACTCCTCCAGCTCCGACAGTCGTCACCTACACATGTACACATTTGCACATAGGCAGGTTAGGTCTACCCTTGTCAGTTGACAAAACTTGTTTCAATTTTGAGACAAAAAAATTTTATTTAGTGCGTAATAATAGTACATAAATTCAAAATTATTTGACAATCCTTGAAGATTTTATTTCATCGTTCCATATCTTGATGTAATTCTTGAGTCCGCCACGGTGCACATATATGAGAGAATAAGGGTGTTCTTACCTTGAGGCATCGGCCGCAAATAGCAGTAGTAATATTACCACCACCGAGAGCAGCCCAAGGATACCTCCGACGCGCATTCAGCGACAGGCGAGAGAGGGAAGGAGCACATGACAAAACCTCCGACGACGACGAAGAAGAAGCAACGCCGTCGATTCCGCGGCGTGCGAGCACTTGTTGTTGTACTGCTACTCCGCCATCTGTTTGATCTTTGGGACAATAGTACTGACAGCAGTCCTCAGAACAACCCAGTTTACTGCAGTAGTTATCGGTACCGCAGCAGGTGCCGGCGTCGCACTGGGTCCATCCGCCGTCGCTTCTTAGCCCGCAGTACTGGCCGGAAGACGGTCCAGCATTCAACACGGCCACCACCACCACTATTAATATTGCTACTTTCATTGCACTCTCCATGGTCAACTTGTTTTCTTCTTCTTCTTGTTATTTGTTTTTCTTCCCTTTGTAGAAAAGGATGGGTTGATGTGGTGATCATAGACATGGATGCATGTACGTATTTATACTAGCTCTCGTACGATAGATATGTGGAGGTTAACGATGGAGTTTGGAATAAGTACGTTTCTGTGAGTATTGTGTTCAATTATAGGAGGAGTTCAGGGGTGTCTGATATGCATTCCATTGGTGGCAACGGTTTTGGTTGACATGCATCGATATTTAACTTGGAGGGTTTCCTTTGTCGTTGCATGCCAATCTGCCGAATGGAAGAGATGGCCGTGGGATCAGAGCTTAATTTCTTTCTTTCTGTTCGCATCAAATATTGGACGTGATGATAGTCCTCCAATTTCGGCCGAGAGACTGTATTTAGAGAGCAGCTTTGTAGTGAATGGTATAAGATAGCCAATCGAATATTTTTCGAATTTCAGACAACCCTTGTTTATTAAGCATATGGTATTGGCGACTTGTGTGCAAGTATCGAATTGGGTTCATGTCATACGAAATGTTGAGTGTAATGAGATGAGAGACTTTGAAAATCCTAAGTTCATGGGGTTTTTTATAGGTTCGTTGCCGTTGCCATTCAACACCCATTCAACGTCGCTCGTTCGCTTCCGTCGTCGTCTCCTCATCTTCCACTCGTCGGCCATCCAACTATCGCGCCCTTGCCATGTTTTCCGATTGAATATGGGGTTTCGCTTGCCACCATCGAATCTGGATTTTCGCATTGAAAGAAGCCGGCCGGTCACAGAGCCCAGTTGCATCCAGATGCTCCCCTACAGTGTTTGATGGTAAATAAGTCAAGCGGGTGATGTCACAGACATAGACTTCCGAAGCCCGTGCAGCGTCTTGAGGTGCACTCATTCCTCAAGACCAGCCTCTCTGCATACGCATGCCAACTGGTTTCACCCTGCCTTGGGCTCATCAGGGGCAATAGCCTCCGACTAGTTGTGTCTTTGCTTGCAACGATCCCCGTCATAGCCACATCCTGACTCGGCCAGAACGATACACAGGTAGACAAACCTTATGGCTATAGTCGCCCCCTTTTACCCCTCTTGTGGCAAGACGACCAGATGTCAGCGTTCTTCAGACGATCAACACGGTCACGAAATTTCGGGTCGTGCCATTTCACTTGTCACAGACATAGACTTCCGAAGCCCGTGCGTCGTCTTGAGGTGCACTCATTCCTCAAGACCAGCCTCTCCGCATACGCATGCCAAGTGGTTTCGCCCTGCCTTGGGCTCATCAGGGAGATGGCAATAGCCTCGACCAGTTGTGCCTTTGCTTGCAACGATCCCCGTCAAAGCCACATCCTGACTCGGCCAGAACGATGCACAGACAGACAACGCCTTATAGTTATAGTCACCCCCTTTTACCCCTCTTGTGGCAAGACGACCAGATGGCAGCGTTCATCAGACGATCAACACGGTCACGGCATTTCGGGTCGTGGCATTCTACACCACCCATAATGTAGCACGTCCTCGTGCTGGTGAAGAATGCTTCTCTCCGCATCATGTATTGCAACACTCGAACCGATTGTGGGCGTCCGCATACAATACCATTATCTGATGGACAGGCTCCGGTCGCGTCTCTCGCGCTAGCCTGTTGTGCCATGCGCACATACCGCTTCGCCCCTCGACATCAACCTTCACTCTTCGCTTCTGTTGCGCTAGTAACTCAGTCGACCTTCACCCTATGCTACTCCCAACGTTTATACCTCAATCGACATTCACCCTACGCTCTTGCTAGCGTTAGTTCCTCGGTTGAACTGCATTCTCGGCCGCTGCATTCTCCGTCTGTCGAGTCTCCCACAATGGTGCAATACATGTGTATCTGCGTCCGGACCGCCTGATATGCACACCCAGGACCGCCTCTCATTCCGGCATAAGATCGGCCCATACTCGACCTATGATGTACTAAGAGAGGAACTAGGCTCTTCAGCCTAACCAGGCTCTGATACCACTTGTCACGGACATAGACTTCCGAAGCCCGTGCGACGTCTTGAGGTGCACTCATTCCTCAAGACCAGCCTCTCCGCATACGCATGTCAACTGGTTTCGCCCTACCTTCAGACGATCAACACGGTCACGATATTTCGGGTCGTGACAGTGGTTACTGACTTACTGTATCATTTGTAGCGTGGGACGGACATGAGTATCTATTTAGTGTTTATGATCCGTCTTGCTTCGCCTCGTCCCGTTCATGGCCCATTCTATCTCAATTTCAGTATCTATTTGTATTTCTCCTCTTTTGACTTTTATTCAACTAGTTAGACTTGATCTTTCAACTAGTTAGACTCAATTACCCATTTTATCATCACTATTTTCATTCATAAAGTATTTTTTCCAGTATTTTATCATAAAAAGTTAAATTTTGCGTGTATTTTTTTCAAACCTACGTAATAGTGGGTCGATCAGCCCCGTCCTGTACCCACACGGGTATTACTCGTACTGACTTGCTGTAGCATGGGCCGGAACATGAGTATTGAGATACCCACCCCGCCCCATCCCATTGCCATAAGCCCATAATTAGAGTTCACGACTTGAGCTCAACAAGCCACCTAATCGAGCTGGCTTACGAACTGAACAAAACTTAACTCACACTCGACTCGTTAATAGACGAGTTAAACTTTTTTCTTATTCGAAAGAGTTTTTATCAAGTCGAGTTTTTATCAAGTCGAACATCAAGCCGTTAAGGCCTATGCGGTAAATGACCAAACAGTTCCGCTCGCTCTGCACATGCATAAATCCAAATTACGCAAAACAGCAAGTGAAGGCAAGGTTCTCTGCAGTAACAAGAAAGGAAACTGAACATTCTTCTCTGTCTTATCTGCCTTCAGCTTCAGAACCGAACCCGCTCTCCTCGTACATCTCATTCTCAAATCTTGCCTAAAAACTTCCTCAACAGACCTCTCGGAACAGAATTTACAACAAGAAGAAAAAAAAATCTTCCCCCCAACCCAAACATAGATACACATATATTCTCTGTAAAGGATCAGCATCCATCATTTTACCAAGCAGCAACACTCAACTTGTCCCTGCCCCTTTCGTGCTGCCAAAGATGGTCAATCAGTCATGGAGCTGGCAACACTATAGATCTGAGACAGAATAAGACAACAAAACCTATGGAGATGCATGAGCAGCATTATTGCTCTTGGTTTTCTTCGTCAGCAGTATACACAGGCAGTTTCCATATCTTGGTGTTCTTCTTTGGGTCGTCGGTGAGGCTGAGATCCGTATCAGCTTCTTTGTATGTTCTGATGAATGTTTTTGCACCCATCATTATCAAACGTTCTATCATGAAAAGTTCGTAGTTGTTCTCAATCAGAGGGTCCAGGATCTCGCTGTAGTTAGATGAGTATGCTAGTTTGTATCTGCAAAACACCAAAGACCAAAATCCATCGTCACCTTCACCAATAGCATGTGGAGCAATTTGATTCCAACAAAATCACTACTAGCAAACTCTGAACAGATGATCCTACGAGCTAGGAAATTGCAACTTCATTCACAAATTTAAACATGTGAACCAAAATCCATCTTACGCATCTACTTATGCAATACAGGAAAAGAGTTACGCTGTTACGGTATGCATCAGATGCCTAATCAAAGTGGTTTCCAATGGCTAGGTTCAAACTGGACCGAATTGCCATTTGGGTAGACTCAGACCAGATCAAAATAAGTTCTTCCAGGTTTCAATTTTGTAGATTCTCTCCAAAAGGAAAAAGTGGACCATGCGTACCCTTGAACCAAAGTGACAGAATTGTTCTTAACCATTATCCATTGACCAAACTTATATTTCATAGGCAAAGGACCTTATAGGAGAGAATTATAAAGAATGCTTACTTAAGAGCAAGAGGTGAAAAGAAATTCGGGGTCCTCTCATTTGAAGCAATGAAAAGAGTTCTTCCAGGTGGGACCCACTTCTCAATTCTCCGAAGAATAAATTCAGGGCGTGTATCCCTGTCCAGATGAGGATGCAGTGTTCGAGGAACTCCATACCTATCCTTCCTTGTTTTAATTTTATCCCCACGCCGAACATGAATAGCATCATAATCACCAAGTTGGGCTATGATCTGTAGATATGAATACAATGGGCAATGAGTTTATTACTTGCAGAAAGCAGATCTTGTAAAGCCTGCCTGCAGGAGAGTTCCAGCAAAGAACAAGGCGCAAAACTATCATCATTGTGGTAATTGATTATAGCAAGATATAGCCAATATAACTATTATTAAAAATAGTACATACTAGAGGGCACAACTAAATCAACAACCTGAAACATTCCATATGAATCCCATTGGTATGCTTGATCAATATGATCACGATTTTGCATTGATACTCGTGGAAAGCATTGCACATTTCATGATTACTAAAGATTGGTTCTACATACCTCGTCTGCAACATCTCGCAATCTCTCTGCTGCCATTGAAGGAAGAAATGAGTATGGAAGCAGTATTGCACTTCGGTTGTTTCTGTCCTTGCATTCCATGAACCTAAAGGGTTATTATTGTCCCCCAGGGAAATAGATAAAAGAGTTAAGAATCATAAAATTGGCTATGACAGAAATTTTTACAACAAACAGCGATTATAGAATACGAAAAAATTTATAAGGCTCTTTACTACTTTCTATTCTCCCACTGAATGGAGCAGATAATAGCAGATTAAACAGTATCAGCCAGTCGAAATAGTTCAAGATTTCCCGGCAACACGAAATCACAAGCTCTAAAGTAAGTCAATGAATGAAGACAGCAAACGAAACCTTTTAGGCTATTCAAAAGATTTCACTACACTTTATTCTAAGTGGGAAAACAGAACTATTTTGTATAATGAAGAAGTCAATTAAGGAAGCAAATAGAGCAACATAAACTTTAAGTGTCCCCAGGAGAGCAAAAAATCTTACATCAGTGTCATAATACACACTGTAAAACTAAAAGCCTCTATACACATCTGAGAGCCTCCCCTCCAAACCCCAGACAACTTCAACAACTAACTGACTACAAAGATCATAAGTTTAACAAGAAAAGCAACACAAAGCTGAATAAACCAACATGATGCATACCAGGAAAGGGGACTTGCAGTTCGATTTATGACCAATAGATTGGTATAGCGGCTGTCCTCTTTGAGTTCCAACCGACTAACTTCTTCTACATGGGCAATTCCTCTTGATTCCAACTTCATCGCAGTTGAGACAACATGAAACCACTCTATGGAATTGTCTAAGATAACAGGTACAGTTTCAGACATGAGGTCTATATCGTACAAAGACTCCATACTGCAAGAGTTAGACGTCCACCTTCAAAATAAAAGTAACAAACTTTAGGACATACACAACCAATTCACCCAGTTTTCCACTCTTCCTCTGCTTCTGTACATTTTAATTGATCACAAATGTCAGGCAGAAATAAATATTACCTTTGGACAAATGATTTTTCGGCAAAACTCAAAGGGCTTATCAAATTAGGAAATTTTCACAGCATAAAAGATATAGTTTGTTATTCGGTATTCAGACCCTACAAAAGATAATCCACAAGGTGATACTCAGGAAACACACCTTTCTTCAGAACTCGAATTGTCGGAATGATGAAGGATTCCCTTGTTATTGTGTATGGGATTGATGCACATTCTAGACGGCATGACAAAAGTTCTGCAACAAGGTGAAAGAAGCAATGGTCAGATTGTGATCCTTTTCAAGGAAGTTTAAACACATAAACAGAGAACATATACTTGCAGCACCTACAAACTGCAAGACACTAGATATGTCAACTCCCTGTGTCCTTAAACTGGTGAAAGTTATCAGAATTCACTACTCAGAGTTCCTGTTTAACCCTTTCATCTCATACGCTTCATTTGCATAAAAAAATCCTTTTTTGGGAAACAAAATTCCTTGAATTTCAACGACTTTTTCACTTGCCCTAGTGAACTCAAACCATGAGAAGGCATGATGCAAGAGAATCTCAGCGTAACGGTACCACATCAACCCTCCATAAGTATACCAGCAAGCACAGATCTAACACACTAGCATACTACTCTGACTCTGGTAAGAACACTATCCAAATCAGCACACTAGACATTCATCATCCAAATCAACTCCGGTCTAATTTAGGCAGTTTCATAAAATAAAACATATCCAATTCCCCTAGAATTCTCAACTGTACACGACGCCGGATACTATTAGAACAAGTGAAGCAGCTCGGGGGGAAAAAGAACCAAACTTTTCGCCATTACCTATTGAGAAACAAGGCTTCCTCGAGAGCACACCTGAGGCTGGACTCCTGGTGACCCAGCCCTTCGCAAGATTCGCAATGCTTTCCAGGACAGTCAATTCTATTCCCCCAGTACAAGTACTTGTCATGCAGAGTATGCATCCGCTTGGGTCGACTGGGCCTCAGAAGCCCCTTGATGAGCTTCATGGAGCGGGCGGAGAACCCATTGGTGGAAATCAGGGAAGAGAGGAGGAAAAGAAAGCCAATGGCAGCTACCCAGATCAGCAGATTCGGGATTGAGGATCTGGGTCTGTTCTTCAGCTTCGGAGGTTTATGAGTTGTCGCCATTGGAAAGTCGCTGGACAGAGAGAGAAATGGCGAGGAGGAGAGATCATGTAAGGGGTGGTGAAGGAGTTTTAACTATCTCTTTTCTGCTTTCTTTCTAATCGCAATCACCAATCGGGAAGAAGAAGAAGAAGAAGATGGATTACGAGCGCGGAGAAAGAATCAGATTTCTTTCTTGAAATTTTTTGGCATTCGCTGAGCTGTTTTTCCTCTCTCCAGTTGAGTTGATATCGCCAGTGAAGAGACGGTTATGGAGCTGAAAGTCAAAGGTATATCTTGTGGGCTTGAGTGGTGCTTTTGGGCCCAATGTTTCCACTGAGGCCTACAACGAGATGCCCCCAAAGTTCAGGCCCGTAATGGACTGGCTCCTAAGCCCAGCCCTAAATTGCAACATAGGCACAAAAGATGAGTGGTAAAATGCAAATTAGCCATGTATTTCCCAAGACATGCACATTTCCCCCAAAAGCAAAGCCCTATTTTATTCATGACCAGCCAAAGCCGACTCGTTCGTAGAGTTACAATTTATACTGAGCCGAGGATCCGATTTGGCAGAGTGGAGAAGAAACCGTTGAGACTGTAGAAGAAAAGGACTGAGCGAGCGAGCGAGCGAGCTACTCAGTCAACACTCACCGCCATTCCAATGTTCCAGCCCAACCACCACCAGGTAAACTCCATTCCCCTCCTCAGTCAGTTTCTAAGAAAATGGTGAACGAGAGAAGGAAAAACTCAAGGTTTCGGTAAAAGAAGTGAAGAATTCGACCAGTGTGGTTACCTGTTTCGCGCCACCGGGTTTCGGTTTCCCCAGCGGCTACAAGAATGCGTTAGCTAGGGTTTCTCTCTGCATGCGGGTTGTGTTGAGCTAATCGAGCGTTGTAGTTGCCCGTATATCGACTCATGCTGCATCCGATTTCTGTTTTGTGAAATTGGTCATTCTTTGTTTGCAAATGCCGTAGAATTGAAGCTTCTGGGGCTATTAAATGAGCGCCTGATTGAAACCATGGTAATGTGGGTGTAATTTCATCGGGAGTGTTGAAATTAAGCTGTGCATGTGTGCATTAAAACTGAAACGGATTTGTGTTCGATTTTTCTTTTGGTATCTGACAAAGACATGTTTACTTTCAGGAGCCACAGCCACAGCCACTGGCAGTTATGGATGTGGATCAGAGTGAGATGAGTATAGTTCAATGGGATGGGACACAAAATGGGGGATTTTCACAAGCTCAATCCATGATGCTTAACTCTAAGGTTATCATCTGATCAGAGTTTGATGCAGTTTTTGTATTTTTATGTGCATGGAGGAGGCATTTGTGTGGGGGTAACTTCCCGAGAAAAGAATCATTTGGAATATCTCCTTGTTTATGTTTGTGCATATCCCTGTTTGACGGTTTTTATATGTAGTTTGAACGAAATGGTTGTATTCTGATGAGATTTACCTAATGCTGTAGAAACTTCAAGATGATCTCCAAAACTTGGGGCTGAAAATCAAGCAGCATGAGAACAACTTAAAACTTCTGAAGAATCAAAAGAACAAACTAGATGACTCTATTCTTGATACACAAGGTATGGTATGGCTAGGAATGGGAACCTTTTTTCCTTCTTGAGTGTTTAAAAACCTTACAAGAATGGCCCAACACAATCAACTGGTTGTTAAGTGTTTCCTTGTATTATTAGGTTTATAATATCGAACATGGGTTTATTGTCTATAAAATTATGGCTTTATTTCCATTATAGTAAGGAATCACTCTAGACATAGATTCCTATTTATGATCGCTTTTCCTTAATATTGACGAACTTGATCTGCGTTTTCTAATAGTTTTATGTGGTTTGTGACTTTCAGGTTTGGTTTGGTGTATTTGTAAAATTGTTCACGTGGTGTATTTTTATTTGAATTTTATACACATCACTTGCGCTCTATTTATTTTGCATGTCATTATGTGAGGTGTATTACTAAAAGTTTCTTTTGGTTGTACAAGAAATTGTACCAGAAAATTTTTTCTTACAGAAAAAAAGACATGTTGGACTCCTTCTCTACATTGCATTGCTCACATACCTTACACTCTTCATGTCTTTGAGATTGCATTATTTTGGTGCATTTGATCAGTCATAGTTTTCTAATTCTATTCCATCAAAAGTGTCAACCAGAAAATGACATGTGTGTCAACTTTAAACCAATGTGCTGACACTATTGTCTCGACTGCATCTCAAACCGCTTATATCTGGAAAAAGGGTTTTTTTTTGTGCTGTCGCTGAGGACCTGGAATCAATAAGATACATTTTTATTTATTTGTGCAAGGCATTCACGCTGTTTCCTTTTTGCTCCCTCATTTCCTTGAACTTCTCTCAGTCACTCTTAGCAAGTATCATTCTTCTGCTGCAACGGGAACTGAAAATGAAGAGCGTACCTCCCAGAGTGAAGAGGAAACAATTAAACAAATTCTACAGTATGGGCCTTCTGCTGCAAGCATTTGGTGCCAGTTGAGAGCAAATCACACATCATATGCCTCATATCCGACATTGACCAAAGATGTGATTGGAATTGTCGCTACACTTGGTCGAGTAGATGATGATAATCTTAGCAGGTCTGTATGTGCGACTTTGCATGGCACATATTAGCTTAATGTTTGATTATAAATGAAAAATCTTTATGATGCGGATATTAGTAAGCATCACCTCTTCGATTTTAGGGGGTTTGCCAGCTTTAGATAACCTAGAAGATTGGTGACCTTTAAATTTTTTCTAATGATCAGTGTTTTCTTTATGTGGATGCAGGATGCTGTCTCAGTATCTAGGGGTAGAGACTATGTTAGCAATTGTATGCAAGTCCTATGAAGGTGTGAAAGCTCTAGAGACATATGACAGGGAAGGCCACATTAATAAGGAGTCTGGTATTCATGGTGTGGGTGCTTCGTTTGGGACAGCTTTGAATGGTTCATTTTCCGTCATTTGTCTTGAAGATTTGAGGCAGGAATCTAAATTTAACCCTTTGGCCGTCAGGAATCTTTTTGTCGAGGTTATAAGTGATCATTGTTTTGTTTTACAGGCCTTACTGTGGTGAATTTGTTCTTGATGACCCCCAAAGGAGGTTGGACCTTCTGAAGCCAAAGTTGTCAACTGGGGAGAGTCCTCCTGGATTTCTTGGGTTTGCTGTGAATATGATAAACGTGGAATACATGAACTTGTTTTTCCTCACATCTAGTGGACATGGCCTCAGGGAGACTCTGTTATATAATATCTTCTCTCGGTTGCAAGTTTATAAAACAAGGGAAGATATGTTACTTGCTCGTCCTTGTATAAGTGATGGAGCCATTTCCCTGGATGGAGGGATGATCAGGCATCCAGGTATCTTTTCCCTAGGCAGCTGGTAAGTAGCTGGGTCACGCCATTTATTTGCGTTCTATTAAACTGGCTATTTGTTAAGGTGGGTGGATTTAGTAATATGATTTACTTTGATGTGACTAATGCCTCTGATTCCTCTGTATCCTTGATATATCAGTGGTGAATCTGACTCTGAGGTTGATTGTCTACTGTCTTGCAGTGTTTTCTCTTGCTTCATCGTTTTCTAGTATGTATACTTAACTGTGTTGCTTAGTAGCTCTGCGTTGTAGTAACTTCTGTTTGCTGAGTCTAAATTTTAAAACTTAACTGTAACCTGTAGCTCATTTGTTCACTAATCATGTAGCTGCTCAGTGTTTATGATACCTTTATACAGTGATGAGTTTTTTTATTTTCCTTTGTGTCCTGATACTTTTTACCTTTTGTCAATTTTCTGCCCCTCGTGCTTGTAATTGCTTATTTTCCTCTATTTTCAGGAAAAATAAAACTTGTACAGATATACCATCTTGCCATATGAACTTGTTTCTGGCGGCTATAAATCGTGATGTTCAATTTAGTTTTACTTCATAATGAAGTTTTCATTTTATCTTATATCTGATGTTTTAGAGGACACTATATTCAGGAAGGAGATGAATATAAGGTTCCCAAGATCGTCAGCGTCAAGTGCTCCTAGCAAGTATAGTGAAACAGAGAAGCAACTCATGGAGATGCGATGGAAGAAAGAGAAAATGGAAGAGGATATGAAGAGGGAACAAGCTTTACTGGATGCTGCGAGGCACCAGTTCCAAAGGAAGAAGGAAGAGTTTGTCAAATTCCTTGCTGAAAGCTCATCATATGCAGCTCAGGTAACCCCCCCACTTTCATGTTTGGGGTAGAGTAATTCATATTAAGTAGGAGAGAGAAAACTGTCATTTGAAGGATTACTGGTAAAATGCCTACAGATATCTAATAAACATGCTAGGTAATTTATCACCGTAATTATTTCTGTTCCTACAACTCGGTGAAACCTCCTTCATGTGATTTTGAGTGGAAAGTCATGAAAGGTCTAGGTCCAATGTTCGAAAAGCAACCACTCATCAAATAGTAAACATAGTTTTAAAGGGTAAGTGATGTGCCTTGGGTTTATTATGCAAAAGAGAACATGGGGAGGATAGTGTTCTGCACTTCACTTGTTTCTTGAATGCATGAGTGGACTCATACAGTTTCAATTCTGCAGCAACCGCATATGCATCCAATGCAGCAGCAGCAACCGCATATGCATCCAATGCAGCAGCAGCAACAGCAACAGCCCATGCATCCGATGCAGCAGAATCACTTCATGAACAGATGATCTCCTTGGATGGAAGAAATCCTAATCACAGGAGGACAACCGTGGCGAATGTTTTTGTCTTCTGTATGCACAGAATTCACCGTCCAAGCCGTGCTGCTTCCAACTTTACTCCTTGTGCCGAGAAATGTGCTGCGAATTCTCCTCAGAAGAGTTAGTCGGCATCGTTTCTCAAGAACTAGGAAAAGTCGTGCGGAAATCTCTCGTGTTATGGTGTCGAGACAAAGCAAAAGCTTGCTTCCCAGGGTATTCAAATGGGTATCCCTGTCCCAGCCAGGGCGTTATGATGTTGGTCTTCCTCTAGACTCTAGTTGTATGCCCTTTGGCTCTTGCTTTATATGTTTTTCGATCAGTACCATCGATTTGGATGTGGCTTTTGCTGTTGGTGGTATGAAATGCTCCTTTGTTTAGGAAATTAGTGTTCGATAGTAGAGTGCCAGTTTGATGAGTGAAAGTGTTTAACCATTGCGACATAACTAAACAACCAACCTGAAGTCTTGCTAAATCCGAACTCTTCTAAAACAAACATGTATCATATCCTTATTTGGAAAAAAAAATTCGAACTTTTTTATGTCCAGCGGAAAAAGGGTAAATGACACATTTGGTCACTGAGATTATTAAATTGTGTCATGTTTAGTCACTAGAAAAAATTAATATCAATTTTGGTCACTCGAATTACCGAAACTGGTCAAATTTAGTCACTCTCCCGTCAGTTTCCGTCCAACTCCATTAATGTAGTTGGACGGAAACTTTTAGGAGAGTGACTAAATGTGACATGTTTCAGTAATCCGAGTGACTAAATGTGACATTTTTCAATAATTCGAGTGACCGGAGTTGGACAGAGGCTACAGAAGAGTGACCAAATGTGACCTGTTTCAGTAATTCGAGTGACCAAAATTGATATTAAATTTTTCTAGTGACTAAATATGACACGATTTAGTAAACTCAGTGACCAAATGTGTCATTTACCCGCGGAAAAATAGTGAAATGTGTATTTGTGAGGTCGGCGATTCGAATCCCACAACCCCTTTTTTTCTCGATATTGTTTTACAGCCCGACCCCCTGCAGCTAGGGATGGCAATCAAACCCATGGCCGCGGGTACCCGACCGCCCCCGACCCAGTCAACGCGGGTAATCCCCGCTTTGACCGGGTATGGGGCGGGTATGGGTAAAACCCGCAAAAAGTTTGATGGGTATGGGGCGGGTATGGTTTTAGCCTCCCCCGCCCCATACCCATACCCATATCCGCCCCACCAAGAGAATTTCTTCACATATACAAAAACATGTGGATCAAATTGTAATCTATCAATGGTGATGAGGATAACTCAAGGAAATAAATAGTAGAAATGCAATTGAGTGACCACTGTAATCAAAACCTAATTCATTTCCCTCAATTCTCCTTTCACTTTTTCACTTTCCCCCTTGTCAACAAGATTATGCTAGTTAATTATTACTTAGTAGATGTATAAGAGTTAGAACATAATAATTTGAAAAATATTATACTCTATATTATGTATTAATGAATGTTTTAGGATCATATTCTTTGAACCATATTAAGAAAATGATCGTGTTTTGTTTAATTCGTGATATAATAGGTACGTTTAGAATTTTAGTTAAAACTTTTCTTGTGAATTTTTGGATAATAGTGTTGGATGTACGGGTACGGGTATTACCCATGAGTACCCGAAACCCACGGGTATGGGGATGGGTTTGCCGAACATTTCCCGCATGGGTATGGGGCGGGTATGGATTTGGATAGTTGAAGATGGGGATGGGGATGGAGATGGGGATGGTTTAGATAAACTCGCCCCAAACCCGCCCCTTTGCCATCCCTACCTGCAGCCCAACGTCCGTTCACACGCGCATCCTCCATTCGAGAATCGAGAAACCCTACTCGATCTGCTTCCTTTCTCTTCTCCGCAGACTTCCACCCAAAGGCCAAAACCCAGCTTCAAGCTTGAAACTCCATCTACTCCTTTCCCTCAATAATTCTGGAGACTTCCTTTCTCTTTACCAACAGCCGCCGCTGAATCCCTCTCCGTCCCTGAATCCATCTCTGCCTGAGAATCCCCTTCGACATCTCAGCTCTGGTGAGTGACCTCTTCTCTCGATCTTCTTATCTCGATCTTCCGCTGCCAGAGCGTTTTCCTCCCCTAGAGCTAGTTAAAGGAGTGAGGTTTTCTCTCTTAGTTGCCCCTTTCATTGGGGATTGTTGTGATTAAACGGGCAGTTTTTCGCCGTGTGGTACGGGGACTGTGTTTCATCCTCACAAAGTGGCTTCCTTGATGTGCAAATTATCTGTTGGAATTGAACTGCGGCAGTACTTTATGTTTATGCACATATGAGTCGTCAATCAGGATGCATAATTGCAGTGCGTTTGAAAGAGTATTTTTAGCTGTTCGACTTAAGGAGAAGGGGAAATTTTCTGCGTCAATCCGTTGAAACTTGAAAAAGGTTTTGCCCTGGTTGCCCCCCACCTAGTGTCACAAAAACTTGCATGCAGCCCTTTATGATTGCCAAATATGAGATGCTAAATCTCTGGGGCTGTAATTTATGTGGACCTAGTTGGATTAATTGTGATTCATAGTCTGGGGTTTGGTGTTCTTGAGTTATCCCCAGTTCCTGCCTGTTTGTTTCTTGGGCAAAACCAGAGTTTCTCCATGGCAAACACTGTAGAAATTTTTAGTGTTGAACTTTGAGCAGCTTATGCTGCCAGAGTAGAGCCTAGAAGACGAAGGGTTTGATTCCCCCTAAATGTACTTATTCACTTTAAGAATCGTAACTCACCAATGGCTCGGTCTCTAAAATTGTTTGGTCACCAGCCTCCATGATCTCTTGTTCTGCCGGTGTGTTAAGGATATTAAGCCATACTTCCTTCCATATTTTAAGTCTTAATTAAAGGGCATACAGTTCTCTGAAGTTGCATCGTCTGGTGGGCAATTTAAGCTTATTGCGTTGGAAAATCGATGGCCATGGTTGAGCTGCCTGATTGTTAGTCTAAACTGTGGCCTGTGGCAGCTTTTGCAACCTATAAATTCTGAATCACTTTAGCAAGTTATCTTGTAACATGTGTCAATTGTCCATTTATATCTACCTCTAGGTTGAATTGTGAAGTCCAGGTTATATAACTTCTGCTCAGATTTCTTTTTGTCATTTCACTATACACCGTGTCGAAACAATAACAAACCTTGTGTGTTGTTGAGTGTAGAGCAAAAGGTGAAGATGGCTGGTAGAGTAGCAAAGAATGTAGCGAAGGCAGTGGCAGAATACCAGTACCCATGGAAGGAGAAGTTGGCAAAACACAAAGCCGAGCTATCCAAGGGCGTGTGGGGCTACTGGAACTTAGGTGCATGGACCCCGCTCCAGATCAGTGCCCGTCGACGTGCTAAACTACGGAGGGAAGTTCTTCTTGCTGGGCAAGATTGGCCGTATGATCCCGAGAGAAAAGAAATGAGAACCAAAATGAAAGGACACAAATGCGACAGAATAGCTGCTGAGAAACGTGCAAACACTGCTAAGCTGATGGAGAAAATGCCAGACATGTTGCTAGCCTACAAGAAGAGAAGATGGGAGAAGAAAATGAAGGAAGAAGACAAAAACAAGTAGAGGAATTGTTTTCCCGGTTGTAGCTGCCCTCCATGAATGGCTATCGTTGAAAAAGTAGAGCTTTTGTAGACTTTGATGCAACTGTTCTTGCTCTGTTCTTGATTGCAACAAGTTTCCTTGAGCCTTTTTTGTTATAGTTCATGGCTTCTCGGGTGAACCGGGTACTGATAAGAATCGATTCAATAAGTGAGAATGTAGCTTGTTGTTCTAATGCTACACTTGTTCTTATCCACAAGACTGATAAAGAGATTAGTCTGCAGGTCTAATGGAGTACGTTTCAGGATGGATTTAGCTCAACAAATGAAGGGAAAAGTTCAAAAACAAAGATATGATGTGTACAACCTCAATGAAAGCTGGAATATGGCAAAAAAAAGGTTCCACCGAGATTTGAACTCGGGTTACTGGATTCAGAGTCCAATGTCCTGACCACTAGACCATGGAACCTTTGTTGGAAGTGTGGTGGATTCTAGTAATTTAGTTATTTACATATATAAGTTAATCCAAAGGATAAGCAGGAAAATAAATAAAGATGAAATTAATGAGATCGTTTGGAAGTTGTGATTGTTAGAGTTGTGTTTGTTAAATACATGTATTAAGCACAATACAATGTTTGGAAGTGTCAAGTTGTAAAATAATGCATGTATTGTTTTGTGTAGACCCCACCAACAATCACAAAAAATGATGCATTATATAATCTCAACTAAAAGTTGTGATTGTTGTGATTGTCCTTTTAGATTTGTGTCCACTTTTTCTTTCCATTTATATCCCCAATATTTTTTGTTTTATACTAAAAGGTGAGGGTAAATGTGACATTTCCCTATAAAGTAACTTTATGCAAATCAATACATAAACTAGAATCTCAACAACCAAACAATGTATTGTCAAAATGCATCTATTGTATCAATGCATGTATTTATATTGTAGTGATTCATTACAATACAACGATTTAACATTCGCAACTTCCAAACGACCCCTAAGCTCCCATCATACCGCAAGTGCAATTCCTGTCCCGAGCCTATTTTCGTTTGCATCACTTCAGTTTATCTTTTGAAATAGCATCCACTACGTACTCTTCTAAATAAAAATGAACTTTCCGGTACCAAGCATACAATTATAACAGAGCTTCTTAACTGCAGTCTCAAACTACTTTTCCTCAAGACTTCTTCATGAAACATGAATTGTTGGACAACTAAGACTTTGACCAGGAAAAATGTACTCGGAATCTAGATCCATAAAATCTATGACCTCATTTTTTGTTGAACTACTAGTTAAAGCATCCAACTAGCATGAAGGGCACGACTTTCATGCAATGCAATTAGAGACAAGAAAATGATGTTAAGACGAAATTATATGACTTATTACTTCAATCTTAGTGCAGCCAGTCCCACCCATCCTTAAAGGAGGAAGCGATCACGACATGTGATTGACCAAACCAAAGCCATATTTCTCATTTTTTAATTTTTAGTGGTTCGTTAAATAGCAAAAGAGAGAAGTCCAGTGAAGTTCACAACAATTTACAACAAAGGTCAGATGAAACAAGACTCAAAACCTAAAGCCCCCACATAACTACTCGAAAAAACTCAATAGGACTCAGGCAATGAGCCCAACCCTAGTTCAGACACTCAAACCCTAGCTCCACCTTGCTCGCTCTTGGAGACACCACCGCCACCGACAACAACATGTTGTTCCCAAAGACTAGCAAAATCTTAAATAGCAAATTTTTTGGGTCATCTCAATGGGTTCAGAAACTGCACGTTTCTCTGGATCATCATAACGTACTTCCACGTATCCACTCAAAGGAAGGTCCTTTCGTAATGGACGACCCTCGAAACCATAACCTGTTGATATACGGCGTAGATCCGGATGATTGATGGAAGAAACACCAAATATATCCCAAATTTCTCGCTCCCACCGATCGAATCCCTCCTCCCTCCAAGAGAATCCAAGATATGATGGTCCAAACTTTACCAAGAAGGAGAACTACAACCAAGCAACCAACCCAAACGGAGGGCAGCAGAAGCACCGAGAAACGCCTCCGACCATTTCTCGTTGGACCAGATTTCATCAGCGAGGGATACATCAGAGCGAAAGGGCGGTCGGTGACGTAACCAAGAAGGACAAACTTTTGACTTCAATTTTTTTTTCCGATAGACTCCAAGTTAAGGCCCAAACACCTCCAAAACAACAAATTATGTAGGGTGAAACAAGGAGATAGACAAAGAGAACCGTCTCTAACACGTCGGAGGACACATTATTCCTTAACCATATAAAAGGAAATACGGTGGCGCATTGTTCCTTCACCACATTAAACGGCAACGGCCGATCTAAAAGTCTTTCAACCAACCAAAGAATATAAAGAGACAAAAATGGGATTTGTTCGTTCTTAGATAAATGTTTCCTCTCGATACTTCGTGTTCGCTGTTGATTGTCCCTGATTAGAGCACGCAGCGGCATTTCCTCTGAAGCAACAAGAAGATATTTTTCTTTATATCTCGGTATATAGCTTCCTCCGGTTGGTACCTCTTCTCTGCTTCTCCAACCTTTATTTTTAATTCCACCTTTCCCTCACTGAATTACTCCATCCATACATGTTTTTCGCTAAATCCAAGACTTACCCGTTTCAATTCGCTCCAGATAACGTCAAACCCACCTCCTTGATTCCTCTTTGAATCATCGGTGGTTCCCTATTTGCTCGGCTTGGTACTGATTCCTTTTGCCCCACCGTTACGAAAACTTCCCTTTATCCACTTCTCCGCGACCATGGCTGCTGCAGCTCTTAGATCGAAGCCCGGCAAAGCGACGGCCTCCTTTGCTATCTCACAGTTCAGGTACTGCCTGCTCAGCTACCCGCGCCCCGGGGGTCGCATGTCCAACTCGTATTCGACTAGTCGTTCCAAATGGAGTGATTACTACACAACAACTCCCTATCACTTCACTTCCTTCAAGCCAGTCTCCCTCCGTGGCGAATTGGTTGATAAGGGTTGCCGGGCGTTTGCGATCGGGGGACGCGGCGTCAAAGAATTGATAAGTGGGAACGATACTGTTCTGGCTTGCTCTTCTGGTAATAGCAATGGGTCTAACTATGGGGAGCCGCCGGAGGCCTGGCAGCCTCCTGGCGATGGAATTGCGAGGGTTAGCGAGTCGAGTTTGAATGGTGTCCGCGGAGGCAAAGGAGGAGGAGGGCCTGGTTCTGGGTCCAAAGATGGGTCCTGGGGTGGATCCAATTTGGGGAACAATTTCCCAACTCCGAAGGAAATCTGTAAAGGTTTGGATAAGTTCGTGATTGGTCAAGAAAGGGCAAAGAAGGTGACCCTCGTTTTCCTGCTCAGTTTGTTCCTTTCTTGTTAGAAGCTTGTTGCTGAAGCATTTTGAAGTTGTTTGGCTTGTGCATGAATGTACAATTGAGTGGTTTGGTTCTTGAATTGGTGACTGAATATACGACTTTGCCTAAGCTCAAGCTACATATCCTCGTCATCTGACCTTTTGTGTTTCTTCATACTGCTCTAATCTGTTCCCTAATTGCCCAACTACTTATCTGTGTTGTCTATCTAGTTCATCATTATCTTCATTCCTTTTCTACAGCCTACTGTTTTGTGATTGCTGCTCGGTACCAGGTCATGCTCATTTTGCTAATGTTATCTTAATATCATCTTGAATGCAGGTGCTTTCTGTAGCAGTGTACAATCACTATAAGAGGGTCCATCACGAGACCATTCAAAGGTGTTACTTTGTATCTTGAATATATATCAAGCAACTTTCTTTTTTCTCCCTTGACTATCACATAATATAATTGGGGGAGTGGTTTGGGTGAGTTGGATGATAGATGGGAGAGGATATGGGGACTCTGGGTATAACAGGCCAGTGGTTGCTCAAATTTAGCATGTCTCTTCTTTTGACCGGTTCCAGAAACTGCCTGTGTCTTGTGATATATCTGTCATAATGCTTCAAAATGTTCCCATGCAATAGTGAGGATTCTGACAGTTATAGCAGCTTAATTTTCCTCCCTATATTAGTCCTTTCATGGATTTTCTTTGATCTGGTGCCAGTTGAGGTTTGAAAATGAAACATTGAGGGCAAAGGATTATGGTTTACTATTGTGTTGCATCTTGCTTTTAATTGTGGTTATGGAGTTTTCAACTTGTAACACATACATGGGAAGTTAGGTCTGCAGGAGATTCAGGTAACAAGCTTGATGCTGTGGATGATGATGGAGTGGAGCTTGAGAAAAGTAATATTCTTTTGATGGGACCAACTGGCTCAGGTAATTGTCAGGGTCCCTTTGTTCTATCCTGCTTGCAAAGTTGAAATGGCCACATCAGCAGCTCATTGGATATAACTGTCACTATGAGTTGGATGCCTGTACCTCTTGTTGGAGTGCCAATAGTTCCGCAACCGTGATTCTTAACACTATATTATCATGCTCTATACTTCAAACACCACTGCAGTGGCATGTGGATATTCGTCCCATCAAAATCAACCTTTTCTGTATTTCCCTACTTGTCAATTACTTATGTCATTAGCTGTCTATTTGATTGAATGAGTTCAGGACCTTTGCATTGTGAACCCTATAAATCAGTTACTGGTCTCACTTGTTTACTGTATTTTTATGCCATTTCAAGGACAGGGAAAACCCTACTTGCGAAAACAATGGCACGGTTTGTCAATGTTCCCTTTGTTATAGCAGACGCCACTACCTTGACGCAGGTAACTCAGTCATAAATTGTTTCATTCTAATCATCTGCTCCTCCACCATCACTTCTGCTTTTTTTAACATTTAAGTTATTGCTGCATAAAGTGCCAAGTCATTATATCCTAAAGCATTCTTGTTTTGGAACTGATTTTATATTTTTCAATATTCTCTGTGCAGGCTGGTTATGTTGGAGAAGACGTGGAGTCTATATTGTATAAGCTACTTGTGGTAATCTTTCTCTATCTGGTTTGTTCTTTTTATGAGTAATAATCTAATCAGAAAGAATCATAATCTTTGGGGCTGTGGAGCATGCTATTTGATTTCAAATTCGCTCTTTCTAAGTATCTCTTTCACCTAAATGTGTCTATCTCTCCATCATATATCAGGTTGCCGACTATAATGTAGCAGCTGCACAGCAGGGCATAGTTTACATAGATGAAGTTGACAAAATCACCAAAAAGGTTCTTGAACCATTTCCAAATGAGACTGAATATTTCATTAACTGCTTTCAGTACAATTATAAACATTATCTTTTACTCTACTGATTATTCATTTATGTCAATGTGGCAGGCAGAGAGTGCTAACCTTAGTAGAGATGTGTCAGGAGAGGGTGTTCAGCAGGCATTGCTTAAGATGCTTGAAGGAACTGTAAGTGCTTCTGGGCTGAAGTAGCAAGGGATATTTGGTCTGTCTGATAAAAATTATGCATTACTGTTTCACATAAAAGAACAGATTGCATTATTTAGTACGGTAATTTAGTTGACCTGTAATGCAAAAGCAACTAATTGAAGTGTTCACCAAGCACATAGTTACAATGTTGTTCTTCTTATCCAGATTGTCAATGTTCCAGAGAAGGGGGCTAGGAAGCATCCCAGGGGTGATAATATTCAGGTACTGTGGCTGCAAAATGAACATGGATGATGCTTTTTTTTTTTTTGGTAGGAAGGATGATGCTTTTTGTTGGCAGTATTGTACTCTTCTGGTACTTATGTGTATGAGACGGATTCGTCATATATTGCTCTTTAATTCTTGTCTCTTCTGTGTTTTCCCATAGATTGACACCAAGGATATTCTCTTCATATGTGGAGGCGCATTTATTGACTTGGAGAAAACCATTTCAGAGAGGTAACATGGAAATGCAGGCTTCAGTCCTTTTAGCTTTCCTTTATTTTCATCTGAAAATGGATGTTCATGGTATATACTGTGTCTCAATATACAGGCGACAAGATTCATCTATAGGGTTTGGTGCCCCTGTACGTGCTAACATGAGAACCGGCACGGTTACAAGTGCTGCTGTCACATCTTCTTTATTGGAAACTGTAAGTGCAGTCTTCACCTAAACTAAGCAACTGTTATGTGCTTTATTACTAGTTTGGTGGTTGGTTTTGTTTTGTCTCATATTCCTGGGATTAAATATGCCATGTGATGTGTTTTTGGCAGGTTGAAAGTGGTGATCTTATTTCATATGGCTTGATTCCTGAGTTTGTTGGAAGATTTCCCGTCCTTGTCAGCTTGTCAGCTCTCACAGAAGATCAACTTGTGCAGGTAAACTTGTAGTTGTGGTGAATAACAAGCTTAATAACGTAAGCTAAATATGTTTAGATGTTGCTTCTTATTTCTAACTTTAATTGAATGGAAAATAAAAGAATTTCACCAATCTTACGCTCTATTTGTTGCTTCTGAATTCATCAATGGCTTTTTCAGGTTCTGACGGAACCCAAGAATGCCCTTGGAAAGCAATACAAAAAGATGTTTGAAATGAATGGTGTAAGTACATTTGATGTTAGCATGCAGTTAATTGATGTTTTCAGTGACTTAAATCTTTAGGGTTGTCTATCAAACTTATGACTCATTCTGTTTTCCCAGGTTAAGCTACACTTCACAGAAAAAGCTACGAGATTAATTGCCAGGAAAGCTATAACCAAAAATACCGGGGCTCGTGGCTTGCGATCCATACTAGAAAATATCTTGATGGATTCCATGTACGAGGTATGTTGCTGCTTGCTTGCTATTGGGTGGTTACTAATTCTACTCTCCATATCTGTGGTTCATCAGACGTCAATGTGGTGGGCTAAAAGTTAATACTATCACAAAGTTTATAATTTCCGATGATAAAATATCAAGCTGCAATGAATCTTCTCTGTAAATAAAGGAAAGAACTGCAATGGTTGAAGATTCTCAATTCAGTTTGTGTGCCTCCTGTGTCACATAGTTACTTGTGATACATGCATCAAACTCCATTTTTGAACTGTTATAATGATCTGCTTGTGGATCGTGCTTCATGTTTTGGCCTTCCATTGCCTGGTCAGTTCTTCAAAGCCCAACAACTGATTGAAAGTTTTGTACTTTACAAATATCTGCACAGATTCCTGATGAGAGAACAGAGGAGGATATGATAGATGCTGTTATGGTGGACGAGGAAGCCGTTGGATCGGAGGGACACGGTCTTGGAGCCAAAATCCTTTACGGGAAGGGTGCCTTGGACCGTTATCTTGCTAATTCACGACAACCCGAGGTACGTATCTACACTGCATAGTTGAATTTAGTGCAGTATTTGATTAGAATCTTCATGTTGATGGAGCCTAACAGATAGTTGATAAAATGTTTTTGCAGACAAGGGTTGAAGTGACTGATGCAGATGCTGATGCCGAACCAGAGCTTCCTTCGGTAGTCGCTAGCATGTAATCGATATTTGTTCGGGAAGAGAACAAAATTCTGTTATATATGTGTAGCCTTTGATCACATTGTACATAATTTATCAGTCCGCAACCTTGTTTTACTTAAATAATCGCGATCATTAAGGTTAATGCTACATACCATAATCTGTAAATGTACATGTTGTGACCCTTTCTAGTTTGCTGTTTCATGCACTTACTCATTGTTCTGTACTGTTGACATACTACCGGCTAGACTTCGTAGCAAATGCCACCCGATCTTTAAGCATTACAGAAGAATAGGGAAACCAGATATGTACTGGATTGATTAGTAACCAATTTTGCTCATATGGCAAGAGTTGAGTTATTTTGCTCACAAGCTGTTAGGAAAAGTCCTTTCAATGGTACAAACAAATTTAATGCGTGACGGTAATAAATTTTTTGTGGTACAAATTCAAATTGCACATAAACCATTTTGTCTAAGTTAAATTACTTTGTACACAATGAACTTGTACCGTCAACATTATATTTCAAATTTAACTTGTATTTGAAAGCATGTTTTCTTATAAAGCTATTGGTAGAGGCGGGCAACTTGGCGGTTGATTTCCGATTTGATATTGATCCATCCGTAGATAACACAAGATGAGTGATTAATGTAGGTGAACCGTGGGTCTTTAAATCTCCTATATGACTTATCAGAATGGGCGGTGGGTGGATTGTGAACCGAAATGGCATGCAACTAACTTCTACATGACGAATAGATTTTTTCCTGTTCCTAATATCGCATGCCACAGTGAAGTGTTATTTTTCTCTGCCAATGGTTTATGGATTAATGAACGAATTTATAACCACCGTCAAAGAAACGAAATCCACATGCTTGACAGTCAATGTAGTTAGGGATATGTGCTTGTTTCTATGTCAATGAGTACTTTGTTAAAAGTGACCAATTGAAAAGTTTGTGAGCAATACAAAACTTTGCATCTCACGAGTATGACCAGAACCACGAGAGCAAAGCGAGAGGAGACGTTGATTGCTTCAATCCTCCTAATCTCACAAGCGAGTCTAATGACTAGTTGAATAATTCCCTTCGCGAGTTGACCTACAATCCATCCGTCGCCATCCACCACCTTATCCAAAAAAAAATATAAATAAATGACGAGTCACAATTGTATAAACTCGTTAATATATATGTATCAATTTGATAAAATTTATCCACCCTGCATCACTAGTACCCAAAGGCCAAAACCCGACCCCCTACGCCGGCGCTGCCCCTTCCCTTCCCTTTCCCGCCGCCGCTTATTTCTTCCTCCCTCCAATTCCGCCTGAGTTTACACTTCACTGAAACGACTGCCGTTTTGAAAGGCTAGGAATTTGCAGAGGAGAATACAGCTGCTGCACGTTTCCTCTTTCATTTCTTACTTCTTCCCACTCCGACGATCCCTCGATCACGGTTCCCTACTCGCTTCTCGGCTAACTCGTTGGAAGTGGATTTCCTTGTCCGTCTGAAGTGGATTCCGGCATCGGTTGGACTGAAATTTGCAGAAACGGGGATCGCGTATACCTGGGAGTCGTTCTCTTCATCGGTCAGTTCCTCGACGGCGGATCTTCTCGGCCTTTCCGTCAATCTCTAAGAAAAACTCAATTCTCTAGCTGCTGCAGCCTACGGGGGACAATGCACGGCCGCCCTCGTAAGCCTTTGAAACCAGTAGACGAAGCCGCTGTAGCTGCCAAGGCTGAGAAGCTTCGCGCTCTCCAATCTGAGTTCCTTTCCAATCACCAGAACAAAATGTGAGGAATCAATCTTGTCCTTTCCTTTGCTCGTCTGTTTCTCGCTTCTTCCTCTTCCTCGCAGAAAACTTCCGCGGATTACTACTGATTCTCTTTTGGCGTGTGGAATTGCAGTTACAGTAAGGAAGCTGTAGAGTTGAGCGCCAAGCTGCTGGAGATCAATCCGGAGCTGTACACTGCTTGGAACTACAGGAAGCTTGCTGTTCAGCAGAATCTCGCACAGTGCGAATCGGATCCAGAATCTGTTAATTCGATTCTCAATGAAGAACTTAAAGTGGTGTGTAATTTACTTGAAACCAAGTGTTTGGAAGTGAAATTGACATTGAAATTGAAATCTCCAAGCAATCTATGCTTAGTTTTCTTTTTTGGCTTCATTTTACATTGTTTAGCGTGATGAGAATAGTGTCTGTAGGTGGAGAATGCATTGAGGCAAAATTTCAAGTCGTATGGAGCTTGGCACCATAGGAAATGGGTACTGGAGAAAGGGCATTCCTCCATGGATAAGGAGTTAGGACTTTTGGACAAGTTCCAAGCCATGGATGCGCGGAATTTTCATGCCTGGAATTACCGCAGGTAAATGCTTGGATGGTGGAGATTTTCCAGCTTCTATACCTCTCTTAGTGACACTGGACTCTTTCTTTTGGATGTCTTTATTTAGATTTGTGGCAGCATTGATGAAACGATCAGACGAGGATGAACTAGAGCACACCCAGAATATGATTGACAAAAACCTGAGTAACTATTCTGCATGGCACAATCGCAGGTAAGATGACTGCTTTGGTGCGTGCACGAATTGCATCTGTTGAGATTGGTTACTGTCTTGCTGACTACTTATGCAAGTCCAGTAAGTAAAGACATATGCTGGTTAATGCCTAACAACTTGGTGATTCCAGAGACGTTTTCGGTTGAATATTGTTTTTGGCTTTTGTACTGCTAAAAGGTGCTCTAGGTTCTCTGCAATAGAGAGATATTTTGGCCTAAGCATTATCACAGTGCATAAGCCAACAACAATCATAAATGGAAAACAAAGTTCCTCAGACACAAGATAATGAGCTCTTCTTTGTCAAATTCCATCTCGTAACTGCTGTAAAATCACTCAGAAGTCAGAACTATCCACTTCCCAATGTGTTTATACACTCATGAGATGGTTTCTTGTTCAATGATCTCTCGCTTTTCGTATTTTCTGTCTGACTGATATAGGACCTTTGTTATATGTTAACTCATTGTTAATTTAATTTTCTTTCGAGGAATTGCAGTGTGCTTCTGTCAAATTTGATGAAGAAGGCGGCTCCAGGATTTACTAGCAAAGATGAGGTTTTAACAAGGGAGTATGAATTGGTGCGTGAGGCTCTTTTCACTGATGAAGATGACCAAAGTGGCTGGTTCTATCATCTTTGGCTTCTTGATCAAACTGTCAGATCTGAGTTCCCTCTGCTTGTTTCTTCATGGCCGGTCGAAGGTTCTGATATTTCTCTGCCAGCAGCTGATTACCTGGATGGTTGTGCTTCTATGAATGTGTTCCATTACAGTTCCAGAAATTTTCCTCTCGTTCTTTACTTCAACCAATCTGTCAGAGGTGTCAACTCATCTACTGTCAGTGTTTCGTGTGGGTTTAACCTAAACGCTGATCTTATTTGGAAACCTCTTTCTTCAAATGACTCTCAAAGTGCAAAAGTTTGGGCTACACATTTAGCCATCCCTGATGCAGAGCTTCATTCTTCAGAAGCTTACCAGGTGGAGGTTAAAGTTGGATTTTCACAGGGAATTGTTTCAACTACTGGTGTAGCATATGGCCATCCTTCTCAGATTTCATTTCAGCTGCACTTACAAAAGGCCCCAGTTGAATCTGGACAAGACTCAAGGTTTGGGAGAATTCAGTGGAAAGATGATTGTTTTGCTGTTTATGAACCTGGTTCTGCGGAACCTGATTTGGTTAACCTTCTTGACAATCTAACAATCAAGAATGAGGTAGAGTCAACAGCTTCAACCTGGCAAGCGAGAATCATTGATGACGAGACTAATATTTTTCGTGACTTACTGGACTGGTAATAAACGTACATTATACTATGTTGGACTCATTATTCTCTTTGGGGGGAGCTGAGGTTAACACTGAGAAAATTGATACTGTTTGTTTTTTTCTTTCTTTTTGTAGCAAAATTGGGAAGCTGACAGTGGCCAGGCTGTTGACTGCTTACAATTCATTGAGACCTTTGGATAAACCAGTCCATTGTAAGGAAGTTTTAGAGCTATACAGTGAGCTAATGAAGTTGGACCCTTCTCACTATCAATATTACAAAGATAACCACAGCTTGGTTTTATTGCAACAGGTTGGTTCTCATTCCTCTTTGACATTTATGTCTGAATGCAAATGAGAAAAAATATGTTCATTAGCTTCTTTTTGTCAAAAGTAATGCTTTGTGAATTTGACAATCTTTGATTGTTACGGAAATCGGAAATTGATCTGCCAACAATTCTGCAGGTGACTTCTAGTAAGGAGTCTTTGCTGAGTCGTTGTTTTCACTATAGGGACTCAACTCTGTCAACCAATGGCAGTCCCTTGTGTTTGCGACTAAACAACTTAGGAATTTCACAATTGGGATCTTTTGAGAAGTTGCTATGGGTTCAAATGTTAGACCTCAGCAACAATGAACTTCAATCGATTGAAGGTAACCTATTTTGTTTCTTTTCATTGAGACTTATCAACAGATTCCTTCTATCTAATTATATCGATCAACCTCTAGTCACTAATCTATTAACTTTCCTACCATCCTCATTGCAATTTTTTTTCTCTTAAGATCTTCTTTTGACCGTCTGTTATTGTTAAGGTGTTTTCTCTCATATGTTTAATCTTACCACAGGATTGGAGGCTCTGCAACTTCTCTCGCAATTGTGTTTGAGTAATAACAAATTCAGGAGTTTTACTGCTTTGGAGTCTTTGAGATATTTGAAATCACTGAAAGTGTTGGATATTTCGCAAAACGAAATAGGTTCTCATTCCATCGACACCACCAGATATCTATTCCGTTCTCCATTGTCCCATTCAGTCGGAAGTTGCGATTGGAATATCAATTATCTCAGTTCAAAAACATACTGGGAAGCTTTTTTCGTTCTCAAAGACATGGGGCTGACTCAGTTGGACGTGGCTGGGAATGCAATCACCAGTAAGAGTTTTAATGTGTTTCTGGAAAAGCTCCTGCCTACTCTCAAGTGGCTGGATGGTGTAGAAGTAAACTAACTTTCATCTTGATCGGAGAGCTTTTCAATCATGCTTCCATCGCAAGAATTTGTGTACCCAAGTTATGTTTTGTGACACGCAACTATTTCTATACCCGAGATGTATTTTGATGAAACTCGTGACAGTAAATTTCCATCTTGTCTGATCCTATTATTTCTGAGAAGGGATGGGTAAGTAGGTGAATGCAATTTTCCTTTGGTAAATGAGCTTCCCTTAACCCTGTTATATTGGTTCTACTAACTTGGAATGGATTCATTGATTTGAGAAACAAGTATGCCTTGCAATCACACGCCATGGGAGATCTCAGATGGAAACATGTATGAAGCCTAAATACTGCTGTTGCTGCTTCTCTGTAATTAGCATGCATTTCCTATTTCCAGGTCTTGACATTGCAAGCTGACCCGTATTTCACACAGGTGAGCGAGTTTACTTGCCGAGGCGAATCCTAACTAGATTGATGCTTCGGGATGAGGAGCAAAGCTTCAGAGGCTACAGGTATAAGAACTCCGTAAAGAACTTGGTATGAGGTCATTAAGAAGCTTGACTGACTTCCTGTGGTAATCGAGTCAATGCTGCTCATCGAAAATTTCTTGCACTAGCCTGTGCATTAGGAACATGGAATGATCTAATACATAGGGATACTAGACTTTAATGCTATTCGTTGATTTTCTTACACTTTGATTATATGATATGATGGAACATCTTGCCCTAGTCATTGCTCACTTGACTTGCACAGTTGCACCCCCCGCCAGGATTCCAGGAGTCAAGTATGAAGGTTTTCTTTCTTTGGGTTGAAAACTGTTACATGATTGACCGACTTTTTTGTTGCTTGGTAGATGACTTTTGTGTTAGAAGCCTCATGTTTCATAATCCGATCGCGTCTGATAGGACCAGCCAGCACGGTCAAATACGAGCCACCTTCTACGGCTCACGAGAAGGAACAGCTCGTTGCTAGTCCTACTAACTCGATTCATTTCTGGGCAGTCGTGCTTAGACCATATATCTCAATCGATGAGCTTCCTTAGGCTAAACTTTCCAGATTGTAATCATAATGCCAGCACCAAAACCTTACAGGGTCTTATAAATATGCCTGCATTGGGCATTCATGCTAGTGTGGTGGCGAACACCATATTGGACCATCATCCAATTAACATGGCAGAAATGTGGAAAGGTAACGTAAAGTAGACGGCAACAAAAAAGAAAGAAAACAAGTACATGAGCTTCTGAGAGTTGATCAAAAGAACTTTTTTTGTGTGTGTGTTGGCTTGGAGATCCATTGAAACCAATGAGTTCATGCTTTCGAATGTTGTGAAGGTTTTTTCGGAGTTTCGGGCTGCTCGTGTTGGCCTCCAACTTACGATTCAATGCTAGAACCAGCTCTGTCAAGTTGGTATCGAGCGAGATGCTTAAGTGATCATCCCTTTGTTTCAACAATGATCTGCTCATGGAGCTGCTGGGGTCTCTTTCTGCATGGTTGCTTCCAATCGTGGGCTTCTCTGGGTTGGAGTGCAAAGTTTGGTGTGGTTGCTTAAGCTATGAATTGGGAACCTCGCGAAGTAATTTAGTACAAATAGTCATTTCTCTGTCATCGGGATGAGAGTTTTTTGTAAATTTATCGACGAAAAATCAACCCTTGACAACAAATTGCGGTTTCTTGGCTTTTTGAATGTCATTGTAATGGGCATTTAGGTCATTATCTTCCGGAGTTTATGGCTGCTCACAATTGCTCCCCAATTTTTGATTCAATACGAGCTCTGTCAGGTCGTGTATTGAGAAAACGTCCACTTTGTCATCAGTGTGCTCTAGAAAGGATGATTGATTCATGATGTTGTTTAGAACTTGTCCTTCATTGTCATCCATGGAGTATAGAGTTTAGTCGTAAATTCACCGTGACAACATAATACAGTTCTATAGCCACTTGTATTTTATTTCTGTTTTCCCTCAAATTTCGCTCCAAAATGATATTTTTATTTTCAAAATTTAAATAGCTCTAGAATTGCTAAATTCGTTAAAATCTGGGCCGGTCATCTCCGAGTCTCTCTCCTGTCTCTCGCTCCTCAAAAAAAGAAAATCTGGGAGAGAGAGAAAGCAGAAGAACCGAAGAGGAAGGCCAATTATCTAAACCGGAAATGCGAAATTAAAATAATTGGGAAAAAATGAAAAATGAAAATTAAATAGGCAGGCAGGCGGAGGAGCGGAGGAAGACAACGAAGAAAGGAACCCATCTCTTCTTCTCTTTTTTTTTCTTCTTTTGCTTTGGGGTGGAAGAGAAGAGGAGAGAGAGAGAGAGAGGCAGAGATAGAGACGAGCGAGAGAGAGAGAGAAAGAAAGCGGAGGCGTTTGGTTTGGTTCCCCGGAATCTAACTGTTTCTCTCTCCTTTTCTCTTCTTCCCCCTGAACCAAAAATTTTCTCGAGGGCGGGGCGCAAAGATTCTCTGAGCGAGTCTGAGGGGGAGGAAGAAAGAGAGAGAGGAGAAATTATAAACGAAACCCTAATTTCCCCCCCTGAGCTTTCGTTTCCGGATGTGTGCGTGATACAAACCCAGAAATCATTGGGCCGGGAGCGGGTTTTGGGTTTTCTACCCCCTTGGATCTCCGATTTCCGCCGACGATGGCGATGGAGCTGGACAGCATCGAGTGCGTCTCCTCCTCCGATGGGTTGGATGAGGAGGAGATCCCTCACGACAATCTCCACCATCACCACCATCAGTTCTCTTCCGCCAAGCCTCACAATGCGGCCGCCAACAACAACGGCCGCGGCGCGGGTATCATCGGTATTCCCGGTCCCACCGCCATCGCTCCGGCCACCAGCGTCCACGAGTTGCTAGAATGCCCCGTTTGTACCAATTCTATGTACCCACCCATTCACCAGGTTCGTTTTCCCCTCCCACAAATTGCGTCCTCTGATGTTGCCTCCCCGCGGAATTAACTTCTGATTTCATGGAATTTGATGGGTCTATTTTGGATTTGAGGTTAGATTTGCGTTACTGGGTTGAATTGGGTTTCGACGATTCAGTGCTCCGATTGCATGATCTCGATCCAATTTCCAAACTTAGGGAGGTGGTTTGCGCTGTCTGGGAATGTTTGTGTTGAATCCAGACTTTCATTCTGTGTTTGTGTATGGTTAGATTTGGTTTAATTTGGTTGGATATTGTTCATTCATATCATAATG
Source organism: Linum tenue (assembly GCA_946122785.1). Classification (NCBI taxonomy): domain Eukaryota; kingdom Viridiplantae; phylum Streptophyta; class Magnoliopsida; order Malpighiales; family Linaceae; genus Linum; species Linum tenue. The sequence goes on along the minus strand of CAMGYJ010000009.1, from coordinate 49,642,675 downwards.
TTGTATGTGGAGATGGGAGGAATTACCTATGGATTTGGTTTCGTCGGTATTTGCATTTGAAGGAATAGAATGGAATGTCTGATCATGTGATCTTAGAGGGAATGGGATGGATATACTCTGTTTTAACTTGTTCCTCCATCAACATTCTTTGTAGCAAGAGAATATTTGGGAGCTAGATAAGGATAAGAGAGAAGTTATTTGTAATTATAATTGACATAATGATTGGTATTGGAGAAATTAATGACAACGTTAGCTGGAGCAAAGTCCAAAGCTTGGGTCCTTCACTCTTCATGTTGGAGGAAAGTCCAAAGCTTTGGTATCTTCTTCAAGAGTAGTTGATAATCTATGTCTTAATCCTTGCATCATTGGTCCTGGAAATTTTCACTTCTCTTCAAGTATAACTCTTCTGGATGCTTGTTTTACACAATACATGATGGTTAACTTCTAATAGTGGTGCAATATGAAGCATAATATGCGAACCATTGCTTAAAGTTTGTTTTTCGGTAACTTGTACATGGAATTTCTCTCTTCTTCAAGTCTATTGTGACGTTGTTTCAATTGCCCAAGTAATACTTTTTCTCTTTTTGGTTGTTATCCAAAAATTGACCGTCTCCTAATGCATTTGTCTTTTAAATTCGCTTAATTGCAACATTATTCTTTCTCTTTGCATTATGTTCCCCGTGTGTAGGTATCTCCATTTTGTATTTACCCTATTTGTTTGACAATACACCAAATTGCCAAAGGTGCGACATTTGTTCTGTTATGATTTGGTTTCTGAACTACGTTGCTCACTGCAGTGTAGCAATGGACATACACTCTGCTCGACTTGCAAAACCAGGGTACATAATCGGTGCCCAACTTGTAGACAGGAGCTTGGAGACATTAGGTGTTTAGCACTTGAGAAGGTGGCAGAATCTCTTGAATTGCCCTGCAAGTTTTACAATTTGGGGTGCCCAGAGATATTTCCTTACTACAGCAAACTCAAGCATGAGACAGTTTGCAACTTCAGACCATACAACTGTCCATATGCTGGATCGGAATGCTCTGTTGTTGGTGATATTCCTGCTCTTGTTGCTCATCTACGGGATGATCACAAGGTAGATATGCACACGGGTTGCACATTCAACCATCGCTACGTGAAGGCTAATCCTCGTGAAGTCGAAAACGCCACTTGGATGTTGACGGTAACTGTTAACTGTACTTAAAGGATATTCTTTCATTATATCTGAAGTAAAGAATTGAATCTGTCTCTGAGGCTGAACTTGTTGAAAGTGTGTTTTTGAGAACGGAATATGACATCTACAAGCAACCCTCACTCACCTTTCAACTCAACCCTGCAAAAGTTGGAAATACAAGAATGACATTAGTAACAGAATAGGATATTAGCTTGACCTTGCTCAAAAAATTGTTTTGATGTCAAATGTACTTCTGGGTCTTGCATGAAGGATTTCTTGATGTAAATGCATAGCTAACAGCCTACTCTGAGAGAGTAAGCTTTCGATTGGACTCTTATATTCTATCTGCAGCTGCAGGCATAGTGTGAATAGCTTAAGAATAATAATGAAACGGACAATTTTAGGATCTGTTTTGTTTGGTCTGTTTCTATTCTGATGTTATATATTTGTGTTAACTGCGTTATATTCATTTTGCTTAATACTATGTTAGGTATATTTTCATAATCCATTGTTTGGTTTAATGCATTGCACAGGATATTCTGTAAGTAACCCCAAGCATAAGATTGCATAATTTTGATTCATATCAAATTGTTGCAGTTCGAAATCTACTCAAATACGTCAAAAAAGTCAAATGAAAATGTTATATTTGTTCAATTACACGCTATTGTGCAGTATCAGTTGCTCTAGCAGTTAACAATTACTTATTATCAAGCTTCTCCTTGCCTGTGTTTTCCTCATCTGGGTATGAACTGTTTCCAACTATATAAACATGCTTTCGATTTTGGGGCAACTCATCACAATGCATCTTTACTGCAGGTATTCCATTGCTTTGGTCAGTATTTTTGTCTTCATTTCGAAGCCTTTCAGCTAGGGATGGCTCCGGTCTACATGGCATTCCTGCGTTTCATGGGGGATGAGTCTGAGGCTCGTAACTACAGCTACAGCCTCGAGGTTGGAGCAAATGGGAGGAAGCTCATTTGGGAGGGGACTCCACGAAGCGTAAGAGATAGTCACAAGAAGGTGAGGGATAGCCATGACGGTCTCATTATTCAAAGAAACATGGCTCTCTTCTTCTCCGGAGGGGATAGGAAGGAACTGAAGCTGAGGGTTACCGGCAGGATCTGGAAGGAACAACAGAATCCAGAAGCTGGTGTGTGCATACCAAACCTTTGTAGCTAAAACAAAAAAGAAGAAGAAACAGATGAACTGTAATTTTGGGGATGATTTCAGGTAATTGTGTGTGGGGTTGGTACTCTCTCTTGTGTGTTGTGTTGTTTGGAATTGTCATGTGACTGAAAAGCTGTCAATTTTTCGTTGTCTTCGTAAGTGTTGTATAATGAAAGCAACTCGTCTTCCTTGCTACACTTCAGCTGCCACTAATGATCAAGCCAGTTCCCATCTCTCTTTAGTCTGCTGTTTGTACTTGAAGTTGCCTCCTTTATTGAGACGCTGCCAGTTCATTCCCGAGTTGGCCAATCATTCGGTCGACATTGGATCTTGAATTCGACCTATTGATGTTTGGATGAAACTAGACAATACTGAAGATTGTCCTAGTTTTGATACATCCACTTTACGTACACACTAGGAAGTCGGCTAAATCAATATTGAATCCGCTCAATATAAGATTGTTCTGGTTTTTTATTCGATTTCCGTCCTCGTTTTAATCTCTTTCAATTTAGGATTCAAATAAGAGCATGAATCAACTTGATATTCAATCCTTCGTTCCAACTCTGAATCAGATCGCACCGTATCAATCCCTATACTCCCGCGGACAAGACCGAAAAGAGTGAAAGTGATGAAATTTTTTTCTCATTGTAGTAAGCCATCTAACGAGGAAAATGCAACTGAGAGTTGGAGAAGAAGCAGACTTTCCCGCCCATTTCTGATTGGGCCTAACTCAAACCAGGCCCGGTTTTGTGGAACGACGGCTGAATACCTCCAGACAATTGGCCGATTCATAAGTCGACGCGTGGCTTGTACAACTTCTGCAGTCTGCCATTCTTCCCGCTACCTGCAAGCTGCTGCAGCTGTACCTTCAGTAACTAGCCAGTAGCCAGAGAGAAATAGAGAGAGAGAAAGGGGAAAGCAGGCTTCTTTCTCTTCCTCTTTTGTCAAATTTCTTCTCCACTCTTCACAGTACCTTCCTCCTACCAGTACAGCATTGAGAGAAAACCAAAAATGGCGTCCTCAAGAAGTGTAAGGAAGCGGAGGACCGATGCTGCCGAGGCAAAGAGCGTTGAACCCCGTTCCGGGAGAAAGAAGATAGAAAAAACGACGAAAACACCAAACCCGAAGAAGGAAGCGCCAAAAAAGCAAGGTGGAGACGAAGAAGGGCCTCGCAGGAGATCGAGTAGGCTGCAATGCACTCCCAACCCTCCTCCCTCTGCTTCGCTGAGAAAGAAACCCAACATTCAGGTGACCTCTACTGTCAATAAAAAGGGCTCCTTTTTCTCTATTGTTCTGTGTCCTTCTTAGGTTTTAGGGTTTCTAACTTGGTTTGAAACTTGAAAGTCAAGAGATAGATGGAAATGCTTCTGCACCCCTTTTCCTCCTCTGGTTCGTTCTGTTTCTGGATGGGTTTTAGTCGATCTTGTCTCTGTTGTTCTCTGAGGATGTGAAACCCTTAAAGTTTGAGAAGCAAGCAGGGTTTTGTTTTTCTTCCAGTGACTTAGTTTGTGTGTAGCCATCTTCCTGCTCTTGAACAGCCATGTCTGACTTAGGGAGAAGCTTCCCAAGTGGGGGATTTTGATTTCTACACCTTGCTTGCCTGCTCTCTTCCAAGGATGGGTTCTGTAATGCCTAATCTTTTTTGGTGAAAAGTTCTGCAAAGGCTGTGGAAGGTGTTTGATTAGGGGATTTTTACAATGTTGTTGGTGTTGCTGTTGTTGTTGTCATGAACCAGTTGATCCCAATAACTCGAGTTGTTGGGAGAAGGTTACGCTGGATCTTATACCACTCTCTAACACGCCCCCTCAAACGAAAGCCAACCCACGGGCTTGAAGTTTGCACAGGCCAACCATACCATGTGCTTGAAAGACAACAGTTAATATTGGGGGTCGTGGAGATTCGAACACATGACCTTTTGGTTCTAGGCTCTGATACCATGTCATGAACCAGTTGATCCCAATAACTCGAGTTGTTGGGAGAAGGTTACGCTGGATCTTATACCACTCTCTAACAGTTGTTGGGCAGGTGTCCTTCCCAGACATCACTCCCAGATCCTCAAACCGCAAATCAAGTCCCATCCTCACCCCTGGCATGCTTGGCTTGGCTGCTTCCAAAAGGGTGAAGGAACCTGAAAAGGTTGTTCATCAGCAAGAACCTTACTACGATGCTCCTGCTCAACTGTCACAATCAGATGAGGAAGATTCCAGCAGCCCATCTCCAGGACAGAGATATCGGGATATCATTGACGACATTGCTGCATCCGTATGGACCTCGAATCTCATTACTTTGCCCTCTCTCTTTATCTTACTCCATCTTCATTGAATCAAATAGACTTTTGTATGTTTGTGTCTTTGTGATGGCATTATAACTTTGTATATACCAGGTGCGTCCTCAACTATTTGGAGCTGGAATTGGTTCTATGAGGGATGAAACAGTGGTACCTGGTAGTGGGATCTTTGCTCCAGCTCCAAGTTTACCAGCAGTGTATAGCGAAAAAATGCCAGTTGAAAACGGTATTACTCTGAAGAATTTGCTGCTCGGAGATGGAGAGCCCTCCAACCTGATGGAAGGATCTAGAGTGAACTCCACAAGTGCTTTACATGTACAATCAATGGAGGAAGAAAACTCTCACAATGGAACTGGCCAAGTTGTGGTCAATGCCAAAGAGGTCTCTTATGCAGCAGAGGATTCTGGTCAATGCCTTAGTTTTGGGTTGACTCAGATGGAAGATATGTTCGCTGATGAGGTTGATAGACTTGATGAGGTGGATTGTCCTGCATTTGTGACAGTTGGTCGATATAGGGTGAAGGAATCATGTGCTCCGGTTCTGCGAACTATCATCAGAAAATATGGAGATATCGCGGCCAATTACACTCTCAAATCACCAGAAAACCGCGCTCGTGCCTTGGAAACAGTTTGTGAATGTTTCCCTTCATTCCAGACCAAAAAGCTTAATGAGGTTGACCCAACGAATGTTGGTAAAGCACTTGATGTCCTTAATGACTTGAGAGAGGCAGGGTTGGATATTGGCTGGATTTGTGAGAGGTTGGAGCAGATTGTAAAAGCGAAGCAGGTGCTGAAACAGGCTTCTGAGATGAGACAAGCGAAGGATAAATGGAGTGAGCTCTACGGGGAGAAGCAATGGCATTTGAAGGAGATAGAGAGAGACAACGAACTGCTGAAACGAAAGCTGGAGGAGAAGGAAAGTGAGATGGAGGAGGAGGCAAGACAGCTTGAGGAGCAGAGAAGAAAAGTTGATGAGAAGGGAAGAGAGAAAGATGAGCTTGAGAGACAAATGATGGAGGGAGAAGAGAAGTTCAAGTCTGCAAAAGCGGGAGTGCAGGATGCATTTCGCGAGTTCCAGCAGGTGCAGGAGAGGATACGTGATGCCAAGACTACAGTGAGGTCCTTGGCTGCTTGTTATGTCATGGATGGACTTCTATGAGGACTTTGGTCTGGGACGGGGAACTCAAGAACACTTTCATTTATCTAATTGCTTTCTGCTTACTTAATAGTCATTGACAAGTAGAATGTTAACTCTAGGAGGCAGTGTTAAAAAGTCTGGATATCTGAGGGTTTACAGAAACTGCCATGAGCCCATGAGCGCCAGTGAACGCACCTGCAGACTTCTGATCTCCATCCAATTTACAAACTTGGAGAGGAGATTTGCAGTCTGGGAATGTTTCTTTTGAATCCAGACTTTGATTCTGTATTCTATTCTGTTACGACTTGGCTTAATTTGGTTGGGCATTGTAGAGTGAGTGAAGGTGGCAGGAATTGTTTATGGATTTGGTTTCGTCATCATTTGAACTTGTAGGGAATGGGATGGATATACTCTGTTTTAACTGGTTCCTCCATCCAAGTATGGGAATTGATAACTGCGTACGAAATGCATCAGATAATTGCAGAACAGAACTACTTATTGAAGTGCAGATAGAAATGAACAGAAGGCGCAGTCTCTAAACTTAGGCATCCTCCAACATTGAAACCCCTTCAAACACATTTGACTCACTGCGCCTAGAACTCAACACTCCCCTCTCATTTCCCAGCTATTGTTTAATTACATGCTAACAATAGATCGCAAAATCAGATGAATGACCTTAACATGGCTTGATAAAGGGGTGGCAAATAACAGTACTTCACCATCTTTCAAGCTCTTACCTCATCTTTCGAGTCTTCTGAATCACCAGATACAGTAGCTTTCTCTATGGGTTGGTCTTCACCCGCTGCAGATTCTGCAGCGGCAGGAGCTGCCTCATTAGCATTAGCATCATTTTCCTCTGCAGATCCTGTCTCCACTTCCTTGTTCTTAGGTGGGAACAGATTGGCGATGGAAATTTTCGCCCTTCTCTTGGTAGCCTCAGCTTCTTCAATCTCTTTCGCCTTAGCTTCCGCCTTTAGCCTGGCTTTTTCTTCCATAAGCTTGTCCAGTTCATCTCCTCTCCCTTCCTTGTTCAACTCGCCTTTCACTATCTCCTGAAGCTCCTCATTCACGTCGATAGACTCATCATCCAGCATTGCATCGACTAATTGAAGCACTTCGTCCAACCTCCCATGATCACTTAGAGCTTTCATTATGAACTTATAGCTCTCATTGTTCATCCTCAGTTTCTTCACCATCAGCTCGTAAAACGATTTTGCCTCGTCAATCTTCCTAGCTTTAACCAACTGATCAACCAATCTATCATAAACAGGCAAGTCCGGTCTCAGCCCTGAATCGACCATCTTCCTAAAATATGCAGCACCATCATCAATTCTACCCTCGTGAAAGCAAGCATCCATCAATAAGCCAAAGGTGTACTCATCCGGTTTCACCCCCTTTCCATCCATGTCACCATAAACCTCTTCAGCGTCAGCTAACAACCCATTTTTGCACAATTGATCCATCAAGTTATTGAAGGATGCGTTATCGGGGCTGCACCTGTAATCACCCATCTTCCTGAAAACCTCAATGGCATCCTTAAACCTCCCTTGCAAGCAATACCCATCAGCCATGACGTTAAAGCTTCCAAGATTAACAGCCAAACGAGTTGGAGGTTTGTGCTCTCCAAGCATTCGGTCGAACAAGTTCAAAGCCTCATCAAACTTACCATTCTTGCACAAAGCATCGAGCACAGAGTTGTAGGCAATAGCACTCATCTTGACCTTCGAATTCTCACCAACGGCTTCCTCGTAACAATCCATGGCCTCCTTCTCCATTCCTCTCATGAAGTAACCTTTCATCAGCGCTCCATAAACCACACCATCAGTCACAACTCCACCATCAAGCTTCTGCTTCAACTCCTCGTACAGCTTAAAGACTCCATCAGCATCATTGTTCTTCACACAGCCCACCATCAAGTAATGATAAATGAGAGGGTCAGGAGAAAAAGCTTCGTTCACCACCATCTCTTCCTTCAACTCCAGAGCCTTCTCCACCATACCGTTGTTCACTAACCCTTCGATTAAAATCCTGTAAGTCGTGGGAGAAGGAGCCACGGGAGCGTCATTGATCAGCTGCTTGTAAATCTCCATCGCCGTATCCGGTTTCCTGCAGGTCAAATAAGTCTGAAAGACCAGATTGTGGGTGATCACATTGGGAGCGATATTTGCTTGAATGATGAAACGGTGAAGGGAGAGCAAGTCCGCAAATTTGCCCTGGCGGAGCTGAGCGTTGAGCACGGCATTGACGGTGTAGATTGTGGGGCGGCAGTTGGAGTAGACGGAATGGCGGGTGTAAAGCGCCGCCTCGGCGAGGTCATTCTCCCTGATTAGGGTGAGGATGCGGTTGTGGAGATTCAGCCGGTTGCCGGAGAGGGCGGAGACTGGTTCCGGCAGCTTGAACTCGTTAGCACCCTGACTGGGTTTCTTGGGTTGCTGGGATTGCTGCTGCTGGGCGCGGTGGGCGGAGGAGAGCGGGGGTTCGATGCGGAGGCGGCGCTTGCGGCGGCGGCGCTCTGCCTCGGCTTCTTCCGGGCTGGAGAAGGAGAGGAAGCGGATAGTCACGCTGGACGGCGGCGGAAGGGGACGTGGGTGGTGGCGGAAGGGGATGGATAGGGTTTTGAAGCGGGTGAAGAGAGCGGGTTTGGAGAGCGCCATGGATAGGGTTTTGGAGAAAGTGTGGAGATGGTGGAGAACTGGAGATGGAGATTCGACAGCGATGGAGAGGCGTGAAGGTTCGAGCCTCGAGGGTTCAGGGTTTTGTGTGCCAAATGGGAAGATTATGTGATTAAAATTACCAAAATGGTCACCAAACTGTATGACGTAACCAAATGAGTCATCAAACTTTTGTTTTATGGCAAGATAGACCCTTGACTCCGTTAGTTATTATTTAGGCAAAATACATCTTATCTGTATTAGCCATAACCTTGGCATATTTGTCAATAATAGCCACATTTTGAGAAATACATAAAATAGTCACTTATGTCCTATTTTCTAACGGTGTCATCTATCATACTGACTGGACTAACGAAAAAGATGACATGTCAACTTTTTAGTCAATAATAATGTGAGCTGGAATTAACTGGAAAAAAATATAAAATAATTAAATATTTTTATCCTCTTGCTCCCCTCTCGATTCTTTCCCCTTTTGTTCCCCCAACCGCCGCTCATCCTCATCGCGATCTCCCTCTCTCCATAAAAAATCTCCTTTGCACCCACCCCTCCACCGATGCATTTTTCCTCTCTAGGGTTCCACCGCACTCTCGTCCACCAACTTCTAACGTCATTAGAGTTTGCATCGAAAATGCTTATATTTGTCATACAAACATCCAAACACTGGGTATTTTGTGTATTTCACCAAAAATGGCTATTATTGTCACAACTCACAAACTCAAAAGTTATGGTCATATAGATGCACCCATCTCGTCCACCAACTAAATATGGAACCTTCCTTTTAAGTGGGTCCATAAAATTCAGATCTAAGGGTGGAAAATTAATGACATTTTTATTTTCCCTATTTTTTTATTGCCCTGAATGAACGAGTTCATTATGATTTATTGGATCTACAAATTTCCGGATGAACAAAATACAGGTCCAAAAAATACCACACAATACCTCCCAGGTATGTGGTGGTATCTTGGGGTACACAATGTTGAAAATCATAAATGACAGTTAGTATACTCCTACTATCATGTATTCAATCATCCTATAGTCTTGGTATGTTCATACCACCATGGTACGCTTTTCATACAATATGGTATGCTCTTATTTAAGTGGTCTGGTTTGGTTTCAGGCACTCCTAACCAATCAAACCAAATTAACCAGTTAAGTAATTTGTCATATATCTAATATATATTATATACACATACTTAATTCTTTGCATAACCACTCAAGAGTCAAACGTAAGATAATTGTATTTATTACATGTATTTACGTTAAGGGTTAACTATAATTATGTGGATTGTTATGTGTTGTTCATTATATAAATTGCAAATTGATGCACTAACTGAAAATTTTTCTCACTTAATGATAATGTGGTGTTATATTGGTTATTTTGGTTAACCAATTAACCAAACCGAATAAACTTTAGTTTGGTTAATTTGGTTGTTGTATTAGTTTGGACGGTTTGGTTATGATATTGTATTCCATGGTTAATAGATTTTAGACTTATTTGGTTTGGTTATTACCATGGTGACCATTTGAACACCCCTAGCGAAGAGGCCCTAATGTGGCGAATGATGATTGGGTTATGCATGGTTACTGACTAGTATGTTATCTGGATGGCTAAATGTTGCCCTAATTTTACAATTATCGCCCTAACTTAAATTGCCAAATTATTAAATTATCCTTCATTAATCAATCCTAATTAATGAAAAGAATAAACCCTCAAACCCTAATCCTCCTTCAACGTCCTACTCTCTTCACTTCGTCGCCATACATTCTCCCCCGACGTTGAATCGTTCCTGCTGCACAGAGCCACAACCTCGAGTCCCAGACAGAAGCGAACAAACGTCAACCAAACGAGACGACGGAGGGTGTCGACTGAATTCTTGAGCGTACAATTCGGCGGCGGTTTCCAAAACAGAAGTGGAAGTAGAGCAGCCAAGGAAGTCTCTGTGGCCGTGAGCTCGATGTCGTTGGTCGACTGGTAGTATTCTAGGGCGTTGGATGAAGAAAGCAAAAGGGACAGAGGGGATGAGGGCGGTAAAAAAAACAAAGGTTAATCTAACATTGGAATCAAGGAAGTAGGGACTAGGGATAAGTTTCTGTTGTTGTCGTCGGGTAGAAGCTGGGCAAAGCATTTCTTAAACCCTGTAAATTGCACTTCTTCTTCTGTATCTGCATGTCCTCATAGTCCAAGAATAAAAGAAGCAGGTGCTTGGATTCTTATGTTGAGAAATTGGTTTTTGTTAAATCAATGGCAATAAACATAAGATGAGAAAGCTTGCAACCCTAGTAGATGATTAGGACAGAAAACGGAAAATGACAGGAAGGCATAGTTGGGGGAATTTACCAGAATGGCTGCATTCCATTTTCTGAAGAAATATATACAGGGTCTCCATCCTATTTACCACTACACTACAAAGCAGAAATGGTAACTATGCTAGCCACTAACATCTCGCCACTTGGTGCAACATTACTTATTTACTGGACTACTAACGACGCCGTTCTATCTTGCAGGGTCGACTACTTAGATGATACGGCGTCGTTGGAACTGCATCTCTTCTTCTTCTTCTTCTTCGACCAAGGTGAAAGGAAGCCCAGGTCGACTCTGTCTCTGAAGCTCAACAACAATGGCTGCATTCTGCATCCTTCCTTCACAGGCCCCCTCAAGCTAGGAGGTACATGTCATGAACTCCCAGCTTGTAGAGAAGAAAATCAAACCGATCAGAAGAAAGTCCCTTTGTGAAGAAGTCGGCAACCTGTTCTTCTGATTGAATGTGATGCAGAGAGAGTAACCCAGATTTCAGTCTTTCACGAGTTACATGGAAATCGACTTCAATATGTTTTGTACGCTCGTGAAAGACTGGGTTTTCTGCAATATGAAGTGCAGATTGATTGTCGCAAAAAACTTGAACCGGCTCAGGATGGTCGATTCCATAGAATCTGAGAAGGGATTTCAGCCATTGAATTTCACACGAAAGTTGAGCCAGAGCTCTATACTCTGCTTCTGAAGAGGAACGGGAAACTGTGGATTGCTTCTTGCTTTTCCATGTTACTAACGAACTGCCCAGGAAGGTGCAGTAACCTGTAACAGAACGTCTTGTGTAAGGGCAAGTCGCCCAATCAGAGTCACAGTAACCCTTGAGTTGAGTAGAATTAGAGGAAGAGAGCCATAAGTCTTGAGATGGATGAGATTTCAAATATCTCAAAATTCTGTGCAATGCTTGGAGATGAACTGTAGTAGGGGCCCCCTGAAATTGGCAGAGTTGCTGAACAGGGAAGCAGATATATGGTCTGGTGGTGGTGAGGTACTGAAGTTGGCCTAGAAGATGCCGAAAAACCGAACCATCTGGGAGAGGCACACATTCAGATGCAGACAGAGAGGTCTTCATGCTCATGGGAGTCTTGGCAGGCTTGGATTCAAGGAAATCTGCTTCAGAAAGAAGTTCCAGATAGAACTTGCGTTGGCAAAGAGAAATCCCTGCAGCAGACCTGGCAATTTCAACACCTAGAAAGTACTTGAGAGTGCCTAGGTCTTTGATTTTGAAAGAATGATGTAAGTGTTGCTTGGTCTGTGTAATCAAAACTGTATCATTTCCAGCAATGATAAGATCATCTACGTAGATGATCACAAACACACAAGAGTCTTGCTTCTGTAGTTTGAACACAGAGTAGTCATCAAATGATTGAACAAACCCAAAGTTTTGAAGGAAATCATTGAGCTTGATATACCATTGTCGACTGGCCTGTTTAAGACCATATAAAGACTTTCTAAGTCTACAAACTTTGCCTTACATCCCTTCCTGATCCTTCAGATTAGGAGGGAGTTCCATGAACACTTCCTCATCCAAATCCCCATGTAAAAACGCATTGCTAACATCCATCTGTTGTAAGTCCCAGCCTTTAATTGCAGCAACAGCAATTAACAGCTTGACAGAATTCATCTTGGCCACAGGTGAATAGGTTTCCATGAAATCTACACCATATGTTTGAGTGTATCCTTTCAACAGAACCATTAGGAAGGTATTTGGTTTTATAAACCCATTTGTTACCCACAACTGGTTTGTCAACTGGCCTATTAACCACATCCCAAGTTCTGTTGGCATCCAAAGCTGCCATTTCTTCATTCATAGCATTGTTCCAACAAGGGATGCTTACAGCCTGCTGATAAGTCTGAGGTTCAGGTAAAATAATGATAGAGAGGGAAAAAAGTTTGTGTGAAGGGGGTAAATGATCATAACTGATGCAGGCACTTAAAGGATATAACAGCTTGGAGTCATGTGGGAGAGTGGCAGAAGAAAGTAAACTGACATGGTAGTCAGATAGGTAAGCAGGTTTCTTTACTGCTCGTTGTGGCTTATGGAGAGCAATGGGAGGTGAAGGAGGGAGAGAAGAAGGAGAGGGAGATGAGGAAGAAGATGAATCAGACCCCACTGAGCTACAAGGAGAAGAGGGAATAAAATCTGGATAAGTGGTCTCATGAATGTTATGTAGGGATGGCAACAAAACCCGAACCCACCGGTATCCACCCGACCCAACCCGGTCAACGCGGGTAAAATCCGTGTTGACGGGTTTTGGGCCGGGTTTGGGTTTAAACCCGTTCACTATTCATCGGGTTGGGTTGGGTTTGGGTTTAGGTAAACCCGACCCGTGGGTACCCGCCCACCCATATAATTAATTTTTTCGGTATATTTAATATTCTAAACAACTAATCTTATTTATGTTTGTGGAGACATGTCTAATTTTTTTCTTTTTAATTGTGTAGAATGAAGTTGATGTTATGGAGTGGAGAGTAATTAAGAAACTTAATTGAAAGGAAGAAGCTTTCAATTAAACATGTTATTTATGGATAATTTGTGATTTGCTTCAATTTTCTTGAGTTTTCTAGATTGGTGTTGAACAATTTGTATAGTTAATTTGTGATTTGCTTGAATTTTCTAGAATGGTGTTTTATATATGGATAATTTGTATTGAGAGATTGATATTTGACTTTAATTTTGATAAAAACTTGTAATTGTAAATTTTTTACGACAAAACCCGTGGGTACCCATGAACCCGTGGATACCCAACGGGTTGGGTTGGGTTTGAGTTTTTCAAACCCAGTGGGTTTTACCCCGGGTTTTTTTCAAAGATAAACCCATGGGTTTGGGTTTGGGTTTGGCAAAACCCGACCCAACCCGACCCATTGCCATCCCTAATGTTATGGTCATGAGGTAAAATAGGATCAGAATCATAGAGGAAAGAAGGAGGAGGTGAGATTGAACTAGAACCAGCCTTATCAGCAGGGGCATCAGTAGCCTTGAAGGGGAAGACTTCCTCATGGAAGACAACATCCCTACTAACAAAGACCTGTAGGTTGTCCAAATCATACAGTTTGTATCCCTTCACATCAAAAGGGAACCCTATCAACACTGCTCTTTTGGCTCTAGGGTCGAATTTGCCTCTATGATCATCAAGAACAGTGGCATAAGCCATACATCCAAACACCCTGAGGGTGCTATAATCAGGTGGAACTCCATAGAGACACTCAAAGGGAGACTTGTTCTCTAAGACAGGTGTAGGAATGCGATTAATAAGGTAAGCAACATGCATGACAAAGTGACTCCAGAAACTTTTAGGCAAGCCTGACTGAAGCTTAAGAGATCTGGCCACATTCAACAAGTGTTGATGTTTCCTCTCTACCCTGCCATTTTGCTGAGCAGTTCTAACACAGCTCATTTGATGAACAATGCCCTGTGATTGATAGAAATCAATCATATTGAACTCCTGCCCTTGATCAGATCGAATGATCTTAACCTGTTTATCAAACTGGGTTTTCACCATTAAGCAAAAGGATTGCAACAATGATCTGGTTTCATATTTAAAGCTCATAAGGTACAGCCAAGTGCATCGACTGAAATCATCTACTATTGTAAGAAAGTACTTGAAACCATCGTGTGAAACAACATCAACTGGTCCCCATATATCAACGTGAATTAAATTAAAAACACTTTTGCTACGAGACTGACTAAGAGGAAAAGGAATCCTCTTCTGTTTGGATAATTGACAAATCTCACAGTGAGAACTAGAAGGAACTGAAACTTCATTACAATGTTTGTGAAAAGTCTGTAATCTAGGTAGAGATAAATGGCCAAGCCTAAGGTGCCATAAAGATGATTCCTGACTGGTCTTCACTCCACATATTTGAGGTAAGGTAGTGTTTGGTTTTCCAGCAGTACTCCCAAGCAAGTAGAGCCCTCTATCTACCCGGATTGAACCAATCTTCTGTTGTGATATTAGGTCCTGGATACAACAGAAGTTGGATTCAAACATGAGTGACATTGGAGTGTTTTTGGTTAACTGGCTGACAGAAATGAGGTTATAAGAAAAAGAAGGCACCAACAAAACATTGGTGAGAAGAATGCCACAAGGCAACTTAACCAGCCCCACATGAGTCACCTTAGACTGCTGACCATTAGGTAGGTTAACAAACATATTATGAACTTCCTGAGATCTCAAAAATAGATTCACATTGCAAACAATATGATCACTAGCACCTGTATCAAGCACCCAAACAGCAGAAGAAGCATCTTGGGAGTTGATGGAAAGACAAGTGCTACCTGAAATGGTATGGCGAGGTGGACTAGGTCGAGTCAGTACTGAATTGGACTGAGGAAATTGAGCAGGTGAATGAGCAGGTTGCTGCTGAAGGAGACCACACAGCTTGTGGATCTCTTCAGTTGAAGACCAGATAGATTGGCCCTCCTGATTGGTTATGTTCTCAGAAACTGGAGTGCTGGGACTCTGAGAACTTTCTCCTGAGGAAACCACACCATCAGTACCATTGGTATCAATGGAACCAGCAAAGCTCCTGCCACCTGCCTCGTTCTTCCTCTTGTTCTTCAGTTTAAAACAATCCTCTATCAGATGATTGTCCTTCTTGCAATATCGACAGAAAAGGTCCTGAGATTTCTTGCCATCTTTACCAGTTTTCCTTCTCTGACCAGATTGACCAGGCAAAGCTGCAAGAGCAATGGATTCAGTTGTTGCCTTGGTCTTACCAGTATTCATTTGTCATTCCAGTTGAACAACAGCCCTGTAAACTGTGTCTATATCAGGTAAAGGGTCGAGCATGAGTATCTGGGTTTTGACCTGCTGATAATTCTCATTCAGACCCAGGAGAAACCGAATCACTCTACCCCTGTCCTGATATTTAATCACAGTCTCATAAGTCTTTGAAGCACACTCACAAACAGGAATTGGTTCATAATGTTGTTGTTCATCCCACAGAAGTTTTAAATCAGTATGATACTGTCGCACAGTTTTGTTTCCCTGCTTAGTGAGATCAACCTTCTCTTGTAAGTTGGAAATTCTAACAGAATCGCCTTGGCTAAACTTGGATTTCAGGTAACCCCAAGCATCAACAGCAGATATGATGTTTCTCAGACTAGGAACAATGTCCTCAGAAACAGAATTACGAATCCAACAAAGTATGGTGCCATTGTACCTATCCCAAGTGCTACGAGAAAGGTATGTTTCATCGGGTACCTGAACTGTGCCGTCGATGAAACCCCACTTGTTCTTCGTTCTCAGGGCAACTTCCATGGATTCGCTCCAGAGGAGGTAATTGTCGTCGTTGAGCTTGAAGCTGATGACTGGTAGAAAAGAGTTGTCACTGGTAGCTAAATACAGAGGGTTGGAGTATGGATCCTCATAACGAGTTGTTTGGGTCGCAGCGAAGTTGGTGGTGTTCGACGCCCCAGACTGAGGAGAAGCTTGATAGCCATTATGAGAACAGAAGGCTCGTTTCAGAAGCTTGCGAAAAAGAAGAAAAATGGAAGAGAGAACCGATCTGATACCATGAGAAAGCTTGCAACCCTAGCAGATGATTAGGGCAGAAAACGGGAAATGACAGGAAGGCATAGTTGGGGGAATTTGCCAGAATGGCTGCATTCCATTTTCTGAAGAAATATATACATGGTCTCCATCCTATTTACCACTACACTACAAAGCAGAAAGGTAAAGTAACTCTACTGTAGAATAACGGTAACTACGCTAGCCACTAACATCTCGCCACTTGGCGCAACATTACTTATTCACTGGACTACTAACGACGCCGTTCTATCTTGCAGGGTCGACTACTTAGATGATATGGCGTCGTTGGAACTGCAGCTCTTCTTCTTCTTCGACCAAGGTGAAAGGAAGCCCAGGTCGACTCTGTCTATGAAGCTCAACAACAATGGCTGCATTCTGCATCCTTCCTTCACATAAGAAGTCATGGAGACAATCATTGTTGTTGTTCTGATTTGGAGTTTGTCCGGAGCGGAAAACGGAGAGGTGAGACTTGAGAGCAAGGTTTGGAATGCGATGCACATAAGTCGTCCCCTTGGGTAGGCGGAGGATCGTCGGGAGTTGTCGACAGAGCGAAAATGAAGGAGTTTGATGGCAATATCGAGGCTTAATTAAAAAGAAACGGATAAAATGGTCTATCTACTTTTTTAAGTATTGCTGGCTCTCGTGGCTTCTCCTTCCTGAAGATTTTCCGTGTTTCATTCTCTACTCTATGGCTTCTCCTTCTGAAAATAAGGTGTTGCAGCCTGAACCATGAGTGGTTATTTCTTTTCTAATATTGTTTTCTCTTGACATTCCAATTACCAAAATAAGTTGTTGCAGCCTGAACTTCAGTTAGCATGGGACACTACATTAGGCATGCGCACCATAGACGACACTCCAGTTGCTTATTCAGAACATGAGACGGGGCGATCAATAACATTCAATCATTAGCTGAAGATTTTAGGACTTGACTTATCGAGGTTAGTTTATGTTGCAGTTTTTGTTGGAGTTCCGTTGGATTTCTCATGTTCTTCTCCTATTACGCCTTCTGACATTTTAAATTATTTGGAAACTCAAAATTCTTAGGGTTAATAGCATTTTGTATCCCTATACTATTGTAAATTGACAAACGTACCGTACCCTCTTACTATATTTTTGCACAAACATATCCTTCTAATTTTAAAACGCAACGAATGTACCCTTCCGTCTAATTATCAGTTAAGTTACCATTAAAAAGACCCAATTACCCCTCCTTTACTCATAATTTTAGTTTTAATTATTTTATTTCTTTCTTTCTTTCTTAAGAGAATAAACCGTTCGTATCCCTGGCGGTTCGTCCCTCGGCGGAGGGGACGTAGAGAGGAGCGACGGCGGGAAACTGATGCGGTGAGCGGCCGCTGTTCGGGGAATTCTTCATCTCTCCTCGGGGAAGAGGAAGAAGAGAGCTTGTGCTGCTGTTGTTGTGCTTGCAAGTTGCAACAGTGGTTTGTTTTTTTAGGTGTTTTGTTCTTTTAATTATTCAATTGATTTGGAACATAAATTATTAAAACTAAAATTATGAATAAAGTAGGCAATTGAGTCATTTTCCAGTTCATTTAACGGTCACTTAACTGATGATTAGACGGAAGGGTAAACTCGTTACGTTTTAATATTCGAAGGGTATGTTTGTACAAAAATTTAATAGAGGGTATGTTTATTAATTTACAATAGTAGAGGGGTACAAAATGCTATTAACCCAATTTCTTGTTAGTTATCAATGAAAATTAAGACGTGAATTGACATTCCGTTAATAAAAAGAAAAAAGAAAAATAACATGTTGTCACCTCACCAATAGAGATAACATCCTATCTTACCAACAAAAAAAAAACATGCTACCCTTTCTCCTTTTTTCTTTTAATTAAGTTTATCAACATTAACCAGATTCAAATAAAGCTCCGAACAACACAACCCACCCACAATACCTAGCATCTTGAACACCCATATGGCCATTTGTGAAAAGCATAGTATAAGATTTTTCCTAAAAGTAGGAACACAATTAAAGAGTCCTTGAATATATATTATTTGGAAAATTGATGAGAAGGACAGACATTCTTTTATAATGTTAAGGACAAATAGCTGCAGTCTGAAAATTATATTAACTTTTGAAGGGCACCAATGATCATATATGAGGTAGTCATATGAGGTAGTCTTGACTCTTGAGGATACCAACTACCATTGACACGGAGGCAGGATTTGAAATTACCTCTGTCCTTTTTTCTTAATATAAATATATAAATATTAATTAATAATTATTTAATAAATAAAATTAAAACTAACTATATCCAAATAATTCATTCACATATAAAAAATAATCGACTAATAAAATCATTGTTTTCATAAGCAACCACGACGGAATTTCATATTGTGAAAGAAACACAAAAACATTTGTTGTCTACACTGTTAAGTAAATCTCTTTTAATGTCTCACACTAAACAATCATTAGCAAACTGGCCACCAATTCGACTTCGAAACTTGTTCTTAATATAACTCAAAGCTAAAAATATTCTTCCTGCACTTGCAGTTGCAAATTGATAGAATCAAAACTAGTGGAATTGATGTTGTCTCTGCAAAAATTCAGGATTGTTGGGAAAAAACGAATAGACGTAAGGAGAAAAAAGATTTGATTAAGTCTTTATTGCAATTAAAAGTTCGTTAATAGTATAATAAATTAATTTTGTGTCAAATTATGAACAACTAATGAGTTATGTTGTACTGATAAAATACTCTAATACCACCTTTAATTGTTTGTTCCATCATCAATATAAATATATATGGGTATTTTTTTCCACTCCGAAATCTGCCCCTATCCCGTGACAAGGGCTAATGCCCCTGCCTCCGCCAATGCCAACTACATAATTGAGATCAATCGATTGATATACGCAACATCTCTATAATAATTTTCCAACAACACACTTAAAATAAATTCATTGTAAAATGATGTAAAAAAAGGCTTGTTCCAATACAATTAATTACTACCGGTCTCCAATCTGGACATTTTAGATTCGAATCGATCAAGTAGCCCCTAACTAAAAAAACAAACTTCTGTCACCCTTAAATTAAGCAAAAGTGCACAGGCATTCTCTCTCGCCCACTCACTTCTCTGCTGCCCCCGAAACGACAATGAACTGCAATTTTATGTTAGTTTTATGCACAGAAAGCACCTGATGTAATGGGTACTTATCCCTGCTCTCGGTGTACAATTTTGGTAGATCAACAATTAAAGGTTCATAATCTTTAGCTTTAGTGCTTAACTGACTCGAGTAATTGATTACGTGGGCATTGTTAGGAGGGTGTGAAAAGGGGATCTGATGTATGGCTAATATCGTTTGTTTTGCAGTCAAAGTGGGTTTCTGCAGAAAGTGGTAATAATTCAGTATTATATAACCCTGAAGCAGTGAAGCATTATATTCTACTCCAGGTCAAATTTTCTAAGATTCTATATTTGGGTATGTTGGAGAAGACGTGGAGTCCATCCATCTCACCTAATTAAGCTGCTGCCTTGTGGTTTGCATAGTGTAATACTTCTCTTGCTAACTGCTGTTGTTGCAGTTATGAACATGGAAGTAAGGAAATGTAAGACGCCATTGATGATGATGAATAATATGTGATAAACTAACTGCTTGCTACAATTTGAGTTGTTGGGAGAATGTTAATTATGAATTTCATATCAACACGGACACACGTAGTCTCAAACGAAAGCCAACTTACGATCTTGAAGCTTGCAAGGCCTCAACGTATATTGTTTTAAGATAAACCGTTAATATTGAGGGTTCGTGGAGATACGAACACACGATCATCACTTAAGTCAAACCAGCTCTGATATCATGTTCACAAATAATTTGATCTCAATAAGGCGAGTTGTATTGTTTATCCTTACGATCATCACTTGAGTCAAACTTACGATCTCAATAGATTCAGCGAATTCATATTTTCATTAAAAATTTCTTTTTTGTTGCTTTTCATATTATGGATTTTAGTTTTCGAGATTTCAAATCTTTAAAATTTAGAAATATAAAATCTCTCATAAATATAGAGATTCGGTATCTTGATTTATGATATATTGTTTATCCTTCTTATCATTTCCTTTTCTATTTATCCCTCTAAATATCCATATCAATAAATTATCAATAATTCTCGGGCTACTCTGATTATTTTGATTAAGGAAAAACATGTCATTTAATATATTATTAGAATTCATATTTCCATTGAATGTTAACAATAATATTTACCAAATAATGAAAATTTTAATTTTTTCCCCAACAATCCATAGAGTTAAATTCTTTAGGTTGTTTAAAATCTAGAGATTTAGACTCCAATCCTCCAAAAGATCCCGAAGTGTTATGAGATTATCCACGTCAATGATATTTGGTGTACGTTCTTCTGGCCAGATGATTTGTGATACGAATGAGCATGTTCTGTTAACAATTGGTTATCATCATCATGGGGGTGTCGTATCTATACAATGGGGAGCTAGTCATTGTTTCGAGGAGCCTTCCTCGAGCTATTTTTGAAGGTTATTCTGAGGTGGTGATCCGGCGCCTCTGTCTTGGCCTGGCAGTGTTTTCACTAAGAGGCCCCTCTTGTTCCAAGAGTGTCATTAAATGATTTCCATCGATTTATGGATGGAATCTAGTCAGAAACCTATACGTACGAAATCCACTCTTTCCAGTGTAAATTGAATGTAAATGAATGTGAATGTAGCTTGCCTCTCTTTATTGAAAGGTGTCCTTACGATAGTTCCGCGAACTGGGCTGCCTATACAATATAGTGGCAAGTAAAGTCCTATTTCTCTCTCCTCCAAAGTTAGTTTTCTTTGGGGTTAAAGACACATTTGGTCACTGAGACTACAAAATCGGGACATGTTTAGTCACTAGAAAAAGTTAATATCAAATTTGGTCACTACAATTACTAAAACTGGACACATTTAGTCACTCGCCGTTAGTCTCCGTCCAACTCCGTTAATGAAGTTCGTTAAGTGCTGATGTGGCAAACAGAATTGCCTAATCAGCCGGATATAACCCAACAAAAATAAAACCCGACCCGCCACATCATTATAACCCGCCACGTCATTAAAACCAACCCAACCCAACCCAACTCAACCCATGACCCAACCCCACCCAACTCAACCCATGACCCAACCCCACCCAACCCTTCTTCCTCCTTCCTCCCACCTCGGCACCTCCCACCTCCTTCTTTCCCCAAAACCACCGCCGCCGCCGCTCTCCTCCTTCCTCCCACCTCCTCCCGCAAATCTGTTCGACCTAACCCAACAGACCAATCATTCACCAACGAGGCCATTGACGTTCACAAAGAATCCCCCAAATGTTCACAATTGCATCAGAGAGAAATGCAAGACCAAGGAAAGCACAGAGCAAACCAGGCAGCAGAGCTGGAAAAAAATATGCTAAGCCAGTTCAACAAGCAACACCTCGTATACGTTCAACAAGCGTATCTCCAAAGCCACTGAATCTCTCTTTCTCCCAATCAATCCGATCACTGCACAATTCCAAGACTTGTCTCTCCCTCTCTCTCTCTCTAACTCATAACCAATTAAGGAGAAAGTCAACAGCGGGCTCGTTGATGGCGTTGCTCAATCGAGCCTATCCACGCAGCCAATGAAGCGCCCTCCTCTATGGAGGCCTTTCTCCAGCGGCAACGAGAAATCCCTAGTCGGGGCAAAGTCCAAGAAAGTGTCGACAGTGCTTGAGAAGTTCCGGCAGAGGAAACTCCAAGGTTCTCTCAAAACCCAGCAACACGACCTTGGAACGGGTTCAAACGGAGACGGTAAAAGTGACAATGCCCTGGAAAATGGAGCGGCCGCGGCGGCAAACGCGGAAGCGGCAGAGGTGGTCTCGAGCTTCGCGGAGTTGGGTTTAAGAGAGGAGCTCATAGCAGCCGCCTAATCAGCCAGATATACTCCCCGATTGGCAGCCCGTCTTCTCCCCGCCCGGCGAATTTGGATGGGATGGGGAAAACCCTAAATTGGGTTCGGCCGGACTTCAGAAGGAGGAATCTTGACGATTACCCTTTTACCAGTATGAGGAATTAGATTAAAACCATTGTCAGAGGAGACGAACAGATTTGGTGAGGTGGGAGGAAGGAGGAAGAAGGGTTGGGTAGGGTTGGGTCATGGGTTGGGTTGGTTTTAATGACGTGGCGGGTCGGGTTTTATTTTTGTTGGGTTATATCTGGCTGATTAGGCAATTCTGTTTGCCACATCAGCACTTAACGGACTTCATTAACGGAGTTGGACGGAGACTAACGGCGAGTGACTAAATGCGTCCAGTTTTAGTAATTCTAGTGACCAAATTTGATATTAACTTTTTCTAGTAACTAAACATGTCCCGATTTTGTAATCTCAGTGACCAAATGTGTCTTTAACCCGTTTTCTTTGATTCTGTAGGTTGGATGTACTAATGTGTAAGTATGGGAGGGTTCCTAGAATGAAGGTTTCTTATTTAGTTATTTCTAACTTTTCTTTTATTATCTCTTGAACAAAAGAATGAAATAGAATTACACTAATGGATCACTTGCAAATGTACAAGCTTGCATCTCAAATTTTCATTGAGGAGGAGTCAAGCCACGTGAGAAAATAAATAATAATTTTTTTACTATCTTCTTATGAATTTTTATTCACTTTTTTATTAAAAAAATTTAGATGGTAATTGCATTGCATATGTGGAATAATAATAATAATAATAAACATGAATACAATTGCAGAAATATTAAGCTGACAAAGAACCACCACCTATAAAAATGATTTCGGTAATTACACTTAGGGCTCGAAGTTTGGTACCGGTATTTGGGATATACCGAATATCGTACCGAATTTGTCTATATTTGGTATTACCGAATACACGTATTATTTTGTGGGATTGGGATTGGGATTGGATTTCAATTGTTATTCGGTATTAGGGATTACAGGATTGAGATCGGTATATACCGAAATATAAGCTAGTGTGTATTTTATCCTCTCAACTAGACTCTCTCATTCAATACTACGCGACCCTCAACCACCAAAAGTGTCATTTAATTATACATAGATCATTACATCACAATTTCACACGAGTATTAGTCGTCTCTCAACCTCAAATTCGTCAAATTAAAGATTACCAATTACAAGAACTTAAGATGTTAGCTCTAGGCAACTCAAGACTATTTGCTTAGTCTCTTTGCTCTAAATTAAACAATAAAATCTCATTTATATATTTAATTATTAATTGCAAAGGTAATTAATTATGTATTCGATAATACCGATTGGTAGGGATGGCAAAAATATCCGTAACCGTGGATATCCGCCCGAATCCGGCCTAGTCGGGTAGGGTCAAACCCGAACCCGAAGGACATTTAGTGGGTACGGGTAAAACTCGAACCCGAATATTGCGGGTAATGGGTGGGCATGGATTTCTCTCTATCCGACCCGAACCCGCCCGATTATACACATGCATATGTATTTTGTTTAGAAATAATCTTTATTTTTCTCTAACATATTTTATATTTAGCATATAAATATAACATTTTCATGAAATTGTGTTGTTTTAGTTAATTTTCTTCATTCTAGTGAATTCTTGTCGTACTTTTTCTCTTACTTAATATAAGAATACGTGTGAATGTTAACATATTGGTTGGAGTTATAAAGAGAAATTAATATCCATGGATAACCGTGGATACCCGAAATCCGAACGGGTATGGGCATGGTTTTGATTTTCTACCCGTTTCACATGTGGGTATGGGTATGGGTAAAACCCGAAGTACTTTGGGTAGGGTAACGGATATGCACTATCCGCCCCCGACCCGACCCATTGCCATCCCTACCGATTGGGATACCGAGGTACCGATTGGGATACCGAAATTATTTAGGGATTGGGATTGGGATACCGAAATTATTTAGGGATTGGGATTGAGATTGATTTTAGGGTGTAATTCGATATTCGGGATTTCGGTATTTGGTATTGGGATACCGATACCGTACCGATTTCCACCCCTAAATTTACACTGATGTGAATGGATAATTAACCAATAACCATAATAAGGTCATAAACCAAAACAAGTGGGCTTGCTTATGCACAGTGCACTGATCCGCAGCCCCTTCTCCAATTTGTTTGTTGTTTTTACTTGGTTCAGCCACCCTAATTATTAATTGAATCATCATACATTCCCAAATCCCAATTAGTTGACCACACGTGTTACAAAATCGCACGAGCTGATGTGGTGACCTGCTGGCGATTGTATAAACATTATAATTATTATTTAATTAATGACGTAAATTCAAAAGAACAGAGTTAAAATTCAAACAAAAATGTACACAGGCTGCCTGCCGTGAGAGTTTATAAAAGCAGGGGACCGATTGCAGAGCTTGAGCAGTAACCAACTAAAAAAAAAAAAAAATCACGCAGCAAGTTCGAGCAAAGTCCATTTTTTGCCTGCATTCTTTTCTGCTTCCATCCAAAACCCATCTCCACAAGGTAAGCTTTCTCTGATTCTCTCTCATTTTGATCGCTTCTTGCTCTTCATTCTGCCTGCATTTCCCCTCCCTTCACTGGGTTGCTCTGTTTTCCTAAGATTTCCTCTTCCACTTTCCTCTGTGTCTATGTACTCTGTTTTTTCCTTACCAGTAGTTAAAACGATTGCGGCACGAGCTTGATTAGCGATTTAGTCTTCACATGGGTGAATCGCGGGTAGGTCGCCGCATATATGTATTCCGCCGGCGACTGGCTCTGTTCTGCGTTAGAAGGTGTTTGGTTCCCTCGCCTCTTTCCATCTTTTCATTTCAGCATTGGAGCTTCTTTCTAACAGAGTGGAAAAGGGTTCTTCCTTCCACCCTACCGAAATAGCTAGCTAATTTTGACCTGCCAATTTCTTTTTTGAATTCTCGCTGGCCGCTTTGCTTGGTTGCTCGCGAAGAAAAATACAAAACCCCTCTGTCCTCTGACCTCTAGCAAACTGACAGAATCCCACCGCCGTTATCTCTGCAACTGGGGAGGAGAAGAAGGATCAAGTTTTTCTTTTTTTCCTCATCGCTAACCGCCTTCAGTGGTCCCTCGATCACACGCTCCAAAAAAGTTTTTTTCATTTTCCGCCAAACTTTCACTATCCTTACGAACATCAAGTTATGGTACCTAATTCTACCCACAACTTTCTGGGGGGGAAAAAAAGGAAGGCGAGATGTTTCCGTTTCGTTCATTGCAGTTCTGTATGGGCTTTTACAGGGTATGGTGTGATTTGGTTTCCGATTCACTAGTTAGGAGGAACATTTCGTCCGTCAGTACCAATCAAATCGATCCTGATTACGACTGATAAGTGACAACTGATTTCTTGACAAGCGCTCAAAAGGATAGTATACAAAACAAATAATAGTACAAGAGTAAAATACTCTTAACTCAAACAATAACTGACGGTTTTCATATGTCGAAATGTTAAAGGGCTATGTAATAAGTGTGAACTCATACATATTGTACGCCAAGCGTACACTAGCATTGTCATGGTTTACTAGCTATTCAGGGGGCGGAACTACTTACAAGGAAGGGTGGGCCCTGGCCCCCCGGGAATAGTCCGGGCCCTAGAGCCTTAAGGATACTTAGATAATAAGTAGGACTCGACCAGTACATTAATTTATATAATTATCATGTAGTCCACTGGTAGTTAATCTAGTTTTCAGTGTGAAACATCCAGGTTGAATTCACCACTACCTCACATTTTGCTTTATTTTGAGTGTTTTCAATGAGTTTTAGACCATATTGAAAGAAGGATAGCCAAAACATTCGGTTTAGATGCGATTTTGAGTAATTTTTCAATAATTTCAAAGAACGTTGTATACTTTTAAAATAATTATTTTATTTACATTTAATTATTTTCGGCCCACCCCGTGTCGAAATCCTAGCTCCTCCCATGCTTAGTTCGCGGAAAGTGTTTCCTCATAGCAACTTGCTTATAACTTATCAACCTCTTGTGACATACTTTTGACTTTGATTTAAGGGTTAATACCTTGTTATGGCCTGAACTATGACCATGTAATCAACTTTGGCCAGTGGTTTGAGAAATTAACATCCTGGCCCGATCTATGCAGCATATTGACAAAATTGGCCTGGAGCGTGGTTTGACCGTTTGTTTGGACGGTCAACACCGTTGACCGTTAGTCAACTGTCCAGGTCACTGCCATGTCAACATAAAAAAATTACAATTTCATTTTTCTTTTTATTTCATTTACAAAAATTGAATAATTAAAAAAAAAAATTCAAAATTTTTGCCCCACCCATCCCCACCTTATCCCCTCACCTTCTTTCCTTTTCGATTAAACCCAACCCTATTTCATCTTCTTCGTCCTTCTTCCCCGACGAGCCCCCGCCTCCATTCCCTCCGACGAAAACAAATCCCTTCTTCCCCAACACAGAGCGACTCATCGGCGATGGAGGTTTCTGTGTAGCAGGTACTGCTAGTTGTTGTGTAGATTCCATAAAGGGGAAAAAGGAAAAAACAAAAACTGGGGTGAAGAGAGAGATCCTGAAAGTGGATTCATCTTATTAGTTTGTTACAGACTTGCAGCTTAGCTAGCATATATGGTCCCCTCGCCTCCCCTCCCACTTTGCTTTTTCTTGTAGATAAAATGGAAAGAAGAAATAATTCAGAGCAAAAGAAGAGATCTTCTTCTTCTTGTTTGTACTGGCTGGCAGGCTTGGGATTGCAGTTGCAGCCTGCAGGACTAGCGGCAGCGGCTGCGTGATGATTCCAACGATCGTGGCGAGGAAAATTGCGAGGAGCTGCCACGCCTGCTTGGTCACTCCTTCCGGTACGGGAACGAACCAGAGAATGACTCCTGTAGCGATCGAGGCCAGCAGCGGCTTCATCGCCGCCCCTTGCCATGGCTGCACCGGGGCTGGCGCGGGCACCGCCGCGGGAACGGGAACTGGAGTTTCGGAGGAGGATGCCCGGATTCTGAAGGTGCGGAGGGAGGCATTAGATTTGAGGAGGCAGGGAGTGGCGAGGGGCGAGAAGGAGAATCTTCCTCCGGCGGCGACGGAGGCGGAGGAGGAGAGGGAGGGGAGACGGGACGAGAGGCGGGCGGCGGATCTGAGAGTGGGAGAAGGGAGGCGGCGGGATTTGAGAGAAGGGAGGGAATTGAAGGCGAGGGAGCAGGAGGAGGAAGTGGTCAAAGCAAGAGACGCCATCTGGCGGTGGCCGCAACGGCGGCGCGGCGGCGGAGGTTCAGAGGGGATGAGTCGCTCTGTGTTGGGGAAGAAGGGATTTGTTAAGAAGGAGGAAGAAGATGGAATAGGGTTGGGTTTAATCGAAAAGGAAAGAAGGTGAGGGGATAAGGTGGGGATGGGTGGGCCAAAATTTTTGGATTTTGTTTTTTTTTAATTATTCAATTTTTGTAAATGAAATAAAAAGAAAAATGAAATTGTAATTTTTTTATGTTGACATGGCAGTGACCTGGACAGTTGACTAACGGTCAACGGTGTTGACCGTCCAAACAAACGGTCAAACCACGCTCCAGGCCAATTTTGTCAATATGTTGCATAGATCGGGCCAGGATGTTAATTTCTCAAACTACTGGCCAAAGTTGATTACATGGTCATAGTTCAGGCCATAACAAGGTATTAACCCTTGATTTAACATAGCTGGATTTTCGTTGCTCTGACTTTTCTTCTCAAATGTACATACTTTGTCAAAGTAGATGATAAGAACAAATTGTTCTCCTAGGTCACGAGCTCAACGTTAAGGCGGAGAAAGAGAAATCCAAAACCACAAGATGGGAGTACTTGTGAGCTTATTTAACAATATTTCGGGTATTAGGTTTGAGAATAGATTTAGTTTTAAAGTTTTGGTTGGATGTTAACGGATTACTTCGAACGAACAATCGTCTAAAAGAAATGGAGTAATAATTTATATTAATTTTGATTTGTTATCCGAGGATCAATCAAGTTAGTTTAGTTTTGTGAGATTATAGAAAAATACAAATGAACAAATTCTAAGATTTATAAAAAAAAAACCAGACCACCTCAATTTAGGGTGCTATTATGTGACTTTTGAGACACTTGTTAGGTGGGCTTTCTTCTCGTAACCTCCTCTGGGCCTTTATGATTCTATCGATAGGTTTGATCCCCCGATCGGCCCAGACGGCCTACAGAAGATCCATTATTCAATTATTATCGCCCTCTTTTTTGGACCAACTCCCCCACCACAAAGCATGGGGTTAAGAAAATTAGGGGTGTACATGGGTCGGGTGGTTCGGGTTTAGTTATTTTAATCACCCAATCTATGCACTACGGTTTGAGAAATATCAAACCCAAACCCACCAAAAAAAATTTAAACCCTACTGTTTGTTTCTAATTGGGTTGGGTCGGGTTGGCGATATTTTTAAGTAAAAACCCAACCCAACATAAAAATATTTTATAACTAATTAAAATTTCAAACGAATGAACCGAGGTGAAAGGTATCAAAATTCACAAATGTTGTTTGAATTTTAATAAAATGTGATCTACTTCAACATATGTCTTGTTTTTTTCACAATATTTGTTGAAATAGGCTAAAAATGTTATAAACAAACGCACCCATAATATGTTATTCTATTAAAATTGTACACAAGAAAAAAGATTACGTGAATCATAACTATATTCAATTTATGTCTAAACTTTAAGTCGAAGAATGCATTAAATTAGGGAGACCATGAGAGAAAAACATGCCGAAATATCTTAATTTTCTCATAAGTATATGACTACATACGACATAAATATTTTTTAGATCCGAACTCATACTAATAGTTGGAACACGGGTTGGGTCGGGTTCTACGGGTTGTGTAATCCAAAATCCAAATCCAACCCAAAAGAGGCGGGTTGTACAAAAGAAAACCCTCACCCAACCCAAAACTTTCGTTTTAGCGATAAATATGGGTGAGTTGGGTCGGGTTGGACTGGTGGGTCAGTTTGCGGGTGTGTTTGTTCACCCCTAAAGAAAATCACACGAGCTGAGCTGGACATGCTGGCAATTACTGTAATTGTTATTTTATTGCTTACCAGACGTAAGAAAAAAAAAAACAACAAAAGAATCCACAAAGAACCCAAACGAAACAAACAAAACAAAAATGGAGTACAGAAAGGGAGGGAGTTGGTTGAGGGCAGCTGTCGTCTGCATATAAATTGCAGGGTGCAGCGGCTGCGGAGAGCGATCCAAGTGGATTCGGAGAAAGAGAGAGAGAGAGAGAGGTAAAGAGCGAGAAGGAGCCGAGGCGATAAACTATACATTACGCACGCGACGCTAGCGAGAGTGAGCCGTGAGCGAGTGTGCGAGCGAGAGGCTCTTCTTGCTTATGAGATCCTACATATTAGCTTAGCAATCTTCTCAGCCACCTTTGTTTTTCGGTTTGCTTGATATCCAAAACCCACAAATTCGTCTACACCACACCACAGGTCGGTCAGCTTTCTTTCCCTCTTTTAGACGGTTTCTTGCTCTTCATTCTGCACTGGGCTCGATCTGCTCTGTTTTACGGAGGGGGAAGTGCTCTGTTTTCTTGCACCCGACTTTTACTTTTCTGTGAATCAGTAGGTAAATGGTTGTTGGTATTGTTTTTTTTTTTGTGTTTCGCAACCCATTATGGGTCCAGCATTGATTCTATGACCGAGGTAAGAATTTGATTTCTTACCGCCTTGTTTGGTTGCTGGGAAAAAAGGGCAGGCACGGTAAAAGAAGGAAGGTTTCTGGGCTCCGACCTCTCATAAACAGACAGAAGGCACCGCATATGTGGATAAAAGCTAATTAGAAGTCAGCTCTCTGTCATGAATGCAACTTGGATAGATCCGTTTTTGTTGTTGTTGCTCCCGGTGGTCCTCGCCAAGAAAAAGTCTTTGATTTTTATCACCTTTTCCATGAATGATCAAGTTGTGGTACGGGAGGAGGAAAGCTCTTCCTGGGCAAAAAAGTTTCTGATTTTGACACTACCCTTTTGCGCTATGATCAAAAAGTTGCCATAGGTTCAGATGTTCGTTAGTTCAATTCATTCGTTCGTTCCAATTTGTGTTTCAGTTCCTGGCCTCTGGGGATCTGGTTTCTGATTCGCTGTGGGTTTAGTGGGGAACGTTACATCAGTAGGACAACAGGATGGTTGAACAGCTTGATTTCCTGATCTATTGACCATACCATATTTTATTTTAATGCATATGCTCTATTTATTTAGTTTCTATAAGCTACGGTTGAGATTGTTTCCTCTAGCTATTAGTGATAAGCTACGTTACTTTTTTACTTAACATATAGCTGGACTTTTATTTTCCGAAGATAAATAATGCTTGAGCCAAATCTGCTTACGTAGGGTGTGCTGCTATTAGGGAAATTCATTTAACTTCAGGGTTTTGGAGCCTTTGTCCAGTATTTATCTTCTTAGTTCTTGTGCTGATGCTTGTGAATATCCTCCACAAACTTACACAACAAAGCTGTCTTCTTTGTTAGACAATTGTACAAGTTGATGAGGATGTGAAAAATGGTAGCTTGGTCCAGTGAAAACTGTAGGCTTAAGTTGATGTGGCCGGATGGAGATAACAATTATGTTTGCCAATAGTTCAGGCAAGAAGACCAACCATTAGTTGGCTTTCTTTTCTTATATCCCTTTTCTGGGTTTAAATCAACAGTATGACAAAAAGTCGTAATCTGTCGATTCTCTGCACCCTGTAGTAAACCAACCGACCCTTTGAGATGGCTCCATTGATCTTAATGACAATCTACTTGAGTGGTGATTGTGAGATTGCCAATTTGAAAGATTGAGCCGTTTTCACGTGTTTAATTTTCTTCTTTTGACTGTAGATTGAACCCATGTAAATACTATGCATTAAAAAATGCAGGTTATGGTGAGATTTCTCTATCTTGTAGGGGGGAAAATTAATTATCCATGATCAAGTTGTGGTAGGGAAAACAGTTCTGATCTTGACATTGTCCTTTGATCCATGATCAACTTGTCATAGGTTCGGATTTTCATACCTTCATTTGTTCTTTCGTTCGTTCCTATCTTGTTTGTTTCCATGTATGCGGATCTGGTTTCTGATTCGCTATTGATTAATTTAGTGCTAGCGTTTCATCAGCAAAACCACAGGATGATTGACAATCCATATTATAATCTCTGCTCTATTAATTTAGTCTCTATGTCCTTATAACCTACGGCCGATATTATAGCTCTAGGAATGACTGATGGAACTTTGATATAATTAACATATAGCTTAACTTTCACCTTCTGGACTTTTCTTTTCAAAATAAATAACTCAATTTCAGCCAAATCTGCTTACGTTGGTGTATTGCTAGTAGAGGTATTTCATTAAGCATTAAGAGGATTTTGGAAGCTTGTGCAACATTTTCTTCCTAGTTTTTGTACTGATGCTTCTGAATATCCTCCGGAATTTTTATTTAATGCAAGTTGATGTGGATGGTGCAATGGTAGCTTTGGTCCAGTAAAACTGTGGTTTAAGTTCATTGGCTGGATGGAATTAATAATTATGGTTGCCAATAGTTCAGGTCAGGCAGAACCAGCCATTAGTTAGCTTCCTTTCTTGGATTCCTTTTGGGCTTGGTTGTATTAAATGAAAGGCTGTGTTCTTGGTTTAAACAGGAGCATGAAAAATGTCCACAAATGTCTCTGTAGTAAACCAATCTATCCAAGTGGTACTGTTAAGATGTCCAATTTTAAGGGTTTAGCCCCTTTCCCTTTCATTCTTTTGGCTGTGGATCGAGCCCCATAAAACAGTATTTACTTTGCTTTGGAAAAAAGAAAGCGAGTGTCTTAAAGTATACTGTATAGTTACTGTGTCTTTTCTCCCTGATTTGCTGAATCCAAGATGAGCTGTTTTCAACCTTCATCATGCTGGATTTCCTGTTGTGGAGTTCAAGGTGAATTTCATATGTTATGATGTAGTGAAACTACATTAGCTTCTTGGAATGTATGAATCAAGGGGCTCATGATTTCTAGATTAGAAAAATATACCACCAGCAAGTTAACTATTGGTGACGAGTTATCAATTTCAGCTGTATCCAATGCTGCTTCTCTCTTTGCAGGCCCATTGTCCACTGAGACCCTTTTGCATGAGCCTACTTTGATGGGTTGCTTCCAGTCGAAGACGAATAAAGACACACCCGGTTACGAAGAGCCCATTATTCTTGCCGCTGAAACACCTTGTAAGTGGAAAATGTAATCTATTTGCTTCTTGGGGACTCCAGCCACATCCTGATCTTAGATTTTTAGTTAGATCCTGGAAAATATGGCCAATTCATGTAGGAAAGTGAAGGATTAACATCTGAAATATTTGCTTGCAGTTACTGTAAGTGAAGTAGAGGCATTGTATCAGCTCTTCAAGAAGCTAAGCAGTTCGATAATTGATGATGGTCTGATCCACAAGGTAAGGAAGATGGTTTCATATGCTGTGCATGCTCATTTGTGAGACTTTCCTGCTAGTACATAATATGGTTAAATGGATAGTAGCATCTCTAACAGTTCATCCCTTTCCCTGACCAGGAAGAGTTTCAGTTTGCACTCTTCAGGAACAGAAACAAAAGGAATCTTTTTGCAGACAGGGTATGCTGCTTCAATACCCTTTTTTTTTTCTGATCTCAAGATGATCAATTAGTGTTATACTATTAAAATCTTTCACCTTGTACAATGATGTGTTTTCTTTCTTTCTGAGTTCTTTTCTTTTGTATCTTTTAGGTGTTTGATTTATTTGATGTCAAGCGCAATGGCGTAATTGAGTTTGGAGAGTTTGTTCGATCTCTTGGTGTTTTCCATCCAGATGCACCAGTTGAAGACAAGATTTCTTGTAAGTCTTACTTCTGTCTATAGGAGAATATCTTGGTATGCACCCTTTACAAGACAGAAACCATTTGGAGAATATATATGTATGCCATTTCGTTTGTTACCTTCTAAGTGGAAGAGGTCCTTTTCTGCAGTTGCTTTCAGATTATATGATCTCAGACAAACCGGCTTCATCGAGCGAGAAGAGGTCAGCACTTAATTGTTAAATTTTTTCCTCGACCATATCTTGTGTCTTCAGTAGGAAGTTACTTTCGTCGCTTATTGTTAACTGCAATCCTGTAATCAATTGACAGCTGAAGGAGATGGTTTTAGCACTTCTGCATGAATCAAACCTGATGCTATCGGATGAGGAAGTGGAAATAATCGTAGATAAGGTAAAACAAGGAAAATAAAAGCCCTCTTGACCATTGTTTTTTCGATCTTATTCCGTTTGGTCCAAAAGCTGACATGTTTGTTCTCTGGCAACTGACCACAGACGTTTGAAGACGCCGACTCGAAAAGCGACGGTAGAATAGACACGGAAGAGTGGAAGCAATTTGTGAAGAAGAATCCATCTCTTATAAAGAACATGACATTACCATACTTAAAGTGAGTTGCCTATTAGTCTCAGGAAAAAAGAAACATTCATGGACACAGAATGCTCTCTGGTGCAGTATCTTCGATGTGATCACTCATGTTATTGGATGTTGTGGTGCAGAGATATAACGTTGGCGTTTCCTAGCTTTATACTAAGTTCTGAAGTTGAAGATTCAGATGTATAGCCCTTACATCAGCCCCACACCGAGACGGTAATGTTTATGGCTAGTTTCCATCATCAGCACGCAGCACTCCTGGATCGAAAGCAGTTAGTGGAGATGACAAGAGTGCACAGCAAGAACTTGCAGTTTTGCTGTGTTCGTGGTGCAAATGCCTCTATTATGATTCAAGGTCGGGGTTGAAAGAGGGGCAATACCAGTGTGTAATTGTAAATATAGCATGTTTTCTGGGGGATATTAGTGCTATGTTCCAGTTATGGCAATTTTGTTGTATAGTAGTTGTGCCGATCGTATGATATTCCCTGAGTTGCTAATGCTATATATTTGTAGGTTTGCTGCTTGGTGTTGCTTTGCTTCTTGCTGCATCCATCCCAAGTTTTGGACTCAACCAAAAAGATTGTTCTTACTGAATGCTATTCATTTTCTGTTTTTCGTCCTTACGGCGAGACATTTCTCAGGATGCCAAACATGAATCTGGACTGGACAATTTGTGCTCTATATGATTCAAGCCTGGGTAGGAAGTCCCCCACAATAATGCAAGAGCTCTTTTCGTCGAAAGAAATAGTACAACGATTCTTTTGTTATCATTCTTGGAATTCGTTGTCTTCTCCATGTAAACACCATATTGTAGAACTTTAATCCATAAACTAGATATTTAGCCCGCGTTTCACGGCGGACCGTTTGATTACATCAAATCAATTTCAATTCTCAACTTGAAAACTATTTGTTTTCTATTCTATGGGTCCCTTCTTAATAATAAAGGGAAAAACATATAATTTCTTTAATGGTATTTCTTTTAAATCAAGACAAAATCAAAGTGAATCAAATTCAAGTTCTCAATCTTTGAGTGGTTGCATCCTTGCAAGAGATGATGCAACTTTAGTAACTTGAATATCACGTTAGACATTGACTGTAACTCTGCCTTTGTCATGGACTCGGTGGGTCATTCTTTCTTCTTGCAACATTAAGAGTTTAATGAATTAACAAAGTTAATAATACTATGATCCGTGGTTGAATGTCACGTATCCGCATATCCTCCATACTGGTAATCAGCAAAGGTTTTGATGATTGGTGCATCATGAGCATGAAAAAACCCAAAGTATATTGTGATCCTTACCACTTTTGACTTCAGAAAAACTGCAAGCAAATAAGAGCGTAGGATACATATGAGATACTTAAACTCCTGAACATGAAGATTGCTAATGAGGTCCAACCATATATGTGCCATGAATTAATACAATGGATGTTGGACTTTTGGAGCAGAGATAATTTAGTATAATAAATGACACTAAGCTACTGTCATAATCCTTTTCCAACAAAGAGGAGCATCACATAATTTTGATGCTAAATGAAAATCTTAGAACTCGTTCTGCTACAAACTGAAAGCAACCCTTACTGTCAATCCCTCTAGGTGCTCCTTGTTCTTCTAAATTGATCATTCCTTTAACATTTTGTAAGGGCCTGCATGGTTCTACATTCAGTGATTCTACCATAGCCAGCCCCCTTAATTACTCCCATTCAATGATTCTACATTTCACCCGTATCCACCACTATTAAAATACATATATGTAAGGGACTGCATGGTTCTACAACTTGATATCTGCACAACTCCTTCAGCAAAAATGCAGGCATTTGATATCTGCACAACTTAAAATCAACCACTTTAATTTATAGCTCTATCTTCTATCACAGTTCATACATTTTCTGTTCATTTAAGTTATAACTTACCGATGTTCAAATATGTTTGATCCTTCATGAAGCCCCATCGACCTAGAGCAAAGCATGGCAGCCTTGGAACTTGAATCATCATCAAGTCCAATGACTGTTGTTCTATGGAATCCATTATTTGCAGCGCCAGTATCACTCTAGGGTGTGCAGTATTTCTTCAATGGTGGGACTAAAACCCCTGACAAAACATCATTGGTTCTGCCTTGTTAGAGCTAACTTCATTGCATGATCAAATCAAACTCAACCTAGAAAATCAGTGACTTGTTCTTAAGTAATAACTACTGAAATTCCAGTAAGCCTTAACAGCTTGTTTGTTTTGAGTAATCCCAAAACCCAACAACAGAAAATTATAAACTTAAATACTATCATATGTGTTTGCATAAAAATACAATTACAGAACTGGAGTGGAGAGAAATCACTTGGATAGAAAAATTAGTCTATGCATAAGATAAAGAGAAGATGATAATGAAGCAAGGGACTATGAGTAGAATGAAAATGGGCAAAATACCTTGATGGCTGCCTCAAGCCCAATTAGTTCAACTGAATTACAGAGGAAAAATAACCAGCAAAACTCATAGCACACAAATCATCAATTTCAATTGCATATCGATTTTAAAGGGGAGTGGCTGTTGAAGAATGACGGAGAGGAGAGTGGGAGCTTACAAATGGTATTAGGTATTGGAGCCGCTGCTCTTACAGAAACTCATGCTCAACAACGAAAAAATCCACATAGAGGATTTGCCTAGAGATCAACCCACCTCCAGCTAGAAGCCACCATTCCCATCTCCAAATTTATCTATAGGCTGTGAATCCGTGGAGAAGAATGAACCATAGTTGAGGAAGCTTGCAGGAAAGGGTATTTTTCAAGGGAAAAGATTGCCTGAATAAGGAGAAGAAGAATTGAGGAACCAAATTTTAGGGCTTAGGATCCCTTTCCTCTGCTTCTTGTTTTGGTTCCGCAGAGAAGAATCATAGAGAATAAGAGAATGATTGGCTGAGGAAAAGAACAGAAAGAGAGAGAGAGATAAGGGCCAGAAGGAGAAAGGGATAAAAAGAGCAACAGGTGAGAGGAGATGAATGGTCGCAGTGCCGTAGAGAAGAACGAAATAACAGAGGCAAAAGGAGTTGGCACAGGAATCTAGGGATATGATCCAACGGCTGTAAATGGACAGGCAAATCACTGATCATTGGCCATGCTTGAACAGCCCAAAGGAATGAACATGAGCTCACCTAATTTCGCCCACACTGAATCCAGAATGCCTTCCGTGAACAGTAACTCTGATTTTTTCTTGGCGAACAGTACCTCCGATTTTTTAGGAACTTGGGACTTAATAATTCTAATAGTTATGCACATTAGATTCATGAGCAATAGTGACGATATATATGCTTCCATCTAACAAATTATTATCTTGACGAACCATTGCTAGCAGTTGACATACAAAAAACAAGATTTCGTAGTATAGGCCATACTAGTCCACACTCCAGTCCACAGGGACATCTTTTGATGAAGTTTATAATTTGAGGACTAAAACGCAATACAATCCTTCTCTAAAAAGTCGAAACAATTCAGTTGGGGGTGTTTGTGGATGAGCCAAAAGTAGAGGAGCCAAAAGGTCATTAAACCTTTTGAAATGGGAGTTACTATTTGACGCCCTAAATTTTTAAATTCTATCGCCCTAAGCCATACGAATTTACAAAACTGTCCTTGATTTAATTTTATGGTTTATTATCAGGGCGATAAATTGAAACGATTAGCCACAATCAGCCACCACAAAGTAAGAGTTAGAAAGACCATACATCCAGACGGTAGCACAGTCAAAATCTATCCAACGATTCATAAGAAACTAAGCATCCGTCGCAGTCCAAATTGAGCATCAGAACAACAATCAATTCATTGTATATCAGACACAACTCTAGATAAAGAATGCTAAGCTAACATCGGGAAACCTGCCTACAGCCTGCGGGCTATGGATTTTCAACCCATACCGTCGGAGATGCACAAAATAAAATAAAATAAACGACGAAAGCGAGCGGCGACGGCAATGAGCGGCGACGACCGACCTTCTTCAACGACTGTAGCGAACGGTGACATTTAGTCTTCTCAACTCGATGGCCGTGTGGGATCGGTCGGAAGCAGAGGCCTGCACGCGACAAACTTCTCCTCTCCTCGGTGGGCGCAGAGGTCGGACATACAGGAGATGGCGATGAACCTGCCCTTCCTCTTGCGGTGGGGTTCTTCTCGCCGGGCAGAGAGCACAGGGCGGCGGCGGCTGGGTCGGTGCTTTGTTGGGGAGAGGAGAAAGGTACGACGCTAACGGCCGGGTTAGTTTTAGGATTAGGTTATTTTGTGATCAGGGACAAAATAGTCTCTTTGTGTAAATCTAGGGCGATAAATTCAAATAGTTAGGGCGACGATTAGAAATTCAGTTTGAAATTGAAGACCCATTGCTCTCGTCGTCGTTGTTGAAATCCGGCAGTCGGGCTTTGGGTCCGTATCAGCATCTCATTAGCTCATAGCTATTCCAAAGCTTCTTCTTTAGGGGTCGTTTGCTTCAAGGATTTGGTACATGGATTTGGTACCAAAAAACCAACTATCAAGGATTTAGGTACAATCCGTTGTTTGCTTGCACATTTTTTGGAGACCAAATCCGTGGGGCCCACGGATTTTAAGGGTCCAAATCCGTGGACCCCACGGACTTATAAATCCCACATATTGATGTGGGATTTGGAATATGGCATAAATCCTTGATGAGATTTTACCTATATACCCTCATGCCCTTCTAATATTCCAAGGTTGACCTCAAATTTAACTATTATACATTATAATTAACAATAAATTAATAATATAAACGTTCAATTAATGTGCAAACATGAGTTATATTTTTTATATCATTTCTTGTGTTCTAGTTTTCTTTGACCTTTTTCATGGAACGTGTAATTCTTTGTTCTCCCGATTCTAATATATGTTGTTATATGTTACTTTTGAAAAGGAGGACAAAGAATTGGTAATTGATTATGTTACGTTAAAAGTTAAAAAGAAATTTTCTCGTTTATTATTATTGTCCATGTGGCAACATTATGCTTATTAGTATGTATTGTCCTTGTTTTGTGTACATATCATAAACATGTCAAACATATAGAAAATGATAGTAAGGTAATTTTGAAGTTTTGTCCTTGTTTTGTGTACATATCATATACATGTCAAACATATAGAAAAGGGCAGTAATGTAATTTTTGACTTCAAGTAATAAATCCCACACCTTTAAATCCATGATAAAAACATCCCAACAAACAAAGGATTGTTACAAATCCATGATGTCTCAAATCCTTGATAAATCCTTG
The DNA here is from genome assembly GCA_946122785.1 of Linum tenue. Taxonomy (NCBI): domain Eukaryota; kingdom Viridiplantae; phylum Streptophyta; class Magnoliopsida; order Malpighiales; family Linaceae; genus Linum; species Linum tenue. Next base: position 49,603,790 of record CAMGYJ010000009.1, on the reverse strand, counting down.
GATTTTTAAATTACAAAACTCTCATTTTTAAATCCTTAAAGCAAACGACCCCTTAGTTTTCTCTTTTCATCAGTAAGGTGAGCGGCGGCCGAAGGTGAAGGAATTGTTAGTCAAAGCTTGCAATTGGTTGTCGTTAATCACAGAGGGCTGAGGAGAGTGCCGCGGCGGTGAAGAATTTGTTTCGTCGAAGTTCACCATCGCCTGTACGTTTATTCTATCTACTTGCTCTTTTTTTCCCCCTCTCTTGTTCAAATGGCGCATTGGGTTGTAGGGTTACAGTCCCAATTAATTTCTCTCCGCCATATCTATCCGTCTAAGCTTCAGCGATTTCCCTTCCAAAATCTTTCTGGGTTTGTTTTGGCTCAATCCACATAGTGATTGCTGTAGAAGAATCAAGTCGTGGGTGGTGGCTGGTGCTGCCGTTTGTGGTCATTTGGGCAATAGTTGTTTAACGTTCTGTCCCTCACAGTTTCAGTCAGTACTTTTTCGAGAATTCAGATGGATTGTTTCTTGCCCAATTTGGATTTTTGGTGGAGTTGTAAATGGTAGTTAGTTTTGGACTAGGCTACCAAAGGAATGATTGGTAGCATGAAAGGGTTTCAGTAGGATAAGTGGAATGTTGGACCAATTGATTATGGGAGGAGAAATGGGGTAGAGAGTTGAAGGGACTCTGTTGATAAAGTCGATTCATTTACATGAAGAAAAACTTCTTACTTGTCTACTCTAGTGATCCAATTGATTTGCTTATGATGGCAATAACTGCAAGCTCACCTGGGATGCCTTATGCATAGCTACTTCTTTCTCATTTCGATCATGACCACTGTTATCTAGACATCAATGGTTTTAGCTGATGCTATAGATGCTTGGTGGAGAACTACAAATTGTTATTCTTTCCCGAAAATTTGTTTTTCGTTTGAATGCATCATAACTAGAACATATTCTTGTCTACATCGAATGTTCCATATGACATATTAGCTGCTACAAGTAACATAATGCTTTTCTATTTTCTTCCTTGAGAGTTGGATGATTTTGTTTCTCTTTTCCTGATTGCTGAGTTGCCTCCGGTGATCTCATTTCTCAGGAGGATCTCTGAAAGATGCAGACATTGGGTGATTTTAAGCTCCCCCAGTTTTTCAATTATCCACCGTACTTCACGTAAGTGTCTGCCTTTTCCATTCACTTATTCTTGCTGTATTCTACTAAGGATGGCTCCATTTACTCCATCTAGTCTGCATTCGTAATGTCTGCTAACTCCCTGTAGATAAGAACATAATACAGTTGCATGTCGAGGAGTTGCATAGTCGGTTGGGTTACTAAACATGGGCAGTAGATGTATATCCATTATGAATGATAATTGCAACGACATTGAAAGCCTCATTGGTCATTAAGAATGTAGTATTCATACAGGCTAATATATTTTGAACTGGCTAAGGAGAGTAGTAAATTAAATGTTTATCTGCTGTTCTTCTATGGGCAGAGCAGTTACACTGTTATCACCCTAGTTCTTGTGCTGACATATTATGGCATCCCCTTGCCTTCAGTCTGAAGAAGTTTGGGTAGAAAAACTTGTGGAGAACAGCATGTATTTAATAGTTTGGGTATAAGAAAACTAGTTCTTGTGTAAGTTCATACTATGGCCTACAATTGATTCTCTAACAGATGAAGAACATTGGGTCTTCTAATGACCACTTGTTATAGATACCTTGTTCCTTTCTGGCGGAAAAAATAAAAAATAAACATGTGTTCCTTCTCCTATCCCTCCAATCAATTGTTCCTTTTCTTTTCACCTTCATGATTCTAGTTCAGGTTTCAATGAGATTGCATAGTCTATTTTCTTTTTCCTTCTTTTCTTCTATTGTTTTTCACATCATGGTTTTTATCATGAAGTTTGCAACCAGTAAGAGACACTCGAGACAAGCAGATTCAGCTCTGGAAGGAACTTATCCTTGACTACTGTAGAACCCAGAAGATATTTGTAATTGGATTAGAAGAAGAATTCCCTCTGTTTGCAAATCCTGCAATTGAAAGTAAGTGTTGTTCACTTGGGCAGTTTATATTTTGCTATTTGATTATATTGAACTATGAAGATTGAAATTACTACGCTGATGAATTATGAACTTTACATCCCAGTGGTTTGACACTTCTTGATTCTGATATGATAATAAGGGTTGGGTAATTTTTGTGTTTTTTTTTCTTTCTGTTTTTATCTAATTCTTGGTCTGGTATTGACTGGCAAAGATGCTCTGGGTACTAAATCTTGGGTCCTTTGTTAACTTTTGAAATTTGGACTCGTGCTGGCTGATATGCAATGGTAAATCATAGTCGTTGCATCTATTGTAGTGGCTTTTTGCTGGTTGCTTTGTTCCTTTAAATCATGGTTTGACACATTTGTCCAATTTGCTGTAATATTTTCCTTCCTATTGTTTCCTCTTCCTTTTTGTGCAAATTAGTTTTAGTCACATTGTAAGGCTTGTGTTAACCTGCAGGATCTCTAAGTCATGAAGCGAGGGAGGCATTTCTTTCGGCATTGGTATCAGAAGTTTAGTACTTTTCGCTTACCCTAATTCTTTATTGTTTTCCTGCACTTGGTTTCCTTCCTTTTACTTACTATCTGTATGCCAATGAAGTATCTATCCTCAACTATGGTTTGACAGGCAGAGTGTCTCAATGTATTGGTTTTACTCAAAACAGGTCGTGCCGAATGGTTAGATAAAGGACATAAGAAATGTCTTCTTCTCTGGCATCGTATTCAAGATTGGGCAGATATTATCTTAAATTTTGTAAGCCAATCATGACTTCCATAGTAGCTATACACTCACTTGATCTCAGTAGTTCTTTTCTTTCTCAACTGATATACCTGAAAAAAATTTATCAGGTCAGAGAAAACGGCTTGGAGGATGGTGTTACAACCATCGAAGAGATGAGGTCTGGGATTGAATCACGAGGAACAGGTAACTTCAGTGTAGCGATAAGAAGTATCCCACTGCATATACATCCAATCAACATAGCTAAGTGATAATGTGAACAGAAAGGGTGCATAAATCATTCCCGGGTTGTTCCTGTGTACATAAGCTCCACCTTATAATTTGGTTTCCCCTATAACATATCTGTGAACTGATGGAAAAGTTTATTTGCCTATATTAGAGCTTCACGGGATTGATCGAACAATTCTGATGCGAGCACTGAAGCTGTTGGAGAACAAAGGAAAACTAGCAATCTTTAAGGGAACTTCGACTGATGACGAAGGTGTTAAATTCTCTGTCTAGCATCTCAGTCTGTAGTTGTAAGTTTGAAGGGATGTTGTTCTTGGTAGATTGGTCTTGTTGGTGATTCAGTACAAAGACCATTGATCATGAATAATTTCATTGAGTTGATGATTGTCAGTTTAAAGCTGAAATCCACAAGTTCCAGATCTTTCATTAATCTCATTTACTTGTCAAATGGAGTAGGTTGATGTGCTATGTTGTTTGATGCTTGTAACCCAAGCTTTAGTTGATGCATGACACTTTCTCATATATATATATATATATATATATATATATATATATATATATATATATATATATATATATATATATATATATATATATATAAGAGAAAGTGTCATGCATCAACTAAAGCTTGGGTTACAAGTATATATATATATATATATATATATCATATATATATATATATATAAGAGAAAGGACAATGGTCGACAAATAGTCAAACCATCGATAACAAAACTTTTTTCGTGATACTACGGCAACTCTTTGATACCCGTATGGCGTGGCAGTATCCGTGACTTCAACTTATAAAGGTGAAAATCATGGCATGAACCATGCTAAAAGTGAAGTAGAAAAGCAAATCCTAACCAATGTTAATTTGATTTCAGGGTAGCAATGAATGGTGGTTATGATGAGAATTTGGTCCAACCAAAAGGATGCGACAAATTCTCTGAAAGTGTCATTTAAATTATACATCCATATCTTATCCAACGAGTAGTTATGTGTGTACGAATATACCTGCAATAATACTTTATGACTTGAATAATAGATGACCCGCCTATAGTGAAGTATAACAAATCCAGCAAAATACACTCCCTATTGCATCTTACCAATAAAACCCAAGCCAATTGATATGGTGTTGATGCATTGTCCTCGTCCCAATCCAAAATAATTGGGTTCGTCCGATTCGTCCAAGTGAATGGATATGTGGAAAATGTTGCAAATAAGAACTAATTTTGTGTGTCATTCGTTATACATACATTCACTAGATTAGGGATATCTAACAAATCGATAATTATTAAATTTTATTTCTAACTAAGTTTGTCAACAAATTATAAATATAACTAACATAGCGATCATTTTGTTCATCTTAACGAAACTTTTCGTGAAAATTATGCATATTTGCAGCTAACTCTCTCGAATTACTTGTCCCTGTAATTATGTATCATCTTAGATGATGAATGGATTACAATGATTTCCATGTCATCTGATTAACTTGAGTGACTGACATGCTAATGTGGTAAAAAAACCAAAGTGGTGGTGACTATTGAAAGAAAACCAAAGTTCAGTGGCTGATGTATCACTAATCTCAAAGTTCAGGGACGTAATTGAGCTGCCAAAACAGAATTTCCCACCGATCGGATAATCCATCTATAATTCAACGGTATGGAAAAAAGAAACAGAGAAGAAGACCGAATCAGAGATCCATAGCATTTCCGATTGATCGCTTACAGACACAGTGACAGAATCCAGTTCCCTCACTTCCTCCTCAATCCATTGCACTTTTACATTACTCTTTCCCAGGAATCCCGTAATCTGCCATATCCCATCTCTTTCTTTTCTTTACACATTTCTTCTGCCTTTTGAGCTATTCCGCTTTCATGGCCGCTGATCGATTCATATGATTAGCTTTTCAGGTGGAATAGAGGTACTCGGAATCCATTTCTGTAAAAAGGGTCTTCTAATCCATCAGTTGGGAAAGCGAAAAGTTGCGATCTTGTCTTCTTCCTGGTTTTGCTTCGTTGTCTGACTGTGATCGGATCCATGGAGTTATGCTCTCCTTTGACCGTCAGATAGCAAACTAGTTCGCCACTCACCAGGCTGCTTAGCGGGTAAGTTCGTCTTAGAAGTGGGGTTTCCTTGGCGTGATGTTATCTTTATTGCTTCTGTGATCTATTTTCCTTCGTTTCTGGTTCTGAAATCTCTGGAAATGTGGCTCCATGTTTATACTTCAATTTATTGAACTTGGTCGATGGTCATTGATATTGTGAACAATGTATTTGAAATCCATTTCAGAAGCAACACTGTAATTGACATTGGCTATACTGATCAAAGGTTTGTAAGTTTGCTCATTTGATCAACTACTCGCATGTTAATCTGTTGCAGATTAAACGAGAGTTTAGTGGCTTCGTGGATACTGTAATGCAATCAGCTGATGAGAGTGAGAACAAGAAGTTGAAGCGATCAAACGATATGCCTGTAACTGAGAGTACCAATCCACAAAACATGGACGACTCTATCTTCTTTCCGGTGGAAGAGATTGTTCAATCGCCTTTGCCTGGATATGTTGCACCAAGTGCGATCAGCTTTAGTCCGGATGATTCATTGATAACTTTCTTGTTTAGTCCTGATCATTCTCTCAATAGAAATGTCTTTACTTTGGATCTCAAGACTGGTAAGCAGGAATTGCTGTTTCGTCCCCCTGATGGCGGACTTGATGAGAGCAGCATTTCACCAGAAGAAAAATTGAGAAGGGAGCGTTCGAGGGAGAGAGGTCTTGGAGTGACTCGGTATGAGTGGGCCAAGTCTAGCTCGAAGAAGAAGAAGATTATGGTGCCATTGCCTGCTGGGGTGGGTTGGCTTTCTTTTCAGGATGCTAATGCTGTAAATTGGGGTTTTAAGCTTGCTAATGGTACATCTTCCATTGGTGGCAGATTTATTTCCAAGAATTTTCTTCTTCGAAGCCTCAACTGAAGCTTCCAAGCTCACCAACTTCTCCCATCATTGATCCTCATCTCTCTCCAGATGGTTCCATATTAGCTTACGTTAGAGATAGTGAGCTACATGTTCTAAATCTCTTGCATAATGAATCTATACAGCTAACTTCTGATTCCAAGGGCCATCAAGTGGTAAGTTCACATTGTCCTTGTTTTTTATGAGGTTAAAGTAAAACACCACTAGTCATCTATTTCTAGATGCAGGATAAATGGTTAAAAAAGGTTTTAGTTCAGTTGTTAGTCATTGTGATTGTGAAAATTACTGTTTTCTCATGAGATGTGACTACCTAAGCATGACAAAATATCTCTTACATTACTTTATACAGTACTTTGGTCGTAAACTTTGAGAAAAGAATTCAAAATTTTGCCTACTAGCTAGTGTATCACATTTCAAGTTAATTTTTGTTCGATAAGGATGTGCTATTCTGTTGAGATTCTTTTTATTGTTGAACTGACGTTTCTATGTTTTCTTCAGACTAATGCTCTTGCAGAATATATTGCCCAGGTAAGGAATCATCCCATCCTTGCTTTTATATCTCTTAACCGATCACTTCTGCAAGTTTGGACAACATTTTGCTGAGGTTGTTGGGTTTAAATGACTACAGGAGGAAATGGACAGGAAAAATGGATACTGGTGGTCCCTTGATAGCAAATTCATCGCGTTCACTCAGGTCGATTCATCTGAGATACCTCTTTTTAGAATTATGCACCAAGGGAAAAGTGCTGTTGGTTCTTCAGAGGCAGAGGAAGACCATGCTTATCCCTTTGTAGGTGCTTCAAATGTGAAAGTTCGTCTTGGGGTAGTTTCTGTTGCTGGTGGTCCCATCACTTGGATGGATCTTCTATGCGGTGGAACAGATAATGAGGAATATTTGGCCAGGGTGAATTGGATGCATGGAAATGTTCTCGTAGCTCAGGTTTTGAACAGGTCACACACAAAACTAAAGATCCTGAAGTTTGAAATCAGGACAGGGAAAAGAGAAGTGATTTTAGTGGAAGAACAAGAACCCTGGATCAATTTACACGACTGCTTCACTCCCCTGGACAAGGGTCTCAATCAATACTCCGGAGGTTTCTTATGGGCTAGTGAGAAAACCGGTTTCAAACACCTTTATCTGCATGACGAAACTGGAACATGCTTGGGACCAATCACAGAAGGCCAATGGATGGTTGAGCAACTTGCTGGTGTTGATGAGGCTGCAGGTTTCATATATTTTACAGCAACCCTAGATAGTCCTCTGGAATCGAATCTTTATCGTGCTAAATTGTACCCGGATCATGGCACCAGAATCTCAGAGGGTCCTTTGAGATTAACCCATGGTAAGGGGAAACATGTGGTTGTTCTTGATCACCATATGAGGAATTTTATTGATGTTCATGATTCCATTGATTCTCCACCTAGGGTTCTACTTTGTTCCTTGCTGGATGGAAGTTTGATAGCACCTCTTTATGAACAGTCAGTCGCCATTCCAAGATTAAAGAAGCTTGAATTCGATCATCCAGAGATCGTTCAGATTCAGACAAATGACGGGACTTTATTATATGGGGCTTTGTATAAGCCTGACCCAGTGAAATTTGGACCGCCACCATACAGAACTGTAATTAGTGTGTACGGTGGTCCTGGTGTGCAGTGTGTCTATGATTCTTGGATAAATACAGTTGATATGAGAGCACAATACTTTCGGAGTAAAGGCATCCTAGTGTGGAAGGTCTGTGAGTTCTAACTTGATTGCTCAAAATTGGTTTACTCAGTTTTCTTTTCGGTCATACTACCTGAATATGCATTAAATTTGTTCTTCCAATCCAATTGATAGGCAGAGTCATTTTTTCCATTCAGATTTAATCAATTTGTGGGATTTAGGGCGAATAGTTGTTAATAAAGTCAGTTTTAAGAAGAAGAAGAAGAAAAAACATTGTTTGTCTTACTTAGTAAGTGAACTTGTTTTATCAAGTCACTTGAGCGAAAATTCAGACACCAATACTAATAATGGAATTTGCTTGCTCCCTTCTCACAGTTGGATAACAGAGGAAGCGCTCGACGAGGGCTCAAGTTTGAAGGCGCTCTCAAATGCAATGCTGGAAAAGTTGATGCAGACGATCAACTAACAGGAGCTGAGTGGCTCATCAAACAAGGGCTAGCACAAGCTGGCCATATCGGGTTGTATGGATGGAGCTATGGAGGTTACATGTCGGCTATGATCTTGGCCAGGTTTCCCGACACTTTCTGCTGCGCTGTTGCAGGTGCTCCTGTAACCTCGTGGGATGGTTACGACACATTTTACACAGAGAAGTACATGGGGTTGCCTCTGGAAAACCCTAGAGCCTATGAATATGGCTCGGTGATGCATCACGTTTACAACCTGAAAGGAAAGTTGTTGTTGGTGCATGGGATGATCGACGAGAACGTTCATTTCAGGCACACGGCGAGGCTGGTGAATGGGTTAATAGAAGCAGGGAAACCTTATGAACTGTTGATATTCCCGGATGAAAGACACATGCCGAGAAGACACAAGGACCGTGTGTACATGGAGAATAGAATCTGGGAATTCATGGAGAGGTGTCTGTAACATTACTTATCGCCTGCAACCTGTTTATAGCTGAGTGGTGTTGTAAGGTCAGTAAAGGAGTTGCTAAATTGCTCACATGTATTAACATTTCTCTCTTTGATCATACCTCTTACTGTTGTTGCTGCCTGATCTGGAGTGAATTTACTCGATTGCTGAAGGTAGCAGACACTCAGGAACAGCTTGCAAGACCGTTCCATGTAGTATGTTGTTCACTGGCTTTTCTGGGTATTTGTTTTCAAGTACCCCTTTGTTATTGTTGACTTGTTGTACCAATTTCAGTATTTGGAGCAAGAAACCAATTTTTCTTTGTGTTGTTGTGGTGCCCAAAAGACAACTATGATAGTTGCTGCAGTAAAATTTAATCCAAGGGTTTTCACTGTCATGGAATGCTAAAGGATTACTTGTTACTACGTTATGGTGGTGGGGTTGGAATGAATTGGTCCTGTCTGATGTTATCAAGTGGTGGGTCCATCAAGCGTGGTTGTCAACCCGCTGGTCGACTCGTGGATTGACCCAAACCTGGTGGGCGAAAAAACGAGTGTCATAATGCGAGTTAACTTGAATTAAGGTTTCCGAGTTGGAGATTGCTTTAGATGTAATTTATATAATTTATAAATGTATGAATAATATAATATTTTTTTCATATGACTAAAGCGATCAGATCATAAACCCTCAATCCACTTACTCGACTAGGTTAACAGACTAAACCAAGTTGACAACCTTGGTCTCGTGATTTACTTAGCTCTTTGCCATGTTGAATGACTAACTATACTTAACAAAAAAAAGGGGGTTCATGTCCCTTTTTATGATCCCAGGAAAAAGGGGAAAAAAAGAGAGCTCATAGAACAGAAGATAAGAAAAGCTCAATACAACAGTATTGAAGGAAAAAGAGAAAACAGTAGAGGCTGTAGAAGAGGCAGGCTACATAGGGAACCGAGGAGAAAAGAGGCAAAGGCACATTCACAGAGAAGTAGGCTCTGCCTGCCTAGCTTAGGTAGATAGAGAGAGAGTTTCCAGACAATACATACAAGAACTTTCCATGGTGTTTTTGGTGTACTACTGAGGAAGAAGAAGAAACCGAAGAAAATTGTAAAAGATAAAGCTTGTTTCAGGCGTCCCCACCACCATTTGTCCGTGCGTGCTGCCGCCTGCCGGTGCCGGACAAAACTGCCGGACACCGCCAATAATTCTAGAGTCAGTGGACCTCTGGACTTGTGGGTGTAAGTGTAATGTGAACAAACACCAAACCAGCCACAATCTCAAAACCTCATCATCCATATCTTCTTCTTCTTCAGCCAACAAGCCGCCTGAGTTCTTATCCTCGGTTTCACATCATCTTTTCCACCCCCTTCCTCCACCAAGGCCCAATCAGTCGCAGTCATGATGATAATCCTTCATCCATGTGTATGTTACTTCGCTGGTTTTAGGCTTTTAGCTACATATCTTCACCTCTGCACTTTTTCATCCTAAACAAACCGAAAAATATGAGTTTGATAATGACTCAGTAACCGCACGTACATATCGGCTGCTCAATGATTCAAAACATTCAAAACCAAGATGGAATTTGATTCCTAGTCTTCTTAATATATACAGCAAGAATGCAAGCACCAACCAAGATGAAATTAGATTTGTGGTTCTTGTGCATAATTGTAAAGCATGCAACTCAGCTTCTTGGTGTTGGAATCACAAATCTCTCCTGGAGTTTAATCATATCACTAAAGAAGTGCTACAGAATCGAGTAATTTGTTTTTCAACTTGGGTTCTTCTAAGATTGATTATATTTCTAAGATTGACGATAATAACATGTTATGAAACAAAATATCTTCTCATAAAATACGTGAAATGTTTAAGGCACTGTAGTGCAGCACATGAAGGCAGAGAAAGAAAACTGGAAAAGACACAGGTCAAGTCACTCAGAAGCGCGGAAGCCATTTTTTAACAGGAATGACATAACTCTACCTAACATACAGACACAAAATGGCAGCTATTAAGCAACTAGAGCCTAGGATTAGAATGACAGATGATTTTTAGAAGAACCCATGAACCATGGCCAAGTTTAGTTAACAGGTTCTCCTCTTTGTATCCTTACTTGTGGAGTTGTGGTGGCTCCTCTGCATCCTTACTTGTGGTGGTGAAAAGATTCCAACTTGCTGCGATAACTTTGTTCCAGTGACCTGCAAGCAGAAGAAGATAGAAGTAGTCAAGAAAGGACGACAGTACTTGAAAGAGGTAGCCAAGTTGAGGCATTGGGAACCAAATAATATAGAAGCAAGAGAGCGGCTTACTATGTCGGTGTTTGTTCTCTTGTGTACTTAGGTAGTTCTGTTATGCTGTAACAGATTCTGATGCCTTTCTCAGCTCAGCAATTCCTTCTCTAATGTGGTCCAGATGCTCTGCAAGTCACAACCATGTTAATAGAACAAACCTAAAACATAGTATCTGAAATGCATCTCAACTTGAAGCATTGAACTTACAGAGCAGTGCAATTTTAAACCAGCATAAAAATGAACGAAACGAATGAACTAACTAGTTCATGGAGGGTTCAGGGCTAAACCTTGGATAACTACAGATCAGCACAATTGCAACCAGTTGGCATAGACGGCAGTAGAGCTTCTGATGTCTTATGGCCCCTCTTAAGATTCCTCTGGTCATCCATAAACCATGAACTGTGCCTATATAATTTCCTTCCATGGAAAGGGACTCCCTGGGGACTTGAAATCATATGTAATCCATTAAGGCGTTGTCGTTTGCTTCAGAATCATTCTACAACAGGGAAGAAAGAAACTTGGATATATATTAGACTAGAAAGTCAACTAATTACTGCGAAAATCAGAAGAACGTTTAAGCACGAGTACCTCATAATATGATATATTGACATGGGGAATCATGGTAGGTCTAAATGGGCGTCATGGCTGCTGGACGACAATATCTACAAGGGAAGCATGCTGTTGAGCATTGAATAAAGCAATAATGTATATCCACAAGAGCCACAGGGCATAATGGAGAATTGATTCAAACACACATACATTGAAAGTAAGTTCTTTTATCTGAACAAAGATCGATATGTTAGTAAACAACATTTAGATTGACAAGTATAATGCTTGCTCTGCTACTCCACGGAGCTGAGCACCCTCATGAATCCTTCTACTTGTACCAACATCAAACCTGTTGACGTTGATCCAATGAACTCCCACTCCAAGTATTTCATCAACCAGCCCAAAGATCAAATCTTCACATAGCATCGAAGAAATCACATGCCCCTCCAATAATCACACAGTTTGGCCAACTAATAGTGTACTTTGCATTCCAAATATCAAATCTTCACATAGCAAATAGAATTCACATGGGATTGATTATCAGCAGAGACATGACTTACTACTTGTATTCTCCTTTTTCCAAATGGTAAGCAAACCTGCTAAACCCACCACCTTACAAGCAGAGGATTTGAGGTTGCCTCCGCTTGTTTGGAGACTATCGCAAGAGTCAGTCTCACCACAATATCAGATTCTAGCAAGAGGAAGCTGGTTCTGGAAATTAATCTTGCTAGATCTCCATCTGCTTGGTAAATTTCCAATCCTCTTGATTGGACGAAATTGCTGCTCTTGGAGGCTGTGGATCACTACAAATCCTTGCTAAAACGGTAAAACCTCCTGTTTTATTTTGTACAGAAGGAAAAAGAGAAAACAAAAGAGGGCTGCAGAGGAGGCAGCGACTGGTGAGAGAAGATGGAGGACACCTCGGGAACCGAGGACAAGAGAGGCAATGGCACATTCACAGAGAAGTAGGCTCTGCCTGCCTGCCTGGCCTACTTAGAGAGAGAGTGAGAGAGATTCCATACAATACATACAAGGACTTTCCATGGCCTTTTGGGTGTACTGCTGAGGGAGAAGCAGAAGAAGAAACAAAAGAAAAATGGTAAAAAGACGGAGGTTTTCTGCGGTCAGTCGTCCCCACAACTTTTTGTCCGCGCTGCCGGACAAAACTGCCACCACCGCCAATAATTCTACAGTGGACCTCTGTAACTATGAATGTAAAATGCAATGCGAACAAACCCCAAACCCACCACAAACTCAAAACCTCCTCATCCCCTCCATTTCTACTTCTCTTCCTCTTCTTCAACAGCAATCTTCCTTAGTTCTTATCCTTGGTTCCACATTTTCCTTTTCACCCTTTCTCCCCCTTCTACCTGGCGAAGTAGATAGTAACACTGTAACAATAGTCTCCTCCTTCCTGTTCCTGGGCTCCAGAGAGCTAGCTGTACAAGTATTAAGAGTACTGCTGCATTCAGTAGTTCTTCTTCAACAGCATTTAATACTTGCAGTTTTGAAACCCCCAACCTCCTCCCCACCTGGCGGGGAATCCACACCACAATCTAAGGAATATTTGTGCATTTATATCTCCAAGTAGCGGGAGTGCTTGTGAGCTGAAATGGGGTCTTCAGAGCTTCTCCTAATGGGGTTGCATTTATTGCTGCACCTCTTCTTCTGTTAGCATCACAATGGGAATGTTTGCTTGCTGCATAGTCCTTGAAATTTAAGGCTTTGCTGGTTGGGTGGGTGGATAGCTGCTGCTGCAAAAAAGAAAAACCAAATAAAAGAAGAGGAAATGGAGAGGCTCCTCCATCTCCACCAAGGCCCCATCAGTCATAATGATAATCCTCCATGTGTATGTTACTTTGCTGGTTTTAGCTACCTGTCTTCCCCTCTGCACTTTTCTCTTCCTTGCAACAGTTCCTTAACTAGGGAAATTTCATCAACATTCCTTAAACTAGCTAAGAGTACCTCATTTAATTTTTTGCTCCTCTGGCTCCTTCCATCCTCCTCCACCTCCTGCATTTATTGAATCTTCTGTTGTTGTTTTTCTGGAAATGCTAAGTATAAATCCCATTCCATCCCATGTCAGTCAAGCTTTTCCCTTTTCCCGTTTTCCTCACCTGGGTTCCAATGCCTGCAAAACCCAGCTCATAAACATGCACATATTTCCTTCTTTTCACCTGCTTTGTTTCTCTGAGACATTTTTTCATACAGTTTGCAGGCGACCCGTATCTCGAGTGCTTAGAGCAGCAGATTGCAACCACTGCAGCAAGTTTCAGATTCCAAGAGCGGGGGGAAGAGCGAGAAGCAGTACTAGTTCAAACCGCCGAGGAAGAGGAAGAAGAAAGACAGTTATACCCAGCAAGCTCCCCCAGCTTAGACGACGACACAATGCCGTTCCTTCAAATGCTTCAAACCGTCGATAACTATGGAACTACTTCGCCGGGGCGGCCACCATTCCCTTTCTTCAGCTTCCGAGAACCCAATTTCCAAACGCTCCTCAAACTCCAGCACCTCAAGAAGCTGCCATGGGATGTCAACAACAATTTCTCCTCTTCCTCTTTTGGCTGTTTCGATTCCGCTGAAATCGACCAACAACAACCCCAATTAGTTCCCCAATCTCAAATGATAGAGCTAGAGAGCTGCAATGTCACTCACGACTACCCCAGCTTCGTCGACTCTCCCGTCAAATCCGAAACCCGAGAACTTCCGCACCATCACTCCAGCTCCTGCCCAGAAGGAGTAAGCCCCGCCGGCGGCGAGCGAGCAGCCGGGCAAGACCGAACCGTCGACCCACCAAATCCCAGCTCCGCTCCTCTTCTTCCCTGGAGTGCTACCAACACCGAAGAAGCCACCAGAAACTCCGCGAAACCGGCCGCCGATGGTTCCTCGACGGCGACGAAGAAGGAGAGAAGGAAGAGGAAGAGAACGAGAGCGGCGAAGAACAAGGAGGAAGTGGAGAGCCAACGGATGACCCACATTACGGTGGAGCGCAACCGGCGGCGTCAGATGAACGAGCACCTCAACTCCCTCCGCTCCCTCATGCCGCCCTCCTACGTCCAAAGGGTAGTTTTCTCAATCCCTAGTTTCGAATGCTCTCATCTCTCTCATCCGATTATGTAACCCAATTGCACTGACGAAATTTTGGGAATTTTTTTTCAAAAAGGGGGATCAAGCGTCAATCATCGGAGGCGCAATCGATTTCGTGAAGGAGCTGGAGCAGCTGCTGCAGTGCCTGGAAGCGCAGAAGAGGATTCGACGAGACGACGCCGCCGCCGTGTGCGAGGAGGAGTTCCGGACAGCAGCAGCGGCAGCGCCGTCATCGGAGGCGGCGGAGATAGAGGTGACGGCGATACAGAACCACGTGAACTTGAAGGTGAAGTGCGAGAGGAGAGGGAGAGGAGGAACGAGAGGGCGGCAGCTGGTGAGAGCCATCGTCGCGCTGGAGGAGCTCTGCCTCACCGTCTTGCACCTCAACATCTCTTCCTCCGCTTCCACCGCCTTCTACTCCTTCAATCTCAAGGTAATTATTAAAAATTAAAAATCCAATTTAAATTAATGAAAAAACAAAAATCCCCCCTTTTTTTTTTTTGAATTTTGATTGTCAAACCGTATTTTATTGTTCTAGAGGTTTGACTTGATTCCCTTTCTTTTCAATCCCAAACTCCAACAAAAGCCTGCGGCTTGTCTAGTCTGTAAAGTTTCAGCCATTTTCACTGTTCTTTTTTCCATGGGAGATTCCACTGTTCAACAATTTTTCTCATCGTTTTTTTCGATTCGTAAAAAGTTTGATCGAGTGGTCGTAACGTGTTCGATAAGACGCTCGCGCGATAGCGCGTTATCTTTTCTTTCGTCCTGTGTTAATGGAAAAATATGTTGTTTGGATGATGCAGATAGAGGAAGAATGCAAGCTGGGATCAGCAGATGAGGTGGCAGCAGCTGTGCATCAGATCTTCAGCAGCATCATCAACGGCTAGCTACCTATATTGGCTGATCAGTTTTTAATATTTTTAGGGCAAGTCTGTAGCTGAATCTGTTGGTACGTAGGATTGAGACTTGAGAGTAGAGTGTTGGTTGAGTGTGGGAGAGGAGAAAAGAAAGAAAAAGAAGGGGCACGAATTCTGATGGGAGCTTTTATTGGTTTTTGTTTTGTGATGGGATCATGTTAACCCTACGTGTGCATATTCATTCCTTGGTTCTTGTTTTTGCCTTTTTTTTTTCAATGGATTAACGCTTGACCGAGTAGAGGCGAAACTAAAAATTTTAGAGTCGGTATGGGTAAAGTATAAGGACCTATTCATCACGAATGTTACTAGAGAGGTGGGGGAAGGGAATCGAGCGTTGTTTCTGGAATTCGAATATAGAGGCTTAGAGGATGATTATCGACCACAGCCGCATTCGCAAGATTTTCCGGATTGAATATAGGTATTGAGGGAAATATATCAAATAATTAGGTTGGAAGTTAAGAACGTATCGAGTTTAATTTTGAGGAGTTATTCAGTATCTGACATTGTGAGGTTGAGATCAATATATAATGAACTATTAAAAAAATACAGTTAATTAAATATAGTCCACAATCTGGTCCTTCTTCATTCTTTGGGGGGACTTCGATTAGTTTTTTATTAGACTTTTCGCATCTCAACTTCTCACCGTGACAATTTTTAATGATAAAAATTAAACCTACAAGCATTCACCCGATAAAAATGATTCGGATGATGGGTGTTTGACTCATTACATGAATGTACGTATGAAGGTAATTATTTTGGTATTCTAAATTACAAATATTTCATCAAAATATTTTACGATTTAGATTTATTTTAGGATATTATTTGGTATTCAATATGTGATATGGGGATATCTAGACTCTACAAATTCCCACTCATGCAAAATAACCCTTATTTATTACTCCCATTGTTTTCCAACTTGTAAATACACACATACAATACCGTAGAGCAAATATTTACACAATGTTTGTGAAACCATACTGTACGAGCGATCCAACCGTATAAACATCAGATCAAAGTCTAAACCTATAAATGATGTTTATTGTTTAGAAATATTAAATCGTTGAACAACGATTAAATCATGATTAAAATACCTTGCAACAAAAAAAAATGGTAGGGCATATATGGGACCAGACAATTATCAAAGGATGCCCACACTGATGGAGGGAAGCAATGATGGGTCTCTTTTTATATTGACCTTGGGGAGGGGATGAGAGGTCCTTTGTAGATATTGATGTATCATCATTCTGACCCTCCTCCTTTTCTCTCTCTATTGTCCACTTTTATTTTCAAAACAATACTCAATAGCAATAGTGCACTACTAGTCTATCTAAATGAAGGAACTAGAGCAAGTTTTTGGGGATTATGTACGGCAATATGACCCAATTTAGGTAATTTCTTCATACAATTATTAAGATCATATGGGTGTCCTTACCAATGTCATTGTCCTCCCCCCTCAATGGCATTCTTCTGTTTGATTCAACGGCAGCAGAAGGTTAGTTGAAGAAGTTTCTTCTATGGTAGTCAAAGAAGTTATCAAGACACTCAATTATGGTGCTCACACGTTCCCGTAGTGTTCCGCGTTTGTTGGATCGAGAATAGATGATACGCAACCATCAAATAGACGCGATGACATTTTTTTTAATAAAAATGACATTACGTCTATCGGACGGTTATAAAAGCATATGACTCCAATCTGAAGGACGCATAGCATCGTGCACGCGCGCTTTCACATATTTCATGTGAGCACAATAACAAAATTGCAAGAGGGTCGAGCCCAGTGGAAAGTTCACAAACATTATACAACCGTGGCCAGAGAAAACGAAAATTCAAAGGCCACACAACTAACTAGAAACCCAAGAAGGCCCAGACAAGGAGCCCAACAAAAGCTAAGGCCCCGTTTAGTATAGTTTTGTTGTTGTTGTGGTTGTAACATGGTTGTGTAACACAAGAGAAACCACAACAACATAAATATAGAAAACAAAAACATGTTTAGTTCGTAATTATGAGATATCTTGGAAATCGACAACAAGAAACAGAATCGCGTTTAGTTCTTTATAACAAAAAATCAGAATATTTCTCAATATATAGAAAAGGAAAGGCTTAATACCTTATTATGGCCTGAACTATGACCATGTTATCAACTTTGGCACGTGATTTTAGAAATTAACATCCTGGCCCAAACTATGCAGCATACTAACAAAATTGGCCTGGAGCGTGGTTTGACCGTTTGTTTGGACGGTCAACACCTTTGACCGTTAGTCAACTGTCCAGGTCACTGCCATGTCAGCACAAAAAAATTATAATTTCATTTTTCTTTTTATTTCCTTTATTAAATTAAATAATGACGAAAAAAATAAAAAAAATTCTATCAGAGGAAAACACGGTCGATAAGAGGATCGACGATTCTCACTCCCGACCACCTCAAATTCTTCGACAAAGCCCTCCGCTCCGCCTCCGTCCACGGAAGCGGCCACCGTCGCCTCCGAATCTCCCGCCTCGCCACCAAAAGTCCTACCCCCAAAATCGCCTTCCTCTTCCTCACGAACTCCAATCTCACCTTCGCCCCTCTCTGGGACCGCTTCTTCCGCGGCCACTCCCACCTCTACAACATCTACGTCCACTCCGAACCCTTCTCCGCCGTCCAAAATTTCCCTCCCCCTTTCGAATCGCACCTCATCCCCAGCAAGAAGACAGAGTGGGCTTCCCCTTCCCTAATCGCCGCCGAGCGGCGGCTCCTCGCCAGGGCGATTCTCAACGACCCATTCAATCTCTATTTCGCCCTAATTTCCCAGCACTGCTTCCCTCTCCACTCGTTCCCCTTCCTCTACCGCTCGTTATTAGGGGATAACCCCCTCAGGGCTTTCACCTCGCAGCCTCGCCACCGGAGCTTCATCGAGATCCTCGCCGATGACCCCAACCTCCCCGAGCGGGTCTGGAGTGTTTTCCTCTGTTGACAACGAGCAGAAGCGAGCTGCGAGT
The DNA here is from genome assembly GCA_946122785.1 of Linum tenue. Classification (NCBI taxonomy): domain Eukaryota; kingdom Viridiplantae; phylum Streptophyta; class Magnoliopsida; order Malpighiales; family Linaceae; genus Linum; species Linum tenue. The sequence continues at coordinate 49,585,441 of CAMGYJ010000009.1, read as the reverse complement.
GAGTAGACCGGCGACGGGGGATTTTTTTTGGGTACTGATTGAAAAGGAAAGAAGGCGAGGGGATAAGGTGGGGATGGGTGGCCGATTTTTTTTTTTTTTGTCATTATTCAATTTAATAAAGGAAATAAAAAGAAAAATGGAATTATAATTTTTTTGTGTTGACATGGCAGTGATTTGGACAGTTGACTAACGGTAAACGGTGTTGACCGTCCAAACAAACGGTCAAACCACGCTCCAGGCCAATTTTGTCAGTATGCTGCATAGTTCGGGCCAGGATGTTAATTTCTAAAACCACTTGCCAAAGTTGATAACATGGTCATAGTTCAGGCCATAATAAGGTATTAACCCAAAAGGAAACATGGATTGAGCTGCTGGGATCAAAATACTATTTCCAAAATTATCTGTGTCAATCGAAAGAACAATTTTGAAGAATTGGAAGATGGCTTTCCTTGAGCAACAAATGGATCACCAAGAAATAATTTGTTGGCTTTAATATCTGGTTAAAAGAAATGGAACCACAAGACATATCCTATAGAACTGTAAAGTTCAAATCCATGAATGTCATTGGGTTCGTCATCCTCTGAAATCCCATATCTTCATCCGCCGTCGGCTTCCATTACAAAAGAAACAATCTGGTCAGCGGCGACTCTTCCTCCTCCACCATCCACGGCCAACACAACTCCACCTGAGAAAGCCGGTTGGATCCGTCATTTATTTGTATTCGATCGATGGTGCAAAGAGGGCGATGGAGAGGACAGAGGCGGCGGGCGAGGGAAAGGGACGAGCGGCCGGCTGTGTTGTCACGCGGAAGAGAGAGCGTCGGCTCTGTGCCCAGCAAAGAGAGGAATTCTCGCGAGGGATAGATCAAGCCGGCAGCGAGGGAGTGATGGAGGACTTGAGGTTGGGCGATGATCTGGGTTCGTCCTTCCCCTCGAGAGGGAGAAGTCGACAGCGGCGGTTTTGGCTAGAAGGATAATGAGATGTCGAATAGGGTTTGCAAGTGGGTTGGGTGTTAAAAAGGAAAAATTGCTTTAGATGGGATTCGAACTGATGGACTGGTTTAATGAAATCAGACTCCCAACCAGGAAGAAACCCGTGTAAAATAGGTATAAAAATCATATCCAAAGCAATAAATTGTTGTTTCTCTGATTTGGGCCTGGTTGTGTGAATCTGATTCACAACAAAAAAATAGAAACCCAACTAAACATGTTTTTTCTTCTTGATTTTCACAATTTTCAGAAACACAACAGAAAACAAAAACAAGCAACAATACTAAACAAGGCCTAAGTTCTCAAACCCTAGTTGCACAATGATAGCTCTTGGAACCTCAACTTTCGTTGGACGCTTCAGGCAACGGCTTCTTCGATTATGGATGGCAATTTCGACCTGGTCCATTTTATCCGACCTATTTGGTCTGTTTTTGGACGGGGCGAGCATGGGTACTCTCATTGACCCGACCTGCCCTGACATGCCCCATTCTCGACCCATTCTTGCCTAAATTACTTGTAATCTTAGTCAAATTACTTAGAATTTTTCTTTTGTTACATCATAGTTTAGCTATCATAAAGTTGTAAATTAGTGAAAACCTCAATTTCTCCAATAATTTAACTATATTTATCATAATATTGTTTGTTTTATTGGTCTTATACTAAAAATAACGAAGATTTCTAATGTTTTCATATAAATTGTATACCCATTGGATCGACCTGCCCCGACCCACGACCCGTAATAAATTACCCGACATGTACCTGACCTGTCATGGGACGGGTCTAGTACCAAGAAACCTACCCCGAACCTGCCCCATTGCCATTCCTACCTTCGACCAACTGATGTCATGAGACGATGGTCCAAATAACCACCAAGAAGGATAGTTGGAGTCAACCTAACCGGATGGAGGGAAGCGGAAGCAACATGAGCAGCCTATGACCATTGCTCGTCGACCCAAACTCAATGAGCTCCTTTACGTCATAAAACAACAGGTTGACGTAAAGTGCGGTCGAAAGTGCGGTCGGTGAAGGAACAAGGAATGAATTCTATCTTCAAGCCAAGGCCAAACATCTCCAGAACACCGAGATCTACAGGATTGCAGCAAGTTGCTAGATGAAGGGAAAGAAGATGAGGAGACAAATTGAACTCATAACAAATCCAGCCTCTTTTGCTACTTAGATCGACTAAGCTCCAAATCTAATAACTTAGAACAAAGGACAAAAAGCTCAACCCATAGTGCGACAGTGGAGAAAGAGGTTAATCCACAAGAGGAAAAGGGACAACAAAAAGGCATGGTCCATGAAACCGTACCGGAGACCGTACCGGAAAAGTCAACTGTAGGGTATTTTATGGTAAAACCGTGGTTTTATCGTAGTTCAACCGTTATACCGTTAAATACTGCCTACCGGTTTAGCCTCCGATACTGATATTTCGTGGTTGAACCGCCGGTACGGTACGGTTTCATGGACCATGCAAAAAGGGAAAATAGAAAAAGCCTATTAATGGCTAGAACAACGGAAAAACAAAATTGAAAATGACAAAGTATAAGAAAGGAAAATAATTAAATAAAAAGTGAAATTAAGGGGGAGAAGGGTTGTCACCGGTCACTATAACGTGGTGTAGTTAGCATAAATGGTCACACAATTTATCACTTTGTACAACATGGTCACAAAACTTTTATTTTGCACGGTTTAGTAATACAAGTTTACACTTATAACAAAATCGTCATTTCCATCCATCTCCGTCCAAAACCCTAACAGAATGTAGATGTTGCTGACTCAACTTTGCAATCAGCATTTAAAACTCATTTCCAATATTTTAAGAAGAAAACTAAAAATAACGCCCCTCAACTCTTGTGCTTCCGTCTTAAAGAAATGAAAAACCCCTTTCCTCCTCTTGTGCCGCCGGCAGGAACCACAACCACCACGCAAATCCCACCAGCATGATTTACAACATCCGAGACAGCAGAAACCTACCCTAGATTCGATGGCACGAGGAAACTCGAATTTGTTTTCTTCCCCTGCTCTGCGGTTCTGCCGTGCCGCTATTGGGGCACAAACCGAAGGGGAAAACCATAGGAGGGTTGGGGTTTTCACTCATAAAACTAGCGTCGAAACTGAAGAAGCCTGGGAAAGGCAGAGGATGTGGAGATATGGCTCCGGGTTCCCATCGCCGGCGGCCGAGAGGATTCCGAAGTGGAAGACGGAAGTAGATCGGGCGGCAAAATCAGGTGAACTTTGCGGGAACTTCAGTTTCCAGAAGGAACCAAATTGACGCCCTTACAGATGTCTCTCATGGAATTCCCGACGGCGAGAGGGTTCGCCTGCGGAGAAGGGGAAGAAAGCGGAGGAAGAAGAGGTCCCCGGCCGCATTTTGCTCTATTTCTTTTCCGAAAACGAAAAGAGCAAGGGAAGGACGGAAGGTTTCCCTCTTTCTATTTTAAGAATTTAAGTTTTATGGATATTTTTAACTATAATTAAATAGTAATAAATAATAAATGATAGTTTATCCTTCATTTTGCTGATTGGGATGTTGAGTCAGCAGCCACATCAACATTCTGTTAGGGTTTTGGACGGAGATGGATGGAAATGACAGTTTTGTCATAAGTGTAAACTTTTATTACCATATCGTGCAAAATGAAAGTTTTGTGACCGTTTTGTACAAAGTGATAAGTTGTGTGACCATTTATGCTAACTACCCCTATAAGGTGTCGGCGGCAACCTTTAGAAATCGCAAAGGTCACTCGGCTAGAGAGACGGGAGATAATTTTTTTTTTTTGAAGAGAGAGTGGATATGTTGTTTGATTTTGGTCTAAGGAGTTGGAATTAATGTAGCTTTTTCGACGGAATTGGAAATTCATGACGAGGTATTTGACGAATTTGGAAATTCACCATTCTCCTATCAATATTGCTCCTCCTTCAGTCATACTCATTAGGTTAATTGTTTTTTAAAATTAGTTGATTCTACTTGTTGCAACCACCCGTGTAAGAAGAGCATTTTTAAGTCTTAACCTATATTAAAAATAAGTTTCAAATTCGAATCGACTACCCATTTACAAAGGATTGTTTAGTGAGATGTATCAAAAGTGATTTATGAGCGTGGACAATAAAATCTACCAACAATTTTCATAACTATTTGAATATTTTTAATTTTACTTCTTCTTTTATTTTATAGCTGGTGGCCGTTTGCCCAGCAGCGACAACAGTACAGTAACAGCAGTTGTAGTAAAAATGTAAAATGCAACACAAGGGCCATTTTTCACTGTAGCGGATTGCTAAGTGATTACATGCAGCGGTAACTAAAAGTTATGGTTGTGGGGTTGGATTGAATGGGTCGCGAGGGATGCAATGGGCGGGTTTGAAGCGGGTTTCTAAACCATTCCCTTCTCATTTTCAAATATCCAAACTCATACCCGTCCCATATTTATACGGGGCAATGTTTTGCAAACCCATCCTCATACCCGTGGGTTTCGGGTACCCATGGATAATACCCGTATCAGTGCATCCAACATAACTATATCTAAAACTTACAAGAAAAGCTTTACCCTCTGTTTCTAAAGGGTGGAAAAGGAGGGGAGGGAAAAGATTGGGAGGAAAGTTGGAGTCCCAATGCAATTTCCCCTTTTTTTTAAGATAGAAACAGTGCAAGGGGAAGGAAAAAGAGTGGAAAAAGTACTGTGTAACCTTCCCTCCCGATTTGGAGAGAAAACGAAAAGGGAGCTCTTTTTCCTTTTTTTTTTTAATTCTGACAATATCTCTCCTTTCTCTCTTTTTCCTTTTCGTTCTTCTTTGTTGAATTACTCAATTAATTTAAGGCTAAATTACACGTTTGGTCACTCAAATTATACAAATTTTTCACGTTTGCCACCTGAATTACTTTTCTTTCTTATTCGCCACTAACTTTACGAATTGTTTCACCGTTAGTCACCGGCCGTTACACTCCGTTAAATTTGTCCTACGTGGCAGTCAACTATAAAGTTTGACCGTTAACTAGATGACGTGGAAATTAAAAATATAAAAAAATAATATTTTTTCCACCTCATCATCTCTACCAAAGACCCTCAATGAACTTCTGATTCATCGCCACCGGCACCCTCCAAAAAATCATCATGCTCGTCACCCTCGGAATCAGGACCAATGTCACCAAATCCGGCAGCCTCAAGTGATTGATTACCATTTTCTGCATCTCCACTTTACCCACCCCCTTGGTGATGGGAATTCATGTGCTAATCGCCAGGTACGGGCCTTGCGCAGGGAGTTTGATGGTTCAAGTCGTCATCTTGCAGTGTATCATTTGGCACACTCTGCTTTGTTCCTGTTCGAGTACAGGGGGGCCAAGATTTTGATAATGGAGTAGTTCCCCGAAATGGCGAGTCGATAAGGTTGACTATGACGTCGTTTCGCTCGACTGGAGGGAGTTGCCGGAGACGAATGCTGAGATTGAGGACGATGGGAAGCTTCATGTCAAGATGAGGAAGTCGAATGTTTGGAGGCAGTCCGTTTCCGGGTTGGGGCTCAGCGGGAATGGTGGAGTCGGGTCATTTTTCGGGTTGACCCCTCGCCCGTCGAATTTGACCGGCACCGAGATTTACATCCTGAGCTCGTCGCGGAATCCGACTCCCAGGGGTTGGAATTTGAATCCGGCGGATTTCTATTCGATGATGGGAGTCCAGGGGTTTGGGTCGGGGCAGGGTCAGAGGGTTTAGAATTTCGGGGCGGCGGATTTGTACTCTGTTCAGACCTCCCGCGGGCCGATTCCCTGTCCGTCGAATTTCGAGGAGAATTGCGCCAATATGGCTACGACGTGTCTCCGAGCCCCCAATTCTCTTCCTCCGCCGCCGCCGCCGCAGCTCTGGTGAAGGGAGCGAAGAGCAATACTCTGGTGGCAGGAGCAAGGGCGACATTACACCCGAGTAGCAACAATGGTGGCATCGGAAAATCGAATCATGACGCCAAGGAACATATGTTCGTTTGGAGCTCCATGTTTTCGGCGGATTGAGTGAGTCTGATCAGGGCGTCAAAGAAATCAGGATGCTCGTCGCCGATCATCCGCAAAACGGAGAAATAGCTAAAGGTACCGACTTTTTAATTTTCTCTCTAATTACTAATTTATTTGTTTTTCTTAATTTTTTTAATTTCCACGTCATCTAGTTAACGGTCAAACTTTATAGTTGACTGCCACGTAGGACAAATTTAACGGAGTGTAACGGCCGGTGATTAACGGTGAAACGATTCGTAAAGTTAGTGGCTAATAAGAAAGAAAAGTAATTCAGGTGGCAAACATGAAAAATTTATATAATTTGAGTGACCAAACGTGTAATTTAGCCATTAATTTAACGTAAGAACCATTGTATTTTTATTTTTGTTATGTTGATGGGGATTATAATCTAATTATTAATTGATTGATGTTAGTAATCAATAGTTTCATCAAACTATATTAGTTATTTTACTCTAACCATGGTTGTCATATTGATGGAATGTTGGCATTTTCTCGCCTCAATTCATTTTTACCCCACTTTTGAAGCTAGTTGTATTAGAACAGTAATTTGGAATTATTTTAAGAGATACCGTAGTTTGAGTAAATTTTTTTCAAAAACAATATTTATGAAAAAAATCCAAACGACATAAATCACAAACTACAAATTCACTGTGTATTTTATGTGTTTAAAACTCTCATTTTGCATAAGTTGAATATTAACATACAATCAAATTATTTTAATATTATATAACCAATAAAATAACATATTCATCACACTTTTCAATACTTACTTTCCTTCCCTCTTTCCTCCATAAAACAACATTTTCCTCCAAATTTCCTTCACCTCCAAATCTCCCCTCCCCTCCTAATTTTCCTTCACCTCCCCTCCTTTTCCTCTCTTCCTTCAGAAACATAGGGTTAATTATAACTCTAAACAAACCTATAATATCATGAAGTCAACAAAATACAATCATTTTCTTAATACGGTTCAAAGTATATGATCCTAAAACATCCATTAATACATAATATATAGTATAATATTTTTCAAATTATTATATTTTGATTCTGATACATCTACTAAGTAATAGTTAACTAACATAATCTTGTTGACAAGGGGGAAAGTGAAAGAGTAAAAGTAGAATTGAGGGAATTGAATTAGATTTTGATTAAAGTGGTCACTCAATTGCATTTCTACTATTATTTCCTCGAGTTATCCTCATCACCATTGATAGATTACAATTTAATCCACATATTTTTTTATATGTGAAGAAACTCTCTTGGTGGGGTGGGTATGGGTATGAGTATGGGGTGGGGGAGGCCAAAACCATACCCGCCCCATACCCATCAAACTTTTTGCGGGTTTTACCCATACTCGCCCCATACCCGATCAAAGCGGGGATTCCCCGCGTTGACTGGGTCGGGGGCAGTCGGGTACCTGACACAATCCAATCGACCAACCCATTAAAAATATCCATCTAATCCAATCCATTTAAATTCAACCATTTGATCCAAATTGCAAATTACGGTTTGGTACCTATACTTTTTATATTTTACATTTTGGTACCCAAAATTTATTTTTTATACGAAAGATATCATTGAAAAATTACGTTTTGGTATCTAATATTTTTCATTATGACATTTTAGTACCTAAACTTTTTACATTTTACATATTGGTCCTTGGTTGAGGATGTCATTTGGATTTATTGATAATCCACCAATCTACTTGATCCAATTTATGAATCCACTAATCCATTGGATCTAATCCATTTGATCCATAGATCTATCAATCCATATATCAATCCATTTGCCACCTCTAGACAGCATCGAAAGCATCGCCAAAGCTAGAGGGTAGGAGCAGTTGCAGAGCAAGACATAGAAAGGAGGAAGACGCAGCATTTCATGTGGGAATTACAGCCCCATCCTCTCTAATTTGTTGCAACCCAGCTCTGAATATCTTAATATCTTATACAGAGCAACGTATGTACGTACGTACAATATCGAATTATTGCCATTGGTTGACATTTACTCTCTCTCTCTGTTTTATTCATTCATCAGATTTTGTTCTTGTCTCGGTCATTTGTCATCGTATAACAGTAGCAGTAGTACGAAGTAGGGCCTAATTTCTAAGATAGAAACAGAGCAAACAGAAATATCTCACATGACGTCCAGAAAATAATAACAGAAACCAGAGATGACGCCGATTCCGGTTCTGTGTAACGTGACAAGCATTACGATTTTGGAATATCTCTCTGCATGACTCACCTGAAAAAATTCTTCTATTCACATAATTTCTTAATTTGTGACCCATGAACTCCGGGTTGCCGACCATCAACCTGAGTCTTTGATAGCTTAATCATTTGCAGATATGGAACTTAAATTTTCGAAAGGATGGAACTGAGCTGATCATCCATGGTGTCCTGGCGCCGACGGGTTCCCGCATACTCCAATACTGCAGTTGTCCTCTGCATTCAGAATAACAGAGCACCCACCAAATCGGATAATTAATTAAGAGATGGAGAAGACAATTAAAAGGCTGGTTTTGAGGAGGATAATTAAGACAAAAGAACACGCCTGAAAACGTAGAGTTCTGATCGGCGTTTACGGCGAACGGCAGCAACAGAATCATCGCCATGGCTAGAGGAAAGAGCAGCAGCTGCAGAGCTCGAGATAACAACGAGGGAGCATTTCCAATGGGAATCATAGCCATATCCTGTTTTGCTTTCGTTTGGTACAAACAACAACAACTACTACTACGACCCAATTTTTGGTTTATCTAGTCTAGATAATAAATAAAAGCCGAATGATGAAAACTGTTGCTCCATTTCAAATTTCCTGCAACGAGAGTGATTATAGGAATGACATTTTGGTCTTCACAATTGCTTATTTTCTTATTTATTTATTCATAAAAAAGGCATGCACTGGGATTTGAACCTTAGTCTCTTTAAAGGCAAGCAAGAATCATAACCAATCACACTAAGTATATTTATTGTATCTATTTAAATTCAAACATACATGAACCTAAATTATGAAAATCATATGACTTTTTTAACGATTAGTTGGCCACTGAATCTCCCGTAAGTACTTATTTGGTGTTTTAATACTTTGATTATGTTAGTTGTAGTTTAATACTTAATTTAAATTTCTATCTATTTTATAAATATACAATAACCCTATAATTGCAGCCCAAATATCACTGGTTCGAATATTGCATATCGAATTGCAATATTAAACATGTAGAAGCAATATCGACTTCTTAAATTAATATTATTTTTCAGAATTACTATGGAGAAATTATATCTTTGTGCAAACTATATGAGACTGGTTCTTTTAATGTTTTAGTCGGGATAACCGCTACATTTTAAACTTCTTCATAATCTGGCATGATTGGATCCAATGATCATTATACAAGATTGTGTTTAATAGGGTGGCTCATTTCACCACTTTTTGGCGTGTTAATGAATTTGTAGGACAATGACAGGTCTACATCTACACTCATCACAATCTACACATCATATAAATGTGAAATGTGAAATGAGAAAAGAGGGATTCCATTTCAAATTTGATGCGTACAAAGCAATTTTTTAGGGGTAAATTTAGAAGATGCCAGTGCGGTCGGTCTGTTGAGCACGAAAGTAAAAAATATGTTTTCATTTAAACGGGCCCAAACTGTTATTTGGCCCACTAATCGTGCACCCATCGCCAATGCAGTCAAATTCGGGATTTTGATCGTAAAATCGTAGGATTTTAGGATTTTACTTAGGGATTCCGATCTTGATTTTACTATAAAATCGGTGGACCTTAAAATCGTTTAAAATCGGGACTAAAATCGTTAAAATCGTAAAATGGTACCGAAATCGGGATTTTGATCGTAAGAGAACAAAATAGGTGGTTTGAGCCAATTTAAAATAAGTATAACTGTTTCAGCGGAAAGGGCAATGGAATCTTCTCAGATACTTTTCTATTAGAAAAATATTCAAAAATAATAAAAATAACCAAATTAGGGTTCGGTTAATTTCTTTCCCTTCACCCCATTTAACTTATTGGTAAAACACTTGTCCTAATATTGGAAGTATGTATGAACTAACATCATTATTAACTAATTAATTTATTAATGAATATATTTGTACCAAGCCACTAACATTACTTATTTTATTGGAGTTCAATTATTTTTAGTTTTAAATCATACTTAGTAGACGATGTCGAAATATTATTTTGAGTTAAACAACCTAGACATAACATGAAAATAAGAGCCAAACCCATGAACTATATCCCTTCATCATGAATTATTTTGAGTTACACATTAAATAACAATTAAAATAGTGATTTTGGAACATTAATCTTGAGAATTATCTTATGGAAAAAAAATCTTCTGAATTATCATTTTAAATGCTATGTGTTTTTGTGATATTAATAATTTACCTTATTAATATTCTTATATGCTATGTTCTATATGGTACTTAAAATCCTACGATTTTACGATTCGATTATACGATTTTGATTTTACCCCAGTTTTCGATTTTAGGTAAAATCTCGATTTTAACTGCTTTGCCCATCGCAGCCTCTCCAAATCTTCTTATTTTACTCGCCGGGTCATCTCCTCCACTACAAAATATCTCCTCATGTACTCAAAGTTCTCACTGAAACCTAATATCTACAACTTAGGCGCAGAGGGAGCAACCGATGGATTGTAGCGACCCCCACTATTTTGATAGCTAATCAAGAAGAGCGCGTTTGTTTAGTTGTATGGTGATTCACTTAATTAACAATTTTTATTCCGTTGACAGCCTCCTCTCCGCAATTGTATTGTGTTCACGAAGATCTGAAGGCGCAAGTGCAACAGGTCCAGGGGTAAACAATATGTATAAAGCGTTGGCCAAATTGAATTGAGTCATTCTACTTGGAATATGAAGATTTTTGCTTAATTGCTTTGGTTCGTGATGCAACTATGTTATGTTTGAAGGTAGACCAACGCAAACAACAGCACAGCTCCAGGGCTATTCTGCACATTAGGTAGTTGGTGCATTAATTGATAATTATTTGGGATTATTCCTACAAGTACATAATTTGGAACGTGCCATTATATTGCATTGATTAATAGTTGTTTGAGATTTTTCAAATGAGTGATTTGACATGTTAAACTCTCTTATTTTTGAAAATGGAGTCTTCGAAGTGGAATATGAAGATTTTGGATTAAGCTTGGTTTCGTAACGCCCTTATGGGTGTTTATTCTCTAAAATGCAACTGTCTTTCAAAGTGCCCGTTGCAAATGGCAAGTCAGGATACAACGATGGTACCGGTACACGTTTATATCATTAGTAGGTAGCAGATTGTGTCCATTCTACTATATCATTTAGCTAAATACTTAGTTGTTCTTTCAACTAAAAATTATGCTTAAACGTTGTGATTGGCCTCAGAAATGTATGTCTTTGCATTAACTGTTAATGATTGTGAGTTTTGGTTTAATGGTGAAAAGTCCATTTATTTAGAAGTCTAAATTGGGCAAACCTATTGGACAATAAGAATGCCATACATTAGTGTCGTGGGAGGTTTGTTTGATGTCTCAGGGTGTTAGATTTTTAAGAAGGTTGTTTGTTGTGGCAGAGAGTCCCTAAAGCTAGCGAGGTATTCCTATGTGGGCTTTTTCTTTGTTTGACTTTTTCTCGCCTTTTTCTTATCTCTTTTTCTATTTTTGGCTTTTGTGTGCTACCTTCAGTTGCTACGTCTTCATTTGTGAGCCATCTATACTTTTCTTATTCAGTGCCTAAAAATCATATATACTCGATTGCATAGTAGTTACTAATAGATACATTTATACCAATAGAGAGATTTTAAGGTCCCGTTTAGTATCATTTTGTTGCTGTTGTGGTTGCAGTGGTGTTGTGTAAACAGATGTACAACCACAACAGGAAAAAAACAGAAAACACAAACATGTTTAGTTGATAAATCTGATAAATCATGAAAACTGAAAACAAGAAACAAAAACGCGTTTAGCTACTACTATAAGAACTAAAAACCAGGAAAAAGAGATATGTCCTCAATATTAAGTAAAGTCTCACAAAAGTCAACATACCTAACATCATTCATGTTCCTTACAAAAAAAATAATTCTAAACATGATTATCACTCCATGACTGGTTAGCAATGTTATCACGCTTCTCGGTCATCTCACGTGTTGCTGCATAACTGAGATAGAACACAAAACAAAGAACATATCAATCAATCACCGATTCACAAGAACGAATGCAGCATCACAAACAAAACCAGAACTAATCTAGCATCATTCACTACATATATGCCAAATTCATAAACATATTCTGAAAAATCTTGATTCACATAATACTTTGAGGAAGTGGACTTTACCTTCTGCCGAGGGAAGTGACCGGCGACGATGAGAGATGACCGGCGACGATGAGGGATGATCGGCGGCGATGATTTTTGACCGGGAATCGGTCTTCTGGTCGCCGGGGCGGGGGAGGATGAATGGGCGGCGATTGACAGGAGATGAAGGGGCGGCGATTGCTGCTGGGCGGCTGGCGCGACGATGAGAGATGACCGGCGACGATGAGGGATGATTGGGGACGATGATTTTTGACCGAGAATCGGTCTGCTGGTCGCCGGGGCGGGGGAGGATGAATGGGCGGCGATTGAGAGGAGATGAAGGGCCGGCGATTGCTGCTGGGCGGCTGGCGCGGCGACGGCTGCTGGTCGCTGGCGCGGCGACGTCTTCTGTTCACGGGCGGCAGGAGGCTGGCGATTTGAGAAGCAGCTGCTGGCAGCAGGAGACCAGGTCGCTGTTTGGAACAGGAAGGTAGAGGGCTGGCGGCTCTGTTTGGAACAGGAAGGAAGAGTAGGGTTTGGGGCGGGTTAAGTGTAAAAAAAAAAAAAAAAATTGCTTGAGTGGGGATTCGAAAAGTGGGCTATTTTAATGAAATCAAGTGCCCAACCAGTTGGAATCCCGTGTGCAACATGTTTAAGAATCAGATCCAAAGCTATAAATTGTTGTTTCTCATTTTTGGACTCTGATTCACAACAAAAAATAAAAACCCAACTAAACACGTTTTTTTTTCTTGGTTTTCCAAATTTCTTAAAACACAACAGAAAACAAAAACAAGCAACAATACTAAACGGGCCCTAAGTTTTATCAGTTGTTAGTTTTAATATTTACTTACATTGGTTATTTATGTAGTTTTCTTTATAATATTTCTCATTATACAACTAATTACTATGGCTACGTAGTTGTATAAGTGGGGGTTGGACATGATAGTTCTTAGAAGCATCAATACTTGAAGGTTATTATAATGACCAAATTCTAAAGTTATGGTTTGCCTTCAACTTGCTTGGAGCATTTCAATTATGCATCAATTGTTCTCTCCGTGTAGTTAACTCTCAGACAAATCGAAAATCTTGCTGATATGTGCTTGATTGTAGTTAAATTTAGGGTTCTACTGCATTGTTGCTTTACTCTTTTTTCGTGGTTGAGTCTGCTTCAAAAAATTTAGTTTGATTTTAGAAAATTTTGCTTCTGCAGTCCTGTCTTGCCACCAACGCGTTCAATAGATGGAGACGGGAGAGGCGAAAGCTATTTTTGTGTTGTTGTTGCTGGTTTAGGGATCGGTTTGTGAAGAAGAGGGAGAAGAGAGGGGGAAAGGGAAATGCAGGAGAGGGGGATAACTCTTTTCTCCGACAAAAATGGAGTGAAGAAAGGAATTATGATCAGTAAGAATATGGTTATCTTACATAACGGTCTCTATTCTGTTTGAATTGAGCTTGAGAGGCAGTGATAAGGACGAGCTGCAACCAATTCATAGTGAGAAGAGAGCTATGAACTGTGATCATGTCTTATTTCAAGTTAGAAGGTAGTTTCAGTATAAGGATTATTTAATTTGACAAGTTGTTTCGTCCATGATTCTTGGTAGTTTCAGTGCCATTCTAGCCAATGTTTAGTCTGTAATTTTTGAGAATTGATGTGCGAGTAATGACTTTCACTTAGCTTCAACTATTATGTGTGTATTTATTTGCATGTGATAGAATTCTCTTTTCCTTTTCATTGAATTCATTTTCATACTCTAATTGTATTATTTGTACATAGGCAAATCATGCTCGAGATGGCAACTCGCTGATATGGCTGGTGCAAGGAATGAAGCCATCATTAGAATTCAGACCGACAACGGGGAGGGATGCCCAGGACTAATTCAATGATGATTGATGATTGATGATGGTATAATAAAAACTGCAGTCTGCATCAGCACCAATTTCTAGGCCTAAGTAAAGGTATTCAACCCAGAACTCTGCTTAGCGCTAAAAATTGCCCTCACCCAACCTTGATCCTGTTTGACCCACTTCTGAAGAGTCAAGATATATGACTAATCCTCCCCGTTCGTATTTTCTTATTGACTCTTTCTAACCCTGTAGGTTGGGGCGGGTCGGGAAGAATTGGATTAGTGGGTCGGTCCTAATCAAGTGGAATCCCAATCCCTTCACTCTCACTTGCTTTCTCTCCCATTCCACAAGTGGGTAACATACAGTAATCCGGCCAACGGGCCGGGTAATAAGCTAGTCTATATATACAATCGACCGGCCAGAGACTAGATATATAATAGCGCGATCTATTTCTGCTTACGGTGGCGAAGTTGCCTGCCACCTTTCTTGATTTGATTTGGTTTGATTTGATTATTCCAGGCAAGCAGCTGGGTTGATGTAATGGATTGACTCCCAAATAGTTAATGTGGAAACGTCGTAACCATTTAGCTGGACTGAGTAAACTAATCTAACATCTCAAGAAATGACGTCCTGAGTTCCGGAAAAAGTCAGAGATCACGCGGGCATGCAGATGGCCGTGCTTGCAATTTATTTGGTCCGCAATCATGCATCAGAAATTATTACCCTAAATTATGGTTTTGGGCTTTATTGTATAGGCCGGTTCATTGCAGTTTGATGGGCCCGTATTTGGGCCTGACATGGTTAGATGATGTGATCCAGCGTTATTTAGTTGTGGATGTACTTGTTGTTAGGCCTGTTAGCGGTGCGGTTTCGGTTTTAACTGAACCGCAAAGGCGGTTAGCCGACACCGAGAAAGAGGCAAAATCGGTAACCGCAACCGCGACCGACGGCACCATCGGTTAGCCGAAAACCGCAACCGTCGGTTTCGGTTTCAACGACGGTTATTCAGAGACCGACGAACACCACCTCCGACCACCACCATCGCTATGCATGTCACCGAAAAATCCCAATTTTGAACCATCGGCAGAGGAAGAAGAGAGCCCTGTCGGAGGTAGATGACAGGCGACGACGAGCATACATGGCTGTCAAATCCGAATCTGAGTCCGCGAATCGAGGTAGATTAGGGAGGAAGAGGAGAGAGTGTCGAGAGGAGGATTTGGATCTAAATCCGTCGCCGAAGGCAGAGGAGGAGCGACGACGAGCATACATGGTCGGAGTTCTTGATCGGCGGGAGAGGCAGAGGCGTGGATCTGAATCCGTTGCCGCTCGAAACATGCAAGGCGGAGGTGGAGCAACGACCATCGCCGCTTCGAAATCGACCTCTAGATTGGGAGGCGGAGCGAGGGGGCGACGAGTTAGAGGAAGGAAGGAGTTGGGGATGGCGAGGTAGAAGAAGGGAGAGGGAGATGTTTCGAGAAGGAAGGGAGAGGGAGAGGTCTGGGGAAGGAAAGAGTTGGGTATGGCGAAGTAGAGGAAGGGAGAGGGACATGTTTGGAGAAGGAAGAGAGGGAGAGGTCTGTAGTGGAAGGCGAATTGGCGATACAAAAGAGGGGGAGAGGAATCGCCGGTTTTAGCGATGCACCGAAAGTAATTCGGTTTGTAACCGACAGTTTCCGGTTAGCGTAAAGGCCAAAATCAGCCAACCGCAACTGAGACCGCAGCAGCTTATCGGTTATCGGTTTCGGTTATAAACTGACGGTTCGGTTCGGTTGTTCGGTTAAGCCGGATAACCGGCAACCGATTATCACCCCTACTTGTTGTTCACCCAATGGCTATGGAGCGCATGACCCACCCGCTTAATAATAAGTAGGTATAATTATGGCATGTGATCCAGCTACATTTTTCTTCGACTTGGATTGGTGAATGATGGATGAGTGTGGTTGAGTTGTAGTTTAACTGGCAAAAACAATTTCCAAACTATTTATTAAAAAAATTGACTAACATTTATAATAAGTTCTTCTCAAATTGGTAAGACTGTATCAATTTAGACATTTCTTACTGTGTCTCTTATGGATCCATATAGTATTTGCATCAAATTTTGCGACTCTGATACAATTAATAGTTAATAATTTGATCTCAATATCTAATGGATATTTCACGACATATAGTAATTCAAAAGATATTCTTTATTCTACACATTTAGAAGTAGATGGTCAGTGTGTAGTGTGGTCAGAAACTATGATAACTATTCGATAATATAAGAAACTCTTCTTATCATGCGTGAAAATATGGTGCGAGTCATTTGTGTAACCCACAATCCACCCACCACCCACCCGAATAAGTACGAACATAAGATTTATCAATCTACAATCCACCTACATCAATCACCCATCAACTACGATTCGGATTATTTATAGCTGAATCGATCTCAAATCACGGATTAACCATCGACATGCATAACATGCATGCCCACTCTACCACCAACATCGATTTCTAACAGACTCCCGCGGCTTTAGCAAAATCCTTGGTATACATGCAATGCAATTTCCACGGTGAAGAGTTTCGAGGATGATCAAGAAGAAGTTGATCTCTGAGCTTTTAGAGTCTCATTATCTCACTAACTATTTTGGTTTCTTAGATCCTGATCGCTTACTGCTATTAACCTGTAGGCTGTAACTAATTAACAACTTGCATCTTGATTTGAGGTTGTATTCGCGCATATATAGTGGACGTAATGATTCAATAAAGTTTCATTAACACAAATCACATTTGTTCTTTGTTTTAAACATTGGTGATAAGAGTCTATCTGGAATCAATTCATAGCAAGGATCAATCTCCAATGACATTCTCACTCGCTCGATTTTGTCTTGATCTTGAAAGATAACAAAATTATTATCGTAATATTGTTTATCGCATGTTGATGGGTGATTATTATCAACATGAATCTGACATTGTTGGATTCTGCCATCTAACGATCTAAACTTTCAGCTGCACATATTGGTAATCTTGAGAATTAATAATGTCTCAACGAGTATTGAAATCCAAAAATTAACCTATAGTGATCGCTCCTCACTCAATTGACTTTATCTCGACAACCAGCCGGTCGAAGAAATCATTATTATCGAGTGTGACAACGAACTTTAGGAAGCTCACCATATCGTAGAACAGAATGTAAAGCTGTGATTGAGATTTTGAAGATATAGTTGAAGATTTTTATGGATAGAGAGGAGAGAGATCCGAGAGAAAGAACTGGTTGGGCTTATGGGCTTTTAGATCCAAGCTGGCTGGCTGGCTGCTGGTCCACAAAAATCCAACAAACGGATCAAATAATTGTCGTGATGGCATTGGCAGAACCCGTGACCCTTTTGCATTTGTCGTTTTGGTAACTTCCACCCACGACCAGACAGTAATGCTATAGCAGCAGCCCAGTAGGCCCGTACTGATCTACTCATTATAGGCTCTTTTCAATGCTGCATGTGGCGCCCAGCTCCAAACAAAACAAAACGACGCTTCTCATTTCAATGAATTTGCACCGGGCAGCGCGTAGGAATGGCAATGCCGCAGGTTTGGGGCGGTATCTTGATACTCATATTCGTTCCGTGGCAGGTCGGGTATTTTATTACGAGGCATGGGTCGGGACAGGTTGACTCAATGGGTATATAAAAGCATTAGAAATATTTGTTATTTTTATTAAAATCCCAAGAAAGAAATCATAATATGATAAAATGTAGTTAAATTATTTGAAAATTTGAGGTTTTCACTTATTTAAAACTTTATTATAGCTAAAATATGAGGTAATAAGAGGAAAACTGTAAGTAATTTGACTAAGATTGCATGTAATTTAGGGAAGAACGAGTCGAGAATGGGTCGGGTCAGGGCAGGTCGGGTCGATGAGAGGTACCCATGCCCGCCCCGCCCCGCCTATGGAACAGGTCAGACCCACCTCAAAACAGGCTAAACAGGTCGGGTAAAACATGTCAGATCGAAATTGCCATCCCTAAGCAGCGGCAACTCACAAGACCCGAATAGAGATTATTGGCATTATCTGTCACTAAACAAAGACAGAAACCAAAGAAACAACATTATTTGGATTCCCAAGTACCGTCCATTAATTCTTCTCCCTTTTTTACTTTCACGGCAATGAGTAGGAGACGAGGACATGACTCGTGAGTCGTGTTAGGGTGCGTTTGGATACAATGATTTGGATTTGGTATTTGTGATTTGGATTTCCAAATATCAAATCATGTGTTTGGATATTAATTACATTTGGTATTTGGATTTGTGTCAAATTCATGGGGTGATTTCCAAATACATGTCTAGTGTATTTTTTGTCAACTTCAAATACATTTCAACAACTAGTGATTTGAAATACCTCCTAACAAAAGAATGGACCTATTTGTAAAATATGAAAAGTTTAGGTACTATAGTGTGAGGAAAAACATATAAAGGTACCAAAATGTAATTTTACCATCAAAATTTCAGGACCTTTTTGTAAAATTTTAGGTACTAAATTGTAAGAAAAAATAATTTTGGGTACCAAACTGTAAATTACCAAAATTTGTAGTAAGTGACCAGAAAATTAAAAATTGAAATTGAAAATCATAAATACAAAAATACAAACAAATTACAAATGAGTATCCAAACAATGAATTTGAATTACATGTATTTCAAATGCTAATACTTCAAATACATCTATTTCAAATGCTAGTATTTCAAATACCTTACATTTAAAATACACTTATCCAAACGCACCCTTACTCAATTTGTTTGATTTATTTTGGACGGGTAATATTCATTTGTAGATGGATCGGAACGGGTATGAGCTGGAGTCGATTTCGATTAAGGAGTTGTGTCTCAAAAAGCATACGACCTCCATTCAAGAATTCGATGAAAATTTTATGTTTGGTTATTATCAAAATTTGATAAAGATCTCTCTCACAAATTTAAAAGTTGTAATTGACATATATGTTGTACTTGTAAACAATGAGTAGACTTTTTTTTAGATAAGGGTATCTTTTTATATAATATTATATTTTTTGTTAACTTAAAACTTGTGTCATTACATATGAATACTAGGGGTGGGAAACGGTTCGGTCCGGTCCAGACCAGACCATAGATACGGTCTGCGGTCCAGACCGAGAGGTTGGAACACAGACCATGGACCAGACCATATACTATACGATCCAGACCAGACCTTATTTTTGTCCAAGGTAGTAGGTAGTGTGTCGCGGTCTGTTACGGTTTACTGCGGTAGACCGCAGTCCAGACCACTTCAGACCACGCACTAAAGAAGGAGACCGCAAACCAAACCAGACCATAGTTCTGGTCTCACGGTCCAGACCAAACCATACGATACGGTCTAGACCGCGGTTTTCTATACGGTTTGGTCTGGATTCCCAGCCCTAATGAATACTCTTCTCAACCATTAACCATCTATCTCCTTTGACCTCACTTTTTTCCTACGTATAAAAAAGAAGTTCGCTACTCAAAGCGTACATTGCCAACAGTTCCACTTTTTTTTTTTTTAACTCTCCTCTCATCAATGGATTTCGCCAACCTGTTCTTCCTCCTCCTCCTCCTCTCCCTCACCCCTTTCCCCCACCGCCGCCACCACCCTCTAACCCTCGCCGGCGCCGACACAACCCTGATCGAAACCACCTGCAAAACCACCAAGCACTACGACCTCTGCCTCTCCTCCCTCAAATCCAACACCACCAGCTCCACCGCCGACGTCAAGGGACTCGCTCTCATCATGATCGGCATCGGGACGGCCAACGCCACCTCCACCTCCTCCTACTTAACCTCGCAGCTGCCCGCTGCCGCCGCCTCGACGACCGCGACCAAAAACGGGTCCCGAAACGCCGCCGTTCTGAAGAGGGCCGTGCTGAAGGAGTGCGCGGACAAGTACACGTACGCCGGCGGCGCGCTTCAGGGTGCGGTGGACGACGTCGGGATGGAAGAGTACGATTACGCCTCCATGCATGTGATGGCGGCGGCAGATTACCCGAGCGCGTGTCACAACGCGTTCCGGAGGTACAGTGGGTTGTTGGTTTACCCGCCGGAGCTTGGACGGAGGGAGGATGGGTTGAGGCGGATTTGCGATGTCGTTTTGGGAATCATTGATCTCCTCATTAATGTTGGTGGTAATAAATAAGTTTCATGATGATGTTTTATTAGTGCGGTTGGTTTTCAATTTATCATTATTATGCTTTTTGTATTTGTATGATATATGTTCTTTATCGGGTTAATTGCACCGTTTGTCACTTAAGTCTACTATTTGTTGCACGGTGACCACCTATGTGCGTTTTGTTGCACGGTGACCACTTACGTCAAATAAATGTAGCAGCGTCACCATTTCCGTCACTTTAACTAACGGCAAGTACTGAAACATAATTTTCCATGCCATGTCAACTTACCACGTCAGCTAGAAACGCTGAGTCGGACCTGGCCCACTAAATAGAATGGGCCTCTTACTTGCTAAGCAATTTACGGGCAAAAAAATCTCTTCCCAGCGGCAGCGGCTGTTCAACTTTCCTCTTCTCCAAATCGCAAGCAGCAGAGGCGGCAGCGGCGTAGACCTTTCTTTCTCCAAAGAATGAAGCAACCAACAAGTCTTGGTAGCGTTGAATCGGCTGAGGCGTAAAAGTTTCCATAGACGTTGAAGGTTTATTTGTTTCTAGTGTGGTAATCTAACCCGTACCCCTGCACTATATGCATTCTTAAGTTATTCATTCTTTCTCTATTCCCCTGTTATGATTTTCTTTCTTCGTGTATATGCAGAGTCTATTATAATCTATTAGAAAATGCAACCAACCATTAGGGAAGTTGGAGAGCTTGATCATATACCAACTTATGGTGAGTTATGGTTTTTCATTGTTGCTGCAATTTTTCTTGCAGCTGTTGTATTCTTTTAGCACATTTGTTTACAAGATGTTTGTTGTTATGTTAGGAGTTAGCGATGACTATTTCACAATTGAACTCCATTATAAAGGCGAGATGATGTATGTGTTTGACGAAGACATAAGCTATCTAAGAGGTGAAGTTAAATACCTAGATTGGATTGATCCGGATTGCTTATCTATGTTCGAACTTGATCTATATCTTGTTGAGCTCGGTCACTATGAAAGTGCCAACATGGTGGCGGAGTTGAGAACAACACATGAATGTGCATATTATTGGAGACAACCGGGAGAACGATTAAAAGAAGGGCTACAAGAGTTGGTGTGTGATAAAGATATTCTGGACATGGCAGTGAAGACAGTTGAAAATGCCAAGTTTGTGGAGGTGTATCTAATAAACAAAGAAGAGTTAAGGAAGGCTAGAAAAGAAGCAGAACAGAGGGGAAAATCAAGCAATCAAAGTCTAGATTTGGGAGCTGAACATCAAGATGATAATGGTGATAGAGAAAGGGGCAACAGAGATACAGATTCTATTAATATTGATTATAGAATGGAGGGTATTGAGGACCCACATACAGATGCAAGTGAGGATGATAGGGAGGGGCCGAACAATGATTTGGAAGCTGGCAGCCTTGATATTTATATCGATGACACAGTTGATGGCAATTTTGATGATGAGTTGTATGATTCTGACAACCTGGAAAGTGTCCACTCAGATGAAGAAGAAGGGGTTCCATATCGTGTAATATACCCTCAATTCAATCCAGAAAAAGAAATGAGTAATCCTCAATTTTGTCTGCACCAAATATTCAGAGACTTCAATACATTCAAGGACGCAATCAAGAACTACTCGATTAACAGCAAGCAACCTCTCAAGTTTCAACATAGCGACAAACAAAGAGTTCAAGTTGTCTGCCAACCTGGTTGTCCATGGAACATATGGGTAGGACCGACGAATGATGGAAAGGCGGTCCAAATCAGGACATGTTGCCTGAAACATGAGGGGTGTATCATGGTGTTCAAGAACAAGTTTGGGGATGCTAATTTCATTGCTCGGAGGTATCTGCAGAGGTTTCAGGCAGATCCAAATTGGGGGACCGAATCAATCATACAAACGGTTGCAGAGGACTACAATTGGACCATTTCAAGGTGGACAGCATGGAGAATAAGGCGTACTGCGAAGAGTCTTATAAGTGGCAATGCAAATAAGCAGTATCGCATGTTGCAGGATTATTGCGCTCAAGTGCGAAGGACGAGTCCTGGTTCAACCTGCTATGTGCAAACATGTGAGGACTCCAACGAGTTCAAGAGAATGTACTGTTGTTTGGAGCCTTGTAAGCAGGGGGTTGCTTCTTGTAGGAAGATAATTCTTCTTGATGGATGTTTTCTAAAGACAGAACATGGGGGGCAATTGTTATCTGCTGTTTGCTTAGATGGAAATGGTGGGAGTTTCCCTATAGCATATGCTGTAGTGAGTGTTGAGAATGAAGACAACTGGACTTGGTTTTTAAAGCAACTATGCAGTGATGTAAACATATTTCAAGATCCTGGAAGTTGGACATTCATGTCAGATAAGCAAAAAGTAAGTTTCATCTAAAAATTGCATTTTGGTTTTATGTACATTATGCTGCAGCTTGTCATGGTTATTTATGTGAACTTTGCCTGCAGGGTCTGTTGAATGCCTTGGAGAGTGTAGTTCCATATGCAGAGCATCGATGCTGCGTCAGACATCTTGTTGCAAATCTATTTAGAGCACAAGGAGGTAACAAAAAAACCAGAGACCTACTGTGGAATGCTGCTAGATCAAGCTATGATTCAGAATTTAAAAGGTGCTTGACTGAATTTAAAGACCATGATGAAAAAGCTTTTAGGTGGTTGATGGATAAGCCATTTTCACAATGGTCTAGGTCACATTTCCAACCATATTGTAAGTCAGATTTGTTGACAAACAACATCGTTGAGAGTTGGAACAGTTCCCTTCTAGGAGCTAGAACCAAACCAATCATAAGCATGTTTGAGACCATCAGGAATATTTTGATGCGTAGATTTCGTGCAAGGAAGGAGAGGGCTGAGTTGAAATTCAAAGGTCGGTTCTGCCCTCAAATCCAGGATAAGCTCAACTCGGCTCAGAAAGCTAGTTTTAATTGTACTGCCATCCAGAGTGGTGCACAAAAATTCCAAGTTTCATGTCCACAAGGTCAGCTTGTGGTTGATTTGAGCAAGTCCAAATGTACTTGTAGAAGGTGGGAATTGACAGGATTACCTTGTCCTCACGCCATTCGTTGCATATGGCAAAGTTCGAAGAGGGTTGAGAATTACGTTGACAAGTGTTATGAAGTTGCTAGCTACATCAAAACCTATAGTGGTTATGTGGAGCCAATGGTTGGGCCAGAATCATGGTTACCGAGTGGAAGAGAGCATGTGCTGCCACCATATGTGAGTTCGGAAGAAACAAAAAAACGAGGAAGGCGACAAACAAAAAGGAGAAAGGGCATTGAGGAGACATCAGGTCCTGCAAAACAGAAACGTAAGTTCAGAGATGGAAACGAGAGGATGAGTAGAAAGGGCAAGGGGGGTACCATTTGCTGTAGTGAATGTAAGCAACCTGGACATAATAAGTCATTTCATTCTAAAGGTAACAACGGACGAAGCTCAGGGACAGGTTCTGCATCAGATGGTGGAAATTCTTGTGCTGGTGCTACTAGTTCACACGCAGCATCAACACATCAAGCAGCAGTACACAAAGCAGCAGGTCGAGCACAAGCAGCAGCACAGTCTACCCAAAGATCATCAACGGGTGGTGTTATTTTACAGTGGATGCCTGATGTACGGTTAGCTGGTTCTTCAATTGTTATGTTGTTTGTACCGTGAGAGAACTCTAATTGATTGTAAGTCAACAGGGAAGTAGCCGGACTCGTCCTATGCATCCCTTAAGCCAAAGTTTCAGCTCAACTTCTTTTCCATCACATCAAAGTAGTCAATCTCAGGTGATATTTCAGTTAACTCTTTACGATTGAGGCAACCAATAACTTTATTTGAGATTATGTATATGATTTTAATGAACCGAATATTTCTCATCTCATGTTTAGATGTTGGAGGGACATCAATCCTGCTTTGCCCAAGGAGAGGGGAGGCCGTACGTGCCTTCTGCATCACGT
This sequence comes from Linum tenue, assembly GCA_946122785.1. Classification (NCBI taxonomy): domain Eukaryota; kingdom Viridiplantae; phylum Streptophyta; class Magnoliopsida; order Malpighiales; family Linaceae; genus Linum; species Linum tenue. The sequence goes on along the minus strand of CAMGYJ010000009.1, from coordinate 49,561,261 downwards.
GGAGCTGCTGCACAAGGAGAGGGGAGAGATCCTGCAACACGAAGTTAAATGGACCTACAACACAAGAACATGGCTATGAAGTTTTGTTGTTTATGTACCTGCAACTTTTTTTGGTTTCCAGCAGGATATAATCCTACTTTTGTTAAGCTGAGGTTATGACGTTTTTAGTTGCAGCAGCTTATTTTGGTTTTCAGCAGGACAAAATCTTATTTCATTGCTCCCTCTGTTGAGTAACAACAAACACAACTTTGTTCCTTCATTGATTATGTACCAGCAGGACAACTTTGTTTGGTTTCCATTATGGCTGGTTGTTGCATCCTAGTGAGATGCCTGCTTTACTTCTAATGGATGAGGATTCTATTTCACTTTATTAGTTTGATTCCATATCATAATCATATATTTCAGTGCTTCCTTTGTTCAGCAAGTAACAACAAACACAAAATCTTTGGGGAAAAAAAAACAACAAACACAAAATCATCAACAGCATAAGCCCATATTATAGCAAGTTTCAGATTATCTTAACTCTACAAGACCTCGATTTTGAAAGGCTACTTATATACCCATACATAGATGTCAGTTTAGTCAAGCATTAATTATGAAATATATTAATATGGGCCAAGTCTGACTCAACGTTTCTAGCTGACGTGGTAAGTTGACATGGCATGGAAAATTATGTTTTGGTACCTGCCGTTAGTTAAAGTGACGGAAATGGTGACGCTGCTACATTTATTTGACGTAAGTGGTCACCGTGCAACAAAACGCACTTAGGTGGTCACCGTGCAACAAATAGTAGACTTAAGTGACAGCCCGTGCAATTAACCCTTCTTTATCACTCTTTTCAGTTTTCTGCACGTAAATTAATTTGCTTTCCTGCCGACACATCACATTCACTTTTCTCTGCGTTCCAAACGATACGGGAGAGGATAACTTAAAATCCAGAGTTGGATCAGGTTTTGCACAATCAAACAGACTACAAGTTGGCGAGAGGATTTTGGTGGAGACTAAAAATGATGTATTTTAAAAAATTGACGTTTCGAGTACTTTACACTCGACGATCGTAGTTGTAAATTTTTTTTTGTATGTGCTGGATTAGTAAACCTTTATTGGATTCTTTTTTATTAGTCAAATCTATCAAATTATTAATAATTAGTTAAATATTTTGTAATATATCAAAATACTAGTCATTTTTACGTTAACACTAACAACTTTTGTAACTCTTTTCTTATTTAAAATACTAAAGTTTTGGAATGTTGTCTTCCATGTGTCACTTATAAGTCAGTATCATGTTGTCAAGTCAATATCACTAACAAAATTGCTAACTAGAAGTTAACATTTGGCTTATTATTATTAATTCAATAGGTTTTGTTAAGGGTTAATACCTTATTTTGGCCCAAACTATATCCAAACTTTCTACTTTGGCTCGTGGTTTCTGAAATTGCTTCCCTGGCCCGAACTATGCACCATACTTTCTTACTTCGTCCGACGCGGGTTTTGACCGTCAAATTAGACAGTCAACTTCATTAATCGTTAGTCAAGCGCCAGGTCACTTGCCACGTCAGCAAACCCAAAATAAAATTGTGAAATTTGGAATTTTTGGAATTATATTTTGTTATCCAAATTTTTTAGTTGTATTTTTTGTTGATTATTATTGTTATTAGAAAATGAAATATAAATGAAATAAATTACAAATCCAAAATTTTTTATTTCGGGTTTGCTGACATGGCAAGTGATATGGCGCTTGACTAATGGTTAATGGAGTTGACCGTCCAATTTAACTATCAAAATTTCGCGTCGGGCCAAGCAAGTAAGTATGGTGCATAGTTCATGCCAGATGAGCAATTTCAGAAACCACGGGCAAAAGTAGAAACTTTGGTATAGTTTGGACCAAAATAAGGTATTAACCATTTTGCTAATAAAAAATAACGCGGGAAAGATTTAGCTAACAATTAGTGTTTATCCTTTAATTTTTGCATTAATCCATTCTACCTTGTGACAAGATGGATAAGTGGTAAGTGTAAGAGTGTGATATAAGATCCAGCATAACCTTCTTCCAAAAATTCGAGTTATTGGGAGCAACTGGTTTATGACATGGTATCAGAGCTGGTTTGACCAAGTGGTCGTGTGTTCGAATCTCCACGACCTTCAATATTTACAGTTGATTAAAGCACAAGGTATGGTGATCGCCTATGCAAACTTCAAACCCATGGTTGGCTTTCGTTTGAGGGGGCGTATAAGAATGTAGTATAAGATCCAACATAACCTTCTCCAAAAAACTCGAGTTATTGGGACCAACTGGTTTATGACAGTAAGTACATCGTCAAACTTTCCATGACACTAATTGTCGCTAGAAAAAACGTTCCCAACACTGACGAAGCCAGAAATCTAAATGAGGGAACTAAATAAAATCTACACTAAGGCTGACTCCAATGCTGCCCCCATAAATGGGGGAGCCTTCATAAATGGAGGAGGAAGCTCTCCAATGCAGCCTGCAAAAAAGGAATAAACTCCATTAATGGGGGTGGCCTCCATTTGGGTCTCCAAATATAGAGGAGGAAATGGGGGAGTCGGCAATAATGGGGGTGATGGGGGAGCAGATTGGGGTGGGACAGGACAACCGCCCGTCCCTGGCGGTTGTTTCGCCCTTATTTATTTTTTTTAATTTTTTATTAAGTGTTTATTAATGATGGTTATATAATTAATAAGTGAAGGTTAGTGAATTCATGTTTGTATTAATTAAGTGAAGGTTTTCTATTTAATTTGTGTTTAATAGTTTGGTTAATTTATTTTATTTCCTAAGATGATTTAAATTGAATTCATTTTATTTAAAATTATGCTTATTATCTAGAAATTGTGTACACAAAAAATAATTCTAACTAAGAATGGAAAATATATTATTGAATTGAAAATACGTTCTTGAACTACAAATCAAATTGTCACCAACTACAACTTAAATTGAATTACAAAGCATCCCAACATCAATACTAAGCAACAACAATAACTAATTATTTCCATGCAAGTTCCAAATATGCTCAACCAAGTCCTGACGAAGCAAGTGTTGCGTGTAATCTCTAAGTTGTATCATTTAAATTATTATGTTAACTCCTTTAGCTTTATCATTTTCAAGTGTTGTGTGTAAACCAAAATTAGGTCCATAATTTTTTTGCCAAAAAAATTCGGTGTCGAAATTTGAAAAAATTCTATCGGAAAATTTGTATCTTAAAATAATGACGAACTATACAAAAATTAAGATTAACGAATAATATTAAGGCTTCGATAAGTGCATTTTTAAGTAAATGTAAACATGGATAAAATGAAGATCCCCAAATTTGAGGTTGGTAGCATTGGAGCCAAATTGTGAAGAATGGGGGCAATCCCCAAATTTGGGGATGAAGGTCCCCAAATTTGGGGTCTTGCATTGGAGTTGGTCTAAGAGAATTTGAACTTACGAGGGAAGTGAGTTAAATCCTTATCAACTAACATATTGTCCGCTTTCTCCTTACCTCTTCACTCTCTGCATGGAGCGATTAAGTCACACAATCCAGGAGGCGATCGAGAAGGGAAGATGGAAACCCATTCGCATCTCCCCGGGCGGACCAGCTCTCTCCCATGTTTTCTTTGCCGACGACCTAGTGCTATTTGCTGAGGCCAGTGAGGAGCAAGGAGAGGTTCTCATGGAAGTTCTGGACAGGTTTTGCCAGGCGTCTGGACAGCAAGTCAGCAAGGAGAAGTCAGTAGTATTCTTCTCGGCCAACACCACCAGGCAAAGAAGCACTGTGATAGCAAACAGGATGGGAATACCACAGACGCAGGATCTGGGAAGGTATCTTGGTGTCCCTGTGTAGCATGGGCGGGTAACGAAACAAACTTATAATATTTTGGATCGCCTGGATAACAAACTTGCAGGGTGGAAGGCTTCTAGCTTGTCGTTTGCAAGTAGAGTGACCCTGGCGAGGTCAGTGCTGAGCTCACTGCCTACTTATGCTATGCAGACGACACTCCTCCCAATCTCGATCTGTGACAAAATCGACCGACGTGTCCGGAAGTTTATTTGGGGCTCCACAGGAGATAGCAGGAAAATCCATCTAGTCCACTGGGAAGGGGTGTGCCAAACGAAGAAAGAGGGCGGCCTCGGATTTAGGAAGGCGCACGAGCTGAACCTAGCTTTCCTTGCTAAGCTAGTGTGGTTATTCACTAAAAAGCCGGATGAGTTGTGGGTGCAGGTGCTCCAGTCGAAGTATTTCAAAACAGTTAATGGCGTCCTAGTAGCTAAATCGTCGGCCAGATCCTCCAACCTGTGCAGAGGGATGCGCAGAGCTTGGCCGGTGACAAAACTGGGAACTCTTATGCGCCCGAAGGATGGGATGAGCACTAGCATGTGGACGGATCAATGGGTGGAGACGGGTGTTGTGTTGATGGACTATCTGAAGGAAGACTCTCCCCCGATCGATCCTTGCACTCCTGTGACCGCGTTTGAGGATAATGGTAAGTGGGACCTCAATAACCTCTCTCAATTCTTACCCGATGAGTTGCTTTTGAAGATTGCAGGAGTTCAGCCACCGGTGGAGGGCGCTGGTGAGGACGTTCCAACTTGGGGACTGGAAGTGAATGGTCAGTTCTCTGTGCGTACAGCCTATTCCCTTGCGACGGACTGCTCCGACAAAGACGACGCCGCCAAGTGGAAGGAGATTTGGAAGTGGCGGGGACCAGAGCGAGTTCGGCATTTCTTATGGCTGGCCATGAGGGAAAGGCTCCTCACAAACAGCGAGCGCGCCAGGAGGAAACTCACCACGTCAACAGGATGCGGAGCTTGCGGCTGTGATGAGGAGACAGTCCTGCATGTGTTGCGGGACTGTGATTTTGCCAGGTTAACTTGGATGCAACTAATCCCACCTTCTGAACACCACCGGTTCTTTGGAGCTAATCTGCAGGATTGGATCGAGCGCAACCTCCGAAGTGAGCACACTGGCCTTGACTTTGGCCTTACCTGCTGGTCTCTCTGGAAGACCAGGAATGATCGAGTCTTTGCAGGCAAGATCACGACTACTGCAACCTTTCTTCAGCGCGTCCAAGCTTGGATAACTGCCTTGGACAAGGACAGGCTCATTCATATGCATAATCCGCCCATGAGAACGGAGGTGGATATCTCGTGGAAGCCACCACCTCCAGAGTGGGTAACCCTCAACACTGATGGCTCCGTTCATACGAATACAGGCCATGCCGCAGCTGGTGGCCTGTTAAGAGATAACACTGGCAGATGCCTTTTGGCATTTACTCTATCACCCGGGCAGAGTTGAGGGGCGCTGTTGAAGGGCTGCAGTTAGCTTGGGATGCTGGGTACCGGCGCGTTATACTAGAGTTGGATTCCGAATGTGCCTGTCAGCTGCTTCGGACATCCGACCTTAGTGAGCATCACCACGTAGCCATCCTGGATAGAGCTCAGGAGCTGCTTCACAGACAGTGGGACGTCTCAGTCAACCACATATATAGGGAAGGCAATAAGTGTGCGGACTATCTTGCGAGCCAGGGTCATACTGTTCCTTTGGGGTTCCATATGTTTCCGTTAGCTGATCCTATGCTTTGTAACTTGACTATGTACGATATTCAGGGGCTCTCTGAGTCCCGGGTGGTTTTGAATGAAAGGTAGGGTGCCGTTGCATCCAATTATAAAAAAAAAAACTAACATATATTAACAGTTTTTCTTGGATTCTGCGAGTAGTATAGTAGAAGCCAGAACACAAGTCAAATCCAAGTTTGTCAAGAATATATAGTTAACGTAATAACGTCAATTGTTACGTTCTCATCAACGCCAATCATGAAACGACAAAAGCCGACGCGTATTAGTATGTGCATATATTAACCATCATAGAACTGTTTATGCAAACCAGAGATGAAATCCAGTAGATGATCCCTATGATGGCTTCATCTTCATTATCTCCATTATCTCCCATGAAATCTCTTCCCGAAGACATCCTAATCGACATCCTCACCCGACTCCCAGTAAAATTTATCCTCCGATTCAACTCCGTTTCGAAACACTGGTCAGCTCTCCTCACAACGCCTCGATTCATCGCCGCCCACCTCCGCCGCTCCGCCGCCCGCAGCCCTATGCTCATCGTCCGCCACGGCTTGGCCCTCGGGCACCTCAAGATCTCGGTGCTGGACGAGAGCTTCGCGATCCTTCATCGGGACGTGCCGGTGCCCGTCGCGAGATACGGCGACTTCTCCGCATCCGTCGCCGGTTCCTGCAACGGGCTGCTCTGCGTTCAATACGGCACCGGCAAGTCGGCGTTTTGGAACCCGGCGACCAAGCAGTTCGCGTGGGTTCCCGTCCGGGATCTCGGGTCGCCGTACTCTCACGTGACGAGGTTCGTCGCCATCGGGGAGAGATTCGGGTTCGGGTTCAGTACCCGAAACGAGGACTACAAGCTGGTGAAATTCGCCAGCTTCTACTACAAGGAGTGGAACAGCGAGGATCAGGTAATTGGGAATTCCGTGTCGGTCGATAAAAATAAAATTATAAAAAAATAAAAAATATCATTTACAGGGAACACAATTTCACTATTTTTCACGGGCCAACAGATTTTTATATTAAGAGAGGTTTGTGAAATATATTTACCACTTTTTTGAGTAGAGGTAGTAAATTAATTGATTTATGAATTGGTGGATTCATGGATCAAATGGATTGATGGATTCATGGATTGGATCAAGTGGATTGGTAGATTATCCATGAATTCAAATGACATCCTCAATCAAGGATCAATATGTGAAATGTGAAAAGTTTAGGTACTAAAATGTCATTATGAAAAAATTTACGTACCAAAAAGTAATTTTCCAATGATATTTCGTATAAAAAATTAAATTTTGGGTACCAAAATGTAAATATAAAAAGTATAGGTACCAAATCGTAAGTTGTCATTTGGATTCATGGATCAATGAATCCACAAATCCAATTGAATTTAGATCAAATAGATTGGATTTAAATGGATTAGATTAATTGGTTGGTGGATTAGATTGAGAATTGCTACCTCTAGTTTTGAGGCATAGTTCTCAATAATAATTGAAAAATTTGTCGATCCTGATATCATTTTTTATTTATTTAATAGTAAAAAGTTGCAATTACAATATATATTTCGATTACAACTTTTGGAGGTGTGCCAGTTTCAAATTTTTTTAACGACGAAATATGAACTTTTCACACCGACGACGTAGAGGTGTTTAATTCCCTTTGACACACCTCCCGTTAACCTAGGTTCACCGACTGTGACATCAGGTGATATGGGAAGATCTAGAAGTGAAGGCCGTGGTGTTCTCGTGGAAGCGCTGGTCGTGGAGGGAACTGAAAGACGCCCGGATTCCGGCTGCTCACTACGACCATCCGGTGGCCGCAAACGGCCATCTGTACTGGCTGGCAAGAAGGAAGGGGACGAGGGATTTCATTCTTGCATTCGATCTCGCCACCGATTCGTTTCGGACCATAGACTTCCCCGCCGATGATCCTAGGCCCGACGGCGCTGGATCGTTGATGAGGTTCGACATGGATACGAGGATCGCGGTGTTCAAGAGTTACCTGGATTATTCGACCAGGTACGATGATGAGGATGATCTGGAGGCAGTAGTGATCGGCGAGAACGGGATGGACTTGAGTGGGGAAACGTGGGAGTTTATGTTCCGATGCGGTTGGTTTGATGGGTACGATATTCATCGAGAAGATGAGGGTTGTTTCGGAGTGTACTGGAATAGTAGGGTTCATGTTGTGAAAGCACGTGGAAGAAACATGGATAATCTCTACTTGTTCGATCCGGTGGCGAGCAAAGCAGTTCGTCGCTTCGATGGCCTTATGGGTCGCGTCTATGGAGTCGGCAGTTTTGTGCATAGTCTTGTTCCGGTTCGTGGAGGGAACGTATAGATAGTTTGTAACTACGTTCTCGTTTTCATTAATGTCAATCACGAAAAGACAAAAACCAACACGTGTCGTATACATATATTAGCAACCATTTCGAATTAGACCATAGAGAGTAAAGCACAGCAGAAATCAATTGTAGACGGCCTGCATAAGACAACTTGCTAGCTCTCCATGCTCTGATCCGGCTTGTCAATTTATCCACCAATACAGCACACTCCCTGCTCGTAAACTTCCCAGAGATCAAAGGCACACCAAGATATCGGACATGCAAGTGACCCTCTCGAAACCCAGTAAAAAGGAGAGCATTCGCTTTGTATTGGATTGCTTGACCACCAAAGAAAACTTCACACTTCTGTGGGTTGCACTTCAGACCAGACATCCAATAAAATTCATCCAACAGACTCCACTACAAGAAAACTTGGCTTTGGAGACAAATAATTAGAAACAAATAGTGCATTAGTCTCTATATCTAATTTATGGCCGCAAATGTATTATTTGTCTCTCTATCTCATATTATTTGTCTCTATTTCATAATAGGAATTTTTTATTTACAGAAAATAATAGTTTTAGAAGCAAATATAAGTGTATCCTAAACTTAAGTTATATAGAAACAAATCTAACAACTTTTAGAGACAAATACAAATGTTACATATAGTGTTGTTATACAGAGACAAATGAAATGCTTTTAGAGAGAAATATAAATGCTTTATAATTAAATGAACTAAGTTTTACAATTAGGAACAGAAACAATTGCTGCTTAAAGTGATTATACATAAAGTTAATTAAAGATAATAAATATAAGTCAGAAAATTGAAAGCGAAAAAAAAGGAAGAAAGCTTTTTTCTCTCTCACATTTTGGCGGGTGGGACTTAAATTTTGGTTCGGTTCGCAATTCTAAAACCTAAAGAGCGCGCAGTAAAAAGTTTTGCAAGGCAAAAAAAAAATAAAAATCCCAAACTCGTGTGACTGTTTGCCTTCCCTGTGACCGTGAACCCTTGAACAAAACCGAAACCCAAGCCTTTCACTCGTATCCCCCATCATTCCTTGCAGCAAACCTCATACAACAAGGAAGTACGACAAAAGGCGCCGTCGAGGGTCTGCGACTCCTTGCCGGAGTCTTCCCCTTGCCAAGCCCCGCCGTTGGACCCGACGCTACGGTCAATTCTTTGCCCGGTTGCGGTTCGCCTCTTGAGCGGCGTGAAGAAGTAGAGATCGTTCTTCTCGTCTCTGTCGTCTTCTTCTTCGTGGGTCCCTCCAAACTGCTTCCAGATATCCCACAGCTCCATTCTGCAGTCCTTGACGTAGTCATCGGAGGGGAGCGGGAACCCGATCAGCTTATGCAGCAGGTAATTCTTATTGGCTGGTAACATTACATTGTATATATATTGGCAGCCATGGAAATTGTATATATATTTGCTGGTAACATGATGGTTAATATATATAAATTTGTTTTGTTCCAAACTGCCGCCTGCGTTTATTGTTTTGGTGAACAGGGCGGGTTTATATCAATTTGTTTATTGTTTTGTTCCTGCGTTTCCTTTTGTTTTCATTCCTTCAGTTTGCATCTTGTCTTTTCATTTTCTTTTCACTTGTTATGAGCAGTGAAGCATGTCTCTCCAGAAATCCAAGTCAACAGCAGGGCCACGCGCAGCCTCTGATCAGAATACCTCCACTATTGTTACTACAAGAGAAGATGCTCAGGACCCTAAGAAAAACACACGAGGTCCAACAATGTGCATGCCAATTTGGGCTATGCAAGCAGGTGAGCGGATTCAAGTTACAATTAACGATCTTGGGCAGCCCACGGGAGAGGGTGCAACAAAATTGGCAACTTTTCTTGGTACTATAGCACGCACAGCAGTATTTGCACCTCTACGTTATGAGGATTGGAGGCTTATGCCCAAACATTACAAGATTACCATGTGGAAGATGGTACATGTAATATGTCTTAGTATTGTCTGAATCCATTAATGTGAGCTTTATTTTTACTTTTATTGAAGTAATAATTGTAGGAAAAGTTTGACGTGGACGTGTTTCTTCAAGATTGGGTCTTGACATCTTTGAATAAGAAGTGGGGGAGTTTTAAGTCATTTGTGAAATCTGAATGGGTTAACAAGAAAAAGAAGGATAAAAGAGTAGATGTGATGAAGATTGGCAATGGTTGTTAGAATTTTGGAGCACGGGAAAAGCTGCGGTGAGTAGTTTCTCGATAACTCTTTCGTAGCAAGCTTATTTATATTTATTTTGGGTTAACGTTTCTTAATCATATTCTCTCTATAGAAACGTTCAGCAGTGGGTAAACAGAATAGAATGAACATGATATCCCCTCATACACTAGGGAGGAAGAGTTATGCTCGTTTCAAGGAAGAGGTGGTAAGTAAGAATATCACTATAAGTAGTATGATGATTTTGTTCTTGCTAACTGATATGTATATATGTAATGTATGTACTGTCCAGAAAGCAAAAAAAACAGACAAGTCGGAGCCGACTCGGGCCGAACTTTATATTTTAAGCCATGTACGTCCAGATGGGAAGCCACTTAATGATAAAGTTACGTTGCTGAGATCATTGTAAGTATTAATGAATTTCTTCAATACTATTTATTTCCCTTTTTATGTCCCATATGAAGTATACAAGTTGTTGGTTTCAGGACAAAGTGAAGGAAAAAATGCAAACAGAATCTTCAACTCCACATGATTGTTCTGGACCAAATGACATATTATCACAAGTGCTAGAAGACAAACCTTATTACTCGATAGCATATGGATTAGGACCCAAATGGGGCGTGAGGGATTCTCGTTACTCAATTATGAAGAAAGCACTGAAGGCCAAAAACAACGCTGAAGAGAGAGCACAAAGGGTGGAAGACAAATTGAACAAAGTCCTCGCTCTGCTACAAAAGAACAATCCAAATATGAATTTGAATGACAATATAGATTCACCAAATGATGAGGTACGCTGCCATGACCCATTCATTTCCTCTAGTGTATTGTTTCATAGTTTTGATATTGATAAACAATTATGTAATTGTAATTTCTCTATGCTGTAGAATGATAATCTTATTGTTGAAGAGAATTCTGATGAGTTAGGAAGTGGCCCAATACTTCCCATGTTGCAATCATCAACTGTAGTACCTGAAACTCCAGCTCTAGATGATGTAAGTTTGTATATAAATTATTAATTGTCTGAAATCATAATTCTAGTGTGGTTACCTTGATGATTTTCTATTCTGTTTTATCAGGTTAGTATGGTTGATGTTTATTTGCCTATGCTTCGAAACAACTCGTCTAAAGGGGGCTCTTCCGGTGTGGAAGCTAATGATGTGCAGGCACGAGGGAATAATGATACATTCTTCGATTACATGATAAGCTCATATCAAGTGAGAATTTTCTCTTTATTATTTTGCTGTTGCTACTGGAAATAGACAAATGAAAGGTTTCCTACTATTCCATAACTCAAACTTTTATATTTGATAGAAAAAAGACACGCCTGCACAATCAAAAAAGATTGCTACAAAGTTATTTTGCACAGTTTACATGATCCTGATGTTGAGGTAGCAAGAGGAGGTATTGTGAGCAAAAATCCACATTGTCGTGTAGGGGATCAAGAATTGGGAAAAGGTTTCTATGAAATATTTGTTGAAGTTGCAATTAAGCCTGATGAGCCCTTAGTTCGACCATATGCAAGCTTTCAAACTATTGGAGATGCGGTAGCAGAGTCGATCGCTTGGCCATCACGCTTTGTAAGTTAATTGAAGAAAGCTTTTGTGAATTTCATTTACTCCTATGGTACGTAGCTCATTTGGTTTATATATATGTTGTTCATGTGCAATAGGTGAAGAAGACCGGCGTTGTTAAACCTTTATGGTGAAGATTATCTTAGTTTAATGGACAATTTTCGTTTCATATTCCGACTTTGTCGTTGTTGACGGAACAACTACATACATTTCTCTATTTTATTTTTGTAAGAATTTGGTGCTGGATGGATTTCATGTCTATGGATATAATTAATAGTCAAATTTTGGGTCAAATTACAAATGTTTTCCATCTTCTGTATAACAAGCAATGATAATTGTCTCCAAACGTTAAAAGTAATATCAATTAAATATGCCTCCAAAGAAGACTATTAGAGACAATTATATATGTCTCTTAAATGTTCTAACAAAGCATATTATTTGTATGTATAGATAAAATTATTTGCCTCTAAATGTACCCATTAGAGGCAAATACACTTGTCTCAAAAACTAAAATTACAAATAAATGTATCTCCCTCCAAAAGTAAATACGTAGGAATTGAAAATAGAATTACCAACAAAAATATTTGTCTCCAATTCCATTATCAGAGATAGATATTATTTGCATCAATATTTGTCTCTAAAAGGAAACAGCGACAAAGGAATATGCAACAAATAATGTATCTGCGTCGAAAGACATACAAAAGCAAATAAGTAGCTTTTAAATGCAAATAACCTCTCCCTCCAAAGCCATGTTTTGTTGTAGTGCTCTTTACTCTAGTTAACGGTGGCGCCCTAAGAGGTACAACACCTAATCCACGAATTGTTGTATATGTTATTTTGCTGAGTGTTCTCATAATTTGGTTATTCACGCAAGAGTTATGATTATTCACGCAAGTGAAATCCCAAACTATCTCTCTTTTTTTTCCTCCTAATAATTTGTATTTGCATTGATCAATAATCTACACAACAATATTCATTTTTATATTATTACAAAACCTAAAAATTAGTTTTACAACAACGTCAATAAATAACAAAAATGTGCAAATAAATACCAAATTGTGTGAATAACCATTACTATTTAGGTGAATAACCACTAGTATAACACGAATAAACACCAATATGACGTTAATAAACATTAATTTACATGAATATATAAACACAAGAATAGGTGAATACTGAAACTATTTACGTGTGACCAAACTTTTATATCAAGCTTATATTTCAATGATAAATCACGCTACTCGTTAAACTTGACAACACCATTAACGAACCGGTTCGTGGAGACGATATGAACCGAAGCCCGGCCTCCTTTACTCATCGCCTCCGCGAACCGAAACCAAGCTCTCCACAAAACCGCAAACACCATACACCCGGTCTCCGATACCGTCAACACAATAAACAGCTCCATCCTCGCCGTCGGCGGGATCGCAAAAGCCCAACACATCGCCGTTCACCCGCCGCTGCAACACAACTCGAACCCCATTCCAATACCCTCTGTAGTCGCCGCCGCCATCGAAGCATCCACATCTCCTTAACGACTCCCACAACATCCCTTTCACCCCTCTCCCGTTCTCGCTCATCACCATCGCCTCGAACGCATCACTCTCGCGGACACGATTAATCCTCGTCTCGATCCTAAACCTCTCGAAAGACTCCGGCAAGTCAATTGTTCGAAACGATTCCCGGGCGAGATCGAATTCGAGCACGAAATCCCTCCTTCCTCTGCTTTCCCCGATCCAATACAAATTCCCGTTCGCCGCCACCGGGTTGTTGTAATACGCTAGGGGGATTCGCGAATTGTCTCTCGCGAGTGGCCTCCACGACCACGTCTTCCACGAGAAGACCGCAGCTTTGACTTCTAGACTCTGCCACACCGATTCGTCGGCGCTCCCCTGTTTTCCGTGGAAAACGCTGGCGAATCTTACCAGCTTGTAATCGGGCTCCGGGGTGGATCCGAACCCGAACCTCTCGCAAATGAATTGGGCTTTCGGCCCGTGAGAACGGGTTAACGGAGATGTGAGGTTGTTGAAGTTGGGTAGCAGGGCGAATTGCTTGGTGGCTGGATTCCAGAGCATGAAATTGGCGGTGAACTTGATGCAGAGCAGGCCGTTGCAGGAGCCCAGGATAGAAGGGGAATGCAGACGGGAGTCGAAGACAGTGTCCGGCAGCGGGAAATCGCGGTGGAGGGTTCGGAAGGTGCTGTCGATGACTGAAACGCGGAGATTCCGGCCGAGGGTACGGCCGTGGTGGACGATGAGGAGAGGGTTGCCGGCGGATGACCGGCGGAGGTGGGCGGCTATGAAATGGGGTGTGGTGGGGAGATTGGACCAGGGCTTTGAGACGGATCTGAATCGGAGAATGGATTTCACCGGTAACCGAGTGAGGATGTCGATCACGATGTCCTCTGGGAGTGATTTCATTGTTTTTTTATTTTTTTACAGCAATGAACGGTTCTCTGTGTTTGATTTTGTTTTCTACGAGGGGATGGTCTCTGCCATGTAATTCTCTTGTATCAGGCTGTTTTGACTTAATTAGGGACTAAACTCCAATAATGACATGACCAAAACAAAAATAATTTACATTATTATTTTTTATTATTGTATATATTATTATTTTATTATTATTTTATTTTATCTTATTAAAAAACAAGTAACGACTTAGAGTCACATCAACTAGAATTATTTTATTGTTTAACTTTTTATTAAATAATCAAATATTTTAAGGGTTAATACCTTATTTTGGTCTGAACTATGATCATATAATCAATTTTGGCATGTGGTTTCAGAAATTAACATCTCGGCCTCAACTATGCAACATATAAACTCAATTGGCCCAACACATGGTTTGATCGTCAATTTAGATGGTCAACACCGTTGACCGTTAGTCAAGATTCCATGTCATTGCCTCGTCAGCCTAAAAATCATTAAAAAATTCAAATTCAAATTATTTTCGTAATTTCTACTATTTATCATTTTCAAATTAACCAAAAAATAAAATATAAAAAAATAAAATAAAATTTAAGTTTAATCTTTTGGGACATTTGAAAATAACAAATTTTATAAATTAACAAAAAATTATCATATTAAATTTTATAAATTTAGAAAATACAAAAAAACATAAACCAAAAAATAATTTTTTCTAATTCAAATTATTTTCCTAACTTTTATTATTTATTATTATCAAATTAACCAAAAATAAAATATAAAAACATAAAATAAATTTTATTTTCTATTTTTTTGGTAATTTGGAAATGAAAATTTTTATAAATTAACCAAAATTTATCAAATTATTATAGATTATTTAAATTACCCAAAAAATAAAAAATTTAAAAATATATTATATTTTAAAAATTTATCAATTTCAAATGTCCCAAAAGATAAAAGATAAAATTTACTTTATATTTTTTAAATGTTAAATTTTATTTTATAGTTAATTTGAAAATGATAAATAATAATAATAATTAGGAAAATAATTTGAATTTGATTTTTTTAATAATTTTCAGGCTGACTAGGCAATGACATGGCTTGTTGACTAACAGTCAATGGTGTTGACCGTCCAAATTGACGGTCAAACCATGTGTCGGTCCAATTGAGACTATATGCTACATAGTTGAGACAAAGATGTTAATTTCTGAAACCACATGCCAAAGTTGATTATATGGTTATAGTTCGGGCCAAAATAAGATATTAACCCATGTTTTAATCATTTTCTCTTATCACAACCAAACTTAAATCCATATATATTTAACCTAATTCGATCCGGTCAAAACGAGTTGAACCCAATATTCATGAATTATTATTATTATTATTATTATTATTAAAGGAACAAGTAACGATAGCACTATTACTTAGAGTCACATCAACTAGTATTATTTTATTGTTTAACTTTTTATTAAATAATGAAATGTTTTAATCACTTCCTCTTATCACAATCTAACCCAAATACATGTAATTATCATTTGTTGAATGGTACCATTGTTTCAATGGACTAGTTTACAAATCTAAAACATGCATTCTGGTCTAAAGAACATTATTATTAGTTATTAGATTATTAACAAGTGAAGGATAGCTTCAAGTCGAATCCTTAATCCGCAACCTTCAAATAAAAATGGTCTTTCGAAAAAAACGCACTAATTGGCGATTAATTGACTTCATCATAGGAGTTGAATAGCCCTCGTTCGCATCAGGTCGAATCCGTGAATTGTAGCCTCCAAAATCATACGAAAATGGTCATTCCAAAAAATCGCCTGAAATTTGTGAAGGTTTGGAATCTGCCAAAACTGGACTCTAAACAAATAAGCCCAAATAGGTGCTCAAAAAACTTAATCATCGGTGAAGGATAACCTCACGCGAAATCATTGATCCGTAACCTTCAAAATTTATGAAAAAAGATCTCTCAAAAAAAGCACACGAAAAATTACGAAAATGACCTATGAAAAAAATTGGCCCAAAACAAAAATTAATAGACTTCATCATCGGTGGAGAATATCTAAAGATCACCTCAGGCCGAATCCACGATCTGTAGCCTCCAAAACCCAATAAAAATGGCAACTCCATAAAATCTCGCGAAATATGTGATGGTACCCCTTTGGAAAATGGCAAAAATGGGCCCGGAACAAATAAGCCCGAAACGGTGCCTAATAGACTTAATCATCGGTGAAGGATAGCCTCAGGCCGAATCCGTGATCCAAAGCCTTCAAAATCAAAGGTAAATGACATTTCGAAAAAGCGCGTGGAAAATTACGAAAAATAACCCCCGGAACATTTTTCGCCTTCAAAAATCCAAGAAAAACGGCTTCAGGCCGAATCCATGATCCGAAGCCTTTAAAATCCAAGGAAAATGGCCTTCCGAAAAAGCGCGAGGAAAATTACGAAAATACCCTCGGAATATTTTTCGCCCAGATCGGCGATTAATCAACTTCATTATCGGTGGACAATAGACCCAGATCGCCTCATGCCGAATCCGCGACCTGTAACCTCCGAAATCCAACAAAAATGACAATTCCATAAAATCGCCCGAAATCTGTGATGGTACCCCCTTTGGAAAATGCCAAAAACGGGCCCGGAACAAATTAGCCCGAATCGGTGCCTAATAGACTTAATCATTGGCGAGGGATAGCCTCATGCCGAATCCGTGTTCCGAAGCCTTCAAAATCCAAGGAAAATGGCCTTCCGAAAAAGCACGCGGAAAATTACGAAAATGCCCCCCCGGAACATTTTTCGCCCAAATCAGCGATTAATTGACTTCATCATCGGTGGACAATAGCCCCTGATCGCCTCAGGCCGAATCCGCGATGTAGCCTCCAAAATCCAACAAAAATGACAATTCCATAAAATCGCCCGAAATTTGTGATGGTACCCCTTTGGAAAATGCCAAAAACGGGCCCGGAACAAATTAGCCAGAATCGGTGCCTAATAGACTTAATCATCTGCGAGGCATAGCCTCAGGCCGAATCCGTGATCCGAAGCCTTCAAAATCCAAGGGAAATGGCTTTCCAAAAGAGCGCGCTGAAAATTACGAAAATGCCCCCCGGAACATTTTTCGCCCAAATCGGTGACTAATTGACTTCATCATCGGTGGACAATAGCCCCAGATCGCCTCAGGCCGAATCCGGGACCTGTAGCCTCCAAAATCCAACAAAAATGACAATAAAATAGTCGGAAATCTGTGATGGTACCCCTTTGGAAAATGCCAAAAACGAGCCGGAAGAAATTAGCCCGAATCGGAGCCTAATAGACTTAATAATCGGCGAGGGTTAGCTTCAGGCCGAATCCATGATCCGAAACCTTTAAAATCCAAGGAAAATGGCCTTCCGAAAAAGCGCGAGGAAAATTACGAAAATACCCTCAGAATATTTTTCGCCCAAATCGGCGATTAATCAACTTCATCATCGGTGGACAATAGACCCAGATCGCCTCAGGCCGAATCCGCGACCTGTAGCCTCCAAAATCCAACAAAAATGACAATTCCATAAAATCGCCCGAAATCTGCGATGGTACCCCTTTGGAAAATGCCAAAAACGGGCCCGAAACAAATTAGCCCGAATCGGTGCCTAATAGACTTAATCATCGGCGAGGGATAGCCTCATGCCGAATCCGTGTTCCGAAGCCTTCAAAATCCAAGGAAAATGGCCTTCCAAAAAAGCACGCGGAAAATTACGAAAATGTCCCCCGGAACATTTTTCGGCCAATTCGGCGATTAATTGACTTCATCATCGGTGGACAATAGCCCTTGATCGCCTCAGGCCGAATCCGCGATGTAGCCTCCAAAATCCAACAAAAATGACAATTCCATAAAATCGCCTGAAATTTGTGATGGTACCCCTTTGGAAAATGCCAAAAACGGGCCCGGAACAAATTAGCCAGAATCGGTGCCTAATAGACTTAATCATATGCGAGGGATAGCCTTAGGCCGAATCCGTGATCCGAAGCGTTCAAAATCCAAGGGAAATGGCTTTCCAAAAGAGCGCGCGGAAAAATATGAAAATGCCCCCGGAACATTTTTCACCCAAATCGACAATTAATGGACTTCATGATCGGTGGACAATAGCCCCAGATCGCCTCAGGCCGAATCCGCGACCTGTAACCTCCAAAATCAAACAAAAATGACAATTCCATAAAATCGCACGAAATCTGTAATGGTACCCCTTTGGAAAATGCCAAAAACGGGTCTGGAACAAATTAGCCCGAATCGGTGCGTAATAGACTTAATCATCGGCGAGGGATAGCCTCAGGACGAATCCGTGATCTGAAGCCTTCAAAATCCAAGAAAAATAGCCTTCCGAAAAAGCGCGCGGAAAATTACGAAAATGCCCCCGGAACATTTTTCGCCCAAATCGGCGATTAATTGACTTCATCATCGGTGGACAATAGCCCCATATCACCTCAAGCTGAATCCGTGAAGTAGCCTCCAAAATCCAACAAAAATGACAATTCCATAAAATTGCCCGAAATATGTGATGGTACCCCGTTGAAAAATGTCAAAAACAGGCCCGGAACAAATTAGCCCGAATCGGTGCCTAATAGACTTAATCATCGGCGAGAGATAACCTCAGGCTGAATCCGTGATCCAAAGCCTTCAAAATTCAAGGAAAATAGCCTGCCGAAAAAGCGCATGTAAGAATTTCGTGTCCCAGGAGAATTCCCTCTCGCTTGCGTGTCCCCCGAATTCCAAAAAATGGCCCCTCCAAAGAATTTCGTGTCCCAGGAGAATTCCCTGCTAGCCCAAAAATTGCCTCCTCCTTTGCGTGTGTCCCGCTCCAATTCTCTATCCCTCTAATCCAATTGTGTCCCACGGTATAAGCCCGGCCCAAAGAAACCTCCTAGCCCAAGTGAATATTCCACCATTGATTCGAGCCCGATTGATTGCTTATGCACTCGCTTCTTTTTTCGTGCTTCCTTCATCTGTAATACATCAAACTCATGGCACTAGGTAGTACTGGTTTTTCAACCATTCCCGGGTTAGCGAGCCCTAAAATAGCACCAATCGGCTTAAACATATCATGGGATAGTCACATAAAGTTCAAGAATCCGATATATTGAAGCCGATTATCACAACCCCACACTCAATACTTGCTTGTCCCTAAGCAACGACTCGAACAAGAGAACGATAATTGGAGGAAACACAACACAGACCAGGGAGACACAACCCTGCTCAAAACACAAAAACTCAAGACACACAAAACACAACATCAACACAAGAAATTTACCCTTGTACTCTTGTGATAATCAGTAGTTTCTTTCTCAATTGATGAGTTGTGCTTTAATGATCATACCTTGCACCCCACTCTCAAGGTCTTTAGTCTTTACAACCATTAACCATTGACTGACTCAAACCCATCAAAAGCTCAATTAGCAACACTCAATTCCGATCGTCGGTAGTAGGTGGTTAACAACTTATGGTGTAACAGTTATTAGAAGAATCTAATCACATCAGTGAGGTGCATATCTCGTGAGGACAATCTGGCTTACTCACATAAATCATACGCAACCAACTAAGCACAAGAGTCTCAAAAGCTAACGGGGGAAGCTTTTAGCAAACTTTATTTTAACTTTAAGTACATCACTACCTTTTCTGACAAGGAGAGCTTTCTCTCTTTTTGATTTTTCTTGCCGAGTGGTCGTATTTAGTACAAGTGGGATTTGTTTCTTACTACCGGTGACCGAGCAAGAGCAATTTCTGCTTCTTAGCACTCGCATAAGGGCTTCTTTCAACTCCTTTTCCTCGGTCCGTGTGGAGGGTCACTGCACATCCTCAAATGGCACTTCACTCAACGGGGAATCATACTTGATAAGCAACATCGTACGGTCGCGAACCGATGCTCAGTTGAACCTTTCCTAATCCCCCTGTGCAATGAGTGATTGCCTCACACGATTTTGGCATTTTTACCCACACTTAAATTGTTATGGCAACTTTCTTATATTTTACTTGTCAGGTAGTGTTTTCTCATTTATAAAGATACAGTTCACCCCATCATAAAACCTTTTAAAACAGAGAGACTCAATGCAAAGTGAAAAGCTCACAACAAATCCAAGTAAGCACGGTATCCAAACATGTCGAATGGTTAATGTTCTCCACCTAACTACTTCACCAAAAGTCATTACACTATCCTCACAAAAGAGAATGTTGCTAAAAGAGTTTGCTAATTCAAAGCATATCAAGTCAGTCAAAACATCAAGCTCATTGTGAAGAACTATGCAATTCAACACTAGTGGGGGTGATTTTGATGATTTCATTCAAGCACAAACTCATTTTCAAGGCATCACGGTCATTTACATCATGTTACCACAAGAGTACAAGGTTTTGTTTTTAATTTTTCTGATTTTTAGGTGTTTTTTAGCCATTAGCTTTGCACAGGCTTTGCATGCAGTTTGGCTGTGCTCAACCTAATGGCAATTTTTTTTAGGTGTTTTTTAGCCATTAGCTTTGCATGCAGTTTGGCTGTGCTCAACCTAATGGCAATTTTTTTTTTGATTTTTTTACCACATGCAATAGGTACAAACAAACACTAAGACTCACCACCCCACACTCAGGGATGGAACATTGTCCCTAATGTTCAACTCCTACTCTAAACATGCACGGGTTTGACACAACAAAAAAGAAAAAATAAAGAAAAGAAAACTCACCTTGGGTTGCCTCCCAAGAAGCGCTTGTTTAACGTCCTCAGCCTGACGTTCATGGAGCTTTCAACCAATGGGTATGGAAAGGTATCCAGAATACCCTCCCGAGCAATGATAGAATGCATAACCTCCATCCAACATATGAGTCACCTCAGCAGGGCCAGGTGTGCGAAACTTTGGTATGACCTTCTTATCTTGCATGTTGGACCCTTTAGTTAGGCGTAGGTGGTACTGCAGCGCCTCAAGCAAGTACTCTTCCTGTTTCAATGTCAGTGAAGAAGGAATAATAATAGGAAGATTGAAATCCTTACCCAAATATCTATACTTGAGGTGACATGGCAAGGATTTCTGTCCTTGCTTTGATTTTAGACTTTGGGCTGCTAGGACATCTGATACTTCAGCTGATCCTCTATCACAGGAAGAGGAATTTTTCTTTTCTCGAGCTCCACTTTCAAAGTCATCAATTGCATCGTGATTATGATAAACTTGAAAGACAGTAAAAATTTCCTCCTCCTTACCTACTCGGAATGTCAACTTGCCTCTCCCAACATCAATGAGTGCATCTCCAGTTGCTAGAAAAGGTCTACCAAGAATAAGAGGCACTCCCTGATCATCTTCCATCTCCAGAATTACAAAATATGTTGGGAGAATAAACTTCCCCACCTTCACCAATACATTCTCCACCACGCCCTTCAGAATTTTCACTGATCTATCAGCCAATTGGAGTGTGATCCGAGTAGGCTTAAGAACATCTCCCAATCCCAATTTCTTGTAGACTGAGTATGGCATCAAATTAATTCCTGCTCCAAGATCACAAAGTGATTTATCAAACTCTCAACCTCCAATGACACATGGAATGGTGAAGCTGCCCGGATCATCCCTCTTTTCTGGTAATTTATTCTGAATCACAGCACAACATTCAGAAGTAAGGGTTACTTTCTCTAGCTCAGCCCATTTACACTTCTTTGTCAGCAACTCCCTTAAGAATTTAGCATATGTAGGCATCTGTTCAAGTGCCTCCGCCAACGGTATGTTGATATGAAGTTGCTTGAAGATATTCACAAATTTCTTGAAATTTGGGTCTTCCATGGGCTTCATTAACCTTTGAGGGAATGGAACGGGAGGTTCGTAAGGCTTTACCTCTTCATTCTTGAGTTTTTTCACCTTTAGAGTTGCACAGGCAGATTCTCATGCACAGGCAGATTGCATGCAGTTTGCCTGTGCAAGTCAGATTTTTCAGCTTTTGCACTTTCTTCATCCTCCATCTCTGCAGCTCCTTTGCCCTCCTTTTCTACTGGATTTTTCTTGCTCTTTGGATCCTCCAACTCCTTCCCACTCCTCAATGTGACTGCTACAACCATGGCATCCTTTGGATTCCTCTCGGTATTAGCCGGTAATGTCCCAGGAATCATGCCTTGTATATCCGCCAAAGTTTGAGCCATCTGTCCCATCTGCCTCTCCATAGCTAGCATAGACGATTGTAAATTATTGTTGATGGCTAGCTGTTGAGTGACAAATTGATCCAGACCCTTGAAATTATTGTCTGTTTTCTGCATATGAGCCAAAATCAACTCCTCCAACTGGGGCTTCTTCTCTGGTTGAGGTTGCTGCTGTTGAAAACCAGGAGGTGAGATGTTTCGAACACCAGTTGGATTATTGTTTGACCATGACATATTGGGGTGATGTCTCCATTGAGGTTTGTATGTATTTGAATACATACCACCCTGGCCTTGACTTCGTGGATTATTGATATATTGGACATCTTCCAACTGAGCAGCTCCCAGTGGACACATATCCCTATGATGAGGACCCTCGCAAAGTTCACATAAAGCAACCTCCTCTTGTCTACCGTAAGCAATTTTGGCCAGCCTTCGTTCGAGTGCATCGAACTTAGAATCCAGTTTAGCATCCAACTTGGCTTCGAGACTTGTAACTCTGTCAACTTCATGAAAGCCTCCTCTTCTTCGAATACGGGTCTCACTACCCCATTCGGTGGCTTCTGAACAGATCTTCTCTACCAGATCATATGCTGCTGGTGCCTCCATGCTTGTGAAACCATTTCGAGAAGCATTATTCAGGGCATCCCGGAACTCCCTTCTGATTCCATTGAATAAAATAATGATCACGTTCCAATCTTCAAGACCATGGCTTGGGCATCTCATCAATAGCCCCTTATAGCGCTCCCATCCCTCAGTCAGACTCTCATCATCAGCCTGCTTAATAGTAACAATTTCCTCTTGCCTCTTCATCGCCAAGGCAGGTGGGAAATACTTATCCAGAAAGACCTTCTCAAGCTGAACCCATGTCGTGATGGAACGTGGTGTTAAGTTCTGAAACCAGTGTGATGCATTCCCTATCAGGGAGAATGAGAACATCCGTAGGCGAATTGCATCATCAGACACTATAGGGCTCTTCATCGTATCACATATGCTCGCAAACCGACGAAGATGCTCGTGAGGATCCTCACTGCTAGCCCCGGAGAAAGTGTACCCGTTGGTGATCATATTGATAAATGCTGGGGGTAATCTCCATGGTTGCATCCCCAGCCAGAATGACAACACATGAAGCTCGGGCTCTAGTCCTTCGATTCAAGCGAGCCCTGATCGAACGATCCTGGTCTGCCATGATGACAGGCTCGATGTCGCGTGGTGGTGTAGGTGGTGTAGGGATGACAGGTGATGAAGCCTGCCCTCTCTGTTGACGACTATGGGTTAGGGAAGGCCTAGGAGTTGTGGTTGGCTGCTTCCCTAACTTGACCTGCTTCCTGTTCTGTCGGCA
Source organism: Linum tenue (assembly GCA_946122785.1). Classification (NCBI taxonomy): domain Eukaryota; kingdom Viridiplantae; phylum Streptophyta; class Magnoliopsida; order Malpighiales; family Linaceae; genus Linum; species Linum tenue. Next base: position 49,537,725 of record CAMGYJ010000009.1, on the reverse strand, counting down.
GGTTTTCTCGATCTCCGGATCTAGTGGCAGTAAATCGATGGTTGTCCTCCTAGGCATGCACAAAAAGGATTAACCTGAAATTCACCTGCACACTAGCACACAAATCAAAATAGTTCGCTCACAAAAATCAACAAAAATAAGGTATGGCAGTCCCCGGCAACGGCGCCAAAAACATGATAGGGCAAAAGCGTATGGCTTCAATTCCTATCTCGTAGTAAACCGGAAAGTCCGGGTATCGTCTCTCAGGGACTGGTACAACCTTATATTCTATCAATTTTATAAAGCAAACTATAGGTGAAAATAGTTTGATGAGACTAATTTCTAAAAGCAAAATAAAATAAACAAAGTAACTAAATGAAAACTGTCGGGAGAAATTCAATGGAGAAAGCTCGGGGAGAAACACCGGGACTCACTATCTATCATATCAAAATTAATTCACATATTCCAATCAGTTTAATCCATATTTCTACAGCCAGGATATCACGAATGTGCTAGCTATCCCTGTCGGGAATTGCTACTTACTAAACAATTAATTCAAATCTTACTGTCGTAGCTCAATGATTAACTATTTAACCTACATCCTATGGTGTTTCCCCCAGAAATTGAGATTTAGTTCATGACGGAAATAAAACACTCAACCATGTTCATAATCATCATGTTACGAAGCAAAACAAAAGAAAACAATTACTGATAATTGCTTCCCGCTGCTCTGCACTCGATCGCCGCAACAAGCTGCTCGCTCCGCCCAAAAAGAATTCTCCTCAGCTAATTACTTCTCCGCTGCGCGCTCTGCTTTCCTCAGAGAAATTCGTTCCCAATTCTTTCCTCTCGCTTGCGTGTCCCCCGAATTCCAAACAAAGGCCCCTCCAAAGAATTTCGTGTCCCAGGAGAATTCCCTGCTAGCCCAAAAATTGCCTCCTCCTTTGCGTGTGTCCCGCTCCAATTCTCTATCCCTCTAATCCAATTATGTGTCCCCCGGTATAAGCCCGGCCCAAAGAAACCTCCTAGCCCAAGTGAATATTCCACCAATGATTCGAGCCCGATTGATTGCTTGTGCACTCGCTTCTTTTTTCGTGCTTTCTTCACCTGTAATACATCAAACTCATGGCACTAGGAAGTACTGGTTTTTCAACCATTCCCGGGTTAGCGAGCCCTAAAATAGCACCAATCGGCTTAAACATATCATGGAATAGTCACATAAAGTTCAAGAATCCGATATATTGAAGCCGATTATCAGTGATGGTACCCCTTTGGAAAATGCCAAAAAACGGGCCCGAAACAAATTAGCCCGAATCGGTGCCTAGTAGAGTTAATCATCGACGAGGGATAGCCTCAGGCCGAATCCGTGATCCGAAGCCTTCAAAATCGAAGGAAAATGGCCTTCCGAAAAAGCGCGCGGAAAATTACAAAAATGCCGCCCGGAACATTTTTCGCCCAAATCGGCGATTAATTGACTTCATCATAGGTGGACAATATCCCCAGATCGCCTCAGGCCGAATCCGCGACCTGTAGCCTACAAAATCCAACAAAAATGACAATTCCATAAAATCGCCCGAAATCTGTGATGGTACGCCTTTGGAAAATGCCTAAAACAGGCCCGGAACAAATTAGCCCGAATCGGTGCCGAGTAGACATAATCATCGGCGAGGGATAGCCTCAAGCCGAATCCGAGATCCGAAGCCTTCAAAATCCAAGGAAAATGGCCTTCCGAAAAAGCGCGCGGAAAATTACGAAAATGCCCCCCGGAACATTTTTCGCCCAAATCGGCGTTTAATTGACTTCATCATAGGTGGACAATATCCCCAGATCGCCTCAGGCCGAATCCGCGACCTGTAGCCTCCAAAATCCAACAAAAATGACAATTCCATAAAATCGCCCGAAATCTGTGATGGTACCCCTTTGGAAAATGCCTAAAACGGGCCCGGAACAAATTAGCCCGAATCGGTGCCTAGTAGACTTAATCATCGGGGAGGGATAGCCTCAGGCCGAATCCGTGATCCGAAGCCTTCAAAATCCAAGGAAAATGGCCTTCCGAAAAAGCGCGCGAAAAATTACCAAAATGCCCCCCGGAACATTTTTCGCCCAAATCGGCGATTAATTGACTTCAACATCGGTGGACAATATCCCCAGATCGCCTCAGGCCGAATCCGCGACCTGTAGCCTCCAAAATCCAACAAAAATGACAATTCCATAAAATCGCCCGAAATCTGTGATGGTACCCCTTTGGAAAATGCCTAAAACGGGCCCGTAACAAATTAGCCCGAATCGGTGCCTAGTAGACTTAATCATCGGGGAGGGATAGCCTCAGGCCGAATCCGTGATCCGAAGCCTTCAAAATCCAAGGAAAATGGCCTTCCGAAAAAGCGCGCGAAAAATTACCAAAATGCCCCCCGGAACATTTTTCGCCCAAATCGGCGATTAATTGACTTCAACATCGGTGGACAATATCCCCAGATCGCCTCAGGCCGAATCCGCGACCTGTAGCCTCCAAAATCCAACAAAAATGACAATTCCATAAAATCGCCCGAAATCTGTGATGGTACCCCTTTGGAAAATGCCTAAAACGGGCCCGGAACAAATTAGCCCGAATCGGTGCCTAGTAGACTTAATCATCGGCGAGGGATAGCCTCAGGCCGAATCCGTGATCCGAAGCCTTCAAAATCCAAGGAAAATGGCCTTCCGAAAAAGCGCGCGGAAAATTAGGAAAATGCCCCCGGAACATTTTACGCCCAAATCGGCGATTAATTGACTTCATCATCGGTGGACAATATCCCCAGATCGCCTCAGGCCGAATCCGCGACCTGTAGCCTCCAAAATCCAACAAAAATGACAATTCCATAAAATCGCCAGAAATCTGTGATGGTACCCCTTTGGAAAATGCCAAAAACGGGCCCGGAACAAATTAGCCTGAATCGGTGCCTAGTAGACTTAATCATCGGCGGGGGATAGCCTCAGGCCGAATCCGTGATCCGAAGCCTTCAAAATCCAAGGAAAATAGCCTTCCGAAAAAGCGCGCGAAAAATTACCAAAATGCCCCCCGGAACATTTTTCGCCCAAATCGGCGATTAATTGACTTCATCATAGGTGGACAATATCCCCAGATCGCCTCAGGCCGAATCCGCGACCTGTAGCCTCCAAAATCCAACAAAAATGACAATTCCATAAAATCGCCCGAAATCTGTGATGGTACCCCTTTGGAAAATGCCTAAAACGGGCCCGGAACAAATAACCCCGAATCAGTGCCTAGTAGACTTAATCATCGGCGAGGGATAGCCTCAGGCCGAATCCGTGATCCGAAGCCTTCAAAATCCAAGGAAAATGGCCTTCCGAAAAAGCGCGCGGAAAATTACCAAAATGCCCCCGGAACATTTTTCGCCCAAATCGGCGATTAATTGACTTCATCATAGGTGGACAATATCCCCAGATCGCCTCAGGCCGAATCCGCGAGCTGTAGCCTCCAAAATCCAACAAAAATGACAATTCCATAAAATCGCCCGAAATCTGTGATGGTACCCCTTTGGAAAATGGCTAAAACGGGCCCGGAACAAATTAGCCCGAATCGGTGCCTAGTAGACTTAATCATCGGCGAGGGATAGCCTCAGGCCGAATCCGTGATCCGAAGCCTTCAAAATCCAAGGAAAATGGCCTTCCGAAAAAGCGCGCGAAAAATTACCAAAATGCCCCCCGTAACATTTTTCGCCCAAATCGGCGATTAATTGTCTTCATCATAGGTGGACAATATCCCCAGATCGCCTCAGGCCGAATCCGCGACCTGTAGCCTCCAAAATCCAACAAAAATGACAATTCCATAAAATCGCCCGAAATTTGTGATGGTACCCCTTTGGAAAATGCCTAAAACGGGCCCGGAACAAATTAGCCCGAATCGGTGCCTAGTAGACTTAATCATCGGCGAGGGATAGCCTCAGGCCGAATCCGTGATCCGAAGCCTTCAAAATCCAAGGAAAATGGCCTTCCGAAAAAGCGCGCGGAAAATTACCAAAATGCCCCCGGGAACATTTTTCGCCCAAATCGGCGATTAATTGACTTCAACATCGGTGGACAATATCCCCAGATCGCCTCAGGCCGAATCCGCGACCTGTAGCCTCCAAAATCCAACAAAAATGACAATTCCATAAAATCGCCCGAAATCTGTGATGGTACCCCATTGGAAAATGGCTAAAACGGGCCCGGAACAAATTAGCCCGAATCGGTGCCTAGTAGACTTAATCATCGGCGAGGGATAGCCTCTGGCCGAATCCGTGATCCGAAGCCTTCAAAATCCAAGGAAAATGGCCTTCCGAAAAAGCGCGCGAAAAATTACCAAAATGCCCCCCGGAACATTTTTCGCCCAAATCGGCGATTAATTGACTTCAACATCGGTGGACAATATCCCCAGATCGCCTCAGGCCGAATCCGCGACCTGTAGCCTCCAAAATCCAACAAAAATGACAATTCCATAAAATCGCCCGAAATCTGTGATGGTACCCCTTTGGAAAATGCCTAAAACGGGCCCGGAACAAATTAGCCCGAATCGGTGCCTAGTAGACTTAATCATCGGCGAGGGATAGCCTCAGGCCGAATCCGTGATCCGAAGCCTTCAAAATCCAAGGAAAATGGCCTTCCGAAAAAGCGCGCGGAAAATTAGGAAAATGCCCCCGGAACATTTTACGCCCAAATCGGCGATTAATTGACTTCATCATCGGTGGACAATATCCCCAGATCGCCTCAGGCCGAATCCGCGACCTGTAACCTCCAAAATCCAACAAAAATGACAATTCCATAAAATCGCCAGAAATCTGTGATGGTACCCCTTTGGAAAATGCCAAAAACGGGCCCGGAACAAATTAGCCTGAATCGGTGCCTAGTAGACTTAATCATCGGCGGGGGATAGCCTCAGGCCGAATCCGTGATCCGAAGCCTTCAAAATCCAAGGAAAATGGCCTTCCGAAAAAGCGCGCGAAAAATTACCAAAATGCCCCCCGAACATTTTTCGCCCAAATCGGCGATTAATTGACTTCATCATAGGTGGACAATATCCCCAGATCGCCTCAGGCCGAATCCGCGACCTGTAGCCTCCAAAATCCAACAAAAATGACAATTCCATAAAATCGCCCGAAATCTGTGATGGTACCCCTTTGGAAAATGCCTAAAACGGGCCCGGAACAAATAACCCCGAATCAGTGCCTAGTAGACTTAATCATCGGCGAGGGATAGCCTCAGGCCGAATCCGTGATCCGAAGCCTTCAAAATCCAAGGAAAATGGCCTTCCGAAAAAGCGCGCGGAAAATTACCAAAATGCCCCCGGAACATTTTTCGCCCAAATCGGCGATTAATTGACTTCATCATAGGTGGACAATATCCCCAGATCGCCTCAGGCCGAATCCGCGACCTGTAGCCTCCAAAATCCAACAAAAATGACAATTCCATAAAATCGCCCGAAATCTGTGATGGTACCCCTTTGGAAAATGGCTAAAACGGGCCCGGAACAAATTAGCCCGAATCGGTGCCTAGTAGACTTAATCATCGGCGAGGGATAGCCTCAGGCCGAATCCGTGATCCGAAGCCTTCAAAATCCAAGGAAAATGGCCTTCCGAAAAAGCGCGCGAAAAATTACCAAAATGCCCCCCGTAACATTTTTCGCCCAAATCGGCGATTAATTGTCTTCATCATAGGTGGACAATATCCCCAGATCGCCTTAGGCCGAATCCGCGACCTGTAGCCTCCAAAATCCAACAAAAATGACAATTCCATAAAATCGCCCGAAATTTGTGATGGTACCCCTTTGGAAAATGCCTAAAACGGGCCCGGAACAAATTAGCCCGAATCGGTGCCTAGTAGACTTAATCATCGGCGAGGGATAGCCTCAGGCCGAATCCGTGATCCGAAGCCTTCAAAATCCAAGGAAAATGGCCTTCCGAAAAAGCGCGCGGAAAATTACCAAAATGCCCCCGGGAACATTTTTCGCCCAAATCGGCGATTAATTGACTTCAACATCGGTGGACAATATCCCCAGATCGCCTCAGGCCGAATCCGCGACCTGTAGCCTCCAAAATCCAACAAAAATGACAATTCCATAAAATCGCCCGAAATCTGTGATGGTACCCCATTGGAAAATGGCTAAAACGGGCCCGGAACAAATTAGCCCGAATCGGTGCCTAGTAGACTTAATCATCGGCGAGGGATAGCCTCTGGCCGAATCCGTGATACGAAGCCTTCAAAATCCAAGGAAAATGGCCTTCCGAAAAAGCGCGCGGAAAATTACCAAAATGCCCCCGGAACATTTTTCGCCCAAATCGGCGATTAATTGACTTCATCATAGGTGGACAATATCCCCAGATCGCCTCAGGCCGAATCCGCGACCTGTAGCCTCCAAAATCCAACAAAAATGACAATTCCATAAAATCGCCCGAAATCTGTGATGGTACCCCATTGGAAAATGGCTAAAACGGGCCCGGAACAAATTAGCCCGAATCGGTGCCTAGTAGACTTAATCATCGGCGAGGGATAGCCTCAGGCCGAATCCGTGATCCGAAGCCTTCAAAATCCAAGGAAAATGGCCTTCCGAAAAAGCGCGCGGAAAATTAGGAAAATGCCCCCGGAACATTTTACGCCCAAATCGGCGATTAATTGACTTCATCATCGGTGGACAATATCCCCAGATTGCCTCAGGCCGAATCCGCGACCTGTAGCCTCCAAAATCCAACAAAAATGACAATTCCATAAAATCGCCCGAAATCTGTGATGGTACCCCTTTGGAAAATGCCAAAAACGGGCCCGGAACAAATTAGCCTGAATCGGTGCCTAGTAGACTTAATCATCGGCGAGGGATAGCCTCAGGCCGAATCCGTGATCCGAAGCCTTCAAAATCCAAGGAAAATGGCCTTCCGAAAAAGCGCGCTGAAAATTACCAAAATCCCCCCGGGACATTATTCGCCCAAATCGGCGATTAATTGACTTCAACATCGGTGGACAATATCCCCAGATCGCCTCAGGCCGAATCCGCGACCTGTAGCCTCCAAAATCCAACAAAAATGACAATTCCATAAAATCGCCCGAAATCTGTGATGGTACCCCTTTGGAAAATGCCTAAAACGGGCCCGGAACAAATTAGCCCGAATCGGTGCCTAGTAGACTTAATCATCGGGGAGGGATAGCCTCAGGCCGAATCCGTGATCCGAAGCCTTCAAAATCCAAGGAAAATGGCCTTCCGAAAAAGCGCGCGAAAAATTACCAAAATGCCCCCCGGAACATTTTTCGCCCAAATCGGCGATTAATTGACTTCAACATCGGTGGACAATATCCCCAGATCGCCTCAGGCCGAATCCGCAACCTGTAGCCTCCAAAATCCAACAAAAATGACAATTCCATAAAATCGCCCGAAATCTGTGATGGTACCCTTTGGAAAATGCCTAAAACGGGCCCGGAACAAATTAGCCCGAATCGGTGCCTCGTAGACTTAATCATCGGGGAGGGATAGCCTCAGGCCGAATCCGTGATCCGAAGCCTTCAAAATCCAAGAAAAATGGCCTTCCGAAAAAGCGCGCGAAAAATTACCAAAATGCCCCCCGGAACATTTTTCGCCCAAATCGGCGATTAATTGACGTCAACATCGGTGGACAATATCCCCAGATCGCATCAGGCCGAATCCGCGACCTGTAGCCTCCAAAATCCAACAAAAATGACAATTCCATAAAATCGCCCGAAATCTGTGATGATACCCCTTTGGAAAATGCCTAAAACGGGCCCGGAACAAATTAGCCCGAATCGGTGCCTAGTAGACTTAATCATCGGCGAGGGATAGCCTCAGGCCGAATCCGTGATCCGAAGCTTTCAAAATCCAAGGAAAATGGCCTTCCGAAAAAGCGCGCGAAAAATTACCAAAATGCCCCCCGGAACATTTTTCGCCCAAATCGGCGATTAATTGACTTCATCATAGGTGGACAATATCCCCAGATCGCCTCAGGCCGAATCCGCGACCTGTAGCCTCCAAAATCCAACAAAAATGACAATTCCATAAAATCGCCCGAAATCTGTGATGGTACCCCTTTGGAAAATGCCTAAAACGGGCCCGGAACAAATTAGCCCGAATCGGTGCCTAGTAGACTTAATCATCGGCGAGGGATAGCCTCAGGCCGAATCCGTGATCCGAAGCCTTCAAAATCCAAGGAAAATGGCCTTCCGAAAAAGCGCGCGAAAAATTACCAAAATGCCCCCGGAACATTTTTCGCCCAAATCGGCGATTAATTGACTTCATCATCGGTGGACAATATCCCCAGATCGCCTCAGGCCGAATCCGCGACCTGTAGCCTCCAAAATCCAACAAAAATGACAATTCCATATTAGCCCGAATCGGTGCCTAGTAGACTTAATCATCGGGGAGGGATAGCCTCAGGCCGAATCCGTGATCCGAAGCCTTCAAAATCCAAGGAAAATGGCCTTCCGAAAAAGCGCGCGAAAAATTACCAAAATGCCCCCCGGAACATTTTTCGCCCAAATCGGCGATTAATTGACTTCAACATCGGTGGACAATATCCCCAGATCGCCTCAGGCCGAATCCGCGACCTGTAGCCTCCAAAATCCAACAAAAATGACAATTCCATAAAATCGCCCGAAATCTGTGATGGTACCCCTTTGGAAAATGCCTAAAACGGGCCCGGAACAAATTAGCCCGAATCGGTGCCTAGTAGACTTAATCATCGGCGAGGGATAGCCTCAGGCCGAATCCGTGATCCGAAGCCTTCAAAATCCAAGGAAAATGGCCTTCCGAAAAAGCGCGCGAAAAATTACCAAAATGCCCCCCGGAACATTTTTCGCCCAAATCGGCGATTAATTGACTTCAACATCGGTGGACAATATCCCCAGATCGCCTCAGGCCGAATCCGCGACCTGTAGCCTCCAAAATCCAACAAAAATGACAATTCCATAAAATCGCCCGAAATCTGTGATGGTACCCCTTTGGAAAATGCCTAAAACGGGCCCGGAACAAATTATCCCGAATCGGTGCCTAGTAGACTTAATCATCGGCGAGGGATAGCCTCAGGCCGAATCCGTGATCCGAAGCCTTCAAAATCCAAGGAAAATGGCCTTCCGAAAAAGCGCGCGAAGAATTACCAAAATGCCCCTCGGAACATTTTTCGCCCAAATCGGCGATTAATTGACTTCATCATAGGTGGACAATATCCCCAGATCGCCTCAGGCCGAATCCGCGACCTGTAGCCTCCAAAATCCAACAAAAATGACAATTCCATAAAATCGCCCGAAATCTGTGATGGTACCCCTTTGGAAAATGCCTAAAACGGGCCCGGAACAAATTAGCCCGAATCGGTGCCTAGTAGACTTAATCATCGGCGAGGGATAGCCTCAGGCCGAATCCGTGATCCGAAGCCTTCAAAATCCAAGGAAAATGGCCTTCCGAAAAAGCGCGCGAAAAATTACCAAAATGCCCCCGGAACATTTTTCGCCCAAATCGGCGATTAATTGACTTCATCATCGGTGGACAATATCCCCAGATCGCCTCAGGCCGAATCCGCGACCTGTAGCCTCCAAAATCCAACAAAAATGACAATTCCATAAAATCGCCCGAAATCTGGAAAATGCCTAAAATGGGCCCGGAACAAATTAGCCCGAATCGGTGCATAGTAGACTTAATCATCGGGGAGGGATAGCCTCAGGCCGAATCCGTGATCCGAAGCCTTCAAAATCCAAGGAAAATGGCCTTCCGAAAAAGCGCGCGAAAAATTACCAAAATGCCCCCCGGAACATTTTTCGCCCAAATCGGCGATTAATTGACTTCAACATCGGTGGACAATATCCCCAGATCGCCTCAGGCCGAATCCGCGACCTGTAGCCTCCAAAATCCAACAAAAATGACAATTCCATAAAATCGCCCGAAATCTGTGATGGTACCCCTTTGGAAAATGCCTAAAACGGGCCCGGAACAAATTAGCCCGAATCGGTGCCTAGTAGACTTAATCATCGGCGAGGGATAGCCTCAGGCCGAATCCGTGATCCGAAGCCTTCAAAATCCAAGGAAAATGGCCATCCGAAAAAGCGCGCGAAAAATTACCAAAATGCCCCCCGGAACATTTTTCGCCCAAATCGGCGATTAATTGACTTCAACATCGGTGGACAATATCCCCAGATCGCCTCAGGCCGAATCCGCGACCTGTAGCCTCCAAAATCCAACAAAAATGACAATTCCATAAAATCGCCCGAAATCTGTGATGGTACCCCTTTGGAAAATGCCTAAAACGGGCCCGGAACAAATTAGCCCGAATCGGTGCCTAGTAGACTTAATCATCGGCGAGGGATAGCCTCAGGCCGAATCCGTGATCCGAAGCCTTCAAAATCCAAGGAAAATGGCCTTCCGAAAAAGCGCGCGAAGAATTACCAAAATGCCCCCCGGAACATTTTTCGCCCAAATCGGCGATTAATTGACTTCATCATAGGTGGACAATATCCCCAGATCGCCTCAGGCCGAATCCGCGACCTGTAGCCTCCAAAATCCAACAAAAATGACAATTCCATAAAATCGTCCGAAATCTGTGATGGTACCCCTTTGGAAAATGCCTAAAACGGGCCCGGAACAAATTAGCCCGAATCGGTGCCTAGTAGACTTAATCATCGGCGAGGGATAGCCTCAGGCCGAATCCGTGATCCGAAGCCTTCAAAATCCAAGGAAAATGGCCTTCCGAAAAAGCGCGCGAAAAATTACCAAAATGCCCCCGGAACATTTTTCGCCCAAATCGGCGATTAATTGACTTCATCATCGGTGGACAATATCCCCAGATCGCCTCAGGCCGAATCCGCGACCTGTAGCCTCCAAAATCCAACAAAAATGACAATTCCATAAAATCGCCCGAAATCTGGAAAATGCCTAAAATGGGCCCGGAACAAATTAGCCCGAATCGGTGCCTAGTAGACTTAATCATCGGGGAGGGATAGCCTCAGGCCGAATCCGTGATCCGAAGCCTTCAAAATCCAAGGAAAATGGCCTTCCGAAAAAGCGCGCGAAAAATTACCAAAATGCCCCCCGGAACATTTTTCGCCCAAATCGGCGATTAATTGACTTCAACATCGGTGGACAATATCCCCAGATCGCCTCAGGCCGAATCCGCGACCTGTAGCCTCCAAAATCCAACAAAAATGACAATTCCATAAAATCGCCCGAAATCTGTGATGGTACCCCTTTGGAAAATGCCTAAAACGGGCCCGGAACAAATTAGCCCGAATCGGTGCCTAGTAGACTTAATCATCGGCGAGGGATAGCCTCAGGCCGAATCCGTGATCCGAAGCCTTCAAAATCCAAGGAAAATGGCTATCCGAAAAAGCGCGCGAAAAATTACCAAAATGCCCCCCGGAACATTTTTCGCCCAAATCGGCGATTAATTGACTTCAACATCGGTGGACAATATCCCCAGATCGCCTCAGGCCGAATCCGCGACCTGTAGCCTCCAAAATCCAACAAAAATGACAATTCCATAAAATCGCCCGAAATCTGTGATGGTACCCCTTTGGAAAATGCCTAAAACGGGCCCGGAACAAATTAGCCCGAATCGGTGCCTAGTAGACTTAATCATCGGCGAGGGATAGCCTCAGGCCGAATCCGTGATCCGAAGCCTTCAAAATCCAAGGAAAATGGCCTTCCGAAAAAGCGCGCGAAGAATTACCAAAATGCCCAGCGGAACATTTTTCGCCCAAATCGGCGATTAATTGACTTCATCATAGGTGGACAATATCCCCAGATCGCCTCAGGCCGAATCCGCGACCTGTAGCCTCCAAAATCCAACAAAAATGACAATTCCATAAAATCGTCCGAAATCTGTGATGGTACCCCTTTGGAAAATGCCTAAAACGGGCCCGGAACAAATTAGCCCGAATCGGTGCCTAGTAGACTTAATCATCGGCGAGGGATAGCCTCAGGCCGAATCCGTGATCCGAAGCCTTCAAAATCCAAGGAAAATGGCCTTCCGAAAAAGCGCGCGAAAAATTACCAAAATGCCCCCGGAACATTTTTCGCCCAAATCGGCGATTAATTGACTTCATCATCGGTGGACAATATCCCCAGATCGCCTCAGGCCGAATCCGCGACCTGTAGCCTCCAAAATCCAACAAAAATGACAATTCCATAAAATCGCCCGAAATCTGTGATGGTACCCCTTTGGAAAATGCCTAAAACGGGCCCGGAACAAATTAGCCCGAATCGGTGCCTAGTAGACTTAATCATCGGGGAGGGATAGCCTCAGGCCGAATCCGTGATCCGAAGCATTCAAAATCCAAGGAAAATGGTCGTCCGAAAAAGCGCGCGAAAATTACCAAAATGCCCCCCGGAACATTTTTCGCCCAAATCGGCGATTAATTGACTTCAACATCGGTGGACAATATCCCCAGATCGCCTCAGGCCGAATCCGCGACCTGTAGCCTCCAAAATCCAACAAAAATGACAATTCCATAAAATCGCCCGAAATATGTGATGGTACCCCTTTGGAAAATGCCTAAAACGGGCCCGGAACAAATTAGCCCGAATCGGTGCCTAGTAGACTTAATCATCGGGGAGGGATAGCCTCAGGCCGAATCCGTGATCCGAAGCCTTCAAAATCCAAGGAAAATGGCCTTCCGAAAAAGCGCGCGAAAAATTACCAAAATGCCCCCCGGAACATTTTTCGCCCAAATCGGCGATTAATTGACTTCAACATCGGTGGACAATATCCCCAGATCGCCTCAGGCCGAATCCGCGACCTGTAGCCTCCAAAATCCAACAAAAATGACAATTCCATAAAATCGCCCGAAATCTGTGATGGTACCCCTTTGGAAAATGCCTAAAACGGGCCCGGAACAAATTAGCCCGAATCGGTGCCTAGTAGACTTAATCATCGGGGAGGGATAGCCTCAGGCCGAATCCGTGATCCGAAGCCTTCAAAATCCAAGGAAAATGGCCTTCCGAAAAAGCGCGCGAAAAATTACCAAAATGCCCCCCTGAACATTTTTCGCCCAAATCGGCGATTAATTGACTTCAACATCGGTGGACAATATCCCCAGATCGCCTCAGGCCGAATCCGCGACCTGTAGCCTCCAAAATCCAACAAAAATGACAATTCCATAAAATCGCCCGAAATCTGTGATGGTACCCCTTTGGAAAATGCCTAAAACGGGCCCGGAACAAATTAGCCCGAATCGGTGCCTAGTAGACTTAATCATCGGCGAGGGATAGCCTCAGGCCGAATCCGTGATCCGAAGCCTTCAAAATCCAAGGAAAATGGCCTTCCGAAAAAGCGCGCGAAAAATTACCAAAATGCCCCCGGAACATTTTTCGCCCAAATCGGCGATTAATTGACTTCATCATCGGTGGACAATATCCCCAGATCGCCTCAGGCCGAATCCGCGACCTGTAGCCTCCAAAATCCAACAAAAATGACAATTCCATAAAATCGCCCGAAATCTGTGATGGTACCCCTTTGGAAAATGCCTAAAACGGGCCCGGAACAAATTAGCCCGAATCGGTGCCTAGTAGACTTAATCATCGGGGAGGGATAGCCTCAGGCCGAATCCGTGATCCGAAGCCTTCAAAATCCAAGGAAAATGGTCTTCCGAAAAAGCGCGCGAAAAATTACCAAAATGCCCCCCGGAACATTTTTCGCCCAAATCGGCGATTAATTGACTTCAACATCGGTGGACAATATCCCCAGATCGCCTCAGGCCGAATCCGCGACCTGTAGCCTCCAAAATCCAACAAAAATGACAATTCCATAAAATCGCCCGAAATCTGTGATGGTACCCCTTTGGAAAATGCCTAAAACGGGCCCGGAACAAATTAGCCCGAATCGGTGCCTAGTAGACTTAATCATCGGGGAGGGATAGCCTCAGGCCGAATCCGTGATCCGAAGCCTTCAAAATCCAAGGAAAATGGCCTTCCGAAAAAGCGCGCGAAAAATTACCAAAATGCCCCCCGGAACATTTTTCGCCCAAATCGGCGATTAATTGACTTCAACATCTGTGGACAATATCCCCAGATCGCCTCAGGCCGAATCCGCGACCTGTAGCCTCCAAAATCCAACAAAAATGACAATTCCATAAAATCGCCCGAAATCTGGAAAATGCCTAAAATGGGCCCGGAACAAATTAGCCCGAATCGGTGCCTAGTAGACTTAATCATCGGGGAGGGATAGCCTCAGGCCGAATCCGTGATCCGAAGCCTTCAAAATCCAAGGAAAATGGCCTTCCGAAAAAGCGCGCGAAAAATTACCAAAATGCCCCCCGGAACATTTTTCGCCCAAATCGGCGATTAATTGACTTCAACATCGGTGGACAATATCCCCAGATCGCCTCAGGCCGAATCCGCGACCTGTAGCCTCCAAAATCCAACAAAAATGACAATTCCATAAAATCGCCCGAAATCTGTGATGGTACCCCTTTGGAAAATGCCTAAAACGGGCCCGGAACAAATTAGCCCGAATCGGTGCCTAGTAGACTTAATCATCGGCGAGGGATAGCCTCAGGCCGAATCCGTGATCCGAAGCCTTCAAAATCCAAGGAAAATGGCTATCCGAAAAAGCGCGCGAAAAATTACCAAAATGCCCCCCGGAACATTTTTCGCCCAAATCGGCGATTAATTGACTTCAACATCGGTGGACAATATCCCCAGATCGCCTCAGGCCGAATCCGCGACCTGTAGCCTCCAAAATCCAACAAAAATGACAATTCCATAAAATCGCCCGAAATCTGTGATGGTACCCCTTTGGAAAATGCCTAAAACGGGCCCGGAACAAATTAGCCCGAATCGGTGCCTAGTAGACTTAATCATCGGCGAGGGATAGCCTCAGGCCGAATCCGTGATCCGAAGCCTTCAAAATCCAAGGAAAATGGCCTTCCGAAAAAGCGCGCGAAGAATTACCAAAATGCCCACCGGAACATTTTTCGCCCAAATCGGCGATTAATTGACTTCATCATAGGTGGACAATATCCCCAGATCGCCTCAGGCCGAATCCGCGACCTGTAGCCTCCAAAATCCAACAAAAATGACAATTCCATAAAATCGTCCGAAATCTGTGATGGTACCCCTTTGGAAAATGCCTAAAACGGGCCCGGAACAAATTAGCCCGAATCGGTGCCTAGTAGACTTAATCATCGGCGAGGGATAGCCTCAGGCCGAATCCGTGATCCGAAGCCTTCAAAATCCAAGGAAAATGGCCTTCCGAAAAAGCGCGCGAAAAATTACCAAAATGCCCCCGGAACATTTTTCGCCCAAATCGGCGATTAATTGACTTCATCATCGGTGGACAATATCCCCAGATCGCCTCAGGCCGAATCCGCGACCTGTAGCCTCCAAAATCCAACAAAAATGACAATTCCATAAAATCGCCCGAAATCTGTGATGGTACCCCTTTGGAAAATGCCTAAAACGGGCCCGGAACAAATTAGCCCGAATCGGTGCCTAGTAGACTTAATCATCGGGGAGGGATAGCCTCAGGCCGAATCCGTGATCCGAAGCATTCAAAATCCAAGGAAAATGGTCGTCCGAAAAAGCGCGCGAAAATTACCAAAATGCCCCCCGGAACATTTTTCGCCCAAATCGGCGATTAATTGACTTCAACATCGGTGGACAATATCCCCAGATCGCCTCAGGCCGAATCCGCGACCTGTAGCCTCCAAAATCCAACAAAAATGACAATTCCATAAAATCGCCCGAAATATGTGATGGTACCCCTTTGGAAAATGCCTAAAACGGGCCCGGAACAAATTAGCCCGAATCGGTGCCTAGTAGACTTAATCATCGGGGAGGGATAGCCTCAGGCCGAATCCGTGATCCGAAGCCTTCAAAATCCAAGGAAAATGGCCTTCCGAAAAAGCGCGCGAAAAATTACCAAAATGCCCCCCGGAACATTTTTCGCCCAAATCGGCGATTAATTGACTTCAACATCGGTGGACAATATCCCCAGATCGCCTCAGGCCGAATCCGCGACCTGTAGCCTCCAAAATCCAACAAAAATGACAATTCCATAAAATCGCCCGAAATCTGTGATGGTACCCCTTTGGAAAATGCCTAAAACGGGCCCGGAACAAATTAGCCCGAATCGGTGCCTAGTAGACTTAATCATCGGGGAGGGATAGCCTCAGGCCGAATCCGTGATCCGAAGCCTTCAAAATCCAAGGAAAATGGCCTTCCGAAAAAGCGCGCGAAAAATTACCAAAATGCCCCCCTGAACATTTTTCGCCCAAATCGGCGATTAATTGACTTCAACATCGGTGGACAATATCCCCAGATCGCCTCAGGCCGAATCCGCGACCTGTAGCCTCCAAAATCCAACAAAAATGACAATTCCATAAAATCGCCCGAAATCTGTGATGGTACCCCTTTGGAAAATGCCTAAAACGGGCCCGGAACAAATTAGCCCGAATCGGTGCCTAGTAGACTTAATCATCGGCGAGGGATAGCCTCAGGCCGAATCCGTGATCCGAAGCCTTCAAAATCCAAGGAAAATGGCCTTCCGAAAAAGCGCGCGAAAAATTACCAAAATGCCCCCGGAACATTTTTCGCCCAAATCGGCGATTAATTGACTTCATCATCGGTGGACAATATCCCCAGATCGCCTCAGGCCGAATCCGCGACCTGTAGCCTCCAAAATCCAACAAAAATGACAATTCCATAAAATCGCCCGAAATCTGTGATGGTACCCCTTTGGAAAATGCCTAAAACGGGCCCGGAACAAATTAGCCCGAATCGGTGCCTAGTAGACTTAATCATCGGGGAGGGATAGCCTCAGGCCGAATCCGTGATCCGAAGCCTTCAAAATCCAAGGAAAATGGTCTTCCGAAAAAGCGCGCGAAAAATTACCAAAATGCCCCCCGGAACATTTTTCGCCCAAATCGGCGATTAATTGACTTCAACATCGGTGGACAATATCCCCAGATCGCCTCAGGCCGAATCCGCGACCTGTAGCCTCCAAAATCCAACAAAAATGACAATTCCATAAAATCGCCCGAAATCTGTGATGGTACCCCTTTGGAAAATGCCTAAAACGGGCCCGGAACAAATTAGCCCGAATCGGTGCCTAGTAGACTTAATCATCGGGGAGGGATAGCCTCAGGCCGAATCCGTGATCCGAAGCCTTCAAAATCCAAGGAAAATGGCCTTCCGAAAAAGCGCGCGAAAAATTACCAAAATGCCCCCCGGAACATTTTTCGCCCAAATCGGCGATTAATTGACTTCAACATCTGTGGACAATATCCCCAGATCGCCTCAGGCCGAATCCGCGACCTGTAGCCTCCAAAATCCAACAAAAATGACAATTCCATAAAATCGCCCGAAATCTGTGATGGTACCCCTTTGGAAAATGCCAAAAACGGGCCCGGAACAAATTAGCCCGAATCGGTGCCTAGTAGACTTAATCATCGGCGAGGGATAGCCTCAGGCCGAATCCGTGATCCGAAGCCTTCAAAATCCAAGGAAAATGGCCTTCCGAAAAAACGCGCGGAAAATTACCAAAATGCCCCCGGAACATTTTTCGCCCTTGACTTCATCATAGGTGGACAATAGCCACTCAGTACCACTTAATTTGTCTAAAGGGCATGCGTCCAACCCAAAAAAATCTTACTTTTAATTACCTTTTGGTACCCAAAATTTTTTTTACTTTTAATTGGTGGTTTCACTTAGACTTCTTCTTCAAGTTCTCCATTAAGAAATGGTGTGACATCCCGCTGATATACTGATAACTCTAGTCTCTAATTAATATTTAAATATTTAGATCATAATCGTCCAATTTCGAGGAACACAGTTAATTAAAAAAAATCAACAAGATTAGAGGTGACAGCTCAAACAACTCTTTTTAACACTACTCGTTTTCACCAACGACAACAACAAAGACAAAATAACCAACAGCCAAACACAACCATCCATAATATGCACCAACACGTATACTCTGAACACGTTAACATCTAAACCATAGAAAGAAACCGCAACATACTACGAAAGCAAATTCATCATCGTCGATCCTAAAAATTGCTTCTTCTCCAATGAAATCCCTTCCCGGAGACGTCCTAATCGACATCCTCACCCGGCTGCCGGTAAAATCCATCCTCCGGTTCAAATCCGTCTCCAAACACTGGTCCGCCCTCCCGACGACGCCTCAATTCGTCGCCGCACACCTCCGCCGGTCTTCCGCCGACAACCCTCTCCTCATCGTCCACCACGGCTTCACTCTGGGCAACCTCAAACTCTCCGTGTACGACGCCGAACTGGCAACCACCCTCCATCCCGATTTGAAGTTTCCTGTGGAAAGTTTCAACGAGTTCTCACCGTCGGTCGTCGGGTCGTGCAACGGTTTGGTCTGTATCGAGTTCGACACCACCGGGTTCGTGCTGTGGAACCCGGCGATGAGGCAGCACGCGTGGCTGCCGGTGGTGGATCTTCGGTCTCCGTTCAGATCGAGGGAGACGAGATTTGTGGCTATTTGTGAGAGTTTTGGGTTTGGGTTCAGTGGCCGTGTCGAGGA
Organism: Linum tenue; assembly: GCA_946122785.1. NCBI lineage: Eukaryota > Viridiplantae > Streptophyta > Magnoliopsida > Malpighiales > Linaceae > Linum > Linum tenue. Next base: position 49,519,237 of record CAMGYJ010000009.1, on the reverse strand, counting down.
TTACAAGGTGGTGAAGTTTGTTAGTTTCTTCGACGACGAGTGGAAAAGAGAGGATCAGGTGCGATCTAGTAAAAATCTCAATTCACTATTCAATCCTAAACAGGGCTGTTAGTCGGTTTGGTTATACCCGTAACGTTTACTTGAGTATCGGTTAAAAAATTAAGAAAATTTTTAATTATCGTTAACCGTATACTTTATATTAGTCTGTCAACCTTAACTTTATAGTCAATTATCATATAACAAGTAAGCAAGTGATTCGATAAATTTAGACCAAAATAACCGATCAGTAACTTAAGTAACTAAACAACTAAAGAATTTATCCTTTCAATTGTACGTGCATTTTTGTAGTTCTTTTTTTCTCTGCATACGTAAGTGTTCTTTTTTAAAAAAAAAATTCGTTGAATAAAAAATAATTTAACATAGATACTAATTTATAATCAACTCAATCCAACACAAATAACACCATTTTGCTGTCAAGAATAAGGGACCAACAACAATTACTCCACTCATAAATCCCACCATGGAAGCCTAAATGTTGTTGATCGTTGTCGAACTATTATGCACAAGTTCCCATTTCTATTGTGGTTCTTCTAGAGTTCTTCTATGAAATTATTCTCATTTGAGGTTAAGCCACAGTTACAACTACGATAGGCAAGGGATCTTGTAGGCATTCAAACATTTCATTATTTTTGGCCTATGCATGCGGCTTATCAAGCCTATTATATTTTCGGCACTAACTGTGAAGATGGTCGTAATCGGTTAGTCGATTAATCATTTAACCGTTGGTTACTAACCGTTTAACCGTCGGTTATTGATTAGCTAAATTTGACTATCGGTAACATACTACTACTTAACTGTTTAATCGTTTATCGATATAGTTATTTAGTGCCCGTTACCGCTTCGATTATCGGTTACGCTGCTAATAGGATATCCATTTAACAGCCATATCATACTCTAGCATATTTTCCAATTTTACATAAAATTTCGATTTGGGTAACAAATGATTCAGGTGATCTGGGAGAACTTGGAAGTGAAGGCTGTGGTGTTCTCGTGGAAGTCTTGGTCATGGAACGAATTGCGAGATGCCCGGATCCCAGCCGCCTCTTACGGCCACCAAGTTGCTGCAAACGGCCATTTGTACTGGCTCGGCACCGGCAAAGGGAAAAAGGACTTCGTGATCGCATTCGATCTCGCTAGTGATTCGTTTTGGACAATAGACTTGCCCGATCATCTTCCCCACACACCGCCAACATCTGTCGCATCCGACATTGATACGAGAATGGCAGTGTTCAGAAGTTGCCTGACCAGGCATCAGACCTTGTACGATGGAGATGAACTGGATGTGGTGGTGATTGGTGAAAATGGGGAAGACATGAAGGGGACGACGTTGTGGGAGTTTATCTGCCGCCATGGTTGGTTTGATGGGAAGAATGAAGCTGAGCATTATTACAGAGGGCATTGGAATGGGGTTCAAGTTATGAGACGGCGAGGGAGGAACATGGATGATCTCTACTTGTTCAATCCGGAGAGCGGAGCGATTCGTCGGTTTGATGATCTTATGGTTCGTGTGTACGATGTTTGCAGTTTTGTGCACAGTCTTGTTCCGGTTCGTGGAACGAACATCATTGTCGAACCATGATATGACTCTCGATGGTCCTTTTGAAGTCTTATCGACTTGATCGTTTTTAGTTCAATCTTTTGCTTCGAGTTGATGTTATTTCTAACTTTCTTTTACAATATTTGATTTTTCGAGGAGCTAAGTTCTTGTAACATATTGTTGAGGGGTGTGCAGACTGAACCAAACCGAAGTTTGGACCGGATCACACCGCACCGGATTAAGTATAATGCGGTCCGATTTTTTGGTTCAAATGAATTTTACAATTACTGAAGAAATGATGGACCGAATTGATATTTGGACCGAACCAAATGGATCGAACGCAATGATGATCCAGTCCTTGGTCCTAATATCTCTTTCACTAATGGACCGCAGTTCTCATAAGTATGGTCCGGACCAGGCCGAACCGTTACACACCCCTAATATTGTTTATCATTTTTTAGTTCATTTCTTAAAACTTCAATTGAGCTACGAAAAATTCTAGATAGGTATTCTACAACTAAATTCAATTCTTTCTGGTTAAAAAATCTACTTATGGACAAAAAAAAAACTATAAAAAAATGGATATTGATGGACAATCGAAATAGTATGAGTATGGTTTGATTTACGATTCCAATCTTGTACGGATATGAGTATGAATAAAACTTGAACTGCTTAGCCATCCTCAAACCGACCCGTTGTCATCCCTAATTTAAACATCCTATGGTTTAAATAAATTGAATGTGCATAATACAATTTTTTACAAAACTATCCAATGATCATATGCTCAAAACGCATAGTCCAATGATTTAAACCCACCCATCCAAAAACCTTCACCGGAGTAGTTTGCGACAATGCCAACAACGACGTGACAAAAAAGCCGATCATTTCCCGGCCGGCCGCTAAAATGCAAAAACAACCACCAACCAACGCGTAAATTTGTATCCATCTCAACTATTTTTACAAAGAGATGTATCATGTACCAAATGAAACCAAATCGACGATGACCACAATGGCTTCCTCTGCCTCTCCCCTGAAATCCCTCCCCGAAGACCTCCTAATCCAAATTCTCACTCGATTACCGGTAAAATCCATCCTCCGATTCAAATCCGTCTCCAAACGATGGTCAACTCTCCTCACAACACCTCAATTCACCGCCGCCCACCTCCGCCGCTCTGCCTCCGACAACCCCCTGCTCATCATCCGCCACGGCCAAACCACCGGTGACCTCCTAATCTCCGTGCTCGACTCAAATCTCGCAACCCTCCACCGCGATTTGCCGGTGCCCGTCCCGAGATACGACGATTTCTCCGCCTCGATCGTCGGTTCCTGCAACGGCCTGCTCTGTCTCGAGTACAGAACCACCAGAGCAGCGCTCTGGAACCCTGCCACCAAGCAGTTCGCCTGGATCCCGGACCTGGACCTCCGATCCCCTTTCCGCCACGTGACGAGGTTCGTCGCCATCGCGGAGAGCTACGGGTTCGGGTTCAACGGCGAGATTGAGGATTACAGGTGGGTGAAATTCGCCGGATTTTACTACAGGGACTGGAGCAGAGAAGACGAAGCGATATGGGAAAGTTTGGAAGTGAAGGCGGCGGTGTTCTCGTGGAAGAGCTGGTCGTGGAAGGAACTGAGAGGTGCCCGGATTCCGGCTGCTTCTTACGGCCATGCGGTGGCTGCAAACGGGCATCTGTACTGGATCGGGGGAGGGGACGGGATGAGGGATTTCGTGCTGGCGTTCGATCTCGTGGCGGATTCGTTTCGGATTGTCGATTTGCCCGAGGCTCGGCCTGATGATGGTGGATTGCTGAGGCTCGACATCGAGGCGAGGATCGCGGCGTTCAGGAGCTGCCTGGAATTGAGGTTGTACGATGATGATGAGTTGGAGGTGTTGGTGATTGGGGAGAATGGGGTGGACATGAGAGGGGAGACGTGGGAGTTTATGTGTGGATACGGCTGGTTTGATGGTTCTACTGATCGAGAAACGGTTGAAAGTTGTTGTGAGGGGTTGTGGAAGGGGCTTCAGATGTTTAGACTGATGCGAGGAGGGAGCAGGGATCATCTGTACTTGTTTGATCCGGGAAGCAGAGTGATTCGTCGGTTTGACGATCTCGTTGGTATTGTGTTTGGAGTTGGCAGTTTTGTACATAGTCTTGTTCCGGTTCGAGGTGTGAAAAATGGTGTTGAGTTGTGATGGTCATAGGCTTATAGCTAATTTTTTAGTGGGGTTTCAATTTTCATCATTCAGGTTGTTAATCTTGATAATAAGGATTCGGTTTGGTTTGATTGATTATTTCATGTTTAAGATCATATTTCGTTGGTGTAGGAAAATTTAAAAATATAAAAAAGTTTGTCCTAAGATCATATTTTTCATTTCCTCCAACTTTGTGACATCTTTTAAAGATATTATAAATAAAATAGAATTTTGTATGAACACAAAAGTTAGGATTTATCGCTAGGTTCCTCAATACAACACCACATTTAGCCAACATGGCTAGGTTCACACAATGCCTTAATAGCTATGTTTCTTGTCTTCGTCAACTTTAGAGCTTGATTTCAGCCCGATTTGGTATATGCGCTCAAACACACCTTGACGTAGTTAGTCTCTTGACCCCGATCTATATAAGCCAAACACACAATATTTTTGAAAAGTACAACGGCCTTTTGAAAAATAAACATTTATAAATGAAAAAAACAAAGATTTACATATACATATTTCAACTCGAAAGCTCGAGAAGACCGATATCTTAATCAATAATGAAATAAGTTCGAGGAATATCATGATAAACTTTCTAGGCTCCTTTGAATGATTGTGATTTCACATCTTAATTAGAACAGCTAGGCTGGTTACTATATTTTGGTAGAATAGTTTTCTTGTGTATATGTTGGTAAAAATAGGGAAAGAGTTCGAGCGAGAGTTGAAGCCTGAAGAATGGAACAACTATAAAGGAGTCGATCGAGAAGAATAGAGGTATGGTTTGAATAAGGTTCTAGCGCTCTTATCAACAGAGTTGTATTCTGCTTCGATAAGATTACTCGAGTGGTTGTTCCTTGTTCAATCACCTTAATATATCGAGCTTATCATCTTGAGTGGACGATTTCAAAACGAAGCTCCGACCTAAGTAATCTAATCCTCATTGTTGAATAAGCGTAACACTATTCATGAACTAACATAACAAAAGATAGAACATTTTAAAAAAAAATCAAGATTAGAATTTGTCGAGTTTCCCCCTCTCTCCATTCCCAATCATCTCATTTGCAATTCACGTATATTTCCAAAGTGCAATTCATCAAACTGAGTCGATGATTGAATGTGTCGCGATCGTTCTACGAGCTCTGTCATTTGATCATGTCGTTAGTGGTTGATGACTCTTGTGATGAAACCAATAACGTAGTTTCAAGAAAGTCCTTTTTTCCCCTTTCCTATAAGCTCCCAAGAAAAGTTTGGTTTTGTGCTTTAGGGCTTGTTTGCTTGATGGATTTGGTGATGGATTTGGTGAAGGATTTGGATCCATCATGGACTTTGTCCAAAATCCATTGTTTGCTTCATGCATTTAGGGGAAACAAATCCGTGGGTCCCACGAACTTTAAGGGACCAAATCCGTGGACCCCACGGACTTGAAAGTTCCACCTATTTAGGTGGGAATTGATTATGGACTTTGAAGTCCATCATTTTTTACCAACATACCCTTCATATTTGCTTTCTCTTCTAATATCATTAAGGGCAATAAAGGTAAATTACACTTCATACATACAAATTTAATAAACAAAATCCATCATGAAATCCATCAAACAAACAATGGTGTTTATCAAATCCATAATGAACCTAAAACCCTCATTTATCCATGGTTTTTCAAAACCCAAGTTATATCAAAACCTTCATTTTTCAAATCCATGACGCAAACGAGCCCTTAGTGCAATCCCCCAAGGTGTCGCTCACTCCTCCGTCGTGGAGCATGGCGACAAAGACGGCTGTCCCCACTCCCCAAGCAAAAATTACGCCATAGGTTTCAACTAAAATATATATACGCCGAATCGAAAACCGACAAAGAACAGATGCAAATGTCCAGCACGAAATTAACTGGTCCGAGATTGGTCTACCGCATTGGAACACGTTAATGCCCCAAAAAATTGGCGATTCCAAAGGCCCAACAAGACGACAAAAGCCTCCGGCCCAACGACGCCTACACTGGCACCGGCCCGCCAACACCCACTCCCCGGCCACGGCCGGTCAGATTCCACATCTCCCGCGCCAAAACAAATGCTGGAAAACAAACACACCAACGTGTATTAATTCATTCCTCCCTAACCCTCCTTAACCATTCATCGCCACCAACGATCCAACTTACCATTGACGACGACGACGACGATGATGATGGCCAACAAGAAGCAGAAGACGGCGGCGGCGGAATTGCCGCTTCCGGAGGACATCATGGTCGACATCGTGGCGCGGATGCCGGTGAAGTCGATCCTACGGTTCAAGTCCGCGTCCAAGGAGTTGGGGGCGATGGTCACGGCGCCGCATTTCATCACCACACACCTCCGTTACGCTACGTTTAACAATAAATCCGCCGTCACGGCTCCCAGCTACAAGAGAGTAACCGGCGGGACGTTGCCTGCAGCCTCCGTCACCACCACCCACCGTACTGCTCGGAATTCTGTTTCGACGGAGTATGATGGCGGCGTCGTCTATCGATCGTTCCAGGGATGATGATACTGATGAATGATGATGTGATTGCACAATTTTTTGGATGCCATTTTTTTTATTATCATCGAAATTAGTCCTATACATTGATCAAATTGATTGATTTTTAATCGGTAATAACAGTAACGGCACTATGCTGCCGTTATTGTCTTCCCTTTTTTCAGCCTCTGCTATCATATTCATTCTTGGTTGGAAATCTTTTTTTTGCTTCATGAAAAAATTGATGGCGACTTCCAAGCATTAACTTGTTATTTGGGAATGATAGGCTAACAAAATCGATTCGTCTGCCTGGATTTATAATTTGATTTTATCGAAGGCGAGAATATCATCGACGAATAATTCTCAATGGAAAATGCACATGATCTTCGTATGTTCCTTATGATCATCATCACAAGCATAATATTTTGCAATCCCGCATTGGTATTAGTGGAGTAAATATGTTTGGTCGTGGACAAGAAACTCTCATTTGGACCAGAGTTATTAAAATCTGATTTTGCTTCTTATACTTAAAAAATATGGAAAGAGTTATTAAAATTGACAAATTAGATTGATAAATCTTGAATAATCAAGCAACTCGATAGAAATATTATAATGAGAAATGATGAATCTAGACCTATAAGGTGTAAATTAGACACCAATACCATACTTTTGCTGAATAAGGTGTAAATTCGATTTGGTTATGGGTATGCAATGATTTTATCCGGATGGAATCGTTGCACACCCCTAAATTGGATGATGATGATGAAATGATTGTATTGCTATTGTATGATTAGCTTTGTCCTCTATTGTGGATTTGATGCGGATTCTATCCTTCTCTGTCTGAGGCCCATCATACAAATACACAAGCGAGGCCCAAAAAGGATGCAGAGCCCAAAGTGAAGCATTCTTCTCTGCGGGCCTGCAACGAATATGCACAAGGCCCGTCGAAGGTTTAGAATTTTTATTTAAGAAATAATAAAAATCTTAACAGCCTCGCGTACTTTTCGTCTTGCGAACTTTCTTGATCTCTGTCTCCTCGTCTCCTCTTCGTTCGGACGCGCGAAATTCCGCTAAAAAATTCATTTTCCCGGTCGTATCACCTCCGCCGGCGGCCAATACAATGAGACCAACGACGAATTCATCCGCCGCATCTTCCTCCGGCACCACGACCACCACAACCATAGTCCTGGGAGACCGAGCCCAGCAGCAACAGCAACCGCCATCGCAAACCCTAGTTTTGCGCCTGAATCGGCCGAAGAAGAAAGTTTCATGGAAGGAAGGCACCGTGGACAACGAATTCATGCAGAAGAAGAGCTCCAAGAAGTGCTGCATCTTCCACAAGGAGAAGCCCTTCGACGAGGACGACAGCGATGACGACGACGAACATCACCATGGGAATCATGACGACCATCACGATCATCCCTCCTCCGATGGCTGCTGTTCTTCCAGCAACGGCCAGTGTGAATGAAGAATTTGGGCTACCGCATTGCTGGGGTGGGTGTAGGAAAAAAGATAAATTCGATTACTTTCGGCTTTATTTTGGTTCATAATTGATTTACTACTGGATCGGGGGATCAAGGATTAACGTGTTCCTTGTCCTTATATGATATGGCGTGTTTTGAATCTCATGTTTATAGTCTGATGAATCTCCAATGAATTTGATATCGAAAAGTTCATAGCTTTTTGCACATGATACTGATATAGTGATATTTGTATTGAGGCGATTGATTTCATCTCATTTTGTAGCCATAATGAATTCATTGTAATGGAGAACTGCAGAGGGTTTTGAGATCGAGTTTTAGGCATTCGTATACGTGCATTCCAAATTCGTTGTTAGATTAACATTGCTGTTCTTTTGCCATGATTCCTGGGTTTGTTATCACATCTGGTTGTGACTTGTGAGCTTCCCATGAGTCCGTCTGCCCATTAGTAGTTTCTCTACTAGGCACAGAATCTAGATGCTCAGGAACTTAGGTATGCTTGCAAATTGGAACGTTAATTCTGGCTCGGCCATGGTTCTTTCTGATTGCAAAAGGTCCTGGCAGTATCCTTTTAATAGCTGGTTGGGGTTTTGTTTACGCACCAGAAACTTTAGTTTGATCTGTCGAATCTGGCACTTGCAGTTGCATCTGGTTTTTGTTTCAGAACTCAGTTGGTTTCAGTATTTGGTAGCCAGATTGAATGATGAATGTTTGGATGTTCTTGCATTATGGACCTTTGGATGTTCTTACAGGTGCTAGATTGTAATTGCTGATATCGCAGTAGAATAGTATTAGGCTGCTTATTTGAAGAAATTGGTTGTTGGAATGGATGCTTAGTCTTTTCTAGATACGTTGTCCTTGTTCTTATCTGCCCTTAAGTCCACAACAGAAGCTCAATGCGTCCCGTCTGTGCTTGTGCCCTGATCTCTAATTCGTTCAGGCTGTCCTCTCTTACAGTACAATATCTTGTATCTACCAACTCAAAGTAGATTGTCCTTGCAGGATATCTAAGACAACTGGGGGTTCTTGTCAGCTTCAAGTTCAGTAATCTACTTAACCAATTCTGCACTGATGCTGTCATAAGAGTTCAACCATGATTTTTTCAAGTGACTACATGATTCAGGTTAGGGACATCATAGACTTGCCTGTGGACTTATTTCTTCTAGAGGTCTGCAATTTTTTTATCAAGATTCCCCAGAGGCAGGATCTTGGCATCACCCTAGCTCTTGGTTTCTGGTGAGGGGTTTTAGTTGGCGTTTGTAACTGGGGAATTACTACTAGAATAGTTGATCTCACTTGTCGATTCTGCGGGTGGTGAAGGTAAATCGAGATGTGCTGTTAGTGAAATGAGTAATTATGTTGAGAGCTTGGTTTCTGTTTATGGAAAGGCCTTATCAGTTCGTTGTCTTGGCGGAATGCGTTTGTTTTGGGCGAATGCAATGCTGCTAAAGAATTTATTTTCAGTCACTTGGGATGGGGATGGTACACTTCTGCACCACTTTCCAGACAAATAAGCTATGTTTCAATAGAAAAGTTGTTGTATAAGAGAGACACTGACTCATATAACATTGTAGTTGATCAGCGATCATGTTATATAACCTCTTGATCTGCAGAATCTTTTCCCATGTTCAACATTCCTTCAACAAGAGAATGGGTATATTGAACTACTTGAAAGCCTTTTTAAGTCTTTTGTGTTGCTTATCCACTTGAATAATGTACAGAACTTTTCCCCCTTTTCCCTCTCACTCAAACTTCAAACGGAAGGGGAACTCGAATCAAATTGAAGTGATCCATGTGCTGGGTGTATGTGAACTGGTTGGGTTAGATAAAAGCGAACTATCACTCATGATTCGAATATTGAACTCGTTCTCAAAATATCAAACTTCATCGTTTTTGTTAATATTTGAGTCGGTTTGATTGCAAATGGATTAACATAAGAAAAGGCATAGCTTATGTTCGAAGTCACAATAGCACATATGTTCGAAGTTTTTGGGGGTGTTTGAGTGGTTTACGGTCTTGAACAGCAACCGAGCGATTTCGAATGATTCAACCCACCAGCCACATGAGAACCAAATTGCAAGTTTGTGGTACGGTTTGGTCGGACCGGAAACGATTATCTGCGGCTCAGCTGCATCATTGTGCACCCATAATCCACAAGATGCTAACTTACGCGAAAAAACGCATAGCTGGCTGTTGTGGCATGGGTGCTCATGTAAAGATTGCGGGAAGGGGCACATCATCATCATAAAAGCTCAAGAGATTAGAATTATTTTGTCTGCTAAAAGCATCCGATAGTTATAATACGTCTTTGCGTGATACTGAGACGTAGATGTATGTTTAGACGGTCTAGCCTCGTCACTCTCTCAACACTGCTGGAGGTTGAACACCCATTACTCATTGGGACCCTAGGAAAAACAGGATAGGGATAGATAGTTTGAAGGATGGGATGGCCTAGGACACGAGGCCATGGACCACACTTCAAATCATTTGGGGGTGAAGTGAAAAGATGAAAGGAATTCGTGGACCTGGTTGCACATAGAATTCTATGCCCATAAGTATGTTGACGCCTAGTCACAACCTCACAAGTAGGGGTGAACAAACACATCCGTAAACCGACCACCCGTCCAACCCGACTCAATCATCTCGTATTTATCGCTAAAACGAAGGTTTTTGGTTGGTTGAAAGTTTTCTTTTGTACAACCCGCCTCTTTTGGGTTGAGTTTGGATTTTGGATTACACAACCCGTAGAACCCGATCCAACCCGTGTTCTAACTATTGGTAGGAGTTCGTATCCAAAAAATAATTTATGTCGTATATAGCTATACTTATGAGAAAATTAAGATATTTCGTCATGTTTTCTCTCATGGTCTCCTTAATCTAATGCATTATTCGGCTTAAAGTTTAGGCATAAATTTAATATAGCTATGATTCACATAATCCTTTTTCTTGTGTACAATTTTAATAGAATAACATGTTATGGGTGAATTCGTTTATAACCTTTTTAGCCTATTTCAACAAATATCGTGAAAAAAACTAGACATATGTTGAAAGTAAATCACATTTTATTAAAATTCAAAGAACATTTGTGAATTTTGATACCTTTCACTTCAGTTTATTCGTCTGAAATTTTAGTTATAAAATATTTTTATAGTGTAGAATAATTACATATTTTATGTTGGGTTGTTTTTATTTAAAAATATTGCCAACTCGACCCAACCCAACTATAAACAAACCGCAGGGTTTAAATTTTTTGGGTGGGTTAAACCAATGTCCGCGTCTCGTTGGAAGGCTCATTTTGAGTCTCGCCGGAGATCCTACATTCCACTACAAAATATCTACTGAGAAGAAAGAGTCGACTTCCTACTAGTGCATGGGTCGGGTGATTAAAATAGCTAAAAACTCGAACCACCCGACCCATGTACACCCCTGCTCACAAGTCACACAGCAACCATCGTGATAATAGCTTGTTTATGTAATTATGTCCACAAGATATGAAACGAACTTCAACATGCCATTGCTTGCCAGCCAGCCAGCCAGCTAACAAAGTAGAAGCCGCCGGGGTGGAGGTGGGCCTACTCCGAAACTCCTGGCTCGTGATGAACTGGACCAGGGTCCAGCCAGCAAGTTGGGCTCGACAAATCAATGGCCAAATCTTGTGGGTCAGATTTTCTTACTGGGTTTTTTTTTTTTTTTTAAGTGTTAACTCAACCCACGTTCACCCATCCCATCTTCCTTCCCTCCACCGACACCGCAATTAATTTCACAATAGTCCTTTTTATTTTCTGAGATGATCAATTGATCATTAATTGGATAATTCGGCACAACACAACTGGCGTACAGGCGACCAAGCGATTACGACATCAAAGTCATCAAACGCCCCCACCACCGTTTGTCTGAGGCATGGTAAAATCATACTCATTATCTGAATTTTGAAAAGCCCGTAACGTTTTGTTTGTTACTTGACGTCTGACGAGGTAAGTTTGACTTGTTAGGATTGTAAGCTGGTTTTTATAGTCGGTTCGTTAAACTTACTCGTTTTTTTCAAAGGTTCGATGCTTATGGTTTGATATTTGTTTAACATTAAAATTCAAATATATTTAGTTATCATCTTCCCAGCACAAGAAAATGGGTCAAACCAAAGTTACCTCAAGTTGAATTTGTGCTCAGCAAACAAATACTGGCCGTGAGCATTTATAGAGTTAAGACGAGTCGAGTTCGACTAAAAACTATGTAAATTCGAGTCGAGCTGAACATGCCTTTTTTCCTATCTCGATTCAAGTTTAAACCGAATTTAAATCGAACAACAAATAAACGAGCCGAGTTCAAATCGTATTAAACTGGTACGATTATACTCACGAATTACAACGTCTTCATTAGTCTCCAATATTAATTCGGTTATGTGGGGAACAATATTATAACCCTAAAACAAAAACGTCTGAATACAATTATACCTATAGCATCATATTATGTCCTACTACGGTTCAACATTGATTCACAGTTAAATTAAACAACTAATAAACGAGCCGAGTGTCAATCATATAAAACTTGGTTCGACTCTTCTCGTCAAGTACAACGTTCATTACTCATTAGTCTCCATAGAATCGTTATTATCAATTACGTTATGTGGAAGAAGGAAAAAAAATTACAACCCTGAAAACATCAATGTTTGCATTACAATTATACCCCTATAGCAGCAACATAATCCCCTCTTGTTCCCTTTCTGGAAAAAAAAACTATACCCACCACATATATAATTATACGCCTTTTATATATGATTTTGTGATTAACGGCGAAAATTAAAGACAATTTTTTATGACAACGAATTATGAAACAGCTAGCCCTGTACTTATAATCTCAGTTATTATTATTTTATAAAAATAAAACTATGTATTCAGACCGGCTAGAAAGGCCACCCCGGTCGACGGCAGCCACGACGACCCGAATATAAACTCACTCACGGTGAACCGGTTCGCCTCCACCTTGTTCGTAATCACCCGGTACCCGGGCCACTTGACCCGCTGCCCGACCGCCCCGCTCGGCCCGTAATTCATGTACTCGCCGTAGTACAGCGTGTCCAATGCAAACGTGGCGTTCCACTCCAGCCACCCACGCGGGTGCACGTGGTCCCCGATGTACGTCATCATGACGACGGTCCGCGAGTAGAGCTTCCAGGGCCGGCCCAGGTAGGTCTGGAACTGGGCCTTGGAGGCCTGCAGGTCCGGGGTGGCCAGGAACCGGGAGGCGTGGATCGAGATCCCCGTGTTCTGGTTCGGGTCCTTCCGGTTCTGGGCCGTCACCGTGTTCTTCTGCAGGTCCATGGGCTTCCGCGCGTAGAAGCTGCAGTTCTGGAGCACCACGGCGGCGTTGCCGAACACGAAGTCGACGGTCCCGTAGACGTCGCACTCGCGGAAGAACTGCCGGTTGGAGTGGACGTAGAGGGTGTCCTGGTACCCGATCACGTTGCAGCGGTAGACGACGGCGTGGTCGGCGCCGACGCGGAGCGCCACCGCCTGGTGCTTCGCCGGCCCCGCCGTGTTCTCGAAGGTCAGGTCCCGGGCTATGAACCCTACTCCGGTGGCCGCTGTTGCAACAAAAAGTAGTTTTGGGATCAATTAGTTCAATAATTAGTAGCATGGTAAGTAGTAATGATAATAATAATAATAATAATAATAATATACTATAATTACTGATTTTTTCCCCACTATGATAATAACAATTCACTTAGCATGCATGCTGATGATACTTATCTAATAAAATTGTATTCATGAGGATGTAACACTTGTTCATTGCAGAATGTTCGATTCAACGATATAAGTACATTAATCTAGTCGATTGATCGAAAAAGCCATCAGACTAACATTGACTTGAAGTTGAAGCACACAATCTTAATTAGCTGTCATATTATATGTCATAGTAGAGCAAACAGTATCACCACATGCATCTAACTATTGAGATTTTACAAACTCAAAACAATGAGCTCATCGTAACCACCTACACCACCACCATAGAAACAAAAGTCCTAATAATAATTATTGAGTTCATATATATATAAATGAAACCGTCATGTGATATTGTCCACTTTGACATGACCCGTAACTGTCCAGAAGCCCTTTTCCAAGAACATTTTTGTAAGTATGTGCTCTTTCCTTTTCCACTCTTTGCAATTCCTACTGGTCCCTATAGTTTCACTAACAAAACCAGTGGCCACAATTCCACACCACATGTTCTTTTTAAGCTCTCCTTTTGTCCCCGGTAGGTGCAGTTTCCTTTCAATTTTGTGGTTTTCCTTATCCTAGTTGCACCAAGTTAAAAAGACTATGTTTTTCTTCTACCCATTTTGAGAACTTCTGCTGGTATTGGACTACTGGTCACCTCTGTTTCCTTTACCTTTTGCGGGAAGGCAATGGTGCCTGTTTAAAGACTGAGCCCCAGTTCAGTGGATGACTAGTAAGATATATGGAAACTGGGAATCAAACACACAGTTTTCTACTCCCATCCAGAAAGGAATATTCTGACCACTGACTTTTTTTCTTCTCTCTGTAACCTACCCTTTGCTTCTTCCTTAAGCAACTCCTCCTCCTCCCTTCCACTTTTCCCCAGTTGAGTTACTTTTTGCACACTCCAAACGGTTTACTTTCTTAATGGTGATTAAAGGGAAAGATTCACATCTGTGTGTTTTTTGCTAAATAGACCAGACATTTAATGCCCACCGCAACAAGAAGGCCGAATTGGTAGTAAATGGTCTACAGGCAAAAGGACCAACTAGTTGGGTGGGGAATTTGATAGCAGTGCCAGAGTGGCCTTAACAAAAGGATAGGTAGCCACGTGCATGCAATCTCATCCCCAATCCACAACCAGAACCAGAACCAGAACCCTACTAATGTTTAACTTTCTCATGGTTTACTGTCGAAACACGTGTTTACGTCGTTGGATTTACGAGTGTATGATCTAACATCCTAACTACATTACTGCAGATTACGGGTTAGTGTTAGGATAATAGAGTCAGGTTTACGGTTCCTGCCGACACCAAGTAGGATGAAACGACAGGAGAATAAAAAGGGGAAACGCACGATTTGACTTTTACCGAGGCGGGAATAAAGGAAGGAGAAAGAAGAATAATAAATTAAAAAAAACTTACCGAAGGAAGCGGTGTGGAAAGTGGTCAAGTTGTCAAAGACGCTCCTTTTCCCGGTGATGACGGTTTTGCCCTTGCCGTCTCCGATGAACATCAGGTTCCACTTCTTCCTCCCGACTTTCAAGTTGTTCTCCTCATACCTGCCCTTCCCACAAATTAATTAAAGATTATTATTATTACGACAAATATTCCCCACCGCGAAAAAGAAATAGAAGAGAATAATTCCCAAAAGTGACTTAAAATTAATAAAAGTGAAGTCACTGTTCCTTTTCCTTTTTCAGGAAATCTCCTCTGGAAAAAAGGAGAGCAATAATTATAGGGAATAAAAATTGAAAAGGCTCTCTGCCATTCATCATTTTTGCCTTTCTACGACGCTGAAGAAAGTAGCAAGTATTAATTAAAGTGATCCGATTATGTCAATTAAAAGGTGTCATAATTACTCTTCTACTGATTAAGATCTAGCAGCAAGAATAACACCTGGTACTCAATGACACGTGCCCAAATTACTAACAGAATTCGAGCTTAATAACGTAAAAACATCATCCATTTCGATGATTATCGATAATACTAGATTGAATCGTTCGTTCGTATGAAATTATCAGCTATCGACCTAGAAGAGAAAGGGTTTGCGCGTCCTTTCGGCCGGTGAAAAAAGAATGTAACCGATCTTGTTTTACGGAGCAAGAAGTTAAACAGCTGACACGTGAACCAAAAAAGTGCAAACAAACCTTTTCTCCGGTCCCACCTTATTTTTTTTTAAAAAATTATGATAAATTCTCACCGACGAGACGAGTAAATTACCTTCCTGCCCTGACGTAGATGATGGTCCGCCGGCTGCTCTTCTCCGGCGCCTTCTTGATCGCCTCCCCGATCGTCTTGTAGCTTCCATTGGCGCCGTCTGCCGACACCACGATATCGGCCTGAATTGCCGAAACCGGGAGCCCCAGCAGCCTCCTCTCCCTCCTCCCGATCCAGCCGGGGAACTCCTCTTCCGATTCAACATTCGATTCCTCCAACAGCCTCCGCCGGTTCTGAATCGGGACTCCGGCGAAGTCGCCGTCGTCGGTAGCGGAGAAGATCGCGAGGCAATTGCTGATGAGCTCCGTCAGATCCTTCAATTTCCGCTCCATCTCCTCCTTCACGGGTCCTGACTTCACGTCCGCCAGCCCCTCCGCGCACGTGTCCTGGTTCGTCAGCGCGGCGCTCAGCCACGTGGCGACGTCGGTGGTGGAGGCGGAGACCCCTCCCACTCCGCCGATGCCGCCGGCACCGCCTTCCGGCGGCGCGACGGCGGAGAGGGAGCGGGAGAGGGCGTCGACGGAGTCGTCGAGGAGCTCGAGGCAGTCGTCGTAGGCGGCGCGGTCGAGGCCGCCGGCGGGGAGGTAGCTGGCCATCATCGCCGTCGACGAGAGGTAGAGCGCCCGGCTGAGGCGCTGGAGCGTCATGTTGAAGGAAATGTGGACGAGGTCCTGGTCGTCGGCGGTGAGCGACCCGGGGAACTCCACCAGCGAGTTGACGCAGAGCTGCGGGTACCGGGTCTTGCCGCAGGCCCGGGAGATGGCCTGGGTCGGGCGCCGGTGCCGGGTCGGGTCGGGTCCGGCGGCGGCCCGGTTGCGGGCGGCGACGAGGAGGGCGGCGGAGACCGCGGAGGCGACGATCAGGGTGAGGGAGAGGAGGGAGAGGATGACGAGCTTGCGCTTGCGGGAAGAGGGTGCGGCGGCGGTGGGCGGCGGGTTGTTTTCGCGGAAGGATGATGAGGCGGCGCCGCCGCCGAGTCTGCCGTAGTCGAGTTTAGCTCTCTCCATTGGGAGCGAGTGAGAGAGAGAGAGAGAGAGAATGGGGATTGGGATTCGGGTCGGTGCGTGGGAGTGAGAGCCAAAGGGAGAGTAGAAGTAGTAGTGAGTGGTGGAATGCTTAGGATGGTGATTACGTTGGGTTCATGAGTGTGTGTATTTATACGTCTTTGTATTACTGGTACTGGTTAAGTTTTTAATTATTTGGGTTATTGGGTTAATTACCTTTTTAGGTTGTGATTTGATGCTCTCCCTCCCTCTCCCATGTTTCTTTACCAATAGCCCAGCTGGCTTATCCGGTTACATATCCATAGTTGTCAGCCCGTAGGAATGACGATGAAGAGTCTCGCGAGTATCTCGATACTAATATTTGTTTTGTAGCTAGTCGGGTTCTGGTTGAATGATTTGTTATTGGATGTGAGTCGACAAGTCGACTCATATGAATTTGTTATTTAAAGGGAATGCATGAGAAAATGTTCAATCTTTCATTAAAGAAATCAAGAAACAAACTATAAGATGGTCAATGTTGTTAAATTATTTGAGAAATTGAGATTCTCACATGCTTACAATTTTATTGCGGCTAACATACAAGTTGATTAAAGTAAAAAAAAAAAAAATTAAGTGAAATTATTTGTAATTTAGGCAAAAAAACAGGTATAGAATGTGGCGGATCATGGCATATTAGGTCGAGGAGAGTACCCATTCCCATCCTGCCTCGTATTACCTTTCCAATACAGGTCATGTAAAATGAGTCAGATCGAAATTGTCATCTCTAGTCGACAACCTATACGGACACGGTTGAACCAAGACTGATAAGGAACCTACTTATTCAATTTGAGTTGGATCGACTGTATTGGCCTATCTAAGCATTTTTCGGGCAATTAAAATGGCATAGTGGACTCTGCATGCAGTTTACCTAGATCTATAGGAGGTAATCGTTTTGAAGTGATAATCATAACAACGATATAGTGGTGATACGTTGGAGAGTTGTATATGAGATAGAAAAATTTATCGTAAACCAGAACTTCTTCATTTGAGGTGCATCAAAATGGGTCTTAGCCAAACATATCAAATCATCCTTTTGGCATATGGAGATCCAAGTACCACCCCAAGAATTTCAATTTGAAGTAATTGCATGTGGCATTTAATTGGAAGCACCCACACAACCCACCATTTTTCGAGCTAAGCAATACTTATGTCATGGGGAGAGAGAGATTTGTCAAATGGATGGAGCAAAAGCGAGCAGAGTGAGAAGAGTCAAGAGATTGGTGGTGGTTGTGAAGTCGCCGTCAAAGGGAATTAGCTGTCCTCGACTCGCCTTCGTACGACCGGCCGGCAGCCAGTGGTATATAGTGAAAAGCTCTATTGTTGTGCATGTTCATCCCCCTCCTTTAAGTTCTTTTCATTTCCTTTTACTCTGCTTGTTTTCGACGGATATACTTTCATCGAAACAAAAGTAAATTTCGATTATAATTTAATCGCACCACAAAAAGTAGACTGTTTTTAGAAATAGAGGTCATTCGCCCTTAAAAATTATTTATTTGTCTCCGTATTTCTTTCAAGCAAATTCGTTGTTAAAAAAATTGGACAAAGAAAGCAATTTTTCTTTTAAACATTAATACTCAAGGCTAATGTCATCTTCCACCTTCTTATTTTCCTTCGTTTAAGATAAACCAATTTTATTCTATTTTCTCTGGCGTCATAATGCATGGAGGACAAGTCGTTTTCCATCTTTGTGGATTAGGGTTATATTATTAAGGTCCTATATATAGCCCTTATAACTGTACTTAATTCAACAAAATATAAGGTTTCTGATGACTGTACTTGGGAACTTTGCCTCTTTGTAAAGGAATCTCAACTAAATTAATTATATTAAACGAGATGATTGGGGGTACGTTGATTAGTTGGATTAGCTTATATTATCAACTCATGATTTAATCTAATTTTATATGACGACGATTGATGTAAATGTAGTTAAACACACTTAATTAAACTTTACCGTTAAGATATCATGGCAAAATAATCATTGTCTTATCGGTAGGTTAGAAAAATTGCAACCGGCACAAGGTAAATTCTAGATAGTGGGATTAATGTAAACAGAAGATTCTTCATTGGCATGGATGAACATCTTGACTTGAATATAAGAAGGACTAACACTTACGTCTTAATAACTTACCAAACGACCAAAAGGAAACACAAAAGTACCAAGAGGAGAAGAAAAAGATTGGGGTTTATCTTTGGTAATCGACATGATTCAATCGACATAGTTTTTGGTAAGCAACAAACAAAAAACCAATATTTGGGTATTGCTTAAACTCATTTTAGTTTGGGTCAAATCAGGTTTGAGTAATTTTTTTTTTTTACATATCTATACTCAATATTTAGGTTTGGGTTTAAACTAGACCCATCGTATTGGATATCCAAGAAAACATGGATAGGTGGAAACTCTAACATTAAGGTGTGATTGGGTTGGAGACAATTAATGAGATGGTTGATATTGTCTTTTTGTGTTTACAATCATCTCCACCAAAATAGACCCATTTGGATGTGTTATAAACCAACTGGTCTCAATCACTCAGAATTGTTGTCTTGTTGGGGAGGCTCATGTATGGCTATTTAACCACTTCCTTATACGCCCCCTCAAATGATAGTGCCACCTCATGAGCGTGAAATTTGCACAAGTCTCCCCATACCAAGTGTTATAACTTATAAGTACCATCCATGTATGGTACTTAACCACTTTCTTACAGAATGATACCCAAGTTGAACTTAATTCAAATCCAGTCCAAAGCGAAAATCATTAAAAATGCATATGAGTCATGATAATTCGATGAAATTACCCTACCAATCGCATCCATTTTCATTCCTAATTCTATCTCATAAGGAAGTGACATAAAATCCATATATAAACATTTTCCAAGCAACAATTCTCATCGATAACTCTAAGCCACGACTTTAAGGTCACAATTTCGATGTGAAACTGTTAATCCACAAGCCCTTTGGTTCATCTTTTTGTTAGCTGTTTTTTTTTTCTTCCTCCCCAGCGGAATGAGATGTGATCGAGGAACCTATGAACGGCACATCTTCGTGCAAGTAGGCCACTCGTGATTGGATAGGTTTGAAAAAGCGTAGAAAAATCCATGGCTGTGGACCTTAAGCAACACATGCAGATTTGTCCTGGAAAATGGATCCACACAGTATTGACAACGAGAGAAGGGACAAGAGGGAAAAGAAAGCCAAGAACTGTTGCCTATTTCTGCATTAGTCGGCAATAGATAGCATGTGCAGTGCTGCTGTTTTTCCCCCCCATGGCGGTGGGAGAGATCGATCACCTGAGTTAACATTTGCGTGGACCCATTTTTCACATGATTTGTTGCAACAACTGTTCGGTTTGATTTGTCGCCTGCAACAAGAACTTTAACCAGCATATGAATTCAGCTCATGTGTGCGCCAATCTGATTGTCTAGAAAAATGAGGAATGAATCAATCGAGACATTATGGTTGAGATGAGGGATTGAGATGGGGGTGGAGCCGTTTGAGGGGTGAAGTGGATATTGGTAGGGATGTGCAACGGTCTGATCTGGTCTGAACCGGACCAAATTCAAGAGACTCGCAATCAAATAGTGAAAGATATGCAGGACTAAGGACCAGACTGCATGTTCGATTTGGTCCGGTTCAAACATTGGTTTGATCCAATTGCAGAAACAGAGATACGACGCAGAAGCAAAAGCAAGAAACAAGCTGTAACACACTGCAACGCTTAAACAGAGACACAACAACCAGCAGCACTTGAAAGTTGAACCTCCACATTTCCCCGTTATATTCATTCCATTATTCGCTTTCTAAATTACTCAGAAGTCAAACGAGGCCTAAGAAAGAAACAGAACAGAACAGGACAATGTATGAACTTGGTCAAGGACTTGAACCCATGAAACACCAAAAAGTCAAGTCAAGTGGCGGCCAGACTAGGCCAAGCCATTGTGACTAGTTCCATCGCCCAACCACTCAAGTTTATTTATGTATCATCGCAATTGGCACATAGCTACAAAAGCACAATCACAAAAAGATCCAAACTTTATGAGCTTTTGCATGTTACAGCGAAGCATCAACAGCAGAAGCAAAAGAGAGAGAGAGCATATAGCTCAGTTCATATACTCTTTTCAGCTCTAGTTTGTTAGTTCAGTTCATATAGACTAAACTACACAAGTGAGAGCACATAGTTGACATACCTTAAAGAAGCCTAAAACCTGACTGAGAGGAACCTCAAATCATACTACTTTACTACCTCTAAAGACCTAATTCAGATTCAATAGCACAGCATGTCCATAAGCTAATCTGTCTCAACCCTCTGCAGCATCAACTTCCTCGAATGGAGCTACTGGATACACGCTGTCAACAAAGCCATAAACTTCACAGGCAAACTCGGGCACAGAGAAGACCGGAATGTTCCACTTAACCCTGCCATTTCCATCAAACGAGCTGATATGCA
The DNA here is from genome assembly GCA_946122785.1 of Linum tenue. Lineage (NCBI taxonomy): Eukaryota > Viridiplantae > Streptophyta > Magnoliopsida > Malpighiales > Linaceae > Linum > Linum tenue. The sequence continues at coordinate 49,498,061 of CAMGYJ010000009.1, read as the reverse complement.
CATATTGCCCCTCTTCCCGCTTCATTATCAGCTCAGAATCATTCAGAATCCCCACAGGAATCCCAATGCCTATAAAATCCGGCCTCAAACTAGTAATCTTAGTCCAGCGAATACCGTCGTCCAGCGTCCAGAGATCGATGAACTTGTAGGGTGATGGTTTGAAAGACTGGGCAGGGTAAGCCGCCAATCCAATCATACCCTTAAACCCCATAACTTGCACACACGTTGGAAACTCACTGCCATAATCAGGAGTTGGAACTCTGCTGAACTCTTCAGTACCCAAATCAAGTGAGACAATGTACTTGTTCATGGAAGGTTTCTCAATTTCAACGCCCACCCAGTGCAATGCCCCATTAGCAGCCACAGCCTTCTGACCCTCAGTGATGGAGCACGATTGCAGGGCCGCCTGGGTCGCATCTGCATCAATCAAACTCCACCGACCCAATCCCCACGAAAAGACCTCCGCCCTCACAAGGGGCAACTCCTCCATCCTCCGCTTGAAATACACGATTCTCACCAGCTTGATGTTGCTGTTGTCGCAATTCGACCCGAACCCAACTGCCACCATCCAAAAGGGCGGGCGCTCGACGAAAATCCTTGACCTAGGAACGCTCCCCACTTTCCTAGTGGCGATGTTCCAAAGAAGAAACGCCGAGGCGTGGCGCATGGAGATGTCGAGACAGACGAGGCCGCAGCAGGAGCCCACAATTTTGGGGAATCGACTGAGGCTGTCCATGAACGGGATGGGAATATCGCCCATCGCGGCGGCCCGGCCGTCGATCAGGGAGAAGTGGAAACCGCCGACGGTTGGGTCCGCGAGGCGGCGGATCAGGAACGACGAGCCGGTGGGGGAGTGGCGGCGGAGGTGGGCGGAGACAAAGTCGGGGGATTTGATTAGGGCGGCGAAGGGTTTGGAGACGGCTTCGAATCGGGCTACGGACTTGATTGGAAGCCTGGAGAGGATATCTGAGACGATTTTGAGAGGGAGAGGGTACCCGGTGGTGATTCTGCCGCCGCCATTTCCCCCGCCGCCGTCGCTCATCGTCAATGATTCCTTCCGTGGTCGCTTGCTGTCCATAGTGAGGAATCGCCGGCGCGGTTTTGTGCAATTTGTAGGGGAAGAAGGGGAAGGAAACGAATGAACGTACAGAATACGATTCGCCTCCTTTTTTGGGGGCGCGGTTTTTGTTAGGGTTTAGAAATTCTTTAAATGCTGAATTTATGACGTCAATTTATCGTTGGAAATAGGAGACGGGACCGGATATTACTGGACCGGATTGCGCGGGAAGTCGCTGAGTCCGTGGGCCTGCCCAATTGGGGTTCTTGGTGGACTTGTGGGCCTTAATAGTTAATCCTAGGGCTGCAAATGAGCCGAGCTGAGCCGAGTTTTACCCCAGCTTGAGCTTGACTCGTTAACAAATGAGCTGAGCTCGAGCCCGAGCCATTTATTAACGAGCTGTGTCGAGTCGAGTTCGAGTTAGGCTTGTTTACTAAATTCTTAGATCGTATTTAATACATTCATTTTGTATGTCGTGTATGGTACATGTGATTGATGTAGTGATAAAAAAATAATCAAATGTTCAACATTAATTAATCTTATATTATAATTTTTAGGTGTCATATTGTTTAGTTAATAAATTTTAACTAGTTCAAATCATGTTATTTCATAGTATCGAAATAATTTTTTACATAATTTCTTTATAGAGTTAAAAATAAGGCATATTTTCTTACATGTTCAACATGTTAAACTTCACATGATGTGAGATATATAATTTAACAATCCTATGAATTATGAAAGTCCAAATTAGATCGATTAGTCCATAAGTCAGTGATCAAGTTGGCCCTCAAACCACAATGTTAAGACATCTCATGAGCTCTAAATGAGCTAACTCACGAGTTGAGCTCAACAAGCCACCGAGTCGAGCTAGCTCGCGAGCTTCACGAGCTGAACATAGCTAGGCTCAAGCTTGGCTCGTCAGTAAACGAATCGAGTTTCGAACGAGTTTTTCCCGATTCGAGCCTCGAGTTGCTCGCGAGTAGCTTGGCTCATTTGCAGCCCTAGTTAATCCATCCATAAGTAGTTGGCAGGGGAAAGCCTACCAATATGGCGGGATTATTTATGGGAAGATTAATTTTCGTGGTAGATGCTCTATATTGTGAATTGTGAGCTAAGTAGCTCACTGAAGAACCCTTGGGGCAACTGACATTCTTTCAGAGTAGCTTTGTTATTTCAGTTAAAAACATAAAAATGTCAGACAAGCAACCGCCGTGAACATTTTCATAACTAATGTTTCTCAAGTCCACGTTTGGGTTTCTGTGAGTTCTCGACCATGACCATCAAACTCACAGCCGTGATCTTTAATTTTGGAAGTCGTGATCTAATCTGGGTACACCATTTTCCACCCTTCAATACGATCTCTAAATGTTACGAAATTTGGTAAAAATCTTTACTTAACACGCTAGAATTCTGAAAGCAGTAGACAAAACATAACGTCGTATAGAATATGATGACAAATGATATAGTTACGAGTTAAATTGTCCAAATCGGTAGAAGTTGTGTTAAGTTCTGGAGTATCACAATATAAACATAATAAATTGTATATTATATAATCTGTTCATAATATCTGCTCTAACCTCTCAATCCGCTCACACATCGTATATAATATGATTTGCACCAAACCACACCCTAGTATTAAACCTAATAAAAGTCGAGAGTTACACTTAAAATTAGAACAAAGGGTGGCTGGGTGGGTCCACCACCAACGTCACTGGACCATCAGCATGGTTTTACTGGTATTTTTGGGGTAAATTGCAAGTTTGGTCACTGGAATTGTTAAAAGCGTTCATGTTTAGTCACTAGAAATATTTAATTTCGTTCATCATTACTAGGATTAGTAAAACAGTCCAAATTTGGTCACTCTCCGTTACCTTCGTCAGTCTCCGTTGACACCGTCAGTTTTTTGATGACGTGGTGACTCATCTCTACTGTCACTCTAGAAAATGGCCAAGTGTAACCACTTCCTAAAGCGTAGTATAGCGGGTTTGGGTTTTATTGTCAACTCGGGTCCTAGATGTGATGACTACTCAGTGAATTCGTATTATCTAGCAATGAAACTTTAGTGAAGATCTAAACTAACAAGCAAGCAAAGCAACTAAACGGTTGTTTTAAAGTTAAGAGAGGTCACCCGGATATGGTTCCCCCTAGTCTGCAGTTAAGTCGGATTGTAATTACCAAGTTCGATTTCTATGATAGTTATACTGTGAAGGTTCTCAAACAGTCTGAAGTCTCGACTAAAGGTCTTCAGACCCTCTCAATCTGAGTCTCTAGCGGGCGACTAACCTCCACCGGAGTAAACAGATTGAGGCCCTAACGAACCAAACCTCCACTACCGAATGAAATTCGGTACAGAATAGCGAATTGGCTCCTCGACTAAAGTCACCAATTCGCCACCTTCAATCAAGGATACTCTATTAACCTAGGCAGATATTCTCATTCTAGGTTAAAGCAGAAACAACATGAATTTGATCAGGATTCAAGTCATTCAATCATTCAAACCTCAATCGAATATAATCAAATCATAGAAGCGGTACTTGGGTTCATACAATCAATCCTAACATACAGATCTAGGGTTTCCCATACCCAGATGAATGGGAGAACTACTCCATGGAGAAAGAAGCAAAAGCAGAATCAGACGCGGAAATCATACTGTGAAGATGGATTTCTGCTCCTGGAAGTTGAATCGGCACCTCTCCAAGCTCAAGCCAAGCTCCAATGGTGTTGAAGATCAAGCTAGGGCACTTGGAGACTCTTGTTCGTCGCTCTCTCTCTCTAGGAATCGTTCTGTCTCTCCAAAACTCGAATCCCCTTCTGTTTTGGCTGAAGTCTGCTTAAAAACCAGAATTCCCCGACTCGCACGGCCAGGGTGCACGGCCGTGCGGCTCACCATCTTGCCCGTGCGGCTCAAAACGCGGCGTACCATTAAGTCGAACTTCAGCCATCTCGCACGGCCAGGATTGCACTTTGCACGGCCGTGCGGATTTCACTTGTGCCCGTGCTTGCTCTCGCACAATCCCGCACGGCCAAACTGGTCACTCGCACGGCCGTGCGGGTTTTCTGCTCTGCCCGTGCGTGCTCTCGCACAATCCCGCACGGCCAAACTGGTCACTTGCACGGCCGTGCGGGTTGTGGGTGTGCCCGTGCGACTTCCTCAGCACCTCGCCATGCGTCCGATCCTCGTCCAATCGACCTCAAACTCGCTCCCAAGCCTCCATTCACGTACTAGGACCTGAAATATCATAAACAAGCACAACCTAGCGTGAAATCGGCCTAAAACCCAAGAATCAATACCTCAAACGGAGTAAGAGCAGGGGTAAAAACATGTGTAACTAACGATCTATCAAACTCCCCCACACTTAACCGTTTGCTTGTCCCCAAGCAAACCTATCTCAAACCAATGCAACTCTCCAGACCTCTGTAGCAACAAACAACCTCGATCGTCGGTAGAGGACTTCCTAGATCATTTAGCAACTTACGAGGTCAACCGACGCACAAGTCATCTCATAGCTTCTTCGGCGAGAACACTAGTCCCGAGTCGGCATCATGGTAAATAGTGAACAGAGGACAAATGAATCGTGGATGCAGAGACTCTCAAAAACAAAGATCATGGACTCACATTAATTCCAGGTGCTCGATTTTCTTTTTGAAACTGGTTGGAACCCCTTTTCTTTCTTCTTTTTGCTTGTTTTTCTGTTTTTTTTCCAAGGGTCCAACCTGTTTTTGCAGAAAACGGGGGCTCCCACCTACCAAAGGTTTTGCGGGAGCCCGGCTCTTACCGGCCATGCCAGGAGCAGTTGTCTCGAGCCTCGTGCGGGGGAAAGACATGAAAGGGGGCTGGAGGTAGTAGGTGGAAATTGGGAACGGATTCCCGTCTCCCCTTACACACTTTCACCCTATTCGCACGGGAGACATTATTTTAAAGCACATTTTCGAGCACCTGTTATTTCCAAAACATGATACAAGAGTCCATGACAGGCAGAGAGTCTACAACACCACACAATTCAAGGGTCCTAAGATCACTAATTCACTCAATCAACCAACACAATATGAAGAAGAAATGAGACTTCTTAAATGCATCAACATCCTCCATAGTGCTACACTACCTCCCTAGGTTGCAAATCACTACAGAGACTGTCAATTCAAAGCATACTGAGCAGGCAATTGCAAGGAACACGTACTTGGAGCCCTCAAATTTAAAAATTTGGACAGTGGACTAGGCTCCAAGCACACAAACAGATCTAATGCAGTCAAAAGATAAACATCCCCCCCACACTTAAGATCGACATTGCCCTCAATGGAGAAGAGGGAAGGAAAGGGGAACGATGTTACCGGTATGCACGGACTGCGGGAGACTGGAAATGGACCAGTCGGGAACACAGCACAGCTAAAGGGGAACATAGGAGCTCAACCATAATATGTTAGGTCCAATGTCAGCCCAATAAGACATCATCCAAAACAAAGGAAATAAACCGAAACCAAACCAAATCGCAATCCGACTCGAAACAAAACAAATAAATGAAAACCATGGCGGGGTTGCCTCCCCACAAGCGCTTCTTTACCGTCTTTTAGCTGGACGCCCATGGTGGATACTCAGGGAGGTGCAGGAACAGGTGCCTCCAAGAGCGGATCCACATCGCTCTTGAGATACAGCTTCAGGTGGTGAGCGTACACCCGACTGTTGCAACCACCAGCAGAGGTCAGCTCGACCTGGCCATCCGGCAAGATGCAGGCGAGTGAGTACTCGGATGGCCAGGGTGGTCGTGGTGCAGTGGGTGGGACCAGCTCATAGTGGTCTCCACCCTTCTTCCGTGCTGGCCTAGGCACCTGCTGCTTCGGCCGCCACTCCTCCTTGAGCTTTTTGTTCGGTGATGAGGCTGGAGGGAGTGGCGGTGAAGGAGGGAGAGGGGAATCCTGCAAAATGGAAGATGCAGGCGGATACACGACAGGCTCGTGTACCCGGTCAGAAATAGCATGCACAGGTGTGACAGCAATCATAGCACAGTGATCAAACTCAGTCACAGAAAAAGTAGCCTGTTCATTTCCAGCACGCAGAATCAGTTTACCATCATGCACATCAATCAATGCCTTGGCGGTGGCAAGAAATGGTCTACCCAGAATCAAAGGCACATCCACATCATCATTTATGTCCCGGATAACAAAATCAACAGGATATGTGAATGCACCAACATTAACAAGCAAATCCTCTATGGTACCCCTAGGATGCACAACGGAACGATCAGCTAGCTGAATGCTCATCCTAGTAGGGCTAAGTTCACCTAGGTCTAGCTTTTTGAACAGTTTATATGGCATGACATTAATGCTAGCGCCTAGGTCCGCCAAGGACTTTCCTACATGCATGCTGCCAATAGTAAGAGGGATAGTAAAACTCCCTGGATCCTTGCGCTTTTCGGGCAGCTTGTTCTGCAGGACAGCAGAACACTCCTCGCTCAGCAGCACTGTCGAGAGATCCCCAAGTTTCTTCTTGTTGGTGCAGAGATCTTTCATGAACTTCGCGTACTTGGGCATCTTCGACAGTGCCTCTACAAATGGTACGCTGATGTTGAGCTGCTTCAACATTGCCATAAACTTGGCAAACTCAGTCTCCAGCTTGTCTTTGTGTAGGCGAGTGGGGAAGGGAAGCTGGGGTACATGCTCCTTAACCACTGGTTGTGGCTTGGGAGCAAGGGCTTCCTTCTCTACCCGCACTTCTGCATCACCGGCTGGAAGTGCTGAAGCAGGTAGTGGTTCCTCCTGTCTGGTCGGGGCAATGTCAGCTGATGTAGGCCTGCCGCTCTTGGTGAAAATGGCATCCAGCTGCTCGTGCGGGTCCCGTGGATTGGGGATGGTGGTGGCAGGTAGAGTCCCCGGGGTCCGGGAAGTAAGTTGGCGCGCTAGGGCACCGACTTGGTGCTGGAGATCTTGCAGAATAGCACCCTGGTTCCTCTGTCCCGCCTCCAGGTTTCTCTGGCCTGCCTCCAGTGAGGCTATGCTCTGGTCCACCCTCGTGAAATTCGCCTGGCTGGTGGTCATGAATGTCGCCAAAATATTTTTCAGATCAGCCATCTGATTATCGGGAGCTGCGGCTGCTGGAGGCTGAGCAAACTGGCCCTGCGGCTGCTGGAATGGCTGCCCCTGCCTAGGCTGGTAGGGCTGCTGCTGTGGTGGTGGCCCCTGCCTAGCTTGGAAGGGCTGCCTCTGCTGAAAACCACCTGCTGGTGCTGGGAAACCAGGTGGTTTGTTGGTGTTGCTGCTCCAGGCAAAATTGGGGTGCTGGCGCCATCCCTCATTGTAGGTACTGCTGTATGGGTCCAGGCGCCGAGCATTGGCGATGAACTCCACCTGCTCTTGGGGAGTAGAGGACTCCCTCATAGACTGACAATCCTCCACCAGGTGGTTCGGGTTCTCACACCACTGGCACTGAGCTACTGGAGGCATAGCTACACCTCGGCCCGGAAGGAGACTGTTAGGCTGCTTCAATGTCTTCACCAACTCAGCCACCTGTTGCTCTAACCCGGATCTGGCCTCCATAGCATGCACACCCCGGTCCCGGGAATTCCTGCCTCTGTTGTTCTGTCCCCAAGAATGATCTCGGGCAGCCAAGGTAATGATCATCTGGTTCAGCTCGGGTGGAGTCTTAGTAAGGATATCCCCTCCTGGGCATAGAGACTCAATCACCCTCTGGCTGTCTGGGGTGAGGGCACTATAGAAGTTCCCCACTGTGAAAGCATCGCTGAAGCCATGATGGGGACACTGCCAGAAGTATCCCATGTACCGCTCCCATGCATCTCGAAGTGACTCATCTGGCTCTTGGCGGAAGTGAGTGATCTCCCGATGAATCTCTGTAGTCTTCGATGCCGGATAGTACCGGTGCACGAACTTGTCAGCCAGATCGTCCCAAGAAGTGATGGACAATGGGGGCTGGGTCTCCAACCACCTCTTAGCATTCCCTGCCAGAGAATGGGGGAAGAGGTGAAGGCAGATTGCGTCATCCGTGACACCGTTCAGCTTGAACCCGTTCGTCAGCTGCAGAAAACGGGAAAGATGCACCCGGGCTTCCTCATCCTTCAAGCCATGGAACTGGATAGAAGATGTAATGAGTTGAATCCAGCATGGCTTGATCTCGAAGTTATTTGCTGGAATCGGCGGATAGAGGATGACCGGGCGGATGTCAGCAATCCGCGGAGTGTAGTAATACTCCAAGGTGGGACCCGGTGGTGGTGGATGATGATGGACCCCAGCTGCCTGGGGATTGGGGTCGTTCCCCAGGAACTGGTTCTGCGGAGGTGGGTTCTGATCGCCTTCCATCTCGTACTCGTCCTCGGAGTCGCTGCTCAATTGGCCGTCTCCGCGCTCCACCGTAGCCAGTCTAGCTCGATGTTGTCTCCGAAGTTGTTTGCAGGTGCGCTCAATCTCAGGATTCAACGGCAGTAAAACTCCCGACTGGCTACGGGTCATGCACTATCTGCACACAATCAAGCAATGCAAACCCGTGAAGACACAAGTGGGAAAGAACAAATAATCTATGCGAAAACGAAAGTGCTAAAGTAACAGAAATCACTTTTCTTCAACAACCTAGCCGTCCCCGGCAACGGTGCCAAAAACTTGACTCATCTCTACTGCCACTCTAGAAAATGGCCAAGTGTAACCACTTCCTAAAGCGTAGTATAGCGGGTTTGGGTTTTATTGTCTACCCGGGTCCTAGATGTGATGACTACTCAGTGAATTCGTATTATCTAGCAATGAAACTTTAGTGAAGATCTAAACTAACAAGCAAGCAAAGCAACTAAAGGGTTTTTTCAAGTTAAGAGAGGTCACCCGGATATGGTTCCCCCTAGTCTGCAGTTAAGCCGAATTGTAATTACCAAGTTCGATTTCTATGATAGTTATACTACGGAAGGTTCTCAAACAGTCTGAAGTCTCGACTAAAGGTCTTCAGACCCTCTCAATCTGAGTCTCTAGCGGGCGACTAACCTCCACCGGAGTAAACAGATTGAGGCCCTAACGAACCAAACCTCCACTACCGAATGGAATTCGGTACAGAATAGCAAATTGGCTCCTTGACTAAAGTCACCAATTCGCCACCTTCAATCAAGGATACTCTATTAACCTAGGCAGATATTCTCATTCTAGGTTAAACCAGAAACAACAGGAATTTGATCAGGATTCAAGTCATTCAATCATTCAAACCTCAATCGAATATAATCAAATCATAGAAGCAGTACTTGGGTTCATACAATCAATCCTAACATACAGATCTAGGGTTTCCCATACCCAGATGAATGGGAGAACTACTCCATGGAGAAAGAAGCAAAAGCAGAATCAGACGCGGAAATCATACTGTGAAGATGGATTTCTGCTCCTGGAAGTTGAATCGGCACCTCTCCAAGCTCAAGCCAAGCTCCAATGGTGTTGAAGATCAAGCTAGGGCACTTGGAGACTCTTGTTCGTCGCTCTCTCTCTAGGAATCGTTCTGTCTCTCCAAAACTCGAATCCCCTTCTGTTTTGGCTGAAGTCTGCTTAAAAACCAGAATTCCCCAACTCGCACGGCCAGGGTGCACGGCCGTGCGGCTCACCATCTTGCCCGTGCGGCTCAAAACGCGGCGTACCATTAAGTCGAACTTCAGCCATCTCGCACGGCCAGGATTGCACTTTGCACGGCCGTGCGGATTTCACTTGTGCCCGTGCTTGCTCTCGCACAATCCCGCACGACCAAACTGGTCACTCGCACGGCCGTGCGGGTTTTCTGCTCTGCCCGTGCGTGCTCTCGCACAATCCCGCACGGCCAAACTAGTCACTTGCACGGCCGTGCGGGTTGTGGGTGTGCCCGTGCGACTTCCTCAGAACCTCGCCATGCGTCCGATCCTCGTCCAATCGACCTCAAACTCGCTCCCAAGCCTCCATTCACGTACTAGGACCTGAAATATCATAAACAAGCACAACCTAGCGTGAAATCGGCCTAAAACCCGAGAATCAATACCTCAAACGGAGTAAGAGCAGGGGTAAAAACATGTGTAACTAACGGTCTATCACGTGGCTAACAGAATTGCCTAGTCAGTCAGATTTTATTCGAAAAAAATAAAACCAACCCGACACATCACTTAAACCTGCCACGTCTGTTTTCCCAACCCGTAACCCAACACTCCCCAACCCGAAACCCAACCCTCCCCATCCCGTGACCAAACATCGTCAAATTCCACCAGCCGTCGGCTGATTCCTCGCCGTCGACAGCCACTCCAATATCGTTTGCCTTTGAACTCTCCAATGTCTCTGCCAATTCTCCAAAACTAAACTCAAACATAACAAAACATAACTGATTTGAATCTGGAAACTCCTCGGCAGACAGTGATGAAACTTTCCAATAGCTTCGCCAAATTTGCCACCTCGCCGAGGCTGCCAAAGTGCACGAGGCTGCCAAAGTGCCAATGGAGCCAAGCTCCTCGAAACTGTTCGCGCCGCCATTGTGCTCGATGTTTATGTTCTCTCTGGGGAAGAGGACGCTATTAGGGACGTGTCTTAGTGCCTGTATAATTGTATATCCTTGTCCTAGTGCAACTAGTATTCATTTTTACTTGCTGTACAATGTAACCAATGGGTATAAATATACCCTTGTGCTTTTCAATAATATTCACGCATGGTCACTCGAGCTCAGCATGGTATTTTTAAGCCTAACACTAAATTTCTTGGAGCTACCTCTTCCTCGCAGGTCTCTCCTCCACTTCAACCAACTTCAGTCAAGGAGGCGTTGCGTTATGAGGAGTGGCGCCAAGCTCTTCATGCTGAAAATGATGCACTTCGGGCCAATCATACCTGGGATTTAGTTCCCCGGCGGCCTGATATGAATATTGTTGGCAATCGGTGGGTGTGGCGTGTTAAGCATCATCCTGACGGCTCCATTGAGCGCTTTAAAGTTCGTCTGGTGGCTAAGGGCTTCCATCAGCGCCCCGGTGTGGAATTTTTTGAGACCTACAGCCCTGTCCTCAAACCTGTTACAGTGCGAACGGTTTTCACGGTTGCCCTTTCTCATGGCTGGTCCGTCTCTCAGTTCGACGTCAACAATGCGTTCTTACAAGGTCCTCTTCAAGAAGAAGTCTACATGTCTCAACCTCCGGGCTTCCATGATCCCCAGTTTCCGACTCATGTATGTCGACTTCGACGAGCTATCTATGGTCTACGACAAGCTCCGCGTGCTTGGTATGAGACGCTCAGCTCTTTTCTAGAGACGTGTGGCTTCGTCAAGACTCACTCAGACGCTTCACTTTTTGTCTATCATCGTGGGACGGTCCTTGCTTACTTCTTGATGTATGTCGATGATCTTCTACTCACCGGTAACTCTCCTGAATTTCTTCGGCAGTTTGAAGCTTAGCTCTCGGCGCGTTTTTCTCTCAAAAGCCTTGGTGAGGTTAACTATTTTCTTGGCGTTGAGATCATACCTACCTCGACTGGCTTCTTACTCTCTCAACACAAGTATATAGTTGATCTTCTTCTTCGGTTTCAAATGCATGAGGCGAAACCCACTTCGACTCCTCTTCCGTCCACAGCCCGTCTCAGTCGAGTTGATGGTTCCGCCCCAGCAGATGGATCCCTATATCGTCAAGCCTTGGGAGCGCTTCAGTATCTTCTCACTACTCGACCTGATGTGGCCTTTGCCGTTAATCGGTTGTCTCAGTTCATGCATGCTCCTACGACTCTCCACTGGCAGCATGGAAACGCCTCTTTCGCTATCTGGCTGGCACTCAGTCTGTTGGCCTCCACATTCGCCGGCAGTCCTCACCACTTCAGCTGCGCGTGTTCTCAGATTCAGATTGGGCTGGTGACTCTGATGATCGTACATCTACATCTGGCTTTCTCATCTATCTCGGTGATACCCTCATTTCCTGGAAATCTAAGAAGCAACGTACGGTCGCTCGCTCCAGTACAGAAGCAGAATACCGTGCCATTGCTTTCGCCACCGCAGAGGTTCAATGGTTACGCAACCTCTTGACCGAGCTGCAGCAGCCACTTTCGTCTGCTCCAATCCTTTTCTCTGATAATCTGGGAGCTGTAAACTTCAGTGCTAATCCTGTTTTTCACTCCCGGATGAAGCATCTTGCTCTTGATTACCAATTTGTTCGTCAGCTCGTCCAGGCTCAACAACTTGTCGTTCGCTATGTTCCTACAGCGGCCCAACTAGTTGATGCTCTTACAAAGGCGTTGCCTGTTACTCGCTTCCGTCTGCTATTTTCCAAGATTGGACTTGCTGTCGCAGCCTCCATCTTGCGGGGGCGTATTAGGGACGTGTCTTAGTCCCTGTATAATTGTATATCCTTGTCCTAGTGTAACTAGTATTCATCTTTACTTGCTGTACAATGTAACCAATGGGTATAAATATACCCTTGTGCTTTTCAATAATATTCACGTATTCAAAGCCTAATAGACGCAAGATTCACCTACTCCGAGAGTTTGCGCCGCCACCGAACTCGACCGTTCGTTCATATATGAATTTCAATCCGTAAGGAAGCAGCGCACCGGCGAACTTCGATTCGGTGTTGAGGGTCGATCCGGCGGCGCCACTCGCTAACAAAGAGCGATCCACCAACAAAGGGAGTGCAGCCTCAGATTCCTAGATCCGGCACAGATCTGGAAGGTAGGTAACCGAGTCAGGGGTGACTCAGTAACAAACGCAGAGAGAATCGTCTCTCTTATCTCACTCCTTTCTCAAATACACCGAGGTCGGGAAAATTAAAATGAGGTTTGGGTAGCTGACGCGAAGGGGAACTCGGGGAATTCCGGGCCTGGTTTCGAGGGAGAAGGTCCAGCAATGGCGGTGGATATCAGATACGGAGAGGGAGAAGGTTGGGTTCTTGACGCGAAGGGCAACTCGTGGAATGTCGGGGATGGTTTTGAGGGAGAAGGTCCAGCAATGGCGGCGGGTTTCGAGGGAGGAGGTCCACTAATGGCGGTGGATATCATACACAGAGAGGGAGAAGGTTGGTTTCTTGTCGCAAAGGGGAACTCTGGGAGAGGAAGGGTCAAGAAATGGGGTCGGGTCAGGGGTTTGGTTGGGCCATGTAATGGGTTTAACGTGGAGGTTATTTTGATGTGGCGGGTTGGGTTTTTTTTTTTTTTAGGGTTAAAATTAGGTTACTCAATTTTTCTGTTAGCCACGTCAGCAAAATAGTGACGGTGTAAACGGAGATTGACGAAAAGTAACGGAGAGTGACCAAATTTGGACTGTTTTACTAATTGTAGTGATTAAAAATGAAATTAAATATTTCTAGTGACTAAACATGAACTTTTTAACAATTTCAGTGATGAAACTTGCAATTTACCCGGTATTTTTGGTAGGAAAGTTTTTTTTTCTTCTTTCAAACCCATGAACGTAGGATGCTTTTTGGACTTGCTTGGCCGGAGCTGAAGATCTCTTCTGCTTCCCAAACAAACTGTACCACCTCCAGCTTGCGATCCATTCAAAGTTTGAATGCCCTTTCTCGGACACTAAGGAAACCTGGAAGCAGAGGACAAACGAAACAGAGACCAGATTACAACATATATAAACATCCCAATCCATCCAGCAATCACATTTCATAATAACACAGAGCAGAAACAGTGGAACAAAAATGCTTCCTTGTCATCCGCAGTCAGATCAACACCCAAATCCAGAGCATGCTCTGTTTCCTTCGGCCTCGATCGATCTGTTGAGAGAAAAAACACGCCACATGAACACCCCTGTCACAACCCACGATCCAGAACCCGAAACAGAGGAAGAAATGTCAATGGCGGACATAATCAGAATCGCAGCAGCTAGGTTCATCGATTCTTCCTCCACAGAGCCTGCCGACCCACCAGCATCTGCAAACTCCGACGATGAAAACGACGACGTGGAGCTCGTGCTCCACCTCCTGCGCGCCGCCGATGAATTGGACCACAAGCAGTACGAGCAAGCGGCTCACTCCCTCGACCTCTGCGAATTACTGTCCTCCGAGGCAGGGGATCTCACCCAGAGAGTCACTCACTACTTCGTCCAAGCGCTTCGCGAGAAGATTCGCAACGAAACAGCAGCAGCAGCAGCAGCAACCCAGCAGCCGAAACCCGATCTCATCGACGAATTGAAACGATTAAACCTCGAAGAGGCGGTCACCGCCACATGCCCATTAGTCGGAGTCATGTACGAGAAAATCCCCTTCTTTCAAATCGGCCAGCTCGCCGGTGTCCAGGCGATCGTCGAAACCGTGGAGGAATCGAAAAGGGTTCACATAATCGATTTCAGAATCAGAAACGGGATACAATGGACGGCTCTAATGCAGGCTCTGTCCCCTTCCTCGGGGAGACGGCGTGTCACTCTGGAGATTCTGAAAATCACGGCCATCGTCACGGTTTCGGAAAATTTGGTCCGCGAAACAGGGGAAAGGCTAGCGAAGTTCGCCGAATCGATGAATATACCCTTCTCGTTTAACTCCATCGTGGTATCGAGCTTGATCGAAATCGACGAGACGAAATTCGACCTCGATCCCAACGAAACCGTGGCTGTTTTCAGCGAGTACGCATTGCAGAGTCTGATTCCCGACCCGAATCAGCTGGATGCGTTGATGACGGTCGTGAAGAACATCCAGCCGGGGATAATGGTGGTGATCGAAACAGAGTGTAATCTCAATTCGTCGAATTTCGGTCGGAGGTTCGTGGAAGTTCTGTTCCACTATGGCGCCTACTTCGATTGCGTGGATGCTTGTCTGGAAGGGGGAGATGGTGGCGGGGAAAGGGGTTTGATGGAGTCGATGTTCTTGAGCCGGATTGTGACGGGGCTCTTGGTGAAGGAGGGAAAAGACATGGCGAAGTTCGTGACGGTGGATGTTTGGAGGAAGTTTCTGAGTCGGTTTTCGATGTGGGAGGTCCGGTTGAGCTCGTCGGCGATGTACGTTGTGAATCTGTTGCTGGAGAGGTTTGCCGGAGGGAAGTGTTGTACGTTGGACAGGGATGGAGAAAGCATGATTGTTGGGTGGAAAGGGACGCCCATGTTCTCGCTTGCTACTTGGAAGTTCCTCCAGTTCAAAACCACTGAACCTAACCCAGAAGAAGAAGAGAAAGAAGACGACTCGGAATCCATTATATCATAACTGAGTTTTGCCTCCATTTCCATTTTATAAGTAAGGACCAAAGAATGTAATGCTTGCTTGTGCTACTATTCACTCGAATCCGATGGTTAGAGAACAGCTAAAAGAACTGCAGTCAAGTGTGTTGTAACGGATTGGAAAATGGATAATGTAAGAAAGTAAGTAAAAAACAATGCGCGGATGGTGAAGGTGCGGAGAGGTTTTTGATGGAGTTGATATTCTTGAACGAACATGTGAGGGAGATTTTGTTGAAGGACCGGGAGGAAAGGGCGAGGTATGTGAAGGAAGTTCTTTAGCTGGTTCTGGATGTGCGAGATGTGGCCGAGTTCATCAGTAATACATACTCTGTTAGTAAACGGTTTATTATCAATAATTGGACATCTTTCAAGTTTCAACCATTAGAGTTATTGAGGTCAGTTGGTTTATGACATGGTATGAGAGTGTTCTGTGAATGAGAGGTGTTTTGTTCGAATTTCGATGACCCTCGTTAGGGGTGGGCGTTCGGTCGGTTCGGTTAAACCGAACCGAACAAGGTTATCCCGAATTTTCGAACTTTCCATCGCCCCGACCGAATTCGAACCGAGCTGTAATTCGGTTTGGTTCGACCGAACCGATTTACAACTCGGTTCGGATGCTCAAACCGAAACACCTCTGCTGCCCCTTTTTGTCTGCTGTTTTTTTTTTTTAAATTTGACATGAGCTGGCTGCTCATTGGTCAGTGTTGACGTCGCCGTGCTCGGGGCTCGGGCAGTGGAGACTCGGCAGCTGGTGGATTGCGAGAGGGGGGCGAGCAGGATCGAGCACGAGCAGTGAGGTTGAGGGGTGTTGACGTCGCCGTGCTCGGGGCTCGGGCAGTGGAGCTGTGGAGGAGGCGTCGGAACTCGGAAGTCGGAATCCGACGTTCCCTCTGCCTTCTCGCGATTTCGTCAGTCAGATTTGGTTGGGAGTGGGAGAGGTGAGAGGTCGATTCGACTGTCGAGGGTCGGGGTCTAGGGGAGGGAGAGCCGGAGAGGCCTTGGGTTGGGGCGCCGTCGGGGAAACGGCGAAACGCCGTCGGGGAGAGGCCGTCGAGCGTCGTCGCTGCTGGGCGCTTGCTGGCGGCTGCGGCCTGCGGTGCGGCGGCTGCTGCTTCGAGAGTGGAGGAGGCTGGCGGTGGCGGAGGGACTGAGAAGTGAGAAGTGAGAAGGGTCGGGGCGTCGGCGGGTTTCAGTCTCTCGTCTCTCAGACTCAGAGAAGTGAAGGAAGGAAGTGGAACCAATCCTTAGGGTTTTCTCCAACTGTGGGCTGTCAGCTGGGCTTTACTTAGGGGTTTGGGGTAAGGAGGTTGGGCTTGGGTTGGGTGGGTAGTAGGCTTGGCCTGCTGAAGTCTTTCCAGGGTTGGGTTAATGGATCATTGGGTTGGGCCTTTTAATTTCGGTAATTCGGTCGGTTTTTCGGTTTTTTCGGTTCGGTTTAAACGAAGTTGGCTCCCGAATTGTTGGCAATTCGCATCCGAACGCCGAACCTAACAAGGTAAAGTTCGGTTTCGGTCGGTTCTTGCTCGGTTCGGTTCGGTTCGGTAAAACTGAACCTCATGCCCACCCCTAACCCTCGTTTGTTCTATTAAGCACATGATATCCGGACCTGTACAACTTGACTAGATGAATTAAATCAGTTTAAGTAGGAAAGTGAATATGGACTTTTTTTAGCTATTTTAGAGCATCCATGGCATGGGGACTCCATTTATAACACTATGAAGCCAACCATCAAGAAACTTATATTATGAGTATGACAACCTACTTCTTAAGCCATTTGCTTCTGGCCCTTTTCATGGACTTTGGACCTGACACTTTGTAGGCCTTTTGCATAATACCCAATCAGCTAGGGGTGGCAGCCGGCCGGTTTTGTTTAACCAAAAACCGAATTCTCGATTATCGGTTAAACCGAGACACCCAACACGACTGCCGACCACCGACCGTGAGAGAGCCACGACTAACCGATCACCGACTGATCGGTTTTCGGGTTTAGGCTCAGTTAACCACATACCCGAAAAAAATACCCATTCCCTCTAAAATGTCAGCTTTTAGCTAATTAAAAAAAAACCCAGACATATCCTCCACCACACAATCCTTATCTTCTTCCTTCTGTCTCCTACACAATATTATCTCCTTCCATTTTTTCAAACCCACAAGCCACCACACAAACCTAAATACCTTATCTCCTTCCTTCTCTCACCTTCCTTCAAATTCCAGCAATCTTATATTCCTTCCATTAGCCTCCAATTCACAGACTTGGCAAGGGTCGCGCCGTCGCGGGGGAGGGAGATGGGGGACTGGGCGAATGACAGTGGTTGATGATTGAGCCGCGGGGGATTGCTGGAACCGGCGGGGGAGGGAGATGGCGGACTTGCGAGTTGGCGGCCGGCGAGGGAGGGAGATGGCGGACTGGCGAGCCGGAGGCCGACGTGGGAGGTGGTTGCTGTTGCCGGCGGTCACAGGGCTGGATCCCGGGACGGTAGCCGGGGATCGCGCAAGGTTGTCGGGGTGTCGCGGGGGTCGCCGGGAGACGACGTTCATCGGGCGCCGTCGATGGTTTGGCCGTCTGGATTGGATGGTGGAGACGGAGGGGGGTGGTTGCTGGTGGTGACTGGTGAGGGAAGGGAGGGATCGAGGTCGACGAAGGAGGATAGGGTTTGGGGTGGGCTGGGGGTAGTTTCTTTAGGATAAATACTTGGTCGTTTAGGGTAGGACAGTAGCGTTTGGGCGCGGATTTTCAGCGATCGGTTAGCCCCGGTTAGCCGATTTCAGTTGCTCGGCTAGCCGACGCTCCTACCAGCCGCTCCGACCACCGACCGAGGCTTTATACAGCTAGTTTTCGGTTAGCCGTTAACCGACGGTTATCGGTCTAACCGATCGATTAGCCGCTAACCGACAACCGAACTGCCACCCCTACAATCAGCAACAACTAGATGGTCATCATCTTCCCATTCGCATTATCCCGAACCGGTCGACTAGTTGTGTGCCGGAAAAAGGTGACGACGATGAAGAATGCTGGATCTTTGGTAAAGCCCTCCCAATTCCGGGTAAACCCATTAATTCTGACCTATTTTATGTATCGAATTATCATTGGTTCAACATTTATGCGATTTGCAATTAACTTTTGGAAAAATCCACTTTCACAGCTATAATTTTCACGTTTGTGATCTAGTCACAAATTCCAAAAAACACAAAATGGACAATTCCGTCCATTTAATAGTGTCATCTTACTTACTAATTGTACTGACTTTTTTTGCTAACGTAGTGCTTTTTCGTCAAAAAATCATGTCAGGGTAAGAATGCTTATTTTTTTATTATGATTAAATTAAATTAAAAAACAAAAACAACATAAAACAAAATTGATCCCTGATCTCCCCCTCCGCCATCCCCAATTCCACCATGAGATTTTGTATCCTCTCTTCAAGCTTTCTGTCACGACTATTTCTCTGCGGATCGAGAAATTGGAGGATTCGACAATGCAAGAAAACGAAAGCGCACACACACGACACACAATTTAAGTGGTTCACTAACACAATGTGTGTTAGCTAGTCCACAGATAGGAGAGAGCTAGTTTCACTATACTTCAAGGAGATACAAATTACAGAGGAGTATGAGAAGTATTTATAGTACTTCTCCAAAGTCTAACCCTAATCTAATATGGTAAAGGAAAATCAGTTACAGACCAAGCCCATGACACGAACCTAACACAACATTGAGCCCATACACCGCGAGCCGGGGACGTAGCGGCTGATAGTCCGATTCAAGTCACACCAACACTTTTCAAAATCAAAGGAAAAATTATCTATCCTCTAATCCCCCTCACAATCGAATAAAGGTCATCATCATTAGAAATCAGTTCTATTTTCCCTCGACTCGTCGACAATTGCCTATCCTAGACATTGGCACATTGCCCCACTCGTCGTCAGAAGATGGATCGATGCTGGGTTTGGAAAGAAGTTGACGACAGGGAGCGGCAATCGTAGATGGAGGAGTCACAGACGAACCCAGAAGCAAATTGATGAATAGAGAATGACATACCAGAACCCTCTACTATTCAAATTGAGTATCTGGAAAAATCAAGAACATCATCAATCTTCACTTTCTCCCTACACAAACCCTAACACCAACCAGACCCATAAATCAATGGCCTCCACCTGCAGAACTGTCGGCTTCTCTGTGGGACCCACCTCCTCTCTCACCACTATTACAAGTCAAGTTGTAACGATTGGGGCTCAATTGTAAATAGATAATAATGGGGATTGACCTAATTGTGACACGAGCAAACTTAGAGTGACCAAATTGTAATTGCAGGAAGTATAAAACTAAGAAACTCTGAACAACGGATAATAACAAACTTTCTCACCTTCCCCCCTCTCTCTTCCCTGTCCTTTCTCTCTCTTGTTCTTCCACTTTCCCAACCCTTCTTTCAATTTCTAGCTACCAATAGAGCCGAGTGATGAGCCCACAAGTCATTCAGATCGGCCCATCTCCCGCTCAGCTCGTGCACCACAGCCCAAACCCTGCTACTGAGTTTACGCGTAGGCCGGTCCGATCACAGAACAAGCTCGCCCTTGTAGAGTTTCGGTTTGTTTTAGTATTGTTAGTAAGGTTGAATAGGTCAACATAGTTGTTAGCGTTAGTGGGTAGTGGAATAAGTTTCTCCATATTTTGTGGAGAAAGTTGAGTAGTAATAGCAGCACCTGTAGCGTGGAGTTAGTTCCACTAAGTAGATAGGTCTTTTTCATTGTGTATTTAAGTTGAGATTGGATTCAATAAAAGTAAGCAGAAAATTAGTAGAAGAAACCCTGGTAACCTCTCGCCAAGAAAAGAGAGAACTGGTTCAATCCCGCCAAGAAAAGGGATCCATTCACTCATACGATTTCAACTCGTATCATTTGGTATCAGAGCCGTCGATCCGTGTTTCGATGATGACGAACTCAGAGAAACCATCAAGAGATGAACTCATCAATCTGATGATGACATCTTTGGATATTGCGATGGCAGCTTGCCGTAGAGCCATCACGGCTTACGATAGAGTCCGAACACCACCGCCGCCGCAAGTCGAGATCCTAGCCGCCATGGAAGAGGCGGAGATCGCCGTCCCACCTGTAGCAATCGCACTGCCACTGCCGCAAGTTGCAGCTCTAACAGAGTCGACAAAGTACGAGGAAGAAGAAGAGGATGCCGCTAACGTCGCACCGCCTGCACCGCTGATGTCGCCCGTCCCTCTTGCAGCACCGCCAACAAGTGTCTCCAAAATACCACCGCCGTCACAGGAAGAATCCTTAGTTTCCATGAAGGTGGATCCATTCCTCATCGCTCCCACCTTAGCACCACCGACGTCCATCGTGTCACCGACCAACCTCCTTGTGTGCACACAAAAACCACCATCGTTCGACATGGAGCTGGAGCCACCGCTTGCATCAGCAGCCAAGGCCGCCCCTGCTTTGGCATGCCTCGCCGTAAAGTATCAACGGGAAGGGATGCCGCAATCTTTGTGGGTTTGCAGCCGTACTCGACAAAAACAGGGGTATGTCCCCTCATTGGATATCAAAATAATCTCCCTGTGTGTTCTTCCCATTAGAGGTAGGATAATATTGGGCCAAATAAACACTTGCGGATGGCTAAATCAACGTGAAGCAGCTATGGGTATGTTTGATGTTGATGGTGACTTTCTTTATAACTGGAAGAGATGGAAGAAGGGTCAAGACTTAGCTAATGTCCCAAAAATGTGGGACAATAATATACTGTCAAAAGGGAAGCTAGAGCCATCGGTGAGGAAAGAAGACATGGCATTCACTTTTGATTTTTTATACCATGACAAAGACTTCTGCAACAAAACCTACAAGCGGAACTGTCGGTTAGCGTTGGATACAAATTTTGTGATTAGGCGAATGGCACCATTCAAGAAGCGGAGGAACGAGCTGAAAAGTGTGAACGAGCCGACGGAGGTTATGGGCGGGCAGGATCAGCCATATGGGTTGATTTATGGGCTAGACCACCTGACTGGTACAGCTCAAGGATGGACACGTATCAAGAACATCCCCTTCTTGAGCTTATTGACTTCCGTCTCTACCTCCAGAACAACAATTCGTTGGTGGGTGGGTTCGTGTTCTTATGGTATACGGAGTTAGCGTCCGATTTCTACGTCACTTCTCCCATCTCGGCCTTGAGGACAAGGCCGATTTTCAGGGGATGGTAATGATGAGCCCACAAGTCATTCAGATCGGCCCATCTCCCGCTCAGCTCATGCACCACAGCCCAATCCCTGCTACTGAGTTTACGCGTAGGCCGGTCCGATCACAGAACAAGCTCGCCCTTGTAGAGTTTCGGTTTGTTTTAGTATTGTTAGTAAGGTTGAATAGGTCAACATAGTTGTTAGCGTTAGTGGGTAGTGGAATAAGTTTCTCCATATTTTGTGGAGAAAGTTGAGTAGTAATAGCAACACCTGTAGCGTGGAGTTAGTTCCACTAAGTAGATAGGTCTTTTTCATTGTGTATTTAAGTTGAGATTGGATTCAATAAAAGTAAGCAGAAAATTAGTAGAAAAAACCCTGGTAACCTCTCGCCAAGAAAAGAGAGAACTGGTTCAAACCCGCCAAGAAAAGGGATCCATTCACTCATACGATTTCAACTCGTATCACCGAGACACCTCAATCGATGCCCAGGGTGTGACAAAGTGGTATCAGGGCCATTGTCTTGGCAATCATGGCACTGACTCGTGGCATAGTCGACAAGCGTCTTCAGCAAGTTATGAAATTCATGGACGCTACGGTTCACAAGGAAACAGATCTGGAAGATTCGGTTGCGGCACATGCTTCTCAACTTCAAGCACTCTCAACGAAGGCCAATGACCATTCTCATAAATTAACCACAGTTACAACGCGCCTGAACAGGTTGGCTGCACGATTTGATGAGCAATCCGAGCAGCTAGGTCAGGTGCAACGTAATCTTCAGGACATCATCCGAAGTTTGGATAGAGGCTTCAATCAGGCAGAGGGCATTGTTGCCGATGCGGTGGAGCCGCTGGCAGACCGAAATGGCGACCGCGGGCTTTTGCCCCTGCCCGCTCACGTTCAGAGGGTAGTTGAGCATGTACTTTGGAATCAGACACCTCGAGGACAAGCTCCGATGAACAGAGCAGTGGAGTAGGATTATGGGTGGAAATTGGTACGGTATCGGTATCCCAATACCAAATATCGAAATACCAAATACAGAATTACACTCTAAAATCAATCCCAATCCCTAAATAATTTCGGTATCTCAATCTCCATCCCTAAATATTTCGCTATCCCAATCGGTACCTCGATATCCCAATCGGTACTATCGTATACAAAATTAGTTACCTTTAATTTGTAATTAATAATTAAATATATAAAATAGATTTTATTTTTTAATTTAGGGCAAATAGACTAAGCAAAGAGTCTTGAGTTGCCTAGAGCTAACATCTCAAGTTTTTGTAATGGGTAATCTTTAATTTGAGAGATTGGAGGTTGAGAGACGACTAATACTTATACTAGTGTGAAATAGTGATGGAATGATCTATGTATAATTAAATGACACTCTTGGTGGTTGAGGGTCGCGTAGTAGTGAATGAGAGAGTCTAGTTGAGAGGATAAAATACACACTAGCTTATATTTCGGTATTGATCTGTATTTCAGTATATACCGATCTCAATCCCGTAATCCCTAATACCGAATAACAATTGAAAATCAATCCCAATCCCACGAAATAATATGTGTATTCGGTAATACCAAATATATACAAATTCGGTACGGTATTCGGTATATCCCAAATACCGGTACCAAACTTCCAGCCCTAAGCAGGATGGCTTTTTCGTCCGCCTCAAGGTAAAAACAATCAATATCAGCTACCTAGGTTAGATTTCCCTAAATTTGCAGGTGACAACCCTATGGAATGAACCAGAAAATGCGAGAAATTGTTTGAGATATATGATATTCCAGTCGACTAGCGGGTCGAATTGGTTGCAATTTACATCGACAAACAACCAGATATATGGTTTGAGGGCTGGAAACAAGGATGCCAGATATTGATTTCGGAGGATTTCGTTAAGGGCTTATGTAGGTGGTTTGGTGATAGGTCGTATGGGGGTATAGTTGGAGAATTTAACAAGCTTAGACACAAGGGCTTGTTGTTGGAATATCAGGAGAAATTCGAGAAATTACGCTCCCTCATGGTTCGTTATGATCCAACTCTCGATGAAGAATATTTTGTTTCCAGTTTTGTAAGTGGCTTGGATGAAGAGTTGCGCCTAGTCATGAATATGTGGCAACCACTTGCATTGGCCAAGGCTTTCCCATTAGCTCAATTGTAAAAGGAGTCCAATGAAGCGAGAAGGAAGAAATGGAGAACTGGGGTTATGGGGGCTTTCAAGCCTACTCCTGGGGCATCCAGTAGTGGTCCACAACGGAAGAAATGGGAAGGTACTATGGCCAAACTAAGTTTGGGGGTTGCCAAGCCTGGTAATGTGCAGAAAGGAGCTCCAGTTTTCGCAACTCAGAAGGGTAATTTTGGTGACAAGTATTACTATGGCCATGTATGTGAGGCCAAACGTCAGTTAAATACTATACAAGGGGATGATGTTGTGGTTGTGCCTCCTTTGGATTTGAGTGAAGATGAGGATAGTGAGATTGTAGATGAGGAAGTGGAGGTTTTAAACCCCCCCAGAAGAAGTGACGATGCCTCATTCATGGGCAAGGTGCAGAAAGCAAAATTGTATATCTTGATAGACACCAGGAGTACTCATATGTTCATTAATGAGTAGAAGGCAATGAAACTCAGTTGTGCCCTTATTCCAACTAATCCTTTACGAGTTAAACTGGCAGATGGAACTGTGTTGGCTAGTAATTGGATGTGTAGGGAATTCCAGTGGAAGATGCAAGGCCATCAGTTCCAGTTTGATGTGAGACTATTGAGTTTGGGGACAAATGATATGGTGCTGGGTTTGGATTGTTTAAAAACTATTAGCCCTGTCAAGTTCGATTTCCTCAATTTGCAACTTTTCTTTGATTTGGGTGACAAGGAAGTGGTGTTGAAGGGTATCAAAGAAGCTGGTACATGTAAAGCCATGTCTGGGAAGGCATTACAGAAGTTTTT
Source organism: Linum tenue (assembly GCA_946122785.1). Lineage (NCBI taxonomy): Eukaryota > Viridiplantae > Streptophyta > Magnoliopsida > Malpighiales > Linaceae > Linum > Linum tenue. Next base: position 49,473,787 of record CAMGYJ010000009.1, on the reverse strand, counting down.
CAAGCAGAAAGTGCCTATGTGGGTTGGCCAACTGTTCCAGATTACTGCTACACCTGTTGTACTAGGTACTATTCCTGACTTCCTACTTCATGTGGTCAATGAGTATGCTGATGTGTTTGGCAAACCTACTAAGCTTCCCCCTTCTAAACCCTAAGACCATTCCATTCCCTTACAACCTAATGTCAACCCTGTGAACCATTGACCCTACAGATATACCCTACCTCAAAAGACTGAAATGGAAAAACTTTGTAAAGAAATGATGGTCAACCAGTATATCCAGCCTAGCCACAGTCCCTTTGCCTCTCCTGTTCTACTAGTATTAAAGAAAGATCGGTCCTTGCATTTTTGTGTAGACTATAGACAATTAAATGCCTTAACCATCAAAGCCAAGTTCCCTATTCCCGAGATAGATGATTTGTTTGACGAATTGCAAGGATCCAAATACTTTACTAAGCTCGATTTGTTTTCGGGTTACCACCAAATTAGGTTGAACCCAACTTATCAACACAAAACAGCATTTCGCACCCATCCTGGCCACTTTGAATTTCTAGTAATGCCTTTTGGTTTGACAAATGCCCCAACCACTTTCCAATCTCTCATGAACCAAATATTTGCTGACCACCTGCGAAAATTCATATTGGTTTTTTTATGACATTCTGGTATATAGCCCTGATCAAGACACACATAAAACCCATTTAGCCATCACCTTGAACATCCTAAGACATCACACAATCTATGCCAAACCATCAAAATGCTCATTTGGCCAGACACAGGTGGAATATCTGGGCCATATTATCAATGAAGAGGGTGTTCTAACCGATCCAAGCAAGGTAGCAACAATGGTACAGTGGCCAGTTCCTAAGAACATTAAGGAGTTGAGGGGATTCTTGGGACTTACAAGGTATTATAGAAAATTTGTGCGGAACTATGGGTTGATAACTCGACCTTTGACTGAGTTATTGAAGAAGGATGCTTTTCATTGGAATCATCATGCACAGAAGGCTTTTGAGCTGTTACAATCTGCCATGGTGCAAGCACCTGTTCTACGCCCTACCAGACTTTCAACAACCCTTTGTACTGGAGACTGATGTGAGTGAAGTGGGAATTTGAGCAGTTCTGTCACAAGTCTATCGCCTATAATAGTCAGGCCTTATGTACAAGGAAGCATTGTCTTTCTATCTACGAGAAAGAATATTTGGCCGTCCTGTTAGCTGTTACTAAATGGAGACATTATTTAGAGGGTAGGACCTTTTCCATACTTACTGATCATGAGAGTCTGAAACATTTATTGGGCCAGAAGGTTCACACACATATTCAAAAGAAAGGGTTAGTCAAGTTATTGGAGTTGGATGTTGAGATTAAATACATACAGGGAAGGTTAAACAAGGTCATTGATGCCCTGTCTAGGCATCCCAACTTCTCTTCTACATTTGGAAGTTGCCAAGCTGTGTTTGTTGTGATTCCTACTTGGTTGGTCGAGGTGAAATCGAGTTATGAAGGTGATCCCTTGGTTTAACAGTTGATGACAGAGGTTGCAGTACCAGTGGTGGGACCTAAGGTGCATTGCCTCAGACAAGGCTTGTTGTATCACAAGTCGGCCTTGGTTGTGGGAACAAATAGGTCTATGAGGATGCAGCTATTGGAACTGTTTAATGCTTCCCCAGCGGACGGGTATTCAAGGGTGCCAAGTACGTATCAAAGACCCAAAAAGTATTTTTGGTGGCCTGGAATTAAGAATGGTGTGAAGGAGTTTGTAGGAAGCTGTGATGTGTGCCAGAGATGTAAGTCAGAAAATGTTCCCTATCCTGAGTTGTTGCAACCTCTGCCTATACCAGAGAGGGCTTGGCAACATATTTCTCTTGATTTTATCGAGGTCCTTCCCAAGTCAGGGTGGAAAAAGTGATATTAGTGGTGATAGACAGATTCTCAAAGTTTGGCCATTTTTATGCATTAGCAAGACCCTATACAGCTGCTAGTGTAGCTCAGTTTTTTTTATGGAGTTTTCAAGCTTCATGGAATGCCTCAGACTATTGTATTCGACAGGGATGCGATCTTCACCAGCAATTTTTGGACTAAGTTCTTTGAACTATAGGAAGTGGATCTTCACTATTCTACTGCATATCATCCTCAAATGGATGGACAGACAAAAAGATTGAATAGATGCCGGAGGATTACCTGAGAAGCATGATTAATGAGGTACTACAACAGTGGTCTTCCTAGTTATCTCTGGCCGAATGGTGGTATAACACCAATTACCACAACAGTCTGAAGTTGACACCCTTTGAAGCCTTGTATGAGTATGCTCCAACATAGTTTGTAGTCTAGAATCCTTTATCAACCTCCATTGCAGCTGTGTCTGACAAATTGCAATATCAGCAGAGGTTAATATCTACTTTGAGAGCCAACTTGGTCATGGCTCAGAACTGTAAGAAGCAAATGGCAGATAGGAATAGAACTGAAAGGAATTTCAAGTTGGAAGTAAAGTCTACCTGAAGCTCAGGCCCTATCGACAATTGTCTGTGCTACCTAGGAGTAATCATAAACTAGCTTCAAAGTACTATGGGCCCTTCGAGATTCTGAAGAAGATTGTAGCAGTAGCATACAAGTTGAAGCTCCCTGAGTCATCGACCATACATTCTGTATTTCATGTGTTCTTGTTGAAGAGGGCTCATGGGGATAAAATCCAAGCTCAACCAGGACTGCTTGAACTTGATGATGTTGGAGGAATGAAGATTGAACCACTAGCAATTCTGGTGAGAAGAGTGGTTGCCCATAACAACTCAGCAGCAACTCAGGTACTGGTACAATGGTCACACCAAATGGAGGAAGATGCAACATGGGAGTTCCTAGTGGATTTCAAGTAGAAGTTTCCCCTATTCAAGACTTGAGGACAAGTCAGCTGCAAAGGAGAAGGGCTTGTAACGATTGGGGCTCAATTGTAAATAGATAACGATGGGGAAGGACCTGATTATGACACGGGCAAACTTAGAGTGACCAAATTGTAATTGCAGGAATTATGAAAACTGTGAAACTCTGAACAACGGCTAATAACAAACTTTTCCACCTTCTCTCTCTCTCTCTCTCTCTCTCTCTCTCTCTCTCTCTCTCTTTCACTCTTCCTTGTCCTTTCTCTATCTTGTTCTTCCACTTTCCCAACCCTTCTCTCAATTTCTAGCTACCAACAGAGCCGAGACACCTCAATCGACGCCCAGGGTGTGACACACGTCGGAGTTGAGCGGACACTAATTGAACGAGAACAGCTGGTCGATTGAGCTGATACTGGAATGAGAATGAGAACGAGAACGACTTCCTTTATGGGACCCACCTCCTTCTCCATCCCCAATTTTGATATCGACCGCCACCCTTCCCTCCTCCTATGCCGGCTCACCGTTGCCGCCATCGGCGATCTGCGTGAAGGATTCAAGTTTGATGTAGTCCTCCAATCTGCAACGCCATTCTCCCTCCTCTCCCTCTTTCAGCTTTCCCTACGCTGGCGATTTTTGGAATTAGGGATTTTTGAGATTTTAGGGATGGAGAGGATTAGGGAGCTTGGAGATAGAAGGAGTTGTTGGGGGGAGATGGTTGGGAGAGGGAAATGATTGTTGCTAGGTGAGAGGTGGTTGGAAGTAGAGAGGAAGAGGAGGAGGAAGAGAAGGCATGGCGGAGGAGGAAGCGAAGAGAGAGAAGGGGAAAGTTGGAAGGGACGGTGGATCCACAAAAATCATATTTATTTTATTTTTATTTTTTATTAATCCACGTGGAGCTGACATGGGACCTGAGGTGGCAGCCACATCAGCATCTCGTTAGTGTTACCGACGACATCCCTAACATTGTTATAATTTGTAACGAAAGTGGCTAGATTTGTCATACAACATTCAAAATTCTGACTATTTTGTGTTTTCCAAAAGTTGTGGTCATATTTCCCGTAAATGTGAAAGTTATGACTATGAAAGTGTATTCTGCCTAAAAAACAAATTGATATATAAGTATATCTACATTGCTTTAAGATAAGATTTTTCTTCATTATTAATTGACTCGTATATCTTTCCAAAATCCGTATGAATTGTGGGCCGATTATAAAGTTAAGGGTTAGTTACCAATCAAATTTTCAAAGTAATGCTAGTGGATAATACCAAGAACATGCATCTACACATTGTTTTCACGTTATTAGACCTAGTGATCTAGTGGGTTTGGACAATGCACTTGTAGGAGAGGCAAACAATCTGTAACGATAGAAATAGAATTGAATCTAACACAACTCGGAATGAAAGAAAGAAAGCTAGGGATGACAAACTCTGACAAACTGTCGCTAGGCATTCAAAAAATCTACAGCTGAAGAGATGGCGACAAATAGACAACCAAGAACAAGGGGAGTCGGTACTGAAGATGCTTTCCAGTCAACGTCTAGGCTTTTGTTTTTGGACTCATCAGGCCGAAAGATCTCCTTTCGGCCCAGTGTGCTCTATTTCTTCCCGACCCGACTGTTCCACCTCTGCGATCGAATCAAAATATTGCCGAAGGCACAAAGGAAACCGGAAGAACAGAGTAGAGTCGAAAACAGAGTGTAAGCACAAAAGGAAGCCGGAAGAACAGAGGAGACTCGAAAACAGAGTGTATATAAACCACCTCTGTCGATCTCTCTTCTCCACGCTCACAATCACATAAAGCTAAAGAAGAAGAAGAAAACCCACTTCCAAAAATGCTTTCTCCTCCCCGCTCCGATCATACCCCAAAAACAGTGAATACTCTGTTTTCTTCAGCCTCCATGCATATGCAGAGGCAAAAAACCCGCATTGACAACTTTTTCAGGGACCAGAACCCAAAACCCCAGCCAGAGCAAGATTCTTCCATCGGAGATATAATCAGAATCGCCGCAGAAAAGTTCATAGATTCTTCTACGGAACCCACCGACCCACCAACCGGAAACTCCGACGACGACGACGTGGAACTCATATACCAGCTATTGCGTGCCGCCGATGAATTGGATCACAAGCAGTACGAGCAAGCGACCCACTTCCTCAATCTCTGTGATTTGTCGTCTTCCAAGACTGGGAATCTCGCTCAGAGGATCACCCACTACTTCGTCCAAGCTCTTCGCGAAAAGCTCCGTAACGAAACTGGCAGCGGAACCCATCCTGTAGCAGATCTCATGAAAAAATTCCAACGATTGAACGTCGAGGAAACAATGACGGCTGCATCCCCTTTAGTCGCGGTCCTGCACGAGAAAATCCCCTTCTTCCAAGTCGGTCAGCTAGCCGGAGTTCAAGCAATCGTGGAAAGCGTAGAGAAGGCCAAAATGATTCACATAATCGACCTCAGAATCAGAAACGGGATGCAATGGACTGCCCTGATGCAGGCTTTATCCACCACCGGCGAAGGGAAACGACGCCGTTGGGGTGCTCCAGAGATTCTGAAAATCACAGCCATCGTCACGATGTCGGAAAATTTGGTCCGGGGAACAGGGGAAAGGCTAGCAAAGTTCGCCGAGTCCATGAACATACCCTTCGAATTTAACTCCATAGTGGTATCAAGCTTGACCGAAATCGACGAGGCGCAATTCGACCTCGATCCCAGAGAAACCGTGGCTGTTTTCAGTGAGTACGCATTACACGGTCTGGTTTCGGAGCCGAATGAATTGGAGGCACTGATGGGAGTACTGAAGAAAATCAGCCCGAGCATAATGGTGGTGGTTGAATCAGAGGTGAACCTCAATTCCTCCAACTTCGCTCGGCGGTTCGTGGAAGTTCTGTTCCACTATGGGGCATACTTCGATTGTCTCGATGCTTGCTTGGAATCATCGTGCGATGATGATGGTGGTGGCGGGTGTGGCTACAGGGATTTGATTGAGTCGATGTTCTTGAACAAGGTGACGGAGCTTTTGGTGAAGGAAGGGGAAGAAAGGCCGCGGGTCGTGACGATTGAAGTGTGGAGGAACTTCTTTGGGCGGTTTATGATGTGGGAAGTGGGGTTGAGTTCGTCGGCAATGGAGACCGTGAATCTGTTGCTGGGGAGGTTTGTGGGCGGCAAGTGTTGCACGTTGGACATGGATGGGAGGAGTTTGGTTGTTGGATGGAAAGGGACGCCTATTTTCTCGATTTCCACTTGGAAGTTCCTCCATTGAAACTGGGGTTTGAAGATGGAAAGCTTTGTGGAGTTGAATAGAGAAGAAACAATGCAGAACTTTGAAGAAGAAAGAGTTGCAGAGCATAACATCAGCAGACTTGATGAAGGATGTTGGGATTGAAGGGCGATTCGTTGTATGGGAAACGTTTTCGTTTCTTCTCCTAGAAACTTTATATCAATTGCTGTTTATTATTTACAGACCACTCTTTGTAAACCATCTGGTACTTACTGTTGCACTACACTTAATCTGGAAGGAGTATAAGTAGGCCAAGGTGGCTTAGGATAGGGTGAGTAACCACCTTAGGACCGTAGATCTGGGCCGGGCTGATCGTGTGGCTGTGGTTGATGCGGTGATGTCAGGGGCATTTTTGTCCGATTTTTTGAATTAATGACTTCCCCCTTTTGTCTGTTGCGAATCTTTCTGTGCGCGAGTTGGATTCGGTTTTTGGAGAGAGAAACTACGAGCAGGGGAGTAGCAGCTGAGAAACAAGGACGGCGATTCTCCATGATTGATCGACGGCGATAGAAACTGCGAGCAGCAGCTTCGAATCGAGCTTTCTGATTCTCCATAATTGATCGACGTGTGCGCGAGTTGGATTCGGTTTTTGTAGAGAGAAACTGCGAGCAGCCGCTGAGAAACAGGGGACGGCGAATCTTTTCTGATTCTCCATAATTGATCGACGACGAGGTTAGATATTAGTTTTTTTTATTCTTCCTGTTTAGCTAATCGAGTTTTCTGTTGATCTCTGGTTTCGTTGGAGGTTTTTCATTGCTGCTAGTCGAGCTTGTTCATGTTTAGCTAATCGAGTTTGTTCATGTGTTATGTTCTTTGCGTTTTGGTGTTTTTGCAGTATTCTGGTGAGATGAGTTACGTAAATTGTGGCGATGTTGTTCCAATTGATAGATCTGGTTCTTCAACCAGCGTTGTAGGATCTGGTTCTTCATCTAGTGCTGTTGGAACTGCTTCTTCATCTATCGATCTTGGATTTGATCATTCAGCTAACTCTGGTGAATCAGGAGGTAAGATATACACATTTGTTTGTTTATTGAAGTTTGAATGTGTTAGATACCATATGGTACCATGGTGGTAATTACTGGTATACGATGAGAGGTGATACTATAGTGTTGTGTTGTGATGTTATTGTGCTCTGTATTTAAGTTTTACCATACCATACCATGGTGGTAATTACTTGTACCATGTTTGGAATCATTGATATAGTGTCGTAATTTGATTTTACCATGCCTTATCATGTGGTATAGTGTGGTAGTTTCAAGTTAAAGGTGGGGTTATGTGTGGTAATTGATTTTACAGTGCATTACCATGTGGTAAAATGTGGTAATTAGGAAGTTAAATGTGAGGGTTCTGTGTGATAATTGATTTTACCATGCCATACCATATGGTATAGTGTGGTAAATTGATTTTACCATGCCATACCATGTGGTATAGTGTGGTAGTTTGATTTTACCATTCCATACCATATGGTATAGTGTGGTAGTTTGATTTTACCTTGCCATACCATGTGGTATAGTGTGGTAGTTTGATTTTACCTTGCCATACCATGTGGTATAGTGTGGTAGTTTGATTTTACCATGCCATACCATGTGGTATAGTGTGGTAGTTTGATTTTACCATGCCATACCATGGTGGTAACTCTTGTATCATGGCTGTAATTATTGGTATACATTGAGATTTCATACTGTTGTGGTGTGGAATCCATTTTACCATATCATACCATGGTGGTATTATATTTGTACATATTTAATATGTTGCTTCATAATGTTTGTAGGTTTCAATGGTATAGATCCTACTGTTCGTGATTCTTGGAATGACTTAGAGTTCAATACACCAGATGATGCATATAATTTTTATGTTGATTATGGGAATCATGAAGGTTTTAGTGTGAGGATTTATAACCAATCAGCGTGTCCGAAGCTCAATGGTGGTTCTTCAGCTGTATATTATATAAAGTATTGTTGCAATAAGGAAGGTTGGAAAAGAGGTAGCGAGAATAACCCTGATAATGCAGGTGTTGTTGATACGACGGTTCGTGTTCGTAATGTTCCAGAACTCAGGGGTGGATGTAATGGTGCTTATATACGACTGAGGTGGTTTAAAGAGTTTAAATGCTACAAGATCTATCGTTGGTATAATGTGCACAACCATGACATGATTCCTGAGTCTCTGCGTCACTATGTGAGATCCAGCAGACGAATGGCTCCTGTGTATAAGATGTTGGCAGAGGTGAATGATGCTGCTGGTATTGGTGTGACTTTTTCGTATAATGCAATTAGTAGGGCTGGTGGTGGTCGGAAGTTTGTTGGGTTCACAAAGTATGATTTGGATAACCATCTGCGAACGGTTAGGACGTTATCAATGGAGTATGATGATGCGACTGCATTGCTTGAATACTTTAGACGTCAAGCACAGCTGGATCCTGGGTTCTTTCATGAGGTGGAGGTTGATGTTGAAGAGAACATTGCTAGTATTTTTTGGGAAGATGGGAAGATGAGGATGGATTATCATTATTTTGGTGATTCAATTAGTTTTGATACTACTTACCGGACTAACAAAGAGTATCGGCCACTAGGTATGTTTTCTAGTTTGTTGTTTATTATTGTCTTTGTGAGTTTGTATGATTATTATTATTATCATTCTGTATCATGGTTTTTTTGTTCTTACAAGTCTGTACCATATGGTATGGGTTGGTATGGATTGCTTTTTTGTTCTTAAAAGTATTTTACCATATGGTATGTGTTGGTAACAAGGTTATTTGAGGTGGTTTTTGGGTTGTTAGAAGTTTGTACTATATGGTATGGTCTGGTATGCATTGTGTTTTTGTTCTTAAAAGTCTTTTACCATATGGTATGGGTTGGTAACAAGGTTATTTGAGGTGGTTTTTGCGTTGTTAGAAGTGTGTACTATATGGTAGTCTCGTATGGATTGTTTTTTTTTTGTTCTTAGAAGTCTTTACCATATGGTATGAGCCTTTACCATATGGTATGGGTTGGTATTATTGTTATTCGTACCTTTTACCACATGGTATGTGTTGGTAGAATTATTTTTACTCACATTTTCTTATGTTTTTGTAGCTTTGTTTGTTGGTTTCAACAATCATCACCAACTGACTGTCTTTGCGGCTGCTCTTCTATATGATGAAACAACGGCAACATTTGAATGGCTTTTCGATCAGTTTTTGAAATGCATGGGAGGTGTGAGACCGTTATCAATGTTTACTGACCAGGCTGCTGCAATTGCTGCTGGTATAAGGTCTGTTTTCCCAGATTGTTTTCATGGGTCGTGTACATGGCATATTGCTCAGAATGCAGTTGTTAATATGGGAAGTTTGTGTGACTCTGACTTCCTTCGTGAGCTTAGTTATTTGATGTATAATGCTGATGATGAGGATGATTTTGAGTATAATTGGAAGAAGATGATTGAGAAGTGTTTTCCTGGGAAGGGACCTTTGGGACACAGTTGGTTACAGGGCATTTAGAAAGTCAGGACGAAGTGGTCTTCAGCCTGGGTGAATTGTCATTTTGGTGCGGGAATGAAGAGTACCCAGCTAAGTGAGTGCTGCAATAGTAATATTCGACATTACTTGCAGTCAGAGTTTAGCTTTAGTAGGTTCTTTGTGCACTTTGAGAGGATGCTTGATAATAAGAGGGATGCTGAAGAACAAGAAGAGTACTATGCCTTATCTAGGTTGGCTGATTCTCGGTTTTCTACTAGCCCTATTGTGAAGCAAGTTGCTAATGTGTATACGCCGAAGATATTCAAGTTTTTCCTGGATCAGTACAAGGAATCTCTTGCGTATAATATTTTTTCAAATACGGAGATAGAACCAGAAGGACATGTAGGAATGTTTGATGTCTTCATATTGGAGGATGACCTTACAAGGTTGGATAGTAGGGTGTTGAAGGTTGATTTTGAAAACGGTGAAATCAAGTGTTCCTGCCGTAAGTGGGAGTCAAGTGGTATGATATGTAAGCATCAAATTAAGGGATATGATATGTTGTGGTCTACAACATGCAATCTGAAGTTCCAGCACATTCCTAGCAGTTTGATTTTGAAGCGGTGGACAAGAGCAGCAAAAACTGGAGGGAACTTTTCTTTTGATGTTCCGTCTACTGATAGTCCATCGAAATATCGTTCTCGTCTTTTCAATCTGTCAGCTGTTTCTGCATCAATGATCAGCAGGGTTGCATTGGATGATGATTTGTATAAATCAGCCACGGCCTTCATGACTGATTTGATCAAAAAGTGTGAAGCCCTATCGATTACTGAACCTGCTGGAACAAGCACGTCTTCTAACGGTGACAGTAAGTTTTTAATTATTTAGAGTTTTGTGTTTTGATGTATGCAACTGTTTAGAGTTTTGTGTCATTTATTGTAGTTTGTATTTGTTATCTTGGTATAGATGATGTACCGGTCCAAAAAGTGAAGGGGTTTAAGCCTAAAAAAGATTCATTCAAGCCTTCGAAACGACCAATTCCAGTTGCGGAGGCTGCAAGGGCTGTAAGTAAGAAGAAGAGAAAAACTAGCAGGCTTGAGGAGGAGAATTTGAAGGCTGTTGAAGAAAGTTTAAGGCTGAAGCTGTAATAGTTTTCTTAGAGGATTATTTGATGAATAGTTGATGCTGGTTGAGTTGTTGAAGCTATTTTGTTCTTTTGGATTGGTTTTGGTTTTGTTGGATTTTTGTCTTGTCTTGTTGAATTAATTTTACAATGTCATACCATGTGGTATAATGTGGTAATTTGATTTTATCATGTCAAACCAGGTGGTAAAATGTGCTATTTTGGAAGTTGAATGTGAAGGTTCTGTTTTATAATTGATTTTACCATGCCATACCATGTGGTATGGTGTGGTAGTTTGGAAGTTCTGTGTGATAATTGAGTTTAGATTTGCCATACCATATGGTATAGTGTTGTAATTTATTTTTACCATGCCATACCATGTGGTAAAATATGATATTTTGGAAGTGGAATGTGTTGTCCTGTGTGGTAATTGATTTTACAGTGCCATACCATGTGGTCAAATGTGAGGGTTCTGTGTTATAATTGATTTTACCATGTCATACCATATGGTATAGTGTGGTAATTTGATTTTACCATGTCATACCATGTGGTATAGTGTGGTAGTTTGATTTTACCATGCCATACCATATGATATAGTGTGGTAATTTGATTTTACCATGCCATACCATGTGGTAAAATATGGTAATTTGGAAGTTAAATGTGAGGGTTCTGTGTTATAATTGATTTTACCATGCCATACCATATGGTATAGTGTGGTAATTTGATTTTACCATGCCATACCATGTGGTATAGTGTGGTAGTTTGATTTTACCATGCCATACCATATGGTATACTGTGGTAATTGATTTTACCATGCCATACCATATGGTATAGTGTGGTAATTTGATTTTACCATGCCATACCATGTGGTAAAATGTGGTAATGGGAATTAAGAACACATGTTAAGTATTTGCTAACATAATAAAAAACAGAACATTTCATTTAGTCATAATACACACCATAATAAGTTGTTTCATACCATCCTACTAATTAAAATGAAGTGGCTACTGAACATTGTGAGTTTGTTCTCAAAAGCTTACTTATACCCTCCTACTACTTAACACAAACCATAATAGAATTTTCATCTCCTTTCTTTCAAATCTTTCCTCTTGTTCTTCATGTTGCAGTACTTTGTTGCTTCTTTCATGATCCTTTCCCGTTCAAGATTTTCTTCATCAAGAATGATGTCCAACATTAGGCACTCCCTTTCTTCATTTATGAGATCAATCCTCTTCCAGTCTTTGGTCAGGGCACTGTTGTACTTACCTTCCCAGTGTCTCATCCACCTGATGATGTACATCCCACATGACTTGTCATCTGGTTGTGTAACCTTCTCGAGGTTGAACCAGGTAAACCTCTCCCACTTTACTGTCTTGTCTGCAAACTGTGTGTTCATGTAGTTGATTGCGTACTTGACAACCCTCTCTGCCATTGGTTTGTAGTATTCTTTAAAGTCTTTGTGACGGAGACTGTCGAGTACTTCAAATCTCTCTGCTTTGATGTTGACACAAATCATGATGTAGTGCTTGTTATCACAGTAAGGGAAGAACCACTGCAAAATAATTTTACCACAGTATACCATATGGTAAGCACTTGCCATATAAGTGATGAACAGTAAGTTAAGAACCATTGCAAACTAATTTTACCACTATATACCATATGGTAACCACTGCAAACTAATTTTACCACTATATACCATATGGTAACCACTGCAAAAATTATGGTGTGATACTTACAAGGTTACATTCTGTGAAGCTGAGGTTTTTTGCCCATTCTTTGTTGGTGATGTCCAAGTCCACTTTGTCGTAGTAATCGTCTGGAGTTAGTACAGGATTGCCACTATCAATGTCTAGTTGGCAGTCACCCTGAAAGTTGTGGTTGTTATTATGTGTTTTATATATGTATTGTCTAAGAACTATTGACAGAATATGGGTGGGTTTACTTACTGCCAAAGATGAATCGAAGAACCACCTTTTGAATTTTCCTTTTTTTGCTTCATTCCTGTTCATTACATCTCCATACCAGTCGATGACATCAGATGTGATTTCACAGCGAATGTCAATCGACTGTACTGACTCCCTTTTCAGCAAGAATGTTCCATCCTTCCTTTTAAACATTATCTCATCACTGTATAAAAGCACATCACAACAGGACGGATGGTTTACTTTAATTTATCACATCAAACAATAGGTTACCACAACAAAACCTTAGCTTACCACATTTTACCATATGGTAATAAGTAAAACACAACAGCTTACCACATCTTACCATATGGTAATAAGTAAAATACAACAGGAGTTATGGTTTAATCCATTCTTTAACAACAAACCTTAGCTTACCACATCATACCATATGGTATTAAACTATAACAAAACAGGACTTGTGCATTACTACATTTTGTAACATTAAACCATAGATTTATCTAATTTTACCATATCTTACCATATTTTACCATATGGTAACAAACTAGATCACTACAGTAACATCATATAACAGTAGAAGTTTTAAGATGATGACTTACCTCTTGACAAATTTCTTGTTTTTGAATCTTATGTACTCCAGGATGTTGCTGAACATATCATTAGGTGTTGTTTGTGTTGGTGTTGACCATTCAACTGGTGATCTTTGTGATTGTGGAGCAACTGGTTCAACAGTTGGAGAATTCAGGTCCTCTAGGTAAGTATCTATGCATTCACGGACTTCCTTGAGCTTCTCTTGGCTGTTTGTGTACAGATTTGACCATATAGCATATGAATCTGTCTGTGACTGGGTGCTTTGTGGCTGTGCTGGTGGTGGTGTTCCTCTTGCCTTCTTTTCGTTTCCGTGCACATTTTTCACCACGATTCTTCTTTTGCGAGGCTCTCCTGGTTGATCGGTTGCTGTGGTGGTAGTCAACTTCGTTGGTGTTGTTGGTGTTTGATGGTTGAGAGGGCTGAGATCGAAGGATGGAATGTCGTCTTCCCTTGTCACTTTAGGCTTCTCAGCAGCTTCGGTTATCAGTTTTGGAGCCTCTTCTCGAACAACATCATCTGACACCGTTTTCTCGCTGTCAGTTTCTGCAGTCTTTTGCGCAGCTTGTCCTGTATTCCCTTCTTCTGTTGTTTCCTTATCAACATCCATTGGATCTGCTGTTTTGGTAGCTCCTTTTTCTTCTGTTTCTTTTGCAGATGTCTGTTCTGGAACTGCTTTCGGGGTGTCCTCTTGTTGTGGTGTTCCTTGATTCAGACCTTCTTGAACAGATTGTGCTGGTGGTTCTGTTGCAACTTTCCCCAGTGGATCTCCTTCTTGGATGCTTTCCCTATCCACAGCTCCTGGAGCAGAATCATCTTGCTCCTTTTCTTTTGCCTTTGGTGTAGATGCAGCAAGATCAACTGTAGATGGTTGTGAATCATCTTCTTTCTGTGTTTGCTCCTCGTTCTCCTCTTCGTTCTGATCTATCTTTGTCTGTTTGAATATTTCATTGAGTGTTTTATTCAAACTGGCATTAATTTCTTCATCATTCTCTTCTTCATCATCTTCACAATGAGATTTTTCTCCTTCTGTGGGCTGAACATATTCATCATAGCTTTCTTTCGCAAGATTCTCCTTGTGTCTGATCAGATTGTCAATTTGGCTTTTGTACTGGTCTTTGATTGCTTTCATCATTGCCTTCATTGATGCTTCAAGCAGTTTGATTGCATTCTCAGCCTGCATAATGGGAGTTTTTGTAAGATACCATGGTGGTAATGTGTGTATTGTGTATGGTTAGTTACCATGGTGGTAATACATGGTATTGGCAATTATTATCACTATTCTGCATTTTTATAACATGAAACCATATCTTACCACACCTTACCATATGGTAACAAAGTAAAACAGAACAAGAATTATGGTTTCCTCCATTTTTATAACATGAAAACATTGCTTACCACACATTACCTTATGGTAACGAAGTAAAACACAACATGACTTATGTTTTCCTCCATTTTTATAACATGAAACCATAGCTTACCACACCTTACCATATGGTAACAAACTAAAACACAGAAGGACTTATGGTTTTTCGCTATTTTAAAACATGAAACTATATCTTACCACACCTTACCATATGGTAACAAAGTAAAACAGAACAAGAATTATGGTTTCCTCCATTTTTATAAGGGTAAATACAATTTAATATCCAAACCTTTTATTTTAAACAATATAATAGCCAAACCTTTTCGAAAACAATCTAATATCCAAATCGTCAACTTTTTGTCTGTTTGACCGTTAGTTGACACTTCAAAAAAGTTTGAAGTACGATACTTCATTAATATCCATCGATATCTTCTCTGAAAAACCACCAACATATCGTAGTTCCAAACCCGAGAAGTCCATGACTCCACCATGATGATATAGAATATCTAAATATTCAGTCATCTGCAATGCCAAAACAAGAAACAAAGTTGTATATTGACAATTTCCCCTAAACAAAGCTTTTTTGAAGTGTTAACTAATGGTCAAACGAACGGAAAGTTGACGATTTGGATATTAGATTGTTTTCGAAAAGGTTTGGCTATTATATTGTTTAAAATGAAAGGTTTGGATATTAAATTGTATTTACCCTTTTTATAACATGAAACCATTGCTTACCACACATTACCATATGGTAACGAAGTAAAACACAACAGGAATTATGTTTTCCTCCATTTTTATAACATGAAACCATAGCTTACCACACCTTACCATATGGTAACAAACTAAAACACAGAAGGACTTACGGTTAGCATGAATTGGACAACTGTAATATAGATAATTTGTACTTACTTGGTTGACTGTTCTGATATTCTTCAAATCAAAGTTCAGTGATGATGACTGGTCTGGACTTTTGTTTCTTTGTCTTTTCGGTGACTGATAGACCGGCTCATTCTCCTCTTCCTCATCAGTTGCATCATCAGCCTCATTGTCACTAATGTTGGCAACCTTTTCGATCTCGTTCAACTCTTTTCCATTGTAGTAGCTCTTAATGTTCTCAAAGTTGCTTTCAACATTGTTATCATCATAGTAGCTTACTGTTGGTATTCGAAGCTGGGTTGAGAATGCCATTTCGTCCAGTTTGTACATGAAGCATACCTTTTTATGCAGATAGTTGTATTAGTTTTCTCAAAGAGTATCATTTATATATAAAATATATGAGTAACAAGGTTGAAATGGCCAAGGGAATGGAGACTTACTGCAAGGAAGTGAAGATCTGCACTGACGTAGAGGGTTGGTGATTTCAATCCTTCATTCATGTGTTTGAAGAAGTATTTGCACCAGTTGTAGCTGGTGAAATGTTTCAGTTCATCAGTCTTCAAGTACTCAAGCATGTTGAGTTCAGCCATAGGGGCTGAAGTTGGGCACAGCAAGCCTCCGGTGACCAGCAAAAAGAACAATTGTAACCATCTCTTACTGTTTGTAGTTGTAGGAAGATCTTTTTCTACCTGACTTAGCTTTACCTTTGGAGTGGATGTTCCATCTACTTCCAGTAGGGTTTCTATTGCATAATCTGCTGCGTCGTCCCAAGAAATCATGGGAGGTACAACTTCCCTATTCCCCATCGGCAGACCATATACCCTATGAAAGTCGATTGGTGATATCTTCATGCGTGTCCCGTCAGGTAGCTTGAACGATTCTTTCACTGGATTGTATTTGTTCATTACGAACAGTGCAAAATGGTTGTTTATCTTTGTCTGCTTGATTGATATTAAGCCTGCTAGGCCTAATATCTCAAGTTGCGCTTTCTGCTCATCTTTTATTGTCCTTGCAATTGCAGATACTCTTGTTGGCTGCACCTTGTGCGAAAACTTTTTCTTTGGTTTACCATAGTGTACCTGAATGTAGAAATTAGGAATAGTCTGTTAGCATGCTTTTTACCATAATATACCATATGGTATCATAATGGTTTCCTACCATACCAAATCAAACCATATATTTATCACATTTTACCATATGATAATTACATGAAACCATGTCTTATAACATCTTACCATATGGTAACGAAGTAAAACACAACAGGACTTATGTTTTCCTCCATTTTTATAGCATGAAACCATAGCTTACCACACATTACCATATGGTAACAAACTAAAACACAGCAGGACTTATGGTTTTTTGCTATTTTACAAGATGAAACCATAGCTTACCACACATTACCATACGGTAACAAACTAAAACACAGCAGGACTTATGGTTTTTTGCTATTTTACAACATGAAACCATAGCTTACCACACATTACCATATGGTAACAAACTAAAACACAGCAGGACTTATGGTTTTTTGCTTTTTTACAACATGAAACCATAGCTTATCACACATTACCATATGGTAACAAACTAAAACACAGCAGGACTTATGGTTTTTTGCTTTTTTACAACATGAAACCATAGCTTACCACACATTACCATATGGTAACAAACTAAAACACAGCAGGCCTTATGGTTTTTTGCTTTTTTACAACATGAAACCATATCTAACCACACATTACCATATGGTAACAAACTAAAACACAGCAGGACTTATGGTTTTTTGCTTTTTTACAACATGAAAGCATAGCTTACCACACATTACCATATGGTAACAAACTAAAACACAGCAGGACTTATGGTTTTTTGCTTTTTTACAACATGAAACCATAGCTTACCACACATTACCATATGGTAACAAACTAAAACACAGCAGGACTTATGGTTTTTTTGCTATTTTACAACATGAAACCATAGCTTACCACACATTACCATATGGTAACAAACTAAAACACAGCAGGACTTACGGTTTTTTGCTATTTTACAACATGCAATCATAGCTTACCACACATTACCATATGGTAACGAAGCAAAACACAACAGGACTTATGTTTTTTTTTGCTATTTTACAACATGCAATCATAGCTTACCACACATTACCATATGGTAACGAAGCAAAACACAACAGGACTTATGTTTTTTTTTGCTATTTTACAACATGCAATCATAGCTTACCACACATTACCATATGGTAACGAAGCAAAACACAACAGATTCTACATCAGTTCAACAACGCATGGTAACAATTCGGTAATTTAGCGAGTTTACTACAATTTTCACATGAAGAGTGACTAAGATACTGTTTCTATTGTTCTGTGGATGGATTTCGAAGAAAGAAATGAGGTTTTACCTTGATATTTTGTGCGAAAACGATTTTTGAGCCTCGTTGAAGTTGGAAACCCTTCGTTTTTCGACGAAGAAGCGAGAACAGTGTATCGTTGAATGATTCTTCGAAAACCTTTGCGAAAATCGTTCGATTTGAAGTTTATTTTGTGTTTTTTTCTGGAAGTTTTTGCTGCGATTTTGGTGAGAGAATTGAGGATCGGGAGGAAGAATGGAGAGTTAGAGAGCAGAGGGAAGTGGAACTGTTGCTTGAAAGGTGAGAGAAAGAAGGAGAGAAGGCGGGACGGTTTTCGTTGTCACGTCTGCAATTCAAATTGTCAGAGACCTTATTACTATTTTGCCCCCGCGTGTAGTGAATTTGCCTGATCTGACGGCTGGAAAGATGGCGCGATGGACGATGAGATGGATGGTTACTGACCGTTACTGATAGGTCGGTTACTGAGGTGATCCAGGACCGGCCAAGGTTTCCCAACTTGTAAGCTGAGGATTCACTTTGTCCTTTTTCTCCATCTTCTTCTCATACCTTCCAAATAGGGGGTTGATGTTCGGTCGTTTTGATTTGAACCGAACCGACAAAAAAGTACCGATGTTCTGAAGACAGTTTCACTCCAATCAAATTCGAACCAATCTATAATTCGGTTCGGATCAACCAAACCGAATTATAGATTGGTTCAGTTCGGTTTTCCTGCCCAAAACCGAAATCTGCCTTATGTGTATATTTTGTTCTACTACTCATCTGCTTATGCTGGTCGCTCGGCAACATTGGCCAAAACAGGGTTGCTGATATTTTTTTGTTCGCTCGATTTCTGACTGGTGGAGGCGGTCATGTCGATTTTCGTGGTCTTCGATTGAGGCTTTGGATTTTAGACTTCGGAGTTGGAGACTTGGAGTGTAGAAGGCGGCGGATGGTGGCAGCCGGCGGGAGAGTCAGTGGCGGCCAGGGGGAGACTCGCTCTCGGGACTCAGTGGGTGTCTGCCTGGGTGGGAGGCGGCGACTGGTGGTGAGGGCGAGGATTGCGTCGAGAGGGAGAGGCCGTCAGGGACTAGTCGTCGTCTCGTCGAGGTCGGGGAGACGTCGAGAACGATGCAACATCGCAGGTCTGGCCATCGACGTCGGGCAGTGGAGGAGTAGTTGTGGTAGTCGTCACGTCGGCCATCGACTGCTTCTTCCTTTCCTTTGTGATTTCGCAGTTTGCTAGGTTTAGCAGTTACGTCGTCGAATGCTGGGAATTGAGGAAGAGCAGATCAACAGAGAATGGAGAGCCGAGAGTCAGAGCAAGCCAGTCGCCAGTGGGAAGTGGGCTGGGTTGAAAGAGGGTTGGGGGCATTGGGCAAGGCCCTGGAAAAATCTTATTTAAATTATATTTTCGGTAATTCGGTGGTTTGGTTTGGTTCAAATGAACTTGGATCCCGAAATGTACCATATTCACATCCAAATTTCGAACCTAATTAGGAATATTTCGGTTTCGGACGGTTTTTATTTGGTTCGGTAAAACCGAACCGCATGTCCACCCCTACTTCCAAACGTAAACCCTAATTCTACTTTTTTTTAAATCAGTTCATTAAGAATGCAAAACGGGACAAACCCAAACGAAAATGATACAGATGGAAAAAGGATTAGGTTACCCAAAACAGAAAATGCCCAAAAGAAGTCTCGAAACTCAATAGGGCCCAGACCCAGTACCCAAACAATGTTCTAGCCCCACAAACCCTAGCAATATCTATGCCTCTCTCTGGACACTTCCACCGCCACTCCCGAAACACCTCCACCTAATTCTACATTGTATCAGAGTTGTGAAAGCTTTAAGAAGCTATGGCAAAAATACTCAATACTCCTACTCGAGCAATTGAAGGAAATGTTAGTGAAAGCGTTCTCCAGTATGGAAACTTCAACGAAAATACTAGTTCCACTTATCAAATACCACCAACAATGTCTGTGGGTCCTCCAATCCCGTGTTTCGTGATTCTTTCCACATCAACACAAACAAAAATCTTGCTCACTATATCATTCCTATCGTTCTAGATGGTTCAAATTATCATTTGTGGTGTAGAGTTGTAAGAGTTATTCTTAAAATGAAGAATAAACTTGATTTTATAGACGGATCTATGACTATGCAATAACATATCGTAATGATGAAATGTTTAATATATAGTATGCTTGTAACACAATAGTGCTTTGTTGGATAAACAACTCTCTTGGTAAGGAAATAGCTATGAGTGTGCAAACCCATGAGATAGCACAAGTTCTTGAACCCAATATTGCAGTAGAAGCTTTTAGAGTCGAGTATAATACCAATTACTTGATCAAATTAATGAGAAGTCTCAAATTTGAATATGACCATATAAGGTCACAACTCTTTATGATGAAATTTCTGCCTACATTGCTGCATATGATGATCTATGTTGCATGAACATAAATTAAAGGCTGCAGGAAACACTGGAGCTAAAAAAGGAAGCCAATCTATGGCATTAGCAGTATGCAGTGGGAATACCAATCAAATCATAAAAGATGGCTGGAAGCTTAAAAGATAGTGACTGAAAAAGGAAGTTGGTGTTGTAGGGGTAGCATTTCTTTAGTAGATGCATATTAGGATCTTCCGAATCAAACCAAAGTTCAAGTTCGCCAGAGAGGGTCAGTTAATTTGTCATCAAGACTTTTTGTCTGTTGTTCCCCAGTAGGTACCTATTCAGTGGCCAGCATGTCCTTTTTTTTTATTTGCTTTGATTTATTACAAGATGTGTTTCCTCAATTCTTATTCAACAACTTAGATGTTCCGATTCGTGGAGTCACTTAACATGGTTGATTTTATCACCGATTACTTTTTTTATTTTTCATCAAATGAGAGTTAGGTCTGCAGTATTTTGAGTATGTGTTCCTTTATAGTTTGGTTCATTTCCTCTTTGAGTCACATGTAACATTTCATATTACTCGCTTCAAGCAAAGCTCAGAGACCGAGTTTATCAAGTTCTTATACAAAAGTCATAGTTTATGTTTTACTATTTGTTAAGAGGTTATTTTATAAATAACCATAACTTTAAAGACATTCTTCTAAGAGAGACATATGACACCCTTTTTTGGTTCTTTTTTCCTTTGCCTTTTTTGTTTTTGTTTTGTTCTCTCCCTATTTAATCTCTCCTCATATTCCTTTATATTATTGTTTGTTGTGTTGAAACCGATTTTTTGTTCGTATTTGGTTTTGTATTCTTACTCATCTCTTTCGCTCAAAACCGACTTTCGTATTTGCTTATGCATTTATAATCACCTCCCTCGCTCGAGGTTACATAGGAAGTTGACGATATCATTCACATGCGAAAATAACGAAAGTGTCATCTTAACTAACAAAATCACATACTAGGTTCCTCTGTCTTTTCCTTTAAATGTGTTGATTGTTTTTATATTTTCCATCTTAATTGAAAATCTAAGGTGCATTCGAGGTTTATTGTTTTGTTTGTTAGACTTAATAGACACACAATTAGTTATCTTTTTGTTCTTTTTCATTCATAAGTTTTCTAACTAGTAGTTGTCGAGCTCATAATCAAATAGGCTTTTTTACTCAATATTGTGTAGATTCATAGCTTAATTGGCCAGCGAGTCCAAGTTGTAAGAGATTTCTCCTACAACATATTTTTAAATTTTCTTCCTGCTTTTACAGTTATGTTTTTTTAGTTAAGTTTTACTAAATATTTCAGACAACACATTTAGAGTGTTATATTCCACTCGTCGCGAAACACAAGCAAATGGGCCATATCTAGTTAATAATGAAACTCGAGAGGAAAAAATCTGCCAATTTCACTTCCAATATTGTGAAATCAAAACCAATAGCATGAATGCAACAAACCCAATTTGTCATCAATTGAGTTGCCCGCCAAATGATAATGTTGCTGCAAATTTAGTTTCCTCGGCAGAGCCATGACCCTTGGGTATTGATTCTAGTATTTCTTTTTAAAACTTGCTACGAAACGTGGGTAAATTATCTAGTTAAGGGTTAGTTACCAAGCACATTTTCATAGGGGTAAATTACATATTTGGTCACTCAAATTATAAAAACTTCACATTTGCCACCTGGATTTTTTTTCTTATTCTTCACTATCTTTACGAATTGTGTCACTGTTAGTAGTCGTCCATCTATCCTTGTCAGTCTCCGTTAACGCCATCAATGTTTTTATGACGTATCAAACGATACTGATGAATGGCTTGAAAAAAAAAATCGACTCATGCAAATTGACCACCTAGTCTACCTCAATGCCTACCCCATTCCCACTGAACCATCGTCCTTCCTTCTCCCGAGTCCCAACCTAGATTTCCTATTTGTGCCTCGCACCCCCTGTTTTATCGCCGTCGCCTTGCGGCCATAGAACCCGACGTCTCCTCTCATTTCTCACACTCTTTTTCCAGGAAAAAATCCAAAAGTACCATTGTTAAAAAAAATCCAAAAATACCACCCAACCCCAAAAAATTCCAAAAATACCACCCTTTTTCAAAAACCGCCACCCCACCCAGCGGTTTGGTCGAAAACCGCTTGTCGGGGGCGCGGTTTTGGACCAAACCGCGGGCCTAGGGGGCGGTTATAAAAAAAAAAATTGGACCAAACCGCTGGGTGGGGTGGCGGTTTTGGGCCAAACCGCCACCCCACCCAGCGGTTTGGTCCAAATTTTTTTTTTCTTCCAACCAACTCCTAACTTCGGTCGAAACTTCAAACAAACGTAACTTTGCACTCGGGTATCCAATCGTAGCGATTTTTTTTTTCATTTCGCATAACTTTTCAAGATCTACAACTTTTACTAGGATAAAATTTTCAAAACAGGAACTATTTGTGGATATACGGGACCTTGAGAATAACTTTACCTTTACTTTTCAGAAATCCATGTACATTTTGAAATTATGATTATATTAAAAGTTGTAGATCTTGAAAAGTTATGCGGAATAAAAAAAATTCATGACATTCGGATTTTGGAGCACAAAGTTATGGGCGCCCAAAGTTTGACGAAATAAAAAAAAGGTCGTTCGGGGTGGCAAATGACGTTTTTTCGAGATGAAGACGGGACCCGACTGTTTGAGACTTGCAAGATCTCAAAAAATTATTCGGATTCAAAAAATGGAGGCAGCAAACTTTTTGAGATCTTGCAAGCCGCAAACCGCCGGGTCTCGCCTTTCGTCAAACTTTGGGCGGCCATAACTTTGTGCTCCAAACTCCGAATGTTATGAACTTTTTTTTGATTCCGCATAAATTTTTAAGATCTACAACTTTTAATATAATCATAATTTCAAAATGTACATGGATTTCTGAAAAGTAAAGGTGAAGTTATTCTCAAGGTCCCGTATATCCACAAATAGTTCCTGTTTTGAAAATTTCATCCTAGTAAAAGTTGTAGATCTTGAAAAGTTATGCGAAATGGAAAAACAAAATTGCTACGATCGGATACCCGAGTGCAAAGTTACGTTCGTTTGAAGTTTCGACCGAAGTTAGGAGTTGGTCGGAAAAAAAAATGGACCAAACCGCTGGTTGGGGTGGCGGTTTTGGGCCAAACCGCCACCCCACCCAGCGGTTTGGTCCAACTTTTTTTTTATAACCGCCCCCTAGGCCCGCGGTTTGGTCCAAACCCGCGCCCCCGACAAGCGGTTTTCGACCAAACCGCTGGGTGGGGTGGCGGTTTTTGAAAAAGGGTGGTATTTTTGGAATTTTTTGGGGTTGGGTGGTATTTTTGGAAAAAATTTTTAAAACAATAGTACTTTTGGATTTTTTCCCTTTATCCAAACCTCCCCCATTACTAATAAACTTTTCTGTCTCCGTAATCCATTACTTTAATAGCCTGTTTGGATTGACAAAAAAGTAAGGAATTGGAATTCCATTTCCAATTCCATTTCCATATATTATGTTTGGAATAATAAAAAGGTTGAGAATTGAATTCCAATGGGTCTAAAATATGGGAATTACAATTCTTATCAAAAGTGATAGGAATTGAGAGAATGAAGATGGAATTAGTGGGACCCATCAATACTTTTTATTATTTTGTTGACCCACTATCATTTTACTCTCTTTCTCTCTCATTCATATTTCATTTCCCAAAATAAAACAAACATATTACATTATTCATTATGGTTAAAAGTGCAATTCATTTCCATAGTTGTAGGAATTATACCAAACACTAGAATTGGAAATGGAATTCTATAAAAATAAAAAATTGAATTCCATTTCCATTTCCATTTCTTCCGGAATTGTATCCAAACAGGCTGTAAAAGTCAAAACACAAATCCCCAAAGTCGGCAACAGAAGAACGGCGGCGAAAAGCACAACAATAAGTCAGCGACACAAGTCCCTTTATGTTTGGACTTACCAGGTCGAAAGATATCTTTTCGGCCACATTGCCACAAGTAGACAACAAAGAACATAAAATGCGGCAAGATGCTTTCAAGTTCACGTCAAGGTTTTTGTTCCCAAACCAACTGTTCAACCTCTGCGTTGGAATCGAAGTAATGGTGAAGCGGGAAAAACAGAGGAGTGTCGAAAACAGAGTATATATAAACCACCTCTCTGGATCTCTCTTCTTCACTCTCTCACTCACCTATTCATGAACATAGTAAAGCTAATAGAAGTAGAAGAAATACCATTTCCAAAAATGCTTTCTCCTCCCCCCTCCGATCATACACCAAAAACAGTGGATACTCTGTTTTCTTCAGCCTCACTTCATCTGCAGAGGCAAAAAACCCGCATTGACAACTTCTTCAGGAACCAGAACCCAGAAACCCAGCCACAGCAAGATTCTTCTATTTCAGATGTTATCAGAATTGCCGCAGAAAAGTTCATAGATTCTACTATTGAACCCACCGACCCACCATCTGGAAACTCCAACGACGTCGAACTCATACACCACCTTCTGCGTGCGGCCGATGAATTGGATCACAAGCAGTACGAGCAAGCGACCCACTTCCTCGACCTCTGTGATTCCTCGTCTTCCAAGACAGGGAATCTCGCACAACGAATCACCCACTACTTCGTCCAAGCTCTTCGCGAAAAGCTCCGTAACGAAACTAGCAGCGGAACGCACTTGGTAGCCTATCTCATGAGCGAATTCCAACGATTGAAGGTCGAAGAAACAATTACTGCTATATCCCCTATAGTCGCGGTCTTGCACGAGAAAATCCCCTTCTTCCAAGTCGGTCAGCTAGCCGGAGTTCAAGCAATCGTGGAAAGAGTCGAGAAAGCGAAAAGGATTCACATAATCGACCTCAGAATCAGAAACGGGATGCAATGGACGGCCCTGATGCAGGCTTTATCAACCACAGCCAAAGGAGAACGACGTCCTCCTGGTTCTCCACAGATTCTGAAAATCACAGCCATCGTCACCATGTCTGAAAATTTGGTACGGGGAACAGGGGAAAGGCTAGCGAAGTTCGCCGAGTCCATGAACATACCCTTCTCATTCAAATCCGTAGTGGTATCAAGCTTGACCGAAATCGACGAGGCGCAATTCGACCTCAATCCCAAAGAAACCGTGGCTGTTTTCAGTGAGTACGCACTACAGGGTCTCGTATCGGAGCCGAATGAGTTGGAGGCACTGATGGGGTTTATGAGGAAAATCCGTCCCAGCATAATGGTTGTGCTTGAATCAGAGGTGAACCTCAATTCCTCTGTCTTTGCTCACCGGTTCGTTGAAGTTCTGTTCCATTACGGGGCATATTTCGATTGTGTCAATGCCTGCCTGGAATCATCGAGTGGCGGGGAGAGGGGTTTGATTGAGTCGATGTTCTTGAACAACCATGTGAGGGAGCTTTTGGTGAAGGAAGGGGAAGAGATGGCGAGGGTCGTGACGGTTGATGTGTGGAGGCAGTTCTTTGGGCGGTTTTTTATGTGGGAAGTGGAGTTGAGTTCGTCGGCTATGGAGACCGTGAATCTGTTGCTGGGGAGGTTTGTGGGCGGCAAGTATTGTACGTTGGACGCTGATGGTGGGAGTTTGATTGTTGGATGGAAAGGGACGCCCATTTTCTCTATTTCCACTTGGAAGTTCCTCCATTGAAACTTCGTTGGCATTGGAGTTCCCCCTCTGTTTTCTTATGTGCGGTGCCATTGAATGAAGGCTCCATTTCATTTTATCAGTTGGTGGGCTTAATTGCAAGTTTGGTCACTCGAATTGCTATAAAATTTCTGAATGGCTAAACATCGTCCTAATTTTACTGTTATCGCCCTAACTTTAAATATAAAATTACTAAATTAACCTTAATAAACCCAACAAACACACAGCCCTACAAATTCAAATCCCTAATTACGTTTCATCTCTGCCAATGAGGGCGGCGGCGTCCCTCCCCCACCTACGTTGGCCACCTGTCCTGTCATCGTCGGACTCCTCCCGCGGCAATCCCTCCAATGTGCTGCCGCTGTTCAACCTCGGTTCATCTAACTGGAGATGGAACCTCCTTCACCAGTTGGCTTCATTTTTACGTGGCCGACTCCGCTCTCCTTGTTATTAGTTCTTTGATGCATTGAGGAACTTTGAAACCCGATATGTCAAACATAATTGAAGATCTTTATTGCTTTAAGTGATTAGAAGGTAGGTGGACGTGGTTTGTCTTGGAGGGTGGTAGTGGTGGCGACGGGTGGAGGTGGTAGTAGCTAGATTGTTGTGTTAGAATAAAAAGTCTCGACAATTATAAAAGGATATAAATGTAACTTTAGTTAAGGGCGATTATAAAGTTAGGGCGACAATTAGCAATTCCCTAAAATTTTACGTTTGCCACTCAAATTATTTTATTCCATTTATAGTCACTCGAAATAGTTGAACAGTTCAAGTTCGATCACTCTCCGTTAACCTCCGTTAACTTTGGCTGACGTGGCGGTCAACTCTGACCGTTGACCGTTAAATGTGTGACGTGGCAAATAAAAAATAGTTAAAAAATAAAAATTAAATTTTTAGAAATTACACATCATTATCACAAAAAAATTATAATTATAAAAAATGAAAAAAAGAAATTTGAGGCGGACTCTGTACGGGATGGACACGTCCAGATCGATGTAGTTCCACGCGCGCTCTGTAACAAAAACCACCGCTCCTCCTCCCCTATTTTCCCCTGCCTCCGCCTTTGCCGCGTTCTCTACCTCTGCAAGCCGGAAATCCCCTGCTTCAACATAGCCTCTCTCCTCCCAACTCATCAACATGCGTTCTCCTCCATCCCTCTCAACAACTGTCAGATCAGAAATTAGTGGAGGAAGAGGGCGAGCATCAGCTAACAACGTTCTGGCCGGTGCCTGCTCCGCCGTCGATTTCGAAGATCACAACATCTCCCCTCTCGAACAGGCAAAAGAATTCGCTCCCCTAAACCCGACTGCCAAGCAAGGGTGGCCCTCCAAGTAGCCACAACTGTATCTCTTCCATAAGCGACCACCACGCCGGTAAGTATTGAAAGTAGCCCCGCCACCGGCGCTGGCGACGAGGATGGTCCACTCGATGGCGGCCGGATCGCTCGTCGGCGGCGCGGAGAAGCCGGCTCTGATACCCCTGGGCGAGGAGTCGGCGAGGGATGCGGGGAGCAACGGCTCAGATTGATGTAGTCCGTTTCTTCTCTGGCCATCCGATCAGAGAGAACAACACCAAACCTCCTGAAAATCTCGTCGACGACTCCAGACGGCGGACCCAATTGACGGACGAACAACGGCTCCAGCACAGCTCTCATCCCTTTCGCCACATTGCAGGCGCGATCTTGTAACCCTTCCGGCAACTCCGGTTCACCGTCGTGCGCATTCCAGCTCGATTCCCAAACCTTCAACCGATCAATCACGAAGGCGCCATGTTTACAAACTTGATCTTTTCAGGAGGTTTGGTGTTGTTCTCTCTGATCAGATGGCCAGAGATGAAACGAACTACATCAATCTAACCGTCTCCTTGACCAAGCTCTGATAATTAGAAACTAAGCTCGTGCACAGCCGCTGCCGGGAGAAACGGCTCTAATTACCGTGGAAGGAATTTCTTTTTATTTTTATTTTTTATAATTATAATTTTTTGTAATAATGATGTGTAATTTCTAAAAATTTAATTTTTATTTTTAAATTATTTTTTATTTGCCACGTCACACATTTAACGGTCAACTGTCAGAGTTGACCGCCACGTCAATCAAAGTTAACGGAGGTTAACGGAGAGTGACCGAACTTGAACTGTTCAACTAATTCGAGTGACTATAAATGGAATAAATTAATTTGAGTGGCAAACGTGAAATTTTATAGCAATTCGAGTGACCAAACTAGCAATTCGAGTGGTTTACTTTGAATATTTTTTTTTTAAAGATGTGTTCATTTAGATAAACGATTAGGCCAAGCCCACAAAGGGAAGTGTACAAGCAAACCAGTAGAAAAGGAATGAAAAGAAACCCAAAAAAAGAGGCCCAAAAGAAAACCCCGAGAGCCTAATAGGGTTCAGGCCCAGAGCCAAAACAAATCTGGGTCTCTCCCAAACCCTAACCGCAATGTGCCCCCTCTAAAGCTCCTCCACCGCCGCGGCTGTGCTCCGCCCCGCACCTGACCCGTCGCCGCCACCAACCCGAATCAAGCCATGGAACATGCACCGAGGAGATGCTGCTTCAAAGTGGAACATGCTTGCTGCTTCAAAGTGGTTTACTTTGAAGCAGCAGCTGATTCTTGCAGATGTTTGCGCCGAGGGCGATTTAGCGATGGGTAGGCTTGATGTTACGAAAGAAAAATAAGTTGTCAAACTACTTTATACCGGTATAGTAAGTGGTAGGATTTAATCGAGGGCAATACTTTGGCGGCTGTCTAGGTTGCAGCCCAGCGCTGCTACCCATTGACGTGGCCACATATTATTGGTTCAAACATGTTAATTAATTATTTAACTTAATTGGACTATGACGGGGACGGAAACCGGACGGAAACTGGCTCTTTTCTTAGACGGGGAGAAGCACCCCAAACAATGATGCCTCTTAAGTTTTATTGTATTATATTATAACTAGCGTGGGCCCCGGCCATTTGGCCGGAGGAAGGTGAGGTATAAAATTTGATAATGTAATGGGGTGTATAGCTTATTGTTGTATAGTTTTTTTGGGAAACACGTGATAAAAATATTGAATTTTAGTAGGAAAGAGACATGAATGATGCAACGAATCAAAAATCAGCCTTATGAACCAAAATCAAGTACCTGTTACCTTGTGAAACAATATTTTTTCTGGTAATATGATGAGGTGGAGTAAGTTTTATAGAAATCGAATTCCAGAAAATCGAATAAAAAATCGCCTATCCCACCGGTTTTCGGGAAATGAGCATCTCACAATCGTTGCTAGTTTTTACTCGGCCCGTTGGCCGATTAATTTGCTTTATAAAACTTTCATCTTGTCATCATTGTGCTTTCTGGTTTTTTGCCAAGCCATGATAAAATCTAAAGAAATCAAGAATGAACAACACGATTTGGGATAGGAACCACCGTTCCTGTATCCCTAGAAAATGGTGGTAAACATGGACTCACCTGCCAAACTGGTTTGGATTGAGATTTTTATCGGGTATCAGGGAACCATGTGATTATAAATTAGACTTGATCAAAACGGGCCAAAACTTGAAATTCAACCTGTTTGACCGACCCATGCCAAACTTTAATTATTCTTTACTTTTAAACTTTCTATTTGAAAATAAAAAATAATGAAAGAAAAGAGATGATTGCAATTCATCATTTGCACATCACTGATCCAGGAATAAAACTATAGAATTTCGAAAGGAAACTGAAAATGTTTAGGATCATTTTAATGTTAAAAAGAACCAAATAGATCTTTCTGTTTAGTTTTTTACTAACAAATACCAAACGATTCCCTATAATATATATTATAATTTAATCATTATGATATCAAATAATTACATAATATATATTTGAAATGATAAAAATTGGACTTAGTGGGTTGGTCGAGGTTGAACAATTGAATAACTTTAAAATACATTATATTTTAGCCACTAAGATATAAAATAATAGCATAATATATATTATGCTAGAGAAAGTAGCTTGTTTTAGAATGACAAACACATAATGTTCATTTGTTCTACTTGATGGGCAAATCCCGTGTAAGTCAGGCCCATTCAACTCTTTTATTTTATGATTAGTGGTTAGCCCATTAGAATCCATGAATTAGTTTATTGTTAATTTTTTTTCTTTTTAGCAATAAAAAGGAGTATTGTTTTTGCCTTTTCATATATATTTTACCACCATGGAGAAATAAAAGGACTTAAAGAAAAAAATTGACACTCCTGGACCCGTTTAAATCCGCACTTGTACGGTAAGTTGGCCCGTTCTACAGAGGAAAATGAAAACAATTGACACTCTCTATTCTACCCTTCCTACAAACGCTCATGGAGCAGGGAATTTGAAATGGGGAAATGGTTTTTTCCTCTCTGCGATTATATATTTTTAATTTAAAAAGATACAACAAATGTACTTAGTGTGATTGGTTATGATATTTGTTTTTCTTTAAAGTGGTCATGGTTCGAATCCTAGTAAGTGTCTTTTTAATGAATAAAAAAAAGTAATTGTGAAGACCAAAATGTCCTTCCTACTTTCACTCTGGATGCAGGAAATTTGAAATGAGGCTTCAAGTTTTCTCATTTGGCTTTTATTTATTGTGTAGATTGTGATATATGTTTATTAATTGAACAGTGAAATAATAATAAAATTAAACACTCCCATTCCATGCTTTACTTGCTTTTCAACATAGTTAGTAAATATTTCGCTTAATACACATATATGTGCCCGTACATACTTTATCCATTTAAAACTTTCATATTCGTATAATTGTCAAGCCATTTTATTTTTGTCCTTCATTTAATGGATCTCGTACTAAATATATATAAAACCAATATAACACGTTTAATATCCGTAGTTAATGAATTAATTTGTTAAATTTACTATTTTTTTATATATTTGTTTATTTTTTAAATAATTATTTTTATATATTTATTACTATTAAACGTAACATTAACATAGAGACGAATTAAAATACCCGTACGTATTTTTTTTGTAACTTTCCCATATCATATTTTACTAAATATGCGTTCCAGCCTAATATTGTTGTCCTCCAAGTCTCTTTGTCTTAAACATCACTGTCATAGTTTTCAGCTTTTTTATGTTTTTTATAAAAGTAAATATAATATAATAGTCAAATCTTTCATTTTAAACAAAATAATAGCCAATTCTAAAAAAGCCAAAACATCCATCCCAAATGAATTGTACAAAAATAGCAAGTACGAAATTCATCCCCTAAATGCTTAAATTAATTCTATAAAAATAATCTATTCAAACATAATCATAATCCTACTAAGTACCAAGAAAAAACAAACATGGGAGTGCACCTCTGTGTGTTTAATTTTATCATCTACCTTATTCACTAGTTTTTTATTCATTTTATACAAATCCAATTGGATTGCTCGGTTCATGGATGCTCCATATGAAAAATTATGATTTAGTACATATACTTTTTATTTTTTTACATTTTGATACTAAAATGTATTTTTAAATGAAAAATATAATTAGAAAATTAAGTGTTGGTACCTAAATTCTTTTATTATGGCTTTTTTCGTACCTAAACTTTCCGAAATTCGTGAAGAGTTTGGTTGTCGGATGGAAGGGAGACCTATTTTCTCGCTTTCCACTTGGAAGTTCCTTCACTGAAACTGATGTTGTAGATGGAAAGCTCTATGGACTTGAATAGATAGGAAGATGTGCAGGACTCGAAGAAGGAGTTGCAGTTGCAGAGCATAACATCAGCAAACTTGACGAAGGATCCTGGGATTGAAGGGCGATTCATTGTAGGGAAAACGTTTCGATTCTTCTCCTAGTAACCTATTTATCCAAATGGTGTCGGACTGTTTATTTTATAGTTCTCATACTTCTCTGTAATCTGTAATCTCCTCAATATAGTGAAACTGGCTCTCTCTCGCCCGTGGACGTAGCTAACACACATCGTGTTAGTGAACCACGTAAATCGTGTGTCTGTGTTTTCGATTCTTGCTTTCGTATTCTTGCTTTATCGATTCCGGCGATTTCCCGATCCGTAGCAGCGCGTTTATAACATTTATAGACCACTCTTTGTAGGCCATATAGCACTTACCGTTGCACTACAGTAAATTTGGAAGGAGGTTTCCCAGCTTGTAAGCTATTCTTAGGGCTCATTTGGAACCTCCGATTCCAGATGTTGTATTCTCAGTATACATGTATCCTGAGAATTCAACGTTTTTTTGACTTGATGTAATAATAGAATGCATGTATTCATAATCCATGTTGTATTCCTCATACATAGAAAATGATGTATTAATAATCTTACCTTTTTGTGAGATTTTAGTATCCATAGTTCATTTAAACTATAATCCATGCATTTTGTATGAGTTCCAAACAATGAATTTTCAAAACCACACATTCTTAGTATACACATAATCTTTAATACACACATTCTCGTAATACATCATTTCTAAAATCAAAGGTTCCAAACGACCCCTTAGTTCTTACACAATATTGTGTAGATCGACAACCTTATTGGCCAACATCTTTGTAAATAGACTGAGTTCTCGCACAACATCATTGTGATTTTTTTTTCTTTTGCTTTTGCAACTATGTTTTATGAGTTATATTTTACTAAATATTTTAGACAACACATTTGGAGTGTTACATTGCACTCGTCGTGAAGCACAAGCGAGCAGGCAATATCTAGTTAACAATGAAACTTGAGATGAAAAAGTCGCCAACTACACTTCCAATACCTTGAAATCAAAACCACTAGCATGAATACAACAAACCCAATTTGCCATCAACTGAGTATCCTGTCAAATGATTATGCTATTACAAAGTTAGTTTCCGCGACATAGCCATGGCCAGTGAATATTGATTCTAGTATTTCTTACCAATCACTTTTTATAGGGCTATATTACACGTTTGGTTACTCAACTTATACAAAAAAATTCACGTTTGCCACCTAATTTTTTTCTCTTATTCATCACTATCTTTACACATCGTTTCACTATAAGTTATTGTCTCTCAGTCCATATCAGATTTCATTAACGTCGTCAAATTCTTAATGACTTGGTAAACGATTATTATATTATTATATTATAATAGCGCAAGTAATCTTTCATTAATTTTACTGTTCCGTACGAAAAAATCCGCTAATCCCAAACCTTTTGAAAAACAATGTTCATTGGCCATTTATTATGATTTATTAATTTGAGTTATACCTACCATACATCCCATGACGTTAACTACCATATTACAATAGCGCAAGTAATCTTTCATTAATTTTACTGTTCCATACGAAAAATCCGCTAATCCCAAACCTTTTGGAAAACACTGTTCATTGCCATTTATTATGATTTATTAATTTGAGTTATAACTACCATACATCCCATGGCGTTAACTACCACATATTGAATTTTTGCATCATCAATTTGATGAATATCTTTATTGTTAACTTAATAATTGGTAAAGTAAGTTCATAACTTAATTGCATTATTATTGTTTACACCATAAAATTTGTCTTGTACCACATTGGTGAGTTACAAGATAATCAATGAGTTTATAAGTCCACACCCAAGTCACTAGCTCATTAATGAGCATGGACATGATTCAATAAGGGACATGGGCCTCTCGTAGGAGGTCATGCCATGCCACGAGATGGCATGAAAATTTCTAAGTATGAGAAGTCCATGGCCATGAATGAAGAGGCCATGTCGCCCCATGACCAAGGCCTAATGAATGAAAAATAAACTAAGTCTGGAAGAGGTACATGCCACTTCAAGGAGAAGCACGTGCCGCCTCACGAGAAGGGGCATGGACGCGAGACAAGAGGCCCTAGGTATGATTGAAAAATGCTAAGTATGAGAAAGCATGCCACCTCAAGATAAGAGCCATGTGCATGATTGGGAGATCCATGGCCGTGTCACGAAAGGGGCCATGGACGCAAGGCCGCGAATCACACTTCAAAGAAGACAAAGATATTCTAAGTGTGGAGAAGGACTTGTCGCTTTAACGAGGAGGGTCATGTCCCCTCTAGAGATCGAGAAGGTCATGCCGTGTCACAAGAGGGGCCATGTGCACGATTGAGAGGTCAATGCCGCCTCATGAGAGGGGCCATGGACACAAATAATAAGGGTGTAGTGATGGAGCATTATATCACTAGTGAATATGTCTCAAGAGGTCCATGACCCTTAGACAAGAAGGCCATGGACATGAGTAAGAAGTTCATGGCCGTAAGACAAGAAGGCCATGGACATGAGTAAGAAGTCCATGGCCGCGAGGCAAGAAGACCACGACCCCCTTTGCGAGACACCACATGCTCGTCAAAAGACTAGCATGGCACGAGATTCAGAACAAGACCAGGCGAGGTAAGCTACACTCCAAAACCCATGACGGTTCCAAGAGAGGCACCTAGGCGGTTGAAGGAGTAACCACCACTCCGAGGAAGCAGGGAGCGGTTCTTTTTGGGAGTTATCCAAGAGGCGGTTTTATACTGAAGAAGGAGGAGCGGTTCTTTGTAGCAGTTATCCAACAAGCGGTTTTTATGGCGGTTACCTCCTCGGGCTATAAATAAGAGGAGGGGTCGACAGAGACAGGGGTTCCAAAACAAACACTCTGACACACATGTCAAGTTTATCCTTTACCTTTTCTCTATCATGTAGCCATAGATGTAGTTCGTAGTTTGGAGCTCTCGTCAAACCTCCATAGGAGTAGGAGTAACTTAATTTAGATCTAGTTCCCAAAAACCATCAATCAAACACCCTCGTTCGAACTTTGTTTGAAGAGGTGTGAGCCGTGTCTTAGAAATCGTTGTCCATAGAAGTCAAAGGTGCAATCCATCTCAATTCAACACGAGAAGTTTTCTCGCCGAGAAACAAATTTGGCACACCTGGTGGGACCTTGTGTTTGATATGATGGCTCCACGACATAGACAACAAGATGAAGATCTTCTACACGTCTTCGTAGAAGAGGATCAAGTGACTAGCTTCAAAGTTGGTAGAGTGGATGTTGTCGCCGGAAACAATGGTGGGATGAAGGCTCTGCTAGCACCGGCGACAAGTTTGGATGAAGCAACTTCCATCACTTCGTTCCATCAATCCATTGATGAGGGTATGGTTGACCCCCAACAGGTAAACCGACGTTTAACTTCTCATATTAAGCGACATGCTTCTCTTATTGAACGTATCGATTCTCTCATTGAACGTCATGATTCTCTCATTTCTTGGATGGATACATGTCTATATAATTGGTTTGGCAACTTGAGCAAGACTCAAAGCCATTTTTATGAGTCTAGACATGTCTCGGACATATCTGTGGTTCAATCAAGGACTTTGCCAATAAATAGCAAAGATCCACCACTAAATAGTGTTACATGGTGTAAGAATCTTTCTTACACTGGTTGTCAAAATGGTCGATCGTGGAAAGGAACATCGCCGACATCGGTAACAAGCCAACTGCCATCTCAACATGGGAGTTGTGGCCAAAATTTGGCCTTCACGTTCACGACCCATGATTGTGACTTGTCTGTATAATATGGAGTTCAACCGCCAATGCTAGATAGAAGAACTCCTGTGGATGACGTAGGTGGTGGCGTTTCATCCAAAATGGATCAAGTACCACGATCTGCTCACCCACCCCCAGTGAATGGGCAAGGAGTGAATTATGAAGAACTCAAACCATCTAGAGCCCATCATGGGGGGCATGAAAGTTTAACTTCCCACAAGGTGAAGCCTAAAAGTCCATCTAGGGGGCATGTGATGTCTCACATCAATCACAAGCAACACCTGTTTGTGCTAAGCATGCTAGTTTGGATAAGTCTGGACATGGGGGCATGTCAGTGTCACCCATCATGAAGTATGAAGTAGGGGGCATGTGTTGGAAGACACAACAGCTCCAAGCCACCCATGGCTTTTATAAGTGTAAAACTATGGTTAAGTCTGGACAAGAGGGCATGCCACCAATCATCAACAGTGGACATGAGGTCAAGTCCAACAAGAAAAGATGTGGGAAATCCAAAAAGAGTTCTCGTAGGCTTGAAAATTTAGCTAAGTATGGGAAAGGAGGCATATCACCCACCATAAATAATAAAGTAGGGGGCATGTCCAAGAAGCTAAAAGAATTCGAGCCTACACATGCTTGTGATAAGTACACAAGTTTGGCTAAGTGTGGACAGGGGGCAAGTACATGTCCATGAGTAGTAAGTACATGCCATCAATCATGAATGATGGACATAAGGTATCATACGCACAAACCAGACATGGCCTCACAAAGAACCAAGGATGGTTGTGTGCTAAGGTTAGGAGCCAACAAGGTTTGGAGGTTGAAAGACAAAGTCAAGTGGGCCAAATGTGTGGTCGCCAACTTGTCAAGACTGGACATCATCTCAAACAATATGAGGAGAGTAAGCATGTCTCAACCATGAGGAAACCAAGGCAGAGGAAAATCCATGGTCGTCTTGACATGTCAAGTGATGTGGCTAAAGCATATGAGCATGAGACCCCATGCAAGGCCACCAGGGCTAGACATGCTGATCATATACCACCCACTGGTAAGCTAGAAGATTCAAAATTAATGTATGGAGAATCATGTTCCATGGAGGAAAAGAGGCATGTGGTATATGGATGGCTTGCATGTTTTACTCCATGGACTTGGCAGTGGGCGTACACCTTTGGCGCATTAGTTGTTGCCAGAGGCGATGGAGAGCAGTGACGTTTGTCACTCCTTGTTATCTTAAATAAATAAATATTATATATATATTAATTAATAAATAAAAGCCAATCATGACTATATAAGAAAAAATAGAGAG
Organism: Linum tenue; assembly: GCA_946122785.1. Classification (NCBI taxonomy): domain Eukaryota; kingdom Viridiplantae; phylum Streptophyta; class Magnoliopsida; order Malpighiales; family Linaceae; genus Linum; species Linum tenue. The sequence continues at coordinate 49,437,156 of CAMGYJ010000009.1, read as the reverse complement.
AAAATAACAAAGTGGAAATTTTGAGTCGAAGTTATTAGACTTTGATGTGAAGATCTTACCACCAAGTCGTAGTGATGGCTTGGCATACTGAGTCGTAGATTGCGTCTTGCCATGCTATGTCGTCTTGTCCCAAGTGGCCACCAGCTTGGATGTTGGCCACGACCTAAGGGCATCGTGGGTTAGAGATGAGTGATGGCCAGCTTGATCATGTAAAATAAGAGAAGTGTAGGGGCCTCACTGAATTGTTGACGAGAAGCAAACAAGGCAAGAGTTTCTCGTGGCTACACATGAATGAAGATAACATAGGCGGCATAGATAGCCACTTGAAAGACGTAGGTACCCTGGTGTTGTTTTAGAGGGAAAAATTTTCAAGTTTTATTGAACCTATGGTCATGGGTGAGTAGAGACAAGCCTTGTTACTCGAGGACCAGTTAGAGAAGGGATATAAGTGGTCAAGTTAGTCTCAACTACTTAGTCCATAATCCTTATGCACTAAGTAGTTGGGGGGCATTTGTTTACACCATAAAATTTGTCTTGTACCACATTGGTGAGTTACAAGATAATCAATGAGTTTATAAGTCCACACCCATTATAACAATTAATGTTGTTTAAATTGGGCCTTATGGATATTGATTTTAAACCCAAGTCACTAGCTCATTAATGAGCATGGACATGATTCAATAAGGGACATGGGCTTCTCGTAGGAGGTCATGCCATGCCACGAGATGGCATGAAAATTTCTAAGTATGAGAAGTCCATGGCCATGAATGAAGAGGCCATGCTGCCCCATGACCAAGGCCTAATGAATGAAAAATAAACTAAGTCTGGAAGAGGTACATGCCACTTCAATGAGAAGCACGTGCCGCCTCACGAGAAGGGGCATGGACGCGAGACAATAGGCACTAGGTATGATTGAAAAATGCTAAGTATGAGAAAGCATGCCACCTCAAGATAAGAGCCATGTGCATGACTGGGAGATCCATGGCCGTGTCACGAAAGGGGCCATGGAAGCAAGGCCGCGAATCACACTTCAAAGAAGACAAAGATATTCTAAGTGTGGAGAAGGACTTGTCGCTTTAACGAGGAGGGTCATGTCCCCTCTAGAGATCGAGAAGGTCATGCCGTGTCACAAGAGGGGCCATGTGCACGATTGAGAGGTCAATGCCGCCTCATGAGAGGGGCCATGGACACAAATAAAAAGGGTGTAGTGATGGAGCATTATATCACTAGTGAATATGTCTCAATAGGTCCATGACCGTTAGACAAGAAGGCCATGGACATGAGTAAAAAGTTCATGGCCGTAAGACAAGAAGGCCATGGACATGAGTAAGAAGTCCATGGCCGCGAGGCAAGAAAACCACGACCCCCTTTGCGAGACACCACATGCTCGTCAAAAGACTAGCATGGCACGAGATTCAGAACAAGACCAGGCGAGGTAAGCTACACTCCAAAACCCACGACGGTTCCAAGAAAGGCACCTAGGCGGTTGAAGGAGTAACCACCACTCCGAGGAAGCAGGGAGCGGTTCTTTTTGGGAGTTATCCAAGAGGCGGTTTTCTATGATGGCTCCACGATATAGACAACAAGATGAAGATCTTCTACACGTCTTCGTAGAAGAGGATCAAGTGACTAGCTTCAAAATTGGTAGAGTGGATGTTGTCGCCGGAAGCAATGGTGGGATGAAGGCTCTGCCAGCACCGGCGACAAGTTTGGATGAAGCCACTTCCATCACGTCGCTCCATCAATCCATTGATGAGGGTATGGTTGACCCCCAACAGGTAAACCGACGTTTAACTTCTCATATTAAGCGCCATGCTTCTCTTATTGAACGTATCGATTCTCTCATTGAACATCATGATTCTCTCATTGAGCGTCATGATTCTCTCATTTCTTGGATGGATACATGTCTATATAATTGGTTTGGCAACTTGAGCAAGACTCAAAGCCATTTTTATGAGTCTAGACATGTCTCGGACATATCTGTGGTTCAATCAAGGACTTTGCCAATAAATAGCAAAGATCCACCACTAAACAGTGTTACATGGTGTAAGAATCTTTCTTCCACTGGTTGTCAAAATGGTCGATCATGGAAAGGAATATCGCCGACATCGGTAACAAGCCAACTGCCATCTCAACATGGGAGTTGTGGCCAAAATTTGGCCTTCACGTTCACGACCCATAATTGTGACTTGTCTGTATAATATGGAGTTCAACCGCCCATGCTAGATAGAAGAACTCCTGTGGATGACGTAGGTGGTGGCGTTTCATCCAAAATGGATCAAGTACCACGATCTGCTCACCCACCCCCAATGCCACCCCTAGTGAATGGGCAAGGAGTGAATTATGAAGAACTCAAACCATCTAGAGCCCATCATGGGGGGCATGAAAGTCTAACTTCCCACAAGGTGAAGCCTAAAAGTCCATCTAGGGGGCATGTTATGTCTAAGAGACCACATCAATCACAAGCAACACCTGCTTGTGCTAAGCATGCTAGTTTGGCTAAGTGTGGACATGGGGGCTAAGTCTGTTCCATACGAAAAATCCGCTAATCCCCTTTTGAAAAAACTGTTCATTGGCCATTTATATGATTTATTAATTTGAGTTATAACTACCATACATCCCATGATGTTAACTACCATATATTGAATTTTTGCATCATCAATTTCATGAATATCTTTATTGTTAACTTAATAATTGGTAGAGTAAGTTCATAACTTAATTGCATTATTAAATGTACAATCAATTTGCATTAAGCAAAGATTCAGTAAGCCAATCGAGTAAGTGGGGTTAATGGTCTGATTGTTTTGACTCGGTTTGACCTATATGAAAAAAATTATTGGAACTTTCTGTGTTACCTGTATGGATCCGGATGTCGAACGTTGGCTCCTATATGACTCGTTTGGCGGTTTTGTAGTCCGCGAGGTTAATTAATTGAGGTTGTGGTGCTTGCACCTTTTTCACCCAAAAAAAATTATTATATTGTTCACACATTTATGCGCAAGTAATCTTTCATTAATTTTACTGTTCCATACGAAAAATCCACTAAACCCCTTGGGAAAACACTGTTCATTGGCCATTTATTATGATTTATTAATTTGAGTTATAACTACCATACATCCCATCCCATGAGTTAACTACCATATATTGAATTTTTGCATCATCAATTTCATGAATATCTTTATTGTTAACTTAATAATTGGTAAAGTAAGTTCATAACTTAATTGCATTATTAAATGTACCATCAATTTGCATTAAGCAAAGATTCAGTCAGCCCAATCGAGTAAGTGGGGTTAATTGTCTGATTGTTTTGACTCGGTTTGACCTATATAAAAAAAATTATTATATTATTCACACATTTATAAATTATATCAAATGTCATATAACATATTCTATTCCATTACCTAACTAATATATATTGAATTTTTGCATCACCAATTTCATGAATACCTTTATTATTAACTTAATAATTCGTAAAGCAAGTTCATAACTTATTTGCATTATTAACTATACCATCAATTTGCATTACACAAAGGTTCCGTTAGGCAAGGTTGTCCAACCCAATTTAGCAAGTTGGCTCAGTCGAGTAAGAGGATTGAGGGTTAATGGTTTGACTGCTTTGACTCAATTTGACTCGAATATATGAAAGAATTTATTATATTATTCAGACATTTATAAATTATATCAATCTCATATAACATATGTGTAATAACATATAACATTAACTTGGATCCAACATATAATGAAAATTCAAACACACTCAAATATTCAACTTAGAATTTCAAATAAAGTTAGGTTAGGTGAAGGGGAAAAGAGGCGCAATTCGCAAATCAAAAGAAAAAGCGACATTGTGTGACCTCCAACCCTAGAACCTTGTTTCTGGTCGACCAGCAGGTGTGTGACCCATTTTACTCACTGGGTCAGGATCAATTTGAGTTAAACTGGGGGTCAACCCACGAGTTGACAACCTTACAGTAAGGTAAGTTAAATTCTATATAATAGTTTAATGAGATGTAATACTTTATGTAACTTGATTTTACTGTTAGACCCAACATTACAGATAACTTATGTAGCACCAATTTATAAAATGTAGGTAAATTAAAAATATATGAAGTCAAACTTATAAAATGATAGTTGTTTCTTATTTAACAATTAAACAAACTTTTATTGCATTAACTACAATATTTATCACATCAACAATTTGTGTTACGCAAAGGTTTCGTAAGGTAAATGAACTTTTACATAATAGTTAAATCAAATGTGATACTTTTTGCAACTTTATTTTATTATTAGTCCAAAAAATACGAAATGTAACACGATTCCATAAAAGTTATACAAATTAAAAATAGTACGTCAAACTTATGGAAGGATAGTTATTTCTTATGTATCAATTAAATATAACGTGATATGTTTAAGTCTTTCGTAATGATTAAGACATTTTGTAAAATTTATGAAAGGATAATTATTTATTATGTATCAAATAAAACAATATATTACATAGTCTTACGTAGTATGAGTTCGATTGAAAATTTCTTTATTATTAACTAAATGATTTACCATCTCATTAATTTACATTACACAAAGATTCTATAAGGTTTATTTCTAATTAAAATGTATTTATTATTAAAAAAACGATTGACCATCTCATCAAACTCCATTACACAACGATTTTATAAGATTTACATATAAATTTGATCGAATGTAATAATTTTCATAATTTAATTATTGTATTAGACAAATGTTAACTACAATATCCACCATCCATCAATTTGCATTACACAAATGTTTCATAAGGTAATTAACTTTTACATAATAATTAATCAGTCTTACTTTTTCTTAACTTGGTGTTATTATTAGATATACATTACATAAAATTTACGTAACACCATTCTATAACATAAATTTTCTTAAGTACAGTACATAATTTAAAGGAACAGATCACCCAAATTGACCATCTAATCAAACTCAATACCTAACCCATCCCCACTGAACCGTTCTCCTTCCTTGTCCGCGTCCCTTGTTCTACCGCCGCCGTTGCCTTGCCGTTGCCGCCATCCAAACCGGCGTCTCCAGTCCTCTCACAATCGATTTCCAATCCTCCCCCATTTCAAGTAACCTTTCCATTTCCGTAATCCATCACACTTCAAAACACAAATCCCCAAAATTGACAGCAGGAGAACGGTGGCGAAAAGCACAACAACAAGTCAGCGAGGCAAGTCCCCTTCTTGTTGGACTTATCAGGTTGAAAGATCTCCTTTCGGCCACAAGTAGACAACAAGGAACAGGGGATTCGGCACCGAAGATGCTTTCAAGTCCACTTCTTGGTTTTGGTTTTTGGACTTATCAGGTCGAATGATCTCCTTTCGGCCCAGGAGCTCTGTTTTTTCCCCAAACCATCTGTTCCACTTCCCCGATCGAGTCTAAGTAACGGGAAAACAGAGGAGAGGCGAAAACAGAGTATATATAAACCACCTCTCTGGATCTCTCTTCTTCACTCTCTCACTCTCCTATCTATCCAAAAACATATTCATGAACATAGTAAAACTATTAGAAGAAGAAGAAGAAACACCACTGCCAAAAATGCTTTCTCCTCCCCGCTCCCATCATACACCAAAAACAGTGGATACTCTGTTTTCTTCAGCCTCCCTGCATCTGCAGAGGCAAAAAACCCGCATTGACAACTTTTTCAGGGACCAGAACCCAGATACCCAGCCAGAGCAAGATTTTTCCATTGCAGATATAATTAGGTTTGCCGCAGAAAAGTTCATAGATTCTACTACGGAACCCACCGACCCACCATCCGGAAACTCCGACGACGACGACGACGACGATGAGGTGGCCAACGACGTCAAACTCATACACCAACTTCTGCGTGCAGCCAATGAATTGGATCACAAGCAGTACGAGCAAGCGACCCACTTCCTAAACCTCTGTGATTTCTCGTCATCCAAGACAGGGAATCTCGCCCAGCGAATCACCCACTACTTCGTCCATGCTCTTCGCGAAAAGCTCCGTAAGGAAACCGGCAGCGGAACCCACCCGATAGCCGATCTCATGAACCGTTTCCAACGATTGAACGTCGAGGAAACAATTACTGCTATATCCCCTATAGTCGCGGTCTTGTACGAGAAAATCCCCTTCTTCCAAGTCGGACAGCTAGCCGGAGTTCAAGCAATCGTGGAAAGCGTAGAGAAGGCCAAGAGAATTCACATAATCGACCTCAGAATCAGAAACGGGATGCAATGGACGGCCCTGATGCAGGCTTTATCCACCGCCTCCAAAGGAAAACGACGCCGTCGGCGTGCACCGGAGATTCTGAAAATCACAGCCATCGTCACCATTTCGGAAAATTTGGTCCGGGGAACAGGGGAAAGGCTGGCAAAGTTCGCCGAGTCGATGGAGATACCCTTCGAATTTAACACCATAGTGGTATCAAGCTTCACCGAACTCGACGAGGCGCAATTCGACCTGGATCCCAGAGAAACCGTGGCTGTTTTCGGCGAGTACGCATTGCAGGGTCTGGTTTCGGATCCGAACGAATTGGAGGCACTGATGGAAGTTCTGAAGAAAATCAGCCCTAGCATAATGGTGGTGCTTGAATCCGAGGTGAACCTCAATTCCTCCAACTTCGCTCGCCGGTTCGTCGAAATGCTGTTCCACTATGGGGCATACTTCGACTGTCTCGATGCTTGCTTGGATTCATCGTGCGATGATGGTGGCGGCGGGACTGGGGAGAGGGGCTTGATTGAGTCGATGTTCTTGAACAAGATTACGGAGCTTTTGGTGAAGGAAGGGGAAGAAATGCCGAGGGTGGTGACGGTTGATGTGTGGAGGAAGTTCTTTGGCCAGTTCTCGGTGTGGGAAGTGGGGTTGAGCTCGTCGGCGATGGAGACTGTGAATCTGTTGCTGGGGAGGTTTGTGAAGGGCAAGTGGTGTACGTTGGATATGGATGGGAGGTGTTTGATTGTTGGATGGAAAGGGACTCCCATTTTCTCGCTTTCTACTTGGAAGTTCCTCCATTGAAACTGGCCCAATGATGAATCGACTTGTAAGATACAACAACTCTGTTTTATTATGTGACATTGAGTAATTTACTAATTTTATTACTAGTCATGGCCCGGCCAGTTGGCCGGATTCAATTGTCAATACGGAAATAACAGTAGTAATATGTATTCGAGTTATGCATTAGAGCATCCACATTGGTATTGCATTCTCATTTGTAAAATGACATGACATGGGTGTTTGCAATTGCAAAACCAATTGCATTGATGTGACTACCAATTGCATATTTGCAAGATTGCAACAAATGCAATTCCATATGCAAGTAAAAAAAGTCTAAAAAAAAGGGGAATTTTTATTTTAGATTATTTTGTTTTCTCTTTTGCTTAATTTTCTATAATTTAAACATAATATTTAATTATATTTGCAATTGCAAGTTAATTGCATCGATGTAGGTGAATGAAACAAATGTGATATGGATTACAAAAAAGTGAATTGACAATAAAAAAAGACAAATGCAATTTCTTTTGCAATTGTATTGATGGAGATGCTCTTAGTATAAGAACATCTAAGTTCTTCAAATACTCTAAACTTTAAAATCGGTTGGGAGAATAAGAGAATCCAAATTTTAAAATAGTTCAATAATTCAAAATCATCGTATCATACTGTTTTCCCACATTTTAACTACTAATTGACTAAAATCATTTATGGAAATGAAAGAAAAATCTCATGCAAGGAAACGGAATCCTTAAGACAAATTAAAATGACCCTTCTAATACTCCTCATCGTAAGAGATTAGTGCAAGTTTCCTTTTTGGCTTTTTTGAATTTCCTCCGACATGTGCAACAACCTCATTGTCACGATTAATAACGTCTTTAACTCCATTAGCGATATATTTATCTCCCACTATCAGTTGACTTTTCTTTCTTCTCTTGCATTTCAGTTATCTCTTCAGTGTTTTCCTTCATAAAAATTTGATGGTAAAATATATTTCCGAATGCAAATCATCTTTTTCATTGTAGTAGAATTTACCTCGTCCAAGTTACAAATAATATTCTGAATTTGTTCTTTCTACCCATCACCAGTCTTTACATCTTCCTCATAAACAATGTCTTTCTTCTTCTGAATATCATCATCATCATCATCTGTAGCACCATATCGATCCAATACCTCCACCATTGCAGACTCACTTGTTGGATTAGCGATGTTGTAATCAATGCAGTCAAAATCGGGATTTTGATCGTAAAATCGTAGGATTTTAGGATTTTACTTAGGGATTCCGATCCTGATTTTACTATAAAATCGGTGGACCTTAAAATCGTTCAAAATCGGGATTAAAATCGTCAAAATCGTAAAATCGTACCAAAATCGGGATTTTGATCCTATGTGAACAAAATAGGGAGCTTGAGCCAATTCAAAAGAAGCATAATTGTTTCGCTGGAAAGGGCAATGACGGGATCTTCTCATATATTTTTCCTATTAAAAGAACATTTGAAAAAAACTAATTAGGGTTCGGTCAACCCCTTTCCTTTCTCCTTGTTTAACGCATCGGTAAAACAATTGTCGAATATTGTAAGTATGTAAGAATTAACATCATTATTAATAAATTATTTGATTAATGAATATATTTGTACCAAACCAATGACATTAATTATTTTATTGGAGTTCACCTATTCTTAGTTTTAAATCATGCTTAATTAGTAGACGATGTCGGAATAATACTTTGAGTTAAAATACCTAGACACAACATGAAAAACAAGAGTCAAACCCCTTGAACTCTATCCCTTCCTCATAAATTATTTTGAGTTAAGCATTAAATAACAATTAAAATGATGATTTTGGAATATTAACCTTGAAAATTATCACTTTAAATGATATAAGTCTTAGTGTTATTAATTATTTACCTTATTAATATTATTATATGTTTATTTCTATAGGGTACTTAAAATCCTACGATTCTACGATTCGATTTTACGATTCCGATTTTACCCCAGTTTTCGCTTTTAGGTAAAATCCCGATTTTGACTGCTTTTGTTGTAATATGTGAGCTTAATGTCGAACTCGACGTCATTCTCTCAATTTATAGATGAGCAGGTGGCGGTCCTCTAACTTTATCATTGTCTTGGAATAGCCTTTCAGCCGACATTCCAAAAATTTGAGCTCCCACTTTACCCATGACAACAGTGCCAACATCTCCTGTTTTGTCCGCAACTCGAAGGTTAACCCTAAATATGTATAATGATGGTAATAACATAAAAACAATGTTTGAAGTACATGTCATTTTTTAGGTTGTAAATGTAAAGCTCAATATTATTCAATCAATAATACAAAAATAGTCTCATAAGGTATGATAGGTGCGTAGAAGAAAAACATAGTCTCATATCCCTTTTTTAATCTCAACAAATGCCAATCTATTGGAATCTCTTTATTTTAACCATATCCAATTTAATAGTTTAATATGTATGTAAGCTTTTCGTTGGTATTAGTACCCTGCATTGCTAATTATTAAGGGAAATGTTCTTTTTTATGCATTAGTAGTATAATCTTTGAATTCTAAAAAAACTATATAAAATATGCTTTGGGAAGTTATATATACAATCACTTGGCATGTTAATAATATTTGCATTATCTTGATGTTTTCGTTTTTAATTCGTACTTTTCCGGTGAGTCTAGTAGTTGTCAGTAAATTTGAATACTGAATAAGCTGACCACAACATATGCAGAATGATAAATTTTAGAAGCTAATGTTTGTGGTTGTACATGCATAAAATTGAAGCAAGTTTGAATTGAGAATAGTAATTTGAACCCGAAAGGAATTTTCTTTGCTTGCACTTCTTGTCAATCTCATCATGTTTGATGAACAAAACTTGTAAGCTGGTATAGCTGAAATATCGTTGCATGTTTCTGCCTTGGTGTTTGACTGAAACTTGATGACCAATTTGTTTGTAATTTGCAGGTAATCTCCCGTTGTCATATTGATCTTAAAGTTCTTAATAGTGTAGACTCTCTGGTCACGAAATAGTGGTTGAAAGTCCTTGATTTGACATTTGGAAATTTGCACCCAAATATCATTACTGATTACCTTGTAGAAGTAAAACAAACATATTAATATAAATTTTAACTTTGGTGATAAAGTTTGAGTTTGTGTGTTTTAGTTAGTTTACTTTATGTCAATAACTATCATATCGAGACGAAGAATAGCATATGTTTTGTGATTAATTGACACCCACTTCCTTGAAACTCAACATTGGATAGTCATGTTCCTCTTTAATTTGAATTGTCAGACCGGAGATAAGTTGGGGTTGCATGTTGACTAACCTTGCATTAAAATATCAGCCAAACAATAATTTAGTTTCACAATTATATCAAGTTAACTCTCAGAATATGTGCTTAGCACAATGTAGGAAGTGTGTAATTAAATAAGGGTTAACTCTTTCTAAAATAAGAATTTCAACATATATAATTACCGCTATTGCCTTCGTAGTAAAACTTGGAAAGTAAGTTTAGAAGTAGGATTGAAGAATTGATTAAAAGAATTGCAATTTAATCACTTTTTTGTATTCCTATTAAATTAAGTAATTTCACTATTGCTATGCCATATAAATTTTGGAATAAACAGATGATATAATATTTGTTTTTTATAGATTTAATTTAGTCTTCAAAGATTCTCTTAATAATTTTTTAATTTGTTTTTATATATAATCTTCATATTTCGATGGGTTTGAGCCTTGGGGTTCGGACATGCACGTAACTTATTGAAGTAGGATTATAGTTGGAGTATAAGATAATAATGAAAGGGATGAATTTGGAGGAAAGTGGGGGAGCAGATTTATTTATTTTATTTTTTGGTGAAAGAGATGTGATAATATTAATAGCATCAACATCATTAATTGCTATTTGTATATGATATAGTTGTCATGTCACTTAGCATTCGTATTTTATTTAAACAGGAATATGAATTGTAAGTAAATTGTCTTGAAATATATTTTATATATGGTTAAATTCAGTTTGATGTTAATAGGTTTTCACATTATTGTGTATTTTATTAAACTGAGATTAACCGACAAAAACCAGTTGTACCACCGGTCGAACCATATCATCACTTGCTAAACCGGTCGAACCAACTGTATAAACATGTTTGACAACCTTATTATATGAGCATTATATTAGTAATTTAGTATTATATGTTATTATATCCTCTTAGATATGATAATCCTATAGTAGATGATATTTTATGTAAAATTGTAATACATAATAATTATTTATGACAACGAACAATATTAAATAATGTACTTTAGATGTGTAGAGAGAACACGGTAAAAAAAAAGTGCAGTGATAATTACATGAGAATTGCAATGCAGTGAAATTAAACTTCATGATGTACCTTTTTCAAATTTGGCATTTTTTGGTGTTTAAGATTCGGGTTTTAACCCATCCAATCTAACCTAATAAAGCTCATCCGTACCTTTTATATTTCAATGGGCCATGTGAATTAATAAAGCCCATCCGTCTTACGCTGCTCTCAATGGCCTACGCGGATTAAAAAAAATTGGACGTGAAGGCCCCTCCGTTGTATGCGCAGGAGGCAGGAAATTGGTGATTGATAGGGTTCTGGAGGAGAACCTCCATATAGTATTTGTTTAGATTAGATGCAACTAGATAAGTGGCTCGTGATTTGGTTTACCAAAAAAATGTCTGTATTACGATATTATATATCTAGTTTACCATAATTGGATTCCCTGCGGTCAACTCTAATTTTTTTGGGGTTGGCCAAGGTGAGGGTTTCAACCTTTTTCTTGTTGACCGCCGACAAAAGTAAGGATTAAAATATCGTACAGTATTGACGGTCCGACCGGAAAAAAATCTTTTACTGAGTCTAAATCGGTAGGTTGTTATTAGTGGTTTGAAATTGTTATACAATGGTTAAACCATATCGTTAACTTTTTCGGTAACACCCAATTTCAACATGATTTCTTTTTCCCCTGTAGTCAACTATAATTGTGTAATACAAATACATTACGTAAAACTTATTATTAGCTACAATGTACATCATCTCACCAATTTGTATTACGCAAATGTTCTGTAAGATAATATAACTTTTTCATATTAGTTTAATTGAATGTGATTTTTTGCATAACTTGCTTGATTTTATCAATACACTATATATTACGAAAGATTTCTGCAACGTTCTATAACAATTGCGTAAATTAAAAATTCATACGTAAAAGCTTATCAAGGGATAATTATTCCTTAAATTAATTGACCAAGATATATTCAATAAGTCTTTTGTAGCCATAAGTTCTTTTTCCCATGTAGTCAACCATATTTGCGTAATACATTTACATTACGTTAGAATTTATTATTTGCTACTCTAATCAAATGTAATACTTTAAATAACTTACTTAATTTTATCATTAGACCAAATATTACGAAAGATTTACGTAACGTTGATAATAATTATATAAATTAAAAATACATACGTAAAAACTTACAGAGAGATAGTTATTCTTTATGTATCAATTGAACAAAGTTTATCAAATAAGTCTTTCGTAGCCATAAGTTCCTTTTCCCCTATAGCCAACTATATTTGTGTAATACAAATACATTAAGTACAACTTATAGAGCTACAATATTTATCACCTCATTCGCATTACGCAAAAGTCCTGTGTGGCTGGGATACTACTGAAATCTGGGATTCTAGTCCCCCTATCTTCATTGTAAACCATCTTATTTCTGATTCCTATATTTCTTCTCACTAATAAAATAAAAAAGGATCTTTCATCCTTTATTATTTCATAAAAGCATATTAAAATAGCTTTATTTAAAAAAAAGAGTAGAGAGAGAGTGTGATTCCGGTGACTGAGGGTTTTCGTGCTTTCTCGTTGTCGACTCTGGCATCTGCGCCAGAGCAGCTCTTTTCCCCCTCCTTTTCTGTTCTTATGTGTGAGACGAGTGTTGCGGTATCTGTTCCGGCTTCAGAGTGCTGAATGGTGATTCTCGGGGGATTCCTTCGAAACCCTGGGCGTCGCTATTTGGGATCTCTGAGGCCAACCGCCTTACACATATCCCGCCAGAGGTTGTCAATGGAGGATTGAGGATGCCTAAAACTATTCGAGAGGCAGGAGCGGCTCGATGGAAGCACAGTCTCGTGGGGCAATTTCTTCAGGATCCGCCTGTGTTGTATGTTCTGCGTCGCTGGGTCAACAAACTTTGGGGGTAGGGATGGCAATGGGTCGAGTTGGGTTGGATTTTGCCAAACCCAAACCCATGGGTTTATCTTTGAAAAAAAACCAGGGTAAAACCCAACCCAACCCGTTGGGTATCCGCGGGTTCATGGGTACCCACGGGTTTTGTCGTAAAAAATTTACAATTACAAGTTCTTATCAAAATTAAAGTCAAATATCAATCTCTCAATACAAATTATCCATATATAAAACACCATTCTAGAAAATTCAAGCAAATCACAAATTAACTATACAAATAGTTCAACGCCAATCTAGAAAACGCAAGAAAATTGAAGCAAATCACAAACAAATTATCCATAAATAACATGTTTAATTGAAAGCTTCTTTCTTTCAATTAAGTTTCTTTACTCTCCACTCCATAACATCAACTTCATTCTACACAATTAAAAAGAAAAAATTAGACATGTCTCCACAAATATAAATAAGATTAGTTGTTTAGAATATTAAATATACCGAAAAAATTAATTATATGGATGAGCGGGTACCCACGGGCCGGGTTTACCTAAACCCAAACCCAACCCAGTGAATAGTGAACGGGTTTAAACCCAAACCCGGCCCAAAACCCGTCAACACGGATTTTACCCGCGTTGACCGGGTTGGGTCGGGTGGGTACCCATGGGTTCGGGTTTTGTTGCCATCCCTATTTGGGGGCGCGATGGTCTGGTTAGGGTTTCGTTGCTCTATTATAAGATGTTGCTAATTCAACTACCTAATCAAAAGGTTTTTTAGTGGATTCTTGAGAACGGTTCGTGGTTTTGGTTTAACAACTTACTTTATCTTCGACCTTGGGTTCCTGTTATTAGTTTTGAGGATTTGGGAAGGAAGGCTATGTCGATTTGGGTGAATTTACAATGATTTTCAGGGGTTGAGCAGAATAGCGAGTTGGATTGGGGTTCCGCTGGGTATGGATCATACTACTCGAATGGGGGATAGATATGGGTTTGCCAAAGTTCTGGTAGAGCTTACAGTTGAGAGTGAGTGTCCTGATCATGTTCTTCTGTGGCCTTATGATGATTCCTCCATTCGTATTGGGATCACCTACTGTAATTTGCCCTCAATATGCCATGTATGTCATCTCTTTGGGATTACTGGTTCATGTGCTGAGCATCAGAGTAAGCAATGGGTGGCTAAACAAGTGCATAATGAGAAGGTAATTAGTGTTCAGGGGCAAGATGCTACGACTGCTTTAGTGAATCAGGATGTGAATGGGGATCAACAGGTGGAGAGTGGTAAGGGTAAGGAGGTGGTGATATATGATGATGATCCTCAGTTGATGGCCATCTTTACTACTCCAGTTTCGATGGGAGGGGGCAAAGTTGCTCCACGGAACTTGGAAAAATCTTTCCAGGAGGTGGCTACTTCCTCTTCACCCAAGTTACCTTCTGAAGATGAATTTCAGAGAGTGGTCAACGGGGCTCAGCCTCGAGTCTGGCTATCTCAAGACAATTCCAAAGACATTCAGGTTTCTAACTCATCTTTCAGTTTTTTGGGGAAACTTGGTGACAGGGAAGCAAGTAAGAAGGTGCATGATGCTCCAAAGAAAAAGGAGGTAAAGAAGGATATGAAGAAGGGTGGGGGGAAACCCCCAACTTTGAAATGATTATTCTGTTCTAGAATATAAGGGGGTTTAATAAAACCTTCACAGAGGGACTTGATGCAAGTCCTACGTAGGAATAAAGTAGATGTAGTTGCAGTTCTTGAGACCAGGGTTACGGCTAATAAAGCTGAGGAGGCAGTAGAGGAGGTTTTCGCAGGTTGGGAGAAATGTCTCAAATGTTTTGATTCAAAATTGGGGTGGGTCTGGTTGTTTTGGGACCCTGCCATTAAGCTTCGGGTTCTCAAACCAAGAAAGAATTTTATTCATTGTTTGGTTGAAGATCTTAACAAGGATAGTTTCTTTTTAACTACTGTTTATGCTTCAAATGAAGAGGTTGAGCGGCAATATACTTATAGGGAGATTGCACAGTTAAAGGTTGTTGGACATCCTTGGATAGTTGGTGGTGACTTTAATACTGTTCAGGATCCTCATGAGACGTCTAATTAGAGGTCATTTACTTCGAGCATGAAGGACTTTAATCAATGGATTGAGGAGATAGAATTGGTGGACTATAGAACGACGGGGCCTCAGTTCACATGGACTAATCGGCAAGCTCATCATCCTATTGCTAGGAAGCTTAACAGTAGTCTTGTTAATTTGGATTGGATTGAGCACTTTAAATATTGTGCTATGGAGGCTCTCCCTGCGCAGTTTTTGGACCATTGTGGGGTGCAGGTTTGTACGGTAGCCTCTGTTAAGTCTCTGCCCAAACCCTTCAAATATTTCGAGTTTTGGGCAGAGCACCCACTCTTTATGGATATAGTTGAGGAAGCTTGGAGTATTGAGGTTTCAAGGACGCCCTTGCAAATTATTCAGAGTAAATTGGGTAGGCTCAAGCAGGCTTTAAAGAAATCTAACAAGGAAGTCTATGGTAACCTTCAGGATCAAGTTAAAGAGGCTGAGGGTGAGTTGCTGAGAGTCCAAACCAAAGCATTCTCAGATCCTACTGCAGAACACTTTGAAGCTGTTACACTTGCAAAGGATCGTTATGATCATATATCTTCGGCTTATGAAAGTTTCTGTTGGCAGAAATCCAGGGTATCTTGGTTAACAGTTGGGGACCAGAGTTCAAATTTCTTTCATTAGACTGTAAAAATTCATAATTCCAAGCGAGCTATTAGGAAATTGGTCAAAGAAGCAGGAGAGGAGATCTTTCAATCTGACCATATTATTGAGGAAGTTCTTGGGTTCTATAAGAAACTGCTGGGAGAGGCTAACATGGAAATTAATCCTAGTAAGGAGGAGTGGAGCAGCTGGTTCGTCATCATATCCCTGGCCCTGAATGTGACCTTCTTATCAAAGAAGTCACAGCAGAAGAGATAAGGAGTGTGGTTTTTAGCAGGAATTCCCAGAAAGCTCCAGGGCCGGATGGTTTTTCTGTTGGATTCTACAAAAAGACATGGCCAATTATTGGGGATGATGTAATCAGAGGGATCCTATTCTTCTTTCATACAGGTAATTTTTCTAGTGGAGTAAATGCCATTGTTGCTTTGCTTCCCAAAGTTTCTAATGCTAATACTTTGAAGAATTTTCGGCCTATTTCGTGTGTGAATCTTCTCTATAAAATAGTGGCTAAGATTCTTGCTAGGCGCATTAGTAAGGTTATGCCTCTGATTATTAGTAATACTCAATCACCCTTTGTTAGAGGAAGAAGCATAATGGATAACATTTTACTGGCTCAGGAGTTGGTTAGTGGGTATAATAGAATCAATTTGTCTTCTCGTTGTGCAATAAATATAGATATCATGAAGGCATTTTATTCTGTTAGTTGGAAGTACTTGTTTCTTATGATGCATGTCATGGGATTCCCTGAGAGGTTTATGAAGTGGATTAAGGCTTGTCTACAAACTGCCCATTACAGTTTCAATATCAATGGCAGTTTATGTTGTTTCTTTAGAGCTAGGACAGTAGTCAGGCAAGGTGATCCATTATCACCGTACTTGTTTACCATTGCCATGGAAGGCCTATCGACCATGTTGATGTCTTCAAGTCAATCTGGAATGATTCCTTTCCATCCTCAGTGCCAGAGAATTTATATAAACCACATGTGCTTTGCTAATGACATACTGGTGTTTACTACTGGTTCGGCTCAAGCGATCCTTCAGGTTAAAGAAGTTCTGCACAATTTCCATCAGCTGTCTGGGCTTAAGAGCAATTCTTCAAAGTGTGAAATTTATTTTGGAGGGGAAGACATCAAATACAAAAGTAATGCTTTGTTTCTCTCTGGTCTTAAGGAAGGTGAGTTACCAGTCAGATATTTGGGGTTGCCTTTGATGTCTGGTAAACTATCTTCCACAGAGGTCGACATTCTAGTAGACAAGATTAATAAGCGGATTAAATCATGGAGAACCAAGAAATTAACCTATGCTTGAAGGCTGCAGCTAATCAACTCAGTGTTACTTGGAGTGGTCCAATACTGGATGCAGCTTTTTGCGCTCCCCAAGAAAGCATTGAAGCGGATTCAACAGGTATGCTCTCAATTTCTTTGGCATGGGAATGATGCTGGGAGAGCTAAGGTGGCGTGGGACTTTGTGGCTTTACCTAGAAAAGAGGGTGGACTTGGGGTTAAGGACATGTTGGCATAGAATCAGGCTTGTTCCATTCGCATGCTCTGGCTGTTCCTGATGAAGGCTGGAGCTCTGTGGGTTGCATGGATGTATGAGTACAAGTGTAGGCAGGGAGACCTTTGGTCGTTAAAAGTACAGTATAGTAGTTCATGGACTTGGAGAAGGCTGCTCAAATTGCGAGGCACCATTCTCCCATGGATACAACAACAAAATGGCATCTTTTACTAGGATTCACATGAGATGACGGTTTATTCAGTTTGCAGAGTGTGGGAAACATTGCGCAGGAAAGCTCCAGTTGTCTCATGACATAAACTTGTATGGAGCAGATATTGTCCCCCGAGATATAGCTTGATCTCTTGGTTGTTAATAGGAATGCCACTACCACCAGGGACAAACTTTTGCAATGGGGTAAAATCAGGATGCTTCCTGTCCTCTTTGTGATGTAGATGTTGAAAGTCGTGAGCACTTATTTCTCCGCTGCAATTATTCCCATAGACTGTCTAAGCTACTGCATTTTCCTTTTTTGAGGTTTCAGGGCTGGGACACAATGGTGCAGACGCTTACTATAGAATTACGCAGGGACTCTCATTCTGGCCAATGGCATGCTCTCAATTGGTGTCTCACAGTGTCCTTTATTTGGAAGGAAAGATGCATAGTGATTCATGGTACCCCTGCCGCGATCCTGAGTCTGTTGCTGACCTAATTAGGGCGGATCTGATGTTCATATCTTGTGGAAACAGAGGCATTCGAGATGCACTTACACACCTTTGTTACTTATAGGTTTTTGTTTGAGCTTTGTAATTAGTTTATTATATAGTGAGTGTTAGTGAGTAGTGAATGTTCGTGAGATGCTCACGTGGGATCCTTTCTTTTAGGTTTCCACTTCGTTGTATCGATTTTCTTTTCTGGCAATAAAAGCAACTGATTCAACGGAAAAAAGGATCTTTCGTCAAAAAATAAAGCTTATAGAGATATAATTATTCCTTATATTATTTAAATATCATGTATTAAATATATCTTTTGGAATGGGTAAGACACTATGTAAAACTTTTGGAGGGATAATAATTTTTATGTATCAATTAAATAAATATATACATAAATCTTTCGTTATATAAGTTTGAATTAAATTACTAGAATTTAACTAAACTATTAATCACATCATTAATTTGCATTAACCACAAATATTGGAAGGTAAGTTAATTTTACATAACAATTTAATCATAGATAATATTATTCATAACTTATGGAAGTATCTTACCCAAACTATTTTTTTATAGAATTACCCAAACTATTTTTGAAATATATGATTTCAACTAAATTATTAAATCAACTATTGTAATTTAAAATAGAATTAGTTTCTCAGCGTAGCAGGTAAAAAACAAACTAGTTATTCAGAAGTGAATAACACTTTTTTTAAATAAATGTGGATGTTATTTGAGAACAAAAATAAACTTTTCAATAATCATTTATTTTTGGGATACGAATATAGTTTTAAATCAAATAGTTTTTTTCAAACTTTTGGACAAACATTACAAAATCAATAATAACGAAATCAAACATTGTTGGTTGTCCAATCTCTACTAAATCAAAGCTATTTAATTAACATATAGTTAGGTGCTAAGTCATTCTGGGTGTGTAAACTTTTATATGTAATGACCTTTCAACGAACTTACTATAATCGACTTGGCCAGAACACAACTTACTAATGAAGTAGAACATGAAGTTCTCTCATGAGGTTGCGTGTTTTGTGACCAGGCTAATTTAGCTACCTTGGTTGTGTGTCCATTGGGGAAGGAGAATTGTCTGCGACTATGACAGACACAGATGAGTGGTTGTACTGTTGTAGGGCGGGCGTCGTTGACGAAAGATGGCTATGGTGAGGTGACGATGGCAAGGTCGAAGAGGAGGCCAAAGAGCATAGGAGAGAAGATAGGGATGGGTAGAGGGGAGAGTGGGGAGAAGAAGAGGTCGGTGCAGATCGGGAAGGAGAATCAGAAATTGGTGGGGGTCTCAAGGGGAAGGAGAAGTGTCTTTGGGAAGGACCGGAGATTCTATTTGAGGAGATGAGGTGGAAGACTAGTGTTGGTGGTGTGATGAAGTGGGTAGAAGGGCAATGGTTGGAAGAAAAAAATAGTGAGAGATTTAGAAATAGCTTAGTGGAGTCGGCTATTTCGATATCCCCCACTTGTAGGATTTGGAAATTCCTCATGGTCAAAACCTCTCATTTCCTAGCCTTCTCAAACATATGGATGTGATAAAAACGGGGAAGATTAGAGATTACGGCAAAATCTTGCACTACAATTCCCGTTATCCAAACGGCCTCTTAATGCATTATGGTTTATGGACTTTTGTACACCCATCTTTTAATTAAATAAAAAAACCAGTTAGAAGTGAAGGTGTGTTTGGAAAAAATTTATAAACGTTATAAAATAATTATTTTTTGTGACTTGTTGACTTATTTAAGTTATTTGCCAAAATGATTAGACTCTCTAGGCGGTCATATTTTCCGTGAATATCAACAATTGTAATTCTTTATAGATAGTGGACTTATCTTCGATGCGGTTTCTCGAGTCCTCAATTAATGATAACGCGCGATCTTTTTATGAATGAGTGAAATTTTATTGCAGTGACACTAAATATGTGTCAATAAAATGATAACCGTACGAGAATCGAAAGAAACTTACAGAAAACAATAGCAAGAAGCCAAGAAGCAGTCTCAATCTCAACCTTTTCTGCAGAGTATCAAGAGGGGGTGGAAAACAATAGGTGTATGTGACGATGAATTGTATTATGAACAAAATTGCAATTACAAACATCCTGAAAAATGGTTGTGATCTGCTGCAACTAAAATTCCTAAAATGTTCTAGCATTTCCTTCAACCCATGGTCACGCCTGCTGTAGAGTTAGCAATTTCTTTCATTTCGTAGCTTGCTTGGCTTAATTAATGTTTGTAATGTTACTGTCTGAATTTTGTGATTCTCTTCTCTCGACATTTCTCGGGGGAGAAACCACTGAAACCATCAATTCCCCCCTAACAAATCAGACTACAAGAATTATCTACAAAAAAAAAAAAAAATTGTCATCAATTATGTGTTGTTGACAAACTTGAACGCAGCAGAGCAGAAACAATTATCCGGGTTCCACCATTGATGAATCCCATGAGCCTTCTTGAAGCTCGCAAGATTACTCGAATTCACAGTCAAGTACGCCGACGGCACCAAATGCAGCGGCTCCGAATAGCTCCCCGACAGCAACCCGGCAACCGAATTGCTCAGCGCAATCCTCTCAATCTTCCCTGCGCCTCTCTCTTCCATCCTCCTCCGATGCTCGAAATAGCCAATGTAACCAGCACAGATGTGATCGCTCGGATTCAAGAACATGTACGGCATCCACGTGGCGAGCACGGCGAACTCGGACTCCTTCCGGGTCTTCCGGTCCTGGGTCTCGGTCGTGGCGGCGAGCCCGGCCTTGACCACCCCGCTCGTGAACCGGATCCCCTGCTTCAGGGTCTTGTTGTTGATCCGCTCGATCGGCGCCGACAGGAACGGCGGGTTGAACAGGTACGTCTCGATGAACGTCCCTCCTTTCGCCAGCTTCTTCCCCGCCAGGATCGCGATGGCGGAGCCCAGCGAGTGTCCCGCGAGCCAGAGGTTGTCGGAGCCGACGATGGCGATCAGGTCGTGGACCGCCTGGACGGCGACGCGGAACCGGGAGCTCTTGTGGAGCTTGTGGCGGATGCAGAGGAGGTCGAGCTCGATGTCGCGGGAGATGGAGTCGCGCTTGTTTAGTGTCCCGCGGAAGGCGATGGTGTAGATCGGGGCGTGCTGGTGGAAGCCTGGAGGGACTAGAGCGCCGGAGATTTGACGATTCTTGTTACCGCCGTCTGGAGGAGGATCGGGGATGGTTGTAGCAGGGTTTGTTGTGGATTTTTTGTATTCAAAAATGGCGCCGAAGATGGACTTGTCGTTGTCGTCGAGGAGGAGGTTGACGAGCTGGAAGTCGAAGAATGTCCACCATGGTGTGGCTTGTGCTTCGGGGCCGTACCTCTTCTGCTGGCGGTCTCTTTCCAGGACGCACACTCCCTGGACAAGCGACGCGGCCACCGATCTTCGGTGGTCGAGATTGGTCCTGCAAACTCCGGGACATGGCAGACGTTCAAGATTATTCCTGTGATGTTGAAGATTATGGTAGGGATTCAGGGAGGGGAAATTAATCGTAAGGGTTTTTGTTACCAGTCGATTTGGGTGAGATGCAGGGGTCCGGAGATGTCGAAAACCTCTCTTTTTGATAGGACGGATGATGGTTCCTCTTTGTTCCCTTCCTCTTTCCCTCCCATGTTAGCTCTCTGCAAAGGGAATCTGATGAACACCAATGAAAGTGAATGTGTGATGATAAATTCCAGCAATTGCAGAGGGTTTCTGATGAAATCTGGAAAATGCAATATCCAGGAACAGGGGGGTTTTTTTTTTTTGAATTCCAGGCTGATAACCAGAACCCAGAGGAGGAATTTCATAATCCTTCTGCCGATTGAACAAAGAAATGAAATTGTTCATGCAATTTCCTGATAATGGCAGAACAAAAGGTTGCAAATGAAACAGAGGATAGATAACATTGAGGATGAAGAAAAAAAGCTTTTTCCTACCTGTCACCTGATACGAAGAAATTCTGTTCTTGAAATCCAAACCCAGAGGCCGACGATTGTCTGCAAATTACCTGAAGCCATCGACCATGTTTCGATTTGTCTTTCCTGCCTTAGGAGAGTGCTTTCGTTTCCTGCCCCGGTGCAATGGAAAATTCCTTCACAGCTTCAATGGATTCCGGGGGTTTATTCGTTAAGAATTGTTTGATTCAAAAAGGTTATGATAATGTCGGATCTTCTTTGATTATTTCCACGGATTTAGATGATAACGAAAATTTGTGAGAAAACCCCAATGGAATAATTCGGAGCCAGAGCCGAAACAAAGAGGATCAGGTTACAGGCTGAGGCAGGGCAAATTGTAAACACCGAAAGGAGGTTACAAAAACAAGGCAAATCGAAAGCGGAGAAATCGATCGGTCCGAATTCTAATGGAGGTGGGAGAGAATGGAGAATTCCTCTATATATATATATGGCTGGGGCGGAGAATTGGTAAATAAAGGTCCACACGGCCGGACGATGACTGACAGGAGTTAATTACTGAAAACAGGGGAATGGAAATGGCGGCGGTGACCGCAGCAAACGGGAAAAGCAACGGCGGAGCGAAATCAGCAGACTTCACGGCGGTGGAAATTGGGGAGGCGTTGAGCCCAACTGCCAGCTTGTTCCACTCCCCCAAGCTCAACTGCTGCATAATTGCAGTGTTGGGCAGCAAGACCGCCATCGATCCCGCCGTCGTCAAGTCCGGTCTCGAACGCACTTTGATCAGACACCCTCGTTTCTCCAGCAGATTGGTAGTCGACGATCATGGATGCAGAGGAAGGAAACTGAGATGGGAGAAGACCATGGTGGAACTCGACGATCACATCATAATCCCGAATTTAGACGACGACGATGGCGACGGCGAGATCTTCACAACCTCCCCTGACTCCGCCGTCGAAGACTACATTTCCCGCCTCTCCACGTTCCCGATGGACGTCACCAAGCCGCTCTGGGAGCTCCACATCCTCAACGTGAAGACGCGCGACGCGGAGTCGCTGTTCGTCTTCAAGATCCACCACTCCATCGGCGATGGCGCCTCGTTGATCTCTCTGCTCCTCGCCTGTGCGAGGAAATCCTCTGACCCTAATGCTCTGCCTTCAGTTCCGGTGAAGAACCGGCGGGCGAGGAGGCAGGGCGTGGTGTCGGCTAGTGGTTTCTGTTGGTCTCTGGTTTGATTGATTTGGGCGGTAGTTCGATTGGTTTGGAATACTCTGGTGGATGTGTTGCTGGTGAATGCGACAGTGTTGTTCTTGAGAGATACGAGGACTCCGATCAAAGGTCCGGCGACAGGGGAGGGGCGGAATGGGAAGCGGTTTGTGCATCGGACGGTTAGTTTGGGTGATATTAAGATGGTCAAGAATGCTATGAATATGGTAAGTTAAAACTTAATCCCTTGTTTAATCCTTTGTCAATTGAAGGGTTGGAGTCGTCGGATCAAGCGCGCACCCCACATCCACGGCCTATCTAATGAGCGTGGGGCTTTTAGCGTTTGATCTGACGACTCTGAACCTTGTAAGCACGTTCTCACAAAACGACTATCAACAATTCAACATCATAGGTAGATTATTCCCACATTGCCTTTGTTTACATGTCCACATTACATTTCTTAATTTCGAATACATGTCATCTGTCAGTATCTCACAACAGTTTGTTAATTTCAAAAGTATAAATTACACATTTCAAACTAACCAACATTGTCAGTTCTTGTATGCACTTATAGTTTAGTGTATGTGTCGTGTCGTAAATGCAACTCATGCATCTTAGTCCTTGTATTCTTGCTATCTACTAAATAATCTTTGCTTATTGTTTGTCCCAAATTAATCATTGTTATTTTTCCAATTTGGTCGTTGAGAACTTAGTAGACCATCAACGATGTCTTACTTGGAGTGACAGAAGCCGGTATCTCTCGATATCTCAACCGAAAATACGGCAAGTTTCCTTTCCTAGTCCTTTATTTTTCTTTTTAGATAATTGTTAGCTTCAATCCTCGAACTTAGAACATGGTACATTGTAACCTCTCACATTATCACTAATCCAACCCCTTGCGCTATCCTTAATCATTTGTCCCTTACAACGATCAGATCTATCGTGCACACAATGACGATTACCTGATCATGAGTTGTCGTAAATCTTATAGGTGAGAACCAAAAGAATGAAGAGAAACAGAGTAATCAGATTCAAAAGAGCTATCTCCCAAGCACAATCCGACTTAGGGCATGCATTATGGTCAACATGAGACCAACGACAGGAATCCAGGATATGGCAAAGTTGATGGCCAAAGGACCAAAGGCGAAATGGGGATGGGGGAATTGGATTGGTAACATGATGATTCCTCTCACCATTGCTCTGCGAGACGATCCATTGGACTACCTTTGGAGTGCCAAGGCCACAATGGATCGAAAGAAGCACTCCTTGGAGCCAATTTTAGAGTTCATAGGAGCTAGAATCCTTCCCATGGTATTTGGAGTCAAGGTAAAATTAAAAGATTTTATTGATATTTGGAATCAATTATCAATATGTGTCGCTCTTGATGGAGAACGACTGACATTTCTCTATAAGTATGTGTAAAATACAGGCAACTGTTGGAATCTTCCACAAGATATTGTCCAACACCACATTGGCCTTCTCTAATGTGGTGGGTCCAGTAGAGGAAATCAGTCTTTACGGGCATCCGATAGCTTACATTGCTCCGAGCGTTTATGGACACCCTCATGTAAGTGCTCCACTAAATACGATGAAATCTACCTACCAAACTTGATGATAGATATACTAGATTTAATAGTTATTTTGTGTCCTTTGTATTTCGTCCTTTTAACGATCATTTTTGTACTTAATGTAACCTCAATTTGTAATTTCGCATAAATCCGTTAAAATGGGTCTTGCTCATTTGTGTCAACAAAACTTTTAATAGAGATTTTCCATACTACCCTTGTCCTATGCATCCACCCATGTGCCACTATGACAAAAGAATGGGATTGATGTGATCTCTCAAGATCCATGATGCAATTGGTTTTTCATTTGAGCAGGCATTGACGATTCACTTCCAGAGCTACTGCAACATGATGACCATTTCAGTTGCAGTTGATCCAGAAGTGATTCCTGATCCGCATGTGCTCTTCGATGAGCTTGAACAATCCCTCATAATCATGAAGGGAGATGTTACACTGAAATTCCCAAAGAAAGGACCAAATGTAGGTTGGAAGGAGATTCTATGAGATAAAGAAAAAATGCCTCTTGAGAGGTTGTTGAATTTTGTATTGTGATTTGCGATTTTGAAGATATTTTTATTACTTGAGATGCTATATTGAACAATCGAATATCGAAATTTAAAATTATTTAATCAAAAGCACAGAAAATCCTAGTTAGAGTATGGAACAAAAAGAGGTTTGACCCAACTGAGCATATTGTTGAAAGGAAGGTTATTTATCTCATTCTTTACCAATGAAGAAAAGCGACAGGTGAATTTGATATAAAATGGTGGTAGTGTGAGATTTTGTACCTATAAAAGCCAAACAAATTGGTCTTCTATAATGAAAGTTTGTTGACCAATTTTGCTTATTTTTGACCGAATTAAAGCCGATTTTGCTAGATTTTAATCGGGTTGAACCAGTTTTACGAATTCTAATGAAGTCCAAACCAAATGAATAACACCCATTTTTTCCACCGATGGACAACCTGGGTCCCTTGCTATCTGAAATCTTATTTAACGCCCTAATTTTTAAAAATTTAACGCCCTAACCTTATCAAAGAGACGATACTACCCCGAATCACTAAAACTGCATCAGCTGCCCCCAATCCCTAATTTCCCTCTGCTACGCTCCTCGCCCTAGCCCTTCTCTGCCGTCGCACGGTCGCCGCCGCAAACTCGTGGGGGAAGAAGGGATTCGACGCCGGGCTCCTCCTCTGTCGTCGCACAGCCGCCGGCACGAACCCTAGTAGGCAGAAGGGATTCGACGCTGCCCACCTCCTTTGCCGCCGCCCACCTCTTCGTCTCCCTCCATCTTCAATCCAACGGCGGACACCACAATCGACCAGCGTTGTACGAATGACCGACGAGAAGACCCAATCCTCTAATCCGCTCTACAGAGGCAATCCTCCCATGGGTGAACGCACAAGAACTCGCGAGCACAGCTTCCATTCCGCTAACCCTTGCTCTGCTCCGCCCGTCGACGACACGGGGGATTTTTCTCCTGTTGGGTTCTTCTCGGTCGAGGAAGGAGCCGGAAGGTCGTCGCCGGCAACTCCCAGGGGGAACAACGACGACTCCCAGGGCGAACGACAGTGACGGAAAAAATCCTAGGGCGAAATTTGATCAGAGTTGGGAATATTTTGAAGGCAAAAATGTCAAATATCTAAGTTAAGGCGACAATTTAAAAAAGTTAGGGCGTAAATTAGTTACTCCCAGCTATTTGTATCCAAGGGCGCAAGCACATACGGAAGCATTTTGTGTACCAATTAACATATAGGCGGTAGATCCCAATTGGACACCATCCGGCTTTGGCCCAATAAGCCAACAATTTGGCAGCAAAGCAGACTGACGAAAAGATTACAAAAGCATTAAGGAAACGACTTCATTGATAATTCAATCCATTCATCCGGTCAACAACAACTAAACAATTCGAAGAGGTAGAAATTAGTCGCGGTTGGTTGCTGGCTTTTGGTTGGAGAAAACAGAAAGAAAATCAAATCCAATATGCCATCCCCTGTTTCAATTTTTCAAAAGGCAACACAAAAAAGCTAAACGTGGGTAAGATACATAATAGCAGAACCCCTGAACCTCCACTAACCATTCCTCTCTCCCGCCAGGCGCCAGTTCCCAAAACCTAGTGAGTAGAGAAGACGGAAGAGCATGGCGGGCGAAATTAGAACAGCAGAAGTGGTGGTGGCGGCAGATATTAAAGCCATCGACAAGGAGAAATCATCATTCACGGGCTACGCGTTGAGCCCAGCAGCCCGTTTGTTCCACTCGCCCAAGTTCAACTGTTACATCGTCGCCATCATGGGCTGCAAGACCAAGATCAACCCCGCCGTCGTCAAGCTCGGACTGGAGCGCACGTTGATCAAACACCCTCGTTTCTCCAGCAAACCGGTGAGAGCCCCCGCTCCCAATTCCCACCAATCCTTCCTCTTTCGTTTTTCCTTTCGATTTTCTTAGATTGACCTTTAATTTGAGTACCCTTTTCTGTGCGGCACTTGAGCTAAGCCTGATTGATCGTACCCTGATGGTGGGTACCTTTCAGCGTGTTTTGAGCAAATATCTTGATTCCTTCTTTGGATTTTCATTAAAGACCGAAAAGGGATGGTTTTTGTCCTCTCATCTATCCAACTTTGGAGAAACTTCCAATCATTGTTTGGGGGGCCATTTTTGTCATTTGACCCTGTTCCCTCTGGTGAAGGACTGAAGGTGATTGAGCTGGTGGTTTTCTTGTCTAGGGTAAGATTACCTCACAAGTTAACCATCAAAACGTTCGTGTCAAACGTTAATGATTCTTGTCCCCCCCACCTCTTCGTATCTTTGAAATAGAAAAGAGGAAATTTTAGTACTCCATTCATTCCATCTTTAAATTGGGTTATCAATCATTAGTGGGTAGTTCAAATTGTTCAACTATTAGCCAAACTGGGTGGTGGGTTCCTTAAAGAATGACTTCCTAACTCTTGCCATGATCATTGAGCTACTGTAATGTCCGGAATCATAATGAATTGGTCTGAAAGGTTGAAACTTTAAGCTTTTATCTGGTGAAGAAAAGGCCGCACCAACTGGGTATTGATATGGCTAGTGGCTTTGAGCAAATGGATTCTATCTCTTGATATACTTGTCTTTGTTTCTTTCCCTGGCTATATTATCATCTGGCTGGCCCTAGAATGGTTTGTTTTTATGCGGTCTAAAGAATTTCCCCAACTATGGAGTTTGGCATCTACACTATGGTTTAGGTAGCTGATCTGTTGTACTTGTGTTCATGTTGTGTGTTAAATCAATCACAGGTGGTTGATGGGTGCAAAGGCAGGAAAATGAAATGGGAGCAGACTGAAGTCAATCTAGATGATCACATTATCATTCCAAATCTGGATGATGGCGATGTGGTGGAGTCACCGGATAAATTTGTTGAAGACTATGTTTCTCATCTCACCACATTGCCATTAGACTTAAACAAGCCATTATGGGAGCTACACCTGTTGAACGTGAAAACTTCTGATGCAGAAGCTGTTGGGGTGTTCAAGATCCATCATTCCATAGGTGATGGTGCCTCATTGGTGTCTCTTCTTCTAGCTTGTACCCGAAAATCCTCCGACACTGAAGAATTGCCTACTGTTCCCATGAACAACAAGCCTTCTCCTGGTGCTGCTGCTCTCTCTGGTGGGGTGTTTTTGTTGATTTGGACGCTGCTGAAGCTGATTTGGAACACTTTGGTGGATTTGTTTCTGTTTGCTGCTACAATGTTGTTTCTGAAAGATACAAAGACTCCGATCAAAGCTCTAACAGTGGAAGGACAGCAGCTCAGGAGGTTTGTGCACCGTACTGTTAGCTTGGATGACATTAAGCTGGTGAAGAATGCATTGAATATGGTACAGTCTGACTTGTTCTGCCAGTAGTTCAAGTTGTGAAACATTTCTATGTAGCTGTTTCATGACCATTTTTAAAGAGTTGTAGGATTGCTGTCGAAAGTAGCAATCTTTTTATTATAACTCAATGGTAGCACGGATGAGTTAGTTTCTACAGAAAGCACTGCATCTTGTCTGTTTGGCTGAACGTACTGCTTATATGATGGCAGATTATGTTTCCTTCTTCATGCTGACTTTTTAGTTTCTTGATCCGGACTTTAGTAGACGATCAATGATGTCGTAGTCGGAGTAACACAAGCAGGTCTCTCGAAATATCTATACCGCAGATATGGTGAGCTTTGTCCTATTGATAAAGTTTCTGTTTTTCTTCCTATGATCGCAGAAGCTAATAGATTTCCCTGATTTAACAGGTGAAGATCAGCAACATAGGGGAACAGAAAGTCAGAAACTCGATATTCCGAGGAACATAAGGCTTAGAGCATCAGTTCTAGTTAACTTAAGGCCAACCACCGGGATCCAGGTACCAAAACTATCCAGCTCCTGCTGAAAAGGTCTGTCTAAACCAATACTTTTGTGTGAATTCAACATTGTGTTTGAAAGGGCCGCCTGTTGATGTGCCTTTAAATATGCTCTCATGCTCAGGATTTGGCTGATTTGATGGCCAAGGGACCGAAGGAGAAATGGGGATGGGGGAACTGGATAGGGTACCTAATGCTTCCTCTCACCATTTCCTCACAAGATGATCCTCTAGAACATGTTCGAAGGGGGAAGTCCATAATTGATCGAAAGAAGCTCTCTTTAGAACCTGTTTTTACATGTCTAGGCGCCAGGGTAGTCATCCAGACATTGGGAGTCAAGGTAAAGAAACATTTAGCAGAAAACAAGGTTTTTGAGTTGGTGTTGTTCTGGGTTAATGATTTACTCACCTTGACATTGGAAACAGGTGGCTTCTTGGATTGCTAACAGAGTCCTTTTTAACACTACATTAGCCTTCTCAAACATGGCCGGTCCTGTAGAAGAAATCAGCTTTTATGGTCACCCACTCTCGTACCTTGCTCCAACCGTCTATGGCCATCCCCATGTAAGTAGACCCTCTCTGAACCCTGAACTTTCAAAACATGGAACTCTCCTGAGACTGTCAAGCCCTCCTGGGATTTATCACATGTCCAAGAACCATTAGATTTTTTTCTTCTTATCTTATCTTGTGGCTTACAGGCGCTGACGATTCATTTCCAGAGTTATTGCAACACGATAACCATATCTCTGGCCGTTGATCCGGGATTGATTCCTGATCCTCATGTGCTCTGTGATGACCTTGAAGATTCTCTTAAAGCCATCAAGGAAGCTGTTGTGCAGAAATTTGTACAGAAAGATCCCGGTATTGTGTAGAGAAAGAACAAGTAATGGCAGAAAACAGTCTTAGCTTTCACCAAGAGATAGATAGGTACAGAGAACGCTCTGAATATAGAGATGTTAAGGAAATGGCCAGAGCCCAGAGGACGATACTATGCAGAAATACATGTAAAGCACAGACTACACAGAATCACAGATAGATGTTAAAACATCTTTTGGTTTGTAAGGTACATATTCACATTGTTTTGATTTAGGATTGCTAGATCGAGTGAGTATAAAAGATCCATTCTTGTTGCTGGTTGTGTTTTGCTGGTCTGTCAAATGAATAAGAGATCGCGTTGTGAACGCTTTCAACGCGAAAGCGTTGCCTTTCAATATCCTCGAAACAGCATAAATCTCACAAAAATTTACTTGCATTCCAAATAGTACTAGGGAAAGAGAAGAAAATGGCTAAAACTAAAACTGAGCTTGCTCCAACTCACTACTTCCTACACCTCCATGAAGAGACAGAGTAAAGCGGCCTATCTTGCCAACAAATCACAGCACAGCCATTCTCTTCCTTCATCCTATACCCATCACATCCATAGCTCTCCAGCAAACCCTTACCCTGCAACATCCCATAATAGCTCAAACCAAGATTAACAAAACCAGCCATCTCAATCCTATGAATCCACTTCTCGAGCTTCTCGTGCCTTTCCTTCCTCTCCCCTCCTTCACATGCCACAATGTTCTTGATCTCCTCGCCAAACATCATCTTCTCCACCTTCAGCCTCTCGATCGAGCTCCTTGGCACCGTTGATTCCAAGCAATCAAACAAAGCTGCATAAGAATACAGTGCCTCGAGAAGCCTCTCCATGAGCGTGGCTCCGTTATGGTTCGAGTCTTGCTCTGTCACCACCATAACCTTAGGCGATAAACCCCACAGCACGTTCAGAAACCAATCCATCTTCCCTTGCGAAGAAGAAGGAGAACCAATTGGTGGTGATGATGACGACGAGGCTGAATCAAAGCTATTGTCTTTCTGATCAAGCAACAGCTCCCCCAACGTGCCTTGCCTCTGAAGCAACCTCGAATTCGGGTTCTTGTGGGAGGCAAGGAAAGGATGCAGCTGGAGAACAGAGCTTATCGCCAGAGCCTCCCCTGTTTTCACACGAAGCTTCTCCGGATCGAGATTCTCCAACCCGCCACTAACAACAATGGGGTTGAACTGGAATGGAATGTCCAATCTCTCTGCTTCCTCAACCAGCTTGTGACTCATTCGATCCAGTACCTCTCTCTGCTGATGAATCCCTGTAATCCTCAAATGCGGAGGACCTTCAGCCCGCCCACTCAAAGCTTGAAGGAGCGCAATCCACTGCGAAGGCTCGGACGCATTGAGATCGATGACATGCACCATTTTCTCACCTTCCATAGCCTCCAGAATTGCCTGGTTAGTAACCACGAACGCGACCTTCAAGAACGGGAACATCTCGTAGAAGAGACTCCTGACCATCGTTTCCTCTGAAGGGATTTTGATTTTGGTAGCATTGAGTGCCCTGTGAACTCCAGGCCAAGCTTTGATGATCCTCTCGGCGAGAGCTTCGGTGAAGTAAGCTGCAATGCGCTGCATGGTGTCGCCGTCCGGTGCCGATAATTGAGAGATCTGGCCGAGTGCTACCTCGGCGCTCTCCAGGCTGCCTGTTGCTACGTGATTTGCACAAGTGAGCAGCAAATGGATCAAGTATAAACCCCTCTCTTCGGATTTCAGCTCTCTGAGGTATGGATAAGGCGAGCCGAGATTGGAAGGATTTGGCGAGAGTTGCGCCATGGAAAAGAATTGGAGTGGCGATGATGTGGCAGAGGATGATCCATCATCTTGATACATTTTTCAGCAATTGAAAACAAGAACTTTCGAGAGCTCAAGCAAAATGAAACAACTGGATAACGAAACCTAAGCGGAAACTGAATCAAATCAGTTAGAGGAAAGAAAGGTGGAAACTTTGAACTGAAGCTCGCAAAGAAACAGAGACCCAGAAGAGGAAAGACGAAGATCCTTACTGGGTTTTACGATTCGTGGAAAACCCAGGAAGAAAATGGATGAAGATTCGAAGAATTTCCCAGCAATCAGTATCGTACCCACCCAAATCCTTAAAACCCTGGAAATGTTTCCCTTTTTTTTTTTTTCTTCGCAGAGTCCTTTGCCCTCGTCTTGTTTTGTAACTACGGTTTGCTCTCTGATTCGATTTCAGCTGGCTGTGGCTCGAATTAAAAGCTCCTTTCTTTGCACTCTGTACCGCACCAAGAAAGCAGAGAGAGAGAGAGAGGAGCAGAGGTTTGGTTTGGCACGACTTGTTGTTGTTCGTTCATGGTTACCGGTTGTCGCTTTGTCTACAACGTGTAAGGGGCTGCTTTCTTGTCGCTTAGCGACTTGGCTTGTCGTTCTCGTCTCAGCGGGAATGTGGAATTTATGAGAAAGGCGAGCCCTTTTTGGCTTTTTCTTCGTTTCCCTCTCCTCCACCACCAGCTTTCCATACTTTCTCTCTCTAACGCACCGACGACGACGACGACATTTCCTTTTCCCACCATCCTCGCCATTTTTTGTCTCTTTCCCGTTCTTTCTCTCTCTAGATTCTTGTCCTGACACCGAGCGGATGGAATCATGCTGGCCTAGTGAATGCGAATTAATAAACAAACAAAAGAAGAGAGAGAGAGAGAGAGGTTGGGCTATTGTTATGAATTCTTTGCCGGTGAAAATGAGATTTGTCCGGAAATGTTGTTATTCCTAAAGGCAAAGAAAAGTCCAAACATGCCATAACAAGGACAAAGTAGCCATTACTACCCGCCAAATTTTGTTTCCTAGTGGGGTTAAGTTTTGGGGTATTGCTTAGGTGGGAAAGAAAAGAAAAGAAAGCCAAGTGGGAAGCCCTCCCCAAT
The DNA here is from genome assembly GCA_946122785.1 of Linum tenue. Taxonomy (NCBI): domain Eukaryota; kingdom Viridiplantae; phylum Streptophyta; class Magnoliopsida; order Malpighiales; family Linaceae; genus Linum; species Linum tenue. The sequence goes on along the minus strand of CAMGYJ010000009.1, from coordinate 49,404,246 downwards.
AAATGAAACTTTTAGTCTAGAAACCAAAATTTCTAACTATTGATGTTCTAGTGTGTTGATAAATATTGTACACAACTAGTCATGTTGATGGATAGGTCTTAATGTGAGCTCATATCGTTGAGCCTGCACGTTCCACGATTTCGGTCCGTCTGATCGATTGAAACACAGGCGTTATTTAGAAACCTGCATCCATTAGTTGAGATCACGAGACGATACAACCCAATTCCATTAAAGGTCATCCCCACGCATGGTAGCAAAATCAGCTTTAAACTGAAAGGTTGAAAGCATAAAAACACAGAGATCTGGATTACCAACAAACCCCCGACTTTGAATTTTACGGTCAACATTCATATAAAAAAATATATATGAATCGTCGATTTCGAAATGGATAAACTAAACATGGTTAGGACGATCATTTGTCTTGAAATGTTACAAATTGATTTTCATTTCAGATGTATGAATAGATAAATAAAAAAATATCGAAATCATGTATCATGATTTAATAATTATAGATATCCTTCTAGTGTAATTGTATGACCATCAACTTGATCATAGAGTTTAGAGTTTGAAACCTTGGAAAATGAGATCAAATTGTTGGAAGTTTGACCAAACATTAGGGACAAATGAGGAAGTACAAGTTAATTACACTACTATTTCTGGGGTGACCCTTAGGATAGGATGACTCACGTATACATCTCCCCCACATTCGGACAAGGAGACAAAGAAGTCGAACAAAACTCCAAACTCGAATTTGTACAGTTTAACGATCTCTCTAGTTGTGGGGAGTCGTATAAAGTTGGCGCCTTGTTTTGAACAAAAGCCAACGAAGTCATGTCAACAGTTCATTCTGAGCTAACCCACTACTATCTTGTAATAGGTGGCAAAAAAATGGACGTGTACTCGTGTCTCTCTTGCTTCATCCTGAAAAAACCAGGTTAGTTTTGTCTTTCCATCTGTTAGCCTGATCCACGGTTTGAATTCTTCATTGCTGACATCCAGGTTCTAAGAGTGTCATTCAAGATGAGGATTTTACTGTTTAGAATTCATATTTTGTTAGAAATCGAACAGGAAAAATTAGGGTTACCGATCTGGCTGAGTCGCGGGCTAGGTCGCTCTCTTTAAGACGTTCGCGGCACTGCCTTCGTTGCGCACGGCAGACTATCAGCCGGTCGCCTCCAGGATAAAACAGCCACTCTAAATTTGTTGCTGTTCGGTTTTGTGCGAAAACCGGAGCTCTATGAACTCACTCTCAATCTTGTGTTTCTGCTATCTGAGGTGTGTTTAGAGGGTCTGGGGCGTCTCCTATTTATAGGAGCAGAAAACCCAGAATATTCCCTCTTTCTTTGGGAATAAGTCATATTTTAATTAGGGAGATAATTACTCCCATAATTAAAATATAATCTATTAAGATAATTATTCCTAATTATCTCCATAATATTCCTTTTATTAATTATCCATCTTAATTTCGTATTATGGAAAAATAATGGATAATTAATTAGAAATTTCATTATAGCTTTCAAAGCTATTCATCCCAACAATCCCCCACTTGAATAGTTTGAAACTATCTCTGAGCATCAACAGTTCCATAAGATCGGGCCTAAACTAAGGTATCGCGAAGATTTGAACCTTAGCGTAGTGGTTACACTTCCGATTTCATAAGGGTGACTCGTAGTCTTGAACCCTATCTCAGACAATGTAGCACACCGGATCTTTTCATTGAGTGATATTCTCTCATAGGCCGTGCGTTTATGGCCATGCACGTTATCCCGGTTTAGTGAACGCTCTAGCAACTTTGTGCCTCCAAAGTTCCATAGGGAGTGGCCCCACTCCCACATTCACATAGGTGAGTCTATCAGAAGTACCCCCAAAGTAAAGTACTCCACCCCACATAGGGTATAGATCTCATTAAGAGTTGTTAACTCAACCTCCATTGCTTTGGGATTCATGCTTCACTATGCATGAACTTTTCGCATACTACTCATGACTTGTTATTACCCATTGAACCCATTTCTTGGGATCTCCAGTCTATTGGGTCGGGTTACCATCACTTGTAGTCCGTGGTTCGGTAGGCATAAGTCTCATACCCTAGGCGGTATTTTGGACTTTCTCTCTAGATAATCCTTTCGTCAAAGGATCAACTAGATTCTGTTAGGACCTTACATGATCCACCCTCATAGCTCCTATCGTTAGGAGTTCTCTTACAGTACTGTGCTTACGACGAATTTGTCGTCTCTTTTCGTTCTAGAACCGGTTCCCTTCTTTAGTAATAGCTGCGGTGCTATCACAATGAATCAACTACCGGAGGGATCGGTCTTTCCCATAAGGGAATCTCTAGTAGTGACCCTCTCAATCAACTTTCCTCTTTACTAGGCATTTCTAGCTCTATCATTTCTGATTTCTTAGTTGATTGAGCCAGGATCGTGTACTTCTTAGACTTCCAAGACATAGCTTCTCTATCGATGTTTAAAACACATCCTTTTGTTGTCTTGGAGTCCTCTATAGGGTATTCTAATCCGCATCACTATACCCTACCAATACAGCAAAAAATCGTTGATAACTTATATCAAGGTCTACTGTTCTTAAGGTGTCTCATGACCCCTTTCAATAGCATTTGTTTCATTCAGATCCTTCACATTCAAAATTCTCAACCATCATGGTTTTTCAACATTGACATCACGAGTCTTTGTACCAAAGATCGACGTGTCATTCATAATGCAAGTGTCATTCTCAAATTTGTACTAAATGCACTTGTCACTTTCACTTTTAAAACCATGAGAGAGAACCAGTTTATTCATGCCATCGTCTTAGAGTCTATTTCAAACCTTACAATGATTTGTCTAACTATAGACTCCCTAAGCATGTTCAAGAATAACAACCCTATAGGTTGTCCCATGTAGATTTTCCTATCTAAATCACCATTCACAGAAACATGTTTAACAATCCATCTGACGCACAACACTAGCAATCAGAACATTCATGGACATTATTCTACATATGGTGAATAGATAACAAGGAAATTTACAATTTTTTCTTTTCGCTTAATGCCTTAACTATTAGGCGATCCTTATACTCAAAAACTAAACCAATAGGTTTCCCTTTTCTTTTAAGAATCCATTTATTACCCATGACTTCATTGCCAAGAGGTAATTCTCAAAGATGCCAAATCTTGTTCGATTCTATCGATATATTACCCAAGGCTTTTCAACCAAGAGGTAATTCTACAAGATTTTAAGTCTTATTAGGCTCCAATAATTCCATTTCGTTAATAATGGATTCTCCCACAATTCTGCATCTTTATGGAAGTTCGAACTTCTAGCAGACTTGTAGGATCTTTCTTTCTTAGGGTGTAAATAACAAATTCATAACCAAAATCCTTTCGTGATTTGTGGTTCATTTGTTTCTTCTGAGTTTAAACTCAGATTTATTACCCCCACTAGTTCCATTATTTCTAATAGTAGGCAGGACACTACCCCCACTATTTCTTGATTTAAAATGGAAGTTTCTTGGCATTAATGGATTTCACAACAACATGAGTATTTCGTTTCATAGGAACTATGTGTTTTTATTGTTAACAACATAAAACACACTCATATGCTCTTCTAGTTATCATGCTACGTACACTGATTTTCTAACGCTACCACATGCATGCCACATATCGAATAATCAGTGCAATCATAACGCAACTAGGCATTTCAAACTATTTCTAATAACTAGTTAGACAACCAGAGCACTCTAAAGAGCAATAAATCATTTATTGTCTTTTCCATCAAGTTTACCCATATCAACATAAATCAGATCTATTGATTCTGATTCTCTAACCACATATTTTATGGGTCATTTGGCTTGGATACAAAAATTTTATTTATCTCAAGCGTTCGAGAATAATATGGGAATGTGACTTTAGATATTCTAATTCTTTACAAGGACACACACGTCCCAAAAAAGAATCCATCTTAGATCGTCTATCACAGACGTGCCTTGGGGCGCTAGTATCCAACAACCATTCTCCAGAGTTACCTGTTGGGGGTATTACCCAGCGAGTTAGGGGACAAAGCCCAAAAGAGTAAAGTACCAAGGGCCAGGTGGCGGCCAACCGGCTGGTGGACCACGGCCTGGGGCGCCTGTCAGGTGTCAGGAGTCTGACAGGGCGGTTAGCTGTCACATGGAGCATCAAAAGCCAGGTGGCGATCAACTGGACGGTGGACCACGGCCTGCGGGCGCCTGTCGTGTGTCAGGAGCCTGGCAGGACTGTGGAATGCCAGTCAGGTGTCAGGAGTCTGACAGGGCGGTTAGCTGTCTGGGGGCGCAGAGCATTGAATGTGGGAGGTGACATGGCGGAGATCAACCTCGGGTTCGGTGAGTATAAATAGGGGCAGACGATAGCATTTACGCAGGTTGGCTTCTCTCACTAAACTATTTCTGAACACTTATCTCTCTAGAAAAGGAGACTGACTTAAGCTTCGGAGTGCTAACGGGTCGACCAAGGCCCTTAGGCGCTTGTGGGTGCAGTTTCCGGGCGCCTGAGTAACGGACAAGTGGGAAAGTGGAGGATAAGCGTTTGGAAGTGTCTTGGCTCGAACAATTGGCGCGCCAGGAAGGGGGCGAGGCGCACGAAGACGGTAAGCGCATGGAGAATATGAACGAAGGGAACGAGGGAGAAGGCAATTCCAGGTCGGGGAACTCGGATCACGAGGGAGGCGAGCGTCAGCTGAGTCAAGAGAGGAGCATGGATGGGGAGGGACAAGGAAGCCCTAGGCGCCTGTCCGCTGATGATGGTGAATCTTTGACAAAAAGAGAGTTTTTTCGAATCATAGCCGACCAAGATCGGGCCATAGCGGCGCTCAAAAGGGAGTTGGAGGGGGAACGAAGTGAAGATGTGATGATGTACAGCCCAGGGGCGAGAAAGAGGGAAAGAATGGGGGAGGATTCAGAGTCTCTGCAATACGGACCGCCGCATGCCTTCGAGCAGGGGCACGATGCGTTTGGGCGCCCACGAGATGGGAGGCTAAACATCGGGCGCGCGCAAACGGGCCCAGAGGACGTATGGGCGCCCAGGAGGATTGCTCGGAGGTTTGGTGTTCGGCAGCCTCTGGCGCGATGCATTCTAACGGAGCCAGCGGGAACTACGATCCCCCCGTTGCCAAGTTACGATGGGGTGGCTGACCCGGAAGACCACCTGAATAGCTACTTCACCAAGATGCAGCTCTACAACAGTTCCGACGCCACATTGTGCAAGGTGTTTCCATCCACATTCGCAGGTGTGGTCTTGGATTGGTATCATCAAATTGAGGAGGGGCGCATAGAGTGTTTCGAGCAATTTGCTGAGTTGTTCCTGTCCAAGTTTGCAAGCCGGAGGCGTCGAACATTGACCATAGGGGCGTTGTTTAAAATCAAACAGAGAGAGGGCGAGGCGCTCAGAGAGTTCTACGATCGATGGATCTCGGTTGCAATGGCGGTCAAAGATGTTCAACCAGCGGTGTTAGGGGTCTGCTTGGATGCCTGCACCTCAAGCGAAGAGCTATGCCGGGTCCTGTCCAAGCGAGATGTGGTGTCCACCGAAGACCTTGACCGAAGAGTACAAAAGGTGATTATGTTGGAAGAAACTTTGGCGGCGCGAAGGGCTGAAAAGAGGCGCCTAAGAGGTGATGAAGGTGAAGTGAGGCAGGCGCCCAGACCTGGCACCGGAAGTTTCGTCCCACCAAGGAGACCAGAGGCGCCGCGCCCGGGGCCGAGGAGTACAGCAAATTTTACAGAGTACAATGATACCCTCAAGAATGTGCTGCAATATGTGAAGGATAGGGGCTACCATATACGGTGGCCGGGGCCCATGCGCGGCCAGCCTAACGAAAAAAATCTTGACAGGTATTGTGACTTCCATCGCGACAAGGGGCATCACACGGCCGATTGTTACCAACTGAAGTCCGAACTTCAAACTTTAGCTGACAAGGGCATGCTCAACGACTTCGTTAGAAGGATGGAGGACAGGACGCATCGAACCTATGTGATGAGGCAGGCACCGGAACATGGGAGGACGCCTGAAGAACCAAGAACCCAAACCGTGGTGCCGCCCGCGGTCAGTGAAGCGCCCAAAGAACCGGAAACTGAGCCGGCGCCTGATATTCCGCCACCTCCGTTTGCGGTGGACCAAGAGGGAGAGCCTAATCGTGTAAGACTTACAGTCGAGTCCATAACGGGTACCATTGACTTGAGAGAGAAGTTGGAAAGATCTAGACGCCTGCGAGCTGCGTCGCTTGAAGCCAGGGAATCCGTACACATCCACTTTAATCAGGAACCGGATGAAGCGTGCCAAGTCCCGTCGGAAGAAGCTCTTGAGATACAAGGGGTGATAGCCGGATGTAAGGTGAAGCGAATGTTGGTGGACACAGGCAGCTCTATGGATGTCCTCTTCAAGAGCACCTTCGAACGAATGCAGCTGGCGCCTGAGTTGGTGCGCCCCTCAAATTCGGTGTTGGTCGGATTCTCGGGCGCGCCAGCTCAAGTCATCGGACGCGTACGCCTCCCCGTGACTCTGGGGGACGAAACGCATTGTGTAACGCATGCGGTGGAGTTTGGCATCGTGGACTGCCCGTCGCCATACAATGTGATACTCGGCCGACCTCTATTGGCGCAATTCAATGGGGTAGCTTCGACGTGCCATCAGACGCTGAAGTTCGTCGCTCCCCGAGGCGTGGGCGTCTCGCGAGGAAGAAATGTCCCGCGATATGCAAGAGAAGAGGAGTCCAAGAAACGAGGTCGAAAGCATAGACTGAATATTATAGACATCCGTCCGGAGGAGGCGCCCAGGGCGGAGCCGATGGATGATGAGATGGCAGTGATATTGGACGAGGGGCGCCCAGACCAAGTGATACGAATATCATCACAGGCGCCAGAGGCTATGCGAGCGCCCTTAATAGAATTGCTGCGGGAATTCGGAGAATTGTTTGCATGGAGCGCCCGGGATATGCCCGGAGTGTCCCCCGAAGTGGCGGCTCATATGCTAGCAGTGGAAGGAGGTAAAAGGCCGGTACAACAAAAGCGACGAAACTTGACCCCCGAGAAAGAAGAAGCGCTCCGGCATGAGGTTGATAGGTTACGTGAGGCGGGATTTGTGGAGGAAGCAAGGTACATAACGTGGCTATCTAACGTGGTATTTGTCCCAAAGCCGTCGGGATATTGGAGGATGTGCGTGGACTTTACTAACCTCAACCGGGTGTGCCCGACGGATGCTTACCCTATGCCACGCATCGACTTGCTGGTAGATGCAACGGCGTATCATGAAGCGCTCAGTTTCTTGGACATGTTCTCAGGCTATCATCAGATCCCAATGGTGGAGGAAGACCGGGCGAAAACGGCCTTTATGACACCTTTTGGCAACTTTTGCTATCGGGTCATGGCATTTGGTTTAAAGAATGCAGGCGCCACTTACCAACGCATGGTAAACCAAGTCTTCCGCAAGCAGATAGGGAGAAACGTGGAAGCATATGTGGACGATTTGATAGTGAAGAGCAAGAGGCGCCTAGATCATATCCTGGACCTCCGGGAAACGTTCGAGACCATGCGCCGATTCAATTTGAGGCTTAACCCCAAAAAGTGTGTGTTCTTTGCGGAGGCGGGAAAGTTCTTGGGATTCATGATAACCAAGAGGGGGATTGAGGCCAACCCCAGGCAGGTGGAGGCCATCAAGAACTTGGCGCCCCCGAGAACGCCGAAAGAGGTGCAAGTGTTGACGGGAAGGCTGGCGGCGTTGGGACGGTTCATCCCGCGAGCCTCGGATCGGGGCGCTCCCTTTTTCAAGGTGTTGAAAAAAGCCACCAAGTTTCGATGGACAGAAGAATGCGACAAGGCTTTTGAAGAATTGAAGGGGCTACTCATAGCGCCTACGGTAATGACCGCGCCTAGAGCTAAAGAAGTGCTATACTTGTACATAGCGGTGTCCCACATCGCTGTGAGCGCTGTACTGATATCCAAAGACTCGCTAACGAAGGAAGAGCGACCGGTGTATTACGTCAGCCGCACCATGGTAGGCCATGAGACGCGATATGCACCCATAGAGAAGGCGGCCTTGGCGGTAGTAATGGCCGCGAACAAGCTCAGACCTTATTTTCAGGCTCATAGCATCGTGGTGCTTACCAACCTGCCACTAAGGACGGTTCTCGGGTCAATGGATGTGTCTGGGCGCCTGGTAAAGTGGGTCGTGCAATTAAGTGAGTTTGATATAAGTTACGCGCCCCGTCCAGCTATTAAGGCTCAAGTGTTGGCAGACTTCATGGCCGAAGGTGTGGCCGACGGAGGGCCGGGCATTGAAGAATGCTGGCAAGTGCACGTGGATGGAGCAGCAAGTCGGGCAGGCGCCGGGGCCGGCATGGTGCTCGTTAGCCCTTTTAGGCGCCCTTCATGAAATTGCGCTTCGCTTTGCAACCCTCAAAACGAACAATGCCGCTGAGTACGAGGCTGTGCTGGCCGGACTTCATTATGCGAGGGAACTGGGCGCCCAAAGGGTTAATGTGAAAACTGACTCAGCGCTGGTGGTCAATCAGCTAAACGAAGTTTACGAAGTAAAAGAGGAAGCTCTGTGTGCCTATGTGCAGTCGGTGCGGAAAAGGTGCGCATGGTTTCGAGAGGTAACTTTCACACATGTCCCAAGAGAGGAAAATGCTCATGCAGACGCCTTGTCTAAGTTGGCTACGGCTTTGGACTTTGAGGAGAGTCGGACAGTGATTGTAGCAAAAGAAGCCCCACACGAAGAGGTGGTAATGGCCTCCTTCCCATCGGGAGTGCAAGAAGGGTGGATGACACCAATTCGCCTCTTCCTAACTCAGGGAGTCGTACCGGAAAACCCAAAGGATGCCTGGCGCCTTCGTCGGAAGGCAGCCCGATGCACCATCGTGGATGATGTGTTATACAAGAGATCACATTCCGGCGCCTACTTGAGGTGCCTTACCGAGGCAGAGGGGTTGGAGGCGATCAACGAGGTGCACCAAGGAACGTGTGGCATGCATGCAGGCGCTCGCAGTTTGGAGAAAATTTTGCTCCGCCAAGGATATTACTGGCCAACAATGCGAAGAGACACAGGGAGACACGTGACATCATGCCACCAGTGCCAAATCCATGCCAACGACATTCATCTCCCAGCGGCACCTATGCAGGGAAATGTAGGCGCCTGGCCCTTCGCTCAGTGGGGCATGGACCTGTTGGGCCCATTTCCGAAGGCGCCTGGTCAGTACAAGTATTTAATTGTCGCGGTTGATTACTTCACCAAGTGGATTGAAGCAGAGCCATTGGCCTCAATCACTGAGGCGCAAGTGCGGAAGTTCACAAGGAAGAACATTTTTACGCGTTTTGGGCTCCCGGAATCCATCATCACTGACCATGGAAAACAATTTGATTGCAAAAAGTTCATAGAGTTTTGCGATGAACATGGGGTCGTGTTGAGGTTCTCTTCAGTGGCCTACCCTCAAGCCAACGGACAAGCCGAGGCAGCAAACAAGAGTATTTTGCACGGCTTACACACGAGATTGACAGAAGCCAAGGGAAGATGGGTTGAAGAGTTACCAAGTGTTCTATGGGCGCACAGGACTTCCTTCAAAGTAGCCACGGGCGAAACGCCCTTCGCGCTAACTTATGGTAGTGAAGCGGTGTTGCCTGTCGAAATGCGTGTCCTAACTTTCAGGATGACCCATCGAAGCGAGTCTATGGAGGCCCAAGAGCGTGTTGATGAGCTAGACCTATTGGACGAGCGCCGAGAGATGGCGGTGTTGCGGTTGGAAGCAATGAAGGGTCAAGTAGCAAGGTACTACAACAAAAAGATGAAGGCGCACAACCTCGTGAGGGGTAGCCTTGTCCTAAAAAGGGATTTCCGCCCAAGAGCTGCCGAAGGGAAGTTGGCCCCAAAGTGGAAAGGGCCATACCGTGTTCAAGAGGTCATTGGTCCAAATACATTCAACCTGGAACACCTATCAGGCAAGAAGGTCAAAAGGACGTGGAATGCACAAAACTTGCGCAAATATGAGGCGCCTGAGTCGGAGACAAGTACCATGCAAAGAACAGGGGAACAGGCGTCTGAAGATGAGTAAGCATGCAACCTTAGTCCATCCCATGGCGGAGTTGTCTTTCTTCTGTGTTATGTTTTCCAAAGCGCCTAATTTTGCGCCCGCCTTATCCCGTAAAGCGCCCTACTCGCGCCCTCTCCATGTAAAGCGCCCCAATTTTGCGCCCAAACTATTTGGAATCGGATTAATTATTATACGTGAAAGCGGATGTCTAAAGAAGTAGTAGCATAGCGCCCACCTCATTGCGCCCCATATAGCGCCCATACCATTTGCGCCCATACCATATTCTAAGTAATTCTGAATAAAAGCGCCCCAAAATAGCGCCCGGCAAATCTAAGTATAGCAAAGCGCCATGTTTCGCGCCCACCTTTTGCAAAAGCGCCCAATTATTGCGCCCTCACGAGAAACGCGAAGATTGATAATATAAAGTGAAAGTTAAAATGGGAGCAAAGTCGATTGGCAAGGAAAAATTCTTGTATAACAAGGAAAACACAAGGACGGCATTACAAGATAAAAGAAGATAACACCCAATGACCGCTAGTCTAGTCAGCGCCTGAATTTGCATCCCCAGCACTGGGCGCCCTTGGAGAAGGAGAGAGAGGAGCAGATTGCTCGGGCGCCCCACTTGTCCCGCGAGGCGTCTCCATCCCACCGATCATATACTCCGCCATCTCCGAGAGATCCCAAGTAAGGTCGGGGTGATCCTTCTGCAACTTCCCCCGCAAGATTTCAATGCCGGTCAGGATGGAATTGGCGCACATGGACTTCCCAGTCTCGGACTCCATCAAGTTGTCCAAAGATTGCCGAAGTTCGGAAATTTCTTTCCGGGCCCTCTTCAAAGATTTCTCGCTCTCCTTGTGGGCGTCCTTCAGCCTCTTCTTCTCCTCCTTGAGGATGTCGATTTCACTGGCCTGGGCGCCAGCTTCTTGCACCAGCGCATCCTTCTCGGCCTGCAGGGTGGCCAGTTTATTGCGCTCCTCGTCCAGGGCGCCTTGCAGACGCGACAACTCCATGGTGGCCGTCATCTGGGCGTCTTCACACTCCTTCGCAAACTGCTCGCGGCGTGCAGTTGCGTTCTCTAAATCCAACTTCAGCTGAGCAGCCGAAGAGGAAGCCTCGAGCGCCTCCCTTTTAGTCTCATTGAGGCGTCGGGCGCCTCTTTCAGCAAAAAGAAGGATCTGCAAACATTGGACAAGGGTCAGCAAGTGGTGCAAAATAATAAGTAAGAAGGATCTGAAAATACAAGTGCAAAGAGGCATACCTTAGCGCCCACTTGGGCAAGTTCAGCAAAATGGTGATCACTGGTCACCTCGGACGGTATTTGCCAGGACTTGGCGGCCGCGATTGCCAAGCCCATGGCACACCCTCGGTCAACGGCGACCAAGGGAGAACAGTTCATGTTGACCCGTCCCACCTCGGTACGCCGTGGCCGGAAGATGGGGGGGCGCCCATCCGGGCCAACGTAGCGCCCCTCTTCATTCAAGTGCAGGCGGGCGTCCTCCACCGTCTCCGCCTCCACTTCCACCTCGTCGAAGGCGTCCTCTTCGCAGGCGTCCTCTTCGCCCACCTTCTTCTTTCCTCTGTCAGCCCTCTTGCTGGCCGAGGTTAAGGGGGAGCCCGCCCTCTTCCCCTTTCGGAGCAAAGGCTCCTCTTCTTCCTCCTCTTCAGCGGAGTTAACCTCCTTCTCCGCAGGGCTGGCATCAGGCGTCCCCTCGCCTTCTGCCGGGGCAGATGACGCCACGCTTGCCGTGCGCGCCCGAGCAGTGCCACCCTTCACCGCCCTCTTCTTCACTTTCTTCTTGGGGCCGGCTGGCGGCGCCTCTGATCGGGTGGCGGGTGCCTCTGGTTGAAGGGGCGCCTCTGGTCGAGCAGGCGCCTCTTGTTGGGAAGATGCTGCAGCAGCCGCCTCCGCAGCCATAGCCGCCAGCCTACTCTTCATGAGCTTGGCAATACTCGAATAATCGGCCCCTGCATAAGACAAAAGTAAGTTAGTACATAACGCAAACAAATGGATACGGAAGCAGAACACCTAGACGCCTACACACCATTGTTATAATAAGCTTCAATAATTGGAGGACGATTCTCGACGGGGCGTAAGTCAACAGGCTCCCCCTCGCAAATTAAGGAGGCGCCAGCTTGCTCAGACGCCGTCAAAACCACCGGCTTATTGAAGTCATCGACATGGCCTAACCCCCATTTCCTCATAAAGGCGCCCCCACTGGCAAAGAAGGAGTCTTGATATGCCTTCACGAAGAAAAACCCGTTGAACCAACTTCGGTTCAACTTAGGGCATTTCTGGACAAAGTGATGGGGGCAGCTTTTCTTCTTGCGCTTCTGGAGGGATAAGCAGTTGTCCAGAGCCACCATCTTGAAGAAGTATCGGAACAAGTTGAAGGTGGGCTCCACGTTGTGCTCTCGGCACCTCAACTTGAAGAGGATGACAACCGTGATGACCGAAGGGGATAGGCGCCCGAGAGGACAAGCGCATGTCGTCAAAATTCCCTCCATGATTGAGTCCAGGGGAAACTGAAGCCCGAAGCGAAAGTACTCCTGGTAGAGCCCGATCCACTTGGGGCCACAGACGCCCACCCGGGACTGGGGCGATGGAGGCGCATACCACCAGTCTCTGGGAAGCTGGAGACTAGTCACCAGTTCATGAACCTGGTCCAGGGTGATGGTCGACGTGTGGTTGGGCCCAGCCACCTCAAAAGACAAGTGCGACGTCTCGGTGGGCAAATGATCAGGTGGGAAGCACTTCTCCCACGTCGTGATCTTGTATGACCCGTCGGCGGGCAAGAAGCCAGGCGCCGACGAACTTGACGGCCCAGCTGACGAGGAAGCAGACTCCCGCTCTAAACCAACAAATGACCCAGACGCAACGCGGACAAGGGGTAAGTGACACCCCTACCCTAAGTGGCTAGAGAAAAAGAACTCAACGAAATCGACGTAAGGAAAAGACCACTTACCACGTTGAACTGGGCGCCTTGCTTCACCACCGTCGCCGGAGGCGCCGGGTGCGGAAGTCTTGTCTTGGTGTGAAGACGACATCTTTTGGCCGAGAGTGAAGTGTTGGACGCGAAAAGCAGAGAAGAAAGAGGACAGAAGTCAGCGCGGAAGCTAGAGAGAAGTCAGAGCAAGATTCTAGAGAGAGGACAAATAGAAGAAAGTGACAGCATCACAAGGGGGGAGGAGTATTTAAAGAAAAACGAAGGCTCACCCGTTGCATGACACGTGTCAGTCATGCCGAAGGAAACCCTTCCACTCCCCCCACCTTTTGGTCTCTTCGCAAGCCTCCAAATCACAGGCGGACCTTTGAGCTTCCCCCACCCTCTCCTTTTCGGGGAAATTTCTCAACTCCCAAATTTCGAATTTCGAATTTCGAATTTCGAAATTCGAATTTTCTTTTCTCCAAATTCCCCCGACAAGCAAAGCGTGGGTGAGGGGGGCATAAGGGATAAAGGCACTCTTCAAGAACGACACCATGAAGCGCCTGAAAGGAAGGGTTAGTCAAAAAGGCGTCCCGTTTGATAAGAGGCGCCTCGACAGGCAAGAGGCACAGGAGCACCTGGAAGAGTATTCGATAAGGGACACTGCCAAAGGCGGAACGTCTGACCACAGAGGAGGAGAAGCAAACACACCTCGTAGGACCAAGAAAGAAGGAGAACACGATGCAGGCGCCGAGTGTCAAGCGCCCTGCAACCAAGCAGAAGGCTGGGTTACAACTAGAAGTTCAGTCAGGCGCTCGATGGCGAAGCCACGAGCACCTAACTGGGGGGGCAATTGTTGGGGGTATTACCCAGCGAGTTAGGGGACAAAGCCCAAAAGAGTAAAGTACCAAGGGCCAGGTGGCGGCCAACCGGCTGGTGGACCACGGCCTGGGGCGCCTGTCAGGTGTCAGGAGTCTGACAGGGCGGTTAGCTGTCACATGGAGCATCAAAAGCCAGGTGGCGATCAACTGGACGGTGGACCACGGCCTGCGGGCGCCTGTCGTGTGTCAGGAGCCTGGCAGGACTGTGGAATGCCAGTCAGGTGTCAGGAGTCTGACAGGGCGGTTAGCTGTCTGGGGGCGCAGAGCATTGAATGTGGGAGGTGACGTGGCGGAGATCAACCTCGGGTTCGGTGAGTATAAATAGGGGCAGACGATAGCATTTACGCAGGTTGGCTTCTCTCACTAAACTATTTCTGAACACTTATCTCTCTAGAAAAGGAGACTGACTTAAGCTTCGGAGTGCTAACGGGTCGACCAAGGCCCTTAGGCGCTTGTGGGTGCAGTTTCCGGGCGCCTGAGTAACGGACAAGTGGGAAAGTGGAGGATAAGCGTTTGGAAGTGTCTTGGCTCGAACATTACCATTAAGGCTAACCTCTGTCATCACCTAAGCGATTATTATTGCCAAATCCTCTTCTTTAATCAAGTTAACACAATACTATGTTAAACTTGCCCTAACACTTTCGTGTCATATGACCTAGTTTTTCTCAAATTTAATTGAGAAACATAGTGTCATTCTTAGAGAATTGTGTGACAATCTTATAGTTACCACGATGGGTACCATTCTAATTGGTGTGGATCTGGTTCAGCTTGCTGCTCTCATTCTTGAAACTTTAATGTTTCACAGCAACCTAAGTGGTTCATGTAGTACTGATAATAGTACTTCTTTCAATATCGTTATTATGGGCAATAAACCCATTCTATTCCCATATATTCTCTATTACTCTACTTCACAACATGTACACAAAATTGTACTCTAATCATCAAGAAACTACATCTCAATGTCAAAATAATCATGCATCAATTCTAGGTTTATTTTCTCTCATTCACATGATTTCTTAATACCACGCATAGAACTCAAGTGAAATAGATTCCAGCTTATCATTCATCATAATGATTCATAAAAAGGTTTTGATTCTGACCTATTTTCGATGAGTCAATGCATTCTCTATTTCTCAATTTCCAAGCAATTCTTCTTCAATAGCTGCCACAAACCAAAGCAACGGAACGAGCCGGTTCCCGCCTTTTTAGAAAGGCCTCACACCCAACCTGGGTCCACCATCCCGGCTCCACAGTTACCGAGACGGGTATCTTCCATTCCTACCTTCCGCCTCGTTATCTCGTATTCTTGTCCAAGAAAAAATGGAAGATCAATTAATATTGTTTGTTTTTACACATAACAATAAAATAATATTGTTTCTTTCATGCCTCGCTAGCACTCTAAGTTTTTTTTTTTTTTGTGGGCAGGAAAACCCACTCTATATCCTTCTCACTTGGTGGCCAATTAAGAAGCAATATATGAGGGCATTTTTTCTGTTAGTTGGCCCGGGTTGGAATTTTAATGGCACTTGGGCCGGATCCAGAAACCAAAACGTTTCCCCATTATAGAGTAGAAAGACCCCAGCGATCCTCTTCTTTTAACTTTTGCTGCCGCTAGCAGCAGCCACCGGGACAAACTTTGGACTGGGCTTTCACGTTGTGGCACTGGGACCCGGACAGCTTTCATCCCCTATCGGAGATATCCGCCCAATTGGTCACAGCAGTGGAAAAAAGTTGGGCCCGTCCCAAATTAGAACATAATAGCAAGGCGGACTTCAGTCCGACCCAAATTGCCTCCAGCTGTTCTTCTCCATCTGCTCCGTGGGAACCTAGACCCTAAGCTAATCAACTGCAACCCTGGATCAGCCGGATAGACAACAGAAAGCGCAGAGGAGAAAGAATTAAATAAATAAGAGAGAGAAGTATTTGACTTCCTGCGAAACTCGAACCAGTTGCCCTCTCGTGCAACGTTGTGAGACTTCCTGCTGCGATGGAATTAATAGCGTCCGTGCCCTTATCGCTACTCTCTTCTTGCCCACAGTTCTCAATCTAATGTAATGACTTAATGGCTCGGTCCAATTAATCCCCCTACAAGGAATTCAAAAGCTGCGTTCTAAAGCTCCTCGCTTCTGCCACCATGGAACTAGTGGTAGTATTGTTGTCGGCAGGGTCCGAGACTGACAAAGCTCCTCCGCGGTATTGGAGTGAGGATTTAAGGGGAGCGACAGCGTCCTCAATCAAGCCAGATTCTGTTCGATAATATAGACAACAACCAACGTCTTAAAATTGTTAGAAATCGAACAGGAAAAATTAGGGTTACCGATCTGGCTGAGTCGCGGGCTAGGTCGCTCTCTTTAAGACGTTCGCGGCACTGCCTTCGTTGCGCACAGCAGACTATCAGCCGGTCGCCTCCAGGATAAAACAGCCACTCTAAATTTGTTGCTCATCGGTTTTGTGCGAAAACCGGAGCTCTATGAACTCACTCTCAATCTTGTGTTTCTGCTATCTGAGGTGTGTTTAGAGGGTCTGGGGCGTCTCCTATTTATAGGAGCAGAAAACCCAGAATATTCCCTCTTTCTTTGGGAATAAGTCATATTTTAATTAGGGAGATAATTACTCCCATAATTAAAATATAATCAATTAAGATAATTATTCCTAATTATCTCCATAATATTCCTTTTATTAATTATCCATCTTAATTTCGTATTATGGAAAAATAATGGATAATTAATTAGGAATTTCATTATAGCTTTCAAAGCTATTCATCCCAACATATTTGTGGCGAATTCAAATGTCAAGAACAATCAATGACTTGTGAATAGTAGGTTCAATATAAACATGCAAGGCTTTGAAATTCATCAAGACGTCTGGATGAGGTTAAATCGATGATTATGATCAATTGTGAATCCGGTTCGAGTAAGTGTCCAACTATGAGGGTGCCTGACAAGATCTAGGAGAGAGGCATGGCCAGTGTTTGGGTAAGGAAGAGGATACTGGTCCGGCAGAGGTAGGGTGTAGGTCATGGTTGAAGTTACGAGTTCTTTTTTTTTTTAACATACAAACCATTCATTTCACTCTAAAGAGGATGAGAGATTACAATAAATCAGATAGGATGTCGAGCATCATAATCCAGTCGTAGGAGAGTAGGTTGTGCTAGCATTATAAACTTCTTTGTTATTTTCATGACTTGTGAATGAAACTTGAATTTACACCGATTTTTGAAGGATAGTGACAATCCAAGAAATGATGGGATAACATCGCTGCGATCAAAGATCAAGGTTATTCAAAACAAAGTCTCGAGGGTCATGCAATGAGTCCCAAAGTCACGTCGTATGGGTCATGCAATGAGTTTACAAAAGAACATTAATCTGTTGTGTTGCTTTTAAAAGTATAGTCATCTTGGTCATATGATTCACTTTGGACTAATACGATTTTCATCAACTTTAGTGGCTTTGGTCAATATTTTGTCACCTCTAATAGGATAAATCTCACACAAAACCGACATTTGTAAGTGACAATCACCACTAAGGTAACATGTCAAATAAACGTACATACATGGTTAAGTGACAATGAGACAATAGATGAGTACTTTGGATGAAAATAAAACACTGCTCTTGCAAGGATACAAAATGTTCAAAAGCCTAAAAGACACGTCAAGCAAAGAAGACAAACACTGCACAGAGAAAATGCTGGAAATCAACACAGCAACAAACACTAGCCTGCAAAATTCCACTCAGCCTCTTGTGCCAACATGATGGACCACGGCAACTACAAGACCAATACACTTGACTAAAACCAGCATAAAGATCTCCAGTCTATCTCCAACTTTAGGGCATTCAAATGGCAACCAAATGCTATGTTTGGTTGAAGCCAAAAGGAAATAAAGAGGAAGGACGAAGAGAATGAAAGGAACGGTTTCCAGCTTACACGATCTTTCCTCCGTTGGCTCTCCCCATTTCCCTCAAATAGCCTTCCAAAACATACAATGCAACAGCCATTTCGATTTGGCTGACCAGTGAAGTTCAACTTGGTTAAAGACTAAATGGGGCGAGTCTGTCTTATGATCCTTGTTCCGCATCGCCTAAGAGGTTCAGAGATTAATTCATTCCAGCTGTTGGAATGATACACAGAAAAATGTTAATATGTATGAAAATGATGCATCCCAAAACCAGTTTCAAGAATGATTACATAAACACCATAACCTTTTTCACAAGCTTAGTAGCGTCGTTTTACTGAATTGGAAGAAGCTCACCTTTGCTTGAGTGTTCTCTGAGACGAGCAAGGGCCACTGCGATCTTAGACCCAACCAGAGCATTGTTCTTCACCAGAGCAATGTCTTATCACTTGGCTAAGGAAGTTAAAGTGATAAGTAACCTACATATCCTGTTCAACCACTAGAATGATAATATACAAACCCTGGAACCTTCCATTGAAAGAAGTAAAAAAAAGAAAAGATAGTTGCAGCCTCCGTTGTCAATGTTAAAGGTTAAAAAAGACTTCAGACATCATATTGGTGCAGTTCAAAGGATACTTGAAGCCAAGGAGGCTCCTCCCGTTAGTTCATTCACTCTTGCTAGCAAGAAAGGAGTTTCGGCACTGCCAATTATATTCTTCTCCCTGTCATCCATTTGATCTATGTACTATAAGGTACTAAACTTTTCTGGGTAACAGTCAAAATTTATAAGCACAGGAACTGATTACCCTACCTAGCTTCTTTAAGAGCTTTTTGGATTGCAGATTCAATTTTACTTCCAGAAGCCGATTGTTCCTTTGGAATTGGGACTGCTATTAGGACCCCATTCCCAAGCTTAAGTTTTGTTGTGGCATCTGGAATTAATAGAAAGAAAATGAAAAACCCAGTTTTTAAATTCGCATCCATATGTGGAAACAGAAAAGTTGGAAAGAACTGACTTCACCACTTGCCTATCAGCCGGGCACATTCCTCTGGTGTGTCCAAACGGCATGGAGCCTAGTCAAGCATTAAACAGTTAGATGCTCAATTAGTTATGACTCGTGAACAGTTCAAAAGGAGGTTCTTTTTGGAGATAAAGCTCAGTGTGTTTTCTAATGGCTTTCAGCGGTCAGCACCAGAACCAATCAAATTATCGGTACATACATAAATTAGATCATAGAGCAAGAACATGCAATTACCAAACACTGAAAAAGGCATTCCTTATACTGTTATACATTGATGCAGCAAAAGAAGTGCTGAAACTAAGATTATAGCTTGTCTTTACCTTACAGCCGCTTGTATCAGTGAAAAATGCTGGGAATTCATCGGTCTTGTAACCAACAACACATACTCCTTGTGTTTCCTGCACTAGTACAAAATGGAGGAGGGAAGATGATTTTAGTCATTAGAGACTGAATTACTAGGAAAAACTTAACAGTGATAAAAACAAGTGAATTTTACCAAATATTCAAGGGTTTTTGGAATATCCAATATTGATTTCACTCCGGCAGAGACAACTGCTACTGGAGTTTTCCCCAGCTCAGTGAGATCGGACGATACATCCATCGCTGCCAAGAAGAAAGCAGAAACTTATAAATTATAATGAGACAGTTCAAAGACATGTATGGTAAGTAGGAATGTAGGATGCCCTAGTGTTTTTATTTCTGAGGGTTGAAGGATTAAATGGCTTTCTGTCTAAGAGGAAATATTATAATTACTCTAGTTGACAATGATATAGTTGCAAGAAAGAACTAGAATTTTGGTCGAGAATAGACTCAGTAAAGATGGATGCATAACAAGCCCTGAATACTTACTTTCCTCCCCATGCCTATGCACTCCTCCGATGCCTCCAGTTACAAACACAGGAATACCAACCTGCAGAAGTTTGGCCATGAAACTGGGAACGTTAGAAAGTTTAGTGCAAGCTACTGGTAATCAAGTAATGATCATTACTGACCGTAGAAGCAAAAAACATGGTTGCTGAAACAGTTGTGGCACCATTTCGTCTACCAGCCACCTGAAAAGAGCATAAGCAAGCAGATAATGCCAAATCTCGAGCACAACCACCAAATGAAACAGAAAAATAAAATACCAAACAAACATATCACAATCTATCATACCACCAAGAGATTAAGTCACTGAATGGTCAACCAGTAACTGTGCTAACACTAACGTAAGCTACTGCCATTGATGTCAAATAGCAAGAAAGTACAACTTGATTGCACATACAAATGGGAACAACATAAGATAAGAAGTAAAAGTTCTCTGAAGGAGCAGCATGGCCAATATGATAAAGTTACTCACAACGTATGCAATGTCCCTCCGAGCTGTTTTCTGAGCTCTGGTTCCAAGAGTGGCAAGTCGCTCCAGCTGTTCGGCACTTAAACCTGATCGCCTCGAAGATCTTAGTCAAATGAGCAATATATAAACATAATAGGGCAGTTGTCTAAGGACTTTCGTAACTGCAGGTAAGTATACATAATTATACCACCCTACATATGTCAGCAGAACAAGTTTAGCTCTATATCACACCTACACAAGGAACCCCATCTAAGATTGCGATAGTAGCAGGAACAGCTCCATTCTTCCTTACAATTTCTTCCACTTGCTTGGCTGTCTCCAAATTTTGAGGGTATGGCATACCTGAAGAACAAATAAGCACAGACCAAAACAAACACAGTTACCATTGTGTAAACTAGAAGCAACAACTGGAGATAGGAATTCCCTTGTCTATGCACAAAGGAACCCTCTTTCCTGAAACAGGGGAATCAGCAAAGGGTGAACGAGGCAGGGGAGTAGTACCATGAGAAATGATGGTGGATTCCAAAGCAACAACAGCACGCCCACTAGACAAAGCCTGGTAGACTTCTGGAGAAAATTTCACCAGACCTTCTATCTAAAACGGGAAAATACAGCAAAAACCCACCAAACGGGTGAGAAAATCAAATGGGCTCGCAGACATCAGACTTGCTAGTTGCTAGCAAACGTAGACGAAAAGGGAGAAATGTTTAAAGAGACGATCTTGCCTGATTGTTGGAATCCAAAGGACGAAGGTGGTTGTGGAGATTGGATAGTCTAGACAGTGCTGAAGAAGAAGCCATGGATGCAATTGTGCGGAAACTCCAGAGGCGTAAAGTTAGCAGTGCTGAAGAAGATTCCTGAAATGATATTGACCGGCGGCAGCAAATACTTATGGACTTGGGGCTTGGAAGTTGGAACTGGGAGGGGAGAAATACCTTGGCTTGCTATTAAACTTTGCGAATTGGGTACCGGGAAGGCTTTCTAAGTTCAGGGGATCAGTTAGCGTGACTACCCCTAAAGGGGTAGTGATTTTTGACACCCCTTTTATGATTGGCCAATTTTATTTCCAATCATTGGCAAGTATTAATTAAACTGATTTTTTATTTTTTTTTAATCTTGTAATTTGGGGTCTCTCACCACATTGGAAAAGAGAAAGAATCTGGGGAAAAACGAAATCACCCCCATTAATTACATAATTAATTTCTCTCACTGGTACATTAATTACACGTACCACTCCACTGGTACACGTACCACTCCACTGGTACACGTACCACTCCACTGGTACACGTACCACTCCAATGGTACACGTACCACTCCACTGGTGCGAGCAATCCACAAGGTAGGTTAGAGTGAGAACAATACCAGTGCAATGATATTTTTCATAACAATGATAAACAATAATAGGGAAAAAATAGGAACTTTCCATTAGTAGCCAAAAACTGTGTTCCAAAATGGGTTGCAAAATTAGGGAAATGCCAACAACAATGCCAAAAGCAATAAATTATCCTTCGAATGTGAATAAACATAAAGTCTTCACAATTTTTTAAGCCTAAACAGGACATATGGTTACACGTACCACTCCACTGGTACACGTACCAGTGGAGTGGTACGTGTAATTAATGTACCAGTGAGAGAAATTAATTATGTAATTAATGGGGGTGATTTCGTTTTTTCCCAGATCCTTCCCCATTCATAATTACCAACGTTTTTCTCCTTCCCCATTCATAATTATTATCACAATTAAGGCTTTCCCAATTTACAAGATTACAATAAATAAAGTAAAAAGCTTAAATGGAAACGTGACCAATCAAGAGGAGGGTGTCAAAAACCACTACCCCTTTAGGGGTTAGCATAGTATCCGACCCCTAAGTTCAGTCAATCTCCTCTACGCATAGCGAGAGTAAAAATAGTGCCTAAAGCCCTAAACTAGACATTGTTTTTTGGTTTGTCAATTTTTTTTCGTCGGTAATAAAAAAAATTATTAGTCATTCGTTTTATTAATTTCCATTTCATAGTGTTTGTGCCTGGAATGTCCCAGGCGGTTATATGATACTCCACAACCTCTGGCGGCTTGATAGATGGGAGGCGGTCTCCAAGGGGACTAGATACTATAACAATACTCCTTGTGTTGTTATTGTAACAACACTAGTCTCCAACCAATAGGAAGCTAGGATTGTGATGACTTTTTATTAGATGAGTTGACCTAGTGTAAAATCAAAGCAGGGGTATAATTGTCATTATGAAAAATATGTTTAAATAATAATAAAAAAATATTTTTCGGCCCAAAATTTTGGTCGCCGGAATTCAGCCATCGGTCGCCGGAATCTGGTCGCCGGTCACCGGAATATGCTTTTTTGTCGCCGGAATATGCTATTTTGTCATCGGAATATGCCACCGTCGCCGGAATATGCTCACCGTGGTCGGAATATGCTTACCGGCGTCGGAATCTAGTCATCGGGGCCGGAATATGCCTATCGGCGCCGGAACCCGGTCACTGACTGTCATCGGAGTTTGGTCAACGGCCAACGACCACCGGATGTTATGGTCTGCATTGTGAGATTTATGGTTTGATTTCTCATATTTTTGTAAGCCTTTTATGGTTTGCTTTATCGTGTTTGTGGTTTGCATTAAGAAGTTTCTAGTTTGCTTTATCGTGTTTGTGGTTTGCATTGAGAAGTTTCTGGTTTGTTTTCAAAAAATTGGTGGTTTGCATTGTGAGGTTTCTGGTTTGTTTTAATATATTTGTGGTTTGCATTGGGACGTTTATGGATTGCTTTTTTGTGGTTTGATTTACTGTGTTTGTGGTTTGCATTAGGAGGTTTCTTGTGTGCTTTCGCAAATGTTGTGGTTTGTTTTGTGAGGTTTGTGGTATGTTTTAGTGGATTTGTGGTATGCATTATGGTGTTTCTGGTTTGCATTAAGAAGTTTATGGTGTGCTTTCGAAAATTTTATGGTTTGATTTGTGGGGTTTATGGTTTGTTTTAATATATTTTTGGTCTGCATTAGGAGGTTTGTGGTTTGCTTTATCGTGTTTGTGGTTTGCATTATGAGGTTTCCGGTGTACTTTCGGAATATTTGTGGTATGCTTTGTGGGGTTTTTGGTTTGTTTTAGCAATGTGTTGTACAAAATTCTGTGGTTTGGTTTGTGAGGTTTCTGGTTTGTTTTAATAGATTTGTGTTCCGCATTAGGAAGAATCTGGTTGTTTTATGTGGTTTGCTTTGTCGTGTTTGTGGTTTGCATTATGTAGTTTTTGGTGTGCTTTTGAAAATTTTATGGTTTGCTTTGTGGTGTTTCTGGTATGTTTTAGGAGACTTGTAGTTTACAATAAGAGGCTTCTGGTATATGAGAAATATAAGAATGTATACCAAAAATACAATAATACATACCGATAATTCCTTAATAAATACTATAAAAGGTTGAATGAAATGCATTCAATATTAGAAAAAGTGGATATAAAACAATACAATTGTATACTGAAACTCCTAAAATATCAAAAAAGAAATATGAAAATGAATACCATTATTAAAAAGAAAAACCACATAAGTTACATGGCATATGTGTAAACAAATGGCGGATCAGATCAACAACTTCTTGATTAGACACCTGGGAATTGGAAAGGAGCAAAATCTAATCAGTTTTCCCCAATCAATACAAACTTCCTCAACAGGAATTATGAACAAAGTGAGAATCAATCTCTTACCTTATCCCACAACCCATCGGAGGCCACTCGCAATCAGATTCAATCATCACAACTCTGGTCTTCGGCTCGGCAACCACGAACTCCTTGAGATGCCCGTCGCCGATCCCTCTCGTCACGGCGAGAGATTCCTGAATCCCCCAAACACCCCTGGAGCAATCCACGTAACCGCCAATGCCTCCACTCGCTCCTTCTAGTCCGGGCGAGAAGCTTGATGGTCGGACGTGAGCGCCTCTGCCACTCCTCCCCTGCTCATCTCGACGCGGCAGTCGCCGGCGTTCGACACCACGAGGTTGCCGTCGTTGATCAACGCTGTTATACAGCACGCTCTGCCGTGAGCGTTTTCGTTGAGGAAATCAGCGTCAGTTTTCAAATACGCCTTCCTGATCGCCTCTTCGAATCCGTCAACGTCAGATCTAGACGACGACGAAGACGATACTTCGGCGGTGATGTTTCCCCCAAATTCTTCGAAGCGAATTCAGCTGCTCTCGCGCCGCCGTGTCCGTCGAAGACTCCGAACATAGCATGCATCAATTGAGAAGCGGAATTGAGTTTTTGACCTAATTATTTTTTCTTCTTCTTCTTTTAACCGCACCAAAGAGTGGCGGTGGCGGCTGCCATTTCGTCGCTCAATAATAAAGAGGCCTCTCGATTTCACGGGAAGCAACTGCGAGAAGAGATCGAGAGACGGAGAGAGAGGGGAAGGCTGGGGATTGAATATTTATTTTTTTTAATTTTAATTTGTTATTTTGTGTTAGTTTACCCTTTTACCCTTAATGAATCTTGTTGTTACTATAACAATACTATGAGTGTTGTTATACTATCCGCTCCCGTCTCCAAGACCTGCACGAAAGGTCCTCAGGGATTACCTGGGACCTCCTCCGAAGCTTAAGTTAGAGAGAGAAGTGAATGAGGAGATGTAAAATAGAGAGAGAATTAGGTTGGTCGAAGTTACCATAAATGCTGCCCCTTTGGGGCTATTTATACTAGCCTAGCCTCGGAATCAGGACATTTAATGTTGTGTCGGGCGGTCTGGGACGCCTTTGACTTTATTAAATGTTGTGTCAGTACGAATGTTTGGCTTTCTCTGACAGCAGGGTTTTAGCCCTTCTGTCGGGCGGTTTCCTGACGTATGGCTGACGTAAATGTCGAGCGGTCTCCATGGTGGGTATGGTTAGCCTCACCTTGTCTTTGGCCTGCTTTCGTGGGCTTTTGTAACCATGGGCCTCAGGCCCACGTATGCCAATACTAGGCCCAACAGTTAGTGATTGATGATGGTTCAATTTGATTAGATTTGTTATACTTGACGATTAATTATGAATTTTGATTGTTAAGTAGATGATGTTGTAAATAGATGATGTTATTTAATTTTCGCCTCATCACCACCTTAGTTTTGCCCTCAGTGACTCTTTCCTATCCACCGAGGCATCACCACAACAATCGACCCTATCAGCAAAACTCATGTTGTCATTAACCGGATCGAAATATCGATTCGACTAGAAATAATCGCACCAGAGCACATATTCGGACTCGAAAGCCTTGATAGTTGAAACATACCATTAATTGGTTGCCTGGGTCACAGCCAAAACTATCGATTTTTATCTCTTTTCTTTAATAGTTCATGGGGAAAAAATGAAATACCTTTTCGGTGGGTTAACCTCGGATCCCACAAATATGTGTTAGTTAAATTAACCAAATAAATTACATTGATTTGTTGTTATTTTTCTTTTTTATGTTACTGTCATTTTCACATTTCATTATTTTAATAAGAGTTCAATAACTAAAAATTTATTTATATTCATAAAAAAAACTTCTTCAAATAAGAATAATGTGAATATTAAATTGTATGTGATTGAGAATTCGAGATTATGAATATTGATTGGGCTCTTGATTCTTGACAATATAGATAGAGTTTTTATACTATTATTAATTTTTAGAATATCGTGAATCCGTAATTTATTTTTTTACAAATTGTAAGTAACCTGTTTTCTAAATATTTATGTATATACAGAATCTTGAACCTCTTGCTAATTCGGGTGGATGTCCATCTGGTTTTGAAAACATTGACAAAAAGTCACCCCCAAGCCTAAAATCTCAAAATCGAGTACGAGAGTCTCACGGACAAAGGATGGGGATCGGACTATGATCGTGGTACTAGCTGTGCAGGGACCGTGGACGTAGAGTGCTACAGGTTCAAATACGCACAAAACGATGGCCAGCATTGTGAAGGGTAGAGCTCTTTGAGCATGATGTGATCATAACCACAAGTCTGAAGTCTAAGTTATGTAACTTGGTATGTGTTAACAAGTTGAAACATTGTAGCAAGCAGTATACATGAATAAACAAAGAGTGTAATGAGTTTCTTTTGCTTTTGTAGAAAGAAAGGGTTTCTTAGTCGGTTAACCATCAAAGCTCAAGAAGAACCTAACGAAATTGGACGGCCAGTGAGCTTTGACCGTTACGATTCTTACTCGGTTTTGTTATCCTGATACATTAGTCACCAACATCATCTCTGGTATGGCTTCACAATCCATTGCTTCTATTCAAAGTTACCAGTCTTTGAATGGTAGCCCTCTAAGTTCAAAGAAAAAGTGAAAAGGAAGAATGGTAGCTTTGAGTATCTGCGGTTGCAGTGCCTGAAGAAGATAGTACTCTGTAGGATGGAAGCCAATTCATTCTCTGAACATTAAACTTGCTGATAATCATACACTTGACTTCTAAGCCTAGATTTAGAACAAGGGTTGCTGACAACAGTTACAGCTGTCCTCATTTCCCAATCCCTAGCTTACATCAGATCAGCACATTCCCCTCTTTCTACAAAAAGGATCAGGTTCTAGGACACTAGCAGGATCACAATATCAACTGTTGCTGAGCAAGGTATCAGAACCTTCACATAGCATTCACCATTGGTACGAATTCTGAGCTTTTATTGAGGAAAAAAAGTGTTTTAGAGTCTAGCTAGAAGTTACCTTGTGTGCTCCCTGAGTTGGGGGGGAGTTCTCTTTGCAGGCAAACTTCTCTCTATCCTCAATCCCAGGGTATGCATTACTTCAACAGCTTTCAAGGCGAATCTTTGCGAAGACAGACCAACCCTCAGTTCAAACTTCAAAGTGAATAGATAGCAATACCCAGCTCACACTTGCAACAAAAGATTTCGACAGTAAAACGAGGAATGCTCAATTCAACAGTAGATCATGCTGCCACTATGCCAATCGTTCCTCGTTAAAACATTTCAGAAAGTGAAGAACTTGAATTCGAAATTATGCATTACTGTAAGTCAGCTTCTTCGTCATGCTGCCAGATTAGAGCTGGCAAAGGTTCCAGCGACAAGATGTTAACGACGACTAAGAAACATTCAGAAGATTTCAGGATCAAAGAAACCTATATGGATCCAGCTTCAGTAACTGCTGGCCGGCCAATAAGAACAAGTAAATAGAAGCATTCTGTTCAATCACAGCTTGATTTCCATCTGAAAGCAAACATCACCGTCGGAAACCAGAGTATATTTATTCAACCGAGTAAAGCACAGCCGAATTGGCCATCCGACTCAACAATCTTGTCAGATTTGATGACTACATCTAGAGGCAGAGGGCTGAAACTTCGAGCCGGGCCGTAGAAATGTGGGAAGCTGTTGATTCCATCGATGGACTCATAGACCAACCCATCCCCAAGCTGACAAGAAATCAAGAACACCACCATCAGGCAAACCCTGCCATAAGTAAAACCCCAACTGCCCATGAAAAATTTAGTATGATACTACAATCTAGGGGGGAAAAGTTCAAACCTTTCCAGCATCAATTTGGAGAAGTAGCAGATCCAACTTGGTGTTTCGGAAGAAATTGTTCAGTGTTGATAGAACCTGCAGATGGTTATGGATTTGAAGTTACGGATGTGGGTAAGGAGAGGAAGAACAAAAGGGTAGAAAAGGGAAGAAATTGAATGTGGGTTTTTACCTGATTGTGGTCGCTGAGGTGGATGAATCCGGAGGATTTGTCGAGCTCTCCGCCATAAGTGAACCCGTCTTTCTGCAGATTTTCCCATTCGGTAGCTGGACAAATCCGGTACACGAACTTCTCTCCGCCACCGCCGCCGCCGCCGCTTGCTTCCATTTTGGTAGAGAGGAGAGACGATCCACAGGTAGGAAAATAATCGCTTTCAACAAAGCGGATTGCCGAATTGGGTGAGCGAGGCGCTATAAAGCATAAACTGTACGAATATAAGAAATGTATTTTAAATAAATAAAAATAAGCCGGAATGAAAAATGCGGATTTGTACTCCAGAATTTATTTCGCCGGGAAATTTAACCACCACTATTTTTCATTTTGTCTTTTCCTTGTTTAGCAGTTCAGCCCTTTTCTCTGGTTATCATTTGTCTTCCCCTTGTTTATCAGTCCGTACTCAACCGCTTCATCTTCAGGGGAGTGGCATCCATGGCTACCAAAATCTCCTTCACTCCAACCCACAACTTCCCTCCGAGACTTGGAAATTTCGCGAAGTACCCACAAACCATTCCTCTCTACCCACTTCAGCCGCTGAATGTTTCTCACAGAAACTGCAATCTCAAAGCAGGTTCAGGCTCAGCTGCAGCAGCAAAAGTTCAAGCTTTGAAGGAAGACTTGATTGAGTCATTGAATTCGGACGCTTCTGCTGATTCCGCGACTGCATCATTTCCTTCTTCCTCGAAACTCGTCCTCGTTGTTGGCGGCTCCGGCGGTGTGGGTATAACCTCTTGCTTCACATTCTTTGATATAGCCATGAATCTATTAAGTTTGCCCTTTCGCTACTGCAATAATTCCTAGTGTTTCAACTGGCCTTGATATCTGTTGTGCCTGTATAGAGTTTGATCAGTATTGACAGGCAGACCTTGTTTCCATGGATTTCAGGGCAGCTGGTTGTGGCATCGCTGCTTACCCGGGGAATCAAATCGCGGCTGTTTCTGCGTGATCCTGAGAAGGCAACTGCACTCTTTGGGGTTCAAGATAATGAGAAATTGGAGGTACCCTAGTTTGATTTCAGAATAATGCAGCATCATGGTCTAGTGACTACTGACATTTTCCTTTGTGAATGTGATGATAAATAGTGGTGGAATGTTGTGTGCTTAGGTACTTAAGGCGGACACTAGGAATTCTGCGGATCTCGATCCATCCATGTTCGAGGTTTGCACTTGTTCCGTTTCGTTTGGGAGAATTGGATAAAGGAAATTGCTTTTCTTGATAGTGTGGTTGCTCATAGTGCATAAATGTTTACTGAAGGGAGTCACACATGTGATCTGTACCACAGGGACGACAGCTTTTCCTTCGAGGCGATGGGATGGAGATAATACACCAGAAAGAGTGGGTTAGGCCACATTTCCATGATTGTTTGTTAATCAGCATAAGAATCTCCCCTTAAAAACCTTCTGTTAACCTCATCTATGTTTGAAAGCTTTGCTTTTAAAATGAACGTCGTAGAATGAATCATCATGAGCCATCTACCTTCATTGGCCAACTTCCTTTCACCTTAGTTCATGCAACCATTTAATTGTTTTCTTGCTCTTGTTTTTTCTTCTCTTTTTGGTGTAAAGATTGGGAAGGCGTAAGGAATCTCGTTTCTGCTCTACCCCCATCCGTTAAGAGGCTTGTTCTTGTTTCATCAGTTGGTGTAACCAAGTTCAACGAGCTACCTTGGAGGTATGATTTAGCATGCTAGAAATATAGAGTGCCTGCTGCCTAATGTTGGTTCAGTAAAGCATCTAGACCAGACTGCTGCGCAAGAACACGTCACATTCCTTATCCCTTTTTTTTTTCTTCTTCTTTTGTGTGTTTTTGTTGGTAGCATTATGAATCTTTTTGGTGTGCTCAAGTACAAGAAGATGGGGGAGGACTTTGTTCGCAAATCCGGACTTCCATTTACCATAATCAGGTAGCCATTATTTAGCTTCTCCTGATCACCCCACATTTTTGGAAGTTCTCTTCAAGGACCTGTGCTTCATGATTAGAAATTTAGAATACATGTGTTTATATCATTCTAGACCGGGGAGATTAACAGATGGGCCATACACGTCATACGATTTGAACACTCTCCTGAAAGCTACTGCTGGTGAGCGACGTGCAGTTATCATTGGCCAAGGTAAGCATCTAATGACCGATCAATGCATACAAAGTTGCAACCTAAACCATGGGGATGACATATGCTTGATTGATGGTTTGGTGATCAGGAGATAAACTCGTTGGAGAAGCAAGCAGACTTGTGGTGGCTGAAGCTTGCATTCAGGCATTGGACATTGACTTTACTGAAGGCAATGCCTACGAGATCAGCTCAGTTGTGGTGAGCTTACTAGACAAGACAATTTGAATCAGTGAAAAGTCCTGTGATTCTTCTATTGTACTGATGATGCTAGAGCGTCTGGTTTTGTGCAGGGAGAAGGTCCAGGAAGTGATCCACAGAAATGGAGGGATTTGTTCGAAGCTGCCCAAAACCAGTGAATTCTATTCCTCCGCCGACATGACATGTGTGTATAGGTACTAAATACCCTGCAAGTTGTCTGCTGTAAGTAATGTTTCTCTTTTGTTGTTCTTTCTGGTGCCCCTGAACTCAAAATCATATCCAGAAGCTGATCCCATTTAAGTCAAAAGAACGAGGATTGATCGGGAGTTGAAACACCTCGATAACGTGAAGATTCGTGCACCAAATCCCTCGATGGATTTGCACCAAATCATCTGTTTGGATAATCTAAAGTGACAACAGAATAACAGATGTGTGAACTCTATATACCTCGAGATTTCATCTGTATATATTAACGATTCAGCATCCAAACAAGCCTCGACAGTTCATTCCCCATAGAACAGCAAATTATTGCTTTACAGACATTTTTAAACACTAACAATAATAGTAAGAAGAACGGCAGAAAGTAATCAGTAAAGTCCCCTCCACCCTCCTCCTAACTTTGACAAACTATGCCTGTAAATTTGCCTCCTTTTCTCCCATTTCCTTCTCCGGCGGCTGGCGGGTACCTACAATCCTCTTCCAGAACCAATGATTCTCAAACAGGAGGTAAACCTCCTCAATCGGAACCCTCTTCGTCTCCGGCAGCAGCAGCACAATGAACACCGTCATCACCAAGATGAGCCCAGCAAACAGCAAGAAGATCCCGTACCGGAGATGGCAGAGCGCCACCAGAAAGCACTGAGCAATCAGCGCGGTGAAGATCATGTTGACGCAGACCACCACGCTCTGCCCGGCCGACCTCGTCTCCAATGGAAACAGCTCGCTCGGCACCAGCCACCCGAGCGGCCCCCACGACCGCCCGAACGCCGTCACGAACAGGCAGATCACGATGACCAGCATTACCGAGTAACCTTTCGTGAGAGCCACGCCATCTCCAAACTTGTACCCCAAGGTAACTCCCACCATGACCATGTAGCAGAACATCTCGATCCCGGCCTCGATGAAGAGGAACCTCCTCCCGAGCTTGTCCACCACCGCCATCGACATGAGCGCTCCCACGACCAGCCCCGCGTTGGTAATGAGCGAGGACAGGATCGAGGATCCGGACCCGAACCCCATTGTCTGGAAGAAGACAGGGGCGTAAAACAGGATCGAGTTGTTCCCCGTGAGCTGCTGGAACATTGGGATCCCGATCGCTCCGATCACGAGCTGCGGCCGGTTCTTCCTCTTCAGGAGGTTGCGGAATGGGTTCTTCACCGATCGAGCTTCCTCGCTCGCTTCCTTCATGTCGAGAAACTCCGCTTCGATATTCTTGGTGCCTCGCACTCGCTCGAGGACCTCTCTGGCTTCCTTCTCCCTCCCCTGCTCCACAAGACTGTTTGGGGATTCCGGCATGAACACCCCGCCGATGAACATCAGCACCGCCGGCACGGCGGCGGATCCCAGAGAGATCCGCCATCCCCATGGGTGGATCTTCTCCGTTCCGTAGTTGATCAGATTTGCAATCAGGATTCCGAGGCAGGTCGTCAGCTGGAACAGTTGGTTCACCGCTCCCCTGATTTTCGCCGGCGCCATTTCCGATAAATACAGCGGCACCGCCTGTTGTTTTGGGCGCAATCGTGAGTTTCCCTTTCCAATTGAATTTAAATTAGATTCTAAATTTGGGGGTTTTGGGTATAATACCTGGTTGCTGAATCCGATCCCGACGCCGAGGAGGACGCGGCCGATGATGAGCATGAGGATGTTGACGGCGGCGGCGTTAATGACGGCGCCGAGGAAGAAGCTGATTGACCCGCAGATGATGCTGATTCGTCTGCCCTTCTTTCTGGTGATGACGGAGGCGCCGAAAGTGGAGACGAGGGCGGCGAAGTAGAGAGAGGAAGTGAATAAGGTCAGGATCTGGTTGTCGTATTTACAGTAATCGGTCTCGTGGAGATGGGCTTGCTTTCTCCTGTAGACCGCCGGGAAGAATTCCTTCAGGAAGTCGTCCATGGAAGTCACCCCACCTGCCCAAAACCAAAAAAAAAAACGCAGCCCATTAGTTTCTTGTAACTCCATTGTTAAGAGTGAGAGCAGTTTTTCTAAATAAACGCACCGGAAACGCCGAGATCGACGCCGAAGAGAGAGCCGCCGATGGCCCCGACGACGCAGGCGAAGATGAAGTAGCCGGTGATGTTGTACTCGTAGAGATGGGCGCGTTTCAGGACGCCATTGTTGGCCGCAGGTCCTCCACCCGCCATTTCTCAGCAGATTTCTTTGATATTATGATTTCCTCCGTTTTCACTTCCGCTCCGCCGGGAAATGTTTGAAGAGACGACTGTGGTGCTTGCCTCTCACCGTAGCTGGCCTTTTTAAGACGAGTCAACGGCTACAGCGCTGTTTTAGTTGAATATAAAATCTGCAGAATCAAATGGGATTTACTTTTTTTTTTTTTAATATCTCTGAAGAAGAGAAAAAAGTATTGTATTAAGGAGGAAAAAGATTTACAAATTTTGTACTTATTATCTGGTTCTAAATTAATTTAGAAATAAACGTACCTGTGAGTCAAACGTTGAGGTTTGTTCCCATCACAAACAGAGAGGAAAAAAAACGTCGAAGAAGACTTCAATGTAGGAAGCCGAAAATAATATAGTTGGTTGCAACTAGCGGATGGTGACAGATGGGCTGAACTTACAACTTGGTTGAAGCTAAGGGAAATGTGGGGCCCTCCGTCTTTTTTTTACTTTGTTGGTCTGTATAAGCAACGTCTTAAGAGATTCATGGTTGACTCTCTTCCATTACTCTGAGGTTATGGTAGGAATGACATTATGGCAATGGGCACGGTCGGGACGGATATTTCGTTATTTGTAGTTGTTTAGATTGAATTTTAGGATGGATGATTTATTATGGAACGCTAGTTAGGTCCAGATTGAGTCATATGATCGAGAATGGGACGAATTTGAGTCGAGAGAGCACCAATTCTTTTCTCATCGATTCAACGGCACTCCAAAACAAGGAAAACGGGTCGGATAAAGTGGGTCGGATCGAAATTGCAATCCCTGCTTTACGAGTATTGCCTACAGTCCTTTGATTCCGAATGAATGTTAGGGTGTACTTCGTGTCATACGAAATATTAAAAAAAAAATATTAAGATAAACCGGATTGAGCATCATTGTATTATTAGAGTATGGAGATTAATGTAAGAACATAAAAAAAAAATGTAGCATTTCATGATAATTTATTTATACTACTTATTATTGTTAATTCATTTGGTTTCGCACCATTGGATAAAATATCAGGATTAAGTTATTCTTGCTTATCCATTTGGTCTTAAGTTTTGAGTTAAACGAAATGAATTGGTTAGGAAAGATTAGAGTAGATGAATTTTGGATAAGGCTGGATGACACAGCCACACAGCCACACATCACGGGTCTTTGATATGACAAAGCAGCCGATTTAGGCTAAATCCACTTTGCCTTCTCTATCGTTGAAATCGTTGGGTTTACGGTGACAAAAGGAAACATTTTGGATAATTAGTAATTAGACAGAAAAACAAGTTGTGCTAATGACATAATTATAATTAATTCCTTACTAAATATATTACACATCGTATCTGCCGAACTTCTTATCACTAAAATACGGTTAAGCGATTACTTCAGTGGAGTGAGCAACTGATACCGGTATCAGCTGAGATCAAATGGAGTTTTTCAGTAAAATAAAATCTTTTCCAACATTAATTATTATTCGTATAATCTATTTTTTGCCAATATAATAATTGAAATTAGCAAGAAGTGAAAATAATCGAAAATGTAATTCCGAACAGAAAATCAGGAGAATTGGATCTGGAAGAAGCCGAACAAGTTGATGCTGCTTTGCTTTGTCAACCATACCCGGCCTCAAACAATGACGACAATGGGCGTGCAAAAAAAAAAAAAAAAAAACAATGACGACAATGGAGGTTAAGCCCACTAAGAGATAAACACAAAACCCAAAATTGGTGTAACTCTGATCGTAAGCCCATACAAGAAAAGCCCATCACTATCTATACCCAAAACCGTAGGATTAAGGGAATATGAGATGTTATCTGAAATATATGAAGAAATATCAAAGTCCCCAGCCCCTCCCTCTGTCTGGCGCTGGCCCAAAGCCCATCGACCTTAAACTTGTAGACAATGAATTGCTAAAAATAAAGGGTTAATATTTTCGTATGGCCTGAACTTTGACCAAAGTAAACATCCTGGCCAATCTTTTCGATCTATAACATTCTGGCCCGAACTATACACCAAAGTAAACAATTTGGCCAAATCAGACTTTTGACCGTTAACTTGGACGGTCAAACGCGTTGACCGTTAGTCAACGCGCCATGTCACCGCCAACTCAGCAATAAAAAATAAAAAATAATAATTTCCACCTAGGCCATTTAATTTCCACCTAGGTCTTTTCTCAAGTTGAAGACGGGAAAAAAAAAACCAAAACGCAGCGGGTGCCCTAACCCTACCTTATCCATATCGCTCCCATCCCCATCCACAGAAATCACCCGCCGACCTCACCTCACCTTCTCCTTCCTTCATCGTCGAATCTCCTCACCTCACCGACTGAAAAATGCAGCGGCGGGCGTTCTTCTGAGCCCGCCGCCGCCGCCATCGATTTCACCCTTCTCCCTTCTACCTTCGCGAAGATTTCCCCCCTCCTCCCTCGCGATTTCTGATCCCTCGCGATTTCTCGCGATTTCTTTCTTCTCTCTGTGCATCGATAACGACTTGGTGAAAAGGACGACGACGGGTCCACATTCCAAAGGGACCACAGCCAACAGATCGCATTTAGGGATGGCAACAAAACCCGAACCCATGGGTACCCACCCGACCCAATCCGGTCAACGCGGGTAAAATCCGTGTTGACGGATTTTGGGCCGGGTTTGGGTTTAAACCCGTTTACTATTCACCGGGTTGGGTTGGGTTTGGGTTTAGGTAAACCCGGCCCGTGGGTACCCGCCCACTCATATAATTAATTTTTTCGGTATATTTAATATTTTAAACAACTAATCTTATTTATATTTGTGGAGACATGTCTAATTTTTTCTTTTTAATTGTGTAGAATTAAGTTGATGTTATGGAGTGGAGAGTAAAGAAACTTAATTGAAAGGAAGAAGTTTTCAATTAAACATGTTATTTATGGATAATTTGTGATTTGCTTCAATTTTCTTAAGTTTTCTAGATTGGTGTTGAACAATTTGTATAGTTAATTTGTGATTTGCTTGAATTTTCTAGAATGGTGTTTTATATATGGATAATTTTGTATTGAGAGATTGATATTTGACTTTAATTTTGATAAGAACTTGTAATTGTAAATTTTTTACGACAAAACCCGTGGGTACCCATGAACCCGCGGATACCCAACGGGTTGGGTTGGGTTTGAGTTTTTCAAACCCAGTGGGTTTTACCCCGGGTTTTTTTCAAAGATAAACCCATGGATTTGGGTTTGGGTTTGGCAAAACCCGACCCAACCCGACCCATTGCCATCCCTAATCGCATTCCCCACCAGCAACGTAAGCAATCAATCCCTTTCTTCTCTCCATTTCCATTCTTTTTTAATCCTCGATAAAATCCAAGGATTAGGGTTTTCTAGTAAACTAATGCTCGTGACCAGCATTTGTCGGGTTAAGAGCTGGAAATTGAGATTAAAGTAATGGAAACTGAGATTAAAGTAATGGAAATAGAGATTAAACTAATCTCGTATCATTTTTTTTTTGTCTTTGCTAGAATGGACGATATGGTTGAGCTTATTCTGCATCATGGAGGCGCGATGGATATGTCGGGGGGTGTTCCACAGTACGTTGGGGGGGTTGTCGATGTCGTCAATGTGAATCGTGATGTCCTGTCCTACTTCGAATTGACGAAGACTTTGATTGAAGATTTGGAATATATTTCCGTCGAGAGGCTATGGTACTTGACACCTGGGGAAAGTATGGCGACAGGATTGCATGAAATTGTGTCGGATGTGGAGGTTTTAACTGGGTTGCTGCCTTTGGTTGGAACTGGAGATATAAAGGTGTACTTTGAGGCAACAAGGGATCTCGGAGAGCTGGGTTATATGGGAGATAATTATGGCCATTTTCCTGAAGGGTAAGATGCATCTGGCGACAATTCAGCTGCACCTGAGTTTGTTCGGCTAGAGGATGATGATGCTCAGACATCCGACGAGGAATACCATGAGATAAGAGCTGATGCTAGGAGAAGGAATAGAAGAATGATAGCAGATCTTGATGGTGAAGGTAGTTCAGTGAATCAATTGTTTGCGTGGGATGTCAACCATCATGCTGGCTTTGATTTGGATAGTGCTAGTATTGAGGGTGAAGCTGAAGCGGAAGCTGAAACTGACACTGTAGAGCTTGATGAGAGTTTGGAATTTGATGAGAGTGTGGAGATTGATGAGGGTATTCAAAGGGGTGCAGAACAAGTGAAAGTGGAGGAGGAGATCAATGCCGAAGGATCAGTTGATGCGGAGTATAGGGCCTCTGAGGATTCTGCCCATGTTAGAGGGAACGTTGCTGAAGATGATGGTGCTACAAGCTACGACAAGAGCTTGTGTTATGATCCCAAGTGTGATCATAACACTTTGAAGTTCAAAACACATATGCGGTTTTTAGATGGTAATCAATTTAAAGCTTATGTTATGAAGAATGCAATTAATATGGGAGCTGATATTAGATGGGTTAGGAGCAGTGCGACGAGGAAGGAAGCTGTGTGTGCACAAAGGGAAGAGTATGGTTGCATGTGGAAGGTTTATGGTAGTTGGTTTCGTGGAAAAGAAGCATTCATGGTTAAATATTCTGGGCCAGATCATATTTGCCCTCGAGCATTTCGGATTCGTGCTGCGGGTTATAAGTGGATTGCATCTGAATACCTGGATGTTTTCCGTGTTAATCAAGCATGGAATGTTAACTTAATAGCAGCTGAATTGAAGACCAAACACAATCTCTACGTGTCTAACCAAACATGTTATAAGGCACGGCTCGAGGCTCGAAGACTGCTTTATGGTTCGCTTACTGAGGATTTCCACAAACTCAGAGACTATATTGGTCATTTGCCGAGAGTTGACAAGAGAGGGTCATTTATGCTCGAAGTTGATTCTGTGCCTAACTCGGAGAAGGTATATTTCAAGCGTTTGTTCATTGGTTTCTCTAGTTTGGCAAGGGGGTTCTTGGAAGGGTGCAGGCCTTTCTTTTGTTTGGATGGTTGTTTCTTGAAAGGGGAAGTACAAGGGATGTTACTGTCGGCAGTTGGAAAGGACGGTAACAATCATATGTTCCCAATAGCGTGGGCAATCGTTGAATCGGAGAACAAAAATTCCTGGACCTGGTTCATTAAAGCATTGCAAGACATACTTCGGATCGAGGATGGTGGCGGTTGGACAGTAGTCTCTGACCAACAGAAGGTATGCATTCCTACTTGGTTAAATGAGGATTGATTTGTTATAATTCTGCAATTGACTTTATGTGTTTACTTGTGGATCTTGCAGGGGCTGGTGGAAGCGCTAAATGACTGTATGCCTCATGCAGAACATTGAAAGTGTGCTCGTCATGTCCACGCGCACTTCAGAGAAAAACACAAGAGTGCCATAGCTTCTGATCTATACTGGGAGGCGGTTTATGCATTAAATGAACCTGATTGGAGGGCTGCTATTGACAAATTGAAGGAACTTGGAGAGGGTGCTGATACAGACTTCATGGCCATGGAACCAGCAAGGTTCTGTAGATGTTTCATGCAGACATTCTCCAAGAGTGACTCAGTAGAAAGCAATATTTGTGAGTCTTTCAACAACTGGATCTTGCGGTTTAGGTCATTGAGACCAATTGCAATGTTGGAGGGTATCCGAGTGGCTGTAATGACACGAATTGTCAAGAACAGAAGAATGATGGAGCGTTGGAGGGATAAATTTCCACCAGTGGTTAGGGGAAAACTAGAAAAGGCAAAGCATTTGGCTCGAATGTGCACCAGCCGCCCTTCTACAGAAGATAAGCATGAGGTAACCATAGGGGACACAGGTTTTGTGGTTAATATCAAGAATGGTAGCTGCACATGTGGTTTCTGGTTGCTGAATGGAATACCATGCTGCCATGCCTTTGCTTCCATAACTTACTTGTGAGGGCATCCGGAGGATTTTGTGGATGAGTACTTCTTGATGAATCGCGTAAAATGTGCCTACATGCACCCTATCCCACCATCAGAGGGTCGACAAGCATGGCTTCCAGTGGAAGGATACAAGGTGTATCCACCAGAAATTCGTCGGATGCCTGGACGTCCAAAAACTAAGCGGAAGAGGGAGACGTGGGAGGTAACTAGGAAACCTTCTAGGGATGGAAATGGGGAAATTGCTACTCGACATAGCCTTGTGATCACTTGCACCAACTGTGGAAAGGATGGTCACAACAAAAGGACCTGCAAGAATCCAAGGAAGCCACCAGAACCTCCAAAGAAGTCAAGTGCAGCACAACCTAGGACACAAGGAAATGCACCTAGGACACAAGCTGCTGACCAAAACACCACCAACGAGGTAATTGCATTTTTAACTTAATCGCTACACAATTTTTTTCCTTCACAGTCATGCTTTCATTTCATTAATGTTGATTCGTATAAATTCAGCCCAAGCAAAGGAAGAAGAATAGATGCTCAAAGTGTTCATCAGAGTTTCATAACGTAAGAAGATGTCCTATGAATGTTGGTATTCAGGTACAGTGTGAATGGTGTATGATTCGAATCAACTGTGGTGATTGAATGTAGTGTGAACCTGTGAATGTTTAGGTTTTCATGGAATGTTTGGCTTTATGTAGGCATGTAACAGATAGGGAAATGAGGATGGCAATGCGCGGAATTGGAACTTATATTGATGAGGCGACAGGCAACATGTATGCTAGGGTAAGGTTAATTGTTTGTATATTAACATTCATCTAATGTTTTAAGTTTGTAAGAGGCTAATTCGTTGTTTTTTGCCAGATGAGTACGAGGGTTCCAGGGGCTGGTGGACATGTGCAAGCTACTGCACCAGATGTGCCTGCTGTAGGTGCTACACAGCCGCCTGCTACTCAGCCAGAGACGCCTTAGGGAAGCTAGAAGAATGTTAGTAGATTAGGTTGTAGGAAACTCCACACTTTTGTAATTTTGTACATGGTTGCACATGTTAGCACATGTTTTAGATGTGGAGTAGTAGGAACCTATTTTGTACATGCTAGGACATGTAGAAAGCTTCGAGTCACTCTTTTGCTAGGTTCTCAGAATCAAAACTTATGGCACACCAACGATTCTGCCTTATTTTGTACATGCTAGGACATGTTAAAAGCTTCTAGTGACTCTTTTGCTAGTTACTCAGAATCCCAACTTATGGCACACCCTGTTGATTAATCCTTATTTTGTACATGCTACTGCTGTGACATGTTATAATGATGGTGATTGCAAGTTTGGTTGATGTACTAACTCGCTTAAAACGAAACGCTTTATTCAATCTCTACTACAAACATCATTCTTCTTCCTCATGAAATCTCCATTACATACGAAGTGGTCCACACACGATTACAACAACGACTACGAATAGCACACAAAAACAGCATAAATTCATCCTATTTTGAAGGCCATAAACCGTGTGTCTCATCTTTCGCAGTTCGAGACAAATTGCA
Source organism: Linum tenue (assembly GCA_946122785.1). NCBI lineage: Eukaryota > Viridiplantae > Streptophyta > Magnoliopsida > Malpighiales > Linaceae > Linum > Linum tenue. The sequence goes on along the minus strand of CAMGYJ010000009.1, from coordinate 49,364,366 downwards.
GAATTCAGTTCGGCAAGCTTGGCCAAGTCCTCTAAAATCACAGCCTTTTCTTCTTTCCGTTTCCTGGCCTTCTCTTCTGCTTTACGAACACGGCCTTCTAGAGCTTCCATATCACCAAGCTTCAATTTCAGTTCATGATTCTCTTCCATCAATCCATCAACCCTCGAGTCACTATCCGGCTCGTCATCAACCCATCGGAAAAAATGGCAACTCTTTTTGTCATCCTACAGAAATGGAAGAGGTGAATCGAGATCAAGTTGGTCGAAAACAAAGATTTAAAGGTGGATTTCAACCTACCTTCCAATATGGACAAGAGAAGAATATTCTTACAGGATTCAAGCTAGTGCGAGATGTATTGATCACACAAGGGGCTTTGTGCACTTTACAACGAATGGTGCCTGTGTTCGTCGAACGGGAAGAAGTGGAACCTTCGTCGGCGTTTTTCGCAGATCTCCTCGACATGTCTCTTTCTTTCTCCCTTCGGCAGCGACAGCGACTTCGGCGGAGGCGGCGGCGGAGGCGGCGGCGGAGGCGCTGGGCTAATCTTTCCTTCTCAACAACATCGTTGGCGGCTGGAGGAAGAGAGGAGAGGATAGGAGACGAGACGAAGAAGATGAAGAATGGGGGTTAGGGCAGGGGTTAGGGCACCCGCTGCGTTTTGGGGGGGGGGGGGGGGTTCGTCTTAAAATTGAGAAAGGAAATTAGATGGCCTAGGTGGAATTTTTTTTTATAATTTTTTATTGCTTATTTGGCGGTGACATGGCGCGTTGACTAACGGTCAACGCGTTTGACCGTCCAAGTTAACGGTCAAAAGTCTGATTTGGCCAAATTGTTTACTTTGGTGTATAGTTCGGGCCAGAATGTTATAGATCGAAAAGATTGGCCAGGATGTTTACTTTGGTCAAAGTTCAGGCCATACGAAAATATTAACCCAAAAATAAAAGGATATCTTCGACAATTTCATCATTTCTTCCTTGGGGAATTGAAATATGGATTCCTATTTAACGCTCTAATTTTTTAAAATTTCCGTCCTAATTTAATCAGACAGACAATATTATCCTCAATTTCTAAAACGATTGCCCCAACCCATCGCCCTAATCCCTAATTGGCTCTGCTCATCACCGACAGAAGGAATATCCGGCTCATGAAATTCACCGGCTGTTGATGAATCTTGCGCAGTTGCTCTGCTACTCGGCTGACGGAAACCTTGGTCAATTCCGCGCGGCTGCTTTGGTGCTCAGTTGACGGCGGCCTTCGCCAATCTTCCGTGGGTGCTCTGCTGCTCGGTTCGCCTCGTCTCCGCCGCTAGGCCTACCACTCCGTCGATCGAGGACACAGAAGAGAGAAACTAATCCCGCCCCGCCGGCCGCCTCTGCTACTGCTGGGTTCTGAAGTGCCGAGTTCAATCGTCTGCCGAGATATGGTTTCCGAAGGAGGAAGAAGGAACCTTCACGCCGAGGTTCTTCGCAGCCGAGGAAGGAGGAGGAAGAAGACGAATAGTCGCTATTTACGAGGAAGGAGGGTGAAGACTGATCATCGACACTCGTTCATCTACCTCCCGTCGACTGTCGGCAGAAGCAGAGCAAGTCCCTGTCTGTCATGAGCCCTCCGACTGATTTTCATATTCTAGGAATTGGCGGCGTCGACGGGGCGGAACGAGGAACGGAGTAGCCACGACGAGGACTTCCAGGTGAACGACGACGAAGGGCAAGGACTTCCAGGGTCAACGGCGACGACGGGCGAGGACTTGTTCGCCGGCGATGGGGATCCTAGGGCGACAGCTCACGTTTAGGGTGAGTTCTATGTTTTTGGGAATTGTTTTTATTTTTTGGAATTTGGTTAGAGATTGAGAATATTTTGGGGTAAAAACGTCAACTTATCTAAGTTAGGGCGATAAATTTAAAAAGTTAGGGCGTTAATTAGTACCTCTCGAAATAGATTGTTTGTTGCTAATTCAGAAGCTCCACAAAGAAGAAAGCTCAAGATCTGGCTAAAACCTAAAAGTGGGTTAGCTCTCTGCCTGTAGTTGACAGAACTGTTCAAACAGTTGGGCTCTATTTGGTGGGAACGGATCAGGTCAGTAACCATGAGTAACCTGTCCACATCAGCATGACATCAGTATGCTCTCTCCTGTAAAGTCTTTTATCTTTTCCCCTTTAATCTTTAACGGCCGATTTCTCTCTCGTTTTAAGTCAAAATTTAATTTTTTTGCACAGATAAATCAGATTAAATGTGCTCTTTAAAATGATATCCACTTTGATATACTTTTAGTACAAAAAAAAATGAATAATGTTTTACCAGTCATTACCATATGGTATGCTCCTATTTAATACCATATGGTAAGAAAGCGTACCATGATGGTATGAACATACCAATATGGTAAGAAGGTTGAATACATGATAGTAGAAGTATACTAACTATCATTTACAATTTTCATCATTGTTTACTACAAGTTACCACCCACATACCATAGTGGTAAAGTATGGTAATTTTTGATCCAGTATGTTTTTCACCCAGAAATCTATAGATCCTGTAGATCATGATGAACTCGTTCTATCTGAGCAAACGTTTTCAAAAATGACTTAAAAACGAAGAAGTTATCATATGGTATGTAGTTGGTAAAAAAAAGTTTCTCGAAATATATTGAAAATTGATCTCAATTTGTAGAGCACAACGAACTCGTTCCATCTGTGCAAAAAAAATTGAAATCTGAGTTAGAACGAAGAAGATAAGAGCCGATTAAGAAAACTAGGGAAAATAAAATGTCTTTAATTGACAAACCCTTAGATCTGAATTTTCTGGACCCACTTAAATCTAAATGTCCAGATTTAGTTACTCATCTAAAAAACGGGAATGGATCAGGTCAGTAACCTTATGGTGAGTAACCATGAGTAACCCGTCCACATCAGCATGACATCAGCATCCTTTCTCTCATGGAAAGCCTTTAATTTTTCCCTCTTTAATCTTTGACGGACGATTTCTCGCTCATTTTAAGTCGAAATTTTTTTTTTTTTTTTGCACAGTTAGATCAGATTAATTGTGCTCTTCAAAATGATATCCACTTTAATATATTTTTCGAACAAAAAAAATTGAGCCATTTTTCACCAGCCTATACCATATGGTATTGACTGGTATTGAAATAAAAGCATACCTATGTTTTGAAAAACGTACCATGGTGGTATGAACAAACCAATACTGTAGGATGGTTGAATACATGATAGTAGAAGTATATTAATTGTAATTTATGACTTTTAACATTGTATACCACACAATACCACCCCGTACCAGGGTGGTATTGTATGGTATTGTGTGGTATTTTTTGGTCCTGTAATTTGTTCACCCAGAAATTTGTAGATCCAATAGATCATGATGAACTCGTCCCTTCTGTGCAAACGTTTTCAAAAACGAATTAAAAACGAAGAAGATACCATACAATACCACCCCGTACCAGGGTGGTATTGTATGGTATTGTGTGGTATTTTTTTATCCTGTAATTTGTTCACCCAGAAATTTGTAGATCCAGTAGATCATGATGAACTCATCCCTGCTGTGCAAACGTTTTCAAAAACGAATTAAAAACGAAGAAGATACCATATGGTATGTAATTGGTACCGAGAGGCCAGAATTTTTTTTCCCTAAAAAAATATTGAAAATTGATCTCATTTTGTAGAGCACGGTGAACTCGTTCCATCTGTGCAAAAAAAATTAAAATCCGAGTTAAAACGAAAAAGATATGAGTCAATTAAGAAAGCTAGTGAAAATAAAAATAGCCTTTAATTCTCCATCCTTAGATCTGGATTTTCTAAATGAAGGGTCCAGATTTGGTTATTGATGGGTGCATAACCCATGGTTATGCACCCTATCTTGAGCCCTAAAAAACATATAAGGCAATGTCAATATAAGACTATTGCCACATCAGCCCGTGCTGTTTATACCGCATAACTCGGAGGGATTAATTCGTCTTCTCCTCTCTACCATTTCTCTTAAAACCGTTCGCTGCTGCTGTTACTTCCTTTTTACATTTTAGTTTCTACCAGCCCACAAAGTCTTATTCATTTTCTGCAAGCCCACGCTCACTAACCCACTTCTTACGCTATTTGTGGAAATTAAATCTTTTGAAGCCACCTGGACAGTAAATTCTATTATTTTTGTCAATTATTTTTTGTTGAGTTCCTTTTTTTCATTTATTATGCTCTTATATTCAAAGAATCATTCTTATCCTATCCTAAATTTTCAATGTTAAAAGACCCCTAATCTCTTCTTTGGGATAAAATTTTATCGTATATTATTGAACTAAGACTTTCTTTTTAAAAAACTGGGACCTTAATTATAATAATAATAATAATAATAATAATAATAATGATAACTTAGGTACCAATAGAAAATTCTTTATGTATATATAGATCTAAAAAACTATATTGAACGGTTGTAATTAGGAAATGAGACATTAAATATTTCATATCATAGAAGGGTAAGGAAGGAAATAAGTAATTTCGGGGGCAACTGATCAGATTTTTTTTGCTGACACGAATTTTCAGACGTGTTGTTAAACACTTTTCAAATTTCCTACAAATTGCAACGGAACATGTTTCATTTGTTTTACATTGAATTTCAAAAGTATTTGCATAGAGAGATTAGATTTTTTTGTATACAAGAAAACATCATATCATGATATTACTGTAGTGATAATATTGTGGTATTATAGAGGTACGAGGGTGCTATCAATCTTACCATAGTGGTATGATGTTGGTAATGGTATTATAGTGGTACGAGAGTGCCAGAAATGAATGTTGAGGTTTGATATTGGTCCTTTGTTGCTTCATTGAGTTTTGATATGGAGTCTGCAGATTCGATTGGAAAGGAGTGTATACACCCCTGCTGTTCCTTTTGAAGATGTGCATTATGGTAGATTGGTAGTAGTCTTTCTAAATAGAGATGGGACTGTCTTTGTTGTGTTCAGTGTCTTTTATAACAGTTTATTTATTTAAGAAAATCACACCACCATTATAAAAATAGAAACATTCCTAGCTCAAGTACTTAGCTATGTGCCCTCATATAACAATTGTCGGTCATATAACAATTGTCGGAAACCAATGTGTTGTGGCCTTCACTTATCTTACTAGCTCCATGTTACCTTTTTCCTCTTCTACAGCTAGGTCGGCTATTTGGTCCGGATTATTTGGTTTTACCTGAAACCGGACTGTATAACCCGGATCAGGACCGGACCGGAACTGGATATATAGCAAACAATACAATCCAATATTTGGGCTTAGATTTGAGGTAAAAAAAATCATTTGGGATCGGATCGAAAATAAGATAAAGACCGGATAAGAGAGCCCAACACCCAAAACTTAACCAACTCCTCACCCTTTGAGATCTCAGGTCACTCAAATCTCGAGAAGATCAATCTAAAAACAAAACCGAATTGGGACTGGACTGGGTCAAGACTTGACTAGATCAACACTGAACTGTATCCAATCCAATCATTGGTCCTTATATTCCCAAAAAGATCGGACCGGTCAGACCACTTCAACCAAACCGGACCGTATAGCCACCCTATCTACAACTCTCACTTAAGTTACATGTTTAAAAAATGCATGATGTCAAGTATCTAACATTTCAATGAGGGGAATTAGATGAGGCGATAACAAAAAATGTGAAGCTCCCCAAGCCAATCGTTTGAAGTGATGCCACCAGCAACATAGTATTGCTGGAAACTTTGTGTAGTTAAGGACCAAAATGTGAAGCTTCTGTTTAGTATTTTGTTTTCATTTATGTGCTGTTTAGTATTATGTTTTCATTGAGGTTGATAATGAAACTTTGTTTCCAGTTTTTTCCCTCATGGATTGTCTTTCAGTTTCATTTGTGGAATACAATGCGTTGGATACTTTTACCCTTATGTGTGGTCTTTTTTGTTTCTCAAGTTTGGTTCATAATTGCCAAACCAATCTCAAGGTTAGTCAATTCTGAATGTAGCTCTGTTTTTTATGAATGAAAAGTCACGTACATGGTTTTGTTGTCTTTTTAATACGATCTGATTGCTGATATTTTCCGTCTTTCTTGCATGTTGAGGCGTTGGCTATTTGCTTATAAATTTGGAGAATTAGACTTTTGTGTAATTCTATCATTTAGAGGTCGTTTAGAAGTTGCGTATGTTAAATCGTTGTATTGTGAAGAATCATTGCAATATATATTATATGTATTGATACATGATTCTTTTCAGATAAGTATTTATTGGTTACTATTATGTTTCATCGATTTGACAACCAGAATGGATGTTTTTGTCACGTGATAATGCTCTTATATAGATGTTATTTGTGTTGTTTCCATGGAATAGAATGTCATAAGCTAATGATTTTTTTAATAACCATAAGATAAAGATTTCATTAAGCATAACCATTAGCTACAAATTCTACTACTTTTTCAAATAGAATAAAACAAAATTCATGAATAGATTTTATAGGACACCGGCCAACGGGCCGGGCCCAATGCTAGTAGGTAAGTAATCAATGGTTACTAACCCTATCTAAGCCCTATTTGGTGGCAATTTCTTGGCCTATATATTGCTAATTTCAAGTATGTGCTGGCTCACTTAATATTAATATACATATAAATAAATTCTCAATATTTTCCACGCCAATCTTTATTAACGATAAACATGTCATTTAATATAAAAAGAATTTTTTTTATTTTTATTGAATGTTAACAATCACATATACCAAACAATATACATTTTGTAATCATTTTTCAACAATCCAAAAAATTAAAATATTTAAATTGTTTACAATCTATAAATTGAGACTCTAACTATGGATGTGATCAGGGAGTAAGTAAAGGAGGTTGGGTGCGACACTCTTTTACCAACACAACTAATTAACTATGATCAAGTGTAATCGCAATCTAGAAATGCAGTATAGTGATTCAGGTTTTAATTATCAACTCGGATCCTAGGTGTATTGGTTACTGCGTGCAATTCTATTATCTAGCGGTGGATTTGATTTGGCCTTCTTTGTTTTTAACCAAATTGGAAGAGTAAGACAACATGTGCATGAGATCATGGAGGCAAACTATTAGCTAGTTAAGTTATTAATTAACACTTGTTGAAATTACCATCATTATCTTCCTTTAGTTAGTTGATGTAGTATATCCCCTAGTATTTTATTGATGTATTGATAATTCACGCCTACGAGCAATGACATGCATCATTCATGTTTGGATTCTCATTAGAAAAGGTGTGATAGACAAAGAACTCCGGATTCTCATTAGAGAAGGTGTGATAGACAAAGAACTCCTTATCTTCATGATCAATTTGTGTTGCCATTTGCATGGTTTCAACACATATTATATACTATACTCAACTAATATCGTGGGTTTGAGATATTGGAGAAAACCAATCTAGTTGCTGACGTAGTTGGTCTCTTCTTCAGCTTTCTTTTATTCTAGTTTGAAAATAGTTGGCGCTGAGCTGCCAGCGCTGAGCCGGTGACCGACAAACCAAAATCAGACAAACCAAAATAAGATAAAGCGATGCAGAAAACCAAATGTGTTGTAACAAGATTACCCATGGAGGAGATTCGTCGACCTGCTTCTTCTTCTTGGTCATGGAGGAGCTCCCACCAGTACGTGGGTCTTTGAAGGTGGTCTGTGGTACTGCCAGAACATCCCTGTCTTCCTTAGGCGTTGGGTTCATGGTATTCATCCCGTGGATCTGCAGTTAGCTTCAAATCCAACCCTGGTGCGAATTTTTGGTATTCCTTTGGAGTATCATATCGTGGATGGCTTGACTCGGATCGCCAATGTGTTGGATATCCTGTTGTGGATGGACCAGGCAACGCATTTTGGGACTAAGATTGGAGTAGCTAAGTTGTGTATCGGCCTAAGAACTAATGTTTCCTTACAGGATGTTATTAAAGTAATGTCTGAAGGTGAGACAACATTTTCTCTCTTAGTTGAGTATCTTCATGCCCCTCCTAGATGCTTGTAATGTCAGGTCTATGGGCATGAGATTGGTGAGGGAATTAAGTGCAAGGTTGCTGAAGCTCAGGAAACTACATGGGTTGAGAAGGGTTATGGAGGGCATGAGCCTGTGCTCCCTACAACATCACTTGCCTCCCCTGTAACCGTTGTCTTGGAAGCTGATGCAGAATCTCCTGGTGGTGCCTAGGAGTATGAGTTTGGGATCTAATATAGCATCTTCTAGTGGTACTAAGGTGATGAGTGGACCTGAAGTACATGTTGATGGTTTGCCTAATATTGATGCATGTTGTTTAACGAAAATTATGTGTGTGTTAAAATGATCAAGCGGGTGGTTGAATAGCGGATTGCTATAAACTTGTTCACAAAAACTCTGAATCATTGTACGGACCGGCTGATGTGGATGGATTATGAGTACGTAAATCTCATACTCACACTAATGTGAGTGGGTGGTGGTCGTTAGCAGGTCACTCGGTAACTCACACCTTACAATCGCATCGTAAAGAATCTTTTATTTTCATACTACCAGAGTGCCCTTGTATATATCCTAATCTCACCATAGTGATAGTCGACTTCAACAACGGAAAGACACAAAATATTTTTGTACTACTGGTATTGATTATTATGTTAACTAATATCTATTAGATATTGGAATGTAAAGTACAAACAATCATTTGTATCAAAGTGACAACAAACGTCAATTTTCAGTATTACTAGTTGATGAATTAGTGAAATGATCGATATTTTTGTCAAGGAAACGAGATCCACATGCATGAAGAATATTGGTACATAAGGATATGTGGTTGGTAACTTGCTCTTCTTTATTAACGAACACTTCATCTAGAGTGGTCAAATGAAAAGATGAAATGCATAGTAAAAAACAATGCACACCATAAGTACTGATGGATCAACAGGAATAAAAGCAAGATGTGTCTAATTAAATTGGTGCCATATTATTAATTTACATGGAATGTATTGCAAATTTTAGACGGCCTACCTAATAGTCAATTGGAGAATTGTTGTTGTGGGTCAATCTGCAATGCGAGTGCACCCACCACCAACCATCTATCAAACCCACCACAAAAAAAAAATGTGGGCGGATGACATTTGACAACTATATCAACTCGTTAGTAAGTGGTGTAGTTGTTTTAGAGCAACATTCCACCCAACTCACCCAATGTCTAGGACTGCAACACGAGCGACTTGTCGTTTGGCTCGAGAAAAACTCATATGAAACTCGACTTGTTAGTTTAACCTACATCTTGTTCAGCTCACCATGAGCCAGCTCAAATTGGTGACTTGTTGAGCTCAACTTGTGAGCTGACTCACAATGTTGCTAGTGAGCCAACTCGCCTTGTGACTTATGATTGAATCAGTGTATAACTTATGACTTGACTTGTTGATAACTCATATGTTGGTTTGATTGTATGTCTCGCAAGATTATTATGTTCACTACTCTATGTATGATAGATTGCATAGAGACTAGTAACTATTAAATAATTGATATGGATAAGTGAAATATATGAAATATATAACATCATACTCAAATTTCAACCGAGCTTGCGAGATGATTGATGAGTCGTAAGCCCGAGTAGAACTAGTGTGCTTATTCATCAATGAGTGGAGCTCAAGTCAAACATGTGATGAGGTTTTGTAAACGAGCTGATGTTAAACTCGACTAATTTATTAACGAGTTGAACTCAAAGTAGGTCAAAATTCATCTTGACTCGACTAATTTGCAATCCATGTATACCCCATTATCTGCCATGGAAGTTATTTTTGCATGATTGAAGCTACACAATCGGAGTGAACCAAAGCTTAAGGGTCATTTGAAAGTTGTGATTGTTTCTGTGATATCATTACTATACTTAATATTGTATAGAATGCATCGTTCATTTTGATTTTTTAGGGCACATAATACATATATTGTTTATGTGATATAAACTATCACTCAAAATTGATGATTATTATATATCTCAGGTATTAGCTGAGATATTTGAAATAGTTGAATTAAAATTGTTTTGTCTAATCATTTAGTTGATATGACATATACATGTTTCACAACAATACAACTATTTAAAAATCACAAAACTACTTATTTTTTCGATGCACATTAAATATCATCAACTTAAACTTTTTTTATGGTAGTAACAAGGAGATTTAAATTAGCATTTTTAGCGCTCCTAAGACCATCCACGATGTGGGTGGGAGGGAAAAGTGGGAAAATAGGGAAAAAGAAAAAAAAATGATGTTTTGGTCACAATGTGGGGTGGAAAAAGTATGTAATTGGTTTAGCACTTTGTTGTTAAAATCAATCTACAGTTGATTTCTTCACTTTACTTTTATATAATGATCATTATTTTTGTGTAGTTAGTGATAATGAATTAATACGAATATTTTGATATAATTTTTTTTAATTTGGACATAATATTTTTCATCACTAATTAAATATAACGTCATTAATTTTGTCCGTTGCGGATAAACCAATCAAAATACCTCACAATAAAAGAAAAACATTAAAACAAATAACTTAGAACAAAAAAAATTAAAAAAAAAATTATATGCGGGCCCGGCAGTGGGCCCCCTTCCCTCCCTTGCATCTACCATTTTTTTGCTAGTGGTGGGTATTCTCACCCAATTTCCCCCCTTTCTCCATCTTTTCCACTTTTCCCACCCACATTATGGGTTATTTTCCCACTTTCCCCCCTAAACCCACCTACATTATGGAGAGTCTAAATGGACCCTGTAAACTTGGAGCTACAGTTGAAATCTTCAATGCCCAGTCGGACACCAACGGGCTTTCGACTAGGGATGACAATGGGTCGGGTTTTGCAAAACTCAAACTCAAACCCATGGGTTTATCCGTGAAAAAAAACCAGGGGTAAACCCCATTGGGTTTGAAAAACTCAAACCCAACCTGCTGGGTATCCGCGGGTTCATGGGTACCCACGGGTTTTTGTTGTAAAAAATTTACAATAACAAGTTCCTATCAAAATTAAAGTCAAATATCAATCTCTTAATACAAATTATCCATATTTAAAACACCATTCTAGAAAATTCAAGCAAATCACAAATTAACTATACAAATTGTTCAACACCAATCTAGAAAACTCAAGAAAATTGAAGCAAATCACAAATTATCCATAAATAACATGATTAATTGAAAGCTTCTTCCTTTCAATTATGTTTCTTCACTCTCCACTCGATAACATCAACTTCATTCTACACAATTAGAAAGAAAAAATTAGACATGTCTCCAAAAAATAAATAAGATTAGTTGTTTAGAATATTAAATATACGGGTAAATGACACATTTGGTCACTGAGATTATTAAATTGTGTCATGTTTAGTCACTAGAAAAAATTAATATCAATTTTGGTCACTCGAATTACCGAAACTGGTCAAATTTAGTCACTCTCCCGTCAGTTTCCGTCCAACTCCATTAATGTAGTTGGACGGAAACTTTTGGGAGAGTGACTAAATGTGACATGTTTCAGTAATCCGAGTGACTAAATGTAACATTTTTCAATAATTCGAGTGACCGGAGTTGGACAGAGGCTACAGAAGAGTGACCAAATGTGACCTGTTTCAGTAATTCGAGTGACCAAAATTGATATTAATTTTTTCTAGTGACTAAATATGACACGATTTAGTAATCTCAGTGACCAAATGTGTCATTTACCCTTAAATATACTGAGAAAATTAATTATATGTGTGTGGGCGGGTACCTATGGGTCGGGTTTACCTAAACCCAAACCCAACCCAATCCGGTAAATAGTAAACGAGTTTAAACCCAAACCCGATCCAAAACCCGTAAACACTGATTTTACCCTCGTTGACCGGATTGAATCGGATGGATACGCGTGGATTTGAGTTTTGTTGCCATCTCAGAAAGCGATGCTCTTTGATTTCGCCGCGCTCCTCGCCGGAAGTAAAAAGTTAAAAGCAGCAAGTGTAAATGCAGAGCAAATAGTGAAAAAGTGAAGAAAGGTAAAACGAAACGAGTTAGCAATCAGCAAGCTACGCTGGTACTTTCCACAGTTCCACCCACTGAACTAATTCCATTTATGGCTTCTTTTCCCTCCACATCTCCTTTTCCTTCACCTTCTTCTTCCTCCTCTTCCAGCTATTCTAGTACCATGTCCCTCAGTTACTCCCGCTTGCATCCCACCGCTTGGAGCTGCGGCAACAACAACAGACACAGCAACCCTCACCACCCACTTCGGATCTCCGTTTCTTTATCTCCTCCTCCTTCTTCATTCTCTTATCGGGAATTCCTCAATTTCGCTCTCACTGAAACTGAGCGCCGTACCCTTCTGCTCCCATCTCCTCTCCAGGTCTGCAACTCCCTACCTCTGTTATGTTAACTAGAAACTAAGAATCAGAAAGTTGCTTCAGTGTCCCTGTCGTTTGATTCGAAAAGACTGCATGGGTTCTTCTATACTAGACTCGATGCTGCTGCTAGAACCTAAACAAAGCTTTATATTTCGCCATTGCTCATTAATGTAAAAAATGATAATTCTGCTGACCAGGAAAAGTACAGCTCCATCACTGCAGTAGATGGAAGGACCGATCTTCAAATGCTCGCCTTTCAATCTCCTCCAAAGATAAGGCTACTGCGAAGTCTGAGCATCCAGAATGAATCTATGCAGGTAATTGGTGTTAGAAAAGCTTGATTACCCAAGAAAGCACTGTTCTTTTTTCTCTATCTTTTGCTATGGGGATGAAGTTAGGGTAAATAATAAGAAGGCGGGTTGACTGACTCTTTCATTCTTGGTCTTTGGGTTAGTTAGTGCAATGGCATGTGGTCAATTCATAATTCATGCTGAATACTTAGTCATAAGAATGGTTCTGTGAAACTGAGAATTTACTGATGTTTTTCATGTTGCTATGTCCATGTGTGGATGTATGGGATGCAAATTAACGTTTCATCTAAGTTTGGGACAATTAGCTTTAATTTCTTTGTGAAACCAACTTTTGGTTCTTGAAATGTGACACTGAGTTGCTCTAAGTCATCCGTTATTAAGCAATTTGAAGGGGAGAACTTATAGTGTACTTCGTAGTTAACGGTACAAAGTTCAGTTGGGGGTAAAACTCGTTAGATTTCTGGAAATTAGACAGGAAATCTGACCGTGAACAAGGTCTTGAAATGTGAAAGGAAACATGGATTTGTTATGTTGTCCTTGACCTAGAAGGATGCTGGTTTCAACGTATTCATTTTCTCCTGTTGCTAACTAGATCATTTCATTTGATTCCTCGCAATTATCCAAATGTCCATTTCCAGGTTCTGGACTTTGCTGGGTTTGCCAGACCAGAATATGATGTGCCCATATTCTGTGCCAACTTCTTCTCCACTGCTAACATCAACATTATTGTGCTGTAAGTTCTCACAATATCCATCTTCTTTGTTCTGTGGCAGCTATTTGATTCTGGACTTTCTGATCAATGTGATTGTTGCTTACTTGTAGAGACCTCAACCCTTTGCATAACATCAGCGATCGAAAAGACTACAAGGAGAAATACTATGAGAAGCTGATGGATTTAGGTCTTAGGTATGCTGAGGTGAGAACAATCTGAAGGGTACGTTTGAGTATTATGACGACGAGGATTTGTTTTTGTTTCATAATCAACCGACCCTAAAAGTTCAATTTGTATTGGCTCGACTGCACTGAACACAGATTTCATGCAGCTTTTACCATGGGGAGGCAAGCTGACCAGTGAGTCTTTGAAATTCTTCTCGCCGATTGTGATATGGACCAAGTTCCAGTCGGTTGATTGCATGTACGAAAATCTGTATTCTGCATTCACAGAGTACTACAAGGTGGGGGGGGGGGGGGGGATTTTGCATACGTACATACACATTCAAAAACATGTCTAGCAAGTTGGTCTCCAGGTTCCTAAATTGAACATATGTGTTTTTGCTTGCCGTTTAGGCATGGCTTCAGCTGATTGAGGAAGCTGCAGAAGAAACTGATGACGCTCTTGTTTTAAGCAATCGTGAAGCGCAACACCGGTATCTGACATGGAGAGCTGAGAAGGTGGTGTAACTTTAAACATTTCCTTTGCTCCTGTGATGAGTTCTTTCTTGATTTTGCTTTAAGTTCACTCGACTGAGTCAGAGATAAGCAGATAAAAGATTTCCGTTAATCTGTTTCGTTTTTGTCTCTGTTGTCTCATGTCTATGACTGCAAAGCAGGACCCAGGACATGGTGTACTGAAGAGGTTAGTGGGGGAAATGCGTGCCAAGGTACAAGAATCTGTTGATTCCTCTGTTGTTCAGCACTTAATCAAGGTTATTGTAGTAAGTTGCTTACAGCAAGATGTGTGTTTTAATGGCAGGACGTGATTAGGAACTTTCTATTCCATGGAATTGAAGAACTGGGAAGCAAAGGGTTCTTGGATTACTTTCCGGAGTACCGGTGCCAGGATGGGACTGTGAACCAGAACCGAAGCATGATTGGGAAGTCGTTTGAAAGCCGCCCCTGGGATGCAAGTGGAGAATTCATAGCGAACAACACCGAAGACTAGACCATTCTATATTTACTTAATTTTGATTCATTTTAGTTAGAACTTTTACTCCTGTTCTTTCGTTCGTTATTCGTGATATGACAGACCGTGAACCCTTTCTGATGTAGTAGTCAATTACTCACATGATAATAATGAAGGTACTGAAGTGATAAATGGGAGTAGAAATGCATAAAAGGTGACAGTGAAAAGTACAGTGTGGATCACCAACTCTGTCATTGAACTCATAAGTTCACAGCATTGGGCACCCAATTCGGTTTCGAGACAACTAAAACACCAAACTTCATTGTACGAGTCATTATGCACTTCCTGTAATCTATTCTTGGCCTGTACTGTAAGTTTCTTCGGGTTGTTCTTGCTTAATGTGATAGTGTGGTGTCCAACGGTCTATGGTGCTAACTTGCAACTCAACCTTGCAGAGATGTGGTGCGGAAAGTCGTGTTGCAACCTTATGAGCTCATAGGCTTTCGGTTCCTCGAAAAACAACGCCTTGATAGTGGCGCAACTTCGATAACTCACAATGCAAACTTATGGCATTGTAGGCTCGTGGTTATATGAAAAATACGATATTGTGGCTATGATGTGACCTTGCAGGTTAAGGGTTTTCCAGGATCATTGCACAGCTTTGTTGGCTCGCGGCAAAACCTCGTGACATTGCGACGTTTATAGCCTTGTCAACTCATAGTGTAACTTTGTAGCGTTAGCATCATCGTGAAAACAGGAGGAACCTTGCAAACCTATGAGGTTCGGTTGTGCAACATTGCACTTTGCAACCTTGTAAGTTCACGGAACAACATTTCATCATTGTGGGTTCGACAGTACCATAAAAAAAATCGATGATGTGGGGTATCAAGTATGTGAATAATATGATGTGATTGCAGAGCAATTTTGCATCCTTGCAGCTCTACGACTTAGCTAACTTGATTTTACTATCTTACAGCTCTGAAACCTTGTGGGCTTGTGAGTCGTGGAGTAAGGTCGTACAAAGGTGATGCCCTAACCTCGACAATGTGAAACTCTTCTTCTTCAAACCATCTTGTTCAACCAATAGTCATCACTCATCAGTCATCACGATCTCTAACGACTTTTCATCTCTTCTTACCAAACGTTTTGTTATAGAAGATCAATTTTGATGCTGCTGTTCAAGCCTCTAGTTGCTAGTCTGGTCTTGTTGTTCGTGGCTCAGACGGTCATGTTCTACTTGCCTCAGGTTTCCAACATACATGTATTTCATACTCGTACCTTGCAGAGCTCCTTGCAGCAAGGGATGCGATCTCACTTGCAGTTTCTAGAAGTCTGCCTCGTGTCATCATCGAGGGAGATGCCGCTGTGGTCATCCGTCAACTTAGCCTTGGTGCAGTGGAGGATTCCGTGGGTCGTCCCATTCTTAGCGATTGTAAGCTTATCCTTGGGTCTTTGTCTCTTTGTATAGAATTTAGGGCGGTTCCGCGGACTGCCAACTGGGCTGCCCATAGAGTGGCACGTAAAGCCCTATTGATGTCTCGGTTAGAGTTAGCTTATTTTGATGTTGTAGGTTGGTTTGTTAGCGGGGTGGGGAGGGAGTTTGGGTAGTTTTTGTTCTAACTATCTTTCTGTTATTACTTGAAAAAAAAACCATTCTTAGTACAAAGTACATTGCTTTCTTAATAACTAATATTTTTTGGTCAATTTTATTAAATCTTGTTTGGCTCCTCCAAAACAATTATCACTAAATGTTTTTCCACCTTCAGATTGATCCGAACCTCAACTAAATAACGTCACATTGGGACAGTTTCCTAGACGCATGATAAAGAAAATCTGACCTTGTGTAAAGTATATAGGTTTTGATATGGGTGGGCAACGGGACGGGACGGGATACCAACGGGTACCCAGTCCCGTTTGGAGCACAAAGTCCATCCCATATCCCAAACTCATATGGGAAACGGGTACCCATTTCCCGTACGGGACGGATAACGAGTACCCATACTACCCATAAATACCCAAAGTTTAAACCACTAAAATTTTAACAAAAGGTTAAACTTGTATTTGCTTAACAATCACAAGACACAAAATACATCCCAATCACAAATACTCGGTTTGCAAATAACACATTCATGAACAATCACAACACATAGAAATAAATCATTCAAAGCACCAAATTATCAAATAAGAAGTTTCATTCAACACAATCAAATGGGAGGCATGCCGCTACTTTTCTTGGGTTGTTGAATGCAAAAAGTGTCCAAATTTTTAGGTTCACGGGAAGCTAAAATCTATAGCAGAGAAGCTGAGTCTCACTGAAAGGGTAAGGGCCCTGGGCCCAAATGACAAATGGAATTGAAATTGCAAGGGTGAGGGTCGAAATGGCCAGGGTTCTAAATTTGGCTGGACTGCCTTTGTATTGAATGGGTATAACGGGTACCCATATTACCCAAACGGGTATTCGCGGGTAACCCTCGGGTACCCATATTAGGAATGTACAATCCCAAGTTCCATTCATTTATAATATGACGGGTAATATGGTACCCGTAACCCTTAAAAAATGGGACGAGTACGTGTATACCCAAATACTAGGGCTGGCTATTTGGACCGGGACCGGATGAAAAATCGGAAACCGGACCGTATAACCCGGATCGAGACCGGACCGGGACCGGATAGTAAACAATCCAATCCAATCTTTGGGTTTAGATTTGAGGTAAAAAACCGGATAAAGACCGGATAAGAGAGCTCAACACCAAAAACTTAAGGGTAATTTGCATAAACGGTCACAAACCTTTGCACTTAGTATAAAACTTAACCAACTCCTCACCCTTTTAGGCCTTAGGCCACTCAAATTCCCACAATCTCAATATAAAATCAAGACCGAATTGGGACCGGACCGGGTCAAGACCGGACCGGATCAAGACCGGACTGTATCCAATCCAATCTTCGGTCCTTATATTTTCAAAAAAACCGGACCGGACCGGATCAATTTAGGCCAATTTAACCGGACCGGACCGTATAGCCACCCCTACCAAATACCCGTTTCCCGTTGCCCACCCCTAGGTTTTGACACGATCAATGTACATTTTTAGTTTAGTGAAATAAAAATAAAATAGAGGGACTGAAAAGAGAAAAATCCAAAAATGTCTCATAAACAAACACGTTTCTGATTCCTTTCAGAACGTCGTTTAAATCCCCAAACGCGACCTGTAATTTCTGCTTTTCGACAGCCATCTCTAAAGGGTAAAAAGGTAAAGAAAACGAGAAAAGTATTCTCTCTCTATTGAGAAACAATTTGTCAATTACACACACAGCGCCCTCTCTTCTTTTTCTAATTTTCTAATTTCCCGTATTTTCCTCCTTTCCTCTGCCAATCCACGATTAATCCGAAATCGCCACCCCCTCGTCTTCTTCCCCCCCCGCCTCCCCTTCCAGCCGGAAAACATTGTCAACGTCATCCCACCGGCATACCTATACCCAGCCCACACCACCTTCGCCGCCGATTCTCCATCCCGATCCCCGACATCGAAACTCGCGGCGAAGTTTTTTTAAACGAAGCCGAAAAACCGAGACTCAGACCAACCGAAAAAACGCGACGTCGTTTCGCCATCCTTTCCCAAATTCCTTCCTCGCCTGCCGGCCGATTGCCTCACCGGCGATTCAAAGGTGTGCGCAATCATCAAACTGTCCCGCTCTCTCGTTTTCCTTGGAGTCATTTGACCTAATTAGGACGCCTCCGTCCACTTTCGTCGTCCGAGGAACGTCAGCCTCGCGTTCAATCATCCGTTTGCATTTCCGCGTCCGGATTTTTGCATTTTTCTGTCGATTGTCGTCAATTTAGGGTTTCCGATTCCGAATTTGGGGTCGTTGTGCGACATTAGGGTTTCGGGATTGGGTTTTGGGAGTCCTCAGGTGTTTGTTTCATTTGGAATTGCTTGTTAGCTAGTGGATCTGCAGCTTGCTGTGTTTGATGTGATTTTATCCTTTATGTGATACGGTAGCGAGCCTTTTGTCCCCTGGGATCGATGCAATTTACGTGGCGATTGAATTTTGCGCCAAATTCGGTCGTCAGTGTGAAGTACAGTAGTTCTCATGATTGCTCCAGTTCTCACTTCGTTTCCACTTCTCGAAGCACTTGTTCTGTGATTTACTAGTCTGCTGCTGTTGATTCTGATCTCAAGAAGTCAATGTCCATCCTAACGTTTGTCTTTCGTATCCAATCCTACGAGATGTTTTCAAGCTTTTCTGCATTTTTGTGCCGGCTGACCCACAGAGTATTTACTCTCTTTCTCTTGCCCTCTTATGTGAAGCTATTGCAAACCCTAATGTTCTACATACCTTCTGAATTGATGGACTAAGAAGCAAACGTAGTTCATCTTGCTCTCCTGTTCATTGCCTTCTATCTGAAGCCACTTATTCTTTTATTTGATGATCAGGTTTTGGCTCTTCAAGATAGTTTAATTTACGCGTGGAGTAATTATCATATAGGATCCATGGTCGACAATGGCCTTCTTTAGGAACTATTCTGCTGAAACAATCTCAAACAGAGCTGAAGAAAAGGGTCAGAATCCTGGTAGAATGGTTGGGAGCGAGGATGTTGATGGGACTTCCAGTGAAAGAGAATTCGATATGAACATCGATCCACGGTATGAAAGTGAGACTGAACTAGGGGAGAGTAGGGTGCCGGATGATGGAGCTCCTGACCATGAAGCTGGTGCAAGTAATTCACATTTTCAGCCTTCTTCTGGAAAGGGAAATGTGTCTGGGAAATGGGGTTCAAGTTTTTGGAAAGATTGCCGACCTATGAGTGCTCAGGGGGTATCTGATTCGGGGCAGGACTCAAAATCAGACTTCAAGCACGTCGAGGGTTCAGACGATAATGTATCAGATGGCGAGGATGACAGGTTAGAATCAGAGTATGATGAAGAGGCAAAAGAATCACATAGAGATTTGAAGGGACATTATGATGTTCCTGCTGATGAGATGTTGTCGGATGAATATTACGAGCAGGATGGGGAAGATCCAACTGATTTGACTCACTTTAAGGGTTTTAGCAATTCAGCTGGTCTGAATTCTAGGCAACCGTCTAAGCCTGCGCCTGTCAATAACAATTCGTCCAGGAGTTCGAGAGCTATGCGGAATAATAGAGATGATGACAATGATGAGGGTGATGCTGATTATGAGGAAGAGGACGATGGTAACTGCTTACATTCTCTTGTAATCTTACTGGGCTTGTCATACAAAATTGTGCTTCAGTATAACTCTGTTTGTGGAAAAGCTGATGCGCTGGGAGCTTGGACTAAACCTATGTTATTTATTTATTTATTTATTGCAGAAGACGACCCAGAGGATGTTGACTTTGACCCAAACTATGGTGGCACTAGTGTTCGTCCAGGGAAAAAGGTCAGCATCACTTTCAATTTCATAGCTTACATTTTGATTCCTATTTCTCGTCTGCCACTTCTTAGTTCTTATGGGACCTATGCTATATGGCAGTTGTTATGATAATCAACCTGTGATTGAACCAATTACCATGCATGAAATATTAACGACCCTGTATGTTGATGCGGAAATGAGTTTATTCAGTTGCAGTATGCACTAGGCTTAGAAGTTGGCAAAGTGAATTATATGAACCCCAGGTTTATGGGGAGTTGCTTTGATTTGCATTTTGAAGATATGGATCGCACATTTGAACCATGTGGAATTTTCTTCTGTTATGTGCCTTAATATGTAAATGTCCTTTCCTTCAGAGCAATAGTTTTTTTTGAAGCAATTGAGCAATCAATTCTATGTTGTCTTTTCCTTTTGATATATCAAATTTTCGTTCTTTGTTTATATTTTTCATTTTGGATGATCAGTTTGCGCTATGTAATTGCAGTTTTGCAATTACTGTCTAGGAACTTATCTATTTGGATATATTGGGTGAAGATAAAATCAACTTTAGTGATGCTTCATTGCCATTAATTGTAAACCTGTTTCCATGTTTAGTACCTAAACATTGGTGGTTGGGTTATAATTGCTTGATATTTCTATTCCTTGCATGTGCATTGGTGGGTTGGAATATAAGTGCTGGATTTTAAAAGATTTTATGATGTGAGAAACTTGGAAATCAACCTGATCCCAGTCCGAGAAGTTTACGCGGATTGGGGTTCTATTTCTAAGATAAGACATATATATGATCATCAGTTTGAATTCCTCGACTATTGTCGCTCAGTGGGGTTTGCTATTTTTCTTACTTATTGGCGTGCATGCTCTTCTTTTTTTGATTCAAGATCTGTCATCTTTCTTTAATGAAACTTTGTGTTTAATTGCTTGTTGCTCCGTGCTGGAAAGCTTGCATATTGCATATCCTATTGTTTTGTTGATTCTTGAAGTTTTTCTTCTGTGGAACATAATGATAAATTATTCTCTGATGATCCTAGGATAAAGACTGGGGTGCTGACTCGGATGATGCTGATGACGATTTGGATGTCTCAGATGATGATGACGATGATGATTTTTATAAGACAAAAAGGCCTAAGGGAAGACAACGGGGTAATGGCGGACGTTCTTCAAAATCTGCAAGAGAGCGCAGGCCCACACACACTCAAGCACGGCCTAGAAGAGGCAAATCATCATATGAAGAGGATGAGTTCTCTGCTGAGGATTCTGAGAGTGAGAGTGATGAAGACTTTAAGAGTCTGACTAGAAGAGCAAATATTCGGAAGTCTAATGCTCGCTCCACTATGTTGGCACATACTAGTGGACGAAACAATGAAGTGCGTAGTTCTGGTAGGTCAGTCCGGAAGGTGTCATACGTTGAAAGTGATGAAAGTGAAGAAATTGATGAGACAAAGAAGAACAAATCTCAAAAGGTTGGCTTCCTGTGTAGATTATAGAACTTTGTAGAATGGTATCTGTCATTGTCTAATATTTCCAAGATGGATAAGCTTGTTTTCATATACTTGGTGTCCTTGAAGTATTATTTTTATTCTTGGTGCTATTGCCAATAAGTGAACTTTTATGCTGTCTTTTGGAGGCATCTTGAACTGGAATGTATTGCATTTTCTTGTGGATTCTTATCTTATTCTTTCTTTATGTGTTAAATTCTAGGAGGAAATTGAGGAAGAAGATGGAGATTCCATAGAAAAGGTGTTGTGGCATCAGCCAAAGGGAATGGCTGAAGATGCCCTTAGGAAGAATAAATCAGCAGAACCTGTTCTTGCAACTCACCTTTTCACTTCCGAGCCAGATTGGAATGAAGTGGAGTTCTTGATAAAGTGGAAAGGACAGTCACATTTGCATTGTCAGTGGAAATCTTTCTTTGAACTACAAAATGTATGAGTTGTTATTTTTTGGTGTTCATATCTAGCCATCATTGGTAATATTTACGACCAAGTCTAACAGTTCCTTTGAATCTGTTCCTGCTGTTTGAATGATATTGGCTTTCCAGCTCAGCGGTTTTAAGAAGGTGCTGAACTATACCAAAAAAGTAGTAGAAGATATCAGGTATCGGAGGATGCTTTCGCGTGAAGAGGTAATCTTATTGCATGTTTGTTTGAAAACTCTCATCTCTGATGTAAGAATTGCTGAAATGTCTAGAAGGGAGATACACCTTCTAAAAACATTGGAGACTTACGGTTGGGTGAAGTATAATTCTATCAAGTAGTCGATAGATTCTCACGTGGTCGTATGACTTATAATGATGGTTGGAATCTCCTCTTCTGAGTTTTTATCTGTCCTTCTTGTTTTTGTTATTATGAAAATATTCATGTTGTTGAGGGCTCTCGTGCAACAGATTTGAGCTGAGCGTCTCGTAGCACTACCATGGCACCAATTCTCGTTATTTTCTGAGCTCCCCCTCATGCCGTGCGAGTGTTTGTTTCTCGATGTTATCGTTATTCTAAAGCTCAGAGCAATGGCTGTATAGATGACTATCAACTTGTGGCTTCCTAGTTTCTTGTCTTGGTTGTACTTTGGGCAAGGGCCTTTGTGAATAGTTTTGATGGCTGGATAGCTTCAGTTTTGTTGCTTTTTCAATTTACTTGTGGCTCTGATGATTGGTTCACCAGTTTCTTACCGATGCTTTTTCTTTCTGTTTTTGATTTTTGGTGTATTCAGATTGAGGTCAACGATGTGAGCAGGGAAATGGATTTGGATCTTATAAAACAAAATAGCCAGGTTTTACTTTTTTCCTGGAATCTTCAACCATTTCTTTGTTGTTGCATCGCATCTGTTGATCTCAATTCTATCACAATTATCTTTTCATGTCAGGTGGAAAGAGTTGTTTCTGACCGAATAAGCAAAGATAGCTCTGGTAATATTATACCGGAGTATCTAGTCAAGTGGCAAGGACTCTCTTATGCTGAGGCCACCTGGTAACTTATGTTAGATTCCATGTAGCTTGCATTTCTGGCAATTTTATTTCTTTCTCCTTCACGTTTCTTTTGGTTTATTACCCTTGCAAATTATATGTTGTGCAAATAGTTTTGTGCGATGGTATACAATTTTTTTGCTACTATTGTCATAATAATCTATTGTTTGATGCATTGGTATTGGTTCTTACTTGATTGCTGAAATCCTTGCATTGTAGGGAAAAGGATGTCGACATTGCATTTGCTCAAGACGCGATAGATGAATATAAGGTACTATGCCAGTCACTCACGAGTGATGCTTGTTCTGGAATAGCTTGGCCATCGCTTCCCTTTTACTTCCCTGAAGCAGTTAGGTCCATTACTTCTATTTTGCCGCGCAGGCACGTGAGGCGGCAATTGCAGCTGTACAAGGGAAAATGGTGGATTTTCAGCGGAGGAAAGGCAAAGGTGTGCAATTGCATTTACAGAGCCATTCCTCATACCTTCGCCCTAAGCTTGCGTAACTATTAATTGATGCTCGAGCCTAGTTAATGATTCTTCTGTAGTTTTTAAAATTGTAAGTGGTGATAATTGATGCTCTTATCCTCTGATTATAATTATTGATTTATTGTTATGTGTAGCAAGCTTGAGAAAGCTTGATGAGCAGCCTGAATGGTTGAGAGGAGGAAAGCTTCGTGATTATCAGCTGGAGGGCTTGAATTTTCTTGTGAACAGGTATTATTTTACATTGATGGATTAAGTGGAATATGAATTTGGGTTTTCACCTCAACACATTTATAATCTTCTCCATTATACTTGAACAGCTGGAGAAATGATACGAATGTCATTCTAGCTGATGAGATGGGTCTTGGGAAAACGGTGCAGTCAGTTTCAATGCTTGGGTTTCTTCAGGTATGCCTTTCAGTTGACCTTCTGAATTTGATCTGCATATTTCTTTAACTTGTGTAAACATAACTCTTTTTGTCCTGCAGTATGCTCAGCAGATCCCTGGCCCATTTCTTGTTATTGTGCCTTTGTCCACACTATCTAACTGGGCGAAAGAATTTAGAAAGTGGCTTCCAGATATGAACATAATAGTATACGTTGGTACGCGTGCCAGCCGAGAGGTAAGGTTTTGCTTGTTTTTAATGCAGCAAATTCTGTTTTGTTTCAACCGGGTGGCTATTACAATTTCATTGTTTCAGTAATTGCTCTGAATTAATATTTCTGGAAGAAGTTTCAGCTTCATACTTCATACTTCCGGTCGCCTGGCTATTATAGGATTTGTTGTTCTTGGTAAACATATGACGTGTGGAAACCTAGATCCATGTTCTTGCTGCGGATAAGATGTCTGGATACGTAGGTCCCTGGATAAAGTAATCAGTTCCCCTAATTGACACTTGACAGTCTGACAATAGATTGACATTGTTCCTTCGACCGCATGTTAGAACAACAACAAGCTGTTTAATATAAACTGGGATATCTAAATACTACAGCTTCAGGGATTTTGGGGATTCATGATTGTAGTTGTGTCTCTCAATTCTGTATTTTCTCTTCTAGTTTGGTGTAGTTTATCTCTTCCTGGTCAAGGTGCTATTTATGATTTGTTCTTGCAAATGCTTGGACTGACACAGGTTTGCCAACAATATGAGTTCCACAACGAGAAGAAAGTTGGTAGGCCAGCAAAGTTTAATGCACTGCTGACCACATATGAAGTTGTTCTGAAAGACAAAGCAGTGCTGTCAAAGATCAAATGGAACTATATGATGGTTGATGAAGCTCACAGGTTAAAGAATAGTGAGGCGCAGCTGTACACGACTCTCTCTGTAAGACCAATATCCAAATAGTTATCTTTATTGTTCAATAGTGTGTTGCCCATTCATTTTGTATGTATTTGCCATAATGAACTATTTTCCCCCTCAGGAATTCAGTACCAAAAACAAGTTGCTGATCACTGGCACTCCACTGCAAAACAGTGTGGAAGAACTATGGTATTGACATGATAGAACAAATGCTTTTGTTTTCAGCTTTCAGTCGAAGCGTGTCTGTTAAATGTATTAGTTAACTCCAACATGAATCCTGAAAAATGATCTTATTGATTATGAACTGTGTTGCTCGTTTATGGGGGTATTTCTCTTTCTTTGCTTTTCTTTTCTTTACATGTCAAAGGAAAGTATAACTATTTGTTTTTCTGGTTTCCATAATACGGTTCTTCGTTTTGAAATTTGAGCGTGAATGATAGCATGCGTAATTTACTAAATAATCCTTTATTGTCGTCTGCTGTGTCATATCACAACAAAATAGTTGAAATTGTTTGGTATATACACTTCATGACTGTTGATTGAATTAAAGATATAATTTGTTGGCACGTAATGTACTGAAGGACTTCACTGCTTGGTTCTGGTTGACATGTTCTTCTTTCCTTGTAATCTGATGTGTCATTCCTCTATTATACCAAAATAATTATATGTTTCATTTCTAAAAAGAATATTGTTTTGATGTCCGAATATACCAGGGCTTTGCTGCATTTCCTTGATCCAGATAAATTCAAGAACAAAGATGATTTTGTCCAGAACTACAAGAATCTTAGTTCATTCAATGAAAATGAGGTATGAATAAATGCATGGAAATGTCGTCTCATTTGCCACTGCTCTGAAGGCAAGGTTCCATTGGCTCCATTTATTTGGGCTAATTTGTCATTTTTGTAGCTTGCTAATCTGCATATGGAATTGAGGCCCCATATCCTCAGAAGAGTCATTAAAGACGTGGAGAAATCTTTGCCTCCAAAAATTGAGCGTATTTTGAGGGTGGAAATGTCCCCTCTACAGAAACAGTGAGTACTGCTGTCTTGATACAGTTGCATAATCATGCTTCCAGCTTAGTTTGTGAACCCTTTTTCTTTATGTTGCTTAGGTACTATAAATGGATCTTGGAACGCAACTTCCATGACTTAAACAAAGGAGTTCGTGGAAATCAGGTTCCTACTCGTCGTGTGTCAGCTATTTTTAGAGTTACCCTGTGCTGCCCCTTCTTGGTGGTGGCATGTTTTTGTGTAATGCTTGCATAGACAGTATATTTCCATTTAAAGATGTAATTATTTCATGATATTAAAATTGCTTTTGATGGTTAGTAATAGTAAGCCTTGAATTTCTCAGGGCGAAACCTTAGGCATGTCAGTCATGCTATCCTCTAGTAATTTCTGTCCGAAAATTGCCATTTATTACTCAATTTCTGTTCTTCATATTTTCAGGTGTCACTTCTTAACATTGTGGTGGAGTTGAAGAAATGTTGTAATCATCCCTTTCTCTTTGAAAGTGCTGACCATGGTTATGGGGGTGATACCTTTGATGATGGAAGCAAATTGGAGAGAATTATCTTGAGCAGTGGAAAGCTAGTAATACTTGACAAATTGCTTGTCCGATTGCACGAGACAAAACATCGTGTTCTGATTTTTTCACAGGTTCGTTTCTATTGTGTTAGTATGTTTTGAGCTTATATGTACTCGGACCTATACATTTCTATTCTGCCTCTTCTTTTTGCATTCCTCTTGTGACTTGGGTGCTGTCTGTGTCCTACCCTCTGT
This sequence comes from Linum tenue, assembly GCA_946122785.1. Classification (NCBI taxonomy): domain Eukaryota; kingdom Viridiplantae; phylum Streptophyta; class Magnoliopsida; order Malpighiales; family Linaceae; genus Linum; species Linum tenue. Next base: position 49,337,990 of record CAMGYJ010000009.1, on the reverse strand, counting down.
CTGTTTTTTGATTCCTATCGTCAAAGCTGAAGCGGTGTGGCGTACTAAAATGCTGCATTTGTATATTGTTTGATTATGCTTATCAATTAGAGATTTATTGTTTGATCTTAACTTGTTAATGAGCTGAGCCTTGACTGAGCTGCTGCAGATGGTCAGAATGCTGGACATACTTGCCGAGTATATGTCACACAGAGGGTTTCAATTTCAGAGGCTTGATGGGAGTACCAAGGCCGAGTTGCGTCATCAGGCAATGGAGCATTTTAATGCACCTGGAAGTGATGATTTCTGCTTTCTTCTATCAACTAGGGCGGGTGGTCTTGGTATAAACCTTGCAACGGCTGACACAGTTATAATATTTGATTCAGATTGGAATCCACAAAACGACTTACAGGTCTAGATTTGGATTGCATCTCAAATTCTTATTTCTCCTCCTTTCATAGGTTGTGCCATTAGCCTTCTTTTACTGAATGTTTCAAGCGTAACTTGCTACGTTGTCATTTACAGGCTATGAGTAGAGCTCACAGAATTGGACAACAAGAAGTTGTTAACATCTATAGATTTGTGACAAGCAAAAGTGTTGAGGAGGATATCCTCGAGCGAGCTAAAAAGAAAATGGTAGTGTGCTTATATTATGTTATACTCCATTATCCTTCACGATTTCCTTTCTCGTTCTTGGCTTATTCCATCTATGCATGTGCATAAGTAGTGTACATGTGTATGGGTTACCATCTTACAAGGTTCATGACATCTTTATAGGTTCTTGACCATTTGGTTATCCAAAAGCTGAATGCTGAGGGGAGATTAGAAAAGAAAGAAGCAAAGAAGGGAAGTTATTTTGACAAAGTAAGGATATGTTGGAACTTGGAACAGACTTGTACACTTGGCGGCTGTCTATCAACATTATTAAGTTCTTATTCCCACATCTGCAGAATGAACTGTCTGCAATTTTGCGGTTTGGGGCTGAGGAACTCTTTAAAGAAGAAAGAAGTGATGAAGAAAACAAGAAAAGGCTCTTAAGCATGGATATTGATGAAATCCTGGAAAGAGCGGAGAAGGTTGAAGAGAAGGAAGGTGAACAAGAGGAAGGGCATGAACTGTTGAGTGCATTTAAGGCAAGACCCTTTATACAGAAGATATTCATGTTTGATTTCTTCTGCATCTAATGCTTAGTTTTTTTTGCTTTGCTGCCTTGTTAACTTGATGTACAACATATTTATGCTTTCAGATTAACCATGCAATAAATTTTCTGCTGATAATCTCCAGGTTGCAAATTTTGGTTCTGCGGAAGATGATACAAGTTTCTGGAGTAGGTGGATAAAACCAGATGCTGTAGCTGATGCTGAAGTATGATCTCTCACATATTTGCGTTTTATACATGCATCTGATTTTTCTGTTGCCGACTCTTACACATATATTATCAATGACAGAGACAATTTAGAGTGTCCATTTAAGTGTTAAGACTCTAAGCATGTATACAATGACAATCTAAAACTTTAAAATAGTTGGCATGCTCACACTTAAGTCATTTTAAATCACCTCGAGGATATTGTGCTTCTCAATGGTCACTTACTATAGGGGCACTGTTTGACTGAAAAAGATGAAATAAATATATTATATTATAACACTGAATAGAATGAGCTAAGAAAATGATGCCTATGGTCAAGATTCTGACTATACAGACCTATCTTGTGATGCCTTTCAGAAGCCTATTATTGAACATTTCTGAAAGGGAAATGTGATTCGGTGCATTCGGTCAAAGGAATCTAGTTGGTCAGTGAATAACAAAATGTTTAGTACAATGTATTATTTATTTATTTATTTATTTCAACTAAACATGCTTTATGAGTTTCAACTCATATTAGATTGTTTCCCTGCTAGGATTGGGGCCCTGTCCATGTACATGTGTTCCTAGATACAGTTGTCACCTGCAGAAGCAGATTTCTCATTTGTCTTAGGATTGTGTTTGTCTTCATTCCCAGTTTCTGCATGTTGCTTTTCACATCCATTTGCTTTATGATTACCAATTTTTGGAATTGGAAATTTTATCCTGAACTAGAGTTAGTTGACTCATTACGTTCCCTGGTTTCCAGAATGCTTTAGCTCCGCGTGCTGCAAGAAATACGAAGAGTTATGCTGAGACTGACCCAGCCGAGAGAAGCAGCAAACGGAAAAAGAAAGCTTCTGAGCCACCAGAACCGCAGGAAAGAGCACAGAAGCGTAGAAAAGCAGCAGATCATTCTGCCCCATTGGTGTCAATGATTGATGGAGCTTCTGCTCAAGTCAGAGATTGGTCGTATGGGAATCTGTCTAAGAGGGATGCCTTACGCTTTTCTCGCGCGGTATGCTCGTAGTTGTCTTTAGAGACATCTTGCTTTATGCCAGTATCTGATTCTGAATCCTTGTGCTGCACAAGGGGCGGTAACAGCTGAATTTGTTGCTTTTTACTTAGTAAAGTCAAAAGCGTTAAATTAGATGCATGGTTTTTTGTGGCAGTTCAAATAGGTTCCAGAAAATGAATTTTAGGGTTCAATGGAGGATGTGCTAGTCTCCTAGGGTCAGTCATAAGAGCTATTGTTAAAGTGCTGTGGTATTCGTTTATTGTAGGAAATATACATTGGTTGAACTCAGCTGAGAATTATAAGATCCCTTTTGTTTGACAATGACTGAGCTGGCTTATATAAACCCTTGGAATTTCTGCTACTAATAACTTGGCGGGTTTATGGCTTTTCTGGACATCTATCTGAATATTGCCAAGCACTTCTCTGGAGCATTGTCAAGTATATCTAGCATTCATTAAAATGCTGTATAGTTTGTTAATGATGTTGCCTTATCTTTCTGTTTATTTTTTTATGCAGTATTTTCAAACTGATTATTTTTCTGTTAAATATTCCGGGACAGGTAATGAAATTTGGGAATCTTAGCCAACTTGATTTGATAGCTGCTGAAGTTGGCGGAGCCTTTGCAGCAGCTCCACAAGATGCACAGATTGAGCTTTTCGATGCCTTGGTAGATGGTTGCAAAGAGGCTAGTGAAGTAGAAAGTATGGACCCAAAGGTTGGTTACTCTGAAGGTGCCTCATTAATTTTTTCTTGTCTTCATTTATTGCCACAGCTCATCCCACCTTCTGTTTTTATTGAATCTTTTTTAAGGTTGGGGCTAACACTGTCAATGCATTCTCGTGTAGGGGCCATTGTTAGATTTTTTTGGTGTTTCGGTGAAGGCCAACGATTTGCTCACTCGTGTTCAAGAACTGCAGCTACTGGAAAAACGAATAAACCGTTATGAGAATCCTGTTGCACAATTCCGTGTGTTGTCAGATCTCAAACCTTCAAACTGGTCCAAGGGCTGTGGCTGGAATCAGAGTATGTGTTTCATTCAATTTTCAGTCACCGTCTTATGAAGTTGTTGGCAATTGTTCGTATGTGGAGTGATCTGTGTGCCTGTTTCCTCAGTTGACGATGCAAGATTGCTTCTGGGCATATATCACCATGGGTTTGGTAACTGGGAGAAGATAAGATTAGATGAAAGGCTTTGCCTCTCCAAGAAGATCGCCCCAGCAGAACTCCAACACCATGAGACATTTCTTCCTCGTGCCCCTAATTTGAGGGACCGGGCTAATGCTCTCTTAGAGATGGTGAGTCTGAAATCTGTTAGATGTGCAAAATGAATGTGGTTACTGGACGAGGGACTGCCTTGCTACATATCTTCCCTCCTTAGTGTTAGTTTTCACTGTTGCTTCTTCACCTTGTAATGTATTGAACTGTGTGCATAACCTTTGCCCTTATCGCACTGAGCAGTTCGTGACTCCCTGACTCTTCGGGTGCTCATGGGTTGGAGTGTGTTATGTTCCTGCATAATTTTATGGGTTAAGACTGAAACTGGTGTCAATATTTTTGCTAAACTATAGAATATGTTTTATCTAGTTATGTTTCTCATGTCGTATCTAAAATTTTGTAGTCTATGCTTTCTTTCTGTATCAGGAACTTGCAGCTGCCGGGGGTAAGAATGCCAAGGTTAAAGCAGGACGGAAGGCTTCTAAGAAGGAAACTGGGCCTCTCGTAAATTCTTCAGCACTTCGAATGAAGGACAAGAAGGTGAAACCTAATTTCGGGACAGTTAATAATACCCATAGCAGCAGGAATAGGCAAAATCAGAAACCACAACAGAGAGTTGAGCCGCTAGTGAAAGAGGAAGGTGAGATGTCAGATAATGAGGAACTTAGCGTGCAATTTAAGCAAATGAAATGGACTGAGTGGTGCCATGATGTCATGGTTGATGAGATAAAAACGTTAAAGCGACTCCACAGACTGCAGACTACCAGTGCGGACCTCCCAAAGGAAAAGGTGTGCTGTGGAATTGATTGTGGTAATTCTGTTTCATGTGAATGTTACATCTCACTCGTTACATTCGACTTGAACCATTTTATCCAGGTACTCTCAAAGATCCGGAACTATTTGCTGATAATTGGAAGAAGAATCGACCAAATAATATCAGAATACGAAGACCTTTATAAGCCAGATAGTACGTTTTTCTTTTGCTTAAATTAGTTGCTTATTAACCTTTGTTACCTCAGCTTCAGTTATTAGTCATCTATTTAATTCTGGAAATGAATGTTCTTTTCAGGATTAGCAATGAGGCTGTGGAAATATGTTTCAACCTATTCAAATCTATCCGGAGAGAGACTCGAACAGACATACTCGAAACTGAAAAAGGAGCTGGATGAAGAGGCAGGGGTGGGACCCTCGTATATGAATGGAGATGGAGATTCGTCAAATTATTTCCCTCAATTTTCAGGTCATGCTGATAGGCAGAGAGGGCAGAAATCTGGTTATCAATTGTCCGATCCTACTCCAAAAGGTCTCGACACTGCGAAATTCGAAGCATGGAAAAGACGGAGAAGAGCTGAAGCTGATATACCTTTACAAACACAGCATACCCTCCCCCAAGCTCAACCACGGTTGATGAATACTAATGGCAACCGTGTAGTTGACCCTAATTCATTGGGGATCCTTGGTGCAGCACCATCTGATAATAGGCAGCTCAGTAATGGGAGGCCTTACAGAATGCGTCAAGCTGGTTTTCCTCCAAGATGAAAAGAACTTCCCGTCAGGGTACAAACTAAACCCAAGTGCTTGACGGAATGAGGAGAATTCAAGTGAAAGACCAATCATGCCCCCATGGGCATTCCTCTTTGGTCACATTATTACAAGCTCAGCCACTGGGGGACACTGCATCAGCCGTTTGGGGCACTGGCAGTGCTATTCTTTTTCACTCTATTAAATAAACCTTTGGAGCTCACTGCTCGTGGTTCTTTTGTTGCTGATACCGAAGATATCCGCGAGATGGGGAACTGGCATAAACTGTGGAAGGTGGCTGGTTGCATGGGGGAAGAAATCTGATAGTCGGTTTGACGTATAAGCAGGAGGAAACAGTTTTGCTTGCGCGATAGTTCTAGTTCTTGGTAGAGAATCTGTGATGGAGGATTAATTTGTTTTTACATACATAGTAAAGAGTTTAGAAAAAGAGATTAGCAACTCCTCACTTTGATCTGGAACACAGAGAAGTGAGTAGCCTGAGAACAGTTTACATGTATGATGATTTAATGGGAGAAAAGTTGTACATTTTATCAATTTTGTCCCTTTTTGAAGAGTAGTAGCTCATTTTTATCTACCACATGGATGAATGGCTGAATGAATCCCCGTCCTCCCCCTCTCTCTTTCTGTAATTATATCCCTAGCCTTTTTGGTATCTGATGTTGTCATGTTGTGTTATGATTTATGAATGGAATCTCATGCACTGAGTTACTGACGATTGTACATCTTCTGTGAAGTCCATGCAGTGGTGAATTGCTTCTAGGCCAAGGATAAGGCTGCCAACTCTGTGATGCAGCTGACCTGGTGCTGCTGTGTTTCTTCCGGCTTGTGTTCCGTAAGCAGAGCCTGGTCGAGCACACATCGATCGGTTACTAAAGAGGTACCCCTTCCCTTTCCATATCCATATACACTTTAGTTGCATTGGTTTGCTCCAAGTTATTTAACAATCTGGTCGTTAACTTCGGGTCGAATCTTCCTTGTGAATGAGGAATGAATGAGAGTAGAAGTCTGTCAAGACAAATATAAAAACGAGACCTGCCAAATTCAGGAAGAGTATTATGGTGTTACCTGCTAGAAGAGGAGTGTGTTGTTTTGCCACCAAGCTTACTCGTATTAAGCATTGCTTGTTTGGTGTTTTGTGCTTTAAGTTGTGTGTGGTTAGAATGTGTACAAGAAGGCATGCAATGCAATGCACTGCAGTTTTAGCCAACTTGATATTTTATTATGGGAAGAATATTAGGAAGTGGGAGGGGAAAAGGGAAAGAAACAAAAAGGTGGGCCTGGGAATCAGTGGAGAGAGTGGGAGGAAGAGAATAGGTTAGAACTTGGAAGCCTCAGAGTATGGATAACTAGCTTGGGGAGACAAAGAGGCCATATATGCCCCTATTGCTAAACAACAAAAAAGGGGAGGAGAGGAATCAGCAACTATCAGCAAAAACAGAGAGATGGGGAAGTGATGTTGGCTGGCTGCTAGTGTTGCTGTGTCTATGTGTGGTGTTAGTTCCCGCGATGGAGGGTGTGGCTGATACACACCGTTATCACGTTATCTTTCCCAGTTGCTTTCTCTACCTCATGTTGATCTTTGTTCCATGATTCCTTCTCTCCTTTTGTATTCACATTGGGTAGATTAGGGTTTTACATCCTGATTACTCTTGGATTTACCTTTGTAATTAGTCAGTTATGTTATGCTAATTTACTAATTTGCTCGTTTTTTTCCCTGCCATCCTGTTTTTCTGCTTTTGGTTCACCTTATTAGGAAATGAGCTATTGAGGCCATTTAGACCCCATTCAACTTTTTTGAACGTACCACACCACCACCACCATGTTGGGGGATATGTGATTGGGTTTGAACTAACACCAGTATGATTTATGTGTCACAAACATCACCTTTTTGTGGACAACTTTCATGTCGATAACGTCTACTAGGATTTGTGTGACAGGCCTGGCACAAGTCGATGTTGGAGTAACAACTATGTACGTAGTTCACCAATTGGAAGGTGGTACGTCTCCAACCTTTGATGCCTTATCTGATAATTCATAATAGTGTGAAGCATGTGCCTACGATACACTCTTGATTTCACGATGCATTCACCTCAGGTGGTGAACGGTTAAAAATTGGGAAGAGCAGAAAAGACCAGAAACAGGTTGCATGTCGTTGTAGTATTTGTATTGTGTGTATATGGTGGATTGATGGTAGCCGCAGGAGACCAATCGCGGGTAAATTCTTATCCCAAGTGAGAGATGTTGCGAAGGGGAGAGTAGGCCCCACTTTTGTTGGATTAGTGTAGTAGAGAGGCTTGTGGTTCTTTCTTCCCTTTCCTTTTTACATATAGAAATCCCCCGGCCTTCCCTCTCCTCCATTCTCTACGGTTTGGCCTTATATTAAGTATACCACACTCGTCTTGTGTACTGTTCCTCGCCCGAAAAGCAGATCGGCCGGCCGGAGAATTCCCGGACGATAGGTACGCTGCCGTGCTCCCTACTCTTCTGCTTGCTGGCTTGTGTGTTAATGTTGTGTGCATGTCACTTGCTGTGTTGGCTGTGTGCTTTTTCTGCCTTCACTTTCTGCTCCTCGTCGTCCGGCGGCCTTACTCCGTCATGTTTCCATGTACCGTCGATCGTAAAACGTTCTTTCTGTTATGGAACCATACACGTATTGTTGATCCTTTTGTTTGGCTAAAAGGCGATCGTCTATTTTCCTCCATGGCACAAACAAGGACTGAGCGAAAAGAGCTTATTATATCTTCAGACAAATTTGGAAACGAGAGGAGGCTTTTGATTTCTTCATTTTCTAATTTCCGTAATCGGTAATACCAACCGGTTCGTAAAAATAATCTTGCACTGTCAGAACCAAGCGATACACTTTTTCACTGGAAATTGCTAAAATAAAAATAAAAATCTAAGAGCCACAACTTAATACATAAATTCGACAGTGAAAAGGATCAACTTTGGGTTAGCTTGCACTTTGGGTTTGAACTACTTTTCTAAAATTTGGAGAAATTTTTTGAAGTTTTTTAACATGAAAAAAGACAACATCAAAAGTTATTTAATTCGAATGAGAGATTAGTTTCCCGGGAGAAGAAATATATGGATATTTTACATGTAGATAGACGCTTAATAATTTTCCATGTATTAATCTTTTTTCCTAACAGCGCCCACGTCAGAAAATGTTTGTGAATTGGATGTCACGTGGCTGGCTTATCAAGTTTCATATCATAGATTACTACGAGTTCTTTAGTAGCGTGTATCTTAGTGGCAGCCGTTTTTTATTTCTTCTTTCTGGACGCAGTTCCTGAAAACGTCGAGTCATAGGCTGATATTGCTTACTCGTGATTCTTCTTTTTTGTTAATGAACGGTGACGGAGGGAGATCTTCCATAATAAGTAGTTACTGCTGTTTTACGTAAACTCTGGATCCTGTCAACTTCAATTCCAAAAGGAGAAGCAGCAAAAAGCTTTTTTGCCTGATGCTTTTGTTGTCATTTCTGTGGTGATTGTTTCCCACTTCAGATTATCATTTCTGTGTCCTGATTTCGCTGCTCATTTTGGCAGGGCCGGAAGGAGAGGGAGGCCTGGAAGTTAATTACTCTGTGAAAACATGGATTACACATATGCACCCGGCAGGAACCACCTGTTCGTCCCCGGTCCGGTCAACATCCCGGAGCCGGTCCTTCGCGCCATGAACCGAAACAACGAGGATTACCGCTCCCCTGCCGTCCCTGCTCTCACCAAGACACTCCTCGAGGACGTCAAGAAGATCTTCAAGACCACTACCGGCACTCCCTTCCTCTTCCCCACCACCGGTAAAAATCATACAACTTTGTCTGCTGTTGGGAATGCAAAAATATTGTCATCATATTGATCATATTGATCATAACCCAATGTTTGGTTTTGGCTTTCCTTAAAGGTACGGGGGCATGGGAGAGTGCTCTGACCAACACTCTGTCGCCAGGGGACAAGACGATTTCGTTCCTGATTGGCCAGTTCAGCCTGCTGTGGGTGGATCAGCAGAAGCGCCTGGGTTTCGATGTTGATGTTGTGGAGAGCGATTGGGGTGAAGGTGCCAAGCTCGATGTCCTCGCAGCTAAGCTTGCTGCTGACCCTTCGCATACCATCAAGGCGATTTGCATCGTTCACAATGAGACTGCCACTGGTGTCACCAACAACTTGGCCAAGGTCAGAAAGATTCTTGGTGAGTGTCACATACAGGACTGTTATACAACTTGCAATTCATTTCTTTTGTATCTTATCTTGGTACCTGAAAATGAGGGTCTTTTTTGTGTGTGTGTGTGTGTGTGGTTGGAGTGCAGATGATTACCGCCACCCGGCTCTGCTCCTGGTGGATGGGGTGTCTTCAATCTGTGCACTTGATTTCCGTATGGATGAGTGGGGAGTGGATGTGGCACTGACTGGCTCTCAGAAGGCTCTTTCCCTACCAACTGGGCTGGGAATTGTGTGTGCAAGCCCTAAGGCTCTCGAGGCTGCAAAGACTGCCAAATCTTACAGGGTGTTCTTTGACTGGAGTGACTACTTGAAGTTCTACAAGATAGGGACCTACTGGCCATACACACCTTCCATCCAGCTGCTGTATGGGCTCAGAGCAGCTCTGGACCTTCTCTTCGAGGAAGGGCTCGACAATGTCATTGCCAGGCACGCCCGCTTGGGCAAAGCCACTAGGTGAAGAATCTGCTCTCATCATAGATTTGCTAGTCAAAGTAACTATAATGAAGAAAGGTTTTGCGCTTTGTTATTGTTGCAATTAGAGTGGCATTGAATTGTGGTGGTAATGAATGAATGAATGGCGCGATGCAGGCTTGCAGTGGAGGCATGGGGTTTGAAGAACTGCACCCAGAAGGAGGAATGGGTGAGTGACACAGTGACTGCTGTGATGGTTCCTCCATACATTGACAGTGCAGAGATAGTTAGGAGGGCATGGAAAAGGTACAACCTCAGCTTAGGCCTGGGGCTTAACAAGGTTGCTGGCAAGGTCTTCAGAATAGGCCATCTGGGCAACTTGAATGAGGTATATATATCTCTCTACAAACATCCTTAAGTAAACATCTGTCGAAATCGTGAATTCTTATCGAAGTTCTTGCTCTGGTTTTGTTTGAACGATCAGCTGCAACTTCTGGGGTGCCTAGCTGGAGTGGAGATGATACTGAAGGATGTCGGGTACCCGGTGAAGCTTGGGAGCGGAGTTGCAGCAGCAAGTGCTTACCTGCAGAACGCCATCCCCCTCATTCCTTCCAGGATTTGATTCAATATGAACTACACAAAAAGGGACTACAAAAAGCCTGGCCTTGTAATTACAGTCCATTCTGTTTCTCATTCAGTTCAGTACTGGTTCAAAGTATGCGGAACACTGTTGTACAATATGCTGTTGTATTATACATTTGCTGCTTATGATGATGCTACCTCCTTCTGCAAGGCTTCTCCTTACATGAGCATGAATTTGAATGAAGCCGTGGTCATTGTTTATGTTGAAATGCAACCAAGTCCAGTCAGCTTTTTCCATCTTTGAAAGGAAGATAAAGGAGATGAAAAGGTTTTGTTTTTCAAAAGAGAGTTTTCCATACTGTTGACTTTTCTGAAAGAAAGGTATATTCTCAATTTGTAGTCCGAAGACTGCTGATCCCTGTGAGAAGATGTGATGCCACAAGTTGGAAATTTACCATCCAACGACCAACATTGACCTTTAGGGTGCTTGTTCAAGTAGTCTAATTAACTACAACATTTTTTTTGTGGATAAAAAAAAACAACCACAGTAATTTTTCATAGAGTCGAACCCATTTTTAATTGAGGGAATAATACCTTCAATGCCTCGTTCGATGTTGATGACAATTCTGACAAATACCTTTTCGTTAACATGAAAGTATTTTGAACATTCTTTCCTAATTATATCGGATCGGAGATAAGTGTCAAAACTCTAAACATGTAAACTAAAATCACAAGAGAAAGCCTAAGAAGAAGAATAAATAAATCAATGAGCAAAGCCTATAGAAGCCGACATCTCCATGTCTAGAGTCAGTTAGACAAAAGCTACAGTGTCAAACACCTTCTGACAAATCGTATCTGGGTAGTGTCAGAAATACATAAAACGCTTGGCGAAAGTAACTCCGACCCCTTAAATATTTCGGATCCAGCCGACCTCTCGTCGGACCCCATCTTCAATCTCTCTACACGGTTGAATGAGACTCAGGTTGTGGCTAATATGCAGCACACCAGCCAAATTCCAATTGGTACACCTTCCAAAGACCTTTTTATACATATAGAACTAAACCACTAGCTTAGCTGCTTGCTGTCATGGTAAATGTGGAACATAGGGACGTTTAACTAATAACTACTTCATCCTCTTCTTCTCTCAGACAGTAAACAAAAGAAATTACAGTCCAAATCAGGACACATCATATACCACAGAGAGAGAGATAGGTAAGATTTGCGGCGTCGGAAGATTGTTTTTTTTTATAAAAACTGGTTATCCATATTTCACCAACGTCCAAACCACCCATTAATGTTTTGTTAATCTTTTACTTAGAGGGATAATTAGGTTTGATAAATATCATTAGTGAAAACCTCGTCAACTTGTTGCTAGCAGCTAGAGGATGTGCAAGTGTTCGTTCCATACCGGATGTGGTCGATATTGAAACCGAATCAAATGGAATTTAATAAAATATGATTCGGGTAAATGACACATTTGGTCACTGAGATTACTAAATAGTGTCATATTTAGTCACTAGAAAAATTTAATATCAATTTTGGTCACTCGAATTACTGACACAGGTCACATTTGGTCACTCTTCTGTAGCCTCTGTCCAACTCCGGTCACTCGAATTATTGAAAAATGTCACATTTAGTCACTCGTATTACTGAAACATGTCACATTTAGTCACTCTCCCAAAAGTTTCCGTCCAACTACATTAATGGAGTTGGACGGAAACTGACGGGAGAGTGACTAAATTTGACCAGTTTCGGTAATTCGAGTGACCAAAATTGATATTAATTTTTTCTAGTGACTAAACATGACACAATTTAATAATCTCAGTGACCAAATGTGTCATTTACCCAATATGATTCCGTTTTGAATTGAACCAAACCCACCTTCGGTCTATGGCCGATTTTGGTTCAATTTTAAACCGGGTCGAATCATGTCAATCCCTTTGCCACGTCGTTTGGTTGGTGGCTGATCTACCGGCGGCAACCATCAGCTTCGCCACTTGCCAGATAAGAATTCCGTACACGTCATACCTAGCAGTCATCAACTTGCCAGCAAAGTCAGCGCCACGTCACCGATCAAAGTGGAAAAGTAATTAAAAACAATATCCTCCAATTCTCTCGGACTTGGCCGGAAAAAAAATATTTTAGGGCTGGCCGTCTGAATTGGGCGGACGAGAAAATGTAGAAACCTAATACTATTATTATTGTGAATGTAACGAGGATTACTTGATGCACGTTGTTTAGGCGGCGATTTTGCAGAACCCCCTTTTTTTTTATTAAAATATGATTAAGATCTTATCCACACCACCTAATTATCCGTAATTAAGAATTAATGTACAAGGAAACTAAAGTTCAACCGACCAACTATGTTTATACAATCATCCTAAATCTCGTTTCATACTACCTTGGGTTTGGTTCCTCGTCTAAATCTATAAGCTAGCTAGATTCAATTACTAACACTACATTGCTTGATACAAAAGGATAGATGTCCTTTTGCAATAGCAAGTATGATTAGGTGGTCTCCATTGGAGAGATTGATAATAATTTATAGAAGTAAAAGTGGGTGAAATTTTTAGGGCAATGTCTATTTTTTACTCAAATCTTTTTCAGATTTTTTTATTTTAACCAAACCTATTGAATTCCTAAAAATTATCCAAACGTTAACTCTCCGTCAACTTTTCTGTTAGTAATGTTGAATAAGTATGACCATAATGAGTTGACTTCCTACGTAGCGGTCAGAATACCATCATTTACTATTTTTAATAAAAAGATTATCAAAAAACAAAACAAAATCCCACTCCTCACTGGACGAAATAAGTAACGGTAACAAAATGAATACCCAGACTTTGATAAATTATTATACGTTTGGATAATAAATAGAATTTCTATAGGTTTGGTTAAAATAAAAGAATCTGAAAAAGGTTTGGGTAAAAAATAGACATTGCCCAAATTTTTATTTAAGGTAAGGAATTACGATATACTATTTAGGTCGTCTCCTAATTTGTTGATCTTGTATGAGAATAACATTATTAAAAAATGTTGGAGTGCTATGAGATGGGTAAAGCAATTTCGTGAATTGGTTAAACTTTATATAAGAGAATTGGTAAAATTGCAGAAGGGTATAAACATAAGTAAATTGAGGTCTACCTCATTTTCAAATAGTTTTGAAAATGTAGAATTTAGGAGTTGATTTGAGTGTATTTGATTGAGAAGTTGATTATTTGATGAATCGTTGTCACTACATATAATGGTAAATTATACTTTTTTCCCTATTTCTAATAATACTGATATGTACTTTTGTTATACCAAATTCCCGACCCGAATGCTTATGTTTACCAAATAAACTAGTGCAATACCTTACTCGAAATCAACCACTTTTACCCATAAATTGATGCACACATCATTTCATAATTAATTATATTTTAAGGTTGAGAAGTCGTTATAACATAAATTAATCTTTCATTTGGTGCCTCATAGATATAATAGGGTTGCCTCTATCATAGCAAAGCAAATCCTCTTTATCGTTAGATCTATTATTGATCGACCAACGTCATATTCCCATTTCAGTTTTGTGATTTGAAATGCAAATTACAAAAGCATTGTATAGATAAACTTGTATCTATCTGTTTTCCCTTTTTCTGAAATTCCTATGATAAAATTATTATTTCATTCTAAAAATCCTAATTACTTAGTGGCATATTGGAATGCATAATTTTAACCCATACTAGAAAAATGATAATTTTTAAATAAATAGTTTTCAAATCTTTGTTATGGAACATCATTTTGATTTACCCACAGACTCATTACTATTCTTAGGCAACATGATTATTTTTTATTTAAATATTCAATCTTCTTCTTCTTCTCTTCTTCCCACCTTGGTGTGCGGAGTCAGCAACTCGTGTGTCTCGGTCAGGCTGGCAGCGTTCAGATGATGATCCGGTCAAATTCCTTCTAGTTTTCTTCTTCTTCTTCAACCCTTCAAAAACGGGCACTGCAACAATCCTTGACAAATCCATTCCCTCCTTTTCCTTCTTAAATCCCAACCTCCATTCTTCTTCCCACCTAAACTCACATCATCAATTTCACACACAACCCAGAAAGCCCAAAAAATGGCCGCAGATCCCTTTGACCGTCTCCCCGACGAGCTCCTCCACGCCGTGTTCACCAAAGTCGGCGAATCCGACGCCAAGTCACTCCTCCGCTGCCTCGCCGTCTGCCGGAGATTCGCTTCCCTCGCCGTCCAAACCAATTCCGTCACTCTCTCCCTCCCACCACTCAACCCCACTCCCTCCTCGTCCTCCAACCTCTTCTTCAGCTTCCTCCGCAAGCTGATCGCCGCCGTCGCCAAACCCAGCCGTGATCTCCTCCACCGCCGCCGTATCCACCGCCACGATTGCTCCAAATCAAACGGGGAACCACCCGCCCCTGTTTCCTACCACTCCCCTGCCCACCTCCTCTGTTCCTTCCCGGAGCTCAAATCTCTCCACCTCCGGCTACCTTCCGACGACTCTGACGTGGGCGGCGGATGCGGGGCGGAAGGGGATCCGATTCTAAAGTGGAATGCGGAGTTCGGTAGCCAGATCAAGAGTTGCGTCATCCTCGGCGCCACGTCATTCCGAAGAACAATTAATAGCCAGAGCAGAGTAGGAGAAAGAACAGGGGAGCAGCAAGAAGAAGAAGAACGAGATACTCAGGGGACTCTGAGCGACGACAATCTGAAGCTGAGAATAATGTGGACGATTTCCTGCCTGCTTGCTGCCTCCGCAAGGCATTCTCTCGTGAAGAAGCTTCTGGCCGGGGGGAAAAATCAGCACTCTGCTCTGGAAAATGTGATTCTCAGCGACGTAACGAAACAGGGGAAGGTTACCATGGGGAAAGATGAGATTTTGGAGCTGAGAGACTCTGTATCGTCGTCTTCGATGAATGTTGGTGATAATGATTCGTCGAATTCGACAATGGGTAGGAGTCGGGTTCCGGATTTGAAGCTGCGGATGTGGTACCTGCCGGAGTTGGAGATGAAGGAAACAGGGTATTCGATGACAGGGGCGACTCTGATCGAAATCCGGCCTGCGGGCGCCGGCGACGGCGAAGGCAGGGGAGATGGGCTGAAGTTGGTTGGTGACGTTAATGGTGATGGTGATGATGATGGGGAAGTGAGCAAGGCGTGCGGTGAAGCTGTGAGGGAGATGATGAAGATGAAGAGGTGTTACGTCATCACCATGAATTCCTTTTGATCTTGGCTTGGTTTTCTGTATATGAACGAAATCTGTACAGTCAATTGGTTCTCTCTAGGGTTTGTCTTGATGCCTTATCAGAATGAAATTTCATGAAAGGATGGTTTGGGTGATACATTCTGTTAATAATTAAGCACCATAACTTTATAGAATATATACTTATTTGTATAAATTTCGGCTGCTATATATAAAGCTTTTATCGAAGAATCGGATACATCGTAACCAAATCGTTAGGCGGTAATTAATATTGTCGAGACTCACACAAATACGTTATTTAGGCATGTGACAATAACAATGTGCTGCTATAATATTCATGTCTACATTAGAGAACAACTATGTGAAAAAGTTAATCTCCTATCTAAAATGTTGTTAACTCTAACATTCATCTATGCTTCGTCGCTCGCCATTCGAAAAACCGTGGCGGCACGGGAAGTAAAAAAAATTGTAAATCGGATGGAGGAGAGTAGCTAGTGTTCTTGTAATTGTGTAACAATGTTTGTTTATCAAATGGGCAAATTTTTCTGTCGATAAATGCGCTCGATTTGTTCTTCAATCTCTCGTCTTGATCGATTGGGTGGTTCTATCGAGCTTGCCTCCACTTCTTCATGCCCATTCCAATACATCAACTCAGTCCTGAATCAATTAACGTCCACATCATTATATTGTTTTTCACTAACATTGGTATATTCATAACGCTATCTCACTAGAAGTATAACAAAGGCCAAATTTACTGGAGGTTGCTCTAGAATTTTCCTTGTAACGATGATACTATGTAGCTTCTTTAGATTTAGGAGGTTATTGAAGGTGAACAACATTGAGAGAGCATATATACATACATGGTGAGCCAAAAGAATTCTCGTGAATCTTTGGTTTTGTCTGATACCGTCACATTGATCTGCATGTAAAAAAAAAAGATAAAGAAACTATAATTAGTATTCGTTTATGAACCAAATCGAACAAATGAGTTGAGTTGAGAATAGATTGTTGGTTTACCACTTTGACGCCGAAGAGATTATTGCATTGAAGACAATGCACGTCCGCTGTTGTGATGCACACGTTCCCTCTGTTCTCCTCCTTCTGCTTATCCAGCTTGAAATTGAACCTGCATCCATACATGCATAATACGAAATAAAATTTGAAAATTATAGTAGTTGGTGACACTACTTTAACTCCAACTGCGGGAGAGCAGTTTGGATAAAGGAAAAAGGATGATTCTCTTACACGGCAACAAATAAACCGTAGTTCTCGGCCTGCAAAACGAGAAAAAAATCTGTCATCAGGATTGATGAGCAACTCAATTCGCGGTGCGAGAAATTGCTTTCGACTCTATGTCACCCAGAAATTATGTGTCACTGTCTATATGGAGTTCACCGATTTTCCACCTAATTAATTAATCAAGACCAACTGCAAGAGCTAGCGTAACAAAGAAAAATCATTATAGTATTTACACACACAATCAAGATTAAGCCCTTAATTAAATTAGCTGTCTCATGATGATCACTGATCAGTACTATTCACTAACCCTAATCTAATGCCAAAAATTACCCAATCACACATGCATCATGAACTCATTAACAGATTGTTAGCCTGCACGCGAAATTCATTATGGAAGACTTACGCATCGTCAATCAATCAGCATAATCAACCTAATTTAATTGCAGCTATAACATAGACGACGGAGAGGGAGAGGCACCTTTTCGAAGAAAGTATCGGGGAAGGCGACGCAGCAGGAGCACCGGCGGCAATGAAAGAAGCGGTACTCCACCGTCCTCACCAGTTCAAATATTAGAGGCCAGCCGGGATTACGATGAAGATCTTCCGCCGCCATTGCTAGCGCTATTTTCTTTGCTTCTTGTCTTCTTCTCCTTCGTCCTCTGTCGTTTAGTTTATAACGACGACTGGGATTTTCCTCCTGCTTACGGCGGGACTATTGAAAGCTAGGGAGTCCTGGCGAAGGAATTTTAATGTGTTTCGTTTCTTCCTCTTTTGAAGGCCTGTTAATTATTATTAAGAAGATAAAAAGGAAGGCAGTCCATTGTATATTACGCTTAAAATTTGAAAAAGCAGGATTTAGGAGTCGGTTTGAGATTCTCCCAGATTCGGTTAAATAATTCATTGTGATGGTAATCTAGGGACCAATGGGCGAGTTTTATAACGTTAAAAAAATTAGGATAATTGATGACACCAAGTGTAACCAGGATTGTTAGGTCTATATTAGGATAAAGACTCCTAATCAAAATTGTGGGTTTTAATCCGGTAGTGATGCGGAATTCTTGCAGCACTAGGATTCCCTAAACCTATACCACCAGGATAAACTTCTAGATTTCTCTGCAATTATGGCGAGCCGAGTCGAAAACTCTTTTTTTTTATGGAGATATCAGCTCAATTGTTCTCTTGAAAATATGACATCTAGTTTGAGAAATTTTGAAACAAAAAAAAATTTGGCATATATTACCGGTCTATATATACTTAGGGGTGGCAGTCGGTCGGTTTCGGTTTAACCGAAAACCCGGTTATCGGTTAAACTGAGCCACCCTCTATAGCCGCCGACCACCGACCGAAGAGAGGTCA
Source organism: Linum tenue (assembly GCA_946122785.1). Lineage (NCBI taxonomy): Eukaryota > Viridiplantae > Streptophyta > Magnoliopsida > Malpighiales > Linaceae > Linum > Linum tenue. Next base: position 49,319,879 of record CAMGYJ010000009.1, on the reverse strand, counting down.
CGGTTAGCCGACCAACCGACCGATCGATTCCGATTTTAGGCTCGGTTAGCCGGCCAACCGAAAAAAAATACATTTTCCACAAAAAAAAATAATTAAATAAAATAGAAAAATCTCCACCACTCCTTTCTTATCCTTATCTCCTCCTCTCTCCTTCACCAGACCTATTCTCTCTCCTTCCTTCTTCTTCTCTCACCTTCTTTCTCCATGGAAGGAGATCTGCAGGGGCGGCGACGGGCGGCGAGGCGCGGCGCGGCGCCGGGGAGGAGAAGGTCGTCGAGGCGACTTCTTCACCTCGATCGGAGGAGCGATCGGGAGAAGGCGGGAGGACATCGACGCGGCGGGTGAAGCCGTTGCCGAAGTAAGCCTTGCATGCGCAGTCCTTGGGTTTGCGAGTCCAAGGGAGGTGAGAATGGAGGATGGGCCAGGGCTTGAGGTAGCCGTCGGGGGTGGTGGCGTTGGACGGCGACGTGTGGTCGGTGAGAAAGTGGCGGTTGGAGATGAGAGGGAGGCGGTGGCGCGGCGAGGTGTGGTGGCGGAAAGATAAGTAGAGGAATATTGATTCTTGATTACTAATGGGGAATTGGGGATCCAGAGGAAAGTGTCGACTGATGGGGGGAGGCTGCGAGTGTTAGGGTTATTTGGGCCTGGGGCGGCGTCGTTTAAGGGGAAAGGGCAGGGGTCGGTTAGCCGGTTAACCGCCGGTTTCCGACCCCGGTTCGTCGGCTAACCGCCCCCCTGATATTTTCCACCGCCAACCGACCGCCCTCTTCGGAATCGGTTTTTCGGCTAGCTGAAAACCGGTCGGTTCAGTTGAAACCGACTGGTTAACCGCTAACCGGAAAACCGTCCGCCAGCCTATATATACTATTGTGGTAATACTTTGTAAATCATATATAAGATTATATCATGATGGTATTGAAGTGTACCATCATGGTATAACTATATCATAGGATAGAATGGTGGTATAAGTGGCTACTTCGGCGCACTCACTGTGCACCCACTCTAAAAGTGTCCATATTACATCAAATTTTGAACTTTAATTAGTATTCTCAATCTAATATGATGATATGACATAGAATCATAACAAATCAATCTATTACCCTAACCCCTTAACCTTCAATTTTGAATCCCAATCCAAAATCTCAAAATTTAAACCTAATCCCTAACCCTAAATCCCTAAATCCTAAATCCTTCAAATTAAAGTAAATTTTGAATGAATTTTTTTCAAATTCATGTGCTTCTTGTTCACAATATCATAAGCAACAATTGATACCGTTTTGACATGAATCACATGCTCAGAATGACAATTATGAGGCGGGTGCAATGAGTGCACCCAAAAAAGTGGGTGCACTGAATACGCCACCATATATATATATATATATATATATATATATATGGCAAAGGCTAGCGTACGCCCGGACGTACCCTAGCCTACCGTACGCCCGTTGAGTTTTGCTATTTAGACAATAAATTAACCGGAGTTTGGGGCACGATACTATACCCTAACCCCTAATGGGTGAACCCCAGTCCGCAATTCACTAACCCAAATAATAATATTCATTTAATCTTGCAGTCACAATGAACCTGTTCCATTTGTGGTGGGGAAAAATCGGTTTAAAATAAAGAAAATACAAGTTGGTGAAAAAGTAGGGAAAATTCGAAAACTTTTAATCTCGACCCTTAAAGTTGACTCCAGTTAAAATCAATGAACGACATCTTGTTATGCACCCTACACTAAACCCAATTATATTTCAAATCGTCATAATAGGAGGAGGACTTACATGTCGTCAAACACCAAGAAAGAACGAAAGTTCGATCATTAATTATTCGCATATACTCCATTTTCCAAATTTGATGCCCCAATTATGGCTCCGGTGGAGGCTGATAGGATTGTGTGTATGTGGGATGGCGCTACTAATAGTGGTTCTCATTCGGCTGGTGGGATTGTTATCTTGACCCCCTATCGCGAGGTCCTTTTGGTTAAAGGGGTCCATGTTCCGGTAATTGATAATCCCATGGTGGTGGAAATACTCGTGCTTCGATCGGCGATTCTTTGGTGTCTGGAGCTTGGATTTACAAATGTCGTTTTTGAAGATGATGCCAAGGTGATCATTGATAAAATCAACCAGGGAGATACAAGAGACACCCAGGCAGGGGCGGTTCTTGCGAAAGTTATGAAGTACTTTAGGCCCCAGTCCGAGTTTGTTGTTAGATTTGTAGGTCGGTGTAACAATAGGGTAGCCCATTTGGTGGCTAGAAAGGCCATTTCTTTGTCCCCGGCTATGAGTCCTGTCTTTGATTATCAGACCTGGCTGAATTCCAGGGTGTAACTTTATTTGGTTTTGATTCAATATATATCTATCTTTTGTAAAAAAAAAAATTATGCCCCAATTCTATGTATCACTAGCGCTCATCCCACCAATAAATGGATCTTCATCAGACATATCATCCGATGAGTGGTAACCCCGACCTTCAAGCAATTGTGTCTTATTCTGTGAGCAACCAAAGCTCGGAATAAGGAAAAGAAGAAGAAAAGATGAACTCTGAATTTTGTTATACTGGATCTTATACCACACTCTAACACGTCCCCTCAAATGAAAGCCAATTCACGGGTTTGAAGTTTGCACAGGCCCACCATACCTTGTGCTTTAATCAACTGTTAATATTGGGGGTCGTGGAGATTCGAACACACGACCACTTGGTCAAACCAGCTCTGATACCATGTCATAAACCAATTAGTTCCAATAACTCGAGTTGTTAGGAGAAGGTTATACTGAATCTTATACCACACTCTAACACGGGGAAAGACTATAGCCGATTTGATGAAGAATTCGGGCAAACGCATGCAAGATTGTCACTCGACGGAGCTAGCTTCCTCCTCTAGGGATCTGGCCAATATTCTAGCACCGCACAAATTACACTACTAATATTTAGGGTTTCATTCAGCAACCTCTAAGTCTGGGTAATCCATATATTGACCAATGAGCACTATGATAAATAATAGGGTTAATATTTTCGTATGGCCTGAACTTTGACTAAAATAAACATCCTGGCCAATCTTTTCGATTTATAATATCCTGGCCCGAACTATACACCAAAATAAACAATTTAGCCAGATCCGACTTTTGACCGTTAGCTTGGACGGTCAAACGCGTTGATCGTTAGTCAACGCGCCATGTCACTGCCAAGTCAGCATAAAATATTTAAAATAATTCACAATTTCCACACATTCCCTAATTTTAAATTATTATAAATTAAAAAAATCATCTAATACCTTAGTTAAACCAAAAATAAAAAACGAACAAAATTAAATATTTATCAGATCTTCTAACTTGACAGTGACGTGGCAGTGACATGGCGCGTTGACCGTTAGTGAACGCGTTTGACCATCCAAGTTAACGGTCAAACATCGAGTTTGGCCAAATTGTTTATTTTTGTGTATAGTTCGGGCCAGGATGTTATAGATCGAAAAGATTGACCAGGATGTTTATTTTGATCAAAATTCAGGCCATACGAAAAATATTAACCATAAATAATAAGATTAAGGTCACCGCAGACAAAGATGAAACCCCTCACAAAGATTTGGATTGGTTATGTATGACCCATTAACTCTGAGCTCAATTAGTCAATAATAAGATTAAGACACTATTCTTTCTGTTACTGTTCTTACATCGGTTACGTGATTGTTGGTTTCAACCGATATCTAAGGTTGTCAAACTAGTTTAAGTTATTGAGCCGGTCAAGCAAGGGGGTTTGAGATTTAATGGTCTGATCGGGGTTCTGTCGATTTGATCCGTTTTAGACGTTTTCTAAATATATATATACAAATAAGGTAGTAATTAAAGATTTAATGACTGAAATAAAATTTATCTTACATATATCTATTAAAAACTTATTTTCCACAAAATATATCTACCTAACCTCAATGACCCACCCACCCACCCACCATCTCCCTTCCTTCGTTCCTCTTCCTCTCTTCGCCCTCTCTTCTTCAACCTCTTTAAGGAGTTAGACCGAGACTTTCTGGAGACCTTTTTGAATCCCTACTCGATCGGCTCAGACCGGGTCCAACCGGAGGTTAATAAGGGGTTTTGCCGGCATCCAACAAATGCTACAAACCTAAAAAAAGGTAGTTCGATCGAGAGCTTGGCATCAGAAGAGATCGAGCCATAGTTCTCTTACTCGTGTGTGGTGAAGCTGAAATCACTCTACTATTTTCAGTAAACAAGCATTTCAAGTTCCACCATAAATACTTGACCAATTTCAACTTATTCATGTAAACCATTCAAACACATCAAAAGAGTAATTAATTAACTAGAGAGGACATAATTAATAAGCCCCATATCAAAATGTGGATCACAAAAGCTCCTCCCATAGCGGTAATAATTGCAATCTTCTGGCTGGCCGTCGTCGCTCCACCTGCATCAGCAGCCGCCGACGCGGCCGCCGCCAGTCCACCGGCGCCGGAGGACGTACAGGACAGCGTGGTGCCCGCCACGTCGCCGCCGGTAAAACAAGACGCCGAGACCGACGATCGCGCCCCGAAGCCCGGGACGGGCGTGGGCGGGCTGGTGGACTCGAAGAAGGGCTCGTGGTGGGCCTACATGCACGTCCACGTCGTGAACGAGCTGAGCGGCGGGCGGGCCGTGACGGTCCACTGCAAGTCCAAGAACAACGACATGGGGGTCCACGTCGTCCCGCCCGGGTCCGAGTACCAGTGGCGGTTCCGGCCCAACATCTTCGGCAACACGATCTTCTGGTGCCACGTGGCGAAGGGGAATGTGGAGGTCGTGTTCGATGCGTTTAACGAGGAGGATAAGGACCCCTGGGAGAGGATTCACATGGACAACACGTACTGGGTCGCCAGGGACGACGCCGTTTATCTCCGCCAGTTCTGGAAGAACAACAACATGGTTTTCTGGCGTAAATGGCCCTGATTATTCCGTATAGCATATTATATAGACTACTATTTTTGTTTCGTGGAATATTTTACGTAGTACATCAAATCGGCTTGTTTTCGACATGCATGTACGCTCTGCTAAACCTGTGTCATAGGTTAGAGACCGAGCACGATTTAGGCATTCAATTTTGATAATGCTGCCAAGGAAAGATTTTTTTTTTTTTTTCTTCTTCTTCTTCCTTGTCCATGGCAAATTGGTCTACATAATTTATTTCAAAACAAACAATTCGAGAAAATGGGAATTCCGAGTGATTTTTTAGAGAGGTCATTTTAATTGAATTTGGAAAGGCTGCAGATTACGAAGTTGGGCTAAGATTATTTTTCGTCAATAATTAAGTCTATTGAGCACCGATTTGGGCATATTTTTTCCGAGTCTATTTTTTGGAAGATTACAAAGGGGTACCATCACAGTTTTCGAGCAATTTTTTCGAAAGGACATTTTACTTGGATTTTGAAGGCTACAGATCACGGATTCTCCCTGAGACTATTCTCCGCCGATGATAAAGTCTATTAATCGCCGATTTGTGCGGATTTTTTCAGAGGGCATTTCTGTAATTTTTCGGGCAATTTTTTTGATATACCATTTTCTTTGGATATTGAAGGCTACAGACAGATTTGGCCATAGGCTATTCTTCATCGATGATTAAGTATATTGAACACTAATTTGGACAGATTTCTCCCGAGTCCATTTTTGGCCGATTTCAAAGGGGGCCATCACAAATTTCAGACGATTTTTTCGAAAAGACATTTTACTTGGATTTTAAAGGCTACAGATCACGGATTCTGCCTGAGGATATTCTCGATCGATGATGAAGTCTATTAATCGCCGGTCTGTGCGGATTTTTTCACAGGGCATTTTCGTAATTTTTGGGTGATTTTTTTGATAAGCCATTTTTTGGATTTTGAATGCTACAGATGACAGATTCGACCATAGGCTATTTTCACTGATGATTAAGTTTATTAAGCACCGATTTGGGCAGATTTATCCTTCGTTCATTTTTGGCCGATTCCAAAGGGGTACCTGTTTGTGCCTGATTAGTATCAAACGGTTTGCGAGGGTCACGAGCTCCGCACGATCTACGATCGTGGGGGGCGGTCATGTGATCCCTGCAAGAAAGGTCCTCAGGGGGATCTTGTGAACTTCTCCGATGCCAAAGTTAGTAATAGAAAGTGGTAACGTTGTCAATAAGAGAGAAAGAAAGAGTGGTGGTTGGAAGTTACCATAAATGTTGCATATCTGGGGGTATTTATACTCACTTTGGCTACGGCTAGCGCATTTAATGATGTGTCGGGCGTCTTTGGACGCCTCTGAACTTCATGAAATGCACAGGCGGTATGTACCGTTGTTAGTCTCCGTACTGAGATGACTAGGTGTCTGTTAGACCGTTTTGTCGGACGGTCTACCGCTGTCTGACTAGATACCATGTTGGGCGGTCTTCTAGTGTGTCCCAAGACCGTGTACGATGCTTCTAGCCTATGTGCTGTCTTCTTTTGATGTCGGGGGAACACGTATTCCAATACTTGGCCCAACAGTACCATCAAAGTTTTTGGACGATTTTTTCGAAAGGACATTTTACTTGGATTTTGAAGACTACAGATCACGGATTCTGCTTGAGCCTATTCCCTATTGAAGATTGAGTCTATACTGTGCGGATTTTTCCATAGGGTATTTTCATAATTTTTGGGTAAATTTTTCGATAGGCCATTTTCTTTTGATTTTGAAGGCTACAAATGACGAATTTGGCCACGTGCTATTTTTCACTGATGATTTAGTTTATTAAGAACCGATTTGGGCAGATTTTTCCCACATTCATTTTTTGCCGATTCCAAAGGGGTACCATCACAGATTTCAAAAGATTTTTTTGGAAGGACATTTTACTTGGATTTTGAAGGTTACAGATCACGGATTCTGTCTGAGGCTATTCTCCACCGATGATGAAGTCTATTAATCGACGATTTGTGCGAATTTTTATAGAGGGATGTTTACATATTTTTTGGGTAATTTTTTCGGTAGGCCATTTTCTTTGGATTTTGAAGGGCTACAGATAACAGATTCGGTCATATGCTATTTTTCACTGATGATTAAGCTTATTAAGCACCGATTTGGGCTGATTTTTCCTGGTCAATATTTGCCCGATTTCAAAGGGGTACAATCACTGATTTCAAACTTGTTTTGCGAAGGCCATTTTCCTTGGATTTTGAAGGCTACAGATCATGAATTCGGCTTGAGGCTATTTTTCACCGATTATTAAGTCTATTGAGCACCGATTTGGGCGGATTTTTTCCTGGTCATTTTTGGTAGATTCCAAAGTGATACTACCAATGATTTCGGCCAATTTTTTTAAAATGATATTTTTATTAGATTTTGAAGGCTACAGACACTACAAGAAACAACATCTTTGCGATGGAAGGAGTCGTTGCAAAGGATTCAAAATTCCGCTAAAACTTTAAGCTACGAAAAACAGAGTCGCCATTGGTGTTTTCCTAGCATCGCATCTAGATCACGGATTCCAAAGTTCGACAAAGATGGAGCAGAAAATCAACCCCTCACTATGAAAACAAATAAAGAAACCCCATAAACTAGACCCAACGGGCAAAACGGATACAAATTAAGTTGATTGGATTGGGTTATTTGTGACCCATTAACCCTAGCCTGGAGCTCAAATTAGCCACTGAATTTTTCTTGCTAGTTTATAAGGAGTCTGTTTCTTTCTTTCATTTAGTGTTCATATAGCTGTTACGTGATTACTGGTGTTTCAACCGGCATTCCAACAAATGCTATTACGAGCCATAGCTTTCTTAATCCTGTGCGGTGAAGCTGAAATCACTCTACTATTTTCAGTAAACATGCATTTCAAGCTCAACTATAAATACTTCACCAATTTCAACTTCTACATTCTTTTATATATGAAATGTGGGTACACTTTATTGCCCAAACTTCTCTATTACTGTTTCAATATTTGTCGTCTTCTGATGAGGCCGGAAAGAACTTCCCAACTTCGATGATTGTATCCACCCCGTTCGAGACGCCCAGCCCTTCCCCTTTCAGACTCCCATGCTTCCGTACCCTCTGACTATCACTTCCCAGAAATCCACCTCCGCACGATTCCGGGCTGCTTCCACACGCAAAATTCCCTCTGTGTCATAAGAAAAAACCCCTTCGTCTTGCCTCTTTCGGCTGAGTTCCTCCCCTGACAAATCCATCTCCCACACTCTACCCTTAACAGTCACATCCCTCCCGATTTCCATCCATCCAAAATCATCTGTCCACCTCTCTACGCCATGTGCATTTTCTCCCACCACCATCCATTCCAATCATCCAGCCTTCCTCTCATTCATATAAAAAACTTTATTTATCCCTCCTCTCTTCCGACTCCAATCGCCGGAGCATAAATCCTAGCAACAGCGAGAGTGAGAATCCACCATTGGCTCCGGGGAGGACCAACTTCAGATAGGTCAACTGGGTTCCGTTTTGTTCTCTTAGCCCTTCGAATCCAGCACCACCCTGCAAACATGGAAGTACTGCCTCAACTGCAGACTCTGCTTCCGGCTAGGCCATTGGTTAGTTTTCTTTGATTATCCTTCAATCTTCAGGTGCTTCTGCGTTTGGGGTTTCACAAAGGCTAGGAGGCACAATAATTTAGGGAATGGCAACTCAAGAGCAGGAAAATGCAGTGTCAAGTCAATTCTTACAGTGGCTGTCGTGGTGTTACTTTCAGATAATCTCGCTCTGATATATTTTTGTAGTTTGTAACAATGGAAAACTGTCTAAGGTGCGGAAAGTCTTGAGTTGTTTAGCACTTGGTCTTTCATGGTTTACTTAGCATGTGATACATCCTTCTTCAGTTGTCTCTCTATTTCTTTATGTTGTTTGGTGATGATGTTTGGTTCATTATTCATTTCACTTTGTTAGAGCCTAGAAGTAATCTATTTCTTTTTTTAATTTCAACCCCATTACTGTTAATTGAGATTTCCACTAATTGATTATAAGTTCCCCATTCCTTACAGCAATGATTGATCCCTTTTTGTTTCACTGCCATTCTTAGGTTTTCCACTAATTGATTATAAGGTCCTCATTGTCTGTGTTTTGCACTTGATATGGAACCTGTAAATCATCATACCAAATCACTCGCTCGGTAAGCTCTTGGCATAGACAAATACAGCAGCGAATCAGTTATTGGAGCTCCAATCCAGCACACTTGAGCCCTGTTTGATTTAGGCATAGTTGTCGTGAAGAGAACCTGCAAAAATTGATACAATTGAGCTTCTGAAATTTCTTATTTGCTTTGTACACTGATCATTTGATGTGCTGCTTTTGTACCTTCTAGAAGACAGGATTATCAAATTGCTAAGTATTAGTTACTCCAATATTATTGTTGATATTCTTTATATACAACCAGATGGTTTGATCTTGGAAACTTAAACTGATTTTGCATATGGTACTTTACAGGCGAAGGCATGAAAATAAGAAGGGAAGCATAAGGCGGAACCCCTTACTCAATCTCATTTTCTTCAAGAAAGAGAAATCCTCAAATCAGGAGAGAGCAATGTATTTGTTTAGATGCCATTACAGTACATATCAAGAACCCTACTAATACCACTTCCAAAATCGTGTTTTCTTATAAACTTAAACTAATTCTAATGCTACTTTACAGGTAAAGGCATGAAAAGAAGGAGGGAACCATAAGGAGGAAGGCCCTAAGGCACAGGAGCAATCTCATTTTCTTCAAGCAAGAGAAAATTAACCTCAAATCAGGTTATTAGAATAGGAGCAATGTATTTGTTTAAATGCCATGAGAGTACAAATCAAGAACTCTACTATTACCACTACTAAAAAAGTGCTTATGCTTTCATTGCCTATGTAGAAAGAGCAAGAATGTTGCATCTCCTTTGGCTTTATCAACAAAACCAGCTCGGCCTCAAACTTCAGTTCATACGAATCCAGTTTCCATACCAAGGTCAGTTCCTGCTCATGTTTACCTCTTTTGAATCCCATCTTTGATGTGGAAACCTTTACTCTTGACATGGGCATGGATGTCGGCCAATCAGAACTGTGCCAGCTGAACTGGAAGCAGAGTAGTCAGCCATAACTTTTAAGAGTATGAATGAATGAAATTTGACTACACCAGTATCTATTAGTTTTTTGTCCTTCTGTTGAGGATTTGTTTGGATGATGGTATTGTGATTCTATTATGGATTCTAATTTAAATGTCTTAAGAGAATACATGCATTGCCCAGTGCTGGGCTTTCTTGCTGTTTTAACTTTTAAAGATGATAGCGTAGGGGATATTGGACTTCCCAGGCTGTTTCTTTACAACTTATGGTGTCCGAGTGCATGAGATCCAAACATTCTGTAGAGTTAGTCTTGAGTTTTGACCTCAGACGGATGAACTTTGATTGCGCGTTAATTTGGTTTACTCTAAGTTTCGTATGTACTTTCTCATTTATATCCCTTTGTTTCCTTCTGAGAATTGTTTGTTCAAAGGATTCGGAAGTCAGATTATATATGGGTTGGCACTTGGATGGTAATGTTGTTGTGCATCTCCTTATCCTGTCAAATATCCACTTTAGCTATTCTCACAGACCAGGTTCTTATCGTCCATCATTTTGTATGTTTTATTTGCTTGCCCTAGCGAACCTACCACCACCATGCTGTTTCTCATTGTTATTTTCCCTTCCATCCCCACCATAATTTTCCTCGGCTACATATGTTGCTAATACATCTGAAGTTGGCCCTGATGTTGTTTGTTATTTGACCATCCAAGTGCACGTGTTCGAATTCTGGCCCAAGTAGCTTTCAAGTGGAAGGTGGATTCAATGGAAGCTCTATCGGTTGTGTCCTCTAAAGCTGCACTTGGTGACGATGTTGTTGAAGTAAAGCGTTTCGGTTTTATTGTTGATGTTGTTACTGCTAAATGGATAGTTGAGCGTCAAATTGCTGCTACTTCATTGTATTGTTGAAAAACTAATGTCATTTTAGTTAATAAACACAAACATCTATACATTTCATGGGCAATTTAGAATGTTTTCCCTTTGTTGTCAATCAGATATATCTTTTTCTTTTCAGATGCTGCAGATCTTAAGTTCTCCATTCAAAAACTGATGTGCAAGCTCTTCTTTTTAGTAGTTGAGGCAGACTATTGAGTATTTTCTTGGTAATGTTTTCAGTGTGATGTTTGCTCCTGCCATTTCAAGTCACCGACACACCATTGATTGACATATCTATTGCTAAGAAGATGATATGGTTGCAAATTAAGTCCCCGCGGCGTAGCCGTGGGTGTTGATTCTAGTATGTAAAACATTCAAACACATAAAAAAAAAAAAGAGTAACTAGAGAGATAATCAGCCCATATCATCAAAATGTGGATCACAAAAGCTTCTCCCATGGCGGTTGCGATCATCTGCCTGGCCATCTTCGCTCCACATGCATCAGCCGACGTCACTGCTCCGCCGGATGACGTACAGGACACGGTGGTCCCGGCCACGTCGCCACCGGAAAAACAAGACGCCCCGACCGACACCGGCGCTCCTGCAGGCGGGCTGGCGGACTCGAAGAAGGGCTCGTGGTGGGCCTACAGGCACATCCACATCGTGAACGAGCTGAGCGGCGGGCGGGCCGTGACGGTCCACTGCAAGTCCAAGAACAACGACATGGGGGTCCACGTCGTCCCGCCCGGGTCCGAGTACCAGTGGCGGTTCAGGCCCAACATCTTCGGGATCACGCTCTTCTGGTGCCACGTGGCGAAGGGCAACGTCGAGGTCGTTTTCGATGCGTATAACGAGGAGGAGAAGGACCCCTGGGAGAGGATTCACATGGACAACACGTACTGGGTCGCCAGGGACGACGCCGTTTATCTGAGGCAGTTTTGGAAGAACAACAACATGGTTTTATGGCGTCGTTGGCCCTAATTCCACGTAATTGTATCAAAACAAGCACCGCAAACACAGCTAAAACTATTCCAGAAAAAAGGGGGGATACAGATAAAAAGTAAAACAACGTGTTTGTCAGAATGAATCTTAGCTGGCGTTTAAGTTAAGAGCGCGTCTTCTTTCTTCTCCTGTTCTTTGGCTTCACTGCGTCCTTGAGAGTCTTCTTCACTATGCTGGTTTTTTGTTCTTCTACTGTTTCGGATGAATCTGTTGCTAAGCTCGGAGGTTTGACGTCTTCAGAGGCGTCTTTTTCTTGCATTGCTACATCATCGTCACTGTCTTCGCTACTTTGTTCCGCCTTGGGGTTCGATTTTCCTGCACGTAAATCAAACACGGGATATCCTAACTTGCAGTTTACGCAGAAACCCGTATAAATCTCCAGGAATGGCAACTATTCACTTCAAAATTATGACAATATGGTGGACATCTAGAACCCCAGGGGTACTAGAAGAGAGTGAAGCTCCCGCCATCAATCAGAGCATTCATCCAAGATTTAAAAGTAAACAAGCAATGTACCTTGTGCAGCAAGAGAAGCTTTTAGGAAATCTGGATCAACACCGTGTGTGTGAGGGTCCCTAAGAGACGAGATACCGTTTTGGAGTTAGTGAGACAATTTGGTAATAATATACTAGAATGGAAAAATGACTTGGTTATTCAACAAAAAGTACTCTATCTCAGACAGGCTTGAACAGCAAGTCGAGAACCTAAACAGCAGTTTCTATTTTGCAAAACCACAAGGGGAAGTTTATGGTATATATTAAGCAGTTGTTTTCAATGGCTTTATGAAGAAAGAAAATGAAGTGCTGAATTAAAGTATGCTTCATCTGTTATCTAACACAAAGGAAGTGCCAGTAGACATCAGTAGCACGACTAGAGTGGAGATTGCAGATAATTTCAAATATATAGAGCTACTTAAGTGTGCCAAAAAGCATAAAAGAAGCATCAGGAAGCAGGATCGAGGAATCGGTTCGTTCCAAGTTCACCCATTAAGGGTTTGTAGTACAGCAGAACAAGTTCAGATGGAATTTCCAGATGGTGAAACTTACCAGCTTGAGGGCCCTCCAAGAAAAAGAGGAGCATTTCCCTCGGCACGCTGACTACTGATTTGATCCGATGATCTGGTCTCGCTGCCTAAACCATCATTTTGGGATATGGAACTTTCGTCAGGTTTTAGCTTCAATCTCTCCATCTGGGACATTGATGACTCATTTACTCTCTGCCCAGCGAGTTTGTCTTTTTGCCCTTTGACATCATTTTCTATACTAACATTGGCAGCTACGGCAGTAGAATGTCGCTTGATCTTGCGTAACATTCTCTCCGTGTTGAACGCTTCAACCTACCAAAATAATTTTTTTAAAACAGGCGCACTAAAACCATGTCATCTATACATGCCAAGAATGTTAGATCTTGCTGAATGCTCATTCTAACCTATGAAAACACCTGGTACAAATTCCATCTGTATGATAACCACCGAGTACAAGAACTGAGAGTTGAAAATCTAACTATAGCCTAATTGATTATCTAGAAGAAAGTGATTCAAATACCAAACGTTGATAGAGAACGCCCAAGATTTTGAATTTTGGCAAAGAGAACACTAGACATGATAAACATTAAAGCACAAATTTATTCATCGCATCAATTTGACTGCTTAACCATTATAATGATATCAACTCACGTGATAAACTTTTACAATGAAAAAAAATCTTTTTCCAATGGTCATGAGGTAGCATAACTTTTCCAATTAAAGTTAAGCAAATTCTTTGATTTTGCAAGGCTGACAAAAAAACTCGGCGACCAATTTTTCATGAAATTACAAAGAGTGTCTGAAAAGTCTAACTATTTCCAATCAGTGCTGTCCAATAGGAAAATTATGCCCCAAATCAGTTTACAAGACAGTTTTCAAGATAAATTCAGAAGATATGATAATAGTAACTGAAAACAAAAAACTTACCGCGTCTTTTATGTTTTTGGTAATAGATTCAGCTTTGTCAGAAGCAAGTCGTAAACATCGCATAATCTCACTCTGTGGCACACCTACTCCTCCAGCTTTTTGAATGGCACAAATATCGCCACTTGCATTAACTGTTACTGTCATACGGCCCCCCATAACAGCCTCCTCGCTATGGGTTGGATCTACCACCTGAATGATAGGTAATGCATGAAATGATTGCACAAAAGATTAACATCATGCTCGAGGCACCATACGGCTGCAATTTTATCAAAAGGACCTCCGGACATTAAGTAGCATACCATGGTGTACTCTGTGCTGAAAAATCCAAAGGTCACTGCTATAGGCAAATGGTGAACTATCAAAGGAAGTGGATCCTTCGCCTGCAGAATGCAAGAACAACAATCAACGGACCACTCAAAATGCCCTGAAGCTTAAAGGTACTAATTAGTAGGGATGGGAAGATAGCCGAAACAGACACAAACTTGCAGTCTAGAAGATTTACAGGCATTCAAATATGAAGAAAATGAATTGACCACATCGAGCTCCTGATCAGAGTCACTGATGAAGGGTCTATTTCACATATTTACAAAACTTCAAATCAGCTTAACAGGAAGAGTTGATCCAGCAAATTAATTATAAATTAAGTAATGTAGAATCTTTTATTACAATTATAGCATCGTTCTTTTTTCTAGTACTCATGAACAATATTCAGAGTTCCTGTCCCTACAAAGTACAACTTTCACTGCAGAAATTATTATCTCCATTTTGAAAGAAAAAAATTATTATATTCACTAAAGAATAAACAAAATATAAATTTAGCTATATTAACCATGAGTCTCTTCTAGTAGTGATCACGTGAACTCTTTCAAGTGGCAATAAACCAGAGAATTGGATGCTCAGTACGAGTCCTTGGAGTATGAACCACAGTGCTACTAATTCTTTTATGATAGTTCAATGCAAGCTATTGCCATCTTTTTCACATTGGAACCATATCTTGATCCATGGAATTTCTCCTGGGTGTCTTGTCTGTTCCTTCAGTCAAAACCTTACATTCACTCATTAAACTCTAGATGGTTTAGATAATTATCTCCTGACATCCAAACTAGTTGCAACAGTTTGAAATATGAAGGTTCCACTGATTGCAACAGGCAAAAGCATACTGTTCGGTACAAGAAATTGCGAAGATAAGTAAGCACATATTTAGTTTAGCTAAGAGATAAAAAAAAGTTAATGTTCTAACCTCAGGTGGATGTACAACCACTTCTTGTCCATTTTCTCCACCTAATGAGCACTCTGGTCTCCGAAAGGTCAACAGGGCAGCTAAAGCAGCCACATTGGCAGCGTCAACAAGATTTCTGTTACCAGACCATATAAGTAACTAGACCGAGAGGTTTTCATAACTAAGACCATAAGCAATGTCTAGAAACCAAAGAAACAAGACCAGAAAGAGAAGATAGAGAGCTCACCCTCCATTATCTAGGATGTGGAGATCAATCCTGATGGCCCAAACTAACTTCCCAGCCAAAACACAAAGTGATTCCATATCCACAGCCCTACTTTCCCTGCATGAATAATTTCAGTTATCCACTGTAATTGTTGTCACAAAGACCCAACTACACAGGTCCACAGGTCTACCTCTCATGAACAATACTAGCTCCGGTGATAATCCATACTTCCTTCTAACAATCCAAAATTTGTTTCAGCCATAAAATTAACATCACCAGTATGTACACTGGGGGAGAGAAATACTAGTTGGTTGTTTGCATCTGGAAATGGATATACATTAGATCATAGGGACAACTGAATATGCATACTATCCTACAAGCATAATCTTCCTAATGTGTCAACTTGGACGAACTCAAAAAAGAAAACATGTACCTTAAGCCACGATCAATTATGCGGCCCAACTCTATTGCAGACTCTCCTGGACGGCCTAACTCGAATGAAGGATCGGCCATTGGTGAAAACTCGGTGAAAATCGACATTGTCCCTTCATTTGGACGCTCACGGTAAGGTTGGACAAGTTGACTAGACACGAAACCCATCACATGAGTATGGCCTAGCTGCACATCAGCTGACCCGTCTTCCCTGAAAATTCACGACCAGCACTTTTGGTAATCAGCGCAAAATTCATTCTCGTCCATATTAAACCCAGTATCTCATACACAGCTTCCAGCAAGAGAACATGACAGAAAGTACCCAACAAGAAAAAAAAAAAAAAAAGGGTCTGAAAATGGGAACAGAAACCTGCCTTCCAAAGTTGATAGTTAGCTTCCGATACTCAAGGGGTTTCCGGCCATCGATTCTCAAGTCGGAAGCCAAAGCAGTCTCGATAAACTTCTTCTCATTTACGGTCAGGCGCCAAGTATTTGCCAGCCGAGAATCCATTGATGCCCCGGCGCAGAAAGCAGGGTATGTAGGGAAGGTTGCGAGTTGAGTGGAGATAAATGTGCTGGAACTAACTCGGAAAAGCTGACGGAGGGTTCCCGCCGGTCGGTGGACAGAAAACGGAGGGAGAATAGTCGACGAACCGGAAGCGGCTACTAGGGTTGTGCAGCAGTCCTGTTCAGTGCTGCTGTGAGCGCGGTGGGGAAAATTCCATTCTCCTTTTCCCAGATCAGCCAAGTAAAAGTGTGAAGCCCAGGTTTGGGTGGTCCAAACAACAACCGCTAAAATGGGCCTGTCGGCTCTGCGTGTACCCGGCTCGGTGCGACAACAAGCCCAGCCAGTTCCGGGTGTATTTGCCGATTTGCATCAAATTTGTGCTTGGATCTCTCCCGTAACCTAATTCGCCATTCCGACTTCCACGTTTCGGCTCCAGATCTAGGCAATGGGCAGGTCCGGGGCGGGTTTCTTAGAACCCAGACCCGCTTCATAGCAGGTTGGGTTCAGGTCGGGTAATTTATCACGGGTCGCAGGTCGACTCAATGAGTATGAAATTTATATGAAATAAAATTAGAAATATTATTATTTATATTATAAAACCAAGAAAACAAACAATATTATGATAAATGTAGTTAAATTATTTGAGAAATTGAGGTTCTCACTAATTTACAACTTTATTATAGCTAAATTATGATGTAATAAAAGAAAAATCCTAAGGAATTTGACTAAGAATACATGTAATTTAGGCAAGAACGGGTCGAGAATAGGGCGGGTCAGGGCAGGTTGGGTCAATGAGAGTACCCATGCCCGCCCCGCCTACGGGGCGGGTCGGACCCGCCCCAAAACAGGCCAAACAGGTCGGGTAAAACGGGTCAGGTCAAAATTGTCATCCCTATCCAGATCGCAAAAGCGCGATTTGCTGGGAGTTCGCGTAAATATCCTACTAGATAATTATTCACGAATTGACATATATTTGACTTCTAAATTTGTTTATGTTGTAACTCAACTAAAAAGAACACTTTCAAAACTTGTCGTACAACCATAAAATCAATACAAATTAATGTTAGCTTGTAATTAGATTAATTGTTAGGTTTTGAAAATAATTAAAGATAGAGAATTTGGTTTTGCTATTACACCGTGTTTAGAATATAACAACAAAAAAGATGTAGTCTAATGGAAATTATAATTATTAGTAATAGTAGTGTCCCGGGTTTAAATTACCCAAACTACCACGTATATTCTCATACGCAAACTACAAACGAGAGTAGTATAATTGTTCTTTCAAATTTCAGGGTGTCCCGGACTATTAATTATAATTTTTTTGTCTATACGTAAATAACACCGGAGGTTGGATAGTCGATCTTCCAAAATTTAAGGCCCTGTTCACTTCCATTTTCGTTTCCTGTTTTCTGTTTTCATGTCATAAATTTGGCAACCGAAACGAGAAAACTTGTTTACTTTTCATTCTGTTTTCTATTCGTTTCCAACTATGAAAACAGAAAGTGGCAACTTCCTGCTGTTTTCGGAAACGACAAAATGTTGTTTTCAACATCTGTTTTCTCAAAAACAGGAAACAGAAATGAAAGTAAACAGGGCCTAAGGGTGTCCCGGGACACCCCTAAATGCCCAAGGTCCGTCCCTGACTCTTACTATTCGAATTCGAGTTTTATCCATATCCACTAAAAATCTTTCGGTTACGGATTTTATCTTACCCAATTAGATATGATTCGGACGGATATCCAGAAGTGTGGATATTTTTACATTCCTAAGTTGTTGGGGATCGTGGTGGCTCGATCTTGGCCCTGATTATGGTAAGCACATCCCGTTTGAATTTATAAACTCATGTTCTCCCATTTATCGTACTAATGGAGTTTCTCATCCTATTATCGTAGTGTTCAAACATTTGTGAATAATAGGCGCATGACATGATAGTTGAGTCTAATTTAGACTCAAATTAAAAAGTTGGATATGAGTTTGCCCCAAAAAATAAAATAATATTTATCAAAATCTTATTTGACCCACAATAAATTGGACTTGATCATACCGACAATCTAAGTATATTTTGTCATCCCTAATATATGCTTATATGAAATCCCGAATATTATCTATCTTTGATTCACATAAATAAATGACAATCTTTGTGATATACGTCAAACTATGTTAATGAATTTGTGCGAAGATTTTGTACAATAGTCAAAATTGTGTGAGCATTTATACCAATTACCCGCCTTCATGTTGGAGCGCGTCTTCTTTCTCCTCTTGTTCTTGCCTTCTTGGACTTCACAGCGTCTTTCGTAGTCTTCTTCACTCTGTTGGTTTGTTGCTCTTCTGGTTCAGCTAAATCTGTCAGTAACGTAGGAGGTTTAACGCCCTCAGAGGATAGCTTTTCTTGCATTGCTACATCACTATTACTATCTTCACTAGTTTGTTCTGCATTGGAGCTCGATTTTTCTGCACGTAAATCAAACATAGAAAAATTCGACATTATTGTGGACAAATAGAACCCCTAGGGTACTAGAAGTGAGTAAAGCTTCCACCATCAATCACAGGGTTCATCTGAAGTAAGCAAATGTACCTTGAGAAGCTTCCAGGAAATCTGGACCAACACCTTGTCTGTGAGGGTCCTCCCTAAGAGAAGTGATACCATCTTCTACACTAACAGTGGCAGCAACTGAAGTAGAATGTCGCTTGATCTTGCGCGAAGCCCTTTCCTTGTTGAACACCTCAACCTACAAGAAACAAATACTTAAAACAGGCACACTAAACAATGGCAAGAATGTAAGAACTTGCAGAATGCTTGCAAACCTTAACCTATGGAAGAGGGGGGGGGGGGGGGGGGGGGGGGGATGACACTGCAAATTTGGATGGGGAGCTGCTACAAGCCTAGGTGTTCAAGTGACAAATTGCAGATGTATGATAATCACTGAGAACACGAATATGTTGGTTGAAAATTAAACAATAACCTAATTGATCATCCAGAAAGTGATTCAATTACACTACAGAATGGCTTAAACATGGAAGTTTTGCAGAGAAAACATCAGGCATGACAAAGATTTAAGCATGAACTTATTGCATCTTTTATCGTTTTCGTAATCAAGCCGGCCCTCTGGGAAGCAAGTCGTAAACAACGCATAATCTCACGCTGTGGCACACCCACTCCTCCAGCTTTTTGAATGGCACAAATACCGCTGCTTGCATTAACTGTTACTGTCATGCGTCCTGCCATAACAGCCTCCTCGCTATGGGTTGGATCCAACACCTGCAGGACATGCATCGATTGATCGAGTAAGAACTTAACATAAGACGCCCAGCAAACATAAGTCTGCAAATTTCATCACAAGGCTCCCCTGACATTAGTGTTGCATACCATGGTGTTCTCAGTGCTGAAAAATCCGAAAGTTACTGCTATAGGCAAATGGTGAACTATCAAAGGAAGTGGATCCTTCACCTGCAGAGGACAAGAAATCTTTGCAACATGAGTTCCCCTCAACGAAAAAATGGAACCCTTATATCCACGGAGAACATTTTTAGTTTTGCTGAGTGGTAAAGAAGTTAATGTTCTAACTTCTAACCTCAGGTGGATGTACAACTACTTCTTGACCATTTTCTCCCCCTAATGAGCACTCTGGTCTCCGAAACGTCAACAGTGCAGCTAGAGCAGCCACATTGGCAGCATCAATGAGATTTCTGTTACCAGACTATATGAGTATCTAGCAGGAGAGATTACCAGAACTAACACCACAAGCAATTGCTAAACTAGAAACAAAGCAAAGCAACAGAAACAAGACCAGAAAAGTGAGGATAGAGGAGCTCACCCTCCATTATCCAAGATGTGGAGATCAATCCTGATGGCCCAAACTAACTTCCCAGCCAAAACACAAAGTGATTCCATATCCACAGCCCTACTTCCCCTGTGCATTAGTAATTCAAATTATCCACTCTACTGGTTTTCACAATGTTCCCTCTCTGTCGACTAGGTCGAACTCAAAAACGAAAGCAATTACCTTAACCCACGATCAATCATGCGGCCCAACTCTATTGCAGCCTCTCCTGGGCTGCCTAATTCGAACGATGGATCGGCCATTGGTGAAAACTCGGTGAAAATTGACATTGTCCCTTCATTCGGACGCTCACGGTAAGGTTGAACGAGTTGGCTAGACACGAAACACATTACACGAGTATGGCCTAGCTGCACCTCAGATGACCCGTCTTCCCTGAAAAATTCATGACAAACAACTTTGATAATCAGCGCAAAAATGCATTCTCGTCGTGTGACTCGTGTCCAATAGAACAGCACCGAACCCAGTATCACACACACAGCTTCCAGCAGCCAGAGAACATTGATGGGAATTTACCCAACAAGAGAGAAGAAGGGTCTGAAGAGGGGAACAGAAAACCTGCCTTCCAAAGTTGATGGTTAGCTGCCGATACTCAATGGGTTTCCGGTTATAGTCATCGATTCTCAAGTTAGAAGCCAAAGCAGTCTCGATAAATTTCTTTTCGTTTACCGTCGGACGCCAAGTATTTGCCAGCCGAGAATCCATTGATGCCTCCGGCGCAGAAATCAGGGTTATGGAAGGCTGCGAGTTGAGGGGAGACGAATATACTGGAACTAACTTTTTCTGTAAGGAGACCCTAGGGTTTTTCAGTACCCGGAAAGGATGACGGAGGATTCCCGCCGGCCGGTGAACGGGAAACGAACAGAGAATTGTCGAGCTACTGCCTTCTAGGGTTGCGCGGCAGAGTTCAGAGCTGCTGTGCGCGCGAGGGGGGTTTAAATTCCTTTTTTTTTTTCCGGCTAAATTACACGTTTGGTCACTCAAATTATATAAATCTTTCACGTTTGCCACCCGAATTACTTTTCTTTCTTATTCGCCACTAACTTTACGAATTGTTTCACCGTCAGTCACCGACCGTTAATCTCCGTCAGATTCCATTAACTCCGTTAACTTTTTGATGATGTGGCAAACAGAACTATTGAGCGGGCTCACAAAAAGGCTGAGTCATACAAATTGACCGCCTAGTCAGCCACATCCAATCCAATTGACCAAAACTTAATATTTAATTTTTCTACATTTTCTTAAGAGCTAAAAAGAAAAAGAAAAAGAAAATTAAATCACAATCCTTCTCATCCCCTCTTTCGTCTTACCCTTCCACTTCTCCTTCTTCTCCTTCACTCGCCGTCGTCCGAATCATCTGAAAGAAATCCCCAAACCTTGAGACCTCCTCTCAACCTTCCCCTGTTCTTCGTCCAGGAAGCGCCACTGTCATCGTGTTGATCGATGGCAACAACATCAAGCTCGCCTCTGCCGGATCCGGGAGCGTTCGCTAGCTGTGGATCTCGCAATTGAAGCCGGTGTTGGGGATCCCGCCATCTCCCCCACAGCCGTTGCCGCCTTAAGCTATCTTCCCTCGCAGGCCCCATCCATCCGAGCTTAGGCAGCATCCGTCTCCCTAGCTGGCAA
Organism: Linum tenue; assembly: GCA_946122785.1. Taxonomy (NCBI): domain Eukaryota; kingdom Viridiplantae; phylum Streptophyta; class Magnoliopsida; order Malpighiales; family Linaceae; genus Linum; species Linum tenue. Next base: position 49,298,188 of record CAMGYJ010000009.1, on the reverse strand, counting down.
TCGCCTCGATGGCTCAATCCCTCCTTCATTGTCGACCCTCCAAACCTCCAGCTCCTCTCGAAATTCCCTTACCGGAACCATCTTCATCCCTAAATCACCCAGTCCTGCATTGGTACAGTCTATCGACCCCAGCCACAACTTGCTATCCGGCCAAATCCCTACAAGCAAAATCCCGAGTAGCTTCCCCATGTCGGATGGAGTCGACGACTTCTCAAACATCCCTTCCTTTTCTATCATCATCACCCCTTTTTTCCGCGTCCAATTCGTCGTCTACTGTGGAGGGGGATGAGTCGTTGTGGTTGAGATTGATATTGAGGGCGGCGGAGGAAGGGGATGGGTTTTGGTTGTGGGCAACAGAGGTTGATGGTGGCGAGTGGCGACGACGGATCCCCAATTCCCCGATTCGAAAGACGTGACTTTTGAGAGCAAACGTTGTTCTGAGGCGGAGGATGGCGACAATGCGTGGGGGTGGTAGGGACTGTGATAATGCGGGTGTCGCCCCCAGCGTAGAAGAGAGAATTGGTTCAAGGGCGCGGGATTATCTGGCCTCCGTAACTACATGAGGTAGCTTAGACTCGTCGGTGGTTGCAGCCGGCGGGGCGGTGGAAGGCGATGGCTCCATTTCCAGAGATCGGCGATGGATGGAAGAGGAAAGGGAATTTAGAAATTTAGAAATTACATGTCACTAAGTTAACGGTCCAGTCAGCATTTCTGTTTGCCACATCATCAGAAAACTGACAGAGTTAATAGTGTCTAACGGAAACTAACGGTCGGTGACCAACGGTGAAACGATTCGTAAAGTTAGTGGTGAATAAGAAAGAAAAGTAATTCGAGTGGCAAACGTGAAATATTTATGTAATTCGAGTGACCAAACGTGTAATTTAGCCTTTTTTTTTCTTTCTCCTGATCGGACAAGGAAAACGCAGCTTCGGGTGGGTCCAACCAAAAACCGCTCAGATGGGCCAGGCCCAAGGTTGTCAAACCGGTTAATACGGGTGCACTGGTTTTGCAAGTGAACTGATCTGATCGTACTACAGCTGTGGGTGCACTAAATTTGCAAGTGAAATGTTCAGATCGTGCTACAGCTAGTGTTGATGTTGGGAATTGGTAACTAGTAGTAAACAATTAGATACGTAACATTAAAAGCATGTAAATAATTTTTATTAATTTTTACAATGGTTTATGTAAAATACATCATTAGCTATTATTATTATTTAATATATAAAAGTCTATTATTTGAGTTACTATTTATTAGTGGCCCCCAAACTGCTCTCAATTCACTCACACATCTTTCTCCTAAGCTGCAAAATTTTGGAAGACATTCTTTTGTTGCAACCTCTCATTCAGTTGCTCTGTCTTGGGATATTATCCGGAGGATCCACACTTATTGTCCTCTAGTTTTTCCATCGCAGCTATTGTTGGCTAGGTTTTCAGCTATATTGTTCACTATTTTCTCTGTGATAGCTACTATCCATTGAGTTTTCATCTATTGCCTACTTATTCACCCACCAATTTGCATCACATCTCTAAGCATTGTTGGCGGAATCCTAAGTTGTTCCCCTCCACCGTTCGACACGATCACTATTGAAGATCCATACAAGATCTGCTCTGCCCAATCCTCGCCTTCGGCCACTAATTCAGAATCCATCTCGAAACAGTTTCAGCGGAATTTAAGTTGTTTTCCTGCACTATTTTCCGCAGGCGCTATCGAATTTTTGACATTATTAATTTCGTCTTCCCGGTATGTCACTAATTTATTGCTCTCTAAGAAAAATATCGCAACATTCAAAACAATTCTAAATTCTCTTTCCATTAAATTAATCGTTGTCATCCCCCAACAACAAACTACCATTTCACTAGTACTATTTTAAATATTATGTTCTCGCCACCACTCGAAGTGGTAGCGCTGGCTTATGCTAGTAAAATATATAAGGTTAGTTATAGAAACAAGAAAGAGGCAGAGACCAACAAGACTCAACCTTAAAACAAAGGAAATATATAAACATCTAGCAAATTGGGAAAATTCCCAAAATATTGTTTTTTTATTTACCACCAATATGGTGGTTTTAAATATAATGACACAGATATTGTGTTTTTGTGGGCAAACAGACGCAGGCTCGCAGCCCGCAGGAGACTCAATTTTACTAGTTTGAAATGCGGATTCGAAATGGACTAGGCCGGAGACGAAGTAGTACAAGATAGTGATATGATCACAGGTTTCACTTACCGTCTTCCAGAATGGCAGAATGGTGTTCTATTTCATTATGCGATGCCTATTGTGGATGATGATGGTTTGAATGTGCTTTTCGATTTTATGGCACAAAATCCTTATTGTCTGGGTGCTGAGGTACATGCTGAGATTAGCCAGGCTGATCAGGGTGAAGATGATACATGGAGTGTGCCATCTGACCATGATTATGAGGACGACGACGAGGAGGAGGAGGAGGAGGAGGAGGAAGATGGGGAAGAAGAGCAGCCTAACTTTCCTCCATTTTTTTATTTGCAGGCTAATGAAGAGGATGATGAATTATCATATGTTGATTCATATGGGATAATTCCAATGCCTATCGTTACTGGTTTTGAAGGGGAATTCTACAAAGGCCAGATATTTCACTCGAAACAAGCTGCACAGGTGGCGGTTAAACACCACGCACTACAACGCAACTTTCAGTATGGCATGGTGGAGTCATCACCTTCAATCTGGAAGGTTAGATGCTTGAAGCATAAGGATGAAAATTGTCCTTGGATGGTGCGGTTTGGATGTCGAGACGTTGGAAGCGAATGGACTGTGAGGAAGGCCGAGTTGGTGCATTCTTGTAGCAATACGACTCAACCGACAGATCATCGCCATCTTGATGTCGACATTATATCTGAGTCCGTGAAACATTTGGTACGTGCCCAACCTAATTTGAGTGTTCTAACTGTGCAAGCCGAGACGAAAGATAAATTTAATATGCAAGTTACTTATAAGAAGGCTTGGTATGGGAAACAAAGAGCATTGGAGAAGTTGCCTGGAAATTGGGAAGAATCCTATGATTATTTGCAAACATTCTTGCAGGTGGTAAAGAGAAAAATGCCAACATCAGTTATTGATTGGGTAAGAGTTCCTTCAGCTCAACCAGGTCATTCGATCTTTCAGCGAGTATTCTGGGCTTATGGACCTTGTATAGATGGATTCAAGAATTGTCCAAGAGTCATGGTTGTTGATGGAACCTTTCTTACTGGAAAGTATAAAGGAGTGCTACTCATGGCGAGCTCATTTGATGGCCGGAAGAAGATTTTTCCAATAGCAATTGCCATTGTGGAGAGCGAGAATACTGATAGTTGGCCATGGTTTATAAATCACGTTCAAGGTTTGATTGATCGAAATGACGTATGCATCATCTCAGATAGACATGCGGGACTCTATGAAGCCATGGGTGACATCGGAAGAGGTTGGGAGTGGAGGTAGTGCATGCGACACTATGCAAGCAACTTGAAAAAGAAGACAAAAAGCAAAATTATGTATAACCAACTGGTTCGAGTCGGTAAGTCTCTTCATCGTTATTGATTGACACTCCAACATATTATTTATTTTAATTTAATATTATCATGCATTTATCTAACTCTTGTGGTTATTTATTTTGTTAGCCCGAGAAAAACGCTTGGAGAAGTTCGATCGTCAAGTTGAGCAATTTAAGAAGATGGCCACTGAAAGAAATATTTCTTGTGACAACTGGGTGGATCAAAATCAAATTCGTTGGAGCTTAGCACATGATAACTATAATGGTGGGACTCGATGGTCTATGATGACGACCAACATGGCAGAGAGCATCAATGGTGTTTTCAAAGGTATTCGTTCACTTCCTATAGCTTCTCTTGTGCAACATACTTATTGGCGATTATTGGAGAAATTCGATAAGATGAGGTTGGAGACAGAAGCACAAATCGGAAGTGGACCTTCACAGCACACCATCAAGTGCGAAGAGAAGATGAAGACATGTTCACAAAAGGCAGTGGGACATTCCGTGACGGGGGTTGATCGACGTCAGGGCATCTATGTAGTACAGACTCCTCCCAACAATTTCAACATGACGGGTTCGAACACACTCACAGTGCATTTTGATGACCACAATCGAGCGGAATTTTGCACTTGTGGGAAATTCCAAGGAAATAAAATTCCTTGCTCTCATGCCATTGCAGCTTGCAACCGAATGGGGGCTAACCCGTATAGGTTTGTAAATGACATCTATAAGCTGGAAACAGTGTTGGCTTGTTATGGGACAAGTTTCACACCTCTTGGTGAACCTAAGGGGTGGAAGAAGCACAATGATTCTACTCTCCATCCTAACGTGCACATGATTAGGAAACCGGGGAGGCCACGAACAACAAGAATTCACAACGAGATGGATTGGCCAAGAGAGGAACTAGGTGGACATGGTGCATCAACTTCTGGTGGAGGAGCAAGTGGCAGTGAGAGCCAATGAAGAGGAAGTGGTAGATGTGCGAGAGGTGGTAGAAGAGGAAGTAGTGGTAATAGACGTGGTATGTAATTGTTTTTGTTATTGTTTTTCGACATATATGTAATGGGTTGATGTTGTTATGGTTTGAATGTGCGAGTGTGTAATTGTTTGATGTTTGTTATTGTTTTTCGATGTATATGTAATGGATTGATCGATGTTGTTATGGTTTGAACTAGATAATAATCCTACATGACATGAAATAAATAGTCCACCATCATACATAATAATCCTACATGACATGAAATAAATAGTCCACCATCATACATAATAATCCTACATGACATGAAATAAATAGTCCACCATCATACAGAATAATACTAACGACCTCCACCACGACGACCACCACCAAGAGGATCCACAAGATGACCGCCAGTACCACACAACGGTGCATGTCTGTCCCGTACTGGCCTGCCCTGATCGTGCTGAGCCAGATCTCCATCATCCTGATCATGTGTACCGAACAAACCATCTATCTGAGACTGGGGATGCTCAACTGGTGCATCTATCTGAGACTGAGGATGCCACATCTGGTCCAAAAAATTATCGTCCCCATCTATGGTGTCTCTCCATCTATAGGGTGAGGATGCTCTCGGTGAACCTGCTCTGGGTGAGGATGTGTATCCGCCACCCATCATAACATGATGCGGCGGTGTATGAAAGCTATCGAGTGATGGCTGAAATCCCGAAGGCTGAAACTGCGTCTGGGAGGGCTGAGACTGGTGCTGTGAGGGCTGAAACTGCGTCTGGGAGGGTTGAAACTGCGTCTGAGTAGGCTGAAACTGGGTCTGAGTCTGAGAAGGCTGAAACCCATAAGAACACTCCCCATGAAATTGCGTCTGGGAAGGCTGAAACTGGGTCTAGGTAGGCTGAAATCCCGCAGAAGAGGAGGGCTGAAACTGCCGCATGAAGTCGAAGGTAGTAGTAGGCCGGACAGGACGTGCTCGCTGACGATCTGAAATCCAGACTGGGTGAGGTACGTCGCGGTGCTCACGTCGCTGTATACGCCTCCTGGGCTCCTCTGTGAGCTGTGGGCCTCGCACGTCACACTCATGTCTCTTAGCAGTACGATCTGGCCATGGGTCAACGCTAGGATCAGATGACTGTGGCTGCACTGGTACCGTCATATCATGATGTCGGCGAGAATCCAAACCTAGAGCAGCAACCCCGGCCACCATCATGTCGGCCAACTCCATCCTATCGTCTGTGGACAACTCTCCTTCCCGTAATCTCAGCGTACTCAAAGGTGTCATACTGCAATTTTATTTAATATATCAAATATTCCACACAATTAAGAATTTCAATCCACTAAAAATTTATTTTGAAATAATAAATTACTAACCGCTGCGTTATTTCCTGCTGCTCTCCGTGTGACGGCACGTCTAATAACATCTCGATACCACTCGAGATGCTCCGAGTGGTAGGCTAGAGTCTCCTGAGTATATGGCCTAGTCGCTATATACTCATGTCGACGACTCCACAAATCAATCAACTCTCTGGAGGCGTGCATCAACCGCTGCCCTCGCGATGGCCCACGAGCTGTCTGGCGAAGAAACCACCTAATCTCAGCCTCAGGAGCTGGATGATGAGGCTCATTCTGCATCATGCCAAACTGTCGGAGTACCCGATCTGGATGGTGCCACATCACTATTGAAAAACAGATCAGTGGAACCACTGCTCGGAAGGTAGGCTAGAACAGCTGCTCCCCAAGCGTAGCCTCCTGCGGTCCGCCAATTCTCCAACAGGAGTAGATACTGCAGGTGAACTGTAGCTCCCGTCCGATCGGGGAACAACATAGACCCAATCAAAGATAGGGCATACGCTCGTGCAAACTGCCCTGTAATCTCTGCTGATGCATTTGGCGGCAGATTGTTGAAATGCTCCCTAAGCCAACTAAGCCTAATGACACCCCCGCTAAGATCGTTAGGAGCATGTCCTAACAGTTTGGTACACGTCTCCGACCACTCACGATCTGGTACGTCTACTATGACGGCCTCACCGTCGATCGGTAAACCGCTCAGTGTGGCAACGTCCTCAAGAGTGATCGTAACCTCACCGACCGGCATGTGAAAGGTCGATGTCTCAGGACGCCAACGCTCTACTAGAGCGGTGATCAAAGATGCATCTATACAACCAGTCATAGGGACCAACTGCTGAACGCTAAACAAATCGGCATCCTGGAGATACGGCTCATAACGTGGATGGTACGTGACCAATTTGGTCGTACCTCGAGTCTGGTAAACACGATCACCAGCCATAGTGCACAAAACTTATATTAATTCAATTTTAGGGCTGGTAATCGGTCGGTATCCGGTATTAATACCGGTATACCGAATACCGATTAATGCATTGAGATTATACCATTAGAATTCTAGATAAAGAAACTGACGATAGCATTGGAGATTAACTAATTGGAATCCAATTGAAGTTTATTGTGAATACTTGGAACTTGAAGCATTGGAACTGACTGACGCTCAAAGCATCCCCTTGGTGATAAGGAGAATTTGAGTTTAGGCAAAGGATTAGATAGTAGTGGTGGCGGCGGTTGGTGGAAAGGGATTTGCGGCCGATAAAGAAAGGGCGGGATGAATGTCCTGGGGGAAGACCGCCGGGGCGTGCTGTGTTGGCGCTGGAATTCGCCTCGGCGGGCTGGAGAAGAAGAGTTGAAGTCGAACAGAGGAAAGGTGGAGGGGCCGATGTGCTGGGTTGCGCAGATGTTGATTTAATTTTAGGGTTTACACGCCCCCCCCCCCCCCCACCTCCCAATTTCAAATGCTGTCGTTTCCTTTTTTTATTTTTGTTATTCGGTATTCGGTATACCGATTTACCGTCGGTATATGACTGGTCGGTATTCGGTATACCGTTTGGTCAAGAAGTGCAGCCGAATACCGATACCGACGGTATTCGGTATACCGAATACCGATTATAATCGGTTCGATACCCGGTATACCGAATACCGGTTTACCGAACACCAGCCCTATTCAATTTCATGGCGTAATTCTATTTTCAGAACATATTGTAAAATCTATCTAATTTACTAAAAATATATGTAATGAAAACTAATACTAATTTCACATGCAATTATAATATTTCAATTTACCTAGTAAAATCAATCTAATTTAGTAAAATATAGGGCTAATACCACTAGAAAACCCGAACTATTAACTTTGTGTCATTTGTGTCCTAAAGTATTCGATATGACATTTGTGTCCCAACCTATTATAGTTTTGTGTCATTTATGTCCTGACGATTTTGTTGACCATTATATATAACGGTTGACCAGACGGTGGTCAACTTGATGTTGACTTTTGCTGACGTGGCAAACATGTGACAGCCACGTAGATGCCATGTCATTGACACCTCATATTTTTAATTAAAAATTAAATAAATACTAAAATTGAAAAAACTAAAAATTAAAAAAATATATATAAACTCACTCAAGGGTTTGCTTGATCTGGATTTACCCTCCAGCATCCCCATAAATAACAATAAAAAATATAATTTGTCCCAAAATTCAAGTCAGGGTCTGCAGCATGAAGGATTAGGAGTTCATCATCTTCTACTTCAAGTGAGAAACGATTCCACCCAATAATTTGGCTTGCCTTGTTCCTCTAATACACTTTCTCATTTAGCGGCACTGCAAAGTTGGGTAGCTATCGTCCATTCCCCAGATTCCGAACAACTCACATCTAGCTTTGAAGTCGATTTCGATTCATACATCCACACCAAGCGGAATACTAATCCAATAGCAACAACTCCTAATCGATCCAAAAAAGGAGCGGGATACTCTGCATTCCGCCGATTCCCGAAAATTCATAAAGGAGAGGCAATTCTGGAAACTCAACTGGCGCAAGCGACGGCGGCAGATGCGACAAAGGAAGCGTAGGCGGCTCTCGATCTCGACGGTGGCCTTGAAGGTAATCTGCTGAGAATGAAGGTAAGCAAATCGATTTCAGATTGTATGGCGGCAGGTGAGGAGGAGAGTCCATCTGATGAATAAATCATAGATGATTGCTGGAGCACGAAGGCGAACCCCAATGATGATAGCGAAGAGATTGAGAGGTCCGAAGTAGATCTGGAGCAGCGAGAGATCTGGAGAACATGCATCAATCGCCGGCCACTACGGCGAGATCGTCTTCATCGTTGCCGATTTCCCTCCCTCTCTCGGATCCTCTCCAGCCCCGTCTTCATCGTCTTCATCGTTGCCGGTTTGGGTGTGTGCTATCTGGGTTTTCTTTCCAGCATCACGATCTAGGGTTTGCTTGATCTGGATTTACCTTCTCGCGTTCTCGATTTGGATATGGGTTCTGATTTTTCCTGGTCACAATCGGGTATCAGCTGGGGGAATTGAAGAGACGGCCTCGGTTGCGGAGGAGGAGAGGGAAGTTTGATTCTCCCTCCTTCTCCCCCTTTTTGCTTTTTAATTTGTTTTTTTGTTAGTTCAATATTTTTTATGGAAAAATAAAAAAAAATAAAATTCCACGCCAGATGCCACATCAGCGATAACTATACTTTCTGTTAAAAACTAACGGTCAACGCCGGTCAACTCTAACAGAAAAATAGTTTAGGACACAAATGTCATATCGAATACTTTAGGACATAAATGACACAAAGTTAATAGTTCGGGTTTCCCATTGGTATTTGCCCTAAAATATATCTAATCAAACTAATACTAATTTCACAAAATCTAAAACTAATAATAATTTCGCAAAATTTCACATGCAATTTTAATATTTCAGTTGACCTAGTAAAATCAATCTAATTTAGTAAAATATATCTAATCAAACTAATACTAATTTCACAAAATTATAATCTAACTAGCTAATGAACTTTAATGAAATAAAATACATAAAATACTTACCTCGTTAATCCAAACTGAGTCGGCACGATGTTGACCATGTGCCCAAAGGAGTACTGAATCGACCGGAGCTGTATCTATCGTTGCAGGTGGTCGTCTCGTAGAATGCCTGTCAAGAATCCTAGGAACTGCAAAAAAAAAAAAAAAAAAACAGAAAAGAAAAACCCGCCGGCAGCGAGTTTCTGGTCGCCGGCAACGACACTCCGGTGGCCGGCGGCGACTTTTCGGTGGTCGGCGGCGACATTCCTACTGATGAATCGCTCACCTCGGTACCGCTCGCGTGCTTGTTGTCCTCTTCCACGGCCTCTTCCTCCGGCGGCCGCCTGTTCTTCGTCGGAGTCCGACATCAAAACCAGAAAAAAAGATATGGTTTTGTTCGGTGCCTCTTCACTGTTGTGCTTCCGCGTTACTCTCGGCCATTTCCGCACGAGTCAGGGACGAACCCGCTTTGGATTGTGGGTTTGTGGCGGTCGGCGATGGGGGGTTTCTGGCGAGAGGAGGGAAAGGGCGTCGCTGCGGACGAAGGGGCGGGGTGGAGAAGAAGATAAGAGGAATCTTCTTTAATGTGAACGCGCTTGAGTATGCTGCGGGTCCTCTTCACTTATGCGAATTCGCATGAGTCTGCTGCGGGTCCACATTAGTCCACTTTGGATCCGCATTTAAATGAGTCTCCTGCGAGCCCGCGTTTGTTTGCCCACAAAAACACAATATCTGTGTCATTATATTTAAGACCACCATATTGGTGGTAAATAAAAAAAAATATTATTTTGGGAATTAACCCTAGCAAACTCTTGATGTCGATTCTCATATCTCCTAGGCACAACAAACAAGAATAGTCATAAATCTGCCATCAAACAACGAACTAATCGACACCGAGAAAAAACCTACCAAATCATTCTCTCTCTACCTTTCCTTTTTGAAATTTGCTTTGCCTTCTCTCTTCTTCTAGTCTTCCTTTTCTGATTTCAGGGGCTGCCGCCGGCTCCGTTTAGGTGACCGGTGGTGGCCCAAAATTTTTATGTTCCTGTTTTTTGTTTCTTTATCATGCTTTGTTTCCTTTGCTTGAGTCCTGGGCAGTTTTTATTCGGATTTCCAGCCGTTGTGGCTTTCAGCTTTCTCCTTTCCAGTTGAGCTATGGCTCTTCTTTCAGATCTTGGTTCTTGGGCTTGCTCGTCGTAGGAGCTGGAGTCTGCAACTTGGGAGCCTCTTCCAGATCTGGATGGTGGGGTAGTCCCTTGTTGGTGGCCTCATCTTCAAGATGAAGTCATTCCCTTCTTTTCCTCTCCGACCTCCCTAGGTGTTTGAGTGGCTTGGTGAGCCGTCGGATGGTTGTGGATTGGGTCTTCTCCGGTGGTTACGGTTGGGAATCGGTGTTTTTCGTGGAGTTTGTGGCTACCTTGGGAGCTTCTGCTCTTCTTCGAAACTGATCTCTCTGCCTCGGCCTCCTCTGCCTCTTCAGCTTGGAGCAATCTGGTTCATATCCTCTTCCACCGCCACGCAGTCTAGTTTCTAGATTCACTGTGATGGATGCCTTTGAGTTTTCCCCAGGAGGCGGCACATGGAGTGATGATGTTCACCTACCATGGATTTCGATATGATCGGACAAGCTAATTGTGATTTTGTTGCACTTTGATTGGTTGTTTGCAAGAGAGATTCATGATGATCTTTTTCGGTCAAGGGTTTTGCTCTTTTGGGTGGTTGCTTGCAGACTGTGTTTTGTTCTTTATTGTTGCATTTTGTCTTACACAGCTTTGTTTGTAACCGAATGCCCTTGGGCTTCCTCTTGTTGGAACCAGATTGTTGGTTCTTTTCTCCCTCTTTGTAACCGACCAGTTCTAAGTGTAATAAAGTCCACTTTTGTAAAAAAAAACAACGAACTAATCCCTTGTGCTGCACTCTATCCATGATGACTAGCCACAAAAGTAAGTTTGCGTTTTGACAAGTTTGTACTTATACCTCTTAAACAAGATCAGGCACTGGCCAGTTGAATTTTTCGGTCCAACCTAATTTATGCCTCTATTTTCTTATGTCCAATTTTTCGGTGGATACTAATAAAGTAATATGAGAGAAATGACGAAAATACGATAACTTTAGTCTTTTCAAACGACCTTTTCTACGAGGGTCATTTTTTTCCAGTTATGTGAAGTGTGAATTAAGAAAATCAGATAGATATTAATGTTGGGTTTTTTAGTGGTGTGAATGGAAATGAAAGGGGAAAGTTTCAAAAGAGTCTCTTGAAGTATCATGTTGGTAGTATATGGGAAGGCACGGCCTTGAATTCGATCGATTTGATGTAATATGTTTGTTTGTGTAACCAACCGGACCAAATCGAGCTGAAACAAATCAAACCGAACCGATGTGGTGGTTGGAATAACCAAACCGGTCCAACTACTATGGGCCGAACCAATGCTATAGTTCATTATTTTAAAATGAACCAATGTGTTGGTTGGGGTGTAACCACCCATACGAAGAGTTGCCTCCCTTCGTACGCACCCCTTCATTCTCTATAAATAGCACCTAACCCCTCTGGTTTTTACATGGATTTTTCTGGTACCAAAATTCTGCCAAAATCCAAAACTAGTTTTCTGCATTCTTTCAAAGAGAAAATAGAGTCCAGTGTGGTTCTCGCCGGTTCGCTACGTTCGATGGGTTCCGGGGTTTGAGGTACCGCTACGCCGGAAAAGGTACGTCCTTTCTATCCTGGGAGGAATCATTCCATAACCTTGGGTACTAGAGGGGAATAAGATTCTTTAAGGAGAGATAGTGAATTCTATCGGCTAGGACGCTTGCATGTGTCTTTGCATGTTTTCTTAATCTTATGTGATTGCTTGTGTTGCAAGAAAAATAGTATACGTGAACAATTTCCTCAACAACCTTAAAGAATCTTTATCGTATTCACGTATACTATTTTGTCTTGATCGGCATTAAATTGTCATTCGTTGTTAATCTATGTATTTGCCATAGGAAAATGACGTTTCATGCATGCTACGTGAAATTAGGCATTTTAGTGTTGGTTTTGTGTAACTGGCCAATTCATTTCGTTAATCATTGCATGAATCGTGAAATGAGTAAACTGGTCTGGTTGGCTTTTGAAAGGATTTTTCAAATTGAATCCAGCAGTCATTAATTAAGAAGAATTTGTGGCTCCTTGTGTATAAGTGGAACTTGATGAGGGGCGGAGCTACACTTAATCTAATTCGAATTTATCTAATTAAGAAGAATTTGTGGCTCCTTGTTTATTGTTGACGTGAATATTCAATTGGGTTCGAATAAATTTTATCGAAAAAAATCAAACTGAAAATATTTGTAGCGAAGTTTTCTCTACAATTAAGAAAAAGTAATAATTTTGGTGTGATTATGAGTTTTAAATGTCTCTAATTCGAATTTATCTAATTATGTGCTATGATTATATTATAAACACTCTCGGGAGAAATTCTTCGATGCACCCGGGTGTACCAGGTCACCTGTGCACCGCCCCAATAGATGGTTGACACGTGTTCAAGGTTAAAAAAAATCAATTGCGGGTACCGCTGCGGAGCAGTCTAGTTATTATGCTAACTGCATAAGTTGTTAGTATATACTAACTAATATCCAAAATGTATGAACTAGTATCCAAGTCTGCTGATTATACAAAAGTATTTAGATAACACATAATAGTATTTAAAACATCACAAACTAGTATCCGGATAGCAGATACCAACTAATATCCACAATCAACCAACTAGTATTCAAAATGGATACTCTTATGTGTTATCTGGATACTCTTATGTATTATCTAAATACTAATTATGTGCTATATGGATACTATTCTGTGTTGTCTATATATTAGTTTGTGAATTTGGGATAATAGTTGATTCATGATGGATATTAGTTAGCAAACCTTGAATACTAGTCTGTGCTCTCTAGATACTTTAGTAATTGGATACTAGTTCATGTGTTTTGGATATCAGTTAGTATCTGCTAACGAATCTTCAAGTTAGCAGATTAACTTTCCCCGCTGCGGAGTAAGCAGAGGCAACTTCTCCTCCACCGCCATCGCTGACGTCCACCACAACTTCAGTTCTCTCCCGCTCTTCGACTCGCCAAGCTTCTCAGAAGCTCAATCTGAACCCGACCCACCTCCCTCCCAGTCCCAAAGTTCAGACCTTGGCCACTAAAAGTTCCTCCCATCACAAAAGCAACGCCACCAACGAGAAACCCAAGAGTTCCCCGACGTCGATGCCGCTTTCCTAGATGGAGAAGAAATAATTTGCGGTCCCCAGAAGGATGAGGATGAGCTTTGATAATTGATGCTTCTTTTATTGTTTGCATATGTTTGATTTCAGTTTTGGGAAGCGAGGGTAGGTTGTCGATGGAAATTAGGAACACGCAGACAGGCACTGAGACGAGGCTTAGGATAGGGTGAGTAACCCTTTGTTACTCACCCGTGAGTAACCAACTTAGGACCGTAGATCTAGGTCGGGCTGATCGTGTGGCTGTGGTTGATGCGGTGATGTCAGGGGCATTTTTGTCCGATTTTTTGAATTAATGACTTCCCCCTTTTGTCTGTTGCGAATCTTTCTGTGCGCGATTGGATTCGGTTTTTGGAGAGAGAAACTACGAGCAGGGGAGCAGCAGCTGAGAAACAAGGACGGCGATTCTCCATGATTGATCGACAGCGATAGAAACTGCGAGCAGCAGCTTCGAATCGAGATTTCTGATTCTCCATAATTGATCGACGTGTGCGCGAGTTGGATTCGGTTTTTGTAGAGAGAAACTGCGAGCAGCCGCTGAGAAACAGGGGACGGCGAATCTTTTCTGATTCTCCATAATTGATCGACGACGAGGTTAGATATTAGTTTTTTTATTCTTCATGTTTAGCTAATCGAGTTTTCTGTTGATCTCTGGTTTCGTTGGAGGTTTTTCATTGCTGCTAGTCGAGCTTGTTCATGTTTAGCTAATCGAGCTTGTTCATGTGTTATGTTCTTTGCGTTTTGGTGTTTTTGCAATATTCTGGTGAGATGAGTTACGTAAATTGTGGCGATGTTGTTCCAATTGATAGATCTGGTTCTTCAACCAGCGTTGTAGGATCTGGTTCTTCATCTAGTGCTGTTGGAACTGCTTCTTCATCTATCGATCTTGGATTTGATCATTCAGCTAACTCTGGTGAATCAGGAGGTAAGATATACAAATTTGTTTGTTTATTGAAGTTTGAATGTGTTAGATACCATATGGTATCATGGTGGTAATTACTGGTATACGATGAGAGGTGATACTATAGTGTTGTGTTGTGATGTTATTGTGCTCTGTATTTAAGTTTTATCATACCGTACCATGGTGGTAATTACTTGTACCATGTTTGGAATCATTGGTATAGTGTAGTAATTTGATTTTACCATGCCTTATCATGTGGTATAGTGTGGTAGTTTCAAGTTAAAGGTGGGGTTATGTGTGGTAATTGATTTTACAGTGCATTACCATGTGGTAAAATGAGGTAATTAGGAAGTTAAATATGAGGGTTCTGTGTGATAATTGATTTTACCATGCCATACCATGTGGTATAGTGTGGTAGTTTGATTTTACCATTCCATACCATATGGTATAGTGTGGTAATTTGATTTTACCTTGCCATACCATGTGGTATAGTGTGGTAGTTTGATTTTACCATGCCATACCATATGGTATAGTGTGGTAGTTTGATTTTACCATGCCATACCATGGTGGTAACTCTTGTATCATGGCTGTAATTATTGGTATACATTGAGATTTCATACTGTTGTGGTGTGTAATCCATTTTACCATATCATACCATGGTGGTATTATATTTGTACATATTTAATATGTTGCTTCATAATGTTTGTAGGTTTCAATGGTATAGATCCTACTGTTCGTGATTATTGGAAGGACTTAGAGTTCAATACACCAAATGATGCATATAATTTTTATGTTGATTATGGGAATCATGAAGGTTTTAGTGTGAGGATTTATAACCAATCAGCGTGTCCGAAGTTCAATGGTGATTCTTCAGTTGTATATTATATCAAGTATTGTTGCAATAAGGAAGGTTGGAAAAGAGGTAGCGAGAATAACCCTGATAATGCAGGTGTTGTTGATACGACGGTCCGTGTTCGTAATGTTCCAGAACTCAGGGGTGGATGTAATGGTGCTTATATACGACTGAGGTGGTTTAAAGAGTTTAAATGCTACAAGATCTATCGTTGGTATAATGTGCACAACCATGACATGATTCCTGAGTCTCTGCGTCACTATGTGAGATCCAGCAGACGAATGGCTCCTGTGTATAAGATGTTGGCAGAGGTGAATGATGCTGCTGGTATTGGTGTGACTTCTTCGTATAATGCAATTAGTAGGGCTGGTGGTGGTCGGAAATTTGTTGGGTTCACAAAGAATGATTTGAAGAACCATCTGCGAACGGTTAGGACGTTATCAATGGAGTATGGTGATGCGACTGCATTGCTTGAATACTTTAGACGTCAAGCACAGCTGGATCCTGGGTTCTTTCATGAGGTGGAGGTTGATGTTGAAGAGAACATTGCTAGTATTTTTTGGGCAGATGGGAAGATGAGGATGGATTATCATTATTTTGGTGATTCAATTAGTTTTGATACTACTTACCGGACTAACAAAGAGTATCGGCCACTAGGTATGTTTTCTAGTTTGTTGTTTATTATTGTCTTTGTGAGTTTGTATGATTATTATTATTATCATTCTGTATCATGGTTTTTTTGTTCTTACAAGTCTGTACCATATGGTATGGGTTGGTATGGATTGCTTTTTTGTTCTTAAAAGTATTTTACCATATGGTATGTGTTGGTAACAAGGTTATTTGAGGTGGTTTTTGGGTTGTTAGAAGTTTGTACTATATGGTATGGGCTGGTATGCATTGTATTTTTGTTCTTAAAAGTCTTTTACCATATGGTATGGGTTGATAACAAGGTTATTTGAGGTGGTTTTTGCGTTGTTAGAAGTGTGTACTATATGGTAGTCTGGTATGGATTGTTTTTTTTTTGTTCTTAGAAGTCTTTACCATATGGTATGAGTCTTTACCATATGGTATGGGTTGGTATTATGGTTATTCGTACCTTTTACCACATGGTATGTGTTGGTAGAATTGTTTTTACTCACATTTTCTTATGTTTTTGTAGCTTTGTTTGTTGGTTTCAACAATCATCACCAACTGACTGTCTTTGCGGCTGCTCTTCTATATGATGAAACAACGGCAACATTTGAATGACTTTTCGATCAGTTTTTGAAATGCATGGGAGGTGTGAGACCGTTATCAATGTTTACTGACCAGGCTGCTGCAATTGCTGCTGGTATAAGGTCTGTTTTCCCATATTGTTTTCATGGGTTGTGTACATGGCATATTGCTCAAAATGCAGTTGTTAATCTGGGAAGTTTGTGTGACTCTGACTTCCTTCGTGAGCTTAGTTATTTGATGTATAATGCTGATGATGAGGATGATTTTGAGTATAATTGGAAGAAGATGATTGAGAAGTGTTTTCCTGGGAAGGGACCTTTGGGACACAGTTGGTTACAGGGCATTTACAAAGTCAGGACGAAGTGGTCTTCAGCCTGGGTGAATTATCATTTTGGTGCGGGAATGAAGAGTACCCAGCTAAGTGAGTGTTGCAATAGTAATATTCGACACAGTCAGAGTTTAGCGTTAGTAGGTTCTTTGTGCACTTTGAGAGGATGCTTGATAATAAGAGGGATGCTGAAGAACAAGAAGAGTACTATGCCTTATCTAGGTTGGCTGATTCTCGGTTTTCTACTAGCCCTATTGTGAAGCAAGTTGCTAATGTGTATACGCCGAAGATATTCAAGTTTTTCCTGGATCAGTACAAGGAATCTCTTGCGTATAATATTTTTTCAAATACGGAGATAAAACCAGAAGGACATGTAGGAATGTTTGATGTCTTCATATTGGAGGATGACCTTACAAGGTTGGATAGTAGGGTGTTGAAGGTTGATTTTGAAAACGGTGAAATCAAGTGTTCCTGCCGTAAGTGGGAGTCAAGTGGTATGATCTGTAAGCATCAAATTAAGGGATATGATATGTTGTGGTCTACAACATGCAATCTTAAGTTCCAGCACATTCCTAGCAGTTTGATTTTGAAGCGGTGGACAAGAGCAGCAAAAACTGGAGGGAACTTTTCTTTTGATGTTCCGTCTACTGATAGTCTATCGAAATATCGTTCTCGTCTTTTCAATCTGTCAGCTGTTTCTGCATCAATGATCAGCAGGGTTGCATTGGATGATGATTTGTATAAATCAGCCATGGCCTTCATGACTGATTTGATCAAAAAGTGTGAAGCCCTATCGATTACTGAACCTGCTGGAACAAGCACGTCTTCTAACGGTGACAGTAAGTTTTTAATTATTTAGAGTTTTGTGTTTTGATGTATGCAACTGTTTAGAGTTTTGTGTCATTGATTGTAGTTTGTATGTGTTATCTTGGTATAGATGATGTACCGGTCCAAAAAGTAAAGGGGTTTAAGCCTAAAAAAGATTCATTCAAGCCTTCGAAACGACCAATTCCAGTTGCGGAGGCTGCAAGGGATGTAAGTAAGAAGAAGAGAAAAACTAGCAGGCTTGAGGAGGAGAATTTGAAGGCTGTTGAAAAAAGTTTAAGGCTGAAGCTGTAATAGTTTTCTTAGAGGATTATTTGATGAATAGTTGATGCTGGTTGAGTTGTTGAAGCTATTTTGTTCTTTTGGTTTGGTTTTGGTTTTGTTGGATTTTTGTCTTGTCTTGTTGAATTAATTTTACAATGTCATACCATGTGGTATAATGTGGTAATTTGATTTTATCATGTCAAACCAGGTGGTAAAATGTGCTATTTTGGAAGTTGAATGTGAAGGTTCTGTTTTATAATTGATTTTACCATGCCATACCATGTGGTATGGTGTGGTAGTTTGGAAGTTCTGTGTGATAATTGAGTTTAGATTTGCCATACCATATGGTATAGTGTTGTAATTTATTTTTACCATGCCATACCATGTGGTAAAATATGATATTTTGGAAGTGGAATGTGTTGTCCTGTGTGGTAATTGATTTTACAGTGCCATACCATATGGTAAAATATGAGGGTTCTGTGTTATAATTGATTTTACCATGCCATACCATATGGTATAGTGTGGTAATTTGATTTTACCATGCCATACCATGTGGTATAGTGTGGTAGTTTGATTTTACCATGCCATACCATATGGTATAGTGTGGTAATTTGATTTTACCATGCCATACCATGTGGTAAAATGTGGTAATTTGGAAGTTAAATGTGAGGGTTCTGTGTTATAATTGATTTTACCATGCCATACCATATGGTATAGTGTGGTAATTTGATTTTACCATGCCATACCATGTGGTATAGTGTGGTAGTTTGATTTTACCATGCCATACCATATGGTATAATGTGGTAATTTGATTTTACCATGCCATACCATATGGTATAGTGTGGTAATTGATTTTACCATGCCATACCATATGGTATAGTGTGGTAATTTGATTTTACCATGCCATACCATGTGGTATAGTGTGGTAATTTGATTTTACCATGCCATACCATGTGGTAAAATGTGGTAATTTGGAAGTTCTGTGTGGTTAACTGATTTTACATTGCATACCATGTGGTAAAATGTGGTAATTTGGGAATTAAGAACACATGTTAAGTATTTGCTAACATAATAAAAAACAGAACATTTCATTTAGTCATAATACACACCATAATAAGTTGTTTCATACCATCCTACTAATTAAAATGAAGTGGCTACTGAACATTGTGAGTTTGTTCTCAAAAGCTTACTTATACCCTCCTACTACTTAACACAAACCATAATAGAATTTTCATCTCCTTTCTTTCAAATCTTTCCTCTTGTTCTTCATGTTGCAGTACTTTGTTGCTTCTTTCATGATCCTTTCCCGTTCAAGATTTTCTTCATCGAGAATGATGTCCAACATCAGGCACTCCCTTTCTTCATTTATGAGATCAATCCTCTTCCAGTCTTTGGTCAGGGCACTGTTGTACTTACCTTCTCAGTGTCTCATCCACCTGATGATGTACATCCACATGACTTGTCATCTGGTGTGTAACCTTCTCGAGGTTGAACCAGGTAAACCTCTCCCACTTTACTGTCTTGTCTGCAAACTGTGTGTTCATGTAGTTGATTGCGTACTTGACAACCCTCTCTGCCATTGGTTTGTAGTATTCTTTAAAGTCTTTGTGACGAAGACTGTCGAGTACTTCAAATCTCTCTGCTTTGATGTTGACACAAATCATGATGTAGTGCTTGTTATCACAGTAAGGGAAGAACCACTGCAAAATAATTTTACCACAGTATACCATATGGTAAGCACTTGCCATATAAGTGATGAACAGTAAGTTAAGAACCATTTCAAACTAATTTTACCACTATATACCATATGGTAACCACTGCAAACTAATTTTACCACTATATACCATATGGTAACCACTGCAAAAATTGTGGTGAGATACTTACAAGGTTACATTCTGTGAAGCTGAGGTTTTTTGCCCATTCTTTGTTGGTGATGTCCAAGTCCACTTTGCCGTAGTAATCGTCTGGAGTTAGTACAGGATTACCACTATCAATGTCCAGTTGGCAGTCACCCTGAAAGTTGTGGTTGTTATTATGTGTTTTATATATGTGTTGTCTAAGAACTATTGACAGAATATGGGTGGGTTTACTTACTGCCAAAGATGAATCGAAGAACCACCTTTTGAATTTTCCTTTTTTTGCTTCATTCCTATTCATTACATCTCCATACCAGTCGATGACATCAGATGTGATTTCACAGCGAATGTCAATCGACTGTACTGACTCCCTTTTCAGCAAGAATGTTCCATCCTTCCTTTTAAACATTATCTCATCACTGTATAAAAGCACATCACAACAGGACGGATGGTTTACTTTAATTTATCACATCAAACAATAGGTTACCACAACAAAACCATAGCTTACCACATTTTACCATATGATAATAAGTAAAACACAACAGCTTACCACATCTTACCATATGGTAATAAGTAAAATACAACAGGAGTTATGGTTTAATCCATTCTTTAACAACAAACCTTATCTTACCACATCATACCATATGGTATTAAGCTAAAACAAAACAGGACTTGTGCATTACTACATTTTGTAACATTAAACCACAGATTTATCTAATTTTACCATATCTTACCATATTTTACCATATGGTAACAAACTAGATCACTACAGTAACATCATATAACAGTAGAAGTTTTAAGATGATGACTTACCTCTTGACAAATTTCTTGTTTTTGCATCTTATGTACTCCAGGATGTTGCTGAACATATCATCAGGTGTTGTTTGTGTTGGTGTTGACCATTCAACTGGTGATCTTTGTGATTGTGGAGCAACTGGTTCAACAGTTGGAGAATTCAGGTCCTCTAGGTAAGCATCTATGCATTCACGGACTTCCTTGAGCTTCTCTTGGCTGTTTGTGTACAGATTTGACCATATAGCATATGACTCCGTCTGTGACTGGGTGCTTTGTGGCTGTGCTGGTGGTGGTGTTCCTCTTGCCTTCTTTTCGTTTCCGTGCACATTCTTCACCACGATTCTTCTTTTGCGAGGCTCTCCTGGTTGATTGGTTGCTGTGGTGGTAGTCAACTTCGTTGGTGTTATTGGTGTTTGATGGTTGAGAGGGCTGAGATCGAAGGATGGAATGTCGTCTT
Organism: Linum tenue; assembly: GCA_946122785.1. NCBI lineage: Eukaryota > Viridiplantae > Streptophyta > Magnoliopsida > Malpighiales > Linaceae > Linum > Linum tenue. The sequence continues at coordinate 49,277,105 of CAMGYJ010000009.1, read as the reverse complement.
CCTTTGTCACTTTAGGCTTCTCAGCAGCTTCGGTTGTCAGTTTTGGAGCCTCTTCTCGAACAACATCATCTGACACCGTTTTCTCGCTGTCAGTTTCTGCAGTCTTTTGCGCAGCTTGTCCTGTATTCCCTTCTTCTGTTGTTTCCTTATCAACATCCATTGGATCTGCTGTTTTGGTAGCTCCTTTTTCTTCTGTTTCTTTTGCAGATGTCTGTTCTGGAACTGCTTTCGGGGTGTCCTCTTGTTGTGGTGTTCCCTGATTCATACCTTCTTGAACAGATTGTGCTGGTGGTTCTGTTGCAACTTTCCCCAGTGGATCTCCTTCTTGGATGCTTTCCCTATCCACAGCTCCTGGAGCAGAATCATCTTGCTCCTTTTCTTTTGCCTTTGGTGTAGATGCAGCAAGATCAACTGTAGATGGTTGTGAATCATCTTCTTTCTGTGTTTGCTCCTCGTTCTCCTCTTCGTTCTAGTCTATCTTTGTCTGTTTGAATATTTCATTGAGTGTTTTATTCAAACTGGCATTAATTTCTTCATCATTCTCTTCTTCATCATCTTCACAATGAGATTTTTCTCCTTCTGTGGGCTGAACATATTCATCACAGCTTTCTTTCGCAAGATTCTCCTTGTGTCTGATCAGATTGTCAATTTGGCTTTTGTACTGGTCTTTGATTGCTTTCATCATTGCCTTCATTGATGCTTCAAGCAGTTTGATTGCATTCTCAGCCTGCATAATGGGAGTTTTTGTAAGATACCATGGTGGTAATGTGTGTATGGTGTATGGTTAGTTACCATGGTGGTAATACATGGTATTGGCAATTATTATCACTATTCTGCATTTTTATAACATGGAACCATATCTTACCACACCTTACCATATGGTAACAAAGTAAAACAGAACAAGAATTATGGTTTCCTCCATTTTTATAACATGAAACCATTGCTTACCACACATTACCATATGGTAACGAAGTAAAACACAACAAGACTTATGTTTTCCTCCATTTTTATAACATGAAACCATAGCTTACCACACCTTACCATATGGTAACAAACTAAAACACAGAAGGACTTATGGTTTTTTACTATTTTAAAACATGAAACTATATCTTACCACACCTTACCATATGGTAACAAAGTAAAACAGAACAAGAATTATGGTTTCCTCCATTTTTATAACATGAAACCATTGCTTACCATACATTACCATATGGTAAGTTGGTAACGAAGTAAAACACAACAGGAATTATGTTTTCCTCCATTTTTATAACATGAAACCATAGCTTACCACACCTTACCATATGGTAACAAACTAAAACACAGAAGGACTTACGGTTAGCATGAATTGGACAACTGTAATATAGATAATTTGTAATTACTTGGTTGACTGTTCTGATATTCTTCAAATCAAAGTTCAGCGATGATGACTGGTCTGGACTTTTGTTTCTTTGTCTTTTCGGTGACTGATAGACCGGCTCATTCTCCTCTTCCTCATCAGTTGCATCATCAGCCTCATTGTCACTAATGTTGGCAACATTTTCGATCTCGTTCAACTCTTTTCCATTGTAGTAGCTCTTAATGTTCTCAAAGTTGCTTTCAACATTGTTATCATCATAGTAGCTTACTATTGGTGTTCGAAGCTGGGTTGAGAATGCCATTTTGTCCAGTTTGTACATGAAGCATACCTTTTTATGCAGATAGTTGTATTAATTTTCTCAAAGAGTATCATTTATATATAAAATATATGAGTAACGAGGTTGAAATGGCCAAGGGAATGGAGACTTACTGTAAGGAAGTGAAGATCTGCACTGACGTAGAGGGTTGGTGATTTCAATCCTTCATTCATGTGTTTGAAGAAGTATTTGCACCAGTTGTAGCTGGTGAAATGTTTCAGTTCATCAGTCTTCAAGTACTCAAGCATGTTGAGTTCAGCCATAGGGGCTGAAGTTGGGCACAGCAAGCCTCCAGTGACCAGCAGAAAGAACAATTGTAACCATCTCTTACTGTTTGTAGTTGTAGGAAGATCTTTTCTACCTGACTTAGCTTTACCTTTGGAGTGGATGTTCCATCTACTTCCACTAGGGTTTCTATTGCATAATCTGCTGCGTCATCCCAAGAAATCATGGGAGGTACAACTTCCCTATTCCCCATCGGCAGACCATATACCCTATGAAAGTCGATTGGTGATATCTTCATGCGTGTCCCGTCAGGTAGCTTGAACGATTCTTTCACTGGATTGTATTTGTTCATTACGAACAGTGCAAAATGGTTGTTTATCTTTGTCTGCTTGATTGATATTAAGCCTGCTAGGCCTAATATCTCAAGTTGCGCTTCCTGCTCATCTTTTATTGTCCTTGCAATTGCAGATACTTTTGTTGGGCTGCACCTTGTGCGAAAACTTTTTCTTTGGTTTACCATAGTGTACCTGAATGTAGAAATTAGGAATAGTCTGTTAGCATGCTTTTTACCATAATATACCATATGGTATCATAATGGTTTCCTACCATACCAAATCATACCATATATTTATCACATTTTACCATATGGTAATTACATGAAACCATGTCTTATAACATCTTACCATATGGTAACGAAGTAAAACACAACAGGACTTATGTTTTCCTCCATTTTTATAGCATGAAACCATACCTTACCACACATTACCATATGGTAACAAACTAAAACACAGCAGGACTTATGGTTTTTTGCTATTTTACAACATGAAACCATAGCTTACCACACATTACCATATGGTAACAAACTAAAACACAGCAGGACTTATTGTTTTTTGCTTTTTTACAACATGAAACCATAGCTTACCACATATTACCATATGGTAACAAACTAAAACACAGCAGGACTTATGGTTTTTTGCTATTTTACAACATGCAATCATAGCTTACCACACATTACCATATGGTAACGAAGCAAAACACAGCAGGACTTATGTTTTTTTGCTATTTTACAACATGCAATCATAGCTTACCACACATTACCATATGGTAACGAAGCAAAACACAGCAGGACTTATGTTTTTTTGCTATTTTACAACATGCAATCATAGCTTACCACACGTTACCATATGGTAACGAAGCAAAACACAACAGATTCTACATCAGTTCAGCAACGCATGGTAACAATTCGGTAATTTAGCGAGTTTACTACAATTTTCACATGAAGAGTGACTGAGATACTGTTTCTATTGTTCTGTGGATGGATTTCGAAGAAAGAAATGAGGTTTTACCTTGATATTTTGTTCGAAAACGATTTTTGAGCCTCGTTGAAGTTGGAAACCCTTCGTTTTTCGACGAAGAAGCGAGAACAGTGTATCGTTGAATGATTCTTCGAAAACCTTTGCGAAAATCGTTCGATTTGAAGTTTATTTTGTGTTTTTTTCTGGAAGTTTTTGCTGCGATTTTGGTGAGAGAATTGAGAATCGGGAGGAAGAATGGAGAGTTAGAGAGCAGAGGGAAGTGGAACTGTCGCTTGAAAGGTGAGAGAAAGAAGGAGAGAAGGCGGGACGGTTGTCGTTGTCACGTATGCAATTCAAATTGTCAGAGACGTGATTATTATTTTGCCCCCGCGTGTAGTGAATTTTCCTGATCTGACGGCTGGAAAGATGGCGCGATGGACGGTGAGATGGATGGTTACTGACCGTTACTGATAGGTCGGTTACTGAGGTGATCCAGACCCCTGTGACGACGCGTCGATTTCACCCCGCAAAGGTGCATCTTGCCTTTTTACTTTTTAAAACCTTGACACGTGGTGATCTCCTATTGGACGGTGCACGGGTGACGTGGTACACCTGGTGCACTGAAGAATTTCTCCTCTCTCGGTGTACAATTCAGTTGTTCATATACTTTAGTCGTTATAATTATCTCTTAGATCACAAATCTTGCTCACTCTCTCTTACCTTATAAAGCAACTCAATTGACATTAACATTATAAGAAAATTAGAGTGGAGCCCCGGCCAGTTGGTCAGAGGAGGTGAGTTATGAAATTTGATAATATAATAGGGTGTATAGATTATTGTTGCATAGCTTTTTTAGAAACGTGTAATAAAGATAGTGAATTTTAGTAAAAAAGAGGCATGAATGATGCAATAAAAAATTAGTCTTATGAACCAAGTTCTAGTACCTATTACCTTGTGAAACAATATTATTTATGGTAATATGAGGAAGTGGAGTAAGTTTATAGAAATCAAATTCTAGAAACCGAATAAAAAATCGCCTATCCCTCCAGTCTTCGAGAAATGAGCATCTCACAATCGTTGCTAGCTTTTACTCGGCCCGTTGGCCGATTAATTTTCTTTATAAAACTTTCATCTTGTCGTCAAAGTTATTAATTCGAATGGAACAATCCGTTCATCAACTCACAGAAAGTGTTAAATGGTTAACCTACAATCCAACTCGATTAGCCTAGTTTTTCTAATTTGAAACATATATTATGCTATAATTTTATATCTTAGTGGCTAAAATATAATGTATTTTAAAGTTATTAAATGGTTAAACATCAACCAATTCGTTTAGTCCAATTTTTATCATTTCAAATATATATTATGTAATTATTTGATAATAATGATTAAATTATAGTGTATTTTATAGGGAAGTGTTTGATATTTGTGAGTGAAAAAACTAAACAGAAAGATGCATTTGGTTATTTTAACATTAAAAAAATCCTAAATTTTTTTAGTTTCCCTTAGACTTTCTATGGTTTTGTTCCCGAAGTAGTGATGTGCAAATGGCGAATTGCAGCCTTCTTTTTTCTTTCACTTTTTTTATTTTCAAATAGAAATTTTGAAAGTAAAGAATAATTGGAGTTTGGCATAGGGTCGGTCAAACAGGCTGAATTTCAAGTTTTGGCACATTTTGATCAAGCCTAATTTATAATCACACGATTTCCTGACACCCGATACAAATCTTAATCCAAACTAGTTCGGCAGCTAAGTTCGTGTTTACCACCATTTTCTAGGAATACAAAAACGACAGTTACTATCCCAAATTGTGTTGTTCGTTCTTGATTTCTTTAGATTTTATCATGGCATGATAAAAACCAGAAAGCACAATGAATCCACCGAACCCAGAATCGGCGGGAAGGAGGGTGGAAATTGCAAACACGGCGGATGGATCTCCCGACCCAATCTCCTTCACGCTTCTCCAACCAGATCTGCTCGTTGACAAGAGAGAAGCAAAGACAGAGGGGTAACAACTTCCGATCGGGGTGAGAAGTGGAGGAATTGTCACCAGAACGGGAAGAAGCACGCACTTCACATGAAATTGACCGTGAAGAACCGGAATCGGTGTAGAAAGTCGGTACAGGCGGTGAGTTTGTTGTAAATCACCCATCGATCCGCAGCTGGCTTGCAGATCAGAAGGGTAGACGCAACGGGGGAGTGGGCGATCAGTCCAACCTTAGGTAACCAGTTCGTGAAGCAAGAGCGAGAGCGCGAGAGCGTCTATTTCAGAAGAACTTAAAGTTGAGAGCGTGATGAGAGTGTCATTATTACATTAAATATAATTATTTTATATTGATATAATTAACAATTAGTATACAAAATATCATTTATTTTGTTTATATTAACAATATATAAACCATAAAATATAAATGGATACAGGTTTAATAATATGGAAAAGGTATATTTTCACAATATTGCATTTAGATTGTATTAATCCTTCGTTCCATTTTTTCTGTCATAAAATTTAACGATTTGGAATTCGAGTAAAAACTAAATTAAAGTCCAAGATTATTGCCACAAAAAAGTCCAAGATTATTAGTAAATGGTCTTTGGCTTTCCATCCCCAATACTTCTACAAGTCTATAGTTACATTGATGTAAAAACAGAAATGACAATAATATCCAGCAACCAGAAGCATCGAGACGGTGGATGATTCTCCTCAATTCAAAGGTGTCGGCTCTTCTTGTTCGACGTCGAGTACTGGTCGTCATATCTCTCCGACGTCGGAACTCCTTGTTTCCTCCAGAACGAAGTATCTCTATAATCTCAGAGCCCTATCTCATTTTCAGCTCGACCGACCTCAATTAATCAACAATCTCCTTCATCCATTTAGAGCCGATGGTCGCAAATTTCCCGACTCTCGTTGAGTCTACTCTTATTCCACCCATTCACCCAATTAATGGCTCAAAGTTTCTTTTCAAACTCTATGCAAAAGGTAGTTTTAATCGGATTTTGGCGGATTGGAGTGTGAACGTGGGGTTGGAACCCACGAATTGGATATCCTAAGTCCGTCGAACATATGCGCGTGGCTGAAACCTATTTTGTTTTTTGTGGGCCGCAACAATCTCTGGGCATGTTCAAGTCTGCGTGTGTACGGTAAGTTGGCCCGTTCCACAGAAGAAAGAGAGAAAAATTAGCACTACCTATTCTACCCTTACTACAAACGCTCCTGGAGCAGCAAATTTGAAATGGGGGAAGGGTTTTTTCCTTGCTGCTATTCTATTATGTGTAGATAAGATAGATAGAAATTTAGATTAAGTATTAAAATACAACTAAAATAATCAAAATATGAAAATCAAAGTATCAAAACCAAACAAGTACTTACGGGAAATTCAGTGATAAGCTAATCGTTGAAAAACTCATATGATTTTCAAAATTTAGGTTTATGTATATTTTTAATTTAAAAAGATACAACAAATATACTTAGTGTGATTGGTTATAATTCTTGCTTTTATTTAAAGTAACCATGGTTCAAATCCAGTACATGTCTGTTTTATGAATAAATAAATAATAAATAAATAATTGTGAAGACCAAAATGTCCTTCCTACATCCACTTACGTTGCAGGAAATTTGAAATGGAACAACAACTTTTTGACTTAGATTTTTGGGTTAATACCTTATTTTGGCCCGAACTATGACCATATAATCAACTTTGGCCCGTGGTTTGAGAAATTAACATCCTGGCCCGAACTATACATCATATAATCTAATTTGGCCAGAGTCGTATTTTGACCGTCAATTTGGACGGTCAACACCATTGACTAACGGTCAACGCTCCAGCTCACCGGCAGGTCAACAAAAATAAATAAATAATTTGAATTTTTTTCATTTTCTAATTTCCTTTAGCTATTAAGATAATAAAGAATTAAATTTGGCCCAAAATTAATCTCTCTTTCGTGGACACGAGAGAGGGGAGGTAGTTCTCCTCAGAACCCGAATTCTCGCCGCCTCCAAACCCTAACTTTCAATCCATCCTAGCCTCAAACCCTCCGCGACCCGAAACTTTCCCTAATCCCGGACCATGGAAACTCTGACGCTTTCTACATCACCCCCAACGGGAAGCTCCTTTTCGACGACTCGATCCCCATCGGAGGCCCCCATGTCACCGCTCTCTACCGTAGTGGCGGAGGCGATGGCGGCGCGACGGGGTCGGCGTGGAAGGGGTTCTGGGTGAGTTAGAAGCCGCAATAGTTCCAAATTTCCCGGCGAATTAAATCCAACGACGACGAGCAGAAGCCGCAATCGACTGGGGTCGACATGGACGGGGTTCTGAGCGGATGACAGAGCGGGGGGCGAATTTGGATTGGATGTGGCGAGGCAAGGGGAGAAAGCTCAAGATCAATTAAGAGGTGGGGGTTTTGGTTCACCGACGAAGGACATCTCGTGGTGGGAAAGGAAACTGCAGGAGAAGTAGGGAGCGGAGAGTAGGGAGTCACCAATTTCGGATCTAGGGCGAAGAAGAAGAAGAAGAGGTGAAGCATGAGGCGGGGAAAGCAAACAGAGGGTTGCCACAGCAGCGTGGGGTTGTAACGACCACAAAGTTTTTAATTAATTTGTTTATTTCTAATAATTATAAAAGTGTAAGATACATTATTTATATTATTTTATTTGATATATTTATTAATTCATTAAATATTTTATTAATTTTTAGTGCCTACGTGGCATCCATATCAGCAAAACATGCTGATTCATTAACGGTCAACACTGTTGACCGTTTAATTTGACTGCTCCGGCCAAATTAGACTATATGATGCATAGTTTGGGTCGGAATGTTAATTTTCCAAACCACGGACCAAAGTTGATTATATGGTCATAGTTCGGGTCAAAATAAGATATTAAGTATTAACCCTAAATTTTTCCCATTATATTAAGAATTACAAACTGAACCCTCCGAACATGTTGCCATTCCTTCAGGCTCCAGCTTAGCCACGAATGACGAAACAGACTTGTGTAATCTGATTTGGAAGGGAAAAAACGAACCTAGAAAGCCCAGGCCGAGCCCAAAGAGCTGAACGGAGCATCTAAATGCCCATTTGGGCCCTATCGTAACCGCCACGAAACGTAGCCCACATATAGTCCATCACAGGTACTCCGTCCTCATTCACCGTCAATACAAAAACCACCTTCAGCCAATTCCAAGTACCTCATTTCTTCGTCGCTACTTTTTCTCCTTTCACGCGCTCGAACAAAACCGTAGCCATGGAAGCGAAGCTTGGCAAGTTCTTCGAATCCGTCACCAACTTCTTCACCGGAGGCGATCAGATCCCTTCCTGCGACCGCGACATCGTCGCAGTAAGTTCGATTTCCCATTTCGCTTCACACCTCCTCTCGCGGCTCGCGCCTTCTGCCTTCTCTCCTTTCCCTCTGTTCTTTTATCGTCTTATCAAAGAGGCGTGGGTTATCGCTGTTTCAGCGAACCTCTATTCAGCCTGAAATTGAAAATCGCGTCAAGAAACAAACAATCCACCTAGGGTTCACTGGGAAACTGTCGCGATTTTGTAGAAAATTGATTCGATGCCGTGTGATTGAGCTCTGTGTTCTTAGTCGGACTGAAAATGGGGGTTGAGTGGAGACCCAGTTTCCTTTTATGTAGCTTTCGGAAATTCTGCCCGTGCCGAAAACTTCATGTATTCTTGTTTACCTTGACGAAGGTGTAATATGTGGAGATGAGCTTGTGCACCTTGAGAGTAATGGAGATAGTTCCTCCGGTTCTCTAATTTGGCTTTCTTTTTACTTTCCTTCCGTGTGTTCTGTTGAGCTCTATTTGGTTTCCGTTTTAGTATACTGGGTTATCTTGCTGCAGAGTTGTGGTTGCTTCTATCCTGTTAAGCAAGCTGCTTGTAATTAGCTTGATGGTGCCTTCTTTGGCAGGGTTTCATTATATGCCCTTATAGGCTATAGCAGTACTGCTGTGGTTTGAATGTCTTTGCTGATATATCTAGTCTGCAAAAGGTTGGAGTAGAATTAGAACGTGGGGTTTTAGACTAGACTCTGGACTTCTGCATCCAGTAGGCAAAGATTATGTGTGAATCCGATCCTGAAGACTCTCTGCTTGCAAAATATGTAACCTATCTAGAGTTGTGGAGTGACGAAACTTCTTGTCGCTCATCGTTTTTCCTCGTAAACTGAAATAGGGGAAGTGGTTGCACATTGGCTTTGGGAATCTGGTTCTCCTTCTGATTTGCTTGTTATCATGACCGAATCCGCGCAGTAATATCATATGTTTTCCTTTATGTATGCACTTAGTTATTGAATTGGTGCATCTACAGGGTTGTGAACAAGAGGTTCGCGAAGCTCAGGAGGGTTCCAACGAGGAATTGAAGAATGAGTGCATCATGCGTCTATCTTGGGCTCTAGTTCACTCGAAACAGCCAGAAGATGTTCAACGTGGCATAGCTATGCTTGAATGTAATGTTCATATTCGCAATGCAATTGCACTGACCTATACTTTTATTTGCTCATAGAATTTTCCTCTGCAACTACAGGGTGGTTGATTTTGTGGCCTTTCTTATCGTGGTTTCTTCCTGTGTAGCTATTGACTGTAAAAATGTGTTGCATTTGCAGCTTCCCTGGGAACTAATACCAGCCCTTTGAAACTGAGGGAGAAGCTATATCTTCTGGCTGTTGGATACTACAGATGCAGCGAATATGCTAGGAGCAGGGAGGTGGTAGAAGAATGTCTGAAGGTATATCATCCTGTCATCTTAACTTCCCCTCCTGTTTTCCCAGGTTGCTAGTATGCTCTTCATTATGTGTGGTTTACTTGTCCTTCATTATGGTACCATGTGGAGTCTTTCTGATATGCTCTTCTCCGATACGCAGATTGAACCTGATTTTAGGCAGGCACAGACTCTGAAGAGAGCCATTGAAGATCGTATCACAAAGGGTATGCATTGTTAGAGCTTTGATCTTATAACTAATAACTGGATGAGTTGCTTCATTCGTTGGTTTTACATTCTGGTTTTTTTTTTTTGGTTTGTATGCAGATGGTGTGATTGGTATAGGAATTGCTGCAACTGCCGTTGGATTAGTTGCTGGAGGGATTGCTGCTGCTTTGGCACGGAGGGGTTGACCTGACCAGGCTGACTGCATAGGAGGAACGCCAAACTCACTACATATTTATGTTTCCTCCTCGTCTCTCTCTTTTTTTTTTTTTTTTGGATTTCCCCTGGGAGTATTAAGCTTAAACAGTTGTTTTAGCTTTCATCGGAATTACATTCTAGCTTGCTTTGTGAGTGGTTATTCGGTTGATTAGTCTGATGAATAACTGAGGATCTTCTGTTTTTTTTTTTCACCCTTACGAATTCACTACGAGAATATGGCTTGTCTATCTGGTTCTTTCAAATAGAATGCTACTATTATTCAATTAAAGTTCCTCATCTATGGTAAGAAACGCTCTCCTGCTTCGCTACAAGACTGACAAAACATTAAATACTAATCCTGCCCTCTAAACCAGCTTGGGAAGAAACTCCAGCAGCGTCTTGACGTTCTTGCCGGTGGCGCTCGATGTCAGCACCCCGACCACCGCCTTGAACTGCTGGGTGCCGACTCCGACGCCAGCGCTGCCGTCGACCGTCGTCAGGACCATCTGGTACAGCACGTTCACGCTCGGGACGATCACCTTCGACGCCGCCTTCTCCACGCTCACCAGCTTCAGCTGGTGAACCGGGGCCCAGTGGTTGTGCGTCGTCACCGCGAAATCGGCGAACTCTGCCACGCTCCTCAGGTTGCTGATCGGCTGCCACCCGCTCAAGGGCGGCAGCGCGGGAAGCGGGGGAAGCAGGGGTGGAAGCAGGGGAAGCCCATCGGACGGCGTGGCTCCGGCCGAAAACGCGCCGGCGACGACGATGGAGACGAAGGCGAGAGTGGTGATCATTTGTGGCCTCATTGTCGATCACTTTTCCGACTGTCGTGACGTAATTTTCTGTTCTATGTGGAGGGATTAGTCGGAGGAAGTGTGTGTGATTGTGATTGTGGTTAGAACCGGCCACCGGAGGGGTATTTATATTGAGAATTTGGTGATTTTTTTGGTTGTTGCTATGTATGGAGATTAATGGCTTTGTTGTCTGCATGCAATACGGTTATTTATGGTCAAACGTGAACGGAAGTCGACCAGCTTCTTTTAATGATGTTTAAACGTAAGTTTTCACATCCAACAATTAACATAATTAAACCTTACTCTTTCACATCCAGATATGCATCCAAAATAAAACGGGCTTTTGATTTTGATCAAGCAAACTGACAAATTTTATTGATGAAAATTAGAGAATCTTAAATACAACGACTCTGACCACTGACTCGAGGCTAGGACTCTACTGGTGAAAACATATACAAAAAGGACCAACTCGAAACTTAACCAAAGCAACACATCAGCAACTAATCAACTAACGACTACTTTATTCAAAACGTCTTCTTCCTCTTTAGTTATCCATTCTTCTCTTGACAGTCACCGGCAACCCACCTCTCATCCTGAGAAGCAGCGATAAGCTGTAAGGCGGATCCACCATCCTCTCCGGGCTATTAGCACCTCCATCGGCGGCCACAACTTCAAACTCCGTCATCACCGCCGCCGCAATCGCTTTCATCTGCACAAAAGCCATCTCCTTCCCCAAACACATCCTCGGCCCGCAGTGGAAAACAGGGTACCTGAACTGATCCACGGACTCGTACCGTCCGTCGCAATCCAACCACCTCTCCGGCTTGAACTCCCGGCAATCCGGCCCCCACACTTTCTCCGACCGACCAACCGCGTAGGCAGAGTAATCGGCGAACCACCCTTTCCTCACCTCGGTCCCGTCCGGCCACACGTCGTCGTTTACCACTAGCCTCGTATTTTGAGCCACCGGCGGGAACAGCCGCATCGATTCCGATAGAGCCGCGTGCAGGTAATCCAGCCCCTTCAATTCTTCGTACTCGAATTTTTTCCTCTTTCCGAGCTCCGGCGACGCGAGGGCCGTTGACAGTTCGCGGTGGATCAGGTCTGAGACACGTGGGTTCCCGGCGATTAGCCAGAAGAACCATGTGAGGGCAGTGGAAGTGGTGTCCTTCCCGGCGAGGACGAAACTGATTACTATGTCTCTGAGAAATTTGTGCCTCTGTTTTTCGCCTTCGAACTCCATTGACGAGCTCCAAACCATGAATCTCGCCAGCAGATCTTGATGGTTCTGGATTTCGATTTCTTTTGATTCAATGACTCGACGAGCGAAATCGTTGATCGTGTTGACCGACTCTTTGAACCGCCTCTCCGACCCGAGATTGAGAAACCTCTTCATCTTCCAAAACAGAGGAACAGGGGAGGTGAACCTCGAGAAGCAAGTCTCCACGGCGTAGTCAAATGCGTTCATGAAATCGAGATCCTGGACAAACAATTCAGGATCCACACCGAACCCAACTCTGCAAATGCTTCTGAAAGCGAATTTATTCAAAACCTGCTGAAGATCGAAACCCCTGTTTTCCTCCTCTGCTTCGGACAGAAAGGGAAGCAAGTTTCCGGAGATCTCCGAGTCCACCACTTCCGACACGAACAGTTTTAGCGACCTGGTGGAGAACTCGTGGCTGGCGATTTTGCGCTGGACGGCCCAGATCTGGCCGTCGGCGTTGAAGATGCCGTCGCCGAGGAGGTCGTGGAGGACGGTGTGGAAGCGGGAGCCCTTGATGTAGCTGGAGACGTTTGGGGAAGTCAGCATGTGCTGGATGTTGTCTGGGTTCGAAGTGCAGACGCCGGTGGAGATGTTGAGTAAGGAGTTGACTTGGACGGACGCCGACGGCGTCCGGTGGAGCATCTCCGTGACCCAGTCGTGGAACCGGTGGAAGTTCCGGAGGAAGCTGATGATGTTTCCGATTACAGGGTAGGATCCTGGACATGGGTTTTTGGTTGCCGGACGTGATTTGAGGAGGAAGAAGAAGAGGATGGAGGTGGAGATTAAGAGTGATGAGATGAAGGTGAAGGAGGTGTATTCCAACATTCTTTCCTGACCTTGTGTTCTTTTCCTCTCTTGCTTGCTAGCCTTACAATTGTCTGATGGGTTATCTAACTACAGAGGAAGGCTGAATTGGCAGACGACATGGGCGAACCAAAACTCGACCTGGAAGATAGAGACAAACAGGTAGAGTCAGGAAAAACAGGGGCAGCCAAAAATGGTTATTCAGAGTGGTTTGCCACCGAACTAATAAGCATGTAGTTTGTCTCTGAAAGGAAAGAACGCTGTGGCGCAGGAAAGCTTATAATTTGCTTAAATGCAAACTCTTGAGAATAGAATTTTGCAAAAGGACAGGCAGACTAGACACGGGACACCGATTAGAAATAACTTATCACTAGTTTAGTTTGGCATATTGTTAAATAGATGGATAGTGATGAATCGATATGTTACAAATTCTCAAATGTCACATTTATGAAAATTAGAAGACATATGTGAAGAAGTGGAATGAACAAAAGTTATGAAGCACAAAAGCTAGTTAATTCACTCGACTGTCTAATTCAGACTCTTCGGTATGGAAATTGGCTAAAGGCCAGGCAGAAGAATGGACACCAATCTGAAAATACATTTTCACTTGTAATGAATTTACTTACAAGGCAGCTGCTTCTCCTTTCTCTCCCTCCACTCTTCAGACATCACGAAGAAGAATTTACATTTTTTTCACTATATTCAACCAACACCAAGTACATATAGGGGGCAAAAAGATTGGCAATCACTGAGTTCGAAAATGGTAAAAAAAAAAAAAAAAATTACAGCACAAGTTAAAAACATTCACAACCGAACCACTCTAACATCCCCTTTCTCCATTGGTGAGGGCAATACCCTTAGCTGTTAGGGTTTGCATCCTTTTACTTATATAGCCGAAGAGATCAGCTTAGTTGTCTCTACTGTAAACCCCGATGGCCACGTGGCAGCGTGCCACTGGCCCGTTACAATTAAGTACGGTTTACTTAATGGCTAACTACAGCTAATTAAAAGCGCTGTCATTCTCATTACAGGTTACTCAAAAACAATAAATAAAAAACGCGAAACGTTTCTTCCAATCCGAAACCTCCAGCCCTGAGTCCTTCCGCCACGAGGATTCGCAGTGCTGTGTTCTTCTTCTTCATCATTCTTCTGATATGGTCTATAGGTCGGTGACAATCTTCCGGCCCTAACTAGTGTGGCAGATCCTCGCCACCGATGCTCGACTTGTCGACCATCCTTACGTTGTACTGTTCGTAAACTCTTGCCCTGTTCTCAGCCCACCACTGCTCTGCCTGTTTTTCTGAAAATCGCTTCCGACTGCATTCTCAAAGTTACAGACTTTCAGTCGGATTGAAAGAAGAAAAAAAAGAGGGAGAACAGATGTAACTTCATCCTCGAGCTACTATTGGTTAACAGATCGATCCTAATTTCTGTTCAAAGTTGTGGATGACTTTAGATTGAATGAGTAAAAAAGAACGCACCTGAAGCGGACACGCTTGAGATCCTTGCCGCCGCCTGGCAAAGAGGTTAGTGTTATATACACGCCAGCCTCATCTTGCTCAACCCATTCAGCTTCAGTGTGCGATTCACCGTCTTTCGTTCTTCCACCGCCGTTCCTCAATGTCGATTCTGGGTGGCTTTGTTTGTTGTTGTAACCGGAACTAAGGCTGCTAGCGGTGCTGGAACCGTTGGGGAGTGGCTGTGGCTGGTTATTATTTAACACGCTCGTCGTGTCTAGCTCTTGGGATGTAACTTGACCATTTAAGCGGTCCATGGCAGCATTATTGGTAGGCATCTCATTCGGAGGATTGTATCCGAAAGAAGTGAAGGAAGGTGTCTTCACAGTCCTGGTTGCTCCCACGGGTAGTCTTTCTGCCATGTCCTTTAACTACCGAATGAAACAATAGACGAAGTCAGCAAAAAATGAAATAACTGCCCTTTATTTGGAGTGAACAATGCACCACATATAACATATAACCAATGGTGGCTAGTTTAGTATCTACAGGAAAACATCAAAACTCGTCTTACTTGAGCAGTGAGTGACTTGATTACTTCCTTTGCTGCTTTGCATTTTGCAGTTTCCTCTCCTGCAACTGCAATTGCTTCCTTCAACTGTTTAGTTGTTCTTTCTAGCTCCACTTCTTGAAGGTGAGCTTTGTGAGTTAAACTTTCGACCTGAGATGCAATTTGGTTAGAAAGCACTGACGTTTGTGTTACTTCAAACAAACCAGTAAAGCAAATCAGTATACGATCCTGATAAATCATAAATGAAAAGTTATACGCTCCATGCCACCATCATTATACAAGTACATAAACATCCATTGAATATTATCAGCAGCATTGCTCCCACAAATAGGAAAACCCCAGTTAACTAATGAGTAGGGTGGTTCCAAACATAAGCCAAATGAGCACAACAATGAGATTCAGGACCTATACAAACAAACGAGTCTGGTCTAGAAAGATGCGTCATCCATGGAGCACAAAACCAGAATTGTACAATATGGAATCTTGTGCATCTTTAAGCTCAACTTTGTAACTGACCAGTTGAAATGAAAGCAAGTATACATGTCCCGCAAATAAATCACTTCCAAATATTATTTCCACCTTCGAAAAGATATTGAAGTGACATGTGGAAAATAAAGCCAACAGTTAACTACATTTTCAAAAATCAGGTGACAAAAGGAAGGACCAGTACCTGAGAGCGTAACTTAGTAACCTCTTGGCTAAGACTGTCATTAGCCGTTTTATTATCATCAACTGCGATTTTGGGTGAAGTAAGGCCGCCCAAGGTTGGTGATGGTGTTGTTGACCTCGGTGGACTGGGCCGTCTAGATATGGGAGAGGTTGCTCGGGAAACAATTCTTGATCCAGGAACCGAGGCAGAGAAGAATTTCTTGGATGAACCTAACATTGGATTAAAAGATTTAGAAATATTCAGTCCTCCCCACTGTGACCCTCGATTTGGAACCGGCGACACACGGTTGCTGTTGAACTCTAGTTTTTTGTTTTTCCTGGATCGACTGTCTGCTTGCTTGAAAGACTCCATTGATGAAAATCTAGCAAGTTGTGCACGAGATCTCGAATCCAACTTTTCGTCTTTATCAGTAGGATCATTCAAGCCATGATTTATACTACCTCTTCTACTAATTGAGGAATGAGGCGACGGTGCCTCAGTATCCATGGCCTTCCTAAGTTTATTAAAGCAAGTATCACAAACACGATAGGGCTTGTGCGGATTTGGAGCCATGGAAGCTTTAAGCGACTTCTTGCTGCTGCATGAGTGACAGAAAACTAGTCCACAATTATAGCAATTGTGCCGTTTGCGTTTGAAATTGAACGGTAGCCGACAACCAGAACACATAGACTGATCAACACCTGACACCCACTTATGAAGGCATATAGCTGCAGTGAAATTAGCACCACATGCAATACTTTTAACTTGCTTGTCCTTCAGAGCTTCCACCAGTGTAGGAGAGTTTCTGTCATCCATATCCCCATGACCCAACCTACCATTTGCTCCCTTCCCCCAAGTATAAACTTCAGTTCTGGAAGTTAGAACTGCAACATGATAAGCACCACATGCAATCTCCTCAACAAAATTCTTTAACAGTTTCCCTTCAACACGGGCGGGCAGCTTCCCATCAGCTTGTGGGTTCCCTAGTTGACCATAAACAGGACTACCCATGGTATAGACCTGGCCAGATGTTGTGAGAGCAACTGTCAGGCTGTGCCCACAAGCAACTCTACAAAAGTTGGGTTCAACCAGAGCAGCAACACAAGTAGGAACAAGTTTGGCTTCCTTGTCACCATGCCCCAGCCTTCCTTTATCTCCATCCCCCCAGGTGAACAACTTACCAGAAGAACAATTGCTAGAACTCGAATTACCAACCATGACTTCTACAACTGCAGCAGTATGCCAAACGCCACATGCTGCTCGTACTGTTCGGAGCCCCTTGAGAGATTCCACTTCCCTTGGCAGCGACACACTTTTCCTGTCTCCATGACCAAGAACACCAAACGTGCCATCACCGAATGTCAACAATTGCCCAGAAGATGTTACAACTGCTGTATGCCAAGGTCCACAAGAGATAGATGATACATGGATGCCTTCCAAGGGCCCATTCACTCTTTTTGGGACCCAGTGACTGACTACGTTTCCATGTCCAAGAAGACCAAAATTGTAAGTTCCATCACCCCAGGTATACAAATCACCAGAAAGCGTAACAGCACAAGTGTGATATTCACCACAAGCTACTAGCTCAATGTTTGTATTGCTAAGAGCATCCAAAAGTTTCGGATGCATGACATCAGAATCGACACCATGCCCAAGTCTGCCTCCCGATTCCTCTCCCCAGGAGAAAATCTCGCCTTGCTTGGACACCAAGGCTGCATGTCGGCTGCCACAAGCAATGTTCTGGACATCAAGTACAACTGTAGATTCTAAGGCTTTAGGCAACAACGAATCCAATTTGACACCAGCACAATTCCCAACTCTTTGACCTCCACCACCTAGGACACCCTCTCCAGTTCCTTCACCCCAAAGAAAAACGTCCCCAAGGGCATCACCATCGTCATGACCAGAACCTTGGCTTGATGTGCTGACAGCACTGGATAGGCTAACTCTAAAAGCATCCATCCCCAGTCCCTTTGCATGACCATGCATACTATCTGAACCCCCAGATGACATAGAATGGACTGAAGCACCAGCAGAATCTGAGGGGAAAACCCCTTTAGGTTGAACAGCATAAAATATCACATCGGAGAAAGTCTTATCGAGTCCATTCTTCGGTGGACTTCCATATGGACTGTGAATACGAAGGTTTTCTCCATCCTGAACGAGGACACAGGAGTCCTCTAATGAATGTCACGCATAAAGGAAGGAACAAGAGGCAGCAGTGATGAATTCAAGGAAGGAGCAAAGTGAACAATAGAAGCGTGTACCTTTTGAAAACTGTCATTACTCCCAAATGGAGAATTCAAGGGAGAACTTCTACGAGTATATGTCCTAGGACTGTTCGCTTCAGATGGAATTCCATCACTCCTCGATTCTGTTCTCCATTTCCGGTTATGACTGCGTGATATTAATGCTTTTAAACCACTAAACCACACCTCAGCCTCGTCTTTATCTTTGCAAATCTGGTAAAGAGATATGATAAACATTAGAGTTCGTCGTTGAAGCCATGAGCATGTAATGAATAAATCAAGGTGCATGCTGCAAGCCTGCAACCATCCTTTAGGTAATCAATTGTATAAAGATACGCACTTCTAGCCAGAAATAGGTTCCTTAAAGCATATAATATCTTACCAAATCCAGTGATCTGTCATTATATATAAGAGAAAACGACTGGTATTCCTTCTCAGGACGTGGATACCTCTGAAAGATTGGCTGCAAAAGTTTTCACTGGTCAGTGAACATTGAAAGATAGCCTTTATTCTTCTCAGTATATCAAATCGCAAAATGGCAGAAATAACAGAAAACTAATAATACCACTGATACCTTCACTAAATAAAGCAATCTAAGGAAATGGTACAGATGAGTCGTGAGAAAAGTTTCTTCAAGACTATCAACATATTAAGCAGTAAAATGGAGGATAGTCGTACATGTAAAATTAACAATATATTATAGTCCAAGTGCTAAACTGGCAACTATGACCCAAAAGTCAATCGAGATATAAAAATCTATTTCATTCCAGCAAAAGAAGTCAAAATGAGACTAGTCTGAAAACTTCAAAACTAACAGTTTACCGAATTATATTTCAACACCTATAAATTAAATTGAATTAAAGAAACTCACAGTGCGTTGCCCAGATATAATTCTAGATATGTGGCTTAGCTTGAGATGCTTCTCCTCTTTCCCTGAGAACCAAATCAGAACAGACTCGTCCTGAAACGAATAAAAAATCAGTATCATCTCTTACAAGTCATATCTACAAGCTGGATAAGAGCAAGTAAGTTGAATATAGGCCAATCACTTCACATAGCTTGAAATACTGCCATTCACCACTTCAGATATCAAGATTATCCACTCAAATGGACAATATAAACACTTTTGATGGTTGCTATAACCTTACCAAAATAGGAAAATGAAGTTTTATTTTTGTTTATAGCTGTAGGTCATGATAATTGATGGCTATCAGACAGGGTGGAATATATTAAAACGCATGGAGAGGGTAGCTTGTAGGAGTTTAGGAGTGATAATTCAGAAGGCATCACATGTTAAATAGCTAACAAAACTTGGCACACTTTACATTTGAAAGGCGGAAGGGACAAAACTTTGGCTTCCCCCTTCTTCCATACTTCAGCAAGTAAGCTCCTTTCTTCAGAGCAGTGATGGCCTGTTTTGAAATTGAAAGAAAATGAAATTTAGTACCTCATAGTTTGCACTGCTCAAAAACCATCCATACTACGCAGATACTGGAAGAGCAAACAATAGCACTCCATAACCATCCAGTTAGTTCTAAGTTGGATAAAGAGTTATCTGTATAAGTTCATTTTACTTGTCTACCTAGATAGAAATAAGCATTGCCTGCAGACAAGTGCAGTTCATAAATATGACGTATTCTTTGGGAACGGTATTCTTTGGTTCTTCCTCCATTCTACCGAAGAAAAATCCTACGTTCCAATTCTCTCAAACATTCCAGAAGCCCTATTTTCTCTACATGACCCTAGGCACTTAACCTCAAGCTGTGGCATCCACCACCATACCGGATCATGATGTGAACTAATTACAGAATGTTGAAGCATAAACACCTTCGCCTACCAAACGTTTGACCATTTCACTAGCAGTAGCCAACCACAGCGGGTGACAATTCCCCTAATCTCACCGATCATTCACCGCGGTATAGAAATCAATACAACTACCGAGGAGCTGCCACCGCCACTGTCCTGATCAAGCCAAACATAGTTTCACTATCTGCATAACATCTCATTTGTTTACTACTAACTGTAATCACTAGGCAGGACTGTTCGTAGATCAATGCTCTCTATCGTTAACAATGTCAGGCCCGGCCCCCTGAACCATAGCCTTCCAATCTTGAACACAGCCATCCAATTGGCGGAGTAACACCAAAAGATCCCGTTCAAGAACATGCCAGATTTGCAGAGAAAATCATCACATAAGACCGAATTGACAACACGGAATTCACCACTACTGCTGATAGTCCAATCTGGCTCACTCGGCAACTAGTTGAGCTAAACATAGCAACATAGCAATCCAGAAAAGAAAAGCAAATCAAAAGCCACGAAATCAGGTACCTGCTCAATATCCCTTTCAGCAGCGCCAGTCCTACTGAGATCCGCAGCCATTCTATCCGGCGGCGACATTCCGACGGCGTAAAATCCTGGAACCGAGGAAGCTACACAGCAGCAGCAACGACACTGCAGTACGCCTCCCGCGCATTCTCAATCAAGCAGCAGCACCGTTCCATCCACCAGACTTATAAAAAAAACCCTAGCGAATCCACAGAATACTGCTACAACAGCAACTCCAGCTCTCGGAAGTAGAGACCGTCGCCAGTACAAAGAGATCACACAGCTCGAGTCCAAACGAGCTTCAAGTCTCCACCTCCCGCCGCAGCTCAATTCTGAAGTAAGCGCGAGATTTTGACCAGCACTGTAGCGAAGTGGAGCTGAATGCTCGGCAGCAGCTGGGGGGAATTGGAAGAGAAAGGAAAATAGGCACGCAAGGAATCGATTCCGGTCGTCGGTGGGGCGAGCAACAGTGGGATTCCGGCGAGTGCGGAGGTGGAAGAAGAAGGACAAGGGGCAGGTGTTGGTTTGCTGTTTGGGGAAGGGAGAAGGAGCTCGAGAAAATGAGAGTATGGGAGGAATCCAGGGGGCTAAACGACAGAAAATGATCCGAGTTACCTATGCAAGTAAACAAAAAAAATTTGTTTGAGCGCAGAGAGGAAAAGGGAGGAAAAAGGCGGAGAGAGAGAGAAGGCAGAGACTACGCTCTCTTTTTCTTTTAACTTTTCTTTTCTTTTTCTTTTCTCGGTCTAACAGATGGGAAAAAGAATATCCAGAAATTAATTAATGGGCGTGTGGTTCGTTAGAACAAATATTGGGTGTGTATAAACGGATTTTTTATATTAATATTAGGTTTTCAAATCAATTCTATGATTGGTAGACTTCGTAAACCAGTTACCAACTTATCACCAAAAAAAAAAAAATTTAAACGGAGGAGAAGTGGAGAACCATAGTTATCAATTTATCATACAAATTTTTTGCAATGTAGGAGAAACTTTGCCTACAATGGTTATTGACGGTAATACCAGGTCAATTCTACCAAAATAAGTAATATTAGATTAAACTACGGGATAATGTCTAAAGACTGACGGTATTAGGAGCGGGGTGATGACGCGGAAGCTGTCTAGGCATCTCCGCTAATGAATGGATCACTATGGTCGTCAAGATTCGAACACACAATCTCTCGGATCATTGTGTGTTGTTTCACCAGCTAGCTTGCCATCATTCACCGTTATCATACAATTCGTTTAAGAGTAAACATGATAAAATTCACTGTATTTTGACATTAAACTTTGACGTTGATAATTATCTAATAAAGAGGAGATAAAAGTGAAAAAGAGAGGTAAGTACATATTATCACAAAAGTAGTCTATCATACTTAACCAATGTGAGTTGGCCTTTGAATGATTTGTATGATTATATAGTTTTGTTCGTTCAAGAACGAATAATGTGTTTCAAACTATTATCAGAACTCTTTATTTTAGGTGCATTTATGAATGAAATGCCATGTTAGAAAAAAGATAGATCATCGCCTTGTAGTGCTCTGTGTCCAAATTAACCTCACCAATATAATCATCTTTGTGATTTAAGTATAACTAACCTAATTTTACATAGGAGATGAGTTGTTTTAACACCAGGAAAGTTCCCCCGGGTTTTACCGAAAACTGATTTACAACTCTTATGAAAAATGATATTACTAACGGATTCTTCCAATGGTTATTAGTAAACGCTCACTCACAGTCACGGCCTCATAGGCTCTATCAAATCAACAACTACTCAACTTAGCAACGACACTACACCTCTCAGCCGATAACGATAATTTCGACGATTGGTTGACTTAAACGGAAAAGTCTAAGACTAGAAAAAGGAGAGGTGATTCTTTTTGTACACTAATAAAAAACATATACGATGGTTTTCTTTTTTCTGATGATGGACCATTATATATACGATGTTGATGTTGGGCAGGGGAATGAGATGCATATTCGAAGGAAGAAGAAAGCAAGAAAGGAAGAAAAAGAGGTGGTACATAGTAGCATGTGCAAAAGCGTGGGTGGAACTGCATAGACGGCCATATTATCCCTCCTTCCCTCCTTAACACAAGTGTTACATCAATTTCCAATCCAATCCCCACCCTTTACTTTGGTGGCAGCCACCATCCACCACCAGCGATTCTGCGCTTTTTCCTTCGACAAACAGTTTGCCCCAATTCTCTCCCCCACTACTATAGTAGGAAGAGGCTACATTATAGGCAGGAAGTTTATGGTCCCCAACCACAAAGCTTTCTTTTTTCCATTTATCCCTCCCAAACTAGATCGGTTACAACTTTCATGGTTTCTAGCTAGGATCCCATCTATGGTTCTATGTAGGCCTCCGATCTCGAACCTATCGAGTGAAGCCTACAAATTCGATAAGAGTCCAAATAAATTGGAGGGTATAAGTTTTCAAATTCGATAAGAATTTGAGCGCACCTCGTAATAGATTTTCAATCTTTTATCTCTCCCCGAATTTGGAGCATACAAGTGCTGAGAAAGTACCGAACCTAGCATCGGCACACGACTAGGCTTTGAAGAACCAAAGTCTGGGTCGCGGAGAAATTGACTTCTATAGAGAACTAATTATAGTGCAATGAACGACTAACTAGTTGAGTGGACAAATATATAGAAACGGTACGCGTGCCTAGCGAATTCATTTATATATATATATGTATATATGCTTGTCATGTGTGTAGCTGACCTATCGCTCTCTTCTTTCTTTACGACTTCGTCTTGCTTTAAGCTAAAATCAATGATCAATGATCATCCTTCCTTTCCATAAGCTTACGAGCTCACTCAAAGGGATTGTAATTTGTAAGAATTAAGAAAATAACCCGATTTATGATCCATCCGCATTATTTTTTCTTTGTGGAATGCGAAGAAAAGGTGACTGAATGGGTGCCGGAGATTAGGAGTGGGCATTCGGTCGGTTCGGTTTCGAACGAACTGAAATTATAAATATGTAATTATATGCATCATCAATGATAAAATCAAACTTTTCAACATATAAGTCATAAAACATTTCAAATATTTAAGTATAAAATCAACTACAAACATAAAAATCCACCATTTGGAGCTTTCAATTATAGTATTTCGGTTTTTCGGTCGAAAATTCGATAATTCAGTTCGATTGAAAGAACCCTGGTTTCCGAACTATCCATATTTCCTTCCAAATTCCGAACCGAATAGCATTAATTGAGTTTTTTCAGTTTAGTTCGGTTCGGGTTTACCAAACCGGTTGCCCACCCCTACCGGATATCACTCAAAAGAAAATGGAGAGAGCTGAGAGTGGTGGGCTTGGAGTTGTAACGCGGGCTCGGACAATTGTGTCGGAATGTGATCTTCTGCCTCGGCCCATATCCGTAGTTTGTCTTTGTCCTGCGCAGTTAAACATTGCGGGCTTTGGAGAGGGCCCATTGGACTGATACCCAAATTTTGGTTGGTCTCCCCATGATTTCCATTTTCCTGCCTAACTCTACAGCAATAGTTGACTTGGACAGCAGACAAAGAAAACAGAGCCTAAAAAATTGGCCCAGCGGGACTGGAAGAGTGAGAGACTGAGAGGAGAATGTAGGCTGCTGGGCCGGGCCTTTGGGCACTATACTATAAATCTTAACGACTAAAATCTAAGCCCTAATTTTATAAATCTATATCTAACATACTACATCTACATGCAACATCTTATGGTTAAAAAAAAAAAAAATCATTGACATACTAGATGTACCATCTTACAATTTAGGATTAGGTTTTAGAAGATTATAATCTGTGATCAAATCATTAAGAGTTAGAGTATAGTAACATTTTTCTAAATCTCGATAATTCGAGTGCTAAGTATTGTTTTCTCACTAGGTTAGTGAGGGTAGGGCATTTGGTTGTGATTCCCTATTTTCTAGCATCATCACAAGATGCCAAATAGAGAACCGTAAAAGGGGAACCCCAATTAATTATCGAACATTGCAATTAAACTAAAAAGCAGTAATTAAGAACATCCGTACGTAAAATATGAAAAGATTAACAGCAAAAAGCCATTGCACGAGAGAGAGAAGAGGAGCACTTTTGGCGGGCAGCCCCAGCGGCTGGGCGTGGAGTTGTGCCTAAAAAAAGCAGACAAAGTGGCCACCTAAATTACAATTAATTAAGCCCTAAAGCCAGCTTGAGGCACATTCTATTAAACTATTATTATGTTTCTCTTTGCCGGCCAATAGTTTCACACTTGATGATGGGCCGAAGAACAAAGGCAGCAAAAAACAACTGCGCTCCACTATTCTAATTATTCTTAAACATCAACCCCCAACATGATCAATAATGCACACATTATATCCACACTTTTGGGTAAACCATTACGGTGGGGGAATGAGTAGGTTGGATGAAAGTTCATTTGAAATCGACATAGTCGTTTACTAACGAGTTGGTACCGTTACGATCCCGTTATTTATTTATACCAGTAATTTTGCGCCTAGTTAAAAGAAAGTTCGATTAACATATTTAAAATAAATTTCTCGTAAATTAGGATGACACTGTCAGTTTAGACTTTAGTAGGCACTTCTCACTTTGTCTCCGATGTATTTGTTCGGTACATGGGATCATGTAAAGTATTATTATTTTTTTGGAACTCGTACCAAATTTTCAATTAACCACTCTATTTGTGCATAAAATCCCGACGCTCTTTATGACCTTGATACAATCGACAATAGCAGCAGTTCAAAAATATTATTTTTTTTTCTCTTTAAGAAGCATAATGGTCAGTATGTGGTGCGGTTAGAGAATATGAGACTTATCCAATAGTATAAATATGAAACAACTCCTTGTCACGTGAAAAAAATATGATGTGAATCACTCAAATGACGCGCAACCCACACACCATCAACCAGAACAAGTGCAGATAAGAAATTCTCGATCGCGATCCAACCACTACAGCTTGAGATCATCTGCGGATAGTTAGATACTAGTGTGGGCCCCGACCATTTGGTCGGAGTAAGGTGAGATATGAAATTTGATAATGTAATGGGGTGTATAGCTTATTGTTGTATAGTTTTTTTTTTGGGAAACACGTGATAAAAATAGTGAATTTTAGTAGGAAAGAGACATGAATGAGGCAACGAATCAAAAATCAGCCTTATGAACCAAAATCAAGTACCTGATACCTTGTGAAACAATATTGTTTCTGGTAATATGATGAGGTGGAGTAAGTTTTGTAGAAACCGAATTCCAGAAAATCGAATAAAAAATCGCCTATCCCGCCGGTTTTCGGGAAATGAGCATCTCACAATCGTTGCTAGCTTTTACTCGACCCGTTGGCCGATTAATTTGCTTTATAAACCTTTCATAATGTCATCATTGTGCTTTCTGGTTTTTTTGCCAAGCCATGATAAAATCTAAAGAAATCAAGAATGAACAACACGATTTGGGATAGGAACCACCGTTCTTGTATCCCTAGAAAATGGTGGTAAACACAGACTCACCTACCAAATTGGTTTGGATTGAGATTTTTATCGGGTATCAGGGAACCATGTGATTATAAATTAGACTTGATCAAAACGGGCCAAAACTTGAAATTCAGCATGTTTGACCGACCCATGCCAAACTCTAATTATTCTTTACTTTTAAACTTTTTATTTGAAAATAAAAAATAATGAAAGAAAAGAGATGACTGCAATTCGTCATTTGCACATCACTGATCCGGGAATAAAACTATAGAATTTCGAAACGAAACTGAAAAAGTTTAGGATCGTTTTAATGTTAAAAATAACCAAATAGATCTTTCTGTTTAGTTTTTTACTAACAAATACCAAACGATTCTCTATAATATACACTATAATTTAATCATTATGATGTCAAATAATTACATAATATATATTTGAAATGATAAAAATTGGACTAATTGGGTTGGTCGAGGTTGAACCATTGAAGAACTTTAAAATACATTATATTTTAGCCACTAAGATATAAAATAATAGCATAATATATATTATGCTAGAGAAAATAGCTTGTTTTAGAATGACAAACCCATGATGTTCATTTGTTTTACTTGATGGGCAAATCCCGTGTAGGTCAGGCCCATTCAACTCTTTTATTTTATGATTAGCGGTTAGCCCATTAGAATTCATGCATTAGTTTATTGTTAAATTTTTTCTTTTTAGCAATAAAAAGGAGTATTGTTTTTGCCTTTTCATATATATTTTACCACCACGGAGAAATAAAAGGACTTAAAGAAAAAAATTGACACTCCTGACCCGTTAAATCCACATGTGTCGATAAGTTGGCCTGTTCCACAGAGGAAAAAAGAAAAACATTGACACTCCCTATTCTACCCTTCCTACAAACGCTCATGGAGCAGGGAATTTGAAATGGGGAAGAGTTTTTTCCTCTCTGCGATTAAATATTTTAAATTTTAAAAAATACAACAAATGTACTTAGTGTGATTGGTTGTGATCTTTGCTTTTCATTAAAGTGGTCATGGTTCGAATCCTAATAAGTGCCTTTTTAATGAATAAAAAAAAAGTAATTGTGAAGACTAAAATGTCCTTCCTACTTTCACTCTGGATGCAGGAAATTTGAAATGGAGCTTCAAGTTTTCTCATTTGGCTTTTATTTATTGTGTAGATCAAACCGTGGATTAACCACTTACATGCTGCTCACCACACGAGTAACCATGAACATTTTGTTACGTGACACGTAATCCTATTACTTTCCGCCGAACAATCCCATGCACATGACACAATCTATGTCTCCTCTCCTACAGGGAGAGAGAGAGAGATCCAGCTATGGCAATGAGGGGAGGGAACAAACCTGGTCACTGGACGGAAAGCATAACACACAGACAAAGCAAGTAATTAAATAGAAAAAAGCCCACTAAGTGCATGAACCCATATATGTATTAAATTTAATTCGTTATTATACTCTTAACATGATCGAGTACTGGCTAGTTAGTCCACAATTGTAGACTAGCCAGCTAGGGTTACATTTTCTGCAAAAAAAGAGGCATATGAATACATTATCTTGATCTGACACTTGCCAAACCAAAAACCCCAAGTAATTGTATAATGCCAAGCTTAGAATTAGACATTATTCTTCTCTGTAGGAACATGTCTTTCCTGATTCCTCCATACATTCATTGCATAGTTCTCTACTTCATTATGTTGGAAGTGTGATCCAATGCATAAACAAAAAACTTAATACAAACCTATATCTAACAACAACATTGGTTCTCTCTTGGATTCCATCACTACTCAGATTGTGTACATTATATAATGGCCTCTTCTCTTCCCCTATAAAATCAAATCAAATCAAATCTAACCACACCTAATCCTTCTCTTCCCTTATAACTCTTTTTCGATAGATTGGCTCGCTCGTAAAACTGTTCTGAACCTTTTGGTGCACATTGCGTTCTAGAGTCTGACTCCGTGACTTGATATAGAGTTTTGTATGAGTTAGTGGTGTACTCAACACCATCTTCTCAAAGATAGACTGCTTAATTAAGTAGATCAAGGTAAGTTTTTTTGTTACGAAATGTTTTCACAAACCACAATCCGAGGGTGATTAATTACTTGCGTTCGTTAATGACCAAACAAAATTGGTATTGTAGTTGTCCGCCAACACCTCATAACCCTCGTGTATAATATCTTCATTTGACTTAGGCGTGGAAATTGTCACGTTGCCAGTATCCACTACTATATACCGAAATAGCCATAAACATCCCAGTCATAAATTAGTTATGTATTTCAATCTCAATTCCTAATATTTTGTTCAATATCGAAATATATACCAAATTAATTCCATTCAAAAATACCAATCAAATATAGAAAATCAAATACTTATCTTCCGCCAATAACTCCACAAAGCATTCTCGAAATATGTAAAAGCAAACAACGGTGTCAACACTCGTGCAAATCAAATGAAAAAAAATATGAGTTATAATAACAATAAATTAGAGAAATGTGGTGCCTAAGAAACAAATAAACAAACTAAAGCAAAAACTAAAAAAGGGCACGACTAAGCAACCAATAAACATACTACCAGTAACGAAATGTGCTTAGTCTCGGTTGTCAAATAGTGATGGAATATGCTATGTATAATTAAGGAGATCGTTTTGGTGGTTGAAGATCTCGTGAGAGCATAGTTGATATATTCTATCTTATATGTTGGTATTCTGCAGTATTTAGTATTTACCGATCCCAGTCCAATAACCCTAATATCAAATAACAATTGAAATTCAATCACAATCCCATGAAATAATAGTGCATTCAGTAATATCCAATATCGAAAAATTCAATAAACTACTCGATATATTCCAAATACCGATGATAAATTCCCAACTTACTAAGACCTATTGAGCCCTCAATTCCTGCCGTATTCAAGGACTCAAGCTATAAAAAAAAAAAATATTCGATTCACGAAACATGCAACATGTTTTACGAAGGTGGTTTTTTTGGCCACATTGAGAGGAAAATGGTGCAACGAGGAATTGAAGTGGGCTGACAACGACCTCTCTCTAAGATTGGCCCTTTTTTCACCCTCACGATCCATTTGTTGGGCAACAATTAATGAAAGAGACGTCGCAACTACTTCGCAGCAGCAGCAGCAATGGAATGCTTTGCTTGCTTGCTAAAGTCCTAAAGCAGCAGAATTTGTACATTTATTTATATATCATTAATGCACACTGTCAAGCTGCTACATGCCAACAATTTTGATCAAAGGGAACTGAACCAAAACAAACTCAGCTAACATCTAACCAGGAAACGTGACTGAACTGGTTGCAGCAGCAGCAGAATGTTAGATCTCAACCATGAAAAAGGAAAACCCATTTTCGTATATCAACTGAATTGAATTGCAAAATGAAGGGAGAATATTTGCAGAAGCAATAGTGGGTTCCTTCAATGCAACTTCCAAATGAGGAAACAAAGTTGGAAGACGAGAATTAGCTAATAACGAATGTAATTATCAAATAAATTAAATTAATATTATTATATATTTACTTAACAGGTAACTGGGTAAATAGTGATGGATGGTTTCCAGCTATGAAATTCTTCTGTTGATGATGGGATCATTTTATGCTGTAATGCAGTAAATGGTGTCACTTTTTGTCAAACTCGAGCCACTGTTGTCACCGAATACAAAGAAAGCCTGAAAGGGTAATAAAAGCAGAAGAAAGAATAGGGAAGAAGAAAAGACCTTAGATGGAAAGAAAGAAAACAACAAACTCCCAATAATGCTACATAAACACAGCACGCGAAGAGATCATCGTAATTCATAAATCTCTTCGCCGAGAATTAAACCCTAGGTTATGAAGAGTCGGAAAGCAGTAAGAGCTAGCTTAATACCAACGAGAATCAGTTCATCTCAATAATTAGACAATGCTGCACAAAAATGGAACGAGCGATCTTAGCTTGTATTTTAAACTATAGATAATAATAACAAGCTATAAATTGTCCATATATGTTGAAAAGACTTGTCAATGGCGTTGGAAATTGATGACAAAGATCATGCACCGACTCCTTCCTTCCAAAGTGGAACCAAACAGGGATGGATGGATGATCATCATCATGAGCAGCAAAGAAAAAAAGAGCTCCCAACAAAGGAAAATAAAGAGAATAAATAGATCACATCACGCATGTGAATGTTTGGCGGAAAAAAAGTAGTCATTATAATTACAATAATGAACTGATTAAACATGAAGAAAGAAAAAAAGACAAGAAATATGAAAAAGAACTAATTAACAACACAATAAAACACAGTTATGGCGGGAGAAATTAGAGATGTCCCAATATCCAGCTAAACAAAAAAGACTAGGGAAAGATAAGAAAGAACCCTACAACAATTAATTAGCAGGCTATTAGGGAGTAAACCAGTTATTAGTGAAGGGGTTTCACTAGTGAATTAAAGAAACCTTTCTGTGTGTGTGTGCTGTTTCCTCTCATCAGATCATCGATCAGTTCATGGGATGTCCATACGTCGATCCTCCACGCAACCCGCCGGAAGCACCACCACCGTAAACATCCGACGGATCCATGATCGGAGACGAAGATGAACCACCGCCGCCGCCACCTCCTCCTCCGCCACCCAAATGCAACTCAGACAAGTTGGGGAAGGTCCCATCTCTTGTACTGCTACTGGTTTCAGGTCCTTGATTATACAGAACTCCTTTGAAGACGTGGCCTCCAATCTTCACCACCGCCTGATACGCATACTCGTCCTCCCCATCCTCCACCGCCGTCACCCTTACGCACCTGAACACCGCCGGCGCACGTACTTGTCCCGGCAGGGACTCCCTCATTACTCCAGCATCTGAACATATGAGCAGAAGCAAATCAGAAAAAGCTAACAAGAAAGGGTACCCATTCGTGTCTAATATTTTAGCGGATGATGTCGGTTCAAATTGTTCACACATTTCGTACAATTTATCATCATATATATATGTTCCTCCCACAGTGATGTTATGATCATACATTGAACATCAGCACTGGCACCAATTTTGCTTCCCAGTAACTGCAGCAAGTATTTCTAAAATCGTAACGGATATCAAATTGGTGAGACCAATGTTTAATGTATTGACACCAAAATTATGATGAAGAAACATGATAAGATTCGTGATAAAACTATACGAAATTCATCTGACTAAACCAATAAACGAAATCAGTAAAGATCAGTAGGGCATAATGATGAGCATCTATGTGATTTTACTGGAATAATTTCGTTATCACACTTCTACTATATATATTGGATTGGAAGTCTTGCTCATTTGATTTGCAGTAACACGCTTCGACAAAGATTGATAACTAATCATGGGAGGTTTTGAAATCACAAAAAGAGACGGAAGTTGTTTACAACAATGGCTATACCTTGATGGCTGGAAGTGGTGTCGAAGCTTCTTGACGGAGTGGTGTTGGAAGTGGAAGTATGGGAAGTGGTGGTGGTCTGAGAAGCCGTAACGAGCCTAGGTTTCTTGGCACCAGAAGTAGACGCAGAAGACCCGCCGGCACCACCACCACCACCACCACCGGTCGACAGCTGCTGCCGCTCCCTCCGCCGCGCGGCGGGAACCCACGTGCTCTTCACGTGGGTCGCACAGTCAAACCCTCGGCTCTTGCAGCAAGTCCGGCACCTCCGGTGCGGACAGTCTTTCTTCGCCTGGTTCCCGCAATCCTGACACGTCGCCATCGAGCTCGAACTCATCATCATCCCGCCGCCACCAATTACTCCCCCACCTCCACCGCCGCCTCCTTGAAGCAGAACCGCAGAATTGTCGTCGAGATTCGGAGGGGAAGCATTACTCTTCTTCATGCTGCTGTTATTATTGTTAGAATTAGAAAACTGCTGCTGGCTCTGCCAGAACTGTATCCCGCTACTCACCTTCCCGCCGCCGCGGACGGCGTTAGGGTAGCACCCGCCGTCGTCGTCCGGCGGGAGGCAAGGAGCGGCGGAGAGTAGCGGGATTACGTTCACGCCCATCCCAACCCCGAGGGCGGTGGAGGAAATTGGATCTGAATTGGCGAGATTGATGTCGTGGCCGCTGTGGTGGTGGTGGTAAGGAGCGACCACGAACATGCCCATTTCAGGAGGAAGTCCATAGTTAATATGTTGTTGCTGCTGCTGCGAGTGGTGGTGGTGGTGGTTGCGAGAGTTGGACCAGGTGGCGCCGGTGACAACGGAGGAGGGTGGAGCGGCGGCAGCGGAGGGGGCGGCATTGAAGCCGAGGGAGAGGTCGTCGGAGTGGATGGCTGCTGACGTGGAGGGCGTCCAGTCAGCGAAGGCCCCGGAATCGGCGGATAACAGCAGCTGCCTACCACTGCCACTACTGGCACCGCCCCTTGCAGTAGCCACAACTGTTGATTTTTCCTCTTCCCCCTCTCTTCCTCTCTTTTATTATTATTTCTTTTCATACACCGCAGAAACGACAAACGATGGAGAATAAAAAGAAAAGCAATGTAGACAGGCTCTAGAGTCTAGAGAGAGAAAGAGGAGGGAGAGGAGAAGGAGAGAAATCTGCTGTATCCTACAGCCCAACCACGCGCAGAGAGAGAGAGAGAGAGAGAGAGGGACAGAGAAATAATAATTAGGGTGAAAACGAAGGGCTCGAGGAGATCTTGTAGGGAATCCAGAGAGAGAGGCGGAGGCAGCAATTATAGATGAAAGAGAGAAGGAAACTTGGATACACAGTGAGTTGAAGCAAGCAAGCAAAAAACAAAAAAGAAGGAAAATGAAAGGAAGCCGAAAAAGCAAAAGGGAAGGGAGTAGGGCAGTGCAGCTGGGCGGTGAGAAAGGTGGAGAAGAAGAAGGGGGGAAATGAAATCTATGAGACGTGGGTGTTATGTGTAGTTGTGTGGGGTCGAAAAAGGAGGGCTCTGAAATTGTATCAGAAGGTCGAGAGGAAGAAGAAGAAGTAGAGAGAGAGAGAGAGAGAGAGAAGCAGCTTAGGCTTATCTTCTGCAAGAAAAAAAAAATTTGATTTGAGTTTTTTTTCTTCTTCCTTCTATCAGTGCTTATCTGCTCGATCTATAAGTAGGACTGGACTGCTAGCTTGCTGCGGTTGCTGCTGCTGCTGCTGCCGCCGCTGTTACACTGATGCTGGAGATAAGCTTCTTCTCTCTGCTCTGCTCTGCTCTGCTTCTCAGTCTGGCGCTTTCTTCTCTGTGCCTGTCTCTTTCTCTTTTATTAATGAACGGTGTTGCGTAGTGCCTTTTTGTGGGGAGGAGGAAAGGAGAGTGTTTGCAGAACTGGGTTTTGCTGAACCCTACTGTGCAGTTTGGATTTAAGTGAAAAAATGGAGAGGTTAGAGAGAGAGCAGGAAGAGTGTATGAAGGACTGAGGAGGGCAGAAATGATCAGATTCAAGAAGGGGAAGGAAGGGAGGAAGAACAATAAGAAGGTAGAAGGAGAAAGGGGGAAAAAAGAGTTAATTAATTAATATTATATATTTTAATTGTATGTGGACCCGACCCGACCCGCTCTACTGCTTCTTCTTTTTTTAATCCGGGCCCCCGAAAACAAAACACACACACTTCCCGCATTCCCAAATGCTGCTGCCTCTTCTGTTTTCTTCCTTTTCCTTCTCTTTTTTTTTTTGTATTTTATTATCGCTTTTGTATTTCTTTTTTTTCTATAATGGGCAAATAACGTGCTCAGGCACCAACTTTGCACTGTTATCTTTTTTGGCCCAAACTTTGCACTGCTATGATGTTGCGACGCAGAACTTCCAGAAATAATTATTGGGGCGACAAATTATATTATTGTTATGAAACTAATGAAAATATAAACAACTACAAGAGAAGATTAGAGAGGAAAAGACACAAGAGAAGAGAGGGGAAGAGTTCTTCTTATTCATTCTTCACTTTTGATACAATGGTGTGCTATATTTATAGGCACACTTTGGTAACCACTACATCCTTATATCAATGCATATGAATGAGAGATAATAATGTAGGAATAGGGGTTACATGTAACTCCCAAGTGAGCATCTAATGTGGTAGGTCATTGGTCATCCATTTATCAATATTTACATAATACTCCCCCTTGGATGACCACTAGATTGCATTACGCTATATCATACTGCCTCATTAAAAACCTTACCAGGAAAACCCATTGGGAAAAAACCGTGGTTAAGGGAAAAAGAGTGCAGTGCGTATATGCTCCCCCTCATGACCACATCACTTTAGATTATTGAGTCGTTGAACTCAAATTTCACGAACAACTTTTAGAAAGATTGTTTTCGGGAGTGAGTTAGTGAACAATCTTCTAGATTGTCAATTTGATGCATGATCTTTAGATTTTCTTCATACATGATCGTCAGGATCATTTCATTTGAAAATAGTTAACAACCACAAGTACTTGACATATGGTGGATCACAAAGTGTAACGAAAGACATTTGGGACTTGCCCATTATAGTTTGTTTTGTTTCTTTATGAAACATTTATATCACCATATGTAAGAGATAGCTCGTCTATGATCACCAATATAAGGATCAAATGATATATAGGATTTGGATATATAGTTTACCAAATCTCTCTTTGATAATACCATAATAGAACAATCGCATATATTGTTCCTGGAGGTAACAAAGTATTTTCCAACGTTCTAATGAGGAAAACATTGTATCTTGCCAATATTATCAACACCAAAATGATAGTTTATATGGTGCTTGGCTAGCAAGGTGCATTGGTGCTCTAATGCATCAACATATGGTACTGCAGGACCTAATGTTTCATTTCTTTCTTGATTTCTAAATGGATCTTTGGTCACTTCTAGTGATCTTAGGATCCTAATGTTATTTGATGAACTGCTTTAAGAAGCTCTTCAATTTAACTTTCCCACTTTTTCAACATTACCTTCCTTTCCCATAAAAAGGATCTTAAATCCTTCAATTTAACTTATGTTTCGAAGCAATCAACTGCTTTAGGAAGCTCTTCAGGAGATCCAATAATAGTCATATCATTAACATAATATGAGATCGTAAAAAAAACTTAACTAACAAAAATTGATGCTAGCAATTCTTTCATATAACGAAAGATAATAACAAAACTCACATCATAGAAACATATGAACTAGACAAAGCACAATCATAAAACACAACTCATACTTTAAAGTAAAACACAACTCATAAACCAAGATTTTAAAATCCTTGAAGCACATACAGACAACACAACTATATATGCACAATGCAAATGCTCTAATGCACTCTATCCAGATTAACCTTTTAAGGTCCATTCACCCCACTGTTGTAGGTGTTCACTAGACGAGTATTTCACATTCGTCTATATTTTCTCAACCCATACAGGGGATATTCTTAGTCTATCATTATATGTTCTCGAGAACTTTACTTGTTTACTTCAGGTAAATTAATCCTTCTAGGAGTAATTAATCCTTCTGGGAGTTTCAAATATATTTAACATCTTCAGGGAATTCAAACAAATAGGCTATCACAACAATTTTCAAACATTAATTTGAAAAAGTAGTTGCACCCACCACAGGGGAGTATAACTCCTCTTAAACAATGATAAGTCTTTTCGAGAAACCCATTGCAAAACATTGTGCGATATCTCGCACAATTTCATACTTTCCAGTTGCACAAAAATTTGTTTGTATCCCGCTAGTTTTGCCCTTTTTTAGGTGCAAGGACTTCTGATCCTTAAACTTTATGCTCCTTGAGCAAGTTTCATGATTTCTTTCTATATTGGCCAATAACATCATCATTTGCATGTATCAATAGAGTTTTACTCTTGATCCTCACTTGTATATATCATATTCAGTACTGAAGTACAACAAACAAATTTCGTCGACAATGACTTCATTTCGGTTCCAGTATTGTAGTCTAATATATTTTTGAGATCTCTTCCCTTTCACAACTTTCAGATACATGTGTTCTTCTGGAACTAAAATTGTACTTAATTCTTGGTTACTCTTCTTGAGTTTTCATGTCCTCGAGTTGACCATTCTAATTACAGCTCCTTTTCATTCTCGAGGATGTTTATAATTGGAACCGATTGGTCTATCACGCTTCATGCGCTCTCTCATACACATTTTTTTATTAGAGTATCCAACAAGGATATCAAATTTAGTTGGAGCATTCACAGCTAGTATATGTGACTTGGTCACTTCGTATGGCCAGTAAATACATTTGATAGTTGGTAACGATAATTCATCTTATGAACTTCAGGTTCATGTTTCTTACTTTGAGGATCAAAATTAGATAATGATAACTCATTCCAACTCATCTCTTTGTCTAGCTGTTTTTTTTTCTCTCCCCCTTAATGTTGGAAAAGTGATTCATCAAAACAATAATTTCGCAAACAAATTTTCCATTTGGGATTCATACCCAACACAAATTCTCAATTTCCAACGGGAATCAACTTAAGATACTATGGTGGAGCAATTGGGATGTATGCGGCACACCCTGATATTCTCATATGAGAAATGTTAGGTTTTTGACCAAAATCATTTGTAAAAGGGGGAACTTATGATAACTTGTTGGTTAGATGTGAATCAATACTATCACTTGCCAGCTAGCATGTCCTCGACAAGAGATCAGAAGGCTTAGTTTGTTCTCTTAAGCAAAGTGATGTTTGATTGGATAATCATAAAAATGTATCCATAGTGAGGCAATCAATCTCGCAAACATCGGGTTGCGATTAGATAAAATAAAAGTGATCATATAAAATCTCAAGAGATTTGCCAACTCTTATACAAGCTCTGATCAATTGTTCTATTCTCCTTGAGAACAAACATGGCATAATAACTCTTTTAGTTGAAGAGTTCTTTGACTTCTCATATGATGTTCTCATGAATTCTCAAAGAACTTTTTTCACATCAAGATCCGGGATGGTCTAACCGGACCAACCAATTATCAAGTTATCAAATCTTGTAAACTTCTGGTTTACACTTTTATGTGTACGGATTGTACTAATATACATGTAGTACATATTTGCGATGAAAATATTAGTTTCACTATTTTCTTGATAAGATATTCATTTTACGAATATCCTTTAATTGGGTAATGCATCATCACTAGGTAGTTTTGTTCCTTCAGGCCACAAAATTAGCTCCTTTAAAGCTTTACCATATTTTGTACCATATTCTACCCTTCCGGGGACTTATGATTTGATGTATTCTTAGTAAACACATATTCATAGTGAATATCATTACAAATTATTATCACGAGTACATAATTTAGTTACTTCAAGTAACCAAACATAAGCTCTTCGGAAGCTTTTTCTCATTTATGTACTCTACCATATAGTTTATATGGAATTTTTCTAACAATCATACTTTACAAAAACACACTAAAATAATAAATGAGAATATTTCAAACTTAAGACAAAAATGATGAATTTATCAAGTTAATTGTTCTAGATAAAGGTTATCAAATTAAATTATGCATGAAAAATAACGTCACAATAAAACATAAAAGAAATAAGAATCATAATACTACAATTAAATAAGCTTTATTTGGAACAATATCATCACTAATTAGGTGATTATAAATTTATATATGTCTTTCATTATACATTTCAATGTACAACTGGTACATTATGTTATCATGACTTTGATAATGCAATCGTTATGTCATTCTTATTTATAATTTTCCTTTTTTCTCACTTCTGGTGAAAATATCCAAACAATACATTTAGCATATATATAATCATGTTTATAGCTCCATTCACTTCGGGGAATAGATTGTTTCATTCACTTCTGGGAATGAAAATGTCTCAAGTGCAATATCATTTTCATCTTTAATGGAGAATATACCAACTTATAATACAAAAAATATGTTCCATAATATTGATATTGCAGGAGCGTATATGAATTTGCTCTTCCCTTTGATTCTTGGTAGAATAAAGTCTTTTGCGTACAACGGGTACGGGACAAATGCAATTTTCCATTACATTGGTAACATACAAAACCAATCTTCTCGTTACCATGTCCACTTCTTTCTTTGCCCTTGGATTCTTCAATTTCCACTTCTGGGGAATATATGGGCTCTTGGAACTTGCATTTTCTACATATCAATGTATGATTGATAAGAATAGGATAACACAGAGAACTGAGAAATTAACTCATCACTTATATTACTTTTCTTGTTATTGCTACTACATGAGCAAATTTTAATTTGCGATAATGTCAAAACACCAATTTAATTTTAAGGAATCGATGTATGTATTGTAAAACACATAATAATATAAATCAAATTACACAACCCAAAATTTTAATTCAAATAGATGTACGAGATAAAATATCAATGGATGGTATACTACGAGAAAAGAGTAGCATCCATCTTAATATATTGGAATGGGATAATCTCACAACAAATAAGACAATAAGATATGAAAGAAGACAAAGATTTTGCATACCTTGATCATATTGTGATCTTACTCCAATATCTTAGATTATGTCGAGAGTCTTTGAGGCTTGAGCAATGATAATTTTGGCAGAGTTTCGTGCTGATAACGTGTTATGAAACTAATGAAAATATAAACAACTACAAGAGAAGATTAGAGAGGAAAAGACACAAGAGAAGAGAGGGGAAGAGTTCTTCTTATTCATTCTTCACTTTTGATACAATGGTGTGCTATATTTATAGGCACACTTTGGTAACCACTACATCCTTATATCAATGCATATGAATGAGAGATAATAATGTAGGAATAGGGGTTACATGTAACTCCCAAGTGAGCATCTAATGTGGTAGGTCATTGGTCATCCATTTATCAATATTTACATAATAATTATTATATTTAACTACATGTGTCACTCAAGTTTTTTTTACAATAATGATCAACTTTTATTCCACTTCCAACTCGAAAAAAGCGAGAATACACTTTATCAAAGGAAATCCGAAATTAGGTCAAGAATACTAATCCAGTCTACAGGGAGGGAGGATCTAGCAAGTGATCGTGCAACCCAATCAGCTCTAACATTAAAAGCACGAGAAACTGCCTTGACCTTCACTTGAGGGTTCGTTCTTAGGATTGAGACCATAGATCCAATCCAGGCTGCACCTCGCCACGGCCAATTTCTTGGCTCATCCGAGAGAGCTTTGACAATCATTTGGCAGTCTGACTGGACAACACATTCAGTGCCATATTCTTGGGCTAATTTGAGACCTTCCAAAAGGGCTTTTGCTTCGGCTTCAAGTGGGGTGGAACAAAGGAGAAAGTCAGCTCGCCCATCACACACTTGTCCATGGTGGTTAGTGACCACAACACCATATGCCGCCGGCTGGGAGTCGTTTAAAAACGACCCATCACAGTGAATCACAAAATTGTGATTGCTTGGCGGTGGAGAATTGAGTGATTGGGCTCCCCTGAGCTGAGTAGCAGGAGAGTCATTGGGGGGACTCCTCGGGCAATTAGTCCATTCCATGAATTCCTTGTAAGTTCGCAAAATAACGTTCGGATGCCAAGGGATCCGATTCTTGAACACACACTCATTCCTAGCCTTCCAGATATTCCAGCAAAGGAAAATAACATGAGTGAGGGCTCCTGGTTGTATAGAGTCCTTCAGTAGGTACAACCAGTCAAGGAAAGCAGTATACTGAGCTGGCAGCGGGATGTTTGGGAAGATAACTTCCCATGATTCCCTCGCATGGGGACATTGGAAGAGGCAGTGGAAAAGGGACTCAATCGGCCATTGGCACACTTGGCATGTGGCATTAGGGGAGCATTTCCTATGCATGAGTCTCTCTTTTGTTGCCAGCCCGTTCTTGGCACATCTCCAGACAAAGAATTTGAGCTTAGGCGGGATATTCAGACTCCACACCCATTTCCATTTCTCCACATTGTCCATCGTTTGGGGATCCGTTACAGACGAGTGAACCGCATGATACGCTGTCTTGACCGTAAACTTTCCATCTTCATTAAATCTCCACGCCCAGAAATCCTTAGCGTCCTCCTCCCCAATCGGAACTCTCAAAATAGCATCTCTTTCTGGGCCGGATACCTGATCCTGGATCAACTCATCAATCCACTTCCTGCTTTCCGGATCAATCCAGGTACTTACTCTTGCATGATTTTGTGGACCACTCTGGATGCATGCTCTGGGAAGGAAAGGAACCCACGGATCTTGATCAATCCATGTATCATCACCAGATCCAATAACTTTAACAACTCCTAGATCAATGACCTTTCTTGACTCCCAAAGACTCGCCCAGATCCAAGAAGGTTTGCTTCCTTTTTTAGCAGAAAGAAAGTTGCCTCTAGGGAAATAAAGTCCTTTGATGAGACGACTCCAAAGTGTATCAGTGTTGTTCATAAGCCTCCAGGCTTGTTTGGCAAGCAGGGCCAGATTGAAATCTCTGAAGCTTCGAAATCCCAAACCTCCCTCTGATTTTGGGGTACAAAGAACCTCCTTCCTGCACCAGTGGAGGTTGCTTTTCTGCATCGACCCTGACCAGAAGAAATTGCTGAGGAGAGAATCCATTTTCTTTGTCAGGGCAACTGGCAGGAGGAATAGGCACATGATGAAAGTAGGGATGGCCTGGATAACCGACTTGAGAAGGACTTCCTTTCCACCATGTGAAAGAAGCAGGCTCTTCCACGCTTCCCCCATCTTTTCCATCCTTTGGATAAGGAAGTAGAATGTTTCCTTTTTCGAATTTCCCCATTCTGTCGGGACTCCAAGATATTTAGAATGGCAATTGGAAGATGCAAATCCAATGTGATTGATGATATCATTCTTCTCTCCCGCTGGAACATTCGCGCTGAAGAAAATGGAGGATTTATGTACGTTGACTTCTTGACCAGTTATTGCCCCATAGTCGTTGATGACCTCCAAAATTCTTCCAGCCTCTTGGATATTAGCTTTCCCAAATATGACCGTGTCATCCGCAAAAAGACAGTGAGTGAGAGTGGGGCATCTCGCGTTGAGCTTTATTCCCTTGATCCGTTCTTCCATTACTGCTTTGTCAACCAGGAACGTGAGGGCATTAGACATCAGGATGAATAGAAAAGGGGAAAGAGGGTCTCCTTGTCTAATGCCTCTCGAGGGACAGAAGCTCTCTGAGGCTTCTCCGTTGAACAAAACTGAGAATTTAACTGTACGGATACACGCGCTGACCCATTTGCACCATCTCTCCTCGAACCCATAATGCCTAAGGAGGGTCTCCAGACCTTCCCACTCCACCATGTCATAAGCCTTTTTCATATCCAACTTCATCATCATATCCCTTCTGTTGCCGAGTTTGTGATTCTTGAAATGGTGTAGAGCTTCATGAACGATAATGATGTTATCTTGGATGAGTCGACCGCCTGTGAATGCTGTCTGTAGCTCTGAGACCAAAACGGGTGTCCATTTCTTCAGTCGGGTAGCCATAATCTTTGAGATGATCTTGTACCTGAAGTTGCAGCAGCTGATGGGTCGGAATTGTCCTATAGTCTCTGGGTGGTCCACCTTAGGTACCATCACAATGTGTGTATCATTCCACCCTTCAGGCATACTAGCTGATTCGAAGAACTCCTTAACTTCTCTACAGAGGGTTTCCCCCACAGTATCCCAATATCTTCTGTAGAATTTACCCGAGAACCCGTCAGGCCCCGGTGCCTTTCTCGCTCCGAGAGAGAATACTGCTCTCCTAATCTCTTCCCTAGTCACTTCTGTACATAGGTCCTCATTCATCTCTCCTGTGACCATTGCTGGGAATCCCTGAAGGAGGTGGGTAAACTCATTGGTTTCTCTAGCCTTGAAAAGCTCTTTGAAGAACCCAACCGACAAACCCTTCAGCCCTGTCTCATCCTCAACCCAATTCCCCACCTCATCTTTAAGGCGAAGGATTCTGTTTCTATGCTTTCTGTGAATGGTGCTAGAATGGAAGAAGGAAGTGTTTTGATCCCCTTTTTGAAGCCAAAAAACTCTCGAGCACTGACTCCAAAAAGCTTCCTCCTCAAGCCAGATCCTGGTCAATTCTGCAGTAAGGATCTTCTCCTCCTCCACATTTTCTGGAATACGTGGTGGCTGATGGAGGATCTCAAGTCTGGATACAATTTCACTCTCCCTAAGAATACTGTTCTTATGGAAATCTTTCGCCCATGCCTTCATTTCTCTCTCGCATTTGTTTAACTGATTGCTAGACAGCCCTCCTGGATCCCACTCCCTGCACACAATCTCTTTGCATCCCTCTTTTTCCAGCCATCTCTCGTCCACTCTGAACGGAGTTCTTCTTCTTCTGTTACCTTGATAGTGGAGGTCAACCTTAATTGGGCAATGGTCAGAGGCCACCATCTTCTCATGGAAAACTACCGCTTCTCCAAACATCACTCTCCAAGATGGCGAGCACAGCACACGGTCCAATCTAACTCTAACCAAATTTGGGCTAGAGCGTTTGTTGGACCAAGTGTAAGGGTTGCCTTTAAAACCAATGTCAATTAGGGCATTGTCAAAGATGAACCTTTTGAAAGGTTCCACATTCTCGTACCTAAGAGGGCACCTCCCTTCCTTTTCATATTCATAAATAGCAACATTAAAATCTCCTACTATTACCCAACTATCATCTCTACTACTCCGAAGAGAGCTTAAGTGCTCCCAAAACTCCCTTCTACCAACCACCGTAGTCGGGGCATGGACAAAGGTACAAAAGAACTTCTTCCCCATGTCGATGCTAACATCCATATAATACTTATCACTACTGATTACATTAATACTAATACCCTCTTTCCACCATAAAGCGAAGCCCCTAGAAGAGTTAATCGGTTCTACATACTCTTTATTGGGGAAAACTCTAAGACTTCTCCTATGTTCTTCCATGAAATCTTCGTTTTTGCTAGTTTCCATAAGGAAGACAATAGAAGGGCCATGACGTCGAATAAGACGCTTTGCATAACTTCTTGTAAGGGATTGGCCAAAT
Organism: Linum tenue; assembly: GCA_946122785.1. NCBI lineage: Eukaryota > Viridiplantae > Streptophyta > Magnoliopsida > Malpighiales > Linaceae > Linum > Linum tenue. The sequence continues at coordinate 49,234,318 of CAMGYJ010000009.1, read as the reverse complement.
CCCCTACAATTCCAACTTACAATACTCATGGATCGTGAGGTGGCTTTTGGCGAACCACCGCTGCCCTTGTGTCATTTTCATCTCCATCCCCAATGCCTTCACTTGTCGATTGAGCTTTGTTCCTTTGGTGCTTCTTCTTCTTTCCCCTTCCTTTTACTCCTCCTGCAAATATTGAGCTCGTTGGGCTCAAATTAAAACCAGCCCCTTCATTTAACCCCTGGCCCACTTCTCCTGGGCTTAGGACAGATTGCCCCTTTCTTTTCTTAAAATTTCGGCCCATATCTCCTTCCAGCTCCCCTTGGATGTGTTGGTATGGACTCTGGGCCTGGGTGTTGGATGGCATGGGCTCCTGAGTAATTCTTGGGCCGGCCTGCAAGGTGGATTTGCCAAGCCCAAGTGATAGCTGGGCGCCCATTTGCATCCTCCTCACTGTCTGCCGCTGCGTTTCTTCCCCTCCCTCGAGCCTCAGACTCCCCTGAAGAGCCGCCGCTGCTTCCTCCAAATCCAGAGACAGATCTCTTGCCCCCATGTCCTCCCTGTATTTCCCCTTCATCCTCCACCGATTACTTCCTTCCTCAGCCCTTGCTTCCTCCTCCAGCCGGCGCACCGTGAAGCCCGGCGGGACCTGGGGGTGTGCTTCCTCTTCTCTTCTTGCCGACGTGAACTCTGCCGCCACCATCGTCTCAGTGCCATCAATTAAACCCCCCGAACTGTAATGGTCCCTCCAAGCTTCAGGGTTGGTAGATGGGCACCATGGTTCTTCTTCTATTCGACTTCTGCTCCCACTCGATTTATAAGGGGAATCAATCCCCGCCTTCAGCTCAGATGTGTAAATTTCGGAGAGCTTGACATGGCCTCCCTTCTTCCTTTCTTCTTTCATTCTTGAACATGTCGGCCAGTTATGCCCGATTCTCCCACAAAAATAGCATAATTCAACAAGCCTCTCATATTTGAAAGTTATCTCTTCACAATACTCTCGACCAGTTGCTTCATCCGTGGAGGGAAAGTCGAAGCCCGTCGGGACTGGTTCACTAACCTCAATCTCGGCCAGCATCCGGATGAGTCTTCTGTATCCGTTGAAATGGAGGCTGGCTCTGTCCATATCAAGGAACTTGCTGAAGTAGAAGGTTCCTATTGAGATGATATTCTGCTCACATCTTTGACTTTGGTGGAGACCATGTATCTGAACCCAGACCGCAAGCTTGTTCATGGGCATTGCCTCCGGATCTCCTCTGCCCTCGTACTTTGTCAGAGCAGTCATAGTGTTGGAAAGACTCCATGGTCTTTCAAGCCAGATTTTCTCACGGATCTTGGCATCTTTGAAGGTAAAGATGAATAGGTTCTGAGCTTGAGTTGGTTGAACTCCCACTTCCCCGTATTTTCCCCAGGCATATCTAGCTGCCCCTGCAGCCTTCGCCAGTGCTACCTTGTTCTCAGTAAGCATCTTCCCTAGTAGCATTGAAATTCCCCTGCCATTGTTAGTAGTCAGTTGTGGCCGAGACCCTTTTCCTGCTGCTGAAGAGGGATTGCTGCTGCGCTCTGTGCTCAATCGTCCTGCCCTCTCGGTCAGATCATTGATGTCCATCCTGGTTCTGTTTCTCTGTTTTTTGTGGAAGCTAGAAGTTGGAAGGTTTTTGGACGTGAACAGAGTGGGTAAGAGGAGGAAAGGCTTTCTTTCTGCAATGCAAAAGGCTGGGATTTCCTTCTTGCTGCTCGCCTCTTCCTTAAAAGCTCTAGCAGGCTCTGATAGGTAACAGTTCGCTTAACTCCGTTAAAGTTAACAAAGACGGCATGGTGAAAATTTGTGGTGGTTTGTTTGTTGGATTTGGATGACAAATTTTATCACAAAATGTCAAGCATGATAGATTTAATGAAATTGTAAATTCAGATATTCTTGTACATCCAAATTCGTGGGAAGAAGAAAAAACAAGTAGTGGACCATAAGAAATTGTAAAGTCATCTTTATTTTGGAATTTGGTTCATGGATAGAAAATCTTAGTACAACAAATTATAAATATATCATAAAAAATTAACTGCACAAAAATTCAACTACACTCAAATCCCTAGGTAAAATTAATGTGGATTTATAATGATGCAATGAAGGTCAGAAGAGCAATTTGCAAGTTCGAACATCGAAAAGGGTATATAAGATTATACTTCGAGAGTATATATGCGACTTTATTCCTTTCACAATATGTGTAAATAATGTGAACCAATCAATCTACGAAGGATGGATGGATAAATAAAAAATTACCACCAAATATAGTGTAAGGAAGGATTGAGCTAATGATAATGGAGAAGAAATAGTGTTGAGTGTGCAAGCTTTTTTCGTGTTAAAATAGATCCTCCATGAACCTTCTCTACATCCTAGGGATGGCAATGAGTCGGATTGGGGCGGGGTATGTCAAACCCAAACCCATGAGTTTATCAACACAAAAAAAACTCGGAAAAAATCCAAAAGTACCACTGTTTCAAAAAAAATTTCCAAAAATACCACCCAATTCCAAAAAATTCCAAAAATACCACCCTTTTTCAAAAACCGCCACCCCACCCAGCGGTTTGGTCGAAAACCGCTTGTCGGGGGCGCGGTTTTAGACCAAACCGCGGGCCTAGGGGGCGGTTATAAAAAAAAAAAAAAAAAAAAAATTGGACCAAAACCGCTGGGTGGGGTGGCGGTTTGGCCCAAAACCGCCACCCCAACCAGCGGTTTGGTCCAAAAGTTCGGTCGAAACTTCAAACGAACGTAACTTTGCACTCGGGTATCCGATCGTAGCGATTTTTTTTTTCAATTCGCATAACTTTTCAAGATCTATAACTTTTACACGGATGAAATTTTCAAAACAGGAACTATTTGTGGATATACGGGACCTTGAGAATAACTTTACCTTTACTTTTCAGAAATCCATGTACATTTTGGAATTATGATTATATTAAAAGTTGTAGATCTTAAAAAGTTATGCGGAATAAAAAAAAATTCATGACATTCGGATTTTGGAGCACAAAGTTATGGCCGCCCAAAGTTTGACGAAATAAAAAAAAATGTCGTTCGGGGTGGCAAATGACGTTTTTTCGAGACGAAGACGAAACCCGACTGTTTGAGACTTGCAAGATCTCAAAAATTTATTCGGATTCAAAAAATGGAGGCCGCAAACTTTTTGAGATCTTGCAAGCCGCAAACCGCCGGGTCTCGCCTTTCGTCAAACTTTGGGCGGCCATAACTTTGTGCTCCAAACTCCGAATGTTATGAACTTTTTTTTTATTCCGCATAACTTTTCAAGATCTACAACTTTTAATATAATCATAATTTCAAAATGTACATGGATTTCTGAAAAGTAAAGGTAAAGTTATTCTCAAGGTCCCGTATATCCACAAATAGTTCCTGTTTTGAAAATTTCATCCTAGTAAAAGTTGTAGATCTTGAAAAGTTATGCGAAATAAAAAAAAATCGCTACGATCGGATACCCGAGTGCAAAGTTACGTTCGTTTGAAGTTTCGACCGAACTTTTGGACCAAACCGCTGGGTGGGGTGGCGGTTTGGCCCAAAACCGCCACCCCAACCAGCGGTTTTGGTCCAATTTTTTTTTTATAACCGCCCCCTAGGCCCGCGGTTTGGTCCAAAACCGCGCCCCCGACAAGCGGTTTTCGACCAAACCGCTGGGTGGGGTGGCGGTTTTTGAAAAAGGATGATATTTTTGGAATTTTTTGGGGTTGGGTGGTATTTTTGGAATTTTTTTTTGAAACAGTGGTACTTTTGGATTTTTTCCAAAAAACTCGGGGGTAAAACTTACTGAATTTGAAAAACTCAAACTCAACCCGCTAGGTATCCGTGGGTTCATGGGTACCCATGGGCCATGAGTTCATATACAAAGATGCAATTACTCTAGTTTTCACTACTATTGTCTACTACATACACACTAACTCAAAAATCATTCATACCAATTGAGCAACATTAAAGGTAAAGATCCACAAACGATACGATTAATTGAACGTGTGAGGAATTAGTTTAGAAATTATAGTTAATTAGTTAACAGTTCTGTGGGTCGTGGGGGTATGAACTTGGGTGCGGGTATCCACAGATTGGATAGGGCTAGACCCACATCCAACCCACAAAAAGTAGAGTGAGTTTAAACCCGAAACGGCCCGCAATCCGTTAAAGCGGATTTTACACATGTTGATCGGGTTAAGGCGGGTAAGATACCCTCAAATTCGAATTCTAGTGCCATCCCTATTAAATCCCTCTGCCTCTCTTGCTAGGTCTTTCCTCCTCCACCTCTACTTCTTGTTTTTCTCTTAATTTAGAGAGCCAAATCGAAAACCATTCTACATGATTTCATATTTAGTATCTAGGGCAAAGGAATTAGTGAAGATTTCATGTTCGGATCCCAAAGTGTGTGTGTTTTTTTTTTTGCCGAAGAAAAATCGAAAAAGATAACGTGATAGCAATTTCGATATTTATTGTTTTGAATTGTACTCAAATTTATGTAGTGTCTGTCACTTTTACCTAACATAGAATGATTAATTATAATTAGAACAACTATATACAATTAACCATCATCTCCTTCTGCTTCATGCTAGACCCTGTACTCAACTTCCATGGTTGGTCACTATGATTACAAAAAACGTTCACGTTTGGTCACCGAAAATATTTAAATCCAATCTTGGTCACTCAAATTATTTAAATGGTTCAAGTTTGGTCACTCTCCGTCCATTTCCGTTAACTCTAGCTTACGTGGCAGTCAACTTTCATAGTTGACCGTTAAATATGTGACATGGCAATTAAAAAATTATTAAAAATAAAAAATAATCTTTTACATTTTCCACCTCATTATTACATTAATTAAAAAACAAAAAAAAATATTTTTTTGCTGGAAGACCTCTCGCATCTCACCTTGCCGATCTGCGGTGCCGGAGCAGTTTCAGCTTCTCGGCGGCGGTGCTAACTCCGTCGTCGGCGAATTTCAACTCGCAGTAGCGTAAAAGTCAAAAACCCCCCCGATGCCCAAAGAAAATAAAACCCCCGTCGATTGCGCAGCCGGTCAGTCAGTCACCTCTGCCCCACTCGGCACTCAATCAATATTCAATGCACTCACGAGTATCCACCTTCTCATGTTCTAAGCTGTAACTATAAGGCATAAGCCCACGTTATCTTCCTCCCATTCCTATCCCTTTCATTCCCCAGCGTTTCCCCAATTCCCAAAAATGGGTGGAGAAGAAGAAGGCGGAGGCGAGGAGTACCTGTTCAAGATAGTGGTGATCGGGGATTCGGCGGTGGGCAAATCCAACTTGCTCTCCCGCTTCGCCCGCAACGAGTTCGACGCCAACTCCAAGGCCACCATCGGCGTCGAGTTCCAGACCCAGCTCCTCGACATCGATGGCAAGGAAATCAAAGCCCAGATCTGGGACACCGTCGGCCAGGAGCGCTTCCGTGCCGTCACCTCCGCCTACTATCGCGGCGCCGTCGGTGCTCTCGTCGTCTACGACATCACCCGCCAAACCAGCAAACTCCTCTTCTACTTTTCCCCACTTCCTGCACGAGATTTCTTAGATAATTGAATTGAATCGAAATAAAAACACATCTGCTTTAATTTGCTAATCTAAGAAACTCCTTCAAATCCCTAGACACGACCCCCACCGTATCGGCGGAATCGGACACCATCTCAGCAACGGAGATCAGCGCTCCGGCGAGCTTCACCAGCTTCCGTCGAAATCCCCAATAGCTTGAGGCAAATCTCCAAGCTCGCGAAATCGGACGAGTTCTCCGAGTCGTTAACTCGGGTTTCTAAGGCGTTAACGCTGGGGATTCTGCGTGGGTATGATTCCATATCGAGTAAGGAGAATCGATATGCCGTGATTCCAATTTCAGCCACAAGCTGACTGCAGTTGAAATTCGCCGGCGACGGAGTTAGCACCGCCGCCGAGAAGCTGAAACTGCTCCGGCACCGCAGATCGGCAAGGTGAGATGCGAGAGGTCTTCCAGCCAAAAAATATTTTTTTTTGTTTTTTAATTAATGTAATAATGAGGTGGAAAATGTAAAAGTTTTTTTTTATTTTTAATAATTTTTTAATTGCCATGTCACATATTTAACGGTCAACTATGAAAGTTGACTGCCACGTAAGCTAGAGTTAACGGAAATGGACGGAGAGTGACCAAACTTGAACCATTTAAATAATTTGAGTGACCAAGATTGGATTTAAATATTTTCAGTGACCAAACGTGAACGTTTTTTATAATCTCAATGACCAAACATGCAATTAACCCTCATATTCCCTTTCCCCTTTGATCAAAGGGGTTCTCTAAATTTCTAAGTTGTGGTTTGTGGATTGAACCTTTTTGCCCCATTTCTCCTTTCCCTTTTCTATTTTGGGTATGAATCCCCCGCAAGAGTCTCCTTTGGCTTTCCTCCCCTAACTCTGTCATGGCTATCGTGATTATAAATTGGTCTGAAAGAGAATAGGAAGGGGGAAAGGAATTCCATATAGACGAAGAAGACTTTTTTGTTCTCTAGTCATTTGTTGCTGTCCTCTGCTCTCTCTCTCTCTCTCTCCCCGGCGTCTCTATCTTTGTCTTTGATATTCTCTCTCTACACTATACAGCCTAAAGTCACATACTCACATGCTACCTTTTTATTATTATTTTTCTCTCTTCTAGAGTCCTTTATCATTACCAGTATACTAAACACCATTGCCACACTTTCTCCTTTTACCCAAAACATAAAAAACAAAAGAAGGGAACTACTTTATACTGGTCCTAGCTATTTGAATCGATCGTTCATACAATCTCCCTGTTGATATATGAGCAATGGTGGTAATCAACTAACTAGTAAAGTTTCATGCAAGGTTGTCAACCCGCGGGTTGACCCGGACCCGGTCAAGTTAGTGGGTCAAGGGTTAATGGGTCAACCGTTTTAGCCCGGTTTGGCCCGGAAATATAAAACGAGTCATTATATTGTACTTATTCTCATAAATTATATCAAATCTTATCTAACATATGAATTATAACATATAATATTACACCAAAATAACATATCGTACTTAGATCCAACATATAGTGAAAATTCACACACACTTATATAACAGAAATATTCAAATGTTCAACTTAGTATTCCAAAGATTGAGTTAGGCGAAAAGAAAAATTGGAAAATAGGCGCATTTCGCAAACTAAAGAAAAAAATGATACGATTTGACCTCCAACCCGGTACCTTATAGCGGTCGGCCCGGCGGGTGCGTGCGGCCCGTTTTTCTCAACGGGTCAGGGTCAAATTGGGTCGACCCGTGGGTCAACCCGCGGGTTGACAACCTTGGTTTCATGCTTCACATGCTGTGTGTTATGTGTAGGGCAGCTATCATCTCCGACTTCAACTAGCTAGGACCAAACTCAGCCCTAACCCAAGAACTATTCTAAAATAATTGGATTTATAAGTTCAGACAAAAGCTGGCCCGACCGAATTTGCTCATGACCCTAGCTGACCCACTTGGATCGGGCTCTGGGTCGGAGTTTGGCAAGTTTGCAGGTCGAGCCAAATCAACAAACTGATATTTGAAAATTTACATTTTGGTACCAATTTTTTTTTTTTTACAATTTAGTACTTAAACTTTATTTTTATAAAAAGGTTAGTGATGGCAATAGGGTGGGAGGGTACCTCAATACACATGCCCCGCCCCACGCTATTGCGTGTCGGGACATGTAAAACCCGCGCGGGTATAAGGCGGGACGGGTCGACCCACTCTCACATGTTATTTGGAAAAAATACACACAAATTTTATTTTTCATGATAAAACGAAGGGAAAAACACTTTATGAATGAAAAATAGTGATAATAGAATGAGTAATTAAGTCTAACAAGTTGAAAGATCGACTCTAACTAGTTGAATAAAAATCAAAATAGGACAAATATGCATATATACAATAATAATTTAAGATATAATGGGCCAAGAACGGGGCGGGGAGGGGCAAGACGGGTCGGGAGTAGATACCCACTCTATTGTGGGCCAGGTCGGGTAATACGTGCGGGCTGGGTTCAAATTGTCATCACTAAAAAAGGCCCAGAAATTTTGGTAGCAAAATTACATTTTAGTACTTTATATTTTTAAGATTGTGTTATAGTTCCTAAGTTTTAGTACTTTAAATAATCCGATACTAAATTGATCCTTTAGACATACTGACCCAACACAACCCTTAGAACTGGACCAACCCGAATCAGATCGGTGAGTATCTAGGCCAAGCTTACACCCTGTCCAAAATTAAGCGACCATGTGAGGGTTGAGTATGAGTATTCTTTAGGGCTGAAAATTGCCCTAACCCTTTCTGACCCGTCACTGAAGGGCCGAGATGTATGACTAACTCGTCCCTGTCTCCTTCTTGACCCTGTCTGACCCTCAAGGGTTGGGACGAGTCTGGTTAGTGGTTCGATCCTAATCAACACACTACTTTCTTACAAATTATGTTTTGGTATCCAAAATTATTTTTTCTTACAATTTAGTACCTAAAATTTATTTTTTTACAAACAAGTCCATAAAATTCGATGGTAAATTACATTTTGGTACCCAAATTTTTTTATTTTTACAATTCAGTATCAAATTTTTAAAATTTTACAAAGAGTTTCAATGTGATATGAGATATTTGTAGACAAACTGACAGGGACCCATCTCTAATATGATCATGTAGACAAACTGACCCGTCTCGACCCTCTGGAACGGGACGGGTCAGTGGGTCATCTGATCAAGCTTACACCCCTAGTATTCTTTGGGTCAATATGCAATGTCTAGTTCTCATCTCATGCTGTACTACCAAATTATGTGTGTTTTTTTTTTGCATTAAGGGAGGCCAAAGCCAAGAAGGAGAACAATTACATCAGGAGAGAGACGAATAGAAGAGAGAAAAGAAATCTATCAACTCGTTTGCACCACAACCCGGCGCTCAAAAGAAATTCCTTGATTATCGTCCTCCATGATACGACACAGCTCCCTGGGCGGGTCCACAAGCTCTCGCATACCGTAGGGATAGACGAGACTGTGCTTCGAGAGCCAGTCCGCGGCTCTATTCCCTTCTCGGTATGTGTGAACAATGTTGACCAACCAATCCTGAGCCATAAGCCGCCGAATAGCCATAAGCAGACAGGCATACGGATGAATGGGGTCTTGTCGATCCTTAATCAACTGAATAGCTAATTGAGAGTCCGATTCGATGATCAAAGTCGCGCACCTATGCTGCCAAGCGATGTCCAAACCATAGCGAATCGCCCACAGCTCAGCAAGAGCTGCCGAGGCCTCCCCAATCTTAGCCACAAAGCCGGCTATCCACCGACCCTGCTCATCTCTAACTAATCCCCCAGCGCCTGCAATCCCAGGATTACCTGTCGAAGCTCCATCTACATTAAGCTTCAGCCAACCCCTTGGAGGGGCAAGCCACCTAATGCTCTCCGTCCTTCTTTCTAGGGTCACTCTAGGTTTACCTGGAGAAATTGATGGGGCATTCCACGCCTTGTGCCAAAGGCTGATCCTGTGCGTGACCGAGTGACTCAGGGACGGGGCAGACAAAGTAGCAGCCGTGCCTTTGAAGCAGCCTGTGCACCTGTTCTTCCACAAACACCAAATCGCTATGCTGAAAAAGGCATTCCAACTTACACCTGAATCCATGGTGTCCTCCTTGAGGAGGTTCTTCTGCAACCAGTCACCAGTAGACGCTGAGAAGAAGGCTTGCTGCTCAGAGGTCGACACATGCCTGCTCCAAAGGAAAGCAGCAGGCGGGCAATCACGGAGGACATGGCACACGGTCTCAGCAACATCTTCGCAACGGTAGCAGGAGGAGGACGGCGAGCACCTTCTAGAGAATCTCAGTTGGTTCGTCGCAATCTTCCCCAAGCAAACTAGCCAGGCAAAGCACCACACTCTTTCCGGGACTGGGAACTGCCAAACCTGCTTCCACAGGCGCTGCCCGGAATCGTATCTAGGCGGGTTAGCCAAGAGATAGGCTGTTTTTGTAGAGAAACAGCCATTGGCAGACCCCGTCCAGAAGATCGTGTCCTTCTCGGTGGATAGAGGATCAACAGCTACCGCGGTCACTTTCTGCAGAACCTCCGCTGGCAACCAGGAGGCCAACCGCTCCACATCCCAAGTGCCGTCTTCTCCAAGATAATCCGCAACTGAATCCGACATCATAACACTTGGCACCGGCTGGAGAGCCATATCCACGAGCGGGACCTGCATCAACCAAAGATCACGCCAAAACTTAGTGTCTTTCCCGCTATGAATATTCCACCCACAGCCTTGCTGCAGCAAACTAGAAGCTTTGGTAAAGCTTCTCCAAGCAAAGGAACTTCCCTGACTCTGGCGAAAAATATCCAATCCTTCCCGCTGGCGTCCACACTTGGCCCGGAAGAGCTGTGTCCAGAGGGAACTCTTCTCCTGAAGCAGGCGCCAGCCCCCTTTAGCCAGGAGAGCTAGATTAGCTTGTCTCAAGGGTCGCAACCCTGCCCCTCCTTGATTCTTTGGCTCAGTAAGCTTCTCCCACGCCACCAAGTGCATCCTTCCTTGCTGCTCTCTCTCTCCCCAGATGAAGTCCCTGTTAATCTTATCAATAGATTTACAAACATTCATAGGGATAAGTTCAGTCTGCATAGGGTAAGTAGGAATGGCAAGAGACACAGATCGGCCACCGTAAGTCTCGCAGCAAGGGAGAGGCGCCTAGACTTCCAAGGAGCAAGCTTCTTTTGAATTTGGAGAACTAGGGGATGGTATCTGCTCTTTGTGATCCTCCCATGAATCGCCTGCATGCCCAGGTAGCGTCCCAGATTAAGAGTCAAAGGGATGCCAGCCCTGTCGCTTAACCGCTGGGCTCGAAGCTGGCCAACGTTCGGTGAGACATAGAGCAAGGACTTGCTGAAGTTCACTCTTTGACCAGAGCTAGCACAGAAATCGTCCAAGCATTCCTTGATAATCCGAATTTGAGAGCCTTCCGCCTCGGCAAAAAGAACAAGGTCATCTGCAAAAAAAAGATGAGTTAGTGTCGGGCCCCCTGGCGATAACCTGACAGGTTTCCATAATTTCTCCTGGACAGCCCGGTCAATTCTGTGAGAGAGGCGTTACATACATAACACAAAAAGATAAGGTGAAAGGGGATCTCCCTGTCTAACTCCTCGGGTCGGGGAGATGGGCTGTAAGAGCTCTCCGTTCCACCGAATGCGCATAGCATTCTTCTCCACACAGTACATGATGCAGCGAATCCAAGCGCTCGGGAGACCAACCTCAATGAGAGTATCCCGAAGAAAGTCCCATCTGAGCCTGTCATAAGCCTTTTCCAGATCAATTTTCATTACCAGCCCTCCTTTCTTGCCTTTCCGCTTTCTCATAGAGTGGAGAAATTCCTGAACAATAAGGATATTATCTGTCGTCTGCCGGCCAGGGATAAAGCTGCTCTGTCGAGGGGAGACCAGACTGCTCATAACAGACTTCAGCCTGCTAGTCATGACTTTAGTGATGGCCTTGAGACTGACGTTATTAAGAGAGATCGGCCGGAGTTGCCCAACAGTCTTGGGGTTCTCTACTTTTGGGATGAGCACCACGGTAGATGCAAAGACCTCATCAGGTAACTCCCCTCCCTCAAAAAACGAGATGGCCATGTCAGTAAGAGATTTCCCCACCGTCCTCCAAGCGTGCTGGTAGAAAATAGCTTGGAAGCCATCCGGACCCGGGGCCTGAAGTGGTTTCATATCAAAAACAGCTTGGTGCACATCTTGTATGGTGAAAGGGCGGAGAAGCTGATTAAGTTCCGCCAGACTGAGGTGAGGGAAGGCTCCTCGAGGCATCAAGTCACTATAGGTCGTGTCATCCTGCAAATATAGCCCAGAGTAAAACTGGAACACCATGGTGGCCAATTGAAGTTTATCCGTCACCCAATCCCCATTCTCATCCTTCAGGCAAGCAATCTTGTTGGCCCTCCGTCTGATCTTGGCAAGTTGATGGAAGTAGGCGGTATTCCTCTCCCCAAACTTGACCCAGTTCTCCCGAGATCTTTGGAACCACAGCAGCTCTTCCTGTTCCAAGACCTTCTCTAGCTCCGTTGAAAGCTTGGAATGAAGCTTAGCCAGACCGGGAGAGAAACCCTCAGCCAGACGTTTCTCCACCCCGCTGACCCGGGCCACCAACCTCCTTTTCCTTTGAGCTATATTGCCAAACACCGTAGTATTCCAAGTTTGCAGCTTGGAAGACAGGTCCTGCAAAGCAAGAGGTAAAACAGCCTGAGAATTCCATGAATCAGCCAAAAAGCTGTGAAAGTTATCATGCGTAATCCAAGCTGCTTCAAACTTAAAGGCCTTAGAAGAGGGCTGCGAGACTCCCTGACGAGTAACAGAAGTGAGGATTGGATGGTGATCAGATCCCACCCGAGTGAGATGGAGGACAGTGGTCTCAGGAAACACTTCATTCCACCTCAGGTTACAGAGACTACGATCCAGCCTGCTCGCTTTGTAGGTGGAAGCTTGTGATCCCCTTGACCAAGTGAAACGAGGGCCGGAGAAACCCAAGTCCACCAGCTCCGCCTGGTTAATCCACTGGCTAAACCTTCTGCATCTGCGGAGAGTGGCTGTAGTGCAGGGGCCGGTCTTTTCCTCTGGCGAGGATATGGCATTAAAATCACCGGTCAGAATCCAAGGACAGTTGATGTTCTTGCTATCTTCAACCAGATTATACCAAAGAAGGCTCTGAGGCTGCTGCCGAGGAGAGGCATAGATCGCAGTCAAGAACCAAACCGGCGAGCCGTTCTGGCAAATGGACAAGGTCAGATGTTGATCGCCCGCAGAATGAATATGGGCATCAAATTCCTGCGCGTCCCAGAAGACCCATATGCCCCCGCTCCGACCTGTGGCCTCGACGCGGGCAACATCAGGGAAGCCCAGCTTCTCGCAAACAGAATCCGCCACCGCGCCGCTGACCTGCGGTTCCAATAATACAAGAAAGTTAGGCCGGTGGGATTGGATTGCAAAACGGAGGGAACGTAAGAAGGATTTTCCCCCAGCACCACCCACGTTCCAAGAAAGGATTTTAAAATCAGAGTAAAATGAGCTAGACATAGGAAACAAAATCAAAGGGGAGGAAAGAAAAGAACGCAGTCGCTAGGACTCAGCAGAGCTCGGGGGCAGAGAAGGCACAGCCGCCGCACTAGTCAAATCGTGATCGCGGGGTGTGGTCGTCGCCGGGGCTGCCATTTCCTTCTCTGGCTCTTCACCGGACTTAGCCGCATTTGTCCATTCCTGTATTTGCTGAAGGGTTAGAGAAACACGTCTCTCTCTGCTCTTCACTCTTTTTTCCTTGATTGGGGACCAGATTTGCAGCGCCTTTGCTGGGTTATGGCGGATCGGTGTGCCGCGTGGTGGTGATGAACTGCCATCGCCGGCTTCTTTCTTCCTCCCCTTCTTGTGCTTTGTGCGAAGATTGGCCGAGGGAGCTGCCGGATCGATAGCTCGCGGCGGAGGAGGCGTGTAAGGCTTCGCCTCTACCACGCGGATACGGGTATCAGGCCCCCCTACTTTGTTCTGGCCCGAGACCGAGCCCGTGGAAGCCGAGTGAGGCCCATTGGGGGCTTTGGAATCAAAATCAGGCCTTGTCTTACCCAAGTTTGGGTTGACCACGGCAGAGGTTGACGCCTCATGATCATTCCTGGGCTTATTGGGCCGTGAAGAAGGTTTCAAGGAATTGGGTCGTGGGCCTAAGAGCCCTTTCTCAGTTGTCTCGGTACTGTCAGCCATAAGCGCCTTTCCTTTTTTCGTTTCCTCCTTCTTTCCAGATTGGATTCCCGTCACTTTCCCTGCCTTCCCACTCTGCAATTTCGGGGGGGGTCTCAGAACTTTCCTTATCACCCTCCCCTCCTTTCCCTGAATTTCTGATCTTGTGGCCGTTGGTTATTAAGTGGTTCTGATCCGACTTACCTTGCCCCGCCACATCCCTTTGATTGCGCCGAGATTTCCGTGTAACTAGCATCCACGGCCCGAAACCGACCACATCCCCGGAGACAACTCCGCCGGCGTCGGACCCCGGCGACGGCATCGTACCGTAAGACTCAACCCCCGGCCGCTCCTGACAAATCAAGGGGCATGTGACCTTGGTATGGCCGACCTTGCCACATTCAAAGCAAACAACAGGGATATTCTCGAATTCCACCTTTTGCCAACGGCTGTCGAGTCTAATCCGAGGAACCAGAGGCTTGGAAAGATCAACCTCCACAGCCATTCTAGCAAATTTGGCACGTTGTTGGTGCTGAGTGTGATAGTCGAGTTTTATAGCCCTCCCAATCATATTGCCAAGTGCAAAGAGCAGTTCTTGATGGTAGAAATGAACAGGAAGACCCGGGAGTCCGCTGCCAAGGAGCACTGAGTTTATTCCTGAACGAGTCAGAGACTCTGAGCTCCGGCTCGCCGTTAAAAGTCCCTGGCACCAGATCCTTCTCGCCCACCGGAATCCACCGTTGCTTCGCAGGTTGCTGCGTACTAGAACTCCCTGCCACCGCCGAAGCATAGGAAGCCAGGGGGAGCATGGTTGTGATCCCGTTGGTTCGAGCCAGGTCCACAGTTTCCATTCCTGGCCGAATAGACCCGTCGGAGGCCGGCGTTGTGACAGTCAGAGCCTCTGTTGCCTTTGATTGCACCGTAACGCCCTCAACATCCATCTGCGTTGATGATTCAGGCATGATCTCTAGCATCTTTTCTTCGTTCAAAGTACTTTCCGTTGAGGACAGCGGGTCCGGCGGCCGCCCTTGGGAGGAGACCGCCGACGCCGGAGGAAACAGATGAGGGGGATTCGACGAGAGCATTTTCCGGTTCCCCACTTCCCGTCTTATTTAATTCATCATATTGTATGTTTGGCAATTGCCCACTACTAATGAGAGTTCAGCCCATAACGCCTCAAGAAGGCCCAAATTCGTCTCATGGCCTTCATGGACTTCGGCTATGAATCCACACAGGACACAGCCTTAATTTAGGCCGGAATAAATATGTGACCATTTTGGACTTTCGGTTAGGGTTAGCCACGAGGATTTAGAGCTTAGACATAAATGCATAGGTGGTCAAATGTGTTTACTATGGTTATTACCATTTACTAATCATTATCAATCATGGAATGCAATATTTTAACTAAATAGATTGAATTATTACAAGAATTAAATAAATCAAATAAAATCTTAATCGATCTGGTTAATTAATTAGCTACTATAACATTACATGTCAGATTAAAAATTATCCTTTGAATGCAGCAATCCATAATACAATGAAGAGCTAACACCCACTTTAAAGACTAAATCTCAAAAAAGGTTTTGAAAATTAACTGATGCATTTATAAGTTTAGCATTCAACTTATATAGATTATAGGAAGCTGTCTCATTCAAAATGGAATGTGCTTGTAGGAAATTGAGTTTGGGTAGGCCACAAAATATTGACAAGTTCATCGATGGATTTGGGTTGGAGTATCCAATGATCGGATGAGTTAGGATGATTACTATTTTTTAGTTACTATCGTGGCTACTTACATTTCCATCCTCCATTCTCAATATTTTTAAAATGATTGTATTGATTGATTAAAGTTAATTTTGAAAAAAATAAAAACACACCGGATTACTATAGTTAAAATATAGTTTTCCATATATTCTCCCAAACTCTAAATAATTATATATTCCCAACTCTAACAAATCACCATTTGCCATTCTCCCCTGCCTTCTTCTCAAATAATCCATATATAAAACATCATTTTAGAAAATTAAAACAAATCACAATTACACTAAATAAAAGCACACAATTCTTTGTTTTTCGTCCATTCTCTTTTTATTTGTGAGAGAGCAGCAAACCAACAAAACTTGGTATGTTCAACTTCAATAATTAATTTATCCCTCACACTTCTTTGGAAAAAAAGAACAATACGCCGATTTGGGGAGAGTAGAACGACGAAATAAGTGTGATCGGTTATCCTTAAACCCAAACCCAACCCGATAAATAGTTAACAGGTTTAAAACCGAATCCGGCTCGAAACCCGTCAACATGGGTTTTACCCGCGTTGAGCGGGTTGGATCGGGAAGGGTACCCCGTAGGTTCGGGTTTTGTTGCCATCCCTACATCCCTCCTTCCCAAACTACCGCCCACCACTGTCTCTGTCTCTCTCTCTCTCCGTGAAGACATGTCGCCAACGATTTGTCATATTCCAGATATGGTTTTTCATATTGGTATATATTAACTTTTTGTAGTTGTATTGTTTTTTGCATTGATATTGATTGTCATATGATGATTTTTTTTGTTTGATGTTATAGTATTGGTATTGATTTTCATTCATTGGTATTGGTTAATTCTGAAATAGTATTGGTTAATAAGTGGTATACGTTGTTATAATGGTAGTGGTAGTATCTTGTGTAGGGTGTAATGGTAGTGTTTTTATGTTTTTATATTGACTTCTATAATGGAAGTATTGGTGTTTTTTGAAATGGTAGTGGTTGTCTAATTGATTGGTATTGATTTCTTGTTTTATTTTTACAGTGGTAGTAGTTCAACTGATCGGAGACAATGAAAAGATTGAAAAATGGAAGGTAGATCTAGCTGGAGATTTAGAAAGTGAGAGAAAGAGAGAGAAACTTTTAATTAATTCGTTTTTGTAACTTTCTAAAATGTAATTTATTATAAATAATAATTAATTAAATATTTTTTCCATAATTAATTTGCCCTTAGTAACCATGGTGATTACTAGTTTCAAGTAATCACCATCACGGAGCTGGACATAATATATCTAGGGGAAAATATAGTACATATATATATTGGTAAATTGGTGTGTAAGGTTAATTAGTAGGATCATTAACCACATAAAACTAGCTAAACCGAGTTCCGTGCGTCTAATTAGTTGAAAGTTGAAGTTTTGCCCTTATCTAAAGTATCACTCGGTGAAAATATGAGTTAAGATAAGTCAAAAATATGATTTATAAAAATAAATGTTGGGACAAATCAATGTATAACAGGGTCAAGAACAATGCAAAATGAGACAGAGTGAAATACCGTATCGGAGGCTAAACCGGCAGACGGTTTTTAGCGGTATGAAGTGGTCGAACCACCGTTAAACCACGATTTAGCATAAAATATTCTACCGCTGACTTTTCCAGTACAACCTTCGATACAATATTTCAATACTTATTTGACAAAACGAGTTCAAATTGCCATCACTATCCGATCCCAACCTCTTTTCTTAATATATAATTATATACCCCATAATTTAAAACATGGCTTCATTGCACAAATCACTAGCAGTCAGGAAAAATTTGAAAACATGGCTTCATACTTGCTTGCAATAAACAATTACTAAGTACACAAATACCAATACCAGATCAGTATTACTTACCACTGAATCTCGATGTTCAGGAAAAAACACAACGAAAATTTTCGTGTTCTTTCTAGTGTATCAATAGCAATAATTTTAATTAGGAGGCTGAGACCATACATATCCGAAACTCCCAATATGAGAGTGGAAAGATACATTGAATGGTTAATTTGTTATACAACAGAAGCATATCCTGTTGCAATTACGCTTAGAACTAGACCTAATTAATCGTACGAATTATATACGAAAGGGATTTTCATATTCATTCTATGGTTGTTGTAATGGAACTACTAAGTTAGCATACAGAAATCCATATGTTATTAATGCTTTGAAATACACCCATCTGTTCAGAACTTCATAGTATTATACAATATAATACATATCCATGTCCAACCACCATAACCAATAATAATACCTAACTAAGTATTTCTCTATATACTTTTCTGTACACTTGACAAACATCAATATTGAAGAAGAACGATTCCAAATGTCGCAACATAAGTAGATCGACGGCAAATACAAAGCCCTAATGATCTACGAGCAATATTGTTCCTCCTTCTGCTTCCACTCCAACCCTATAAACCGGCACGGCGAGTACCGAACTTTGTACTCCGAAATCGTCTCCACCTTTGGCGACCATTTTTGCTCTCTACACCCAACCAGCTGATCGTAATGCTTCTTCAGCTCCGGCGTGCTACAAAGAAAACCGTTACTCCCATCGCCGTTTTCATCTCCTTCTCCTCTCCCAACTTTGACCAGAAGTCTAATCATAAACTCGGGCGCCACCTTGATCAAAACGCCGCCGTCCGACCCCTTCAGGTACTGAAGCGGCTGGCACCCGCCGTTGACCAGCGGGGTCTTGTTGTTATTATTAGGGCTTCCGGCGGCGGCGGCGGTGAAGGCGGCGAGGGAGGAAGCGCTTAGGACTTTGGTGCAGGCGAAGAGGTCAACGGGGAGGACGAGGTAGGTTTGACCGGGCAAGAGCTCGTCGTGGATGGACAAGGCGGGGATTGGGTGGCCGAGGAAGAAGGATTCCGAGTTGCACACCAACTTGTCGGGATGGTTTACCATGATCTGCCCGGCGATGAGCTTGCCGCTGCGGCGGCCGGAGGGGGTGAGGGCGGTGGTTGTGCCGTCCCAGAAGATGAGTGAGACGGATTTGGGCGATGAGCAGGGTTGGAAGCAAGAGGCCGGAGAAATGTTGACGTTTCCCATATCTTAGAGACTAGAGAGGATAGATCCAAATATTTTGCAAGTGATGGATGTGGAGGAAGTAGTGGGCCTTATAAATGGAAAGAAAGTCAGTCTTTGTCTCTTCTTATCTTCTTTCTTGGGTTAATATCAAATGAGGTGCCTAAAACTTGCAAGTACTTCACATTTATGCCTCAACATTTTTTCAAATGCTTGATCTTTAATCCTTCTAGTTCGCTCTTTGGGGACATTCGATACAATAAGGTATATATGAACTAAAAGTATTAGAGCTTCTGATCGAGATATAGGGCTAGAGTCTTTGACTCTCTGGGGAGATCCGATGCTTAAGGAATTTCGCTCTTCCAGAACTCCCACAGATGTCAAACTAGCTATTATGGTTGTCGGATTCATGACATGGTATTAAAATTGTTGAGCAAGAGGTATCGTGTTTGATACTGATAGTTGGATTCAACACAGGATATATATATGATTAGTTTGTGAATTCAAATCCATGATAGAGCTTTGGTCGAAATATCACGTGTTCGAAATTCTAATACAAGGTACGTCGAAATTCTCGTTATCTTTAATGTTGACAAATAATTCCAATACAAGGTACGTCGAATCAGTACAAACATCTGGTCTATATATTGGTCTATATATTGGTTGTAATCGATTTACATTGTTAAATAACATGGTCGACTAAACATAGATACGAGGAAAAGCGAAAGTAGAGCACCACCACCTCTTATTCATATATCACACAAACGGTAAAACCGCCAATCGAGTCAATCATGACCTATTGGCAAACATCCGAATCAGAAATAAGAATAGAATGATAGCCAAGGAGACAAATAGCAATATAATCAAAACATAAATGTCAATGGAGTGAATGTTCTGTTTTGAAAAATTCAGGGACTTCACTTGTGTCAAATTTCATTGTTCTTTTGTGGTGATCTTTGGATGTTGGTGTTTGGTTTGCTCATTATTGTCGCGCAATTTAAAACTAGCTAGATTTTCTGATTTTGCCTCGTGATAAAGGGAGAGGCGGAAGAGTCTAATTTTGCCGGCGTTGACAAAAATTGTCCAATCAGTGTGCACTTTGCGTTAGTAATTAACGCTTGATGTTCCTTGGTCCGTTTTCTTTCCCTTTCTGGGAAAGTGGTGTGGGGAAGCTTGAACAAGAATAATATGCACTTCCCTTTGCTTTCCATATAGCCAAATGGAGACAAAGTCAATCATAGTCTTGCCTCGCAGTTAGGGATGGGAATAGTTCGAATTCGGTTGAATTTTTCTAAATACAAATTCAATTCAGATACAATGTTTATTGAAACAGAAGAGAGAGCTCAATACAATTCAACGAGTATTCATAGATGTATGGATACTCACGGATTTACGACATAATTGTGAATTGTTTCGTTAAAGACACCAACATTCATGTATTGAAAGTTGACCGTATTTGGGCTAAATCCTCATTCAAATTAACCACCCATCAATTTGAAAAAAGAGTTTTACTCGCAAGCTAACCAGAACTCGCGAACATTATAGGTTGTATCCGATTTGCCCAGGTGAAACCGAATTGGGTACCCACTTGTCTGAGTTCAACCACGATTCCTACTGAAAATGGGGATGGCAAAAAAGGCTTATAGTATGATATGTGATATGTGTGTATATGTTCAATGTACAATGAAGCATTATCGTTAAACTAAAACAACTTGTGCATTGTGATGTGGTCTTGTTTGTACTACTCATTACCGCTCCAAATTGATAGTTATTAATGCTATAAAAATGTTTGCAATTTTTTTTGAATATAACTGTTTGTTGATTCGACTAATTTTCCGTTATTTCATAAAAAAATTCTAATTTGGCTGAGAGTTAATTTGTTAGAAAGTTCAACTACATTTGAATCCTTTAGGACTCATGGTTTACTTTTTTCCTCATTGTGATCTGGTACATGTCATGATTCATGAACCATTAATTGGTTACATTAATTTGAGTTATTACTAAATGGTTATTAACAAATATTCAAAAATGAATTTTTATATCATTCTTTTATATGGTAAGGAATCAACATACATCCATTGATTGGTTCAGTAATTAAGCCAATCGTGATGAACTGATCAAGCGATCTAGCCAAATTAACTAGATAGGTGCACTCAGCAACCTCGTAATCAATCTCCATATCTCAACTCTTCTTCTCATTATATTTGAACAAGTTGGTGATATATTTTATTCATCGGATAGTAAATATGTAAATTAGGTTTTTTCCTTGGTAAATACAATTTAATATCCAAACCTTTCATTTTAAACAATATAATAACCAAACCTTTTCGAAAACAATCTAATATCCAAATCGTCAACTTTCCGTTCGTTTAACCGTTAGTTGACACTTCAAAAAAGTTCGAAGTACGACGCTTCATCAATATCCATCGATATCTTCTCTGAAAAACCACCAGCATATCGTGGTTCCAAACCCGAGAAGTCCATGACTCCACCACGATGGTATAGAAATCTAAATATTCAGTCATCTGCAATGCCAAACAAGAAAACAAAGTTGTATTGTGACAATTTTCCCTAAACAAAGCTTTTTTGAAGTGTCAACCAACGGTTAAACGAACGGAAAGTTGACGATTTGGATATTAGATTGTTTTCGAAAAGGTTTGGCTATTATATTGTTTAAAATGAAAGGTTTGGATATTAAATTGTATTTATCCTTTTTCCTTTTATGCTTGTCTTGAATTTCCTATATACTAGGTGGTTATGTCGCGGCTTGTCGCGGGTGGAGATGGTCTATGTGCATGTATTATGTGGCTCGTTATGGTGTTTTGTTAGTATTATTAGTCTAAAATTAATTTTTTTGTTAGTAATATTGACTTTACAATATGATATTGACTGAGAAGAGATATATGGTGGTCAACCATTGATTATTGGTTGGGTGTGGGTGACTTAAACATGGGTATGGAAGTTTGTAGATGGGTTTGGGTAGGGTATGGATATTTACTTCCACAATCTAAATGTGTATGAGTTGGGTATGGATACTCATTTACTCGATGGTGTTTTAATTACACATACAAAAATTAGACCTATTTGTTGAACTTCAAAAGTTTAGGTACCAAAATGTAATACATAAAAATTTTAGGTACTAAAATATAATTTTCCTTCAATATTTAGAGGACTTATATACCGAAAAAATAATGAAGGTTATAAATCTAAGAGCCTGTTTACTTTCATTTCTGTTTCCTGTTTTTGAGAAAATAGATTTTGGAAACAGGTGAAAACAACATTTTGTCGTTTCCGAAAACAGCAGGAAGTTGCCATTTTCTGTTTTCATAGTTGGAAACGAATAGAAAACCAAATAAAAAGTAAACAAGTTTTCTCGTTTGGGTTGCCAAATTTATGACATGAAAACAGAAAACAGGAAACGAAAATGGAAGTGAACAGGGCCTAAAGATCTATTAAGTTTAGGTACATAACTGTAATTTGCATAGTTGAGGCTTAATTCCTTTTGTGGTGATGTATTTAAGATGATAATTATTTACCTTTTTATAGAAAAATGAAAATTATTTATTTGATATGCGTAGATACCTATTTAGCCAAACATTCGATGTATAATTGTTGAAAATTCTAACCCGATTGAAAGAGAAAAACTCTAGAGGGAAGTAAGGAATACAAACTTAAACTCGCTTAAATTTCACGCCTTTAAATCCCATAGTGGAAAATGATGACTTTCTAATAAGTAATAACCATGTATATTTATTTTTAATTGGACTTGACATTGAGCTGAAAAAGTTAGTGGGTTATGGTTCAATTATTAGTTTTCTAGACTTTTGGTGAGTCGTGTATGGACTCGTTCATACTTGTAATTAGAATATATAAAAATAGTATACTAATTAGGGATAGACGAAGAAGGCAAAGAAATAAATAAAGAAAGGGTTATGGAAGGTGAGTGAAAAATGAAACGAAAAGGAAGTAGATGATGGAAATGTTTTGACCAATTCTTTAGTTGGCCGTCAATACAACAATCAACCCTTTTCACCGTAGCAATTTATGGACATTTGCTTATGTAGATATCACATATTTTTTTACATGTAGTTAGTAGAAGTTTGTTTAGTACCCATAAATGTACTAAATGAGTTTATAAATTTGCTCTTGCAATATTTTAGAGTCTGTCTCTCTTATATTATTTATTAAATATTTCACGTCGAATCTTCTCCTAGTGTTGAGTGATACAACATCTTGTATTGTACAAACTAAATATATACTTTTATGTTATGGTGGATTGAATTCATGGATTGGTGGATTGGATTCATGGATTCGAATGAAATCTAAACATTGGACAAATATGTAATAGGTACGAAAATCTCATAAAAATTAACAAATAGGTACTACTTCTCCCCCGGTCTTGACTCATTCTACCTTGATTTAGTTTGTCTAAATATTTAACTACTTCTCCTATTTTTACTTATCTCAAATTATATTTTCGCCCAATGATACTTTAGTTAAGTGCAAAACTTCATATTTCAACTAATTACACTCATTTAGTCTACCTATCATTTTTTTTCTTCTAATTATGAACTATTTTTTCTTTATTTTCATCACAAAAAATTAAGATTTTGTTCAAATTACATATAGGAATGGGTTGACCTGTCTAGACCTGTATAATGCGAGTATCACTCGACCTTGCTCGCGTTTAATGTGAGGCAAATTTGGACATTAAGGTACCTGCCTGCCTCGTCCGCCTCAATGTCATCACTAATCAGGAGCAACTCAGTTTACCCGTTTTGTGTGCATTTTATAAGGAATACATATGTTATACAATGATTGAAATTTTGAATTGACAAAATGATAAGTTATTTTGAGTACTACATAGTAAGTTTCACATTAGATAACATTAAAACTCACTCCAAAAATGAAAATATTAAAATAAATATAAAATAAAACCCTAGGATCTAAATCAATTTTTCTTAAATCCAGTAGAGAGAATATGATAACAGAGTTTTTTTTCTTCATAAGAAGAGGAAGTGCTTCGAGAGAAGACTAATGTTTTATGGAAATTACAGTCTCCGATTATAGTCCATTGTGGTTATTAAGTAAAATCCCACAAAAAGTTGAAGTGTATTGCAAGCCAATGAAAATGATTAATCACAAAAAAAGACCTTTCTGGTCAAATTTTCAACGATACACTTTGTCAACCAAATAATATATATATAAAGCTTAATCAAAATTCATAATCTATAATCAAAGGTTGGTTTATGGTTTACGTGAGAAAATGAGATTTATGGTTATGGGACATTAAAATAGTACTACCAAAATCCATGTTAAATGGTACCTCAATAAGTTAATAGCTTTGGGAATAATATTAATTGGTATGCTTCCATAGCCTATAGGTTACTAAATTGTATGACAGTAGTGTACATTAACAAAGCTCTATAGGAAGTTAGGCAACAGTAACACTACTTAACCTTTATATATATTAATTTTGATACTAATAATGAGAAAGGCAATTCAACAAAACATAGTAGCTTTGGCATTTTCATATATACGTTTTTTCAACAAAGGCCAAATCATAGACACAAAGTATGCACATGCCCAAAAGACATTATTTGCTTACAACTTTACATGTCAACCATTAATATGATGCGTCAAACCACAGAACGTGACTCCACCAATGTGGACTTGAAAACTATCATTGTACTCTCTAGGTTCGATGAGTAAAACTGCTATCAGATAACATAGAGGAGGACCACAAGATTCTTGTGCAAGAGTGAGGATTAATATTATATTTGCAAGCACGTATAGAGTTTGCACAACCTACTTGATGTGCCGGTTTGACCCATATTATCTTACATTTGCTAGGTTTTGGCTTCTTTCAGTAGCTGGAGATTTAGGAAGTCAGAGAAAGAGAGAGAAACTTTTAATTAATTCATTTTTTAACTTCCTAAAATGTAATTTATTATAAATAATAATTAATTAAATATTTTTTTCATAATCAATTTGCCCTTAGTAGCCATGGTGATTACTAGTTTCAAGTAATCACCATAACAGAGCTGCACATAATATATCTAGGGGAAAATATAGTACATATATATATTGGTAAATTGGTGTGTAAGGTTAATTAGTAGGATCATTAACCACATAAAACTAGTTAAACCGAGTTTCGTGCGTCTAATTAGTTGAAAGTTGACGTCTTGCCCTTATCTAAATTATCACTCGGTGAAAATATGAGTTAAGATAAGTCGAAAATATGATTTATAAAAATAAATGTTGGGACAAATCAATGTATAACAGGGTCAAGAACAATGCAAAATGAGACGGAGTGAAATACCGTATCGGAGGCTAAACCGACAGACGGTTTTTAGCGGTATATGAAGCGGTTGAACCACCGTTAAACCACGATTTAGCATAAAATATTCTATCGCTGACTTTTACAGTACAACCTTCGATACAGTATTTCAATACTTATTTGACAAAACGAGTTCAAATTGCCATCAATATCCGATCCCAACCTCTTTTCTTAATATATATAATTATATACCACCATAATTTAAAACATGGCTTCATTGCACAAATCACTAGCAGTCAGGAAAAATTTGAAAACATTGAAAACATGGCCTAATCGTACGAATGGTTAATTTGTTATACAACAGAAGCATATCCTGTTGCAATTACGCTTAGAACTAGACCCAATCGTACGAATTATATACCAAAGGGATTTTCATATTCATTCTATGGTTGTTGTCATGGAACTACTAAGTAAGCATACAGAAACCCATATGTTATTAATGCTTTGAAATACACCCATCTGTTCAGAACTTCAAAGTATTATACAATAATATACATATCCATGTCCAACCACCATAACCAATAATAATACCTAACTAAGTATTTCTCTATATACTTTCCTGTACACTTGACAAACATCAATATTGAAGAAGAACGATTCCAAATGTCGCAACATAAGTAGATCGACGGCAAATACAAAGCCCTAATGATCTACGAGCAATATTGTTCCTCTTTCTGCTTCCACTCCAACCCTATAAACCGGCACGGCGAGTACCGAACTTTGTACTCCGAAATCGTCTCCACCTTCGGCGACCATTTTTGCTCTCTACACCCAACCAGCTGCTCGTAATGCTTCTTCAGCTCCGGCGTGCTACAAAGAAAACCGTTGCTAACATCCCCGCCGTTTTCATCTCCTTCTCCTCTCCCAACTTTGACCAGAAGTCTAATCATAAACTCGGGCGCCACCTTGATCAAAACGCCGCCGTCCGACCCCTTCAGGTACTGAAGCGGCTGGCACCCGCCGTTGACCAGCGGGGTCTTGTTGTTATTATTAGCGCTTCCGGCGGCGGCGGCGGTGAAGGCGGCGAGGGAGGAAGCGCTTAGGACTTTGGTGCAAGCGAAGAGGTCAACGGGGAGGACGAGGTAGGTTTGACCGGGCAAGAGCTCGTCGTGGATGGACAAGGCGGGGACCGGGTGGCCGAGGAAGAAGGATTCCGAGTTGCACACCAACTTGTCGGGATGTTCTACCATGATCTGCCCGGCGATGAGCTTGCCGCGGCGGCGGGCGGAGGGGGTGAGAACGGTGGTTGTGCCGTCCCAGAAGATGAGTGAGACGGATTTGGGCGATGAGCAGGGTTGGAAGCAAGAGGCCGGAGAAATGTTGACGTTTCCCATATCTTAGCTAGAGAGAGGATAGATCCAAATATTTTTGCAAGTGATGGATGTGGAATGTCATGTTTAGGTATTGACGTTATTTGTTGGATTCAAATATAAATGTTTAGGTATTGACGTTAAATGTCATGTTTCAATATGAGTATTTATAATTTTATTTGTAATATTGACCGGCATGAACCGGCACAAACCGGTATGTGCCACCGGTTGAACCATTCTACTTGCTAAACCGGCACACTGGCATAAACCGGTTTGACAACCTTGGTCTATATATTGGTTGTAATCGATTTACATTGTTAAATAACATGGTCGACTAAACATAGATACGAGGAAAAGCGAAAGTAGAGCACCACCACCTCTTATTCATATATCACACAAACGGTAAAACCGCCAATCGAGTCAATCATGACCTATTGGCAAACATCCGAATCAGAAATAAGAATAGAATGATAGCCAAGGAGACAAATAGCAATATAATCAAAACATAAATGTCAATGGAGTGAATGTTCTGTTTTGAAAAATTCAGGGACTTCACTTGTGTCAAATTTCATTGTTCTTTTGTGGTGATCTTTGGATGTTGGTGTTTGGTTTGCTCATTATTGTCGCGCAATTTAAAACTAGCTAGATTTTCTGATTTTGCCTCGTGATAAAGGGAGAGGCGGAAGAGTCTAATTTTGCCGGCGTTGACAAAAATTGTCCAATCAGTGTGCACTTTGCGTTAGTAATTAACGCTTGATGTTCCTTGGTCCGTTTTCTTTCCCTTTCTGGGAAAGTGGTGTGGGGAAGCTTGAACAAGAATAATATGCACTTCCCTTTGCTTTCCATATAGCCAAATGGAGACAAAGTCAATTATAGTCTTGCCTCGCAGTTAGGGATGGGAATAGTTCGAATTCGGTTGAATTTTTCTAAATACAAATTCAATTCAGATACAATGTTTACTGAAACAGAAGAGAGAGCTCAATACAATTCAACGAGTATTCACAGATGTATGGATACTCACGAATTTACGACATAATTGTGAATAGTTTCGTTAAAGACACCAACACTCATGTATTGAAAGTTGACCGTATTTGGGCTAAATCCTCATTCAAATTAACCACCCATCAATTTGAAAAAAGAGTTTTACTCGCAAGCTAACCAGAACTCGCGAACATTATAGGTTGTAGCCGATTTGCCCAGGTGAAATCGAATTGGGTACCCACTTGTCTGAGTTCAACCACCATTCCTACTGAAAATGGGGATGGCAAAAAAGGCTTATAGTATGATATGTGATATGTGTGTATATGTTCAATGTACAACGAAGCATTATCGTTAACCTACAACAACTTGTGCATTGTGATATGGTCTAGTTTGTACTACTCGTCACCGCTCCAAATTGATAGCTATTAATGCTATAAAAATGTTTGCAATTTTTTTTGATAGAACTGTTTGTTGATCTTGATTCGACTCATTTGCCATTATTTCATAAAAAAACTCTAATTTGGCTGAGATTTAATTTATTAGAAATTTCAACCACATTTGAATCCTGTAGGACTCATGGTTTACTTTCTTCCTCATTGTGATCTGGTACATATCATGATTCATGAACCATTAATTGGTTACATTAACTTGAGTTATTAACAAATATTCAAAAATGAATTTTTATATCATTCTTTTATATGGTAAGGAATCAACATACATCCATTGACTGGTTCAGTAATTAAGCCAATTGTGATGAACTGATCAAGCGATCTAGCCAAATTAACTAGATAGGTGCACTCAGCAACCTCGTAATCAATCTCCATATCTCAACTTTTCTTCTCATTATATTTGAACAAGATGGTGATATATTTTATTCATCGGATAGTAAATATGTAAATTAGGTTTTTTCCTTTTATGCTTGTCTTGAATTTCCTATATATTTTGATCCTAATAATGAGAAAGGCAATTCAACAAAACATAGTAGCTTTGGCATTTTCATATATACGATTTTTTCAACAAAGGCCAAAGCATAGACCCAAAGTATGCACATGCCCAAAAGAGATTATTTGGTTACAATTTTACATGTCAACCGTTAATATGATGCGTCAAACCAAAGAATGCGACTCCACCAATGCGCACATGAAAACTATCATTGTACTCTCTAGGTTCGATGAGTAAAAGTAAAACTGCTATCAGATAACATACAGAAGGACCACAAGATTCTTGTGCAAGAGTGAGGATTAATATTATATTTGCAATCACGTATAGAGTTTGCACAACCTACTTGATCTGCCGGTTTTACCCATATTATCTTACATTTGCTAGGTTTTGGCTTCTTTCAGTAAAATACATCGCAAGACATCAATAAACTAATCACACCAAAAATGCCATGAGACGTAGCAAATTAATCCGACGAAAACGGAATCACATAATGGTGATGTTATGAACTACATTCAACTCTTCAATGTACAATATTTATGTCCAACCACTATAATCTATAATTAACCAACATTACCTAACAAGCCCTTTTATATGCTTTGCTGTACACTTGACAATATCAATTAAGAACAATTCCAGACGTCGTAAAACAACAAACAACGGTTTGGTCTAACGATTCTATTGATGGTCGGTATATAGAACATTAGAATTACTATGCCAAAGAGAAGAGGAAAAAAAAATAAGAAGAAGAAGAAGAAGAAGAAGAAGAAGAAGAAGAAGAAGAAGAAGAAGCTAATCATAGAGCACACTATGAGCAATACTGTTCCTCCTTCTTCTTCCACTCCAACCCTATAAACCGGCAGGGCGAGTACCGGAAGAGTTTGCTTCGGCGACCGAAGGGGGTGAGAGCGGTGGTTGTCTTGTCACGTCCCAGAAGATGAGTGAGGCGGATTTGGGCGAGCAGGTTATAGGGTTGGAAGCAAGAGGCCGGAGAAATGTTGACGTTTCCCATAATTTTTGGGTATCATCATAAAAGTGGTTTTTGCCATGTGACCGGTTTTATTCCCCTCCGTAAATATGAAGAGAAAAAAAGATCAATTCCAATTTATCTTCATTTCTCACAGTCAACCCTAAGCTACATTATACTACTTTGGACGATTAATGTATTTTAGATACTTCTTATAAATATGAAAACACATCGTAGATCTTTGCATAAGTCAAATTACTGGCTACTCCAGTGCACATTCATGTATCATTAAAATTAAAAAATTTATTATAAATATATTATGATATATAATGTATATTAATTATCCATATTATTAAGACTGTTTTGTTTGTCTTAAATACACATTCATACAGTATCCATATCATTAGGATAAAATGCAAACGACGTCATTTTGATTTTTTTAATGCAAGTCGGTCGGAAAGATTGTTTTGGCTAAATCCTCAACAACAAACCAACTAGTCAATTTAAAAAATGAGTTTTACCTGCAGCCTACCCAAAACTCATGAACATTAGGTTGTCCCCAATTTCACTAGGTCAAACCGAATTGGGCACATCAAATTACTAAATAAAAATTCTCTTTTCTTTTTAACTTGTACTGTCTATGTCTATTTTGCTTATCCTTATCTTCCTTCTCTTTCTTTTTCCAATGAAAAACGTCCATCTATCTCAATCATTCTTAACTGTCGCCATCATAGTCGCCTAAATTGAAATTGACAAAAACTCTTAAATACAATGAAACCATATTGTCATTATCTGTTCTAGTTCGCTGGACAAACAAGTCACTATATCTTATCTATCAACACCATATAAACATTTTCCTCGATCAAATTAATAACCTAGCTACACTTACACAGTAGTAACAATGAAGATCCTCAATGGTATTAAGAAATTATCAAACCCGAGCTTAATATTATCAACGAAGGCGTACTAAAGAGGTACAGAGTTAAAAAGCAATCAAGTCAAAGTAAAATAAATCAATAGCTAGAATGAGATCACAAACCAAAGGTAAGGAGGAAATATATTTTACCGATTCGTCATCCATAGGCCTGAGAAGTGAGAATTTGGCAAAGCAAATGGAGTCTAGAGTAGACAGAGTTTTCCCGCAGACTAAGTGTGGAGCAATCGAAGAGGGAAAATGGTCCCAAATCGAAAAATTAGATTGAGCTCAAAAGTAATAAAGATTTGTTTTTGTCTTTGAACCGTCACCTTAATGATATAAACAAATCTTTATTTCTTTAATCTTTATAAATATTAATTAAATAGATAAAAGATTTGTTTTTGTAAGGACGGAGAAGTTTCACGAAAAACTTTGCTATAAAGGGATTGTTCTTCTTCTCAACAATGCTCAAGAAAGGCCGTAAACCTTTTATTTACTCGATTCGTGTTTTTTTCAAGATTTTTGTAGCCCCGATTTAATCACTAAACAAATTTTATAAAAATTTAAAAACAAAGGAAGAGGAAAAAATAAAGATCATCCGCTAAACAAATTAGAATAAAAAAACAAATCCAAAGAAGATACCAATTATTTTCAATCACTAAATTAGCTTTCTCCAATAACTAAAACTCACAATATTCGTTGAGGATAGTGTATAATGTGTTGAAATCATGCAAATAGCAACACAAATTGATCATGTTATTATGACCATGTACGTGTCTATCATATGATCTCCAGACGCACAACAAAATTCAAATGAACTCTTAGTTTAATTGCTATAGAATTCTCAGCTTGAAATAATAATTAGACGGATGCATGCAATATTTCAGTTTGTATGATTGTATTTACTATGAAACTCAATTATGTCATAATTGTGAATGCATCTCTGTAACTAACTTGCATGCAATATTCCCGTTTGTATATAATTTGATCCAATTTTTTGGTTTATGTTTTGAATTAAAAATAATCGTTTCACCGAGCAGCCACGCGAGGCCGTGGAGGACTGGAGTGATACACGCTTCTTGGACGAAATTGGGCATCCAGGCACTGTTCTCATCAGCCCTATCGTCAACCAGAACAAAGCAGGTGTGTGTAATACTAACTTGCTAGTTGACTGATTGAGGTTTGAGTTTATTAGTTGGGTTGACCCGAGTTGATTTGCTTTGACTTGGGCTTTGGACTTGGGCTTTTTAGTTCATTATTGATTGTAAGAGCTATTTTAATTGAGTAGTATATTTATATCAATTAAAATTTTTTGATGAATTAATCATTTTTATATTTATATCAATTAAAAAAATTCAAATATTTTATTACTATGATGAAATTTTAAACATACTATTAAGCCTTAATGACATATAAAATTCCATATGTATTAAGTAATTACCATTTTTATATCCCCTTGCTAGTTAGTGTTAAGTCTGCAAACCTTACTATAAATTTTTCTTCTTGTGATGAAGCCCTTCCTCTGATCAATATGTTAATTGTATACATCTGTCTTTGATTTGCGTTCCAAAAACTTGCGTGTGTCACACAATGGTTTTCGCTCTTGAAGCGTCGTTCAACATCTTACATCGTCCCCTACATCCCGCCGCCCTAGCTGTTCAAGAACTCATTGATGATGCCACCCGGAGCAAGGAGACCATGGGGTTTTGGGGACTTTAAGACGCTGAAGGAGAAGATAGATAAGATGGCTGACCTGAGTCGAAGTGGGGATTACAACCACAACGAGCAGTGTCATCTTGTAAGTGCTTTTTCTTTAGGCCTAATTAAGGGAATTCACCTGCGTACGTATATAATAGTGGTTTCTTTTGATGTTGTAGGCAAGTGTTTATCGCGTAGTCCACGTCCAGATTTTGGTAGAAGGGTACATACAGAATGGGAGACAAGACGAGGAGGCCCTTCTCCAGCTAGTGCGCCAACAACCGGGAATGATAGCCATCAACATAAGAGACGCCTGAAAAAAAAGACGTCTGACAACCTGCTCGATTGTGTGGGTTGCTAACGTTAGTTATTATGACATACTTATTGAAACAGGGAGTCATTTATCCTGGACCCGATCCGGGCGTCCAGAACAACAATGAGCATTGCATACTCATAGTCGGCTTCAGTACACGAATAATCAAAAAGCGTCGTACGGACTACTAGATTCTTCGCAACTTTGAGGGCAAAAAATGGGGCCACGAAGGCTATGCGTTGATGTTGCATGCCTCCAACAATGCGGGCACAGGCCCGACACTGGGCTTGTGCTGTCAGGCCCCCCAGGCCCCAACATAGAGCCTGAGAGAAAATAGGGACCCCAACTTGTTGTTATTACACTAATAAGTATTTTGGGCATTTTGACTTATACGGGCCTCGCCAGCAAAAATGGAAGAAAATAAAACAAAATTGATTACTTAATTCATTAATGTACTTGAACGCCAAGAGGAAGATTCACAATAGGTAAAAAGTTGCTTTTTGTGTGTGCAATATTATAAAACAAGGTTATTAATTTGTACATCATTTCTGGTAACTTCTCGACATTAGTAAATGCATTAAGATTTTTTTCATCCACAACTATTATTATTATTTTGAAAACAACAGTAAAATAAGAGATACCACTTACCAGATGGTTTATTTGGAATAGAATAAAAAATATTATCAATTATTTCGAACACATTCTTAATATAAATATTTTGCAACAACAATAATTTTTTTACTAAAAAATTCAATTATTTTTCTAATATTTGTTTTTATCAATTATCTATCAACAAAAAACACATTCTTAATATCAATTATCTTCTTCTAATATTTTTCTTGTCTTGTATGTATTTGTATCTTTAAAAGTTCTTTTACTCTTCGACTTAATCGATTCACCAAAATCTATTTAGATGGATTTTGGGAATTAACGACTTGTCACTTGAGTTATTGTTTGGTTTCATTTTTTTAATTTTAATATTGTTTGACTAATGATCCCTCTCTTAATTTATCATTTTTGTATCCTATTTTTCTGTTTCTATCATCATTTGTTCATCGTTCATTATTATTATGTATTATTTTTATTTTATTGAATTTATAAAAAAAATTGAGCCTCATTTTGTTTCTAGAACAAGCCTCCAATATTCCAGGGTCGGCCCTGTGTGGGCAGATCATTCAACGACATGGACGCTGAAATGTACACTTTTTGTCTGAAGTTTACGAAGTTTGTTAAATTATATGATCAACTAAACATCACATACCAACTTTATTATAGGAAAACCTGTTCATTCAATTACTCCAAATTTTGGGCTTTCTCAGCCTCTAACTGGCTCCCGATGGGGTTGGGAGGAAATTCAGTCCAGACAACCGTATGGTCCTACTGGGGAGCCAAGTGAGCCAAACAGTGGGCCACAGAATTGGACTTTCTAGGAGTAAAGGCCCATTTGACTTTACAACCAGACAAAGCAGAGTTGACTGCGGTCAGAATTCTTATCTCTTTGCACCAGATTCCCAACTTAGTACAATCTTCTTCCTCACCATTCAGAAGCTTTATCAAGTTCAGGCAGTCCGATTCAACGATCAAGGGGCTCCATCCTCTCCGATTAGCTTCCCTCAACCTAAGGGTGATGACCCTAGCCTCCGCCTCCACCGGTCTGGACTTTCCCCTCTCCTTTCCAGCTAAAGCACCCATAAAATTTCCTTCACAATTCATGAAAATACATCTCAGACCAATCCCAGAAGGGTTTAAAATCCCTGCATCACTATTCATCTTGTAGATCCCTGTCGGCGAGCATTTACAACCTGATCAAGGGTGCTTCGTCCGCCCATCGCCTCTGAAATGTTTTGTGCTTGAAGGTAATCTTTGATCCATGCAATTGCCTTCGAAATAGCTTCCTCCTCTTCAAGTTTTTTTATTATTAAACATATGGTTGCATCTCCTTTTCCAGATAAACCAAAGAATGGCGCAGAATTATTGGAGATCCTTATTCGATTGAGTATCTAAGACTCGGAAGAACCATTCACAACCAGACAAGCCCTCACCTTTTCGGAAGAGTTCACAGTCCTCCCTTTGCTACCAGAGGCGTCGAGTCCAGTCGCATTCCCTGACGCAGTGGAGTTGGGTTTCGGGAAACCCACAAAACGAACAGTCAGGGGAAGCATCCTCGATTCGATTTGCAATATGGCCCCTATAGGTAATGTGTCTCTGCTAATCTTCCAAAGAAACACTTTGACTTTAGGATGAATAGGTGGACTCCAGATCTTCTTCCAATAGCCTTTAATTTTCTGAATATCAGTAGTGTTATCAGCATTACTCGAATCCGTGTGTATTTATTTGTTTCTTTTGTGGAGATCTTTGGGTGTTTGGTTTGCTCTTTTTTTTTGGTCATAGATAAGTTTGGTTTGCTCATTATTGTTACACAATTTAAAACTAGATAGATGTTGCCTCGTGATAAAGAGAGAGGCGGAAGAGTCAAATTTTGTCGGCGTTGAATGAAAACCATCCAATCAGTGTGTATTTTGCGTTAGTATTTTTTTTTTTTTTGACAAAGGGATTACTTGCATTGCACTTTGAATGATCTATTACAAGAGAACCAACAAAGCAAACCAAAATCAGAACAATGATAGACAAACTCAAGCACATGGATGCTCAATCTGTGCTTCAGAGATACAACAAGAAGAGCACAAAACCCAGAAGGAGCCACCCAAAGTACCCAACAAAGGATCTGAGACACTTGAACCAAAAGCAGTAAACACCGAAAGCTCTCTTACAATCAAATCAAACGAAGTAGCACCAAGCACAATCAGCTCGACCGATCCGACCGAGTCCATGACGATTGAACACAATGTCATTAGCCGCCTCCTGGGAGTCGCTCGAAGACGCTCAACACAGTAAATCACGGGTGAGAGATTAAATGGAGGTGGACAGGGATGAGTATCGAAATGCTCCGAGCTGAAAAGGCAGGGGAAGACGAGGCTCCAAGGCTTGGGCAAGGGAAGCAGAAGAACCCAGATCCCCAGATCGAAGAACTGAACCGACGAGCATCAGGGTTAGACATCGCAGTCCATCCTCCATCGGCCACCAAGATGCAAAAAACCACCTGGGAAGAACAAAGGGGAAAACCAGTGAATCGATTCACCACACAAGCTGATAAACCCACCATCATGAGAGAAGACCCAAAATGCATAACCCAACCCCCAATGAGAGCTAATCACAGAAAAAAACCCCTAGAACAGGGGAGCAAAGTGCCAAGAATGGCTTGAAAAGCTTAAAAGCAGGAAAAGCAGAGTGAAAAACATCAAAACAGAGACAAGAAAGCTAATAAAGGAAGTAGGAAGAAGGAAAAGACAATGGGCTACCGCCGGTCACTAAGAGATGCTTGCGGCAACCCTTGGAGAGCTTCACAGCGAGGGAAAAGTTAGAGAGAGATGAGAGCAAATTTTGAATTAAAGTAAGAGAGAGACTCCCATAGTCACTGGGTGAAGTTCTCCAAATTTTGCGTTAGTAACGTTGGCTGTTTCTATCTACGTTTTCTTCCCCTTTCTAGCAAAGTGGTGTGGGGGAAGCTTGAGGAAAATTAATATGCTATAATCTTTGTTTTGGATGGATTAATTGTCAATGTGATATTTGTAGAGTCAAATGACTCATTAATTGTTCATGTAATAATTTAGTGTTATTTCAATGGTAATTGAAGTATCTCGTTTGATAGAAATATATACAAACATGGTATTTGGCAAAAACATAGTAGTAAAACGAGTTATTTCAAAAATCAAAATAACATGAGTGGTAAAGCAGAGTTGATAAAAAAAAGTTATTTCAGTGTTATTTCAAAAATTAAAATAACTTGTTTTGAGTTATTTGTAAATAAACCACTAACCAAATAACTCATTTCAATAAAATGCTGCCAAACGAGTTATTTATGCAAAAATGAGAATTAGTATTAATTTTAGATGACGAAGAAGAGGACCACACGATTGTTGTGCAAAAATGAGAATTAGTATTAATTTCACGTGTTGTAATGGAGTTCATACAATATTACGCACATTAATTAGTCATTTACTAGGGTTTTGGCTTTCTTTGTGTAGAATACATCGATTCGTATAATATTTAGTCTTCAATGTACATTTAAATTTATGTCCAACCACTACAAATCTATAATTAACCAACCTTACCTAATAACAAGTCTTTCTACACTTTGCTGTACACTTTGACAATATCAATTAAGAACGATTCCAAATGTGGTAAAAACAAGCAGATCCACGGTATAAATAGGAAACCAGAATTACCATGCCATAGAGAAGAGGTAAAAAAAAAAGATAATCATTAATCATATCACTATGAACAATACTGTTCCTCTTTCTGCTTCCACTCCAACCCTATAAACCGGCACGGCGAGTACCGAACTTTGTACTCCGAAATCGTCTCCACCTTCGGCGACCACTTTTGCTCTCTACACCCAACCAGCTGATCGTAATGCTTCTTCAGCTCCGGCGTGCTACAAAGAAAAACCGTTACTCCCCTCACCGTTTTCATCTCTCCCAACTTTCAACAGGAGCCTGATCATAAACTCGGGCGCCACCTTGATCAAAACGCCGCCGTTTGACCCTTTTAGGTACTGAAGCGGCTGGCACCCGCCGTTGACCAGCGGGGTCTTGTTGTTAGGGCTTCCGGCGGCAGCGGCGGTGAAGGCGGCGAGAGAGGAAGCGCTTAGGACTTTGGTGCAAGCGAAGAGGTCAACGGGGAGGACGAGGTAGGTTTGACCGGGCAAGAGCTCGTCGTGGATGGACAAGGCGGGGATCGGGTGGCCGAGGAAGAAGGATTCCGAGTTGCACACCAACTTGTCGGGATGTTCTACCATGATTTGGCCGGCGATGAGCTTGCCGCGGCGGCGGCCGGAGGGGGCGAGGGCGGTGGTTGTGCCGTCCCAGAAGATGAGTGAGACGGATTTGGGTGGTGAACAGAGTTGGAAGCAGGAAGCTGGAGATATGTTGACGTTTCC
Source organism: Linum tenue (assembly GCA_946122785.1). Lineage (NCBI taxonomy): Eukaryota > Viridiplantae > Streptophyta > Magnoliopsida > Malpighiales > Linaceae > Linum > Linum tenue. The sequence goes on along the minus strand of CAMGYJ010000009.1, from coordinate 49,197,328 downwards.
CATGTTTGAGAGAGAAGAAGATAGATCGATGGATTATGGATAGATCCAAATGTTTGCAAGGAAGTGGCCATTAATATATGGGGGAAAAAAGTCAGCCATTGTCCTTTTCTCATTTATCTTTATGGTTTATATCAATGAGATGCATAAAACTTGGGGGGACTTCACATTTATGCCTCAACATTTCTAAATGAAAGGTTTTTGTTGTTGTTGTTGTTGTTGGTATTTTGGAGAACATTCATAGATGCAAACCAAGCTTTTTCAGACTATCCAATTCATATAACATGGTATATATATTATAGTATTTGATTGAGCAATCTCGTGTCTGATACAAATAATTGAATGCGCAATAAAAGATACGATTACTCTATTGCAGAGTTCACATCTATAGTTTGTCTTTGATGAAGATATATTCCATATTTAAATATGACGACGTGTTTGTCCGAACTTCAAGCATATACTTTCATCAGTAGGTTGTGAAATTTGTTACATTATGTAGTGCATCACAATTAATGTCCGTGGAGTGAATTTTTCCTGTTTTTGCAAAATTCGGGGACTTCACTGGTGTGGTGATCTTTGGATGTTAGGTGTTTGATTAATTTGCTCGTTATTTAATTACACAATTTAGAACTAGATTGTGCCATGTGATGATAATTAAAGGGAGAGGCGGAAGAGTCAAATATTGCGGGTCGTTGAAAAAATCCCCCGTCGATAATCAGTGTGCATCTTGCGTTGGTGACGTCCTCTCTCTCTCTCTCTCCAATTTTATTTTGGCCCTTTCTGAGAAAGTGGTGGGGAAGCTTGAAGAAGAAAAAACATGCACTTTATCTCCATATCTATAATCCGAATGGAGACAAAGTCAACCATATAGTCTTTGCCTGGAAATGGAGAAGGCAAAATTAAATAAAAAAGGCTTTGATTAACTTCATCTGCGTGTTCAATGTACAATGACGCTTTACTGTATAATTACAGCACCAACTTGCAATGGTGTTTTAGTCCACTAAATATAGGACCATAATCTCCCAACGGTACCACAATCAATAATGCAGTAAAACCGTCCGTCGATTGGACCGATTCTGATGGCTCTATCCAAAAAGTTCTAATTTGGCTGACGGTTAGGAGAAATTTTACAATGATATATAGTATTGGTGCTATGGGTTTTTGCTTTTATGGTACAATTTAAAATTGTATATTTATGTTATGGTACAACTTCAGACTGTACCTATACTTTTTGTACAAATTCTTTTATGGTACAACTTGAACTTGGATCTTTACGTGATGGTACAACTTCAAGTTGTAAAGTTGTACCATAACATAATGGTACAAATTGCTTTATGGTACAATCTAAACTTATATATTTAATATTATAGTACAACTTTAAGTTGTACATTAAAGCACCAATGCTATATAACATAGTAGAAGTGCTCGACAGTTAGATTTCGTACAACTTAACAATCGCACTTGAAGTCTCTAACCAATTCAAACGTAAAAACGTAAATTTATATAGATCATGAAAGTTATCATAAATATCTAACAAAATTATATTATGTTAAGTATAAACAACATAAACTTCAAAATAACTAATTTTCATATTTAAAATTTTACTACTCATACACATATATAAGCAATTTTGAAAACCTTTTGGACCGGGGTGAAATCTAACTCATATAAAAAAAAACTATATAATATCTCGAATTTTGGAAATCTAAGCATCCAAAGATTATCGAACATGAGTTTAATTAAGACGACATTAGGGGATCTACATAGCATTTGCATCGGGTGGCGTACAGGCGTAGCTAGGAATTAATATGGTTTAGTGGGATTCGAAGATAACCTAGTGTACGCTAATTTGTGTTCCAATAGTAATAAGCACTCCGAAAATACAAATTCGTGCAATAAATTTGAAATTGTTGCTCCCGTTGACAAATTGCACGCCACTGCGCATATATACTGTTACTGTATACGAAGCAGGAGAGGGGAGGTTAGAGAAATTGAAGTTTAATTTTGTACGTGCTTTGCATGTCGATTTGCTGCATGCATGTCGATGAATATACGATAATCTGACGAGGAAGCTACCTAAGAGGTTTCTGATCATGATGCATAAAAAAACAGAATGTGTAGGATATCAGATGGCAAGATTTGATTTGGCTCGTTCATAATTCAACGTTTTTTAATTAGTACTGACATTTATATACGGGAGGGTAAAATCATATTCGTAAAAATTATCATTTTAGCTACGAATTCCTCTCATTACGTACGTACAATCGGATCGTACTATCAAGCTAATGTCAACAAGTGTATAGATTCAAAATTACCCTTTCAACAAGATTCGCTGAGATGATATTGTGCATGCACATCATCATTATTGTCAAAGGCGAACACTACGTTGTCTTATTTGTGAGATGAAATCGAATAACAATGTTTATGCAAATCCTTTCTTCGACCATGAATAAAAAGCAAAGGGGAAAAAATGTCATAAATGAACCGAACAATTTGTTGATATATATAAAAGCTGAGAGGAATTTTATAATACTCATAAGCACATATACTATGGAAGTACAAATTCACTTTGTATTATAAATAAATTTATTAAAAAAATGTATGGTTACAAACTGAATTTGTTCTATAATGTTACGTATAAAAATTTAATTTGTATAATGGAAAGTTTTTTTACGAAAAATATATAGATACAAATTGAATTTGTATCATTATATTCAAACTACACATTCCGATAACTATAAGCATAAGTGCATAAGTGCATAACAATCGAGCTCAAAAAGTTGATTATTGGAACAATTTTGAAACAAACAAGGAAAACATAACGCGTTGACTAATTTAATTGCGCTGCAATTTCAAGTGGTGGATCAGTGGCCATATCCAACATTTGTGTCTTGTGAGTCTTTTATTCGTCAAATTGGCCATGTGACAATATTATTAACGATTTCTGTATATATACAGACAGGCGAGTTACTCTAACAAGTAACGACTACATTAACAATGACAGATACCAAACTATACCGATATGGCCATGCATTGATTTTATCAGCAGCTGATATTTTAAACTAATTAAGTTACATATAATACAAATGGATAATTAGAAAATATCTTAATAGAGCAGTTGGCTGATCCTTGAAGAAACCGCCGACTGCCTCAATCATCTGCTTGAAGGGTTCTTGATTCATCCCTTTCATCTAATTTTTTTTCTTCTTCTCCAGAAGAGATTGTTGAAGATTTCATTTATTTGACCATGACCTGAGTCATTACCACCTCCATGTGTCTTTAGTTTTTATGTATCATTATATTATCAATCGTGTTGTGGGGTTTGATTCTTTTTCGTTGATTGTTGATCTCAAGGTTCGAACTCAGGGTATAATAGATGTTTACTAGGCGAACTCCTTAACGTTGTGGGTTTGATTCGGATGTGAAAATCGATCATCATTTCTAGCTAAGAGATGATGGTCAATTTTCCACACATTTTCAAACTGATGATTTTGTCCTCTACTTAAGCGCCCGAAGTATGAGGAGACTATTTAGGGGTGCCTTTAACGATTCTGTACTATTTCAAGAGAGCTAATCAATCATAAGATATCTCGTATTATATTTTTGAGAAATTTCTCTGCAACCTTGCTCGACGGCATTGACAATTATATGTGGATTATTATAAAAAGAGACAGTAACAAATAACGCATATAAATGTTCGTGAAAGAAATTAACCAGAAGCTCTTCGATTGGCGGTTGGTAACCCAAGTTTCTCTCTCTCTTAGAATTAGACTCGGATTTTCAAGTCTAATCACAAATCCTCGTCCAACAAGGATTTCTAATCAACTAGTAAAAGGGTTCAACTATGGATCATTTTGCGCATTTCTTAAACAAGGTTCTGAATATAGCACATAGGATTCCCATCCGGTTGACAGTGAACAACTATATGATCATGAACGCATACTTGGAGTGACCAAATGATTAAATACTCAACAATCCTACTTTGTCGATCAACAACGATTATGTACCGGAAACATTATTACCTTTTCCATTTGGTGATGCTGCATTTCGACGTTTAGGTTACCAAGAAGCACCAAATACAATACTAGTGTATTTGACAAAATTGCTACAAAGAGAAAATTCAGCGACAAAAAGCGCGCCAAAATGCCCTTGAAGCCAACAGGGAACCTATTGATGCAATGCTTCGCTGATATTCTACGCCTGATGGTTGTGGCCAAAAGTCCACCAACATATGATTAAAACTAATGTAACATCGCACAGCCATGGAAACGAACAAAGTATCTAAATTAAGTTGCTGCAACTCTGTTAAACATGCTTTGGCTGTAATACGAGAGAAAAGGACTCGTGCCTTCAGGAAACTGCGACACCAGATAGCTCCCGTTGTGCTACAGCCTCATTAATCGAATCGACAACGTCCATTTTGCCCCGGGTAACAGCTTCGTCCATGGGAGTCCTCTCATGGCTGATGATTGGTTCACAAGGAGACACACATTAGGAGAGGGCCTTGAATTGATAAACAAACAAGCGAGTAAGAGACTAAACCTGTTGAGACTGCATAAACTAGCTCCAGCCAAGATCAGCTTCTTCACAACCTGTAATTAGAATGCATAAGAATATGCAAAAATAGGAAGACGATGGCATGTAGTGATGGGCAATGCCAATTGATTACCTCGCTGTGGCCATTCAGGCAAGCCCAATGAAGGGCTGTATTCTTCTCCTCGTTGGAAGCATTAACATCCTGCATGGAAAAAGTGTCTGCAACTAAACATGATTTCTTCGAAAACCCAAATTCAAGGAATGAAATTTACTATGATAAGGAAATTGAGATATGGTTGGAGATGAAGGCAAATTTTTTTGCCAAAGCAAGGAACCATGCCATGAATTCAGCTGTTATAGACAATTGATGACAAGAACTAGGATCACAGCGCATGATGTTTGAAAGAAACTATTGTCTGGTCATTGGTGATGGTTCGCGTCGTGAGATTAAGAGTACTGTCATAGATAGTCTATACCAAAACTAAGTATTCAATCAGTGCGGAGATTTCTTTAGACCGGAATCTGATGCAGAGTTAATAAGTAGACAAAAGCAAAAGAAGAAATGAGGAGAAAGAGATTGATGTATTCTATTTAGCAATAATCAGCTTCGAAGATAATCTCAAGATAATGATAAGAACCTACCACTCCTTGATCAATAAGATACTTGACGATTTGAAGATGACCATTAGCAGCAGCCATATGAAGAGCTGCAACCCAATATCAGAGCAAGTCAAACATTGCTAGAGCTGTACAGAGCTCATCAGAAGTTCAGACTCCTATTCAAATACATTTTCGCCTTTCCAAAAGATCTCCCTACAGGTTTCCTAAAAGTAGAAGTAAGCAAGACAAACAGCACCAACATTTCATTGAAATTCTCTTAACAATTCTTTGATGTACGTAGAAACAAACAATGAAGCAGCGACAACTGTTATTAAGTCCTGTAAACTTCTGCATTCAGCCATGTCAGTCTAAGGCATGAAACAGGCATTCCGCATTTTACATAGCATCTTGCTGATAGACGATAAATACACTTGGATATGCAAGCAGTTCACAAAATCTTGAAGCAAGAATCAGTAGTCGTCAAGCATTCTCCGTTAGTCTAATCTCGTAATGTACTTTCCTTCCATACGAAATGCCTCACATACCAACTCCTTTGAACTACAAGAGCGTAACATATCTGTTCACAAAATGTTCTAACAAAGGGTTCTATCACCATACCAATGCAGATTGCAGAGTAATAGAATCCATATTTCGTTTTGATTAGCCTACCAGTTACTACAAGACAAGTAATTCAGCATGGCTCAATTCAAACAGTACAGTCTACAAATATGCACTCAACTACGTGCCATAGAACAGAGTATCTCATATTCAAAGTTGTACAACAATCATAAAGAGCAAGTCGACCAGAGACCCACAACTAACCTGTCCTTCCGAATGAATCCTTAGAATTGAGAGGAACACCATCCGACACCAAGCCTTTGATGTCGTCAAGATCGTCGTATCTAGCCGCCTACAACGAAAACGGGGAACCCTAATTTCAATTGAAGATAGCAGGTTGAGACGGAGGAAAAAACTTGCCGATATAGATGGAAACAGATGACGCACCTCAAGCAGCGCGTCGACAGTCTCCGGCGACGGGCTGACTCCGGAGTCGGACTGCTGCTCCAGCTGATTTGACTCTCCCGCCATTTTGAACGCAATCTAGTTGCAGGGGAAGGCGCAAGACTTCTGACTCCAGTCTCTCGAAAGCCATTTTTGTTTGCCGCAAGGAAGAAACAAAAGAAGAGAAAAGCAGTCCAAAGTCCAAACTCGGGAAACAATCCGTATTTTCGTATGGGTCGGACCCAATAAGTCATTTCCTTCTCGGTTGGGCCGGACCTGGACCCTTCACTTCTTGTTGCTATTTTTATTGTGGGCTTCTGTTGTCCCGCTACCGTCTGTTAGCTCCTCTGGGTTTTGGTAAATTTTTTTTTACAAAAGATAATCATGTATTGATTCAAAGAATAGGTAGTTACATCCTGGAGATCAGTTACGACTGAAAATAAAAAAATGATTCATAGTCGGGTACAAAGAGAGGGTCTTTCTAGCCACCAAATGAGCTACCCTATTACTACTCTGACCTACAAATCGAACACTAAACACGGGTTTGCTGGAGAAACCCAGCACCACTTCATCAAGAATCGCACACCAACCGGTTGTCCCTTGTATCGGCCCGCCTATTCTTGTCGATGATCACCTTGGCATCCCCTTCAAATCTTACTTCCGTGAAGCCATGGGATCATCATTTATAGGAAATTGAACCCCTTTAGCTAGAAGGACTTCCCGAGTAGGGGTCATAAGGACCAACCCGCCCGCCGAATGAGAGCCGCTCCTAGTAGCCCCATTCCACATACAAACAAAATCAGCATGAACCATCATTACCGGTTGTTGTACCATAGGATCAGAGGCCTGAAGAGCTTTATCCACCGGCAGCCGCACCCATTCCTCATATTGCTGGGCGAACTGTCGCATCAAAGCAGGGAACCCAAACTGCTTACCCTCAAAGACTACCCAGTTCCGAGACCTCCAGATCCGCCAAAGGACGGCAACAAATGCCATGAATAGCATCGGCTGCTGCATTAAAGCCATAAGCTTTTTAAGAAATAGAGGGAAGGTATGACGAGGAAGCCCCTCCCCTAAGTACTCCAGCCCCGAATAGCCCCAAAGGGCCCGTGCCACTGGACAATCTAGAAACAAATGTTCCATCGCTTCTGGATTCTCCCAGCAAACCAGGATATGAGGGAGCACCGGGACCTTCTTACCAGTTAGGGCTTCCGTAGTTGGTAAGATTCTATTTAGGATCTGCCAAACAAACACCTTTAACTTGGGGGGAATATTAGCCTCCCACAACCGAATTCAACTAGTCTTATCTATCCAACTAGTCGTAGCCTTCCAGCGACCCCTCCTTCCATCAAGGGAGACAGCCAAGTGATAAGCAGACTTAACAGAAAACACCCCATCAGCAGTATCATGCCATATGAGCCTATCCTCCAAATTTTGCCGCGGGAGGGGAATAATTTTAATAATACGGCAAGTAGGTGGGTCAAACCACTAGCTAAGTTTGAGATCACACCGCCGCCCTTCCCCTTGACAAATTATCTCGGCAACTGGAGGGTCACCCTGACCGGTAAAACCTGCGGATTATACCGCGGGGGATCCTGCTGGAGTTGAGGGATCCATGTGGAATGAAGCAGAGACGCCGATCGCCCATTCCCAATTTCTCATCTTAATCCCATCTCTAGTAACTGCCGACCAAACAGGACACTCTGCCATCCCCATGACTGGCGGGAGCGAGCCTTAGCATGAAGGAAATGCCCATTAGGAAAATACTTACCTTTGTAGACTTGGGCAAGAAGGAACTGGGGCTCAAACAGGATACGCCATCCAATTTTGGCAAGCAGGGCCTGGTTAAAATGCTCAAATCGGCGAAATCCCATCCCACCATCATGCTTACTCCTACACAAATCACGCCAGGACATCCACCGAATTTTTGAATGACCCTCGTTAGCACCCCACAAGAAACGGGCGACATGTCTATCCAGGAGACGACACAGAGAGAGAGGCAGCTTGAATCAGGACATTACATGCAACGGTAACGCCAGAGCAATTGACTTTATCAGCGTTTCTTTAGCCGCCCAAGATAAAGTTCTTTGCTTCCATCCCTGGAGTCGCTCCAACAATTTCTCCTCTAAATACCGGAATGTCTCCATTTTAGATAGGCAGGCCTAGATATTTATCATGGACCCAACCGCCACCACCCCCAGTATCGCAGCTAAGAATTCTTGGTCCTTCAACTCAATATTTTTGCTGAAGCATACCGCTGACTTCGCTAAAAATTCACCCGTTGTCCACTCAACTTCTCGTACTCATTTAAAACCTCAATCAAATTGTTACATTCCTGGAGCATGCCACGCAGGAACAGATAAGAATCATCGGCAAAAAATAAGTGTGAGATCCTAGGGCACGCAGGATAACCTCCTTTTTCTTAGTTTTTGGAATTAGAGGAAGTTATGGGTTGATAAAATGTTAAAATGGCATATCAATGGAATTTGCACACTCAATTAATGCAATTGAGTGAAAATATATAATGAAATCACGAAAAAAATCTATACTGGAAATCGGTACCGTATCGGTATCTCAATAGCAAATACTGAAATCTCAAATATCGAATTACACCTTAAAATCAATCTCAATCCCAATTTCTAAATAATTTCGATATTTCAATCTCAATCCAAATCCCTAAATATTTCGGTATTCCAATCAATACTTCAATATCTTAATCGACATTATCGAATACGAAATTAATTACCTTTGTAATTAATAATTAAATATAAAAATTAGATTTGATTGTTTAATTTAGGGCAAAGAGACCAAACAAAGAGTTTTGAGTTTGCCTAGCGCTAGGATATGGATAATGAGAATAGAGGAGAGGTGACATCTCAAATTCTTGTTATTGATAATCTTTAATTAAGGAATTGGAGGCAGAGAGACGACTAATACTAGTGTTTACTTTTTGTGTGTTAGAAATAACAAGAGATCAGATGAGTGAAGAGAGTAATTTAAACTGGAAAGTCAAAATTAAGTTGGATGGAAGCTTTTAAATTATGGAACATTGAGAAATGACCAAATGTTGTATGTTATATTTCAATAATTTTTAATTTTCAGTATTTCTCGATATTTCGTTATCTACCGATCTCATCCCGTAATCTCGAATACTGAATAGTACTCCAAATCTCAATCCCTAAAAAATAAACCGGTACTCGCTAGCACTAAATAGTGATAATTCGATTTAGCATTCAGTATATCCCAAATACTGGTACCTAGGGATGTCAATCCAACCCGTAACCATGGGTACCCTACCCGACCGTAACCGGTCAACGAGGGTAATTACCCGCTTTGACGGGTTAAGGGGCGGGTACGGATAATACCCGGTTTCAAAATAAAGGGTAGGGTACGGGTATGGTAATCGATAATACCCGCCCCGTTATACCCGCCCCGCTAACCAAAGGGTCAATTTCCCTTGAGAAATTTATTTTAGCTTGAGAAATTGAGTTTAGCTACCATTATTGATGATGAATATGTAGATGATTATTATGTTTGTGTGGATTGTAGAAGCAAGAACAATTATTATGTGTTTGTTGTTTTTATTTGTGTGGATTGTTGAAGCTAGAATAGTTACAACTTACAAGTATTGAGAATTTCTAATGGACAACAGTATATATGTGCATATATGTGTATAAGTTCATAGTTTAGGATTCGTATCCATGGTTACCCGAATACCCGTGGTTACCCGGTGGGTAGGGTATGGTTATATCATTTTCATACCCGGTGGTTATTTAGTCGGGTATTTTAGAAAACTCTACCCGGCGGGTTAGGAGTTGGTATAGGGTAAACCCGCACCCGACCCTACCCATTGCCATCCCTACTGGTACCAAACTTTCAATCCTCTATAGGTGAAAATTGCGTCGACGAAGTTGAAAATATAGTCTATAACTTGGAGGAAAGAACAGAATTTTCTTTGCTAACAGACTAATACAAATAAACAGAAAGGAGAAATGCAAGAACAATTAACCCTGCAGTTCCAGGAAAGTCGCCAGGAATTATAAACCCTGACTGATATCGACTTCAAGCATAATATGAACAACAAACTTCTGGAATGTACATCCTGCAGTTCCATCCCAACTACTAAACCTCCCTTCCTAATGGGTCTTTTATCCCACCCACCCTTGATTATTTCAGTTAAACGAAGAAAAAAATTAAAAATAACGAAGAAACTTGGATCAAGTACTGTACAATGGAACCAGCGTCAGTCTTTCTGGCGTATCGAGCATGATACACGATCAACAGGGGCGTCTCTCGTTTACTGGCGCCCCAGCCTGGCCAGAAGCAGCTGATGTTTCTCAGCAGCTTTCTTGTCAGCAGCTTCCCGCTTCTGGGTCCTCTTTGCACGACGCCCGGTCTTATCCTCTTTCTTCCTCGGTTCACGAGATGATGACGAGGAACCACCTGCACCTCCGGAATCCTGGGCATTGGGTCGATGATGAACTGGTCGAGCCTCTAAACGGCCTGCTCTAACGTACCCGTTGTCACCCCACCTTCTGTTGCCAATCCTAATAACACTGCTCGATGAGGAACTGCCGCCGCTGTAGTAAGCAGCTTCATCAATATCATCTTCCTCGTAATCGTACCCGTAACCATACACGTAGTCATACGGGAAGAACTCATCTGGATCCTCATATGCAGTGCCATGGTGAGATGGTACTTCCAATGGCTTGAACCATGTGGCTCTGAGTAGAAGGCACAGGCTTTCCTCAAACATGTAATCATGGATGCTGTTGAAAATAGGATAGATAAATCGAAGTTAATCACCATTTTCAAGAACCTGTGTAACAGAAGCCAGAAATTTGGAGTTAACATACCAGCCATCGAGCGATCGGTGGACATTAAGAGATTCAAATGGATGCTTGCACTGAGGGCACTTTGGATTCTCACTGTACGTGGCCCAGTGCAGGATGCAGGTCACACTGCAAGAAATTGTTAAAAGGGAAAATTCATTAACCCTGTTGGCTTCAAAATAATACAAAAGAGAGCTACAAATACAAAAAATGCCCCAGTTGGAGGGATTGTATATGATTATATTCATTGTTGAAGATTGCATGAGGTATCGGTAATGGTGCCATATTATCGAATAGGAGATGAGTTCCTCTCAACCAACTTCATCGGTTTGTTAGCTTGAAAGCTCAGAAAATGCAATCATACACAAATGTGGCCAAAGAAATAAAAGCTGAGAAAAAATTTGCTAGGAAATATGATCCATGGTAAGCCATTCTCGCAAATCCATGCAACTAAAATGAGAGATTAAGTTTCTAGCAGTTTCAACTTGCAATACAGATTAAAAATTAACGTACCTCATGCCACCAACCTGATCAGAACAATTTCAAAACCATCATTCGTAAAGGCGACAGGATATCAATGATGATGTTTTAATCTATACTCCTCAACATGAGTTACAAGGTACGCCACATAGCATAGATGAAAGTGATCACAAGAGAAAGTCCCGAAAGAGAAGAGACAAGAGACAATCAACAAAACAGCTGTGATGCTTTGACAGAGGAACTAATTATAAACAGAGAAGATCTATAATGCAAAGAGAAAACTGGCAAAGGCTATTAAGTTACTATTATAGTCATCCATATTTCATATGATAGAGCCAGAATATTCAAATGGTGAATCATAGGCAAGAATCATGCTCAAGACCTACTGAATTGGAAGGCCAAAGAGGCAGAATGCTGATCATACTAACCAGTAAGCATGCTCACACCCCTTAATGAGGGCAGTTTCCTCGAGCACAATCTCATCCAAGCAAATCGCACAATTCCCACCATGATTCCCACAGGCCTTCTTCCCATTTGACCCAAACTTAGCATCTACCTCTCCCTGTAATCCAAAAGCCCCAAATCAATAATTCCACACCGCCCAGAAATCAAATATCACAAGCAAAAAAACACAATCATATCCATACAACTCCGATTCACCGCAGCCAACCAACAAAGACGAGAACCCAACTAATTCACCGCCTCTTCTCACATACCCAGATCAAGAGATCGGCAACCCAGGAACAAAACCCGGATATTTTCCACCAAATGGAATTACTCAAAAAGCCATAAAGAAATACAGATACGGGGAGATTTGAAACATACCTGATCCACAATCGAGACGCAGTCCAGAGCTCCAACCAACTGCTCGGCGTTGACGCTGAAGGTGACAGCTGAAGACATGGTCGATAAACCAGAGAGAAGTACCAACAAATAAACAAAACAAAAAAAAGAGTTTTTGTTTGGTTTTCGTTTCCTCCTATATATCTGATCTGTGTTCTAAATCCTACCCTAATCTCAGAAATTTGTACAAAAAGAAGGAAGAAGAAAAAAAAGAAAGGGAAAGAAATGCCCTGATTCTAAACGAATAAACCTACAGAGATTCCAGATGAGAAAGGAAGGATGAAGAGAAAAATGAAAAAAGAAGGAAGAAAAATAAGAGACAGGGAAGAGAAGAGAGAGATGGAGAAGGAACGAGCGAGGAGAGGACCCGTTTGGAGGTCCCGACCGACTGGGGAAACTGAACAGATGGCTTCTTCCTGAACAGTTGGGAAGATATGTGGATGAGAAAATGCGGTGGAATGCAATGGGCTTTTTCCACCGTTCAAATTTGACTGCTGGGCCCTTAGGTCCATATCCTTCGGCTCAGAGTAAAGCAGGTAGAGAGATAGGGTTACTGCCGGGCCTTACTTATGGGCTGGGCTTTGTTGTGGCACAAACAGGTGAAGATTACGTTTCTGACCCTGGTTCCAACATTTTCCAGTTTAATATTTGAACTCCAAGAACTAGAAGTCCTTTGGAAGTCACGAAGGGTTACATACCCAATATTTTTTAAACGTGCAACATGGCAATCAGCGTTACACCAACGTAGGGATGGCATTGTAAGTATAACCGGGTCCGTCCTCAACTCCATTAAGGAAGGAAATTTTCGTATTGGCTGGGTATAGAACAAATATGGATAATACGCACACACAAAAAAATTGTGGAGATGAGTTTAAGTGTTCACGCTTCATTTTCATATACATAGCCGTTTCACGTGTAATTCATATAATACCTACACCCAATTACATTAATCTGATATCTCTCCTCCAACCTTCCACAAAAATTTAAAATAATATGACACTCGTAACCTTCATTTCACTTTTTAGTTTCATTAATACATACGTGTCACATTTTATCTCCAATTACCCTACCCCCGAGTATTTAGTCTTTTATTGCTCTAAAATTGCATGTGTTTTCAACTTAATGTCTTAATCATATTAGTTGTATCATGAGCTTGGTTCAAAGTTCTTGAGAAAATATTATCCACAGATATTCGAAAATCGCCAAAGTAGAATAATTATAAGAACCTTCCATCCAAAAGAAAATGAAAAGTGTATAGATTTTACGAATTAAGAATGAGACAGAATTTGGCGAAATCCGTCATAGTGCTCTATGAACTCCCCTTGTTTATCTATCTTCTTCCAAGTTCCATATTAATACTTGTTACTATATCCCCAAACATTTGTACCAAGTCCAAACGAGACAACATGTTTTACCTCCATGAACAACAAGATGATCACGATGCAGCTCAATTGACGCACAACAAGCAAACAACCACCAAAAGGTACGGTTTTCCCTTTCACCATGAAAAGGTAAAGCTCCAAACTTTCATCTAATCAAACAATCAATTCAACACATTCATGATATTTTTAGTTAATCATCAACAACAATGAGGAAAACAAAAAGTTAATCGCTCAAAAAAAAAATACCAAACAGGAAATAAGCTCCTTGCAATTCAGAGCAGTTTAAGTTACTGTGTTAGAAGAATGCTCGGCTCCCGTAAAACACCCGTGATCCATCCTTTTTCTTCTTCTGCTGCTGCTCCTGCTGCTGCGGAGGATCGAAATCCTCCATCATTTTACGATCACCGTTCTCATGTTGTGATTGACTCAAATCGCCGCCGCCGGCGCTTCTGGGTTTGTCCAGATCCATCGGAAGCTTCATCTTGGCGAGTGACTCGGTGAACTGCTGCATACTTCTCATGTACATATCCACTATCTGCTGCTGCATCGCCGACTGCTCTGCCTCCAAATTCATGTCCGGCACCAGCGCCGGCGGACCAACTTTCCCGTATTTCCCCCCTCCGTCGATCGAATTCCCGTTCCCCTCTTCTCTGCCTTCTTTCCGGTCCCTGATTTCGCTCCCTTTCCTCGACGTCGGGGTGTCGGGGCACCCGCCGGAGGAGGACGAGCTCTGGTTACCTTCGCCGGAAACAGAGACGTTTAGGTACGCCGACGACGACGATCGCCCTCCTCCGCCGCCGTTACCTCCCTTCTTGTCCTTCGAATCCGATGAATTCCTATCGTCGCTCAAGCTCGTCGTGGTAGAGCTAAGAAACCCAGACGAGACGTGAACGCTGTCGGCGGGAGAAATCGAACCACCGTCGGCGGAGGTCATTTCGCAATCATGAAAAACAGGGGAGTTCCCGAGATGGAGGAAAGATCCCAATTTCCGGTGGAAATACTCCGTAACCATCTCCTGATTCTGCTTCGCAACTCGGATATCGGGGAATTCGATCCTCGAATACTCCACCGGATCCAGAGCGACCACTTCCGAGATCCTCCGGTCCAGCAGCACGACCTCCGACGAAATCGAGCAATTACTGCTCTCCCCTGACGCGCCGGCGGCCGAAGGCGATAAACAGAGTGTCAATTTCACTGTTCCGGCAGGGGAATGAAACAGATCGGTGGAGGACAGGCTGTAATCCGCTGACACCTGCCCTTTCCCAACAACCCCTGAAATTGGGACCAGAGCAAAACCCAGAAGCTGATCCTCCATCAAGTTCCGAGCTCTGCTCAGCATCCAGATCTCGCATTTCAACACGGCGTCGGATTGAGCCACCTTCATCGCCAGCCGCTGGTTGAACTCCGGGTTCTTCCCGCCGCCGTTGACGATTCTGGTCGAAACGGTGTCATCTGGGTTGTAAGTCAAGGAGAATTTGGCGTACACGTCTTGGTTGTCGTAGATGCAGATGTTGTGGATGTTCCTCGCGTGGTGGACGTAGATTTGCAGCAGCCCGTCGCCGTCGTCGTCCATCCGGCTGTAGCGGTACCGGGGACCGGTGGGTCGGTTGAAAGAGTCCATCTTTGGGGAGAAATCGAAGCCAAGCAACGAAATTTGCAGAAGGTGGGAACCAGCAAAGAAGGGGGGAAGAAGAAGAAAAAGCAGAGCAAAAGATTTAGTGGCTGCAGGGGAAAGGGGAAGACTTTGGTGGAGAGTATCTTGTGGAGGAGCTTTTGATTTGTTTGTTGCTTTCTTTTCTTTGAAGGGTTGGAGAAGTGGGTTAGAGAGGAGTAGGTGAGACTGACTCAAGCGGAAGAAGAGGAGTGGGAGGAAATGGAGAAATGGGAAATCATGAGGAGATCATCGCTATCATTCTTCATGATGATGATGATGTTTGCACCATTTTTTTTTTCTCATCTTCTCCATTCGATTCCATCTTAATCATGATCCCACCGAAAATAAATGTGGTGGTGTGTAGATGTAACAATGGCACGAGGAAATTTGGTCCAATTATTTTGAAATGTTTTTCTCTTTTTACAATACAAAATGAGGTATAGGGATACAAAAAATTTGAATTGTCTTATTTTGCATTTATGAGAATTGACATAGAGAGCAAGAATTTTGAAATAATGAGCCTTTTTTTTAGAGATCCAGACAATTTTCTTTTTTAAATCCACCAGCCAAACAACCCAATGGTATTTTCTTTTTTAAATCGCTGCAAATATTTTCTCTGTCTTGATTCAAAATCTATAAGATTTGGTAGTATTCTATGCAATCGTATATTCATATATATGAATTGATGTTTAAACTATATGATCAAGATTAGATATGTAATGTGAACCTAATATAATGGACGACTATTCTTACTTGTACAAAGTCGTTTGCGCAGTTGTTGCCCCTTTTTTATAAGTATAAGAGATGGCAACTCATCAATATTTGGTGAAAATGTTGTATGAATATCACTAAAACATACTCATGGTCTAAAGCATTCAATTAGTATATTGTGAATCTCCCTGCAATTTTATTTTGGGGTGCCAAGCATTATAATATTGAGTGAAGAACTTAACTCTATGCCAAGAGGAAAGTTATTTAAGTTAATATGCTTAATTATCTGGTTCGCTTAACATCGTCCTGCATTTTGTTTTCGTTTTCTATTTTGAGTTTGAGTGGTTTGATCATTTTTAGTGATCTCCATTGTTGTACAGTTCCTTTTCTTTTCGTTAATAATATTTATCTCCATTATCAAAAAAAAAAAACATCAAGAATCAACAGCTTGAATCATAATGTACTCAATAGATTTGGTGTAAACTCGGCCTGATTAAACACACATGTGATAACAGTGACGACGATGTACCAAATCCACCGGCGAAAAGCATGGAAGCACCTCAAAGGAAGGATGAGGATGAGCACGACACTTACGATGAGTAAAGATAAGGGTTATTCAAAACAATTAAAGAATTTGGTTCCCTGGTAAAGGGTTTGTCGTTCATTTTTCGTGAATTAATTATGTTGGATGAGTCGGTTAGAATGTCCCAGCATACTATGATGTTCGTATTTTAAATTGATTAAGTACTTTAATAATTTGAACTCTTTTACGCTACATAGAAATTTTACTATTCGATAATTTTTTTATTATTTCTGAGTGATATCAATGAGAAAAAATAGTTAATCTTACAATTCTACCCAAGACCCCAAAGAGACTCTAAAGAAGCCATCCCAAGAAATCAAAAGATTCTAGCTCTACAAGAGACAAAAGCAGTGCTTTACGCGCCACTCTATGGGCAGCACTGTTGGCGGATCTAGGTACCGCCCTAAACTTTATACAAACAGACAAAGAGCTAAGGATCTGAAGACACTCTCGAAGCACCGGACCACCAATCGAGTCTTCTGAGACACCTTGACGGACTTGGTTGACTACCACTTCGGAATCACCTTCTATTATCACATGGGTCAAGGATCTCGAGGCCACAAAGGAGATAGCATCCCTGAGCGCTAGCAGCTCAGCCAGATAAGGGTTGACTATTCCTTGATGCTGCAACCCGAACGCCAACAACACATGCCCGCCTGACCCACGGATAACAAGCCCAGACGAACACCCGGAGGCACTAACGGTTGCGTCGACGTTTATCTTCAAAAAACCTTCTGGAGGAGGGACCCAAGTGGAGGCAGGTATGATTGGTGGTGGAGAGCTGCGGGGAGGAAGGGGGGGAAGCATACTGGAGAATTTGAGGACCTGGTTGTAGAACTGTCTGGCTAGGGAACGGACATGAGGTTGGGTAAATTCAAAAGTCACTTCATTTCTAGACTTCCAGATTCTCCAAAGTAAATAAACGCATTGGAGAATGTGGAATGGGGAGGTCTCGGAGACCATGACATGTCGATGTCGCCACCATAGACTAAAGTTAACAGTCTGGGCGGTCTCTATAAAGTTGCTCAATCCCACTAAAGTCCACAATCTGATGGCTAGGGGGCATCTAAAGAATAAATGTTCAATACTTTCTCTATGTCTCCAGCAGACAGGACATCGTTTAAGGCAGTTTACTCCACGAGATTGAAGGGCAACTACTGTTGGTAGTATGACTTTGAGGCATTGCCATATGAAGAACTTGAGTTTAGGCGGAACTTGGATGTTCCAAGTCTTTTTCCAAATTGGAGGATCAATGATATGCGCTATCGGTTTTCGACTTTATGCCAATGTTATTTCCAGAGCTAAGTGATAGCCCGATTTTACTGTGTATTTTCCATCTTTGGAATAATGCCACACTCTAATTTCCTGCTGTGAGTATCGAGGAAGAGGAATTTTCCTTATGAGATCAACAAATTAAGGTTCAAAGCAATTCTCGAGTTTTGAAACGTCTCATTCCCCTCGTCCTTCTTTTATGAAATAAGATACCATAGGTGATCCATTTTGAATATGGGGCCGAGTACTTGGGATTAAGGGTTTATCTTCCGGAACCCATTTATCAATGAATGCTCGGGTTCTATGCCCATTGCCTATTTTCCATCTTAGTCCCTGTAGGAGCAGATCTCTTCCAAAGAGTAGACTTCTCCACCCCCACGAGGGGTTTGACCCAATTGATGCTTCCAACACCGAGCATTGGGTAAAGTATCGACCCTTATATATTTGGGAGATTAATGAATTTGGATTGGTCCATATTCTCCAACATTGTTTAGCTAACAACGCTTGATTGAAGGCTTCAAAGTCCCTGAATCCAAGACCTCCATGGAACTTGCTGTGAGCTAGGCTTTTCCATTATTCGATAATTTCAGCAATCTAGATTATTGACAACAAACAAAACACGCGAAACTCATGCTACCCCTATTTTGTATTAACACAATTCGCCAATGAACCCAACATTGCTACGTATTTAGTATTTACGGAATTCAGAAATGAAACCGGCCAACCGGCCGGACCCATGACTAGATTTGTGTGCCCGTCCGTTGGCCGGATGAATCACATCAATAGTATAAATAATAAGAGTAATTATCCCAATTATTTATTTGGTACAACAAAAGAAAACTAATTATTTAATTATTTAAAATATCTAAAAATAATATACATAATAAGTTTTACAACATTTTGACATTCATATACAAAAGTCCTTACCAAAAGTAAACAACAAAACTCATGCAAGTAACCGATTCCTAAAAAATTTAATATTCAAAACACATTTCAATATTCTCTTTGTTGTTAGAAATTACTTCAAAATTTCCTTTTAGATTTCTTTTTTATTGCTCCGCTATTAAAAGCATCTTCTCCACAGAGCTTCAAATTGAAGAGATTTTATATTCATCATCAATAGTCTCGTCCTTCTTTTGCATTTCATTACCAACTAAATTTTAAGGGGGAAATGTTTGAAACTATGAAACATCTTTTCATGATAGTAGAATTTCACATCATCCAAATCATAAATATTATCAATCATTCGCTCTTTCGCCCCATCATTAAAATTTATATATCTCAATAACGTTTCTATCTCCATCAATGAATTCACTGCCTCTACTATTAGCATACTCTTCCTTCTTCTCCTCCATTTCACTTAATGCAAAAATCCAAACGCAAAATGTTTGGAATGGTTAAAACTCAATTTTCAAGAACTTAAATTTACCCAGTACATGTCATGAACTTTGTAAGAGATTACTTTTCTTCATCCTTCATTATCTTCAAAGTTGTGTATCCGCTTATAGAGTTCGTGATGTTGTAATAGGTGAGGTTGATATGAAAATTTGACTTCATGCTCTCAAATTGTATGAGATGAGGAGGTGAAAGTTCTCTCATTTTGTCACTATCTTATAATAGTTTCTCAATAAACATTACAAAAAATTCAGTTGCCTCGCGATATCGAACAGTAACATTTCATTAAACAATGTTGTCTACAACTCCCCATAAATCCCGAACCTATAAAATAACAACAATTGAGATACTATTTGGTAAAAAAAAACTTTATATTTTAGTAGGTACGTTGTTTTCTCTCGAATGGATGAACTTGAAGTTAAAAATAATAGAACAGTAAAGATAGGTTGTTACCTAACTACTATTTTCTTTGATGTTGTTGTACATACTCAACGTAGTCTTCTTCAAAATTTCTTTGAAAATTTAAATTAATATGGTTTTTCTAATCCAATTTTTTTTAAATCAGAGTTGAAATGAATGAGATATTAGTCCGCTAAGTGTGCAAGAAATTGAAAAGCCCTTACCTATAGCTCTTGAGATTTGTGCCCGCTGTAACTAAAGAAGGTTATGTTGCCAAATTCCATCCATTTGGTTGTGAGCCACATTTCATCTCTCTAAAAGAAACCAATACCTAAAATAAGAATTGAGGAATAAACTATTTATTATTAGCAATCATTACTAATTATATACATAAAAATTTAAATTATTTATTTATTTTTTATTTGTCAAGGACGGGTGGGATAATGGACAATGCAAGAAAGACAACAATAGCACCAAAGTAAAAAACACACATTTACATTATTCACTTAAACAAAATGTATGTATATGTGAAGTATATATAGTAAAAAGAGATAATAGTATATATAGTAAAATGTATGTATATGTGAAGTATATATATAGTACTTCTCCAAATGGTCTAACTCTAATCTAATTTGTAACTATATAATAAAAAGAGATAATGAAAAACCTCAAATCAGTTAATTAACAAAAGTCGAATTTGCGTCAAACACTTAACCATAGGATTAAAATATGAACAAACTAAACCTATATACCCACACGTCTCGACCTTCGCCCAAATTTCACACTACCATATTCCTAACAAAAATAATAATATAATAATTGGTTTAATAATAATTTCCTACTAAAGCTCGTTTTACATTCGTATAATTAAGAAAAATAATTCTATTTGGACTTCTATTAATTAAGAAGACAAAAGTATCCTTCCTAAATTTACTCAGAATGCAGGAAATTTAGAATTAAGCATGTTCTTATGGAGAACCTCTTTATATTAGTATTAGGATTAGGATGTCTCAATAGTACATATAAGTCTTCATAACCTAATGTCTAGGCGTTGAAACTCATGAAATACTAATTTGTCTTCATATATGGAGTGGTATACAACAAGAGGGGAAAATTCATAAAATACTAATTTGTCTTAATAATACACATAAAGTCTTCATAGCCTAATATCTAGGCGTTGCATCTCAGGAAGAAATACTAATTGGTATAGTGTTAAACCCATTGTTATAAGAATCGAACTAGATCAACAGCTGAGTCAGTAGAACGGCCAAATCAGTTACGATAGTGGTCCGATTTATTAATTGGAAGCTTATTGATGGATCAAATAAAAAAAAACTAATACCATCGCACCATAATTATTAATTTTGTATATGTTTTCTCTTTCTCATTTTCCAACTTTGTTGTCGACTCTACATTCTCCACTATCGACTGGCACCATAATATACAATTTGAATTGAAAAAAAATTATGATTTCTTTTGTGAGGAGGTTTGAATGATTTATTAGATATTTTGGTGATGATATGAACTGGAAATTGTTTATGGTGAATGATAACTTCATTCTTAAATTTAGTGTAATATACAAGTCTTATATGTTATATATCATTGACGGTTCTATCAAAGGTTCACCAATGATCTTGTAACAGTTAACCACAAAACTCTAAACCACTAACTTTTCCGGTTCAACCTCCGATCCGGTTTTGAAAACATAGATTAAACCATAATTACAAAGGAAGGATTGTGATTGAAAATTTTCTCTGTTGACTTGTTCATAATGTAACAATGGATTCCTGGCCTTGGATTGTTGCCATTGTTTAGTCAGCCATAGAAAAAAAAGGAAAACATGGATGGTGGAACCAAGAAGACAATATTGCTCTGTCTCCCTCTCAAAAATGTATCGTTCCCCATTGTCTTTTCCTTTGTCGTTCGACTCCCGTCACTATACTTCTTGCAAATTCTCTCTTCAAGGTTACGAAGGACATAAGTTTTTGGGGGCAACAACAAAGGCACACAACGATTATTAGGATAAAGAGACGAGAAAGTTAAAATAAAAATTATGGTAAAAAGTAACAACAGTCTGATTGTTTTTCTTCAAAAATTGTTGTCATCTGTAAATTTTGTTCATCATTTCATCATTTTTACGTTTGGAACGAGAAAAGTTAATTACATTTTCTCATTAATTCAATAACTCCGAATTAACCCACTATAGGTGACTTGCTCTCTTTTTTATGAGTACATGGCCGACCAATCATTAACTTTTTGGAAGGGATACGACCATGGTCAAACCTAATGAAAAGGATGAGTATTTTAACTTGTGGAACAAGTCAACCTAAACCAAGGATGAAAGGGTTGAAATGTGGATTCGAGGAACAAGTCATAGCCCTTATGTTAGCACCCTTGAAAGCCAATTCACATTACTTTCTTTTGGGTGTTGGAGAGTTCAGCACAAAACCAATTAAGTGTGTTTCTCTCCATAAGTCACCATGAGGAGTAGCTAGAAAAGGACCAAGAAAGGTAGGGATAATAGAACGAAAAAATACGATGACTGATTTTATGGATAGCTCAGCGATCGCTCAACATGTATTTTTCCTTGTATTGTTATAGTTAAGAGTCTAAACAAGGAAAATCCCAACTACACTTGGAATGATTCGACAATCTTCCATGCCCTACCACCAACTTACGTCTTTAGAGCGGCGGTCCAATTTTTCTTTGCCTATGGTCTTTTGCAAGTTCACAATGACATATAGATCGCCTAGTCATATAAGTCATTAACCTTCCAATCCTAGAGGCATCTCCCTCTATCTTGCTTGCCAAGCAATGGTTCAAATTAGCCATGATAAGGATTTCTCATATTGGTGTTGGAAGCACAAGAACTCAGCAAATTACTACCATCTATCTTTTGGATCAGTCGCGAAGCTTGAAACAAAAGTCAACTCCCAACCCCAATCCACTAAAGATATGGTCTCGTGATTAGAGGTAGCAATTTTGTATATAATCCACCAATTCAATTCAATCCATCCACTTAAAATTCTAATTCAACTGGATTGTCGGATTCATGAATTATTGCTAAATTACAATTTAGTACCTTTATTGTTAGTATTTTATAATTCGGTACCTAAAATTTATTTTCTTTGACCAACTCCAATGGAGTTATAAAATGTGGCGGTAACTCTCCTCCAACAATGAATGTGAACTTCCAAAGTGCTAACAATTGAGATTGTTGGTGCTAAGTCTAGCACACAAGAAGACAATGAGTACTAAACTCCCTGACCCCACTGTCACATGTGGCAGATGACATGGCGCCAACAAGGTGACAACATGGCGGCTGCACATGTGGCGTGTATGGAAGACTAGTAGCATAGAGATGCTCCTAGGATTATCCACCTTAATAGATAGCTTAATGGTGCACCTATGAGTCACATAATGGGTGGCATTTATAGAGTGCATAATGGGGGGACTTAATGAGATGTATTGATGTAGAGGGACATTATGAGGGGCATTGATGCCTTGTATGAGGAGAGGCCTATATAAGGAGCCTCCCTCACTTGTAACTCATTCCATATTTTTTTAGAGTAATACACACTAGAGAGTTCTCCCATTTCCTTTGTCTTTGCTCTTTGTTTCTTTGCTTGCGAGTGAGTTGAGAAAAGGCTGCCTAGCGCTCTAACGGAATTGAGAGCTAGAGCCGCACGATCGAGAGTAAGGTCGTGACAAGTGGTATCAGAGCCTGATTCGGTTTTGTGCTAGCAAAGTAGAAGCAATAGCCAAACGAAAAGGAAGAGCCTCACCAAAAATATCGGGATCAGAAGTCGATGACGATGCTGATAAGCAACGTGGAAGAGAGCCGACCCCGGGCGCGAGAACAAAAGGTACGTTGAGCACTCGTGATCCTCTCAAGTCTCTAGAGAGGCGAGTCTCGAGGATGGAGGTGAAGCTTTCTGAAGATGCCACCGCCATCGAGGATTTGGGAGCTAACTTCACCCAAGTCCAAAGCGATGTTCATGGAATGGCTGGTCGGTTGACAAGCCTGGAGATCAACCATGATGTGCTACGAGAAGAGTTTGTGGCTCTCATCACCAACACCATCTCTGAATTCATGAACAACGCCATTGAATTTGTGAAAGAGCATGTCCAGGCTGAGCTGGTCAGCGTGAAGGAGGAGATTGCAGATCTCAAGAGTGAGGTCACTCTCGTGAAGAGAGCCATGGCTAGCGGACCAGCCGTGGTGCAATCCGTCCCACGTGCTGATGTTCCAAGACCGAAGAACTTCGGAGGTTCAAGAAACGCAAGGGAGTTAGAGAACTTCCTTTGGAGCCTTGAGCAGTACTTCAAGGCATCCGACATCCAAGAGGATGAGGTAAAACTTCGTACCGCTCCACTATACTTGGTCGATGTTGCAATGGTGTGGTGGAGGAGACGTGAAGCGGACGTCGAAAGGGGTACGTGTGTGATGGTAACGTGGGAAGATTTCAAGAGAGAAATCAAGAAGCAGTTCTACCCGGAGAATGTGGAGTTTGAAGCCCGTTCGAAGTTGAGAAGACTTGCCCAGAGGGGTGGAGTTCGAGAATATGTGAAAGAATTCTCAGAGCTGCTTTTAGAGATCCCGGACATCACGGACTAGGAGGCCATGCACGGCTTTCTTGATGGGCTACAACCATGGGCCAAGATGGAGATGCAACATCGAGGAGTGCAAGACCTTGCATCTGCCATGGCCACGGCGGAGTCTTTTGTTGAGTACAAAAGGCAAGAGAGCAGCGGCAAAGAGAAGAGTTCAAAGCCCAACAAGGGTGGAGAACAGCAGAAGCCTTTCAAGGAGGGGACTCGCACTCAACAACACCAAGGTGGTTCAAGCAAAGGGGGTAAGCAGGAGCCAAAACCCATCTCTTGTTTCCTTTGCGATGGACCACATCGAGTGCGAGATTGCCCAAGGAAGGCAAGATTGGTGGCCATGGAAGCTCAAGATGAAGAGCCCAAGGCGTCGGAGGGCAAGATTGGCTCAATCCGCAAGCTTGGCGCGGTGAAGACCGACGTCAAGGAGAGCAAGCGTGGGAGGTGCTATGTTCTGGCGCAATTCATACAGGGAGAGTCAAAAGCCTTGGTAGATACCGGTGCCACGGACAACTTCCTTCGCATCGAGGAGGCAAACCGGCTGGGTATTGCCTACGAGAAGGGGCAAGGGATGCTCAAGACGATCAACACGGAGTCCATCCCGATCCATGGAGTTGCGCACAACGTGCTAGTGAAGCTTGGCGAGTGGGAAGGCCTCATCGACTTTTCCGTCGTCACCATGGACAATCACCCAGTTATCCTCGGCATCAACTTCCTCGACAAGGAGGGAGTGCTCTTGAAGCCCAACTCCAACACGATGTGCTTGGAGAAGGAAGGGGAGTTCCATGCGGTACATCTCTTGAGATAAGATGGCCCCCATAGTGCTCTATCGGCTATGCAGGTATTGAAGGGGTTCAAGAAGAATGAACCAACCTTTCTTGTGTCCTTGAAAATGGAGGAAGAAGTAGTCTCAACGGGAATCACAACTCTCATCATCGAAGGCGTCCTCGAAGAGTTCGATGACGTGATGCCATCGGAGTTGCCCAAGAAGCTGCCACCAAGAAGAGAGGTGGATCACAAGATCGAGTTGGAGCCAGGAGCGAAGCCCCCTTCGCGAGCACCATACCGCATGGCGCCACCGGAGTTAAAAGAGTTGCGGAGGTAGCTCAAGGACTTGGTGGATTCAGGCTATATGCGACCATCGAAGACACCTTTTGGAGCGTCGGTGTTGTTCCAAAAGAAGAAGGAATGGTCGTTGCGCATGTGCATCGACAATAGAGCCATCAACAAGTTGCTGGTAAAGAACAAGTGGTATATTCCCAACATTGCCGACTTGTTCGACCAACTTGGAGATGCGATGTGGTTCACCAAGCTAGATCTTCGCTCGGGCTACTATCAAGTGCGGATAGCAGAAGGCGACGAGCCAAAGACGACTTGTGTGATGAGATATGGCTCTTATGAGTTTCTTGTGATGCCATTCGGTCACACTAATGCACCAGCCACGTTTTTCACTTTGATGAATCAAGTGTTCGAGTCATTCTTGGACCGGTTTGTCATGGTCTACTTGGATGACATTGTCGTGTATAGCAAAACACTAGATGAGCATGCCGAGCATCTACGCCAAGTCTTCCAAGTCCTTCGCGATAATGAGTTGTACGTCAAGAGGGAGAAGTGCACATTTGTCGCCACGGAGGTTCCATTCTTGGGGCACATCATTGGTGGAGGCAAGTTGAAGATGGATGGGGCGAAGGTGCAGGCAATCCAAGAATGGAAGCCGCCGACGAAGGTGCCAGAGTTGCGGTCATTCCTCGGCCTTGCCAACTACTATCGGAGGTTTATCAAGGGCTACTCCAACATTGCAACACCCTTGACGGATCTCTTAAAGAAGAACAAGGCGTGGGATTGGTCGGAAGGGTTCCAAGAGGCATTCGAGCCCTTGAAGGAGCTCGTGCTCGTGCTCCCCAACCCGACATTGCCCTACGAAGTGCAGACCGATGCATCCGACTTCGCAATTGGAGGTGTGTTGATGCAAGATGGGCATCCCATTGCCTTCGAGAGTCGGAATCTTAGTGAGACGGAGAGGCGACACAGCGTCCAAGAGAAGAAGATGACGGTCGTGGTGCATTGCTTGCGCACATGGAGGCACTACTTGTTGGGGTCAAAGTTCGTAGTGAAGACGGACAACGTGGTAACGAGCTACTTTCTGACGCAGAAGAAGCTCACCCCTAAGCATGCGAGATGACAAGACTTTTTGGCCGAGTTGGACTTCGTCATGGAGTACAATCCAGGCAAGGCGAATTCGGTCGCAGATGCTCCTACCCGCAAAAGTGCAGCCGCAAGCATCAGCCAGTCCATGTTTCTTTTGAAGGAGCGGATCGTCGAAGGCCTTGGCCATGACCCCTTCGCCAAAACTGTAGCGGAGTACATCGAGCAAGGTAAGACTCGACGATTTTGGATGAAGGATGGGCTCATCATGACTAAGGGAGAGCGTGTGTTCGTGCCAAGGTGGGCCAACTTGAGGAAGGAGATCATGAAGGAGTGTCATGATTCCAAGTGGGCGGGCCATCCCGGCATCGAGAGAACGCAAGCGCTCATCGAAGAAGCATACTTCTGGCCGCGTATGAGAGACGACGTGGAGATGTATGTGAAGACTTGTCTTGTGTGCCAACAAGACAAGATGGAGCAGAGAAGACCGCCAGGCTTGCTAGAGCCCTTGCCTACGCCTCAACGACCATGGGGAGTGTAAGCATGGACTTCATCATCGGACTTCCCAAAGTCGAGGGATGCGGTTGCATCATGGTTGTGGTGGACAGGATCTCGAAGTATGGAGTGTTCATTCCTGGGCCAAAAGACTTGACAGCAGAGGATGCGGCGCGTTTATTCTTCAAGAACGTGGTCAAGTATCGGGCCATTCCTAGCAACATTGTGAGCAACAAAGATGGGTGCTTCACGGGCAGATTTTGGCGAGAGTTGTTCAAGATCATGGGCTCAGACTTGAACTTCTCGACGGCATTTCATCCTCAAAGCGACGGACAGACGGAGCGGGTAAATGCCTTGTTGGAGGTGTACTTGCGGCACTACGTGAGTGCAAACCAACGAGATTGGGTGAAGTTGATGGATACGACACAGTTCTCCTACAACTTGCACCGCAGCGAGTCGACCTACACGAGACCATTTGAGTTGGCGACAGGGCAGCAACCTTTGACACCTACGACGGTGGCAACGGGATATAGAGGCAACAGTCCGGCAGCCTACAAGTTCGCTAAAGGCTGGCATGAGAAGATGGAGATGGCCAAGTCTTACTGATAGACCGTCATTTACACATGTTTTTACCCTCATACTAACACCGTTTGAGGTGTTGATTCTCGTGTTTTAGGCCGATTTCACGCTAGGTTGTGCTTGGTTGTGTTATTTCAGGTCCTAGTACGTGAATGAAGGCTTAGGAGCGAGTCTGGGGTCGATTGGATGAAGAACGGACGAAGGGCGAGCTTTTGGAGGAGTGCACGGCCAGACCAGGGGGCTGCACGGCCGTGCACTAGTGCCATTTGGCCGTGCGCCTCACGACGAGAGCTTGCACGGGCACAATCCAGGCTTGCACGGCCGTGCGCCTGGCCGTGCAAGAAGGCTGAGCTTAATAAATAAAACGGTGCGTTTGATGTTGCACGGCCAGAATGGGGAGGTGCACGGCCGTGCACCTGCCCGTGCAACTCGGGGAGACCGGTTTTAATGCCTAATCCGAGCCAAAAGAGAGAGAATCGTGTTTTCAGAGCAAAAACAGAGCCCTAGAGAGAGAAAGTGCGAAGAACTCATCCTAGAAGCCGTCTTGGAGCTGGATTTCATCAAATCGAGCCTGGAGATCGTCATAGGAGTGAACATCATCGTCCCGGAGCAGATTATCCTCATCGTTATGAGTATGACTAATCCGATTCTTGTTTTCTCTTCTCTCTCTATGGAGTAGAACCCTTCTCTCACTTGGGTATGAAGAACCCTAGTTCCTGATGTTAGGGTTTTGATTGTAATGACTTGGGAATGATATTATTGTTTGATTTTAATCGAATGACGCATGTTTCATGAATTGATTTGAGTCTGATCAGCTTGTTTCAATTTCTGCTTCAACCTGAGATAGATAGAATCTGATTAGGTTGTTAGAGCCTCTTCATTCGATAGTAGGAGATTGGCTATACGAGAGTTAGCCAGTTTACTGCTTTGTACTGGTGTTCTTGGCGTCAGTAGTGGAGTTCTGTGTTCATAGCCTCAGCTTTCTATCCCGGTGAAGACTAGTCGTCTGCCGGGTAGTTAGACTGAGAGGGCTTGGTCAGCTTAAGAGATTCCAAGCTACTGTCGGATCTTCCGCAGTCTAATCAACAGTAAATCAACCCAGGGAATTACAATTGAACCTAACTAAGGGGCTAGGGGGACTCAATCCCGAGTGACTCTTAACTGCTTTTGAAAACCGAACCATTTCCTGCTTTCTTACTGCTTTTGCTTAAACAACAATCATTCGAACTAAGTTGCTAGATAATAGAGAATCACGGAGTAAGCAGTAGATCTAGACCCCGGGTTGATAATTAAACTTGCCTGTTACTGCATTCCCGGACTGCGATTGCACTTGGTCGCAGTTTGGTGTTGTGTTTTGGCGTGTCAAGTTTTTGGCGCCGTTGCCGGGGACCCCTCTAGGTTATTGGGGAAACGTGATAATTTGTTACTCTAGCTTTTATTTACTGCATTTTATCTCTTCCACCTGTGTGCCTTCACGGGTTGCTTCTACTGATTGTGTGCAGGTAGTGCATGACCCGTAGCCAGTCGGGAGATTTACTACCACTTGACCAGGAGCTTGAACGAACCTGCAGGAACTCCAAGCGGGTTCTAAAGGCGCGACTGGCTGCGGAGAAGGCGCTGTCACAGCTACAGATCGGAGAAGAAGAAGAAGGCGAGATGGGTGATCCGCAGAACAACAATGTGATCCCCGGGGAGCAGACCATGGGATCCTACTGGACCGCTAGGGCTGCGGACATGAGGTCACCTATTCAACACCCTCAGGTCCCAGCCAACAACTTTGAGGTGAGCACCTCCGTGATCACCATGCTGCGCGGTTCAGTAGTGTTCCGTGGTAAGGAGGGAGAGTGCCCTCGATCACATCTCAGGCGATTCCACGAGCTCATCGATGGAATCAAGATCAACGGGGTCCCAGCAGATGCCATCCAGCTGCGGTACTTCCCTTTCACTCTTGAGGGGCAAGCCAAGGAGTGGCTAGACACTCGCCCTCCGGGCTCCATCACCACGTTCGCCAACCTGGCGGACAAGTTCCTCACCCGCTACCATCCTCCATCCAAGACAGCTGATCTCCAGAAACAGATTACACACTTTTCTCAGGATGAGGATGAGACCATTAGGGATGCTTGGGAGAGGTACACCAGCCTCTTTCTCAGGTGTCCCAACCATGGTTTCAATGATGCGTTTAAGGTGGGCACTTTCTATCACGCCCTCTTCCCGGAGGACAAGCAGCTGATCGATTCGGTTTGTGGCGGGAACATGCTGACCAAAACCCCGCCACAGCTGAATCAACTCTTTGAGGAGATGGCAGAGAATGGTTATGACTGGGGCACTGCCAGGAGATCGAGACGAGCACCTGGAAGGGGTGTGCATGCTGTGGGCACCCAGTCATCTGATCTGGTGCAGGTGGTATCGAAGCTGGTTTCAGCTATCGATCGTTCTGGTTTGATTGCAGGTACCGGACAGCCGCAGGCGATGCACTGCCAGTGGTGTGAGAGCTCTCATCACACCGTGGAGGACTGTCAGGCTATGAGGGAGTCGTCCACTCCTCAGGAGCAGGTGGATTTCATCGGGAATGCCAGGCGCTTTGACCCTTACAGCAACACCTATAATGAGGGGTGGCGCCAGCATCCTAATTTTTCTTGGGCTGGGCCAAATCCCAGACCACCAGCTCCCCAGGGACCTCCCGGCTTCCAGAGGCCTCCATTCCAGCCCAGACAGGGGCAATTTCAGCAGCAACAGCAGCCACTCTACCAGCCCAGACAGGGGCCAGTTCCACCTCAGTCGCAGGCACGACCATTTCCACAGGCAGGGGCAGCCCCAGCACAGGTTGACCCGATGGCGGAATTGAGAGATCTGGTGGGTTCTCTGGCCACCTCCAGTGCAAGTAAATTCAGTAACATGGAGCAGTTCATGGAGAAGGCTTCTGGCAAGTTCTTGGAGCTAGAAGCTGGTCAGAGAAACACGCAGGCTGTGCTGCGAGACATACAGACCCAGCTTGGTGGTGTTGCACAGGCTGTTGCTCGGAGGACTCCAGGTACCTTGCCTGGTCAGACTATTCCTCACCCGCAGAACCAGGATGAAAACTGCAGTGCCATCACAACCAGGAGTGGCAAGGTGACTGCAGATCCACCTGTTCGAGCAGAGGAGAAAGAGACCCCTGCTTCAGCACTTCCAGCTAATCAGGAAGAAATGGAGAAGGAGGTTGAGGTGCCTGCTCCTACACCGCAACCAGTGGTGAAGGAGTATGTACCCCAGCTTCCCTTTCCTACTCGGTTGCACAGAGACCGACTGGAGACTGAGTTTGCCAAATTCATGGCAATGCTGAAGCAGGTGAATATTAGCATGCCCTTCGTGGAGGCATTATCGAAGATGCCCAAGTATGCCAAGTTCATGAAGGATCTCCTCACCAATAAGAGGAAGCTTGGGGAGCTGTCTACGGTGATGCTGAACGAGGAGTGTTCGGCCATCCTGCAGAACAAACTACCAGAGAAGCGAAAAGACCCAGGGAGTTTCACTATCCCTTGCATGATTGGTAGTTTGCATGTAGGGAAGTCCTTGGCGGATTTAGGCGCTAGCATTAATGTCATGCCATATTCATTGTTTAAGAAGCTAGGCCTAGGTGAACCCAGTAATACTAGGATGAGCATCCAGCTTGCTGATAGATCTATTGTGCATCCTAGGGGTATAGCAGAGGACTTGATAGTCGCAGTAGGGCCATTTTCATATCCTGTTGATTTTGTGATTTTGGATATAAATGAGGATGTTGATGTGCCATTGATACTGGGTAGACCTTTTCTCGCCACCGCCAAGGCACTGATTGATGTAAATGATGGAAAGCTGATTTTGAGAGCTGGGGGTGAACAAATCACTTTCTCTGTTTCTGATAATATGAAACACCCCCAGCTCCATGATGATCTTGATTACTGTGATGTTGTTGCTGATTTTGAGACCGCACTCGCCATCACGAGTGCGGGTACTGATGATTTCCTTGAGCGTTGTCTTTTGCTAGGGGAACAGGCATCACAGGATGGGCAGCTGGCGGAGCAGCTGGCGGAGCTGGACGAGGCTGCGAGCGAGGGGCGAGAGATGCCATTTAAGCCGATTCCCATCTCGCCCCGGCTCGCTACATCATTGGAGGAGCCACCAGAGTTGGAGCTTAAACCCCTCCCATCTCATCTGGAGTATGCATTTCTCCGGGAGGGGAATAAGCTCCCGGTTATTATTAGCTCGGATCTGACCCCCGAGCAGAAGAGCAGGCTGGTGGCTTTGTTGCAGAAGTACGCCCGGGCCATGGCATGGAAGATCACTGACATCAGAGGCATTAGCCCATCCTTCTGCTCTCACAGAATCTTGATGGAGGATGAGGTTAAGCCAGTCAGGCAGCCGCAGAGAAGATTGTCTCCTAACTTGGAGGCAGTGGTCCGGGCAGAGATCGTGAAGCTCATGGATGCAGGGATCATCTTTGCTATATCTGATAGCAAGTGGGTCAGCCCCACTCAGGTGGTCCCGAAGAAAGGCGGGATGACTGTGGTCCCGAACGAGAAGAAGGAGTTGATCCCGATGCGGACCGTGACCGGCTGGAGAGTCTGCATCGATTACCGGCGCCTGAACGACGCCACCAGGAAAGATCATTTTCCCCTACCTTTCATTGACCAGATGCTGGAGAGGTTGGCGGGCCATGAGTTCTATTGCTTCCTGGATGGCATGTCTGGGTACTTCCAGATTCCGATTGCACCGGAGGATCAGGAGAAGACCACATTCACTTGCCCCTTCGGCACTTTTGCTTACCGGAGGATTCCATTTGGGCTGTGTAACGCACCGGCGACCTTCCAGAGATGCATGCTGGCTATCTTTGACCGACTGGTTGGAGAGATCATGGAAGTCTTCATGGATGATTTCTCGGTATATGGAGACTCCTTCACTCACTGTCTCCATAACCTGGAACTCGTTCTGAAGAGGTGCGAGGAGACGAATCTGGCACTCAGCTGGGAGAAGTGCCATTTCATGGTTCGTGAGGGTATCGTGCTTGGGCACAAGATCTCCAAGAAGGGGATTGAGGTAGATCGCGCGAAGATTGAGACGATCAGTCAGCTACCTCCTCCCGTTTCTGTGAAGGGGATTCGCAGCTTTCTGGGTCATGCAGGCTTTTACCGGCGCTTCATCAAAGACTTCTCGAAGATTGCCCTGCCGTTGACCAAGCTGTTGGAGAAGGATGCGCCATTCCAGTTCACTCCAGAGTGCACAGCCGCATTTGAGACTCTGAAGGAGAAGCTTACCCATGCCCCTATCATGGTGACTCCTGACTGGTCTCTTCCTTTTGAGCTGATGTGCGATGCGAGTGATTATGCAGTCGGAGCAGTTCTGGGTCAGAGACGCGAGAAACACTTCCAGCCCATCTACTACGCGTCGAAAACCTTGAACGACGCACAGGAGAACTACACCACCACAGAGAAGGAGCTCCTCGCTGTGGTGTATGCATTTGACAAGTTCCGACCCTATCTGGTGCTCTCTCATGTGGTGGTTTACACTGACCACTCGGCGATTCGTTATCTGATGAGCAAGGCTGATGCCAAGCCTAGGCTCATCCGCTGGATCTTGCTGCTGCAGGAGTTCGATATCGAGATCCGGGACAAGAAGGGAGCCGAGAATGTTGCTGCTGATCATCTTTCACGGTTGGAAGCCCCTCCGGTGGACAACTTCGAGGAAGAGATCGACGACTCCTTCCCGGGTGAGCGATTGCTGGCGATGACCCTGGTGGACAGCGTTACCCCTTGGTATTCTGACTTTGCCAATTATCTGGTGGGCAAGCAGTTACCCAAGGGGATGGCTACTCATGCGAAGCGCAAGTTCTTCTCCGATCTGAAGCACTACTTCTGAGAGGATCCTTACCTCTTCAGAATCGGAGCAGATGGCGTGATCCGGCGCTGTGTCATGGAGCATGAGATGGGAGATATCCTGTCTCACTGTCACGAAGGACCCACTGGCGGTCATCATGGAGGAACCCGCACGGCGCGGAAGGTGTTACAGTCGGGCTTCTATTGGCCCTCGCTCTTCAAGGATGCAGACACCTTCGCACGCCAGTGCGACCGCTGCCAAAGGTCAGGTAACATTTCTGCCCGGGATGAGATGCCCCAACATATATCTGTTATTTGTGAAATTTTTGATGTTTGGGGTATCGATTTCATGGGCCCATTCCCTCCATCTTTTGGCAATCTGTACATTTTGGTTGCAGTGGACTACGTCTCGAGGTGGGCAGAAGCTCAAGCCATGCCCACCAATGACGCAAGACGGGTCTGCTCATTTCTGAAGGAGCTGTTCTCCCGGTTCGGGACACCTCGCGCCATTATCAGTGATAGAGGAACCCATTTTCAGGGGCAATTCACTAAACTCCTCTCTCGCTATGGCGTTAAGCATCAGGTGTCGGTGGCCTATCACCCCCAGTCAAATGGGCAGGCCGAGCTGACGAACCGGGAGTTAAAACGCATAATTGAAAAGACGGTGGATCAGTCCCGCAAGGATTGGTCCACCAAGCTCGATGATGCTCTCTGGGCGTATAGGACTGCCTATAAGAACCCGATTGGCACTTCTCCCTATAGGCTTGTCTATGGGAAGGCGTGCCATTTGCCAGTAGAGCTAGAGCACAAGGCCTTCTGGGCCATTAAGCTGCTAAACATGGATTTGAGTGTTGCAGGTACAGAACGTAAGTTGCAGCTGCTGGAGTTGGAGGAGTGGCGTTACCACGCCTACGAGAACACCCTGCTCTACAAAGAGCGCACCAAGCGTCTTCACGACGCTAGGTTGAGGGGCCCGAAGGAGTTTCAGGTAGGTGATCGTGTTCTGCTCTTTAATGCACGCCTGAAACTCTTTCCGGGCAAGCTCCGTTCTAGGTGGTCGGGTCCTTTCACGGTGACCCAAGTTTTCCCGCATGGTGCGGTGGAGATCAGCAATGCTCAAACCGAGCCATTCAAGGTGAATGGCCACCTCCTAAAGTTGTACTTGGGAGGTGCTGTCGAGCGCGCAGAGCTGCTGATCAAGCTCGAGGACCCTTAGTTCCTCTACTGGCGTCCAGCTAAAAGACGGTAAAGAAGCGCTTGTGGGGAGGCAACCCCACCGAGGTCTGCATTTTCTTACTCTTTTTCTTTTGATTTTGTGTGTTTTTGAGTCTTGAGACGTTGATCTGGAGTTCCGTGTCGTGTTTGAGTGAAAACAGGTTGATTTCGGGACCCCAGCAAGGTGCACGGCCAGAAAATCAGCTTGCACGGCCGTGCGCCTTGGCTGGCCTGGCCGTGCGCGCTCTCGCACCAAGTTGCACGGCCAAAAGTGCATTGTGCACGGCCGTGCACATCCTCGGCCAGGCCGTGCGCGCTCTCGCACCAAGTTGCACGGCCAAATGTGCTATGTGCACGGCCGTGCAACTCACTCGGCCAGGCCGTGTCGGCCTGCACGGGCAAAATGCCAAGGTGCACGGCCGTGCGCCTCTGCCCGTGCAGCCGAGCACGGGCTCTATAAATGGCCGTGCACGGCCATTTGGGTCAGAAACCCACTTTTTCTCGCCGGAATCCTCTCCCCCTCGCCGGAAAACCGCGCCAAACATACCTATTTTGATTTTGCCGGCCACTTTGGGTCCGTTTTTCACCAAACCAACACAAAACCCATTCTTTCCACACCCAAGGCGGCCTATCCCCCGAGTTTGAGCGCGTTTGGGCGACATTTTTGTCGCCGGAGGCGATTTCCGGCGAGAATCCGGCGAGGCTCCGACGAGCATTTCCGGGCAGATTTTCGGCATTTCGTCGCTTCCATCGCCTTCCCCTCATCTTCCCCTACACCTCTACTTGAGTCTCCAGGTTTGATTTTGCCCCTAACTTTGTTAATTTTGGAGAATTGAGTGTGTAGGGTGTTTGTTAGAGAACTTTTGTGAATCATGCGATTTGTGTGAAATTGATTGAGGGGAATGCATGGGATGTGATTGAATTATGTTGGGCAATGTCCCGTTTGTTTGATTGAGCCCTTGTGTGCAAGAATTTGGCCAATTTCATGCTTCACTTAATAGTGCACACAAGGTGTTCGATGAAATGCCTGTTTTCCATGCCATGTTGTGGCCACCGGTTGGGGCCCTTATTGATGTCGTTTGTGGGTGTTTTTGCTATGACTGTGAACCTTGAGTTGCCTACTTTATTGTGATTGTGCACCCCCACCCGTTTTATGCTTGATTTATCGAGTTTTTGACCCCCGAACTATGGATGAAACCATGGTTCGGCTGCTTCCTGTTCTTCAGTGTGGGGGTGGACTTGACCGTTTCTTTGGCTCTTTTGGTTCCACTTTGGGTTGTTGTTTTGCAGGGCAATGACACAACCTAATTTCCAGCACCCGTTCATCCGGGATCTCAGGAGGGGTTCCACCGCAGCGCGCTTCAAGCAAGTCGTGGAAACCCCGTTTGGCGCCCACCATTGCTTCTCCAAACGGGAGTTTCAGCGATTACACTGCTACGGCCAGATTTCCGCCGTGCTCGCCAACCCTGCATGGCGCCGTCTGCTCCAGATCTGCGAGACGACCTACAACGAGCCGGTGTGGGAGTTCTACACCACTTTCACGCACAACTCCACGACCAGGTGCCATGATCGTACAGCCGTTCAATTCAGGCTGGGTGGACTTCCCCGATCCCTGAGCTATCACGAGTTGGCTGAGGCTCTCGACCTCGGCCTCGACGACGATCGGGACTACGTCGCCGAGCTTGATGAGCCGGAGGTGGATTTCAAGAGGCTGTACACTAGCCTGGCTCAGCCTGGCCAGACACGTTTCAAGTCTGGGAGGACGAAGGCATCGACCCTGCGGATCGAGTACCGACTTCTCCACCACCTGCTGGGGAAGTCTTACACTCCTACATATGATAGCTCCGGCCACATCACGAAGAGGCCCCTGTACTTCCTCGATTCGATCCGAGAGCACGACCACCCTCTCCACCTGGGTTCGGTGGTGGCCAGGACATTCGCAAAGACGGCCAAGGAGCTGAAGAGCCTCCACTGCGCCCCCCTCATCACCCGCCTGGTTACCTTCTTCGGCCTCTCACTGCAGGGGTGCACCAAGGAGGGGGAGACCTCCATCTTTGGCTCTGCGACGATCGGGAAGATGCTGTTGTTGCGGGAGAGGAACGGTGTTCAGTGGGTCGAGGGATTTCCGGAGCCCCCTCCTATCCCCGCGGAGCCCGAGGAGGAGGCTGACGATGAGGTGGACACCGATGTGGATGCTGCTGTGGAGGCTGCTGCGGATGCTGCTGATGATCCCCCACAGACTGACTTCCATTTTGGGGGCAGCAGCTCCACTTTCCCAGGCCAGGACTACTTCACCCAGCAGTTCGAGCAGCTGAGGATCCAGAACCAGTTGCTCCTCGACCAGCAGGTGCAGTTCCAGCAGCAGTACGCGGCAGATCAGGCCGAGTACCGGCACAGGCTGGACACGATCCAGGCTCAGCAGGGCGTGACTCTCGCCCATATCGAGCGGGAGAAGCGCCGTTCCCGGCGCATGCAGGAGGTTCAGCAGCACCTGCTTCAGCTGGTTCCGGGCGATCCACCGGTCTGGAGGACTCCCTGGGACGACTCCCCTCCACATGACGGCGCGGCTGGCGCTGCTGGTGATGATGCATTCATGGATGACATCGACTTCACCGATCTTGGCGACGAGTAGGCTGTACTCGTTGCCCGTCTCAGTGTGTCTGTTTTTGTTTATTTTAAGACTTTTGAGTGATTGCTCCATGTGTGCGGAGCTTGGACTTAGTGTCGGCTGTTTTTTGTTTTTGGTTTTTCATTTGTGTTTTGATGTAGCCGTCTGGGCTAACACTTATCCCTAACACCAGTGTGCTAGTGTTTCTGATGTTCGATTTGTGCAGTATTGCCACTTCCCCGTTCGCTTCTCGCTGACTGGTCCACTTCCAGTCCCCCAGCAGTGTTCTTACCCGGTAACATCGTTCCCCTTATCTTTCCCTATACTCCATTGAGGGCAATGTCGTGCTTAAGTGTGGGGGGATGTTCTGTATCGGTTGGAATATTTTAGATGGTGCTTGGAGCCTAGTCCACTGTCCGAGTCTTACGATTTGAGGGCTCCAAGTACTGCTGTTTGATCATATTGGCACTGTGTTTTGATGGATGAATTGATTGGTTTTCGGATTAATGCATGACAACTTGTTTGCGACTAGGACAACCTATGATGAGGACTGAGATGTGCAGTAGAGCGATGTAGGGGTTCAGTTTTTCAACTGTTTGCTTGCCAACTGTGACTTGATCTGACTTGATCTGAGTACTTGTTCTTGACAGTCGTTTATGCATCTAGTTCAGGGTATCAGAATGTGAGATAGAGCATATAGGTAGCCATGTGAGATTTGAGCCTGCTCGTTTCTTTCTTGTGTGATAGATCCCTCTTCCATGATGTGTAGCATTCACGTTGTCATTAGCTAAGATGATGGGGGCATAGGATTAGCCCACGCCCAAAACTGACTGTCCTGATGTGTCATGTCCCCTAGTCAGCCCCTTTGAGCCGTGTGTTATCCTTTCTTTTGGTCTATAATGAAAAAATCACCCTTGTCGCATCTTTTAGAAGGTTCCACAGAGTG
The DNA here is from genome assembly GCA_946122785.1 of Linum tenue. Taxonomy (NCBI): domain Eukaryota; kingdom Viridiplantae; phylum Streptophyta; class Magnoliopsida; order Malpighiales; family Linaceae; genus Linum; species Linum tenue. The sequence goes on along the minus strand of CAMGYJ010000009.1, from coordinate 49,159,218 downwards.
GTTTTTACATATTCTCTGCTGTTCTGCTTAAGTCTATGTGAGTGTTGGAGGCAGTGCTTAAATGTTGGGCATGTGTTTGAAATGTGCAGAAGTGGTGGCTCTCTTAAGAAATGGAAAGAAAAATAAAAGAAAAACAAAGAAAAATTGAAAGCAAAAGAGAGCCACTACCAAAAATCTGAATAATGCCCAGTAAGTAGTGTTTCTTAGCAGTCTGGCTTGGAAATGCTGATGTTTATGCCTCCTTCGCTCTTGTGCTCTTAAGATATTGAGTAATGCAGGATAGCAGAAAGAAAATACCGGGTTGTTGACTGTGTTTGTATGTTTGGAAAATGTGGAACCTTTTGCTTTGAACACTTCCACCACCTAAAAAGGCTTTTTCCCCATGTCCAAGACCCTAGCCAGTCATTTGAACCTGTGTCTAAGACCTCCTGATTAGTTAGTGGTGACACCCCATATGTGAACTCTAGCATTTAGAGGCTGCCATCATGGTGAAGAGATGATAGGGATTGAGAGGAATAGCATGCGCATCTTTCGCATCAAATTGTCCTGACCCCACTGGTCGAGAGTGAGTGATTCATTTTCATTTTCTATATGCTCTTGTACCCCGGTGAGGACCTAGATTGCTCGGTCTCTATTCTGATGTCTTGAGTTGGATGCATGAGTTGACTGTTTTGAGTAAGTGGTTGAATCAAGTCTAGGTTGGCCAGTGAACAGAAGGGAGACTCTTCCTTTACTCGATTTGCTGCACTCGAATGTCCTTTGTGGTGGTTGTCCAGGTTGTTGTTGAGGTTGTGCATGTATTGATGTTTGAAAACCAGTGCGATTCACGTGTTTTGTGCCTTTATGACTTGTCCCCAATGTTGGTTGATTGAAATATGGAAGCTTACCTAGTGTCTGACTTGGTTTGCTTGGGGACAAGCAAACGGTTAAGTGTGGGGGAGTTTGATAGACCGTCATTTACACATGTTTTTACCCTCATACTAACACCGTTTGAGGTGTTGATTCTCGTGTTTTAGGCCGATTTCACGCTAGGTTGTGCTTGGTTGTGTTATTTCAGGTCCTAGTACGTGAATGAAGGCTTAGGAGCGAGTCTGGGGTCGATTGGATGAAGAACGGACGAAGGGCGAGCTTTTGGAGGAGTGCACGGCCAGACCAGGGGGCTGCACGGCCGTGCACTAGTGCCATTTGGCCGTGCGCCTCACGACGAGAGCTTGCACGGGCACAATCCAGGCTTGCACGGCCGTGCGCCTGGCCGTGCAAGAAGGCTGAGCTTAATAAATAAAACGGTGCGTTTGATGTTGCACGGCCAGAATGGGGAGGTGCACGGCCGTGCACCTGCCCGTGCAACTCGGGGAGACCGGTTTTAATGCCTAATCCGAGCCAAAAGAGAGAGAATCGTGTTTTCAGAGCAAAAACAGAGCCCTAGAGAGAGAAAGTGCGAAGAACTCATCCTAGAAGCCGTCTTGGAGCTGGATTTCATCAAATCGAGCCTGGAGATCGTCATAGGAGTGAACATCATCGTCCCGGAGCAGATTATCCTCATCGTTATGAGTATGACTAATCCGATTCTTGTTTTCTCTTCTCTCTCTATGGAGTAGAACCCTTCTCTCACTTGGGTATGAAGAACCCTAGTTCCTGATGTTAGGGTTTTGATTGTAATGACTTGGGAATGATATTATTGTTTGATTTTAATCGAATGACGCATGTTTCATGAATTGATTTGAGTCTGATCAGCTTGTTTCAATTTCTGCTTCAACCTGAGATAGATAGAATCTGATTAGGTTGTTAGAGCCTCTTCATTCGATAGTAGGAGATTGGCTATACGAGAGTTAGCCAGTTTACTGCTTTGTACTGGTGTTCTTGGCGTCAGTAGTGGAGTTCTGTGTTCATAGCCTCAGCTTTCTATCCCGGTGAAGACTAGTCGTCTGCCGGGTAGTTAGACTGAGAGGGCTTGGTCAGCTTAAGAGATTCCAAGCTACTGTCGGATCTTCCGCAGTCTAATCAACAGTAAATCAACTCAGGGAATTACAATTGAACCTAACTAAGGGGCTAGGGGGACTCAATCCCGAGTGACTCTTAACTGCTTTTGAAAACCGAACCATTTCCTGCTTTCTTACTGCTTTTGCTTAAACAACAATCATTCGAACTAAGTTGCTAGATAATAGAGAATCACGGAGTAAGCAGTAGATCTAGACCCCGGGTTGATAATTAAACTTGCCTGTTACTGCATTCCCGGACTGCGATTGCACTTGGTCGCAGTTTGGTGTTGTGTTTTGGCGTGTCACTTACTTAGCCCGCGCTAGTAAGAAGATGAAGAAATGGGCGGACAAGAAAAGGCGGCACTTGGAGTTTGAAGAGGGAGACATGGTGATGGTGAAGTTCTACCCTCATCGCTTCAAGCATCTCAAGAACGTGCACAAGGGACTGCTTCGCCGTTATGAAGGGCCATTCCCCATTGTGAAGAGGATTGACAAGGTGGCGTACAAGGTGGAGGTGACGTCGCACTTAGAGATCCATCCAGTCTTTCATGTGAGCCAACTCAAGGCTTTCCACGAAGACAAGGAGGACGAGCAGCGAAGAGAGTCGCAGCGCGCACCAACACTCATCACCAAGACACACGACCATGAAGTCGAAGAAATCATGGCGCGTCGTGTCATTCCTTGTCGTGGCGTACATCCAAGCTTCGTGGAGTACTTAGTCAAGTGGCACAACCTTCCGGAGAGTGAAGCAACTTGGGAGAAAGAGCTCACGCTTTGGAAGAACAAGGACTTGATCGAGACTTTCCATCAAGAGGACGCGACGAGGGCGTCGCGGGCATAGGTGGGGGAGGATGTCACATGTGGCAGATGACATGGCGCCAATAAGGTGATAACATGGCGGCTGCACATGTGGCGTGTATGGAAGACTAGTAGCATAGAGATGCTCATAGGATTCTCCACCTTAATAGAGAGCTTAATGGTGCACTTATGAGTCACATAATGGGTGACATTTATAGAGTGCATAATGGGGGGACTTAATGGGGTGTATTGATGTAGAGGGACATTATGAGGGGCATTGATGCCTTGTATGAGGAGAGGCCTATATAAGGAGTCATCTCCCTCACTTGTAACTCACTCCACCATTTTTTAGAGTAATACACGATCGAGAGTAAGGTCGTGACACCACCCACTTGTAACTCATTCCTTTGTCTTTGCTCTTTGTTTCTTTGCTTGCGAGTGAGTTGAGAGAAGGCTGCCTAGCGCTCTAACGGAATTGAGAGCTAGGGCCGCACGATCGAGAGTAAGGTCGTGACACCACCCACTGAACACAGTTCGTCTTAATTAATTATTACTAGTTTACCACATATATAAAAATAATCTACAAACTATCTAGTTAAAGACTTAAAGTTATGACATCAACACTAAACCAAAATTAACCTCTCTTTTTTTCTTTTGCACTTTGGCACTCTAGAACTAAGTCTAGCACTTGGGCACTCCTATTGAAGATGGTTTTAGCAACAAAAAAAAAATCATTCGAAATTGCGTTTTGGTACCAAAAAAATTATTATAAAATTTTAGTACCTAATTTTTTTTTAAATTTACACATGAATCAACGACACAATCCATAAATTCACAAATCCATTTGATCTATGTATCCACTATCCACCCATCTATTAGTCATTTTACTAGTAATGCCTAACCTAGTGTTTTCCAAAGATTAGAGGAATCAAGGAAGGGGACCTAGGTTGTTGTCCCTCCCTCTTTGGTAGAATCAATCAATGTATCGTACCAAAAAATATAAAAAAAATCAATCAATGTAGACCTAACCCTCACCTTTAAGTTGAATAAGTTAATATATACCTAGTATACATACTTTTGTTAATTTAAATCTAGAACAAAAGAACGTGTTTGGTAATATTTCTTATTAGAAAGACATAAATACGAAATTGCATGAAATATCATTTCATTTTTTACTTAAAACCTAAGAATATCGATTAGACAACATTCTATTCTTTGAATCTATAGTTTTTATGATCTCCAGTTTAAAATTCTTGTAATTCCAAAATCTCAAAGATCAAATTCTCAATTTTCAAACCCCTTGAAAATAATCTCATAATCACAATGCATTTTCTTATATAAAACATTTTGCTTAATACCTATCTCCTCCATTACTCCATTAATTATGAACTTAAGCGTCAATTTGGGATTGTTAATTGATGTTTATTTCATTATCGTCCGATCGCGATCAACTAGATGAAAGCAATTCGAGAAAAGAACTAGACGAGATATATGTAATTTATTATTTATTAATATATATTTTTTATCAATCGTTGAATTGAATAAAACCAATTTTTTTAGCAAACGAATTAAAGAAGTTCAAATTTTGAAATGATGATAAATCATTAAAATTTTCAAAAGCAATTAAATCCAGAAAATAAAATTTTCTTAACAATATCAAGAAACATCTCTCACCTTCTTTAAAAATTTGCAGAAAATAAGTAAAATTTCTAAATTTTAAGGATATTAATGGCCGACCAAAATCCCATTTTAAGAGGAAGAAAAAAAGGAAGAATGGTCAATATCAAGATACAACATTGTTTGGAATTAAAATTAATATTAGATTTGGAACAAAACCCACCAAAATATTAGATTTGGAATTTTCCTCAACATCTAATTTGCTGCCAAAGTTCTATAAAAAAACAAAATTTGTTGCCCGAAGACAAAATACTAGAATCTGTACAATGAACAGAAGTAGGTAGCAGTCTTCCGCTGACACTTCCTTTCCAGTTTTTTGTCACCCGCCGGCTCCATCCCATCACACCGCGTTGACAAAACCAAGTCCGCGATCTTTCCCCGATCTCCTCTCCTCTCAGCCCGCCCACTCTTCTTCCCGTCGTTCCTTCTTTCACCGCGCCAATTGCCCCTCAACGCCCGTCTGGTCTTTCTGCCCTGCTAGAGAAAGGAAATCTCTACTCTCCTTCGATTTGCAGGCTGGGGTTTGCCTTCCCCTCTTCTTATTGCGGCGGAAAATGGGTGATTGTTGACCGGTGCTTCTCAGATCTCCGGTTTGCTTCTTTTCTCTCACCTTACTTCAGCGCTAAATCGTTGCTGTTTCCCTAAATTTCTGCTCTACCCACCTTAAAGTTTGTGTCTTTACACCAGAATTCCCGCTGCCGTTACAACTTACATGACTTCACCTTAAAGCTTCCGTCTTGTTGTTGAAATGAAGCCTTTTTCTCTCTTGTAACTGAAACCCATTTTGCTATTTCGCTTGTTTTGCTGAATCCTGCTGAACTGTTCAATTTCTTCTGTTTGTGCGTGCTTCTGCTGTTAATAGGTATTTGATCTCCCCCCATCGACTTTGATCCTGCTTTGGTGAGGAACTAGGTTATGGTGATTTTGGTTTGAGGTGCGCTGAATTTGGCCTGGCTGTGTCTTGGTTGATTTCTGAAGAAGTTTGATTGAGTTTGGGGGATCTGCATTTCGGTTTGAGAGGATGATCGAGAGGAAAAATATGGGGAGAGTTTCCCCTTTCCTGCTGGTGCTATTGGCCCTCGGGTTTAGCTTTGCAACCTATAACTTGTTAACTTTGGTAATACGCTACAAGACCTCAGGGGAGGGAGCAGGTTTCTCTGATCCTGTTATCGCGATGCCTCAGAACGTGAGGAAATTAGGGAAGTCGAATTTGAAGTACCATGTGGCGCTTACTGCAACTGATGCTCCTTACAGCCAGTGGCAGTGTCGGATTATGTACTATTGGTACAAGAAGATGAAAGATGCGCCTGGATCGGATATGGGGAAGTTCACCAGAGTTTTGCATTCGGGGAAGGCTGACAATTTGATGGATGAGATCCCGACATTCATTGTGGATCCTCTTCCAGAGGGTCTTGATCGGGTATGTAAGATTATGCGATAGGAGCCATCTGTTTGGTTTTTGTCATGCATTTCTATGTTGTCAGTTATATTCATTGTGACGAATTCGGAACTGATTCAGGTTACAAGGGTAGCAATAATAGCACATGCAGCTGAGTGATGTTGGTGCTTTTTTACTAGTTTCAGTATATCTGCATTTGTGGGGGTTTAAGTAATAATCTTGTCATGGTTTGCTTACATAACTACAAATGACAGGACACAAGTATCCAGTCTGATGATATCTTTGGTTAGAGAAACTTATATCCAAATAGACTTAGCACTACTTGTTCTTACCTTTCTGATCCAGTGAATGATAAAACTTCTTGTAGGTTTTCATGATTTATCTGGATTGAATTTTAAAAGAAATAGAAACTGGATAACAGACCTGCCAACAGTTGTGTAGTCTATATTCACGCAACTAATACGTTCTTGCGATGTTCAGGGATATATTGTCTTGAATAGACCGTGGGCCTTTGTTCAATGGCTGGAGAAGGCAACAATCGAGGAAGAGTAGGACACAAATTCGCTCTCGTGTTTAATATTCTTCATCTCGATATGTTCTGAAGCTTACTGAACTAAATTTTCATGCAGTTACATCTTAATGGCCGAGCCAGACCACATATTTGTCAATCCCTTGCCGAACCTGTCTCATGGAGACAACCCAGCAGCATTTCCCTTTTTCTACATCAAACCAACAGATCATGAGAGCGTTGTTAGGAAGTATTATCCCAAGGACAAGGGTCCAGTAACTGATGTTGATCCCATTGGAAATTCTCCTGTGATAATTAAGAAGGTGAAGTTTCACTGCTATTGTTCATCTGTACTCTCTTGCTTTTCTAATTTCAATTACGTGAATAATTAATTATTGCTCTTTTCTAGCTTAAGTGAATGATTGTAGAATTGTAGTAACATAACATGAAGATTCAGACCAAAAAAATGTAATAAAAGGAAGGAAGAACCAGTAGAAAGAAAGGGAAACCATATGAGAAGCCTGTCAGGAAACATATTATATGATGAATTGGTAATTATTTGAACCGAAAACATTGGTTAAAGGAGTGATTTTGTGTCCATTTCTTTGAATTTCTCCACTGAATAGCAGAATGGTATATAAGATAAATCTACTTGTAAAGAGTTCTGGTAGCACTGTCAGTCAGCTGGATTGCCCTCCTTGCAAGTGAAGAATGATGCTTTATTATTTGGCATTCAATTGACTGAGCTAAACCATCAATTTCAGACCTTGCTGGAGGAAATTTCTCCCACATGGGTCAATGTATCATTGAGGATGAAAGATGACCCAGAGACCGACAAAGCATTTGGCTGGGTGCTGGAAATGTAAGTTAATTTATGTTTGTTGCTCTATCTTATCTCAATGGACCGAAACATCTTGACATTTGCTAAAATCTTTTCTTGGAAGCCAGGTATGCTTATGCTGTAGCATCAGCGCTACATGGTGTGCGCCATATTCTTCGTAAGGACTTCATGATACAGGTTTGTTTTATTATGGTGAAGCTTCTCTATATGGTTGTTGTTCAGAACAATTGCATATGATTATTGTACATTTGTTTCAGCCACCATGGGACTTGGAGGTTGGGAAAACCTTTATTATACATTATACTTATGGCTGTGACTACGATTTAACGGTAAATGATTTATTCTCATGCGCCATTGTTTTGTTCTTCCTATTCTTCAGCATTTCTCTTTTTTACATCCTCAGTTGTGTTCGCTTCCCGCTTTGTTTTTTTTTATAGTTCAAAGTAATGGTTAGTGATCTAGTACAGATGGTGATTTGGTTACTAGTAGATGAATGTTTCGCTTATGTCTTGCCTGAAATGATCTAGGGTAAATTAACTTACGGCAAGATCGGAGAATGGCGCTTTGACAAGAGATCATATCTCCGTGGTCCTCCGCCAAGGAACCTCTCATTGCCCCCACCAGGAGTTCCGGAAAGTGTGGTATGTACATTTCCTCTCCTGAGGGAAGTGTTTAGCAAAATGCCCCTCTTCACATTTACTTTTATGCATGCAGGTGAGGCTCGTAAAATCGGTAAATGAAGCCACAGCAAATATACCAGGCTGGGAGCCAGCAGAAAGTAACAACTGAAGTACAGAGAACAGACTAGTCGTTACCATATCCTCAGTATGACAGACAGAATTCATGACAGTCATTTACAGTGACCAAAAAAGCAGTACAGAGACAGATGAGAAGCAAAGAGAGACAAGAAACCCCAACCATCTTGGCACATGTGAACTAATTGTCAAGGAAGAAGCCCCAAAATCTGGAAATTCTATCAAAACCCTTGATGACAATGTCATCTTGTACCTCATTGTGAATCTTCCGTGATAGCAATAGACATTCGGTTTTTGCTTAGTCAGATGAATGCAGCTAAAGATGCAGAGTTCTGCAGATGCTTCAGTTGAAGGGTTTAAGAAATGAAATGCAGCTGGTTGCCAATCTTAATAATTTTCATTGCTATAACTAGCTTTGATAATGTACTTACTGACATACAGCGAGAGATATTGACATCATAGTTCCTTTCTTTTCCATCTTTCTGCAGCTACTGCTACACATATATAGTCGTCTATCACGGGTGTTCGTATGCAGGTTTCGACGATCTTCTAGTAGTCAAGGAAGGCTTCATCTGAACAATCTGTTCTTCATCAACTCCCATCTTCTTAGCATAAACACCAGCCTGAAAGAACCTTCTCACTGCGTCTTCCATATAAGCAGTACCTTCCTTCACCGTCATCTGCTTCCCGATCTCGTTAGGGTAGCTCGAAAGCACGTTGTCGCCCTTGAGCACTGCAGCAAGCTGCAGCATCTCCTGCTGGAACTCAGTGAGCTTTGCTTCCTCATTGGCCTCGGTCTGTCTGATCCTTGTCGGAGTCGGCAGCTGCAGTGGACAATCGGTTCTGGGCTGGGCTCTGGACTGGACAATGGACTCGAATGTGCCGGCCCATTGGTCTCTCTTGGTGAGGAAAGAGGGCAAGTTGAAGATGTTCTTGACGGTGGCCGGAATGGAGGAATGCTCGTATTCTGACGTCGGTGTGGGCTTGCCGTTGGGCCCATGTACAACTGCAGCGGTCAAAAGCCCAATTCAGATTCCATTATTATTTATTAATGATTCTCACGGCCGCACGGAGAAGTCATGTTACATCAAACTATCCAAAGTGGTGGATTGCTTGTGAAAGACGGAAAGTAGTAATTTTGTGATAGTGGAACAAAAAGCCATTGTTGGTGGGAGGAGATTTAAAGCTATGATTTTTGTTTTATGTCATTGTCACAACTCACAAGTCACAACTCAAAAGACTAAAGCTGTTGATGGATAAGATATGTGAGGTTACATAACATGTCACCAAAACTTATGTGCTAAGACTTAACTCTTTTAAGAAGGTGCCTTTTAGACTTCCTAACCAGATGATTAAGGTTTGGTATATCTACTACTATTAACTGATGTTGTTAGATCGTTTGCCCATGTTTTCTTAGTCATTAGACCAACCAGTATTTATCGCACAAATGTCATCTCATTGATCCAACGATCGAAAATGTGATGTTAGATCACCTGTCCATGTTTTCCCCAGCCATCGGACTAACGACTGTGCATTAACTTACACAAATGCCATTGCATCGATTCGAACGGTTGAAAACTTAAATCGTTAGATCAATGCAACTATAGTTCCTGTTTTCCAAATTATGCCGATATATATTACACAACCCAAGATTATGCCTAGCTACAATACGGACACATACTTAGTGGACACACATCTACCAAATTACAAGTATCCATACAGTACAGTATGTTAGCAATGTGAAATTTGTAATCTAGCAAGTTTCCAAGATTATGCCTATAGCTACAATATCCATCAAATGTTGTCAATTTTAAGGGTTGTAATTCTACACATGTGGCACTTGCAGTAGTCCAAGTTACAAGGCCGTATAGAGTTGTGCCCTAACTATAGGCTGCAGAAGTCGGCGTGTGGATACAGATAGAGTCACTAGCTAAGCTTCAATCTCCATTCTCCACCACATATTTTCACTTTGATAAAAAAAAAAAAAAAAAGATATGGCAGAAGGATCAACGACCCTTGCCTTTGGTGGATGAGGTTGCCCTATGGCTGTGGGACTCCACTACCTTAGCTAATAATATCCACTATCACGGTGTTGTAAGTTGTAACCCTATTTTGGGTCAAAACGTTCTAGCTTGATTTATATTTTATAGTCGTTGGATCGCGCACATGTTATGTATTATAGTTTTGTGACATATGTGACGACGATTTGGTAAATCGTTATGATCGCGTGTACAACGATCGTGAATTTATGAAATAGGCGACCCAACATTCATTAACACATCAAAATGTTCTTACTCTATCGAACGTTATGAATTAGGACCGTAGCCTGATTCGGTTGAAATGAAAGGGAATGCATCATGAATAATTAATAAATTACTGTTACTTACCAGTGCCCTTATTGATCCAAGGTGAAACCACGATGGTGGGGACCCTGACGCCAAGCCGGTCGAACGTGAAGTTGAACGGCTCCGGCCCCACGATCCCATCGGGGCTCGGAACCCCGCGGACCGGGGTCGCCACGTGGTCGTAGAACCCGCCGTGCTCGTCGTACGTTATCACCAGCATCGTCTCGTTCCACTGCGGGCTCGCCCTCAGCGTCTCGTACACCTAAAACAACAACAACAACGAACCACATCAAACTCTAATATATCGTTCGCTACACATACCATCGGAACCACCTGGCTAGCTAGTAGTTTGCTTCTCTCTCGCGCGAACCAGTTCTTTATTCGCTCCATTGTCAAGCGAACTTATTCGAACCCTTTTATTTTGGAAAATATATTTGCTCTTTTTATTTTGAAAATTATTTAGTATTGTGAATTTTTTTTCAAAATTCGTGACCTACAAAACTCTCGAGATTGTATCATCGTATCGCGATTTCGTGATACGACGATGATACGATCCAAATTTTATAGGATTTTGCCAGGTCGAAATCTTGTACCCTATCCGCTAATAGATGAAAAAAAAGTGTAATACTAGTACCTCTTTGACGAACATCTGGCCGTGGTAGACGTCGTGGGAAGGGTGGTCGTCGTTGGCCGGAGCGGTCTTGAGGTCGGTGTACCGCTGCTCCACCACCGTGTAGTTGGGGAGCTTGCCTTGCCTGGCGTGGCTCTTGAACTCCAGGTCGTAGGGCCGGAACCTGGAGACGTACTTGAGCTTGCGGAGGTTCCGGTAGAAGAGCGTCGCCGGGATGTTCTGGTAGTAGATCCCCCACGACAGGCCGGCGCCGGCGTCGTCGATGTTCTCGAAGATGGTCCTCTGCGGGTAGCCTTTGACCAGCAGCGCCGGGATGTTGCTCGTCGCACCGTGCGACGTACCGGAGTGCACGTACAGCCGGTTCGGCTGCGTCGACGCCGGCACCGACGCGAACCACCTGCCAAATTTTTTTTTTTCCCAATTAATGTAATTTTGTTTATTTCAGGTCAGATCCATAGATAGAAAATTAAAACAGATGGGGATCTGACCCATCATTAATATTCACGCAGAAGGGAAATAAATAATTTGGGGATTAATCTTTTCTCTAATGCACTGTATTTTTTTATGGTTATATAATGTCAAACATTTGAATAATATTGTACAATTTAGATTTCCATAAATTACCGCTAGTGATGACAATTTAAACCCGCCCCGTCGAACGGATAATACCCGACTTAACTCGCATTGGGGAGAGCCGTGGTAGTGTGGGGTGTAACGAGACATGGGCTACTACATCTTATCTGTATGTCCCACGACCTCATTTCTCTTATTTCAACCGTAGCTTCACCCGATGAAATTTTAAATACATATAAGACTTAATTTTTCAATTATTTACACTCAATTATTCATTCTATTATTACTATTTTTATTTGCTGAAGTGTTCGTTTATTTTATTGATTTATTCTTATCATAAAAGAATTATTCCTGGCGTATCAAATAATATGTGAAAATGAGTCGACCATTTTCATCTCGTTCCTACACTCAGTATTATCCGACCTAACTCGCACTTTGCTACAGCACGAATATGAATATTGAAACACCTGACTCCCCCTAATTACCACAACATGTTTTGTATCTAAAAAAATTAATTACCTCACTTCTTCTTCTGTTTTTTCCCCCTAATTTCATAATTCTCATTTCTCCACTTATTTTACTAGAAAATTATTCACTAATTCCCTATAACAGCTAGCATATCGATTACCAATTATCCAACACTTAAAAGTCAACAGAGCACAAGCAGAAATTCCTCCCTAATATTTCAAAAAAAAAAATTAATTAAAATTAAACAAAACGGAAACTAATCAAGAATAACAAAACCCAAATAATAATAATCATAATTAAATTTACCGGTCGAAAACGGCGAACTCGGAGACGAGAGCCTTGTAGACGGCGACGGAGTCCGGGTGGAAGCCATTCATCACATCTCTGGACATATTGGCAGAAGGGTCCATGGAGAGAGCCTGCTGGGCGAACCCGTTCATCGGCGGCGGGTCCTTGTTGGAGCTAACATTGGACCCGAATATCTGCTCCCGGATGGCCTGGAACGAGTGGCCCGGATCCGGATCCACGTAGTGGGCCTGGTCCCGGAAGTAGAGCCTGCTGGATCCCGGGTCGGAGGTGTTGAGCGGGTTCCATTGCGACCCGTCCGCCCCGTTGATTTCCGGGTTCAGCTGCTTCATCCACCCCAGCATGTGGTCGAAGGAGCGGTTCTCCATCACCAGGACCACCACCGTTTTTATGGGGCTCGTCGTTGGGGGTTGGGCGCCGTGGACATTGGTCGGCGGCGAAAGGAGGAGGAGGAGGAGGAGGAAGGGAGCGGTGGTGGTGGTGGAAGTTGGTGTTTTCCGGCGGGGCATTTTGGGGATTTCTGGGGGTTTTTCTGAATGCAGAGTATACTGAGGCTTTTGGGGATTTCTAGGAGCTCTGCTGCTTTTATAGTGCGGTCTGGATCGAAGTGTTTTTATTTATTTATTTATTTATTATGCTGATGGAAGTTGATTACAATTACTGTGTTTATGTACAAGTTCTGAGATCGTAAATCTGACCGTGTTTGTTTATCGATATTATTAGTATAATATGGGTGGCATTGTTGTTTGATTTTTCGATATGAAATTCTATGGTGCTTGTTTGATGTTTATCGTACTAATACCGAATTGGTATTGGAGTACTTGGCAGATGACAATAAATGTTTTTTAATGTTGAAATTTTTGGGTTTAATTCTCTATCTTTAAGGTTGTGATCACTGAGATATTTGGTATTTATAATTATGGGGGTGGTATATCTATGATATTATTGTGTGTTGATTATGATGAAGGACGTGTTTTTACTGGAGGGTAATAAATCAAATCATGTTGGTAAATGGTGATGGACGGACTGACGGCTAGTTGGAATTTTTGGGGTGGGATGTGGACAAAGAGAATTAATTGGGGTACTAATTCGAGATTTGTTAGTGGACCATCCTCTTGTGTGGAAGAGATCTTTCTGAAGTAGGGGTATGGATGGCTATGGGTGGACGGCTCACATCTATGATTTGATGTATAATTGGTATCGGATAATTTTGGAAGGATAAGGGATTTCAAGGAGAGATACATTTTATACATATATAGAGGGGAACCATTATTGTAAAAGAGTTCTTTGAGCTTTTGGCTTGCAAACAATGAGGATTCCTGTGATTTTTGTTTTTTGGGGATAAACTTGAAAGAGTTGATTACATCTCAATTCGGAGTTCATCAAATAGTTTTTTAAGTTTTTACCATCTTTCATGGTAGAAGTAGAGATGTGTGGCTTATAGAAGTTTGTAATGAATATTTTGCAATCGATTTCACCAAGAACCTACAATAGTAATTATTTTGTTTTGGCTCGTCTCCTGCCCAGGGGGCCGTCCCTGGGCCACGACCCAATCCTTTTCTGGATCCCGAGCTAGTATAGCGCTTGTAAAATTTTGATTTTTGATATTTGTTTTAGCGTGTTCCGCGTTGTGGTCCAGCCCTTTTTGCCTTTTTCAAATGTGGCCCAGTGCTCTACCGTGTCCTGGATCTACCGCTGCTCTTGCCTGGCTAGTTGGGGGAGTGAGAAAGCAAGATGATGCATGAAACGCCACGCAGAAGGTTCTCTAGTGACAGCCGACCAATTAATAATGGAAGGATTGAATCAATAATGGAAGCAGATTGAATTCCATTTGGATTTGACAGAGATATTCCATTTGATGCACCAAAGAGGAAAAGAGAGACGAAAAATGTTGGGAGAGTTCACACATGACACATCTCTTACATACACGCTTGGAAATTTGGTTTTTTTTTTCTTCTCAATTGCTTCTCTACTTGAGGAAGAAAAAAAAAAGGTTGAGTAAAGTGATTAAAATAACAGTACTCAGTTATGTCGAGTCACAGTCAGTTGGCCTTTGCAGATAATCTAGTTAGTTGATGATAGATCTGTTATCAGTTCTGTTAGATCTGTCCTTTATTATCATCATCATCAACATCGTATATTCAGGTGGCGTCGTTTATTAAAAAGACATATATGAGCATCTACTCTATTCTAAACAATTCAATCCAGCAGCCGCAAATCGCACCGCGATGAACACGTTCTCACAAGCGTCCTGCGAACACCATTTCCGGGTTGCTCCTTTCAAACGAAGCAGCAACAGAAAGGTCTAAAACCAGACTGACACAAGGTATACAGACACAAGTTACACGACAACTTAATCACAACAATGTCTCCAGACATAATAAGTTTTACATCACTTGTAAAATCTCACTTATTCGAAACGAGACCTGTTAACACAATAGCGTAATCCCAACACTCCAGATAGAAAAATACATTCCCCTGGCATAACCAGATATCTGCAGACAAGGTTTATTCTACAGGAAGTTGGGGGTACGATAGTCTCGGACGCATATTCAAAAGCCAACACTTCCAAACCATCCACATTCACCACATAAACCCAGTACACAAAGGGAAAAACCCGAAAAACGGTACACATACTTAAGTCTCTAGAGCTTAACATACAATCAAGCTTCCAACTGACCCCAGACACAGCATCAAGGAAAGCTTGAAACCACGACGCCATCACTCTTCACCGTGTGCCACAGACAGACTTGTGATACTGAGGACATGCCTAAGCACCCATCCAGGATTTGGAGATCTGAAAGCTACATGCCACAGATTCCACTCACGTTCACCATAACCCAATCCATTGTGATGACGATACTAGCCCAGCACCTTTGACAGCTACAGCAACCCAAAAGTTTGGCGTAGAAAGGTAAGGGGAACCACGTGGTTTTTATTTCACCAATTCTTCCTTCCAGATATAAGGCCCAAAGTTCCAACTAATCTTCTTATTAGCTTGACTCTATCTCCAAACCCAAGTAACCAAATAAGGCTTCTACTTCACGAGAGTTCCACATCATAGACGATGTTGCAATATTTGTCTTCTCCTGGCAGACAGATCAGGAAAAGCTATCAAGACCGGTAAAAGAACCTCAACACAGTGTATCAAGCAAATTTTAAATCTCAAATAAACAAATGGATAATGCGGCAACCACCCAGACTGCAAGAATTGATCTTTTAAGGGTTATTCAAGGGCTTTTCTAGCAGGACATATAAAGGTCACAAAAAGATTATAGCCAGAAGCCATCCACCAGATAGACAGACATAAGCTGCAGTGAAAAATTATTTCAGGGCCGGTCAAGGGACAGTCTTTAAAGGGAAGTGTTGGAGAAAGATGACACTTTCCATGAAGCCAGATACAATCGATTGATACATCAAGAAAACAAAAATATTGAAAATTATCCCAATCTAATTGTGTAGTGGGCAATATGAAGGGCAGAGAGATAAGAAATGAAAAGGGTCTCCAAGACAAGTATGCATAGGCAAAAAAAGGTAGAAGACCCACACCACAGCACAATACCATTTGAATTGTATACCAGTGACAGAAAATAAAACACACCTGTCCAGTGGCAAGAGCCAACGCCACCCACCCTCCAACAAAAAGTGAAATTTGAAATTTGATACTGCTGCAAAGTTGGAGCGCACACTTGGTAGCAAAAGGATGCCGTAAGATTCACCAAAGCCCATTCTTAGAACCTTCTTAAGAAAAGAGATAAGTTCAGAGCAAATTCCAGAAAGAATGCCCATAAAAACACCCATAGGCATATCCACCTGGAGTTCCAAACTTTTCATCTTCCCCATATCTGCTTCACATCCATCTCACACGATATTACGCCCGTTCCACATGGAGTGTCCATGAAACTGCTCAGGCATTGTCGCAAATTGCTGATTTCCATTAAGGAGTTGCTGTTGCTGTTGCTGTTGTTGCTGCAGGTACTGCTCTTGCTGTGCTCTTAGATTCTCAAAAGCCTGAAAATTTTCCCAACCCCTTTCATTCTCTAACTTTACCTGAGATCCTTGCAGCTGCTTTCCAGGGAATGGAAAGTTGACTGCCCCCGTTAATCCATTATTGTTGCTGGCATATTGAGGTGTGGGATAAGAGGAGAGGCTGGACGAACCACTAAACCCTGAGGTTTTGGTTGAAGATGGCAACTGATAGCCATCCAACCAGCTATAGTCATCTGCTAGAGGATTCTCAGTAGGTAAATCTGAACCAGAAAAAGAATCTGTCACCTGCTTCGGTGGAGCAGAAGTAAAACCAGGTGGAGGGCCTAGACGCCTAACAGGCCGGCTTACAGGGCTCCTCCTAAAACCAGCCGGCATGGCACTTGATGCCTGTACATCACTTTCAGGGTACATTCCAGAAGAAGAAATAGTACCAACCTTGGAAGGAAAGCTTGCATCTGGAACTTTCATTTGGTTCGATATCATGCCAGTAGTACCAAAATTCACCGGTGGTGGTTGCATTATAACTGAAGCAGACACAGGCAAATGGGCTAAACCAAAATCTTTCTGCATCTCATAGCCAGTTGTGTGCCCATTCTCCATGAACCTGACACTTTTCAGGTTATTAGCGACCAGTGCAGCTTCCTCCATCAGCCACTTTGAAGTAGTAGGCGGCTGGATTGCTGATGGGTGCTGAGTTCCAACCATACCAGCAGATGCTGATATTTGAGGATGTCCGTTGAAAGCAGCAGGAAGGAGCTGATTATCAACGGCAGCAGAGACAGAGCCACCAACGAATTGTAGATCAGCAGCCGAAAGGTTTCTAATAGGTCTTGAGCTCTCATAAGGAGCAAGCTTTGGATGTAAATCATCATTTTGCTTTTCACTCACCAAGGGCTTGAAAACAATTACTTCGTCATCCTCTTCTCCTTCAACACATCGCTGGGGGTTTGTATTCAATGCCCCAAAACTGATAGCTTCCTCAGGAGTATATTCTTGCATCAATTTACTTGCTTTTGAAAGTCCAGAATCAGAGCTGAATACATCATCACCAGAAACATGAGGCACGGCACCTATAACGAATTTTTTCACCTTATAATCAAAGGAGACTGGTTTCTGATCGACCTTCACAACGTTTGCTAATGCCTTCCCTGCAGCAAGAACCCTCTTAATGCGAGCCATCCTTTCCTTAGAACCATCAGCTGTAAACGGGTATTTCCTTGAGAAGTCCAAAATGGACTGAGCAGGGACAAGTGGCAAAAACCCTCTTAACTCTAAGTCTTCCCATAAAGCAAGCCTGTTCCCAGTTTCCCCTTCTTCATACCGGCTCATGTTATTGAAGCATGTATCATCTTCATTATCATCAAGGGATATTGGCAGAAACGACAAGATCTTATTCATGAAGGCAATACAGCACCTCCAAAAGTTTGACCTTACAGCAACCATTTTCTCATCCGCATCACCACTTCCAGCAATATCGGAGCAACAGGCCAACCACTCCACAAATACCAGAACTCCAGGTAACAAGTAACTTGACGAAGGATCATTAAGCTGCTCGCACCTCTCCAATACATGTCCCATTAACTCGAAAGCTGCAGTAAATGCATTTTGAAGAAGAACAGCACGCTGCACAATCTCTGCATAACTCTGACCTTCAGCCTCTTTCTTCACATTATGAACCGTAAATACAAGGATGGAGACTAAACGAACAATAAAAAGTCCATTCTCAACAGCATCTGCGCCAAAATTTGACTTCTCTTCAGGACCAGAGGATAGAAGCTCAAGGAAAGTGCTGCTGACTGATGCGAGAAGTTCCGCAAATGTCTCCAGGCTACAAATGAGGATCATATGATAATTCATTGGCAATGCTACACAAACCAACAATGGTAACTGATAGTGTGAAAAAGGAATTACCTCGTGCGGGTGAAAAGAATGCCATTCAGACGTACAAATCGAATGCAAAATGATTTACGAATCTCATTAACATCAGTTGACTTCTCCTTGGAGCCATCAGCTTCAACACTTGGAATTTTCGATCCACCTTTTGGTTCCCCCTTTCCTCTTCCCCTTCCTCGAACTGGTGACTCCTTAACTACAGAACCTTTGACCTCACCAACCAACTGAGAGCAACTCTGACGGTTCTGGCAATAGAGACAGAAAGTACAATTATTCAAGCAAATTGGAGGGATGAGGGAAAAAAGATGTTATGAAAATAAAATTATCTAGCATTGATAGAGCTGCAACTACAACCAAATGTCAGGAGGGAATGCATCACCCATATCCTCAACTTATCTGACCCACCACCCCACCCCAACTCCCTTCTAACTAAGGCCTAAAGACTTTGCATGATCCATGCAGGTTTAAAATCTAAATTGGGATATTGCTCGAGAAACATTTCGATTGGCAAGATATTTCACTTTGTCGCTAATTCGTACAGCAAAACCTCACTGTATAAGCGCCGCAAATTACCTAGATCAGTTCAATACACATAAGAACTATAGCCAGATCAAAACCTACAAGTTACTGTTAGTTCTAACCCTCATGAACCTGAACTAAAGCATCCTCCCCGCCAAAAAGACGAGGGAAGACCATGTCCTGCTACTGGACCTCGATGTCTTTAAAACAATAAACAGAGGTGCAGTTATCTTGTAATACAGCAATAACCTATCTCACAAGAAAACCCACAAACCAATCATTTCTGCACACTCTAAAGCAGAATGTTTATCCACAACTTCAGCACAGTTTAAGAACATAGCTGCCACAGCGGAGGAAAAAGAAGATACCTTCTCAAAAGCAACAATCAGATTATCTCGTGCTGTCATAAAAGGATTGTCGACTGCCAGGCTCCTAAAGTAACGGTACACTGCCCCCAGCTCATCACCGGAATATGAAGCCAAAATAGCAAGCTGAACAATATATTCAACAATCGTCAAAATCAATGCCTCAAAATAGATCTAGCATATCTAACAAAAAGTAGTCATATCCAATATCAACCTGGTGATGCGGATTGCCACTTGATGGCAAAAGAGATGCAGCCTGCAAGTAGTAACTTGAAGCCGCAGCATACTCGCGTATTTTAGAGTCACCATCTCCATATAGTCCTTTGTACCTTGCAAGATCACCAAGGTATATCAAACACCGGTGGCAGGAAATCAATCCTTTCTTGATATCAGCAGATTTCTTCTCATCTTTCTCCATAGCAACTCTGTCATCCGCGCCATCTGAGAAGAAACCCAGGGGAAGCCCGTACTTGGCTCTGATTTTCAAAATCAGATCATGATAAAACCCAGTTGCCTCGGAAAGAAATGTTTTAAACTGTAACCGTATCTTTGAGACACGATCAGGACGGACAGGAACTTGAGATGAGTTTGAGCCAGCAGAATTAAGGGCAGCAGTATAGTGAGCTCTCAGTTCCTCAATACGCCTATAGTGCAATTGCCACAACGTATATTCTATGTTGTGCTGCTCAGAAAAACCATGATCCTCAAGAATTATAGCTTCATAGTTCTCACGCATCTGTTGCCAGGCATTGGGATCAGATGGAACCCGTGCCTGAGCTGACTTCCTTCGTTTGTTCTCTAACTCAACGTTCTGAAAATGTGAAGTACTTTATAAGCAAACCAATAATAATATATAAAAGAAAAAACCAACATGCACAAATATATCTACAAGTTTACCTTCTCATACAGGCGTTGAGCACGATCCCGAGAAGGAGGAGCAGACATTTTATCCATCTGCACAATCATTGTCCATCAATTATATTTGACCACTTTCTATGTGCCTTCAATCTGAAGAAAACCCAGAAACATTACCAAGAAAGGTCTTTAACTATAGTGTCCAGTCATCAGATTTGGAATAAATGAAGCAAGACAAACAGGCAGCATACAGGGTTCAGATCAGAAATAACACTGAAACAATCAAACATGCAATATTGACATTAGGCAGTGAACAACAAGGTGTTCTGGCCCTTCTTCAAATCACAGGAAATAATGGACCAAGGAATGCCTGCTCCAAATCACCATAAAAATTAAAGCACAAATCAAAACAACACCACAACTAGATGCCATCTGTACATCCCCCAACCAGCTTATTTTTCTCCCATTCTTCCTCTAATGTGATTGGTGCTAAATTCATATCAACCTGCTAACGTATTCGAAACTGCCAGAACCATAACCAGAACTTCACACACCTCATAAGACCCACAAGTCAAGAGTTCAGTGTAGGCATCAAAGCAGCTAGAGAATACAGAAAGACAATATTGCCTCCTGAGCAATGCCAAATCATAACACCGACATTAAACTTGTACACCGAACTCAATTCTAGCAAATGGGGTCAGCTGCCGTATTCCACATTCACAACTCAAATTCACTCACAGCTTCTAGTAATAACCCCTTTCTGTCAACGAGAAGTGGAGAAAGGCCACAAACTCTTCCAATCTCCATCCATAAACACCATAGAAGACTACCAATACCTTTCAATTTCCCACGTCAACGACTGAGCAAAAAGAACAGATTTCCACCCAGAGGGAGATAAGCCAAGGGAACAAACAAAGAGCAATTGGGGAAACGTTAAAACATCCTCATTCTAATAAAGTCATCCTCTCATATGCGCCTCCCAGCCGCCTCCGCAGACGAATTCACGGCACCCAACAGAAAGTCAATCGTCAAACCACACAAAAAAAAAAAAAATGAGCAGCTGCAGAAACATTCAAAACGTCGGCCGATCCGCTAACGCCACACCAACCACATACTCCGCTCAGAAACTATCGATCAATCAGCAGACCTCAGATTTTCAATTATCACAAACGATAAATTCAGCAAGCCAGAACTTCGTGAAAGAAAGAAAAAAATCTTCGAAGGGGGAAAATAAGGGACGAAGAGTAAGAGAACGCACCTAACGACGGTAACCAGAGCCAAGAGCGATCTATTCCGAGCAGATCAAACCATCGTGAAGGGGGGAGAAGAAGGCAAACTTAGGGTTAGTCCGTCGTGTAGTCTGGTTTCGTAGAAGGGGAAATAGAGAGAGAAGCCGAGAGATGAAAAGGAAAAAAATAGGGAGAGAGAAAGCGGAAGACCGAGGAAAAAAATATATGATGTGATTGTGTTATCAACACATTCAATGAGATTTCTTCCTCTTTTCCTAATCCCCTCCGCCTTCCTCACCAAGCCACCAAACCAGGCCCATGCGGCGGCCCCGCTTTTCGGGAAAACGACGCCGTCTGCTTATTTACATCTGTCTCTCAATTTGGCCCTCCAACTACACATTTAATTCATTTACACCCTTTCTCCCCATCTTCTAAACTAAGGAGATTTATCTTTTATCTCCTCCTATAAATTTTATATGTTATTCCATGGCGATTTGAACCCGCTCCGTGGGTGTTATCCGATTTGACTCGTGATGGGATGGGAATGATCCAATTTGCAGTATCGTTGGGCGAGACATAAGTATTGATGTACTTATTTTTTACAAATAACATGTAAGAGTAGGTCGACCGTCTCGTCCTACCCTCCCTGACCCGCAGTAGCGTGGAACGGAACATAAGTATTGATGTACCCGTCTCGCCCCGCAGTAGCGCGGAGCGGGACATAAGTATTGATGTACCTGTCTCGCCCCGTTGCCATCACTATCATCAAATGATTCTATTATCGAACAACTACCCCCAAAAATGTTAGGAGTATGTAGTGTAGAATCACTAAGTCCACATTTCACTCTTTACAACTCTTTTTGTGATAAGTTTAGACTATTTTTTGCATGTTTGTTAATTCGAAGAGATGAAGTGGTACGTGTTGCTCTGATTTAAAGGTTCATTTCTCATCATATATTAATTAATTTTGATTTATAAAAACATGTGCTTTAGCTATAAAATCATTTTCATATTAGAATCACGCGACCTGTTGTGTTGAGACAGTGAATTTGGAGTGATCTTCAAAGTTCAAACTTCAAATTACTTTTATTAGGAAGGATGATGAAGGAGTTGCATGGTTCAAGATAACATTATGATAGTTCAATAAATTCTTCGTCGTATGGATAACTGGATAACTCATGATCTTCAAACGTAACGGATCGATCATTTTGAACCAACCGTTCGGGGTTCCCATTGTACGCAATGTTAGGTTTGTGATCACAAAGTTCAAGCTCTCATTTGCTGCTTCTCGATTGAGTGGAGGCTCGAGGTCTCCTTCAAAGCACACAATGTACTGAAATCGGCAGAGTTCCATCAAGTGCATGCTCTGATTGTTGTCCGCCTCTGGTGAAAGCTCTTCCGGGTTAGAGGTGAATGGTGATAAATGGAAAGTAGAAAGCACGTTCCGCCCACTACACTGAATAACAGTTCAACAGAGCTGAAACGGAAACAGGCTCTTTTTCATTAACCATCCTCATCAGCCTCACTGCATCACCTTTCTCCCTGTCAAAGTGCAACCCTGCAACAAATCCTGATGAACAATCTTATACTCCCCTCCCAACTTCTAACCATGGAGAAAAGGATGGCAACAGATGCAGATGCTTTGTTGAGCTACAAGGCTTCAAACTCTAGATCATTAGAATGTAAGCTACTTTTTTTCATTTTTGCAGGCTTTCTTTTAAGGTCATACGTTATACAACTCCCACAAATGTCATCAGGCAACCAAGATCTACACACTAATTTTATTTACATAAAAGCTCTACTAAAGATGCCGAAACGTGGAACGCCAAAGGGTTTGCTGCATTCATCTCTCCTCCATCTTATTCGCAGTAGAGATAAAAACATCGGGTTCTACTGCTGGCTACCTTGTATTCTGCTGAATTTCCAGCCTCTAAAGTTCACATTGCTCAGCCACCCAAAATTTATCAGAGGAACCCCAGATTGTAACTTCACGAGGTGCGTTCTGTACGGTACAAGTATATTTTTCAGACCTGCGACGCATCACAGTGTAAGAAAAGAAGGTTAAGTAACTTCAACATCATTACTACTAGCAATTTTACAACAGCAATCAATAAAACCTTTGGTGTACCTGCGATGGACATGGTTCTGTAAATGTGTGCAACATGAGAATCACCTCTGTTCACCATATTTGGCCTCTCCAAACAATCAAGAAACTTTAAGTCCGCCTTCAACAGCTCGGCTTGATCATGAGTGTCGTACCCCATATCATGGCAGTAGCAGCAGTAATCCAACCAATCGATCGGCCGCTTGTCCCACAGGAGAGAACCCTGATCCTTCCCACTAGACCAGTTTGGCCCACAGTAGTGTCCATAACGAGGGAACAGCTGAGAGAGGAAGGCTCTAGGGCCAGTATGCCATGGAACTTTAGACACATAAGGCCTGAACCGCAAAGGGTTACCCCTAATACCACCAGCACCACCACCCTCCACAACTTGAGCATACTGAGTCCGCCTCTTCAACTTCCTGTTTATGGTGGTTGGTCTTTCCATCTTGATGTTTGAGGCGATCGCCCACGGGATGATCGAAAAGAGTGACCATCCCCATAGCTTGAAACCCGACCCAAACCCACCAGAACCATGCTGGCTCTTTTGCTGCTGTGTCACATAATTGGGTGACACATAAACATTGGTTGCTTCAATCCTTGTTTCAGTGAGCTCTTTTGAATGCATTCTGTAAAAAGAAAGTGGGATGTCAGAAATGGAATCCTCAAGAGCAACACAAAAGATTGATGAGAAGAGAAGCTCAAGATATCAACAGCACCAATCCAAGGGGAAATCTGTCACATGAACCAAACAAAGAGGGGCTTCAGTCACACGCACAAATGCACAATCAAATCTGAACCTAAGCAGAGTGGTTTCCAGATTCTTTGCGAAATGAAAGACGACCGTGTCCAAGATTGCAATTATTTCCCGAGAAGAGTATCGGTGCCGGAAGAGAGATCAGAGTCCGAAAATCAGCGAGACCCATCAAGAAAACTACCGGCAAAGTTCTAATTACGGAATAAAAAGGGAATTGCAACGAATCCTGACAAACAAAAGAAGCAAACAACGCCGGAATTGCGTTCCGGGTTCCCGACGAACAACCATACAGACAGGGAGGGAGAGAGAGAGAAAACGTACCGAAGCGGTGGTTCGCCGGAGGGGAAAGTGGAATTCTGCCGGGCCGGAGGAGTAGCTCCTTTCATCATTTCCCCCCTATCGAGAAGCGAGAAACAGCATCCTGTTTCTCGGGTGTGGAAAGCGGTGGGGTCTCTCTCCGGCTGATCGTTCTTCGTCGCCGTTGGCCGGTGGTGTGTCTAATCTTTTCGCGTATTTATTTATTGTGGCTTTTGTGGGCGGGATTAAAGATTGAAGAAGAAGGCTTATTTTTTTCCCATTAAAGAAAAAGGAGAAAATTGGAAGCTTTTCCTCATCATTCTATCGAAAGAAGGGCCTGGACCCTCCGCCGCTCGATCATCCTTGGATCGATGACTTGAAGCAAAACGCCACGTCTCTATCGTAAAAATAAATGCCACGTCTCTCTGTCGTGGCGTCTCTCTATTGGATGCGCTTTGATGTGGTATTGTGGTAGTCCAAGGTCAGAAGACGAAAGCGGATTTCTTGCGAAATGGTACCCATTTTTATCTTAAATTTCTCATTCTGAAAATTCTCTGCAAATTCACAAAGTAGGTCCTCTGCCCAATGCATTTGCATCACCATAATGCAATGTACGTCAAAACAACCCACAAATTCGGCAGTTACAACTTACAAAAAGGGACCAATGAAGATCCTGAGAGCTTAATTTCTAACAATACATCAGCATTGCAGAATCGGATGTATTGCAGAGCGATCACCACCCAGGAATCTCCCTGCCTGATGATGAAGGTGCAGCACATCACTGTGGCAAGTAATTTTGTCAAAGAGGGATGATCAACATCATCATACATATTTGCCTCCTGAGGTCTAAAGAAGAGCACCTAGTTCATACCCGAATGATAGACCCGGGAGATGCACATCCCGACCAGTGAATAGAGCCATCGGAGTTGCTGGCCACCGATCCTGCAGGAGGCGGAGACCATGGGGGAGTACGGGTGGCTGGTTGCAAAAGGTGACAAGCCCGGCAGGTGGATGGAGGACGGGAAAGGCTGCAGAGTTCTCCTTCCACGCCTGCAAATGTTGGGATTAAATCATAAATCGATCACAAAGCTGATTCCCATATTCAATCTGATAAGAGGAAAACACACAGCTATCATTACACTGTACCTTGTGAGTGGATAGTGGAAACTGTTGAACTTCAACTCCAGTTCAGAGAAGAGTCTGCACCAATCATATGCTATGGTTGCAACTGAAATTTAGAAGAGGTTCCGTTAGTGTACAGTCCACATTTTCAGAAATAACATACTAATCCAAGATCTCAGCAAGAAAATCATCCAACGGATGCAACACGAGAAAAGCAACAGAAGATTGTTCTCTTTCTCTCCTTTTTTTACCAAAGAAATCACTCTGGTGGCCACAAAAAGGAATGACGTAGGGAAGGAGGAAGACTGCAGTACACTACAAAAGAACAAATATGGCTCCTCCAACTAAGAAATTTGAAAAGCTACATGAAACCAGAACAAGAAATTTGATAGAAGCCATTACTTGTGTTTCTTCTTGCAATTTGAGCCACCTAAAACACAAGATTTAGCTGAACCTAGCAGATGATTCTAGCATCCGACGACCCAACATTTGACACCAAGACCTCTTGCCAGTAGCGATAGGAATGCAAACTGCAAAAATGCTATGTCTGCAGAAAGTAAAACCGTAGAAAGTACACATTAGCCATTGGATATACAAACCTAGCATAGTAATAAGGCGCTAAAAAGAATGGTGAGCCAAGGATCACATACATCCCTTGTAACATATAACATGAAGCCCTTAGAAACTAATGATTTCCTCTTTGCCTCCCAAGTATCAAGCAAAAGGAAGGTCGGCAGCATAATGACAAAACATGACCCTGAAGACTAAGGCAGAAATTAAACAACATAATCCCATTGTTGTATCTATCCTAGAAACGTCAGTCACCACAACTTACAGAAGAATGAATAAAATCAAATTCAATTCAATTATTTTCACCTGATGAGAATTGAGACTCTCCACAGACTTTCTGAACCAGCATTTAGTGCAAGGAGATGTGATCATCAAGCAGCAAGTGCCTTGAATTTAGGAATAGCCTCTTTCAATTTCGTCAACACATCATCACATGAGAAGTTCTTTCCTTCTGATATCTCATGACGAAATTCTGGCAAGATCTCTGCAATATTATAATCAGCAGGGCTGTCACATAGACAAACCAAGATCGTGTTGAATATCCTCGAGTCAAGAACAACACCCTGCTCTGCCATTTTATGTAGCAGCTTTATGATGTCTTCAGTGTCACCTTTCGAAACGACTCCTTTCAATAAAGAGTCATATACATGGACATCTGGTTTGATTCCCGAGGAAAGCATTCTCTCAAAGATGCTTCTAGCCTCTTCCACTTGTCCAAGTTTCGCTAATCTATTGATCAACACGGCATAAGTAAAAGCATCTGGAGCAAGGCCCAATTGAACCATGTCATCGAGCAATTTTTTGGCATACTGTATATTTCCAGCTTTTAGTGTCCCATCAATCATTGTATTGAAGGAAATCACGTCAGGAATATGGTGACAATCTCTCATCTCTTGAAACAACCTCATTGCTTGCTCCACGCTGCTTTCCTTGCAAAGTGATGAAATCAGTACATTGTAGTCGGATAATGTAGGGATAAGCCTGCACATTCTCATTTTAGTAAAAAGTCCTTTTGCTAAATTCAGCAACTGTATCTTACAAAGTCCACCAATCATGAGACTGTATGTTATTGAATTGGGAACAAGCCCCAGTTCGAGAACCTCTTTCCAGAATTGCATGGCTTTGTCAATTGAACCTGCCTTCAGATGCTCCCCAATCAAGACATTGTAAGTAATCAAATTACCAGAACTTCCACGATCAATCATCATATCAAATATTTCCATAGCTTCATCAAGGCGACCTTCCTTGCATAGCCCCTGGATTAGGATGTTAAATGTGAACACATCTGGTTCTATGTGATCACCATCCTTCAGGACAGAAAAGAAAAATTTTAGTGCCTCGTCAACCTGACCATCATTGCTAAGTCCCATTAGCAATGAATTGTAAGACACCACATCAGGTTTCCTCCCCTTCTCCAACATCATTTCCATGATCTTGAAAGCATCAGCGACAAGACCATCTTTGCACAGTCCATTAATTAGAACATTATACATTACAGTAGTAGGCTTTGCATTGCCTGCTATGACTCGATGAAATAATTCTACCGCCTTCTTAGATTTTCCATCTTTGCATAGCCCATCCATCAGACATGTGTGTGTAACAATATCAGGATCAATGCCCCTTTCCGACATAGTGTTTAACATAGTCACAGCTTCCTCCCACTGCCTCATCTTACAAAGGCCATTTAGCAAACAACTATATACAACTACATTTGGAAGAATGCCTCTCTGCAGCATCTCATCAAACACAGCCTTTCCCTCATTGTACGATCCTCTTCTACAAAACCCATTTATGATTGTACCATAAACAACAACATCTGCATCTAAACCCTTCTTCTTCATCTCCTCCAACAATGACAAAGCCTCCTCCACTTTACCATCTTTACAAAGACTGTCCATCAGAGTTGCGTATGTGAAGGAATTTGCCTCGCAATTTGCGCCCTCCATTTCTGCTAACAAATTCACTGCGCTTTCTAGTTGATTCTCCTTACACAGACCACTTATGACCGTGTTGTAACTAACAGCATCAGGAGAAAGATTAACTCTTCTCATGTTACTCAACAAACCCATTGCCTTGCCAACTTCACTTTTTCTACACAAACCCTTCAACATGAGATTCATAATATACACGTTCGGACTAAATCCACGCTTCAATATAGATGAAAGCACCCCAAACCCGAATTCTGGCCGACGGGTATGAACAAAACAATCAATCAAACCGCTTAGTGACATGAAGTCAGGCAGGATACCAACGATGGTCATCTTCCCATATACTGAAAAGGCTAAGTCGTAGTTTTTGGACCTTACCAGTGACAAAAGAAGATAATTGCAACTTGAAGGAGAGGGCAAATGCGAAGTAGAATTGAGGGAGTCGTGAAACAGTGAAACTGCTTCAGTGAAACGATTATTGGGTTTCTCGCAGAGGAATCTCAGCTGGGTTTCTAAGTCGGAGATGGAGGAGAAGAACTTGAACTGCGGCCGCTGCCCCCGGGAACGGAAGCAGTTGCAGGTCATTGAGATGGATAGACCGCTTTTGTTCATTGTTGAATTGAATTCCGGTGCCTTTTGACTCCGGTTTCGAGAGAAGGAACGGAAAGGGGTTTAGAGAATCTGGGAGTGGGGAGTTCCCTCTTTGATCCGTTTCACGAAGGGATCCAATGCGCTTCAGAAAATTGAGCGCGGCGGCAGTCGACGATTTTTCCCATTCATGAAACTCTTAGTCCCGTTATTTTACCAAAAATATCTCTGTATTATAATTCTTGACAAACAAGTATCTATATCGTACATTGGAGATTTTGTCCGCCTTCACTCCAACAGGTGAACATTTTCGTCCGTAACCATTATTGAGGCGTGAATTTATAGTAAAAATGGATTTGATTGATGATTTATGTGTTATGTAATGTGATTTGAAATTCGATTTTCCTCTTTGCATTTCTTATGCTAATTAATCTCAATATTATTAATCCTAAGTAACACGTTATGTCGTGACCATGAGGTAAAAGGAGGAATTCGCCCGAAAGTCAATTTTAGGGGGAAGTATTCATTTGTAGCATACATGATGATGAGTCATTTAATACGTGTTCATGAAACATAATTGATTTGGTCCCGTTTTATAATGAAATCACATTGTAACTTTTAATATATGAACTATATATGGATAAACAATAACATGTTTATTAACAATCGTAAGGATATGTTTGTTAATAAGATTGGTCTTGCCCAACTGATGTGATGTTAGATAACTTCGCTCTCCTAGCGACAAGCAATGCATGTGGTTCAATTGAGGTATCGTTACAAAGCCCCTCTGCCTTTTTTTGAAGGGTTGTATGGCCCATATAAGCGAATGAAAGGTGTTTAAGCCTAGAAAGTTCCAGGCGGTTTATGAGAGACGAGCAAAAGCTTCTGTTCCAGGTAGTGGGTGCACTCCAAACAACCTACAAAACAGGGGTCCGTGGGCGGTCGCCCAGGACACTCACCAACGCTCAAGTTAGAGAGAGAATAAGAAGTGTGATTTATGTTTAGATAGAGAGAGTAGTTGAGTTCCATTAATGCTGATACCTGTGTATTTATAGCCAACCATCTCGAGCATGGGGCATTAAATGCTAATGTCAGGCGGCCTATATGCACCTTACCTTTTCTGAACCGCCTACGGCGGGCATTTAATGCTCAGTCCTGCTGTATCCGAGGTTGGTATCCTAGGGAGATCTCGTCTTCTGACACCAACGGTCTTTTGTGTCAGGCGGCCTAGTCCCTGTCTTGTCATAGGGCGGCCGCCTGCTGTTCCCTTTCTCCCATGCTTCTCCTCGGGTTCCCCGCTGAGACTTGGACTCCTCCCTTGGGCCCTGTTCGACTTTCTTCTCGTGGGCCTCGGGCCCAGCACTGCTCAACTATGGGCCCAACAAAAGGTAACATAGATTGAGTTTTTTAACCTTATAACCTCATTGATATGATCTACTTATCGGGCAGGATATGATTTCAACTCCTAAAGTAAGCATAGCCCAAACAAAACTTAAAATGTTAGATACAAGTGTTTAATGTAACCACACATAACATTCGCCCAATAAATCATACAAAATAGGTGTTCCACGCAATAGACAGGGTTAATATGTTAGGGTTAATATATTTGTATGGTCGAAACTTTTCGCATATTAAACATCTTGTCCAATCTTTTTGATATATAATTGTGGCTTTAAATATGCATCAAAGTTATGAAATTGGCCAAACCCGAGATTTGACCGTTATCTTGGACGGTCAAATGCGTTGACTAACGATCAACGCGCCACGTCACCATCCAATCAGCACAATATATGTTAAAAAAATTCAAAAAACCACATAATCTCCAAATGTGAATTATTTCAATTTAGTTAAAATAAATATCAAAAAGAAAAAACAACAAAAGATCAAATGCATATCTTCTTCCTCACAACAGTAACATCGAGATTTGGGCGGCTCGGAGATTTGGGCGGCGACCAAGAAGCGAGCGGGGAGGATTTTGGGAGGGAGGGTTTTACACTAGTTTAATAATTGCGAGGTGCGAGCTGGCGAAAAAGTTAATCTGCTAACTTGAAGATTCGTTAGCAGATACTAACTGATATCCAAAATACATGGAGTAGTATCCAAGTACTAAAGTATCTAGAGAGCACAGACTAGTATTCAAGGTTTGCTAACTAATATCCACCATGAATCAACTATTATCCCAAATTCACAAACTAATATCTAGATAACACAGAATAGTATTCATACTGCACATAATTAGTATCCAGATAACACATAAGAGTATCCATATTGAATACTAGTTGGTTGATTGTGGATATTAGTTGGTATCTGCTATCTGGATACTAGTTTGTGATGTTTTGAATACTAGTCTGTGTTATCCTAGATACTTTAGTGAAATTAGCAGACTTGGATACTAGTTCATACATTTTGAATATTAGTTAGTATATACTAACAACTTATGCAATTAGCAGAATAACTAGGCTGGCGAGCTGGTGGAGGTTGCCGATGAGGAGGAGGGTTGGTGGGCCCGGAGCAGGTTTTGGAGCCGGTGGGTTCGACAGAGGAGGATGTGAATGGAGACGAGGAGGAGGAAGGTGATTCACCTCGAGAAATTTGCAGTATTTGTGAATCAAATTTCTTTTTTGTTTGTCGGATGAAATTATTTTGATTTTTGATATCTTATTTTATAATAATTGTAATAATTCAAAATTGAAGATTATGTGGATTGTTTCTCAATTTTTTAATATTTATTGTGCTGATTGGACGGTAGCGTGGCGTGTTGACCATTAGTCAACGCGCTTGACCATCCAAGATAACGATCAAATTTCGAGTTTGACAAATTTCGTAACTTTGATGCATAGTTGAGGCCACGATATTATAGATCGAAAAGATTGGACAGGATGTTTAATATCTGAAAAGTTTGGACCATACAAATATACTAACCCAATAGATAAGCATAAGTTACATTCATTGTGAGATTTAAGTACCAGTCTACCACTATTGGCTAAAGGAAAGAAGATCGTGGTACCTTGTCACTATCCAACTCTTTGAATTTGACGGTCATGGATTAATGTGATAAGATCTGAATAAACTTTAACGTGCCATTGTGCTACCATATTTTCTCTTCTAAAATTTGGTTCCATATATCCTTTGAAAGGAGCCCTCTCCCTCCTTGTACATGTGATAGCTTGAGTTGCACAATCCTAACAAGTAGGATTCGAACGATGGACCTCCATTATTCATAATGATAAGTTGTGGCTCTTATCTGCTCAATACCGCTACCATGATTTCATCATAAAGACATCAAAATATGGCATTTCACTAAGAATAATAGTTACATAATGAAAATCTAGGTATCATCCAGCGTTAGAATCAAAATTGGCCACTAGACGAAAATCCTAAGCACAAATTGTCTTAAGGTGATTTTGCCTAGTATGGCTGCCCTTGGGTCTCAAGGGACAAACTATTAATTAGTGCCTTGTGTGTTGGAGACATCGAGAGATTATTGAGAGCACTTGTTCTTCAGATGTCCATGTCCGTTCAATTATGATATTTCATGGGTTTAAGCGATGTACTTGTTTGGTCCCCAACGATCAACTTTAGTTTATGGTTGTGTAGTGATATGCTATCGGAGCAGCCTCAAACTTGTATGCTATAGTGCGTTTTCTTCTTGTGGAGAATTAGAAAATTTAGAAATAAAATGATTTTTTAGTATACTCAACCACATGCCCATTCTCTTGCTTGTTAGTTTTCCTATCAAGTCCATGAAGTTGTTGTTGACTATCTTCTTTCCTTGTCTCATTAACCTCTCCTTCATCATCCAACTCCTTCCCGCAAGGTGCCCCCTCTTGGAGATTTCATGAAGATAAATTTAATTTTGTTGTGCGAGACTACGGATGTTCAACTTGCCTAGTTGTTCATGGCATAGACGAGCAAGTCTTGTTAGCGTATGGGTCTATTGATCACGGTGTGACTGATCCCTACCTTTGCACAGCTGCTTGCTGCTAGAGATGCTCTATCCTTTGTTTTTGCACAAGGTTGCCTCGTGTAATATTGAAGGGTGAATAAGAAGTGGTGATCCAGGGACGAAGCTAGAGTGTAAGCGGGGGCAATACACTTAACAACATTACAAAGCGAGGCAAGTTGTAGTCTAGTGGTATATAGATTTTCTTTTACATGGAAGGTCTGAGGTTCGATGGTTACTGGAAGCAACATTTAAAATTCAATAAGTTATGATTCTTAACCCCAAAATTTGCATTCTTTACAATTTGGTAGCAAAATTTATTGTTTGGTACATCTTTTGCCCCAAAATGTTCATGCCTTACAATTTGGTATCTAAATTTTTCATTTTGTTACATATTTTGCCCATTGTTTTACAATTGCCTTGGTACCAAACTTTTCATTTTCAATTTTTCTATGGCTTACGATTTTGTACTAAACATTCCCATTTTGTACTAAACATCCCTTTGCCGCGCCAGAATATTGAGGATAGATTGATTTGGCATCCAACCTCTGATGGCAGGTTCTCAGTTAAATTTGCGTACTATGTTGCGGTGAATTTGGATCGCTAGAAGGGGCATTGGAGGGCGTTGGCGAGTTGGATGGATAAGCCCAGTTGGATCAGGATGTGGGAGGCGGATATTCCACCGAAGCTTAGGGTATTTGTATGGCAAATCTTTCATAGAATTCTGCCTACGACGGAGGCTTTGCGGGAAAAGAAGGTGGAGGTCCTGGCTCGATGCCCAGTGTGCTGGATGGCAGCGGAAACTCTGGAACATTTGTTTTGGGAGTGTCCGGTGGCGCGTGCATTGTGGGATCAGTCGGGGCTAGCTCACCTTGGTGAAGGTTTGCCTCGTCATACATTCCCACTCTTTTTGAAGAAATTGTTAGCGGTGCTGAATAACCCTGAGTTGGTGATGACTGTTGTGGCTGTGCTGTGGCAGATTTGGCGATCCCGTAATTGGGTGGTCTTTGAAGGTAAACAGTACGGGATCCCTGCTTTGATGCGGCAATTCCACCAACAAGTCCAGGAATGGATTAGTTTTCCCCGGGCTAAGATCGATCAGAGTGTGCGCCCCCTGGCCCCTACTAGTGCTGTGAGTGGAATTGACACGACAATTTGTAGGTGGGATGGGGCTGTGCGGTTGGGTTCTCATGCGGCTGGGGGGATGGTTATCCTTGATTCTGGGGGAGAGGTCATCCTGGCAAAGGGGATTCACTTCCCGGGTCTAGGGGATCCAATGATGGTGGAAGCACTAGTACTTCGGGAGGCGATTGGTTGGTGTGTGGCAAATGGATTCTCTGTCATGAGGTTTGAAGGTGATGCCCAGGTGGTAATTGAGAAGATTCTCCGGAAAGATGTTCGGGATAATCAAATAGGGGCAATTCTGGAAGAGATAGTCAATTTGTTTGCCACGAACGTAGGCTTCACTGTACGATTTGTAGGTCGACGTAACAATAGGGTAGCTCATTTGGTAGCTAGACAGGCCCTTTCTTTGTTCCCGACTACATGTCGATCTTTTGATTTCCAGGCCTGGCTGGATTCCAGGGTGTAATATCTTTTGATTTCAATCTATTGATTATCTTTTGTCAAAAAAAAAAAGATGTATCTTTTGTCCATTGTCTTAAAATTGGTATCAGATTTTTTAATTTGAGGTAATTTTTTTCTCATTTTAACATTAAGTTTCTCAAATTTTACAAGTTGGGCACTCCTTAAGCGTGGTTTGAGGTGGCAGATAGGGTGTGGGACGGCTGTTCGCATCCTTGAGGATCCATGGTTACCTTCTTCCCCTCCTTCATCGCCTCTGTTGCTGCCCGGGGTTATTCTGCAGAATCAGTTCGTTGCTTCGCTCATTCATCCTCTCACCCGGACCTGGAACAGCGAGCTTCTCCGCGCTTCATTCGAGGCAGAGAGTGTACAGTGGATTCTTTCTATTCCCTTGCCATCTGCACCGCGACCCGACAAGCTTATATGGCATTTCTCGGCGACGGGTCAGTACACTGTCAAGACCGGGTATCACCTACTCTCCTCTGGCCGCCACCTTGAGTTTGATCCCTTACCTCCTTTCCTTAATCAACAATTCTGGAAATTCTTGTGGAACCTGCCTATTCCCCCCAAACTTAAAGTCTTCTTGTGGCGAGTAGTTCGTGGATTCCTTCCAATGCGCCAAATACTGAAAGGGAAGTCTTTATGTGACACTGACACTTGTCCCGTTTGCTCAGCTGCCGTGGAATCGATCTCTCACTGCTTCTTTGATTGCAGGATCGCGCGAGGGCTATGGACACTAGCAGGGAAGGAGCATATCCGGGCTGCCATGGCTGTTGTTAATTACGATTTGGCCTGGTCCAACCTATTTTTCTCTATGCAGCTTTCCAAAATGGACATAGCAGAGGTGGTCTTCCTGGTTTGGAGATTATGGAAGGGGAGATGCTGGTCTACATACGACTACATTCAGTATCTACCAGGTCCATTGCACCGCCAATTCACTAATCAAGTTACCGAGTGGAAAGAGGCTACAATTGATCAGCATGGCCAGGCCGCTTCGGTACGAGTTCCTCGCAGCCTTCCTCCCCAACCTTCCTGCCCGCCAGGCGGTATCCTCATGAGGTTTGATGGAGCGACAAAGAAGGGAGTCGGGGGCAGCGTCGGATTTGTGGGTTTCAATGGGGACCGCGCAGTGATATGCGCCTACGGTAAGTACTACGAAGGTATCTCCGATCCATTCTTACTTGAATTACTAGCCTTAAGGGATGCAATGGTTTGGAGCTTACACCGTGGCTATTCATCTGTTTGCTTTTGTGGGGATTCACAATTGGTCATACGACGAGCTATGGAGGACGAGGTCTGCCATGATAGAGGTGGAGCGGTACTGGAAGAAGTGCGAGTCATGAAGACCTCCTTTGCATTTGTTTGTTTTGTTTTTGCTCCTCGTAGTACTAACAGGGCTGCCCATCGCGTGGCACAAACGGCCCTTGCATCGGTAGCGACCCAGTTGGTTGACTACCGCATTTATATTTCATCTGCATTGTAAAGAACTATCTATTACAAACTATCTATGACAAAAAAAAAAAAAAAATTTACAAGTTGATTCACTTATATGTATATATGTTCTCATAAAAGCAAGGGCAAAAATGACATTTCTCACAAAAAGTAAAATAACATGTTGAATACGAAAATGACTATCACCAAAACCAAACAATGTAAAGTACATTACATCATTTTTCTTAACTAGATGCATATTACAATGCATGCATATTACAATGCATTGATTTAAATATCACGAAAATCAAACGAGCCCAGGTCATGGAACATGTCCTAATTAGGGATGGCAACAAAATCCGAACCCACGGGTACTCTACTCTACCCAACCCGGTCAACGCGGGTAAAACCCGTGTTAACGGGTTTTGGGCCGGGTTTGGATTTAAACACGTTCACTATTCACCGGATTGGGTTGAGTTTGGGTTTAGGTAAACCCGCCCCATAGGTACCCGCCCACACTCATATAATTAATTTTCCCGGTATATTTAATATTCTAAATGACTAATATTTTTTTATGTTTGTGGAGACATGTCAAATTTTTTCTTTCTAATTGTGTAGAACGAACTTGATATTATCGAGTGTAGAGTGAAGAAGTTTAATTGAAAAGGAGGAAGAAGCTTTCAGTTAATCATGTTGTTTATAGATACTTTGTGATTTGCTTCAATTTTCTTGAGTTTTCTAGATTGGTGTTGAACAATTTGTATGGTTAATTTGTGATTTACTTGAATTTTCGAGAATGGTATTTTATTTATGGATAATTTGTATTGAGAGATTGATATTTGACTTTTATTTTGATAAAAACTTGTTATTGTAAATTTTTTACGACAAAAACCCATGGGTACCCACGAACCCGCGAATAGCCGGATACCCAGCGGGTGGATTTTACCCGGGTTTTTTCACGGATAAACCCATAAGTTTGGGTTTGACAAAACCCGACCCAACCCCACCTATTGCCATCCCTAGTCCTAATTGTTAAAAGCTTTAATATGTTTTATCAGTTAGGCAGGGGCGGAGCCAGGATTTAATCATGGGGGGGGGGGGATTTTCTTAATACGTTACTGCAAAAGAGGAAAAACTAGTAATAAAAATTATTTTAAAAACGTATTATTATAATTAAAACTCAAAACTTTATTGAGTTCACTACAAATCATAAAAAAATATAATGACAATAGTCGAATTAGCTAATAACTAGCTTCCAAAAAAGAAAGGAGAGGGCTACTGCTTACCAAAAAGGCAAAAAAAATAAAATATATGCTCACCTAAAGAATTGAACCTGTGACCATTTGGTCCTTCTAAATTGCCAATTCCGCTAGGCTAACTCAAATTTCATGTTATAATCTGCACGTTTTGTCTTTTTATTAAATACTTTCTTGTTTATACGTATTATCCTAAACCATTTCCACGTAAGTTCGAGATTTTCTGGGGGGCCGGGGCCCCACTTAGGGCCAATGTAGCTCCGCCCCTGCAGTTAGGAGTACCTACCTCGAGCAGATGCATTAATACTGCATACTAATGCACAGGGGCGTAGCTAGAGTAATGAAAAGGAGTGTCATGGCACACCCTTGATTTGGAGTAATACACACAATATAGTAATATAGATATACCAATAATGAAATGTGAACCTTAAATTTCAATGTTAATTGTCAAATATTTACCATCACAACCACAATCAATTATATAAATTAATTCTACCAACTAATTTCTACAGTAGTAATACAGTATAGTTTATCAAAATGGGGAAGAGGGTACATATTATTAGAACAAATCATTAAACTTTCTATCATAACAGCGAAAAAATTGGTTCCCATCAATGTATTTGTTTGTGAAACTATGTTTAGTTTGGTTCTTCGATTAGTCAATACACATGTTGTTATAAACTTTTATGAAATGCAACAATTGACCAACCTTCGAATCAAACCAAATGAAATTGTGAATGGATAACATTAAGTGTGAAATCTTGATAGTTTGAAAATTTATGCAGTTTTAAAATAATTTCATGTACCAAATGCGAGATGCATCAAAGCTCATTGTTCAAAATTATTTTAGTGCACCCCCTTAGATCAAATTCTGGCTACACCACTACTAATGCATTTCAACATAATCACACATTTCATAAACTAATCCATCAAGTGGCATCAAGAGATCCATAGTTTACGAAAAAACAACTATATGTTACCAGTTACTGTACACCCCGACCATAAAGAAATAAAGATTATATATATATTGCCAAAACATACGAGCAGGGTTTATTCTGACAATCTCGACCTCTATCAATGTGCTGAACCCTACATTTCAAGTTGCAATTGGAATACAAGAGGTGGTCCAAAGTCCAGTCCCCATTGAGGTTTAATGGAAGGCAGACGAAATTAAAATCCCGCCAAAAACTTGCGCTGGCAAACCAGCCCAAATACGAAAAGGATGCCCTGCCTCGTACACGTGGCAGACCCTTGATGCCAACAAGACTCGGACTTGACTGGGACTGACCGCAGCCGATCAGAGCTCGCTAACATTAGTTTCCATCACAAGCCTCTCTCTCTGTTCTTCTTCTTCCCTTTTCTTTTCCCAAAATTTTCTAATTACTGCCTGCGAGCCATTGCTATCAGGGTGAGAGAGAAGTAGGTGGAAAGCAAAGTCTCTCCCTCCCTCGCCCCCACTTTCTCACTTTCCTTCTCCCGCAAACTGACGACGAACAGAGAGAAAGCGTGTAGAGAGAGAGAGAGAGAGAGAGAGGGAGTATTATACTATTGAGGGACAGACAACCACTACTCCATCCCCTCCACCTAATCCATCCATCACCAGAGAACTACCACGAGAAAGTTTTAGGGCTCCTCCGTAGGGAAAGTGCAGTTTTGGCTTCGCGTATAGAGTAGAAAGAAGCGTAGGAGCTTGGGGGAATTATTGTCTTTCCTTTTGTTGCGGTTCGAAAACCCTAGCGAAAGGGAAGGCAGAGAGGAGTTAAAGAAGGAAAGGAATCGTTATCGTCACTTGCTTGATTGTGGTTTGCTTTCATTGAGGACATTCGATTCCGATCAGTGTGGTTCGGGTGGAGTGTAGAGATCCCTCTCTTCCCGATCTGCTTGGTCCGCCGCCCGGCCGAGTCGGGCAGCAATGGGCCGCTCGGGTCGGAGGAGTTGAACACGGTAATGTCCGGTGGCGGCGCGTCGTTGATCCACCTCCGAAGCTGTGTCAATGTCGACGGCTTCTTCAGCTGTTTTTGTTGAGCGTCCTAGACCTGCTACTTCCAACACGGTACTGCATTTTCTTTACTCTTCTTTCGGCTCTCTTGATAATTTGACCGGACAGTGTGTGGAATTAGGGTTGAATGTAGTTGGATCTTGATCATGATGATGTTTACCAACTGCAATGCGTATGATTTATGCATCATTTCTAGGGCTTTAAGTGCTGGAAGTAAATCACTGCGTGGATGGCATTTTCCTTTTAACTTTTTTCCTTTTACAATTTGCATGATAGAAAGAAATCGAAGATGCCAATGGTCATTGTAAAGACCTGACATTCTTCTTGTGGCTTTCGGAATTACACGTCAATTGGTAGATTGCTCTATTTTTAGGATGGTTCTGTTGGATGATTCTGGATTGGATTAAAATTTATGGTACTTTTTTTAGTCCCAGTGTTCGTCTGAACTTTGAGCTTATGAAAGGATGTTCTGTTCATTGCATGAATTAGGCGGCATTCTCTTGCTTACCGTAACAGAGTGGTTAAGCTCCGATTGTTTACTGAATTAATCGGTCTGAAAAACAAAGTCAAACATAATATGAGGTGCCTTCTGATGCTATGCGTTGGTTTTGTTCACATTTGAAGAGAATGGGGACCTGAGTGGCTACTAATGAGTAATGTCCTTGAGACTATTGGAAGATGTAGGTGCATAATATGAGGTGCCTTCCTGTCTTCCGTGCAATAGGAGGACGCTATGTTTGCACCTGATCCTTGATGAAAGTTCGAACTCTATATGTTTACAATTGGGTTAAACAACAGGATATTTAACTTTTCAAATTTAAAGAAGAAATAGTTAATTGAGTTTCATTTGTCAATTGTTATGATCAAATGTATTGTTAGTGCCATTTGATTTCAATTTATGTTTGTTTACCCATGGCCAGCATTTATACGTTCTAATTCGGCCAATTCTGTGACAGGTTTTTAAAAGTGGACCTCTGTTCATATCTTCTAAAGGTTGGTGGCAGCTCTTCCTTGTTACCAATTGATTCTCAATTTAACTCTTTCCTGGTCAGTGTTCTAAAATTCAGCAATTGTGCGGAAGACTACTTTGCTAGTTTCTTTATCTGAACATTTCACATCTCCTTAAAGCACAAGATGGAACAGTGAGCTGGATTGGAAGCAGTAATGACTGAGTAGAAATTTCCTCAAACTTATCTGTACAGTTGTAGAACCATCAACTTGAACCCTATCAATTTGATGTCTCACTCGTTTGTTTGAAAGGAAAACACAATCACTACTAGTCCAGTTGAGTTCATGTTAAGTCGCAACACCCTTACATCTATCATACTTTGCTTGATTCTTGTGATATGAACTTGTTTGATCCAGTTTCCAATGATTTCTGGGTGGCATATCCTTCTGTTTGGTGTGGAAGGGGGGTAGGGGGCCTCTGGAGCTCGAGGAACTGAGATTAGTCCTTAATGCACAATAATATTTAAAGAGGGTGGAGGGAAACCTCATATCATCACGACCTTCTCTCATTTGGCTAGCTCAACAATAGTAAGAGGAGGCTTGTTATGAGTTTTATGTTGGAATTTTGTTGCAATTTTATTCACCTGCAAATCCTCCAGATTTCCTCTCTTAATCTCACCCATTGAATGACTTATTTAAGGCCAGAGAAATCATAGAAGAGAGATAACTGTCCTCGGACTTGAATCCAAAACTCTGCTTGTTTCACTAATTGTATGTTGCATTGTATATATAAGTTATAAGAACAGGTTTACTGTACAGCTCAGATTTTGTGTGGTATGGAATGTCACAATGTTTGTAAATTTGTTATTTGTTAATTGACATTTTTAATCCGTAAATCAAAGGGTTTGTAAACATTTACATAAGCTTTTATAAGATTATTATTATCATTGTTCAGTGAAAGACGAATGTAAATTTGTAGTACAATTCCATTTGTCAAAATTTGCAAATTTATGTATGCACCCAAAAACCAGGGTACAACATAGACGCAATCCGGGAAACAATAATTTTATAGGAACAGTTGGTAATAATAAACCAACTTCCCATGTACTACTACTTCCATGATAATACCTCACAAATAGTAGGACCTCCTAATCGGTTGTGTTGCCCTAAGAGTAATGTAGGGACAATAACATTCACCACAAGGAGGTTTGAACTTAGAAGCAAATATCATCTATAGAAAGAACAATATCAGGACCTTCTTAAGAAGTAAAACAAACTGTAAAGAAGAAATAGAAACTCTAATAAGATAGGAAACTGAGCTGTAGTTTACAACTCATGTCCCTTCTTTATTATCTGACTTTTACATTTATTTTTATTCTACTTAATTGTTCTTATTATTTTCTTTCACCCTCCTTATTCTCTATTCAAACAATGCTCTACATCGCTACTTTGACCCTCTCAATATATTCACCCTCCTCATTTCCCAAACAGAAGGGCATATATAGTATATATTCGCTTCTGGGTTGGAGAAGGAATGTCTTGTCCGGTGCTCACAGCTAGTATTCAATTCCTGCAGGAC
This sequence comes from Linum tenue, assembly GCA_946122785.1. Taxonomy (NCBI): domain Eukaryota; kingdom Viridiplantae; phylum Streptophyta; class Magnoliopsida; order Malpighiales; family Linaceae; genus Linum; species Linum tenue. The sequence continues at coordinate 49,117,984 of CAMGYJ010000009.1, read as the reverse complement.
TAGGTTGGAAATCATGGAAGAAGCGGTGGTTTATCCTCACACGCACATCTTTGGTCTTCTTTAAGAATGACCCGGTTAGTTTATCTTTGTTAAGTGTCTTTACTTTTTCTACTTGTAGTTCTATCTTTGTTAATCCTCTCCACTTGACAAAGATGCCTGCTATATATCCTTTGGATGGTACTTTTCCCCTCGTACTTCATACTTATCAAGGATGAAAACACTGCTATTGATTTTGGTCAATATTGGACATTTGATTATCTTACCTCAGTTTGCTGTGTTTGATTGCACCTGGTAGTGAAATGATTTGTATTATTAGTGTGTTCTGTGTTTTATGATCATGCTCCAGCTGTATTATTTTTCACGCATACTATATTTGAATTTTCTTAGTGAGGTGTTGGTAGTTTGACTGTGCCACAGTCTGCTGCTAACTGAAACGTCAGGTTAATTATGCATGAAAACAAATTGTTAAAGCTGTTACTCATATTTTTTCTTCTTCTTTCCTGCAGAGTGCCTTGCCACAAAAAGGCGGTGAAGTGAACCTAACTTTAGGAGGAATAGATTTAAATAATTCTGGGAGGTAGTGCCTGATTACCTTCTTTGTTGTGGTAGTTCTTTCATATTTGTTGGTCTTGTATTTGATTTCCTTTTTTTACAGTGTGGTTGTAAGAGAAGATAAAAAGTTGTTGACTGTTTTGTTTCCTGATGGTCGGGATGGGCGTGCTTTTACTCTTAAGGTAAGTGCTAGTTTCCTTTTCCCATATTCAAATTGACCCTAGCCTAGATTTATCCTCTGAGGCCAGTTTCAATGTTGCTCATTATCTGCTGGCCTTTCCGTAAGCATTGTATGTGGACACAAACAATATTCCCTTAACGGTTATAATGGTTATCTACGTCTAAAGTTGTTTGTGACATTTCAGGCTGAAACTTCAGAGGATCTGTATGACTGGAAGACTGCTCTTGAACTTGCCCTTGCACAGGCACCAAGTGCTGCTCTTGTTATGGGGCATAACGGGATTTTTCGAAGTGACACTACTCATCCTGTTGATGGCTCTTTCCATCAATGTTCGTACTCCATAACAAGTCTCCAAACCCATCCCTTCTTCTGTTATAAATGATATATATATCCAGTTCGTGAATATTCCTGTCCTGGTGTTTCATATGCTCTAGCCAACAATTTTGCCCTTGGTTTTCAGGGAGGGAGAAGCGTCCTGTGAAATCATTAGTTGTTGGAAGACCTATTTTGCTTGCTCTAGAAGATATTGATGGGAGTCCATCTTTTCTTGAGAAAGCACTTCAATTTCTTGAGAAGTATGGTGAGTCTAGTTGCATATACTCTGCTTCCTAGTGACTGTCTTTCTTTAACTGTGTGACTAGCTACTTTTATAATGGAAAAATACTGCCAATTTGTCTAGCTGACTTCCGAAGTAGGACAAATATTAACCTGTATCGGAGGGGAAATAAAGGAGTGAAGGCTATGCACAAAATAATGTGGATTCAGAAACTGCAGGGGCAGCTATTATTTTTTGCACATTATAGGGTGCTTAGCTTCACATGTGAAAATGGTTGGATTTTATTTCTTTTTTTCTTTGTCGGGGGGGGGGGGGGGGGGGGGTAGTTAGTAAAACTGAATTATAGTTACTGGCATCATATGTGAAAATATTCGACTCACAATCTGCGCCTCGGACCTTTCCGATGCAATGGTTGGTGGTAGTAAAACTGAATTATAGTTAGTACTTGTCATTAGAATGTCATTTCCTTGTTTATTTATATTTATTATCTTTGCATCCATTTTGTGGTCTTTGTAAATTTCTTTGGACCTCAACTGCTCTTAGGTATAACATTGTTTGTGTGACATTTGATCTTATTTTCATAGGAATTAAAGTGGAGGGGATTCTTAGACAGTCAGCTGATGTTGAGGAAGTTGATCATAGAGTTCAAGAATATGAGCAAGGTATTGGTTTTCTAGAGATCAACTTCACTATAAGTTTCTCCTGGAACCATAGGGTTTCTGCGTTTCCGTTTGAACTGTTTTCGAGACACTAAATGTTCGTGTACATCACAATCTATTTTTAGGTAAAAATGAATTTGATGCAGATGAGGATGCCCATGTTGTTGGTGATTGTGTAAAGGTACTAGTTGATAAATTGAAACTTTTTTTGACAAATGGCCGAGTTCTGCACTCACCTCGGTTTTCTTTCTCTCTGCAGCATGTCTTGAGGGAGCTTCCTTCCTCTCCAGTTCCTGCGTCTTGCTGTGCTGCATTGCTAGAGGCCTATAGTGAGTTTTTCTTTATCGTATCTAGCTTTATAGAAGTAGCCTGATAACTCTTAATATGCTATCATCTGTGTTGGGGTATAAGATCCAAACTCAGTTGGACATTTTGGGGTTACTTAAGAAGTCAAACTTTTTTTCTCCAAATGCTATGTTGTACTCTCAGGGGCCATTAAGTCATTTATCTGTTCTTTACGTTGGGGCCCAACCATTGTTCACTGTCATCAGTTATTGAACTTTCCATCTTATTTATTTAATTTATTTTGGTACGTAATCATTGTATTATTGCCCAACTTGCATCACCATTTATTGATATTTTTCTCTCTATTGTATAAGAAATCGATCGTAAGGAAGCTCGGATATCTGCTATGCATTCTGTAATTGCAGAAACATTTCCTGAACCAAACCGGAGGTTGTTACAAAGGTAAATCTTTCTGTCATTTCTCTGTCTCCAGTTTCAGGTTGCATAGTTTATTGGCTATGATGAATTCCTTGTTATATGTTGATACTTGGAAAATCTCAAATTTATTTCGTTTCTGTACACCGACATAAATACTTCTGAACTTATCGCGTGATCATTAGCATATAAATGTTGTATATTTTAGACATGAATATAGATATCTAGCCAATTCTACTGCTTATAGGTATTAGAATATTTTTGATTATGTTAAATTTCTGGCAAAAATTAGGGTAAAAAGTCAATAATTGATTCCGTCAAGCTTGTATCTATGTGAATCTGGTAGACTGGTAGTGCCATTTACTACAACTAAATACTCTCATCAATCTTCGGATTGTGGTATTCCGGAAACAAAGCTAAAGCTTCTTCATCTCCCCGGAGTTCTGGTCATTTCATATGAAAATTTGCTGTCTCAGTTTGCTTCTTGTTTCAAACTTCATACAATGCTTCACCATTGAGGGATAAGGGCTATTCCATTATCTGCAAATGAGCCATTTGACAATTGCATCTGGCAGTTTACATTTCTGAAACCTGGTGAAAGATTGGTATAAATGAAACCAATGTTTACCTCCTGTTATCTTTACGCTGGGTATTTTGCAGTAGTCTAAACTTATCAAAAACTGATCTTATTAGCCGTGGGGTTGAAAAGTATATCCAAACTTCAAAGCTGGACAGTATCCAACTCAATATCTTTGTGGTGGCTAATTTTAATTTTACTCCTTTGTATTGGTGTTCTTCACAGGGTTCTGAAGATGATGCACACAGTCTCTTCTAATGCTCATGAGAATCGGATGAATCCTTCTGCTGTTGCTGCTTGCATGGCACCCTTGCTTCTGCGCCCCTTGTTAGCTGGCGAATGTGAGTTAGAGGATGACTTTGACGCTAATGGTGACAATTCTGCCCAGCTTCTAGCTGCTGCAAATGCAGCCAATAATGCCCAGGCTATCATTACAACTCTTCTTGAAGAATATGACAGTATTTTTGACGTAAGATATTCTCAATCTCTAGATGCTCTGCCCTTTGCTCATTGGATCTATATTATAGTGTCTGGGTTTCATTTCATTTTCAACTGTGATTGTCCTTTCTTCTCAATGTATGACTTGATCTCACAGACGTACTTCACTTAGGCAGAGTAGGTTCTATGGATACCTCTGCCACCAGTTTCCTTTACTAGGTGGTTTTTGATTGATATCTGGCCAACTTGAAGGCTTAGGAAAATACGACTGAATTGGTTGGTAGAAGGGCTAATGCTATTTGAATAGATGCACTCTATACTGTACTTCTTTCTAATTGTGGTTATTGTATCTACCAAGATGGATCAGAATAAAGTGATCTATTTACTAGTATATCTCTCTTCGTTAGGTGTTATGACCATAACGGAACGCCTTGAAGGATTTCTTATTCAGTTGAATCACTTCTGACAGATTCTTTGATGTATTCCATGACATAAGACTAACTGATATTTGAAGTCCTCAACATGTTTCTTTAGACATTTCTATTTGCACTTATGGTAGTTATGACCTCTCTTATTAGCAGCCGGGCCATAAAATTACTAGCAAGGTATATTAGAATTCGTAATTCTCATTGTGGACAAGAGGCCAGAAGAGATCTGGCTTGAGTGAATTAGAAAGATGCAGGTGTCACTATTCTTGTTTTGCTGGTTCCAGGGGCTTCACTTTCTTTTGTGTTTTGGTTTCTTGTGGACAAGGGGTGTCTCGATTTTTGTTTGCTGGCTCCAGGGTCTTTTGGTGGCCCCTGTTTATTTCACTCTGTTCCTTTTCCTTCTTTTATATATAGTTATTATATAACTCACTCTCACTTATAAACAACAAAAAGGTTTTTACTTTAACTTAAGCATTGTAGATGAGCTTTTATGTCAATTTGGTTATCTCGGCCGTCTCCTTTTAAACACTCTTCACAAGATGAGGATGATTCTGCTTCTGATAAGTAAAATAATAAGATGTAATGCTCGATGGTGATGACGTTTGTGTTTGACAATTTTGCAGTTCTGGATTTACTGTTTCTATGTTAGATAACTCGGTGTTAATACAGTGCTCCTGTTTTTCAGGATGAAAATCTGCAGAGATGCTCTATTTCGGCAGATTCTCGGATGGGAAACAGTGGAAGTGAAGACTCTAGTGATGATGAAAATGCAGATATGAAAAATAACAATTACCATGATGCAGAAAATGAAGTAGACCAAGAAACAGATGATGATGCTGCTGAGCGTGTGCTTAGTGGGAAACTGAGTGAATCCAGTGGTTCTACTGGCACTGATCTTTATGATTATAAGGTTCTCTCCAATATCAAGCACTTAAAATTTGAGATCCTACTTTCTTTCTAGGCCTGTCAAAATGACTTTCTGCTTCAACTATTGAAACCTTGCATGTGTTTCTGTTAAATGGGATAATTTTCAAAAGACAGATTTTGTTGACGAGCATGTTGCAAGTACTTACAGGGCTACTCAGCTCGTAGGACAATCTTCATGATATCTAAGAGCACTTACCTGAACTCGTCCTTGCCTTAAGTGAAGGGCTAGAAGTAAAGAAAAAAGAAAGAGCATGTTGCCAAATTCAGCATGGGCTGGAAAGTAGAACAGGAAAAAAATATGCTGAGGAGGTTTAATTCACTTTCATTGATGTGAGGCCTATGTTCTGTTTCGGCCGCTCCTAGCATTTATCCACTATTTACTTGGGAATCTAATACTGACAAAGCTGCTGGCTGCCTTTTTTTGAACTTATTTGAATTTCACTTAGCAATCATCACAATAAAAAAGAGTGATTCTAAAATTGGAAGTTCGTTGCAGTCTTTGCTAGGTACTTGTTCAATTTTACTATCACTCGTCCCCATTAAAGTGAATAATACTGAATTGGAGATGCCTAGGAGTCACTGGTAGCTATTATGTTTTTTTCATTGTCGTTGGAGGCGTGGGGGTTTGTTGTAATAACATTTGGGGGAGCCATGCGCGTTTGAAATTTTCTTATGAGACTAGAGTTGAGGACGCAAAATGTATGTAGTGCTCTACTGTTGTTATTGTGATGATGAAGCATCATATCGAAATGGATTTTTAATATAGTTGTGGCGCTTTCATCCCGTTTTTTGAATTTTCTTTTGCTGGATATTTTCTTTTTTCTTTTCTTCTAATGGGTTATACTGATTAGTTTTTGTATAACATGCAGGCTTTTGTTGGCGATGAATCAGGTGTCAGATTACCCATTGACAACCATACTCCTGCCGATAGTGCAAACTTAGTTACTGAACCTCCACATGTTAGAGATCCTGGTGCACAATTTCTGGAGCTAAGCAAACATAAAAAGGGAAATGAAAATTCAGTCCATGAAACAGATTCATTGAGTGTTTTGCCTCCTGGTGAATCTTACCGGTCAATGGGAGAGATCCTGTCTACAATAGATGCCGAGCCTCAGGTACCTATATCACCTATTGAGTCATCAGCTGAGAAGCCAGCTGGTAAAGCGACAACCTCCAATGCCAACGGAAAGCAGCGGTCAACATTTTGGGGAAGAAGCAATGTATGTCTGACATTTTTTAATTTTTTTTTTATTCTATAAGTCATATAAGTTATTATATATTTTTAGTTCCAGATTTGGAAATTAATGAACTTTCTCGACTTTCAATTAAGCAGATTCTCTGTGAACTTTATATTTAGGCATTTGAAGGTTTTTGCTTTTCAGATGGTTACATATAAGTATTCTGAACAAAGAATTTCAACTTCTTTTTGGGTAATAAATACCAAAGTACGGAAAGATATCATGGCAACCTTAGGAACAAGGTTGAATATGCAAGTTTTTGTTCACAGTGGCCAAGTAAATACAGGGAAAGAGAGTATGAAAAATGCACACCCCTTGTTAGATATGCACTTCTGTTTACTATTTCAGTTTACTTCAAACTTCGGTGGGTGTCTGTCATGTAATTTGAGTCATTACCTTGCAATTTGAAAACTATTCTATTTGCATGTATTGCTGAGGATGGAGCATGAGAATCAATCTTATTGTCCTTCCCACTCCGAGCTCTGTTATTTGTGCTCACCCTAGTTCTCCGGAATCCTTTGTTTTTATTTGCAGGGCAGAAAGACACCATCTATGGAGTCAGTTGATTCTTCTGAAGAAGAGTAAGATGTTCTCTATGCATACATGCACCTAAACTGGCTTGTTTTTCGGATATATTTGTTTCCTCTAATTTTTATCTCCTAAACCTGAGTTGAAACTATAGCTCAAACAAATGCCCTTAGCAAATATTTTAGAAAGAGTTGGTATTCATGTGCTTCACAATGAAAAAAGCCACCTAATTGATAGAAACTTTCCCTTTTCCAACTTGCCCCCTCATAATGAGAGTTTGCTTCTTAAGTTATTGCTCTTTGTAGTTATTTTAGAAAACCTATTGATTTCTTTATTGTTGGAAAATCCTACTTTGAATTCCTTGAAAAATCTATACGTCACTAAATTGAAAAAGTTCAAGTTGGCTGGAAAATTGCATGCAAGAATTCGTGTTGTTGATCCTCATGATGGGTTAAGGTTTTGTGGTGGTTGTGATGTTGATCCTAAATTTTGTCTCATCTTACATGAGTGAAATTGTGCTATTACAGGCTTGCTATTCAGAGGCTTGAGATTACTAAAAATGACTTGAGGCACAGGATAGCAAAGGAGGTTGGGAGACTTTTATTTGGATTGCCTCTGTTTTGAAGTTCGAGATGGTGATACAGTTACCTAACTGCATTTCCTATTTATAAATTGCAGGCTAGAGGTAATGCAATTCTGCAAGCTAGTTTGGAGAGAAGGAAACAAGCTTTGCATGAGCGGCGCTTGGCACTTGAGCAAGATGTACTTATTTCTATCTGTTTCTTGAGGTTACACTGTTGGTTGCTTTATTTTGTGAAGCATAGGATTGGGTGAAGTGGGCTTTGTGCTTACATTTAGGGATGTAGTAGCAGATCATGCATGTATTGGGATTTACTGTTTCATTAGAATCTATTCCTTTCCTGTGATATTTTTTACCTGTATTAACATTTGCATTCTTTTAGGTTATTTTCTTTTCTTCAAATTGTTGAGAAGATACAAAATTTGTTTAGTCTATTGAACTTAGGATCCTATTTGTGTTGTCTTCTGTCAAGTCGTTATCTCTTACATACTCGTATTTACTGCCTGTTCTTTGGTTATTGGTGGTTTAGGTCTCAAGATTGCAAGAGCAGCTGCAAGCTGAAAGAGATCTTCGAGCTGCATTGGAAGTTGGTTTGAGTATGTCTTCTGGACAGTTGTCAAGTTCACGGGGCATGGACTCTAAAGTTCGTACTTGGCTTTGTGGTTTTCTCTATTTCAATTATATCCAAAATTTGTGAGAGTTATAGAAATAAGTGGTCTGTTTCCCGATTTCTAGACAAGGGCAGAGCTGGAGGAGATTGCTCTTGCTGAAGCAGACGTGGCCAGGTTGAAACAGAAAGTTGCTGAACTTCATCATCAGCTCAATCAGCAGCGGCAGCATCATTATGGTGCTTTAACTGATGATCGATATCAACATGTCCAAAACCATAATCCTCAACAGTGAGTTTCCAATATCTTAGTGCCATTCTATTTTCTGTGCATAACATGGAGTTGACAATGGAGGAAGAGGTTTACATTAGCGAGAGAAAGGAAGTTGCGTTTAACTATGAATATTGTGATTAACCTTTTGATCTCAGTTACTTCTTACCATACAAACTGTAAGGTTCCAGACTGTTGAGAGCATGGCTGCAGTGTAGTTTTTGCTATTCAGTTATTATGTTGCAATCCCTTGTTTGAAAAAGAATAGTATGAAATGTCGCTGCTTGATTAGAATGTTGAGGAATGGTGGTGCAGTGTCTTGTATTTTTACACCCGTCAGTCCATTAGTATTACTGCCCAAGACAGTGAAGAATAGATCCGCTTATGTTTGGCAAGGTTTCAAAGCTGTTGCTGTACTTATTACTCCACCTCGTTTTGCAGGAGATTTCTTCAGCAAGATTTTGATACAACCCTTGCTTTTGTAAATCATGAAAGAAAACAGAGAACTGAGGTATTTCTAGAGAAATTGCTCGATCTCTTCTTATTTTATTCCCTTTACCCTACGAACTTTCTCCGTCCATGATTCTCCTGGTGGTGTTAAGTGAATATCAACAAGAATTGACCACTAGTCTATCATCTGCTAAAAGTTCTTGTTCCTGCAAGCACTGTTTGCCCTTGTATAGGCAGTTTTTACTCTCTGTCTGCTGGTGCAGAAAATGGAACGTAGGCATATCACGTATTTTGGTAATGCAAAAACTAGAGTATTTATCGATAGCCATTTGAGTTAAGTGGGTACCAATTCATGATATTTGTTCCCATCCGAATTGTACTCAGGATAGCCTTAATCCTTGGAGAAAAGGGGAAAGGAAGCAAGGCAATTTATATATATCGTTATTAGGTACCAATTAAAATTCAGTGAGGTGATTATGTCTTTACCTGTAAGAATATAGGTGGTTTGTTTCAGCTCTTTTTCCTTACTTTTTTTTGGGTGGTCGTTTTTCTGGTTGTATTTTAAATCGCTCTTCTGGTTTTTGTTTGGATGGATGCCTTTATCCTTGCTAGCGATTAGATACCTTTCCATTACTTGCCTACATTTAATGGTTCCTTCTAAATAAACTTTTGATTGCAGGAGGTTCTATTAGGAGCTGGTTGGAGGAATAATGTTAAAGAAGCAGCTGGCAGCAGTAGCAGGCAGCCTAATAATAGAAAGCAATATATGGAACCGACGACAAGCCTCAGTGACTCTAAAAGTACAGAGGAGGCTTCTACAAACTTATCCATGGACGAGCTTTGTGGTGTTGTCGATTCTGCTCCTACCTCAAGATCTGTTGAGGTATTTTTCTTGTGTTTCCAAACAAACAAACGCTTAACATCTATCTCTACGTGTACTTTCCCTTACATATTGCATTGCTGCATGCAGGTGACAGATTACACCAGACATCCATCAGCAGCATCTTCTGCTTTAGTGGAACTGACGACACGCCTTGATTTCTTCAAGGAAAGGCGGTCACAGCTCATGGAGCAGCTCCACAATCTCGATTTGAACTACGGGACAACGACTTCTTCACAGGATTTTGTGTATACTAGGCCGCCATCTTCTCCTCCATGGAACTGACAGGAAGACGAGCACCTTCCAATCAGCAGTGTTGTTGTACATTCTCGGACTTCCCGTGTTTGCATATAGTTCTTTTTTTCCTTTCTCTATCTCAATTGTATTCTTCTTCTTGCTCTCTACCGAATCTAGCTATTTTTCTTCCGATTCGTATGGTTGTGTTGTGAAAATTGAGTCTGCTGCGCTCGAGGTCAGCAGTTGATGGGGAGGGCGCTCGGTCTGCCCATCTACGACAGTACGAGAGTGTCTTTCCTTTTTGGGTTCTTTCTCCCTCCAGTTTTCTATCCTATTTCGGAATTTCCCCTTGTTATTTGAGAGATGCTGTGTATATGGGATGTTATGCTTGTGGTCAGTTTCTATGTGGTTAAGATGACCAATACTCACAATATTGATGAATGGTCCTTAAAGCTCTACTTTCTATATTCATCCTTCTTTGTCATTGTTGACACATCTTTGTAAAGGAATTCGTGTGTGATACTTTCTTTCAGTATTAGTTGTATCAATATGAAAGACGCTAGAGGTTTTGATAATTGATATTTGCTACTTCAAAATCCATTACATTATCCTAATGCTCATAAGATGCTGCTGAGTGTCATAAGCGGGGAAGAAAGAAGCCAACAATCCCAAATCTCCGAATACCAGGTTTAAACAGGGTGGAAAACATTACATTGCTCAGCTACCTAGTTTAAGAAACACTAGATTCAACAGCTACAGAAGAAGAAACTACAATGCTAGTGGCCTAGCAACATTGAAATGGAACGATCCGATATACAGAGAAACTACCCCCAAAAGCTGAGTAGAATTTCACGAATCAAATTGGATCTCTAGCGATAGTGACCTTCAACTCAACATCAGTCCAACCATGAACCAGCTCGAAGGTGCAGACATCCCCTCGCTTCAGCGAGTTACATACTGCGAAATCCTTCCACCCAATGCCAAGCTTCATGTACTTGTTCTGTAGCTTGTTCAGCCTTACCGTCCATTCATTGCCTCCCACCACAAGTTTCACTTGCTGCTCAGTTTTCTTAATGTGCTCGTCTGCAAACTCTGCAGGAATGTACTGCGAAAAAACGGGGTATCGAGGTGTAAGTTCAAGCAGAGCCAACAGACCCCGTTGAAGAACTATGAACAAAAACTCCAGAAGAGATATCTGTACCGGCCCTGTGGCGATGTAACTCGGATGCATTGTGGTCTGGTAGGAGGGTTGTTTCGTTGTGAACCCATCCACCGGCAGAGCTCTGCGTTTCCTTGAAGAAGAAGGCTTGTCAGAAGAGCCTTGTTTCTCTTCCTGTGGCATCACTGTCTTGTTCAAACCACCTCCTTCACATAGTAATTGTAACTCAAAATTAGTAAAGGTAATAAAAAAATACAACCTTTAGAAGCAGGGGAAGACATGAAGTCATGAACTAAGTAGTAATTACCGTTAGCCTCAACCTCTCCACTGGATTTCCAGTAGCTCTTCTGCCGCTTCACCAGGCGGTTGTCATCACCTTGCCCAGCACCATTCGGCACCATTGGAGACTTGCCTTTCTCGTTCTCCTTCCACTGGTTTGTTGCCCCAGCATCATCCTCGTCATCACTAACCAAAACCTCCAGTACCGGAGCCGAATCCTCGATCCCGATGACTTCCCTAACTGGGTAATCAATCTCGGTAGCGGATCTACCGAATATGACCACAGAGAACTCGGAGCGACCCGAGTACTCGAAAACCAGCAAGTGGCCGTACTGCAACGAGTAGAATTCTGCAAATCTCTGCCACCCGTTGTTGCCGAACCAAACATCTTCTTCCCCTTCCCTTCCCAGCTCCACTTCCCACTCGTCTCCACTGGGTACCTTCAAAGTTGCAGACTTTGAGTACAGCAGGCAGTCGGCCGAATCCCTGATGAACTTTCTCGGAACAAGCTGCCGTACAATCAAGCAATCAATCAATGGTTACTAACTTCACGTAACAAGGGTTCTGAATGGATGAGATGGAAAAGTGTGGTTTTGGGGGGTTTTTTTTTTACCAGCTTCTTGTCACGAATGGTGGATTGAAGGATGATCTTGAAGAAACGGGCGCCGGTTTGCTCGTCATCATTATCTCCTACTCTCCGCCTGTAATGGCCAGAAGAAGTCATGGTAGTAGTAATCAAAGCTTCAATCTTTCTTTCTTTTTTTTTCTCTCGACTTCAGGGGAGAGCTCCTCTGCCTCTTCGGTTCTATGATAATTGTATTATATGGAGTATGCCAGTTGTTAGAAGAAGAAGATAGTCTTGTTGTTGGTGAAACATTGACATGGAACTTGGCGCCAATCACTTTTACTTTTTACCTCTGGTTTTCTACTGCACGGTAAAAACAGAGGAGTGACTTGACTCATCGGCTCTTTGGGGGAAGGGATCAAGGAAAGGGAAAGGAGTCATGTCGTCATAGATAATGTCTTGAAAAGCAGGGACAACTTCAATGCCTCAGCAGCGCCCCACCTCCTCAAATTACAACGACGTGAACAGAGGAGATGGGACGGGATAGCAAAAAAGCACAGTGTATTCTCATTTCTCAGTCATGTTGGTCCGATATACAAATATAGACAAAATTGGTATTATGGTGTTACTAGTAGAATTATGATTATAGGCCTCGAAACACCATTTCCGTTGACTTGTTCGATACGATTTTTTGGTGCAGGATCATAAATCCACAGTAGAAACTGGAAAAAGGGAGGAGGGGGATTTGTTTTGTTTAGAAACAATTAGTTTTTGCATGTTTTTTTTAGTTTTGGCCAATTGTGAGGTACATGGAGAGAGACCTTGTTGGTATTTTCCAAGGTGAGTGAACTAGTCAATAATGTGTATAAACAGAGGATTTAGACAGGAACTCATTTATTGAACAGTACTCACATGCCCTTCAGTTCACTTATTGCACTCAACAGGAAGATACAGACTTCTAGATGAACTCGTTTGATTGAAATGGTTCTGTTGCTGCACTGCCATCTATGCTTGCTGCAATGGTTGAAGGTAAGAAAAATTGAACTAAGGTTACTGCTGCGTTTAGAAGCGTGTTTCCTTCTCGTGGTAGTAGTTGCTCCGATTTTTGATGTATCTGATTTAGAAACCCTACCGTACCGGGGCGGTCCGATGGGTAACCAATCGTATCTAAGAGTTGTTATGAATACTACTGATTCAGCCCAATGTTGTTTGAAAAAGAAAAGTTGTCACTAACCTGCATTTGATGGATCCTTCAAAGAACTAAACTTTTCTAGCTAGTTTTAGGAGTTTCTTTCAGGAGCAGAATGCTAATGTGGGGTTCAACCTAGAACAATGCGGGCCTAAGTTTGGATGTTTTTTTCTTCTTCTATTTCTATTTGATATTTTATGGCCACAATAATTGTATACTTTTTAAAGTGAGTCAGGCCCCAACTAGATTACTACTAATATATAAAAAGGTAGTCCAAACCCAAGTTTGGCCCCAAAGAACCTTCCTTTTCCATGCTATTTTACCACTTTTGTTATGGAATACCAGCTTTCCCGTCCGTCTTTTAAAAGTAGATGTACAAGCATTGCTCCAGTACCATGTGGCTTATAAATTGTGATTCCATTTGTAATGAAAAATTATATCGTACTAGTGATTTTGATCAGGAAAATCTTCTATCGAAAGCGAAATCGATAGGGAGTAATTAACTATATGAAACATTTAGATCTCCATGCGACCATGCCTATATAAAGGAGATGTCATCCAAACACGGGTAAACATTTTTACTCATCGTAAGCACATACGTATATTCTTACCATCTATGGAGAACAGTCAAGACTTGAATCGTCTACTCCAGTAAATTTGTTGTAAAATTTTTGTCATAGAGAAACATTCATCAAGAACCTCTAAATCAGTTGGTTCGATTCTGTAGACATACCAAAACACTTAGAAAAGAGACATTATATATGTAAACATGTAAAGAACTATATAGTTGAGTTATTATGACCAATTGGTTCTTGACATGAAATTAAAGTATTTTGTGATAGAAAAGTCGTGTGTTCGAATCCGCACTACTAATTTGTTAAGTACATGGTATTCGGACCTGTGCAACCTTATGAGTGGTATTCGTTTGAAGGACCAACTAGTTCTTGACAAAACATTATGAAAAGATAGCTATTTCTTATGTACTAATTAAACATGTAATTTTTTTTGTAATGATTAAGACACTAGTGTTGTATATGTAGCTCCTTTAATATAAGTTTGAACTTTGAACACACATTAAAAAGTTGTAAGATGCATGCTAAGATTCGATATCTTCTAGAGTACTTATATTCGACCCCTAACAGAAAACCGTTATAATTTTTTTCTTATATATTTCAAGCCACTCGTTTATTTGTCGCTCTAAATCTTGACTTCACATCTTGAAATCAGTGTTCATTATGGAGTTTCTCGAAATGGACAGGTAATTCAAGCGCATATATGTCATTATATATTGATCATTACTGAAAATTAAGTTGGAATACGCGAGAAACTAAAAGGCCGGATTGTAATTATATCTTTTTTTATTATTATTGAACACCAAACGAAAAAAGAAAAGACTTCTATGAGCGCGCCAAACAGTTGGCCGTAAAATTACTCTTCCTAAAACACATGGAAGAAAAATGAACAGTGCACTCCCACCACCAGGGTATTAATTACTCCATCAAGCTCGTAAGCATGATTAACACTAGTCTAGGTTTTCCGTAAATCAAACCACAAAAAGGTACGTAACTAGAACAAATCACTTTCTCTTACGATATATATGTTGCTTTATTATGAATTTAATTATTTGTTTGAAAAAAAAAACAAAGAAAAGCTTCAGCATATAACCATGGTCGGGCCGACGGTTTAATTTTCATGTATCTGTTTGAATCCCCTGGCTGCCTGATCAGCAGGGCGCAATGCATCTTGTGTACTCGTCCCACTCACAGCAGCTCAGGATGCCTACATAATACACGTATAACAATTACGACCAGAAAAAAAGTACGTACAAGTTCGAACTTTGAGATCAACAAATAACGGGAAAAAAAAAGTACGTAGTATTATATACGATAATTCAACCAACCACTTACAGTGCTGCCCCGATTTGCTACAGTGCCCCAGAACAGTAGCGCCGGCCGGGTTGAAGCCATCATCAGAATGGATCCTTGAAGCAGCTGCAGGCAGAGTAAAAATGGCTGCTGCCATGAAAATCATGCAGACCATCAGAATCATCTGACTCGCGGGTTATTAGTATTGGAGATGCATGTTGGATTGAGAGGTTATGCGCGTGTTAGAAATTCTCATTATATGTTTCAAGACGCGTATGATGTTGGTGTGTGCAAATTTCAAACCCGTTGCGTCAATTGATCGTGCTCGATGCCTCATCGCGTATACAATGCAATACATACCCAAAGGTGGTACGTACAATTACAAAGGAGAGACATGAAAATGATTCGATACTGTCCGGCAAGGGCAGAAGATGTTTTGTGATGTCGCGCCGAAATGCCGTGTCGCTATTGCCGTGGAAATAGTTTGAGATATGACTTTTGGATCAGGATGATTATTATTGCCATTTTTGTCCAAGCTAAGCTAGCTGTCTTGACAGCGGCACTCTCGAGAAGCAAGAAGGAAGTAATAACATCATTTGCAAATATAACAATAGTAATTATGATTAGGGTCAGGTTGTGGTTGGAATTATGACATGGTAACACTCTATTTGTTAGTATGATATGCTTATACTAGGTACAAGAACATTTCGCTTTGATAGATTTTTCTATTTTTAAAGGGTTGACCATGGTTAATGTTGGTTGTTAAAGGAAGGGGAATGCTTGTCATTTTTAATTAGAGGGGAAACATGCGCGATCGAGGGTGTACTGGCGCTGCTCATTTATTTCGTGTCATGTCTTGTCCACAAGTATCATGAAGCGTACCACAAAATTCATACCGGAAACACAACAACCACACCAAGAATAATATAAAGTAGACCATAAAGCTTTATAAGCAGATCATAACCTCACTAAACCACAAAATTCGTAAAACCATATAAGAAAACTCAAAGTTGACCACCAGTTTCTTAAAGCATATCAGAAACCTCATAAAACATACTACAAGTTTCTTGAAGACACTAGAAACCTCATAAACCTGACAACAAGTTTCTTAAAGCAGACCAAAAACCTCATAAAGCGTACCGTAAGTTCTATGAACAAAAATCCCATAAAGTTGACAACAAGTTTTCTGAAACATACAAGAGAAATCACACTGGAAACTTCACGAGGCAAACCCGAAACATTATAAAGGATGACAAATATTAAAAATATATAGTGGTGAAATAATTTTTTGGTAATGACGATTAGAGAAACCAAAAAATGTTGTTGATAATTCAAAACTGGAAACTTACATCTGGCACGACGATTTGTTTCTGCTTCAAGTAAACTTTGGTTTCCTGTACTCATGGATCAAACAACAACAAGAGTAAGCTTTCGAATTAAAAGATTCCAAGATAGAGATAAGTAAGCGCGAGGAGATATGGCGAGCCAACCGATTCATTTTATAGATGTGTTTCTGAAGAAACCAATTGACTACAAATTGACAACTTTTATTGAAAGATCACAATCAGATTATATACAATGCCCAAGCTTTCCTCACGCCACTAACCGCTAGCAACCCCTCAATCCCACTTTCCTAACTTTCAGCAGCTACTAACTAACATGGATAACAACTCTAGACTCATCCCTAATACCCCTTACTCTAAACGACAATACCCAACAAACAACCCAGCTTAACAACTTGACCCAAATAAAACCCAGCCCAATATAATGATAATCACACAGCCCAACAATAGCAGTACAACAACTTTGATCCTTCCAACATATCCTCCCCTGAACTGAAGCCTGCTACACATTTCAGTTCACCCCATGGAAGCAGTTTCAATTTTCGGTAACTTCTATGTGTAACAGCAACTTCGATTTCACATAAACACCTTCTCCACTTTTGTAGTAGCAACTCCAATTGTGCAGGAGCAGCTTCTTGAATATGCAACAATAGCTTCTTCCTTACTTCTTCACTGTCCTTCAGTAGCAGCAAACCCAACATGAGCAGTTGCTTGGTGAAGTACATGCTCTTTACACTTTTCAAGCTTTCAGACTCTTCATTGTTAAACACCTTCCCCTTGGGATCCCAACCGAGCTTGATCTTGACCTTGATACCAAGAACACCCTGCCTCAAGAGGATATGCCTTGCAGCAAAGTCAAAGTTCTTGTACATTGGCTGGCCAGAAGAGATCATGTAACCGTCCATAAACTTCATAGATTTAGTACTCTGTGTCCTTTGCTCTCTACTAAAAATAACATTGCATCCCTTGGAACCACTTCCCATGAGAAACATTAGCATATTATAGCACGTCGTTCTAACAGCAAAACCACTGAGCAGCTTGTAACGAAGAGAATCGGCCTGAGCGATAGCATAAAGCTCCCTGTTGTTCACTTTCCCACATACATTCAACTTCACTACCTTGAAAATTATATTTAGGATCTGATCTCCCATTACACAATGCACTTGATTTACTGCTTTTTCTTTCCCCAGCTCTCTTATAAACTGAAATGTGTTCAAATTGACAGTCTTCGTCATCACAGCAGTAAGTTGATTAGTATCACCACCTTCTCTTCCAATCCCTCCATTAGCCAACTCATACAATCTAATCTTTCTCCTTAGTCGCTCCAAGCTGTCCAACTGAAACTCATCTCCAACTAATGAAAGCTCTCCTATGTGATTTATGTGACTCCTAACACAATTGCAGTAAAGCAACTCCAAACTCTCTCTTTCTAACCATTGAATCATCTTCTTTTCCCTGAAAAACTCTTTCCATTCGTACAAGCTTCTAATACCTGCCATTACCCCAACATTCACAACCTCATCATACAAAGACAGGACCTTGTCAAATTGTATAATCTTCACAAACCCATTAAGAAGCATAGAAACAGTTGGAATCTCCAGTGACAAATAGCAGCAGCTCTTCATTGATCTAAATACAAAAAACAAAGCAGCAACTGCAGCATCAAAGATTCTCTTGTTAGCCACATAGTTCTGAATTACCTCAACTCCCATGAGGGATCTCATCCATCCCAGAATACCCATCTCAAACCGAGCTTGCTTTTCCTCCCCGACTTGTGGTTGCTCCACCCTTGTCTCTTTAGCTCCTAGAGGACAGTGGAGGACCTGCCATGGAATTTCACTCTCAACGAACTGCAGCTTAGGCTTGATAGCCTGCTTCCATTCTGCTCCCTTTGTTGCTTGCCCAAAACACTTATAATCTTCTGTTTTAATCATTGTTTCGTAACATTCCAAGTCCTTACCACCTACTTCATGGATATCCAAATCCCTTGACAAACTCTTGGTTCTGTGTTCGGATGAAGCAAGAGAAAGAAGACCTAGCACATCAATCTACACTAAATCCTCTTCTCTTTGAGACTGCATTCCATCAGATTTAGTTGCAGCTTTTGTTGCTTGATTCAAATCTTCTGCTAGAGCTGGAGTCCCTCTATCAAATTTAGCACTTGAATGCCATATCTTCTCATCACACCTCACTTCATCATCTCCAATAGCCTGCAGACATTTATGCTGAAATTCTGTTGTAGAAGCAGCATACTCAGCATGCAGCACATACATTTTGTTTTTCTTTATGTTTGTCTCAAACAAAAAACCTTTTTCATTATGAAAGATCTTGCAAGCTCCCCGTCGAATAAGAAAACTTAAGCCCTTCTCCTGCATCTTCCCTGTACTCAACAAATTGGTTTTTAGCCCTGAAACATACAGCACATTCTTAATCACCAAGTTTCTTCCTCCCACCTTCATCTTT
Source organism: Linum tenue (assembly GCA_946122785.1). Classification (NCBI taxonomy): domain Eukaryota; kingdom Viridiplantae; phylum Streptophyta; class Magnoliopsida; order Malpighiales; family Linaceae; genus Linum; species Linum tenue. Next base: position 49,099,292 of record CAMGYJ010000009.1, on the reverse strand, counting down.
ACCGTTCCCTTTCCTTGCACCTGAAGTCTAGTACCATCGCTTGACTTAACAGTATTGGAGAACGAATAATCAATACTAGTGAACCAAATTTTTTTACCAGTCATGTGATCTCTGCAGCCTGGATCTAGAAACCACCTCACTTCTGCTTTATCCTTTGATGGTGTATCCTGATGTGCCAACAATGCAGTCTGTACCTCCTTCTTTCTCATTGATTCTACACAAGTCATAAGCAGCATATGTTCGCCCATCTCACCATGACAGGCAGAAGAATAGTGGGACATTTGATTCCGCGCTTCACATTCAAAACTGAAGTGACCAAATTTATCACAATTAAAGCATTTAACAGTTCCTCGATTCCATCTTCTTCCTCTTCCTCTATCCTGGTCAACTCTTCTTCCTTGACCTCTGTCACCTCTTCCATCAAACCCATGAGCCATTCTGTGAGCTTGATCCTCCTCAAATACAGATTTCTTATGCAACTTCTGTTCATGGACTATCAAAGAACTTTGAAGATCATCAACTGAAAGCAATTCAATGTCCTTTGATTCTTCAATTGAACAAACTATATAGTTAAATTTCTCAGTCAAGGTTCTGAGAATTTTCTCCACAATCTGAACATCAGTCATGGTCTCTCCATAATTCCTCATGGAATTAGCCACCACCATAACTCTACCAAAATACTCAGTTATTGTCTCACCTTCTGTCATTTCTAGCAGCTCAAAGCTTCTTCTCAGTCCTTGCAGCTGAGCCTTCTGAACGCGTGCACTGCCTCGGAACTTCACTTTCATTGCATCCCATATATCCTTTGCAGTAGCCTTCTTTGTGATGGTCTTTAAGATAGTCTTGTCGATTGAAAAGAAAAGGTAATTTTTCGCTTTCAAATCCTTCAACCTTTGATCTTCTAGATTCTTGGTTTGGACACCGGATAGCTCCTCCTCTGCTGCAGGCTCCGTGACGCCTTCGCTGACCACTCTCCAGTATTCCTTAGAACGAAGCAAATTCTCCATAAGGAGACACCAATGATCATAATCTCCATCGAATTTTGGGATGCTCACCTGAGCAAAACTTCCATTCTCACCCATTGCAGTATAGCTATCACACTCTCAACTCACAAATGTGATACTTTACTCTCACCCCTTTGCAGTATTCCTTATCGATTCAACTCGTGTTTCCCAGACCCCAACTGCAACTCAGCTGCAGAATTTGCTTGAAAAAAAAAAACTCTCGTTAACAACCCGGAATCACTCAATCACAATCTTGATTACAATTTGCTTTGGCTCTGATACCACATGAAGAAACCAATTGACTACAAATTGACAACTTTTATTGAAAGATCACAATCAGATTATATACAATGCCCAAGCTTTCCTCACGCCACTAACCGCTAGCAACCCCTCAATCCCACTTTCCTAACTTTCAGCAGCTACTAACTAACATGGATAACAACTCTAGACTCATCCCTAATACCCCTTACTCTAAACGACAATACCCAACAAACAACCCAGCTTAACAACTTGACCCAAATAAAACCCAGCCCAATAATAATGATAATCACACAGCCCAACAGTAGCAGTACATCAGCTTTGATCCCTCCAACAGTTTCTCTCTAGTCTCTCCCATACACACGATAATCACTAACTAATTCTATGATTTGGAGCTGATAAGGATGAGAACATGTGAAGCATGAAGTAGCAACCGCCAAAGGTTGTGAGAATTAAAACTTTTAAATGTTCTTGATTTTCTTCTTTTCAATTTTTTTTTCCTTTTAACAATGTAACTAAAAATGGTTATGAGAATTGTGGTAACTAAAGTTGTGGGAATTAAAGTTTTACAAAAATTATGGTCAGAGTTCTCAGGTAGATTATTCAAAAAACATTTATGAGATGTTGTCCACTCTTCTTCAAAAGTTTAACTTCAGCTTTTTTGCATCAAGAATGACCTAAGAAAATGTGTATAATGGGTAATTTCAACTATTGACATTCTTTTCATGGTTTCATTTCAACTAATATAATTTTAGCCACCCTAGACTATGTTGGTTTTGCTAATCTATTGATTTGTCATCCATAATACAAGTAAGTTGGTTATGCTAAATCAGACACTAGGATGGTTATTCCGGTCCTTGATAGATATTGTACATCATAAATATTCGAAATGACTAATTGTGTTGGAGGAGAGAGAAAACGCTTCATTGATTACATATTGAAATAATATGTGATTACCATAGTTCTCTACAAACATGAATAAGTTTGTGAAGATACATTTTGTTCTTTTATCACCATTATGATCTTATAATTATTGTATAAATATTTTGGTTAGTTACGATATTATTTGGAATTTTTTTAAAAGAGTGATATAGGTTTACTTATTTTTTTTTAGTTTAGGTACTACTTAATTTTTTTATTACTTTCCTTTTGTTATTCTTATCTTGACGATATGACATTAATGTAAGATTTTTGTCTTAACCTATGTTTTTCGGTCACCATTTCTGTGTTTTAATGTGATTTTGCACCTAATCAACTTGATTTGCCTTTTTCTAATATCACTGTAGCTAGATAGCCATTTTAACCACCAAGTTGATTGGTTTTGGTGCTTTGGAGCAGACATGCTATAGCACAATGTATGGATGTGGTGGAAAGCTCTAGGTGCTAACACAGAGTCTATTAATAAGTTTTCTTGTAAAAAAATTCATTTACTGCTTCATGCACCCAGAATAGAAGAGTATGACCCTCATTTCCTTCGATATATTGCCTATCTAAACCACATGATCAAGCGAATGAGCTCTTTAACAAAAATCATTTCAAAGTGTTTGAGAAAAATTTTGGCGCTTTGTTTGAAAGATACATGATCATTGCCCTTGTGCAACCTCCTAACAAGCCACTTTCAGATTTCACTTTTGCTGCTAGCGACGTGTGTATTTTCTTTCTCTTTCTTTTGTGTAATTAATGTTAGTGTGGAGATTGATTGTTTCACATGTTAATGTTTTTTGTGGTATGTTTGGCATGTTTGATGTGAAATATTATGTTACTGGAGTTTTGAGTCTAAGCTGGAAAGCAACACTCAAGCAAGTAGAAAAAGTGGTTGTAGTTGTCGCTGATCTTTTGGAAAAAGTGGCAATTTGTGTTGGAAAGGTAGTTTATGATGAATCGTGATTTGCACAATCTTGTCTTTCTCACTCCCGTCGGAGACTTGTTATATTATTTGTTACATTGTTGTTAACTTTCTCTTCACAATCAGTGTAATGATTGCGTACGTTGAAACTCTTATTAACCCTTGATTTCTCGAATTTGATATGAGAGGTTGTTGCTTCTGGTATGGACCGTATGGTAAATTTTGCTATGGGTGAACACTTCTCTTCTATTCTACTCTCTTGCTTTTCATTGGTATAAACGTCGATAACATGTATATATTCTTTTACTCATCTTCCATATATTGTTACAACCAATGATATTAGAATTTTAACATCATTTTGTAATGTTATTGAATTTCGACCGTCTCATGAGATCATTTCAACTGTTGGGGTTCTTTCCAATTTTGGAAGTTTAGATTGTGTTGGTATGCCCTTATTATACATACTAGTATTCATGCCCGCGCTCTGCGCTGGGACTTGTGATACATTAGCAAATAAAAGATTACATCATGATGTATCATCATGTGTTTTATTTGCTATAAATGTTTATTAATTTGCTACTCAAAACCCAAGCAAAATACTATTAAGCCTGCAGGCATCTCATAGAGCAAAGACAGCTTTAAGAAGGCTAAAATGTGCAGAAGTGCTTTGCCACAACTTAGCATTCGGATGCATAATATAAACAAACTACATATTATGACTTATGACCCATGATAATCTATGCAGGCGCAATAAAAATTGGAAAAACCATGTGCAAGGGTATATTAAAACAATTACAGCAAATAGTAAATTACTTTGGCCAAGATAATATTGAATACACAGCTGGCACAAATAAGCTGAAATTTTGAATCTTCCCCCGCTAATAACAACCCAAACCAACCAAGAAAAAGTACAGAGAATTTCAGGGCGTTCAACTGATCAAGAACATATACCATTGTGTGAAGATCCCCCAAAAGTAAAATTCAACTTTAAACTTCTAATTGATCAACTGCAGGAAAAAGTTGGTGTAACAAATGTGGTCACGTAACCTATATTGGTCTTGTACCTTGATAAACCTGAAAATAAAAGTTACACATCACAATTCATTAGAGTTCGAATCATATTACCAATCATTTAGACATCAAGGATACTTGTTAGTTGGAAAGAAGAATAAAACATGATGGTGGTTGACAGTTTATTGAAGGCTCGCTGGTGCTAGCTAAATAAATCTGCAGTTCCTATGAAAGTGTACTGAATAATTGTTGTTTTTTCTCTTCTGTGCAATCATGGGAAAGCACACAAACTAACTACAATCGCAAGGGTCTTAAGGCCACAAACAAAAAAGCATGGCAACAGGAGAACAAATATTAGTACACAGGTAGATAGCAATTTCTCATGTAACAGAAAGACACAAAACCATCACCAACATTGCAGAACCCACCTAACCCAGTTACATTTAACAAAATATCCTTATCACACAACAAACTTTCCTCAAGTCCAAAAAACCAGCTGCAAAAAATCAAAGAAACAAAGTCAATTTGAGGTTGTTAATCGCAAACAAAAGATGAACTCACGAAGGCAAGACATCCCCGTTAAACCAACTATATGGCAAAGGTTACCTGCTTGGTTCAGTTGGATGCACGCCGATGAGGGGAATACTCTGCAAACACCACAGTGAGACTGAAAATCTCACCCAGCGTCACTATTTCAAGCCCCCCCCTCGCTTGGGATTTTTCAACTGATTGATCTTCAAATCCAAGAAATCCTCTCCTCTTGATGGTATGTATGTGGGTTTCAACAACCATCACCTGCCATCCAAACCTCTACCAGGAACTCGCCGCATGCATCTGTTTAAAAGAGTGAAAATAATTTACAAATTAAGTTGAGAAAAAGCAAAACATTACAGCAGAGAGATGAAGCAAAAACATCCAATTATCACCGCATAATGTTAGAGGTGTATCAAAAACATCAAATTCTTACCAGGAATGCATCTATTCAGAAATCTCGCTCTCCTCCGTCGGGATCCCGACTCCACACAGTGGGTCCTATCCAATGCCGATCTACAATCTAGACCCCAAAAAATTAAATGAGATCACAAAAAGATTGTTGTAAGACTTAGAGGTGCATCAAATCTTATACAGAGCTTGGGTCCTTCGTTCCTCGGAGAGGTCGGAGATGATAAATAAACCTGTATAAAAGAGCGAACAAATACACTGAGAAAGGATGAGAAAACGAACCCATTTATGAACAGAGAGAAACAAATACCCATAAGAAGAGGAGGACCAATCACCTGAACCAAAAACATATATGGGTAACCTGTAACTTTCTGGATCCACTCTAGGCCCCTCAAACCCAAATCTTGATCGCTTCAAACTTTGTTCATATGCTAAGAAGAGAGATTCGAGAACAAACGCAGAGAGAAAATGAGAGAGAGATAGGCCCCTCAAAGCTGCTGCTTGCCATGGCAGAGTTGAGAAGAGAGAAAGAGAAAAGGACATGAGATAGAGAGTAAGAGGCTAGAGGTTGCAGGGGTTATCTCGCTTTTCAGTGGTAGTCTGCAGAGAAGCCATTGGAGAATGGGCTGGGTAGGTGGAATGAGTGGACCAAAATTAGGGTACGTGGTGGCCTGGCAACCAAGCAAGAAAAAAATTATCTCACCCCCAATTCCAATCTCAAGAAATAGAGAATACCACAGGCCTCCACCTAGTTCCCCTGTGACCAACGCGGGTTCATCAAGGTCCAATAATGAGAGACCTTCGTAAAGTGTGAACCTCTTTTCTCTGACCATCCTAGGGATGGCAACAAAACCCGAACCCACGGGTACCCACCCGACCCAATCCGATCAACGCGGGTAAAATCCGTGTTGACGGGTTTTGGGCCGGGTTTGGGTTTAAACCCGTTCACTATTCACCGGGTTGGGTTGGGTTTGGGTTTAGGTAAACCCGGCCCGTGGGTACCCGCCCACTCATATAATTAATTTTTTCGGTATATTTAATATTCTAAACAACTAATCTTATTTATGTTTGTGGAGACATGTCTAATTTTTTCTTTTTAATTGTGTAGAATGAAGTTGATGTTATGGAGTGGAGAGTAAAGAAACTTAATTGAAAGGAAGAAGCTTTCAATTAAACATGTTATTTATGGATAATTTATGATTTGCTTCAATTTTCTTGAGTTTTCTAGATAAATGTTGATCAATTTGTATAGTTAATTTGTGATTTGCTTGAATTTTCTAGAATGGTGTTTTATATATGGATAAGTTGTATTGAGAGATTGATATTTGACTTTAATTTTGATAAGAACTTGTAATTGTAAATTTTTTATGACAAAACCCGTGGGTACCCATGAACCCGCGGATACCCAACGGGTTGGGTTGGGTTTGAGTTTTTCAAACCCAGTGGGTTTTACCCCGGGTTTTTTTTCAAAGATAAACCCATGGGTTTGGGTTTGGGTTTGGCAAAACCCGACCCAACCCGACCCATTGCCATCCCTAGACCATCCCCAACCCAAGAATTTTTTATGGTGTAACGGCCCAGTCAGTCTACCAGTGACCAATGCGATTTCTCTTTCAGTTTCTCTCAGATCCCTCTGACGCAAAAGCAACTAAAACCAAAAGAGCACACAAATGATGAGAAGCCTAAGTGACACAAAAGGGCCACCACAGCTCAACAACCAATCAGCACTCACTGAATAGTAATTTTGAGTCACAATGAATAGGAAAGCAGTCTGGATGAACAGTAATTATTGTATTGAGCTATTATACTTTTAATTTTGTTCCTATAGTTGACCATTTTTTCTTATCTTTTCATCCACACACTTATTAAATTTAATAATCATTGTGTGGATGAAAAAATACGTGCCCCATGTGCAACCTCCTAACAAGCCACTTTCAATCTCACATTTGCTGCTAGTTACGTGTGTTTTTTCTTTCTTTTTATGTTGTGTAATTAATGTCAGTGTGGAGATTTGTTGTTGCAAATGTTAATGTTTTTTTGTGGTATGTTTGGCGGGTGATACTTCTGTGTTGTGGAGATTAGCATAGCGTTTAATACATCTCAGTGTGCTGAAATGTAAAGAAGTTTCAAGACAACTTTTCTTTTCCAGCAATATGTTTGTGTTGTTTGAGGTCCTAGTTGAGAGTACATATATTGTATTCGAAGAAGTGGAATTGACGGAGAACAATAAATATAAAAATATAAAAAACAAGTTATAGTTTTCTCGACTATCCAAAATAGTAAATATAGAACAAGTGATAATTTTCTCGATTGTTTGGACGGATGTCATCCACCGAAATTCTTTTCACTAGAAACTTGCCTTTTATGTATGGGTAAGAATTATACATATTTTATTAGTAGAATTGATAATTTTTTTATAATTTTCTTATTTTTCATCCACACAGTTATTAAGTTGAATAATCATTGTGGGAGTCCAATTTTAAAAATCTTTGATTTTTCCCCGAAAAAAATTATTTTAACAAGGTAACTAATAATGCTTATGAGAATTGTCATTTTATTAACATGATTATTAAAGTAACTAAAGGTTGCGGAAATGAAAGATTCACGAAAAATCATTTGTACATAGGTATACACTACAAAAAAGTATTTCGAGAGTTTTTCCACCCTTCTTCGCACAATTTAGTATGATCAAAAGGTAGAGGTGGCAAAAAGGTTGGATCCAATAATTGATGAATTGGATTGGTAGATCCAAGAATCAAATGGATTAGATGAAAGAATTGGCGGATTCATCCATGAATCCAAATGACATCCAAGTCTTGGATCAATATGTAAATTTTGAAAAGTTGTCATGATAAAATATTTTAGGGACCAAAATGTATTTTTAATAATATTTTTGTATAAAAATAAGTTTTAGATACCAAATTGTAAAATATAAAAAAATACAGTATTGAAGTGTAACTTGTCAATGATCCATGAATTCACCAATCCAATTAGATTTGGATTAAATTAAAATAGAATTGATTAATTGGATACTTAAGTGGATGTAATGGATTGGTGGAATAGATTATAAATTGGAAAGGCAATTAAGCAACAAGGAATTTTACAAACCAAAAGGACGGTCCTCTCTCCCACCAATTCTACCATTACCGACTCAATCTATGAGGTACGCCGTCACTTCTTCCCCAAGTCGGTCTCCAAGTCGATCTTGTGCTTCAGGGACTCCAATCTCATAGTTAGGCAACCAATCTTCTTTGACAAACGCTGCTTCTCCTTGAAAAGAAACAAGTCCTCTTTTTCCATTTCCGAATAAGCTTGTGCCAGAGCAATCCTGTCGTCCTGATCAGTCGGGGAATCTTTGAAAAGAAACAACTCTTCTTCCATTTTCGAATAAGATTGTGCCAGAGCAATCATGTCGTCTCGATCAGCCATGGGATCTTTGAAAAGAAACAACTCTTGTTCTTCCAATTTCGAATAAGCTTGTTTCAGAGCAATCTCGTCGTCCTGATCAGACGGGGGAGCTACAACAAACGCGTCCCACAAATTCAACATCGAACAAACTTTCATACCAAAATTTATGTCCAAGGCTTAATCCTAAACTCGTTTGCCCAATCAGCAACCACTAATGTCTACTTGAAGTCCCTCCTCCATTACCCGGTGTGGGAAGGATTCTGGCTGCCATGGCCACGAGTCTCAAAAAGCTCTGTTGAGCTTTTACGAACGCCATATGCGTCGTTAAAGCTGCTATATTTTGGCGCTAAAGGGCCTTCATTAGCCCTGGTCTTTTTCAGATATTTATCTCGGTCATGGTGCGCGTCTCCCCGACTGATCTGTACCAGGCAACGACTTTCATTTCCCGTCCCCCCCCGGTGAATTCCAACAACACCCTGTTACTCTCTCTTAATTTCCACTAGATTCGATTGATGGTTTGAGAATGTTCCACTGTCAATTATTTCTCGGCTGTAGTTTTTTTCTATTGATCTCTCTAACGTCCCTAATCTGGGCATGAATGAATGTCACTGGTGACTGTTTGTTTTGGTCTCTAACCGTCTGTCTAAGATTTTACTGGTCCCAATGTCCAAAGCCTCCTGAAATTGGTTTCCAGGGCTGTTGGAGGTATGTATGGAAGGTCATTAATTCATCATCAGACGTCCAGGGGTTCTCTAATGAACTGGTTTCTCAGGCAAGTCTTGTAGTTAAGTCTCTTCCGTGTGGTAGCAAAAAGACAATTATTGGCATTTCAAATCCGTTTTAGACCAAAGCATCCTAACACTAATATAAAGAGATTCTTCATGAGAAGGTGTTTAATTCAAAATTTCCGGCCTTCTGAGTGAATTTAGGAAGGATATTTTAGTCCTTTTAACTATTAGAAACTCCAATATAATATGAAAATAATAGATTTCGTTGGATTTTTTAAACCAATTATTATATTGTTGACTCATTCTCTTATTCTACAGTTGTGCGTGTAATCTATATATGGTTTACTTTTTTATTGAATTTATTTTATTATAAGAGTAAATGTTTGAGACCAATACATATATGTGTAACTCTGCTATTTAACTAATTCTTAATAACTTAACTTAAATAAACAAGCCAAATACTTTTCAATTATATTTTGGATTTGAGGGTTGTCAGAAAAAGATACAAAATCAAAGTTCAACGTGTTAAAGAGGAGAGCGGATCCCATGACTAAGCCCCTCCTAGCGGCTCAAGTTAGGGTGCATAACCATGCACCCATCAATAACCAAATCTGGACCCTTCATTTAGAAAATCCAGATCTAAGAATGGAGAATTAAAATCCATTTCTATTTTCACTAGTTTTCTTAATTGACTCATATCTTTTTCGTTTTAACTCGGATTTTAATTTTTTTTTTGCACAGATGGAACGAGTTCATCGTGCTCTACAAAATGAGATCAATTTTCAATATTTATTGAGGAAAAAAAAAATTCTGGCCTCTCGGTACCAACTGCATACCATATGGTATCTTCTTCGTTTTTAATTCGTTTTTGAAAACGTTTGCACAGCAGGGACGAGTTCATCATGATCTATTGGATCTACAAATTTCTGGGTGAACAAATTACAAGTAAAAAGAATACCACACAATACCATACAATACCACCCTGATACGGGGTGGTATCTTATGGTATACAATGTTAAAAGTCTTAAATGACAATTAATATACTTCTACTATCATGTATTCAACCATCCTACAGTTTTGGTTTGTGTTATACCACCATGGTACGCTTTTCAAACCATAGGTATGCTCTTATTTCAATACCAGTCAAATACCATATGGTATAGACTGGTATAAAATGGCTCAATTTTTTTTGTTCGAAAAATATATCAAAGTTGATATCATTTTGAAGAGCACAATTAATCTGATCTAACTGTGCAAAAAAAATTAAATTTCGACTTAAAACGAGTGAGAAATCGTCCGTCAAAGATTAAGGAGGGGAAAATTAAAGACTTTCCAGGAGAGAGAGTATGCTGATGTCATGCTGATGTGGGCGGGTTACTCATAGTTACTCACCATAAGGTTATTGACCTGATCCATTCCCTCTCCTAGCCATTAGTTCTTGACACTTCAATCCAATGGTTAAAAAGTGGAAAGATCTATTTAATTAATGACAGGGGTAGTTTGGGTATTATGGAAAATTACGAAGTATACAAACCGGATTTACAATCAGTACAAACCATACAAACATACGAACAGTACAAACTAGAGCGACAAAACATACAAACAGATTTACAAACATTACAAACGTATGAACTGTACAAACAATATAAACTAGACTGACAAACAATACAAACCATACAAAAAGAAAAAACAACTAGGTTGACTTTGGAGGCTCCATCCCTATATAGAGGGGCTCCTTCCCAAAGTCAACTCGGGTGTTTTTTAGACATACAAACATGGTGGACAAAAATGACAAACTAGACCAAAAATTCATACAAACTGGAAAAACACCCGGGTTGACTTTGGAGGCTTCATCCCTATATAGAGGGCTCCGTCTCAAAGTCAACCCGGTTGTTTCTTAGACATACAAACATTACGAACATGGTGGACAAAAATGACAAACTAGACCGACAATCCATACGAACTGGAAAAAAACACCCGGGTTGACTTTGGAGGGTTCATCCCTATATAGAGAAGTTTCATCCAAAAGTCAACCAGGTTGTTTTTTAGACATAAAAAACATTACAAACATGGTTGACAAAAATGATAAACATGGTGCACAAAAATAACAAAGTTCACAAACATTACAAAAAACCCCGACAAACATTACAAAATAACAAAGCGTACAAACATTACAAAATAACCCGACAAACAGTACAAAGCATACTAACCATACAAAATGTCACAAAAAATGACAAACAATACAAACCGAATCTATACAAACATTACAAAATAGGTTAGAAAACATCACAAATTCAACACTATCGCCGGAAATCTCTCTCTCTCTCCAACAAATAAGCAAAGGAATGGCAGGACAAAGGAAAAAATGGCAGGGGATATTCCCATCACCGGCGCCGCTGAGTAAAAGTGGCTGGCGGATGTTTTCCATTAACGGCGCTACCGAGAACAAAGCAGTCAAAGTGGCCGGCGGAGCAAAAGTAAGCCGGCGGAGGGAATACGAGCGACACTGGGCACATTAATTTTTAATTATTTAATAATTGAAAAATAATAAAGTAATGCAATTACTATATTGTCCTTCAATAAATTGGATTAATCTGAGCCTTTGGATTTAAATGAGATTGGATGGCTGAGATGCACTTAGTCACATGACTAAGGGGACCCCCTTAGTCACCTGATCTTGGCCCGTTAAAGAGAGTTGATAACGGTGAGGAGGTTTATGAATATAATTATCAATGATTGTTTAATTAATGATTATGTATTCCTCAATTTTTCTTTTAAGTATTGGGTTTCTTTTATTGAGATGAAATGTATATCACAATCTCCATCTAGAGACTCGAAGTTCAAAGTTTTAAACCAGCAGGTAGATAATTTCTTTCATAGGTTCTTTTTATGAGAAACAATAAAAAGAAGTATGAGATTATACCACCTTAGATCTAGGTTTGTGATGTATAGTTTTCTTTTACCATAACGACAAAGCGACAACTCCGTTTGCTTTGTCTTTTCATAACTTTGATTAGTTTTGATCAAATATCAGTGAGAGAATTATAATATTGCGATGATAATTCTTATCAAAACTTCATTTGACAATAACATTTATTTTGTTATGTTATAACTGTTTGAGTATTATTATTGAGGTTTTAAGTTAATGTATCTCAGTTGTTGTTATTATATAGATTTAGGATTAGTTGTGAGTTGTAGACAATATTTGTTTTATATAACTTTATTGTTTTGTATCACAAGGAAGCTAGATTTTTTGTAATGTTTTTTTGAGAAACTACTCAAAGATAGTAACAAAATGAGAGAACCTTCACCTCCTCATTCAATGCAAACCGAGAGCATGAAATTAACATTTCATATCAAGCTCACCAATTACAACATCGCGAACCCCACAAGTGGGTACACCGTTTTGAAGATAATGAAGGGTAAAGAAGAGGAATATTAGACAAAGTTCATGAAATGTACTAGGTAAATTTAAGTTATTGAAAATAGACTTTTCATATTTCTAAGAAATTTGCAATTAAATTTTTGCATTAAGTGCAATGCATGAGAAGAAGGAAGAGAATGCTAATAGTAGAGGCAGTGAATTCAGTGATGGAGATAATAATGTTATTGAGATAAATAAAGAGATTATTGATGGTGGATATAGATATATCTGTAATGGGAGGAAAGAGGGAAATTTATAATATTTACAATTTGTATGAGGTGAAATTCTACCACCGTGAAAAGATGTTTAACATTTTCAAATATTTTACCATTAAAATTTGGTTTTCAATGAAATGCATGAGAAGAAAGAAGAGACTATTGATGGTGAATATAAAGTTTCATTAATGAAGATGAAGTTGTGTGGAGAAGATGTTTTTTATGGCGCATCAATCAAAAAGAAATCCTAATTTTTTTTTGAAGTAATTTCTAATAGCAAAGAGTAAATTGAAGTGCATTTTGACTATTAAATTTTTGTGTGGAGAAGATGCATGAGTTGTGTTGTTTACTTTTGATAAGAATTTTTGTCCATGATCAACATGTTGTAAAACTCATAATGTATGTTGTTTTGTGATAATTTTAGTAATTGAATAATTTAGGTTCTTTCATGATACCGAATAATGATTCATATAATTATTATTATCATTTTATACTATTGATGTAATTCATCCGGCCAACGGGCGGGCCCAACTCTAGTAACAGATAGAGATTAATGCACTCATTATTTGTGCACATGAGTCCTTAACTACTCAAATTACTATGAGCAAATTAAGGAAAATAATGACTCCATATTTAATAAGTTGCTTAATACTTTTTTTCCGTCTATGTTCAAATTGTAAAAAGCTTATTTTAATGTGTATTATTTTTGTTCTGACATTTATATTAGTTGTACGGTTAGTCGGTTAGCAATTTGTTCAGTATACCGCTTTTCTCGATTCCCTAGTTTTGCTCCCAAATTCTCATGTCGAGGCAAGCTCCGGCGACCGGCTTTGTTTGGCGGACCGCCGGACCTTACATTCAATATTGCTCCGATGTGAAGTAAAATGCCATTTATTGGATGCATTCGTCCGTTTCGGATTGACTTTACGATAGGAGTCGTTAAGGCCCACTATGACTTTTAAATCATCATTATTTGATGTTATTAGAGGAAGTAGTTCCTGTTGGAAATTTGATTGGTTAAATTATTGGACTGATTAAGTTAATCATAAATTAACCATCCATTAATTTTGAATTAGCCAACTTTCATTATTTTCCTCACGTGGTGCATTGGCAAAGTTTGGATGGCAGTTGAACATCCACTTTTATTGTAAAGACACATCTCTTCACCTTTGCCATACATTTGAATTAGGCAAATGCACCATGTGTTTAAAATGGACAAATACGTGTCCATTGCATGGAGACAATTTTGCCTTGGCTTTGAATTGGACAAAGCAACACATCACTCCACAAGGAACGGTTGCCATGGATCGATGCATAAGTTGGCAATGAAGCAATACAATGCTTCGTGTTCTATAAATAGAGGGACTTGGCGGTGAAAGGAAACACACCAAAACAAATAGATTCTTATTCCTACTAAACTTCTAAGTATGCTTTAGGTACCTAAGCCTGGAACCTAAAGTGGTGATAGTTTTATCCTACGAAGAAATTTCCTGTAACCCTAAACTTGTTGAGGGTGGAAATATTCTTTACGGAAAGTGAACGTAGTTCACGACTCTATTATAATCCTAGTCACCCGGTCTCGGGCTATCGTACGTGTACCCTCGTCCTAAAAGTCCCAACATTCGTAAAGAATAATTTTACGGTATGATGACTCGAACCGCTCTTTACAAGAAATCGGTTCCGGGGTATGGAATTATGAGAATGTTCGATGATGGGTTTTCATCGATGGCAGTAGAAGATGGGTTTTCTTCGTACCTGGCTCATGGTGTATTCCATATCCAGAAGGTAACTTGGAAGAAGGATGATTCGAAGATGAGGAATAAGGAGGATGATTCGTAAAATGGAGACATAGAAGAATGAAAATTGCCTTTGGGTAGGTCACATAGTCAATGGTAAATTAGTCTAATTCTCTATTCGATATTTACGAAGTTCTAGATAAATTTGGATTTGTCTAGTGGTTTGGCGGTGTGATTTTGTCTAGTGGTTTATGTTATTTTAAACCAAGGAGACAAAATTGTATATACAATGTTTGATGATTCTGGTAGAAGAGTCGTTGTGTTTGTATGTAGATGACATATTTATCTTTGGGACAATCAAAGATAAGTGATCTTGTCAAGGGGTTTATGTTATTTTAAACCAAGGTGACAAAATGTGTACACAATTTATGATGATTCTGGCAATGAAGTCATCATACATTTGTATGTATAAGACATGCTTATCTTTGGAACCAATAAAAGATAAGTGAACTTGGATAAAGAGTTGTAATTTCAATTCTCTATGTAGGACATGGGGGAGATAAATGTGATTCTGTGTATTGAATCAAGCGGAAGGACAAGAAAGAGTCCTTCTCTCAATTATTCTGCATGATAAGGTACTTGCATAAATTACATAGTAGGAATTGTAGCGAGCTAAAGACCCCAATGGATCCAAGTATGAAACTTATGGTTAATACTGGAAATCAGTTTTACAACTGGAGTATTCCATGTCAAATTGAGGGCTCGATGTATGCATGACTTACATAATGCTAGATATCGAATATGCGATAGAACAATTAAGTTGGTACGTGATGAATCCTAGTTCTCATAATTTGAATGAAATGAGGCGTGTACTAGGATATGTCAAAGACACACTGTATTAACTTATAGTGGCTTTCCATTAATTTTGGAAGGATTTGTTGATGTTAGTTAGATTTCTCGTGTTAAAGGTGATACTTCAACATTGAGATGAGTCCTCTTGCTTGGGAGAGGTGCCATATTTTGGGCCTCTAGAAAGCAAACTTGCATCACTAATTTCACTATGGAATCAAAGTTTGTGTGGTCTTGGTTTCTCTTAGAGAAGAGACATAATTGTTGAGAGGTTTGGTTTATGATATATATTTATGGCCTAAACCAATCTCACATATTACTATCTTTTGTGATAGTAATGCTAATTTGGTTAAGGCATATAGTCAAGTGAAAATGTCAAGTACAGTCATGTGGAAGTAAGACACGGTAAAATCTTTGAACTGATCATTCATAGAGTTGTGTCTAAACAATGTGACCGGACTCGAGATAATTTGGTTGATCATTTGACGAAGTGGTTAACTAGTGACTTGGTGATCAAGTCTGTGAAAGGGATGGGTTAAAGTCCATATAATTTCTAGTAATGGGACACCCAATTCCCCTCTAATACAACGTTAGAGGCTGAATTCAATGTGGAAAGCTTATTAACAGAAATTGAAGCACAAAATTTGTCATCCCGAGGTATGTGCTTGTTATCCTGCATGAGATAAGAGGATGAAGTTTAAAACTTCTTAATTGAATCTTTGAAAAAGTGCATTATGTGGGTACACGAATAAGAGATTCAACCTACGTAAGCATGAAGTGTAGCCGCTTCAAGAAACCCGGACTTTGGTTTCGTGTGCGCTTATGAGAAGGATTGGACACATGGCGGATAATAGTGTCAAGGCGCTTAGAAGTTTTGAAAACTTAAGTGTATATTATCTTCGAATATTCATATGAGTCAATGGGTTCAATCGTTACCGACACCCTTTGTATTCGAGTATTCGTCAAGTGTAATATACTAAGGTGAAAATTCAATCGTCACGGCATTTTCATTTATGCTTAAGTTTTGTTAGAAGAATGTTTTGATTTTAGTGTATTCTATAAATACACAAAAATGGGGGAGGAATGTTGGAAATTTGATTGGTTAAATTATTGGACTGATTAAGTTAATCATAAATTAACCATCCATTAATTTTGAATTAGCCAACTTTCATTATTTTCCTCACGTGGTGCATTGGCAAAGTTTGGATGGCAGTTGAACATCCACTTTTGTTGTAAAGACACGTCTCTTCACCTTTGCCATGCATTTGAATTAGGCAAATGCACCATGTGTTTAAAATGGACATATACGTGTCCATTGCATGGAGACAGTTTTGCGCCTTGGCTTTGAATTGGACAAAGCAACACATCCCTCCACAAGGAACGATTGCCATGGATCGATGCATAAGTTGGCAAGGAAGCAATACAATGCTTCGTGTTCTATAAATAGAGGGACTTGGCGGTGAAAGGAAACACACCAAAACAAATAGATTCTTCTTCCTACTAAGCTTCTAAGTATGCTTTAGGTACCTAAGCCTGGAACCTAAAGTGGTGATAGTTTTATCCTATGAAGAAATTTCCTGTAACCCTAGGCTTGTTGAGGGTGGAAATATTCTTTACGGAAATTGAACGTAGTTCACGACTCTATCATAATTCTAGTCACCCGGTCTCGGGCTATCGTACGTGTACCCTCGTCCTAAAAGTCCCAACAGTTCCTTCAATTAGTTATTTTGATGACCCTTTGATTGTGAGAATGATGGCTTTCCACTTTTATAGGGTGCAAGTCATAGTTGGTAAGCCCAACATCAAAAATTGACTATACTTGGAATATCCAAGTCCCTTTAAATTCATCATATGACAATGCCTCAAAGTCATTCTTCACATAGTGGTAGCCCTACAAACCCATGGAGTTAAATGCCTCAATCGATGCTTCGTGTGCTGGCGATATCAAGAGAGCAATGAACACTTATTTTTTAGATGCCCCCTAGCCACCAAGTTGTGGTTCTTAGTGGGATTGAGCAACTTAATTGATTCCGCCCCGACTGCTATTTTTAGTCTATAGTGGTGACAATGTCATGATCTCTGAGATCTCCCCATTCCACATTCTCCAATGCGTCTGTTTACTTTGGAGAATTTGAAAGTCTATAAATAAAGTGATTTTTGAATTCTACCAACCTCATGTCCATTCCCTCACCAGACAATTCTTCAACCAGGTCCTTGTTGTCTCCAGTATTCACCCCCTCCTCAGCCCCCCATATCGTTCCGTCCAAATCATCCTCCGGCCACTTGGGAGCCTCCACCAGATGACTATTCGAAGATCAACTTCGATGCAGCTGTTCGTGACTCAAGGTGCTCGTCTGGTCTTGTTATCCGTGGGTCTGACGGGCATGTGGTGTGGCAGCTTTTATGCGTCACCAGGGAGTAGTCAACCCCTAACTGGAAGAGTTCCTAGCAATAAGAGATGTTACACCATCATCGCCTCAAGATCTTTGACTCACGTGACATTGGAAGGTGATTCCAAGGTGGTCGTCAACCAGATTCGGCAAGGTGTCTTAGAAGGTTCTTTTGGAGTTCTAGTGCTCCGGGAGTGTCATCAGATCTTAGACTCTTTGTCAGTTTGTATAGAGTTTAGGGCGGTTCCTAGAGTCGCGAACAGTGCTGCCCATAGAGTGGCGCGCTTAAAGCACTGGTATTGTCTCTTCTAGAGTTAGAGTCTTTCTACTTTATTGGGTGGCTTTACTAAGATGTCACTTATAGGGGATTCCTGGGTAGTTTTGTTTGTATAACTCTTGTCCTCTCTTCGTATCAATCGGAAATAAAAAAAAAAGGATTGGTGTTTTAGTTTTTGCTTTTAAGGTACAACTACTCTTTTGTAAAATTCTTTTATGGTACAAACTAAATTTATACCTTTATTTTATAGTATAACTTGAAGTCAATATAAATTTCAAATTCCCTTACACGACAACTTCAAATTGTACTTTAAAGCATCAATACTTTAAAGCATAATAGAGTACAAGAGGCTTATGTGGAAACTGTGAAAAGTGGCAAATTTCAATACAAAGGTATCATTCATATCAAAATTAACTATATATCAATTTATCTTCAACAAAAATAAACGCAACCTAAAATCAATTCGTTTAAGTAAACTATTTCGAGACCTCGTAAACTTTTTTTCCTGAGTGATAAATGAATGCCAAATGGGATTAATTTGTAGCTTACAGCATTTTATTTGTCATTATATAGATTTTCAATGTGATTTAAAATCGGTTTATTAGTATCTCAAATACTAAATGACAACCAAAATTAATCTCAATCCAAAATGTTTCAATACATTATCAAATACTAAATTAAATCACGCCATATTTAATAATCAAATATACAAATTAAATAATAATAATGTGTTTTCAATTGAACATAAAATATTAAAAGTTTTTTAATCGTGTGTATAAATAGTGGAATATCATGTACAATGGACTCAACGTATACTTCAATATTATTAAATCACTCATTATTGTCCAAATCTCAAGTTAGTTTCACTTTATTTATTCATTAATACAACTAAGCAAATCATTCTTCTAAAATATTCCATCATAAGCATAAACAAAAGTCAATAAGAATTAGCCACTCCTTATAATGACATAATTATGATTTTAGTAAAGGGGGAACCATAGACTTTAATTATTTGAGAGGGGGTTGAGGCTCACTAAGTTGAGAGAAGATTCATTGTATCATGGTTAAAATTTTGGTATTTCTCGATATCTTGGTATATATCAATTTCATTCTTATATCTCAAATGCCGAATACTATTAAAAAATTAATTTAAATAATAAACCCAAAAAATTAACTCGTTATTCGAGAATATCAAATAATGATAATAAATTCAGTAGGCCGGTCACAAAACACGTGACCTTACATGCATGTTCTACTTCATTAGTAGGTTTTTGGGTAATGTCTATTTTTATCCAAACCTTTTTCAGATTCTTTTATATTATCCAAACCTATTAAAATTTTACTAATTAGCCAAATCTTTCATAATGCACCAAAATATTAGTCATTTTTACGTTATTGTTAATAATTTTGTAACTCTTTTCTTAGTTAAAATACTAAAATTTTGGAATCTTGACCTTCATGTGTCTCTTCCAAGTCAGTATCATGTTGTCAAGTCAATATTACTAACAAAAATGCTAACCGGAAGTTAACATTCGGCTAATTTGTAGTATTTCGATAGGTTTGAATGTTATAGAAGAATCTGAAAATTTTTTGGATAAAAAATAGACGTTACCCTAGGTTTTTTAATGGCCAACTCGATTAAAGTTTGTTCGTTGTCCAAATTTAAAGGTCGTCACATATAGAAGTTTACACACACAATGAATTAACACATAACTATATGTTAAGTATGGTATAGCTTCGGTTCAATAGTGATTGGACGACCAATAATGTTTGACTTTATTATAATTGATTTGGTAATGTGCGTCCAAAAGTTTGGAAAAAAATTCAATAAAAAATAATATTTGCATCACAAAAGTTAACGATTATTGAAAAGTTTATTTTGATTCTCTAATAACATCCACCTTCATTTAAAACAAAAGTGTTATTCACTTCTAATTAAAATATACATTTTTAGGTAAACCATTGCAGAGCACGGACCAATTATGTAGTATCATTTTACTTTGAAAGCTATTTAACCCGTATGTCATTAGTAGAATTATGATTATACTCTCGAAACACCATTACGAGTACGACGACTTGTTCGATACGATTTATTGTACAGCTTCATAATGTAGACACCAAAAAGGGAGGAGGGAATTTGTGAGGGTTAAAATGAAGAAAGTGTCGCATGAAAATTAGTTTTGCAATCTTTTCAAGTTTTAGTCCATTGCTGTTATCCTGCATTGTGAGTTATATATGGGAACTTGTTGGTCTTTTCCAAAGTAATGTACAGAAGATATATACAAGAATTCGTTTATTAAGTATTAAATCAAGCCTTGATCACTTCACTTTTTGCACTCAACAGAAACATATATACAGACTTGTAGACGAACTCATTTGAGTGCCTCTTCATTGCAGCTGCCTCATGGTTGTCATCCCGGTGGCATGCCACCCGGTTGAACCTGGTTCAACCTGTGCCGGTCATGAAATCGGGATGACACCACCGGTATGAACGGTATGATCGACTTACACATTTTAAGTAAAATGACATCATTTTAATGAATTTAATGAATAAAAAATTAATTTATTATTCATTTTATGAATGTAATAGTTAAAAGTTGATGATATTTGTTGGATTGTAACTAAATTGTCCACAAATATGTTTTATATATGATTAAATACATTGAATATTAATTGTTTTCACATTTTTTAAACCGGCATGAACCGGCACAAACTGGTTATACCACCGGTCGTACCATTCCACTTGCCAAACCGGCACAACGGTATAAACCGATTTGACAAACCTTGAGCTACCTCAATAACTACAGAAACCAATAACTACAGTCCACATAGACTCCCCGACACAGCCGCCGCCGGCTATAATCGACTCACCGAGCTGAAGGCATTCAGCGAACTGGGGGTTCTTCCAGGCCGGGCAACGCTGAGTTGGCTTTTTAGTTTCTGAATTGGACGGAAAAGTAGAATTATGCACATTTGATTCACTTATATGGTATTTTATGCTCTAATTTTATTTTTGTAGTACTCTTCCCTCGTTTTTTTTTAATTTTAACAGTATGATGGTTATTTCTCCCTTTGATTTGATCGTTATAATATACGCTTGTGTTTAATTACCCTCGAAAAATTCCCTCGCCGGAAAATATTTTGTATATGTTTTAATACATCATACAAAAATTGCAAGATTGTATTTGCTATATAAAATAGTTTAGGGTGTGCCTACGGTGACATGCATGTCACGGTGACTTGCACTTTCCGGTCGACCTCAGTTAGGATTAGGTCGACCTCATTTAGAATTCGGTCGACCTCATATAGGATTCCGTCGACCTCATTTAGGATTCGGTCGACCTCATATAGAATCAGGTCGACCTAATCTGTTGTTTCAGTGTAAAAAAAGTTCATGGTGTCTACTTTGGATATTCATATCATACAATTGGCTAGATGGAAATTGAAGACTAATGACTTGTTTTGAAGCTGGAGTGTCCCTCTACATATTGAAGTGATTGAGAGCTCGATAGGAAGTCCAGAAGACCATTTTTGAACCTCATCAAAAGGCTATGCCAAAACTGGGAAACTGCCTGGAAATGGCTAAGTCTAGAAACGTGTTTGGGAAGCCTATTTTGGAGCTCAATTCGAGAAGCATGAATGCGAGTCGAGTCCAGGAGCCTCTACCACGTTAAATTAGGTATGTTTTTATACAAATTCAAGGCATTGGATGAAAGATTGGATATCTGTAAGGCTTCAAACAAAAGGGTCGAAGTTGCTACGAAGGCTGTTTTTCTGGCAGACTTCGAGCACAAGCAAGCGGCCAGAAAAACAGCATTCATAGCAACTTTGAGCCTTTTGTTTGAAGCCTTAAAGATATTCAATATTTCATCCAATGCCTTGCCTTTGTATAAAAAAATACGTAATTTAACGTGGTAGAGGCCCCTAGAGTTGACTCGCATCCATGCTTCTCAAATTGAGCTCCAAAGTAGGCTTGACAAACACGTTGCCAGACTTAGTCATTTTCAGGCAGTTTCCCAGTTTTGGCATAGCCTTTTGGTCAGGTTCAAAAATGGTCTTCTGGACTTTCCATTGAGCTCCCAAGTACTTTAATGTGTAGAGGGACACTCAGCTTCAAAACAAGCCTTTAATCTCCAATTTCCATCTAGCCCATTGTAAGATATGAATCTCCAAAGTAGGCACCATGAAACTGTTTTTACACTGAAACAACATATTAGGTCGACCTGATCCTATATGAGGTCGACCGAAAAGTGCATGTCACCGTGACATGTATGTCACCGTAGCAAAGTCCAATAGTTTATATATGTTTTATATAAAATAGTATTGATTAATACATATTTGGTATATTTAATCGATGTTCGTTGAAATCAAACATGGAAATTAATCACAAAAACTGAGAGGACGATAACTATCAACCACTCCAGCGGGCACACATGCATGGTCATTAAACCATGATTAACAAAAGTTCAATACATTAATCCGTAAATTAAAACCACAAAACGTAGGTAGACCTACGCCGGCCGGATGGTGTAGCCGACCAAAACAACGTCGTTTAGATCTCATTTGAACGCCTGGCAACGCCGATCAGCAGGGTCTGGTGCACCTCATGTACTCGTCCCACCAACAACTGTTATCGATGCCTGTTGACGAACAAAATCACTTCGTCTCAATAAAGCGAGTTGTTGCAGAATTATATATTTATATGAATTTTTATCTTTTACACGCCATATCAAAAGAAAGTTTATTCATGGGTTTTTTCGGTTTATACAGGTTGAACGTAACATTATCATCCCTTGGCCTGCTAAACCATAAAGCTTTCAGTCTGCAAAGGTTTAATATATATATCATCACTTGTGCCAAATCATTTATTTATACTGAGCGTCGTCATAAGGATTTGACACCACAACCTTTCGATAAAAAACTCTGGTATCATATTAACCACCTAGTTTCGATCACTCGAGTACTTGTTGGAAAGGAAAAGAGTTTGCATCAGTTTTTAGGTAACTAATTAAATATATCAAACCACATGGTTTTTGTTGGGGGTGTAGATACGGTATAACCCAGCACGCATAGTAAATACAGTCCGCTGAGCATATATGGACTAAACCCTACGAAACACCACAAAGGCCCAACTAAAGCCCAACAAAGTGTCAAAAGACTTTACCTATAAATATGCTCTTAGGTCTTCCAAGTAAGGGGGTCTCCTTCTCTTCTACTCATTTTTGACATATCACTTATCTCTCTACATTCTACAATTTCTTTCTCTACCTAAGTTCTCCCAGTTTCCTATCACAACACTAATGTTGATCGTCGGAGTGTAGATATCGGGGGCTGTCCCCGCCCTTTCACAGATCCAGCATCTTACTTGTTTCATGGCTGAAACAATTGGCGCGCCAGGAAGGGGTCGAAAGACAATAGTTTGTTTTGTTCTAGAAAGAGAGGGCGTCCGTCGATTAAAAAGAGCGAGAGAGATTTTCAGCTTCGTTTTTTATGGGTAATTTTGAGCAAAGTGTAGATCCAACTCTATCCGCCATTGATAATTCCATCTTCCCTTCACTTCCAACTTTTGTCTCTCCCATTTTGCTCCTCGTAGCTTCTTCTCAACTAAGAACCCATTTCATTTTCCCAACCCATTCTTACTGTCCCAGATTCGCTTTTGATTTTTGAGTCCTTTAATTTTTTGAGTCATTGAATGAAGAGGAGCCCTGCCAGCCCAAATCTAATTCATTAGCATCTTCTTCCTCAGCCGGCCAGCCCAGGTGTGATTATAGTTTTGTTTGTTCGATCTCTTCTAGCAAGAGGAAAGAGAAACCAGATCTACCCATCCTCGGTCATGTACGGAGAAAGATCCATCTCAAGTTTTTTGAGGTCGGGAGAAGTCGTGCAAGTAAGGAGGGGAAGAACCCTCTGCCCTCCTACCCCCTGTACATCGGCTACAAGTCAAGATCCCCGTTATGAGATAGTGGGTTGGGAAAGTAAAACCGGATCCACTTTTTCTTGAACGGTTTGATTTTATAGAGATATTGCGGGAGCAAAGAGGGCGTTTGAGTGGGTAATGGGAGCACGCCTTTTGCCCGGACACACACAGAGGTGGTGGCGTCTTCTACTTGGTCAACTCACATTTGAAGTTCAGAGGTGACCTTGTTGTCAATAAAAGCTACTGCCTTCATCAATGGAGTACAACAATGCACTTGTCATCTCATTTTGGGCGTCCATTATTAACAAGCGTCACCTTGGTCCATGGGCTTAACTTGACACAGCTAAGTACCCTGCTTGTCTTTAAGTTTTAAATTTATGTCCATGATATTTCTCTTGTTTCGATCTATTATTCGTGCCAATTATTTGAAATACTCTCCGCGCCCAACTACAGCGCCCTTGGTTGAAACTACTCTCCGCGTCCAAATATAACGCCCGTGGTCAAAAATTCTCTATGCGCACAACTATAGTGCCCTTGGTTGGAACTACTCTCCGCGCCCAACTATAGCGCCTTTGGTTGAAAATACTCTCCGCGTCCAAATATAACGCCCGTGGTCAAAAATTCTCTATGCGCCCAACTATAGTGCCCTTGGTTGGAACTACTCTCCGCGCCCAACTATAGCGCCTTTGGTTGAAACTACTCTCCGCGTACAAATATAACGCTCGTGGTAAAAAATTCTCTATGCGCCCACCTATAGTGCTCTTGGTTGGAACTACTCTTCGCGCCCAACTATAGCGCCCTTGATTGAAACTACTCTCCGCGTACAAATATAACGCCCGTGGTAAAAAATTCTCTATGTTCCCAACTAGAGCGCACTTGATTGGAACTACTCTCCGCGTCCAAATATAATGCTCGTGGTCGAAAAATTCTCTATGCACCCAAACATAACATCATTGGTAGAAATTACTCTATGCGCCCAAATATTGCACCCTTGATTGGCAAATACTCTCCACACAATCGATTTGATTATGGCTAAATTGCTCATTAAAATAAATCTCTCTTGATCTTGGATGGAAGGCGCCCAACCTTGTGTTTCTCTTCTTTTTTCCCTAAAATTAAATTGTGGCAAGGTCTGATCGATGAAGTGATGAACACTTCATGGATGGAAGGCGCCTGATTCCATGAGCCCAAAACTACCCATGGTGGAAATGAGAGGCGCCTAATTCAATCTGCTATAAAAAAGAGGATGGGACCATGCGTGCAAATATACCAAGTGTCAGAAAAAGAATATTTGCCACTTGAGGAGTGCCTCTCATTTGTCTCAAATTGCGCCCAGAAATCCAAGCGCCTAACCATATAGGTTGCCGCTGCATTGAGACAGACTCTGAGCTCATGCGCTTTTATTTTTGTATTTAAACGGCCATGTTTGAATTTTGAGCTCGAAAGAAGTCAATGGGGGACAACTATTGAGGCACTCCAATTCTAGCTCCAATGAGTCATGTCAAAAAATAAGCTAAGTCATTTATATCCCTACTTGAATTATATCCCTTGTTATTGTATTAATTAAATTATGCTGCATCACTTAGTATATTTGTGATCCTCACTATGTAACGAATATGGTAATGGGGGACCAAACACCAAAGGATCTTATGTGAAACTTGACAAGTGGAAGGACTTTAGTTAGCCGTCCAGTGCACCACTGGGCGCCTAACTGGGGGACAATTGGGGATAACATGGACATGCATGTTCAAGATTTTTCTAAGGCAAAAAATCTTCAATTATGCGCCGAAAATGACATAACCTTGTTAGGCATGGGAAGTGCAATATGTAATTCTGTCACTAACCATGCTATGAGTCATATTATGCTATATTGCTCAGTCTTTGCATAGTCTTTGTTGTAACTATTCAATCAGCACGTGTTGGGGGACATGAGTCAACCAGTAGATTATAAAGAGGCGCATGCACATCATACGCCAAATGCAGAGACTACAAAAGTTTGACAACATGAAGACTTGTAGTTAGGCATCCAGTGTACCACTGAATACCTAACTGGGGGACAATTGTTGGGGGTGTAGATACGGTATAACCCAGCACGCATAGTAAATACAGTCCGCTGAGCATATATGGACCAAACCCTACGAAACACCACAAAGGCCCAACTAAAGCCCAACAAAGTGTCAAAAGACTTTACCTATAAATATGCTCTTAGGTCTTCCAAGTAAGGGGGTCTCCTTCTCTTCTACTCATTTTTGACATATCACTTATCTCTCTACATTCTACAATTTCTTTCTCTACCTAAGTTCTCCCAGTTTCCTATCACAACACTAATGTTGATCGTCGGAGTGTAGATATCGGGGTTGTCCCCGCCCTTTCACAGATCCAGCATCTTACTTGTTTCATGGCTGAAACAGTTTTTACTTACACGACAATTCACTGCAGTACTCGTCGGCGGTGCTAACCTGGCGGCCGCGTCCGGCCGAGTTGATGAAGTGATGACGGTCGGAACCAGCAGCTGACGACAACACAGCGAAAGTAGCAGACAATAATACTATTGCTGCCATGAAAAGGCGTATCATCATCGTCAAACTCATACCACCATGGTAATTCTCCATCGTATATTATTATAATGATAAGAACAGAAAACGAGAGGTAATGGAAATGATGTATTTGGCACAAGTAGAGGTATACGTAGTAGGTAACAGAGGTATATATAGCTGACCGGACTTGCATGCCGGCGGCGCGGTACGGATGGAAATCCGGACAACGCACTACCGCCGGCAGTGGATGGAGTAGACAGATAGAGTTCCAATGTTTTCGATCTTTTCTTGACATGTACGTTTCTCGGAGGACTAAATAAGGGAAAGACAACTAATGTCATACATTTTTAATTAGGGGTGTCCATTCGGGTTCGGTTTTTCGGGTTTACCCAAAATCGACCCGATTATATACATTTTCGGTTTTTTGGGTTTGGGTTCGTTTCGGGTTTTTCGGTTTCGGGTTCGGTTTTGCTTATCGGTTTTTCGGGTTCCGGCTAAAATCTCCAATGAATAGAACTCAGCCCGTAATTTTAGGTGTTCGGGTTTTCGGGTTTCGATTTTGCTTTAACCGAACACGAACCCGATAAGGAATTTTTGGGTTTCGGGTAATCGGAACCCGCAAGTTCTTATCGGATTCGGTTTTAGTGATTTTCGGTTTCGGGTTTTCGAGTTTTTTCGGGTTTCGGTTTGGGTAACCAAACCCGACCCGAACTGACACCCCTATTTTTAATTTGTATATAGGGTTACCACTTACCGGTATGAATGAGTTTCTCAACATTAATTATCAGTGACCTGATAATAGATGTTGTTAGTATATAGATATTAGTTATCAAATGGTTCTTATATGGTATATATATATATATATTGGGGAGTTCTACGGTACCCCGGGTGAAATCCGGGGTACCGCATACCTTAAGTAAGAAAACCCTATCTAGAACTTGAATTGACTGATCTTTCAGATATTATACTATACTCTAACCCATAAAGATCAAAATCTAGGTCTTAATTCACTAAATCTTATACCCCAAGATCAATTTAATTAGAAACAATAATCGACGGTTATGATTCATCCAAATATAGGCAGAAAAAAGTAATGCTCCATCTTAGGGTTTATAGTTTATGATTTAGATAATTAGGACCTAGGGTTCACTCATTAAGGGTTAGGGTATAGTATCATGCCCAAAAATCATGCTAATTCGAGGTCTAGATAGCGTTTTCATACTCAAGGTATGCGGTACCCGGGGTACCGTAGAAGGCACCATATATCAGAGTTTTTGATAACCGCGAGAGGCTTTGTGTTCAGATCCCGATCGATGATTTTAATAGTCATATGATATTCGAATTTGTGCAAATTTCAAGTCCATATGAGATTGGTTTTCGTTTGAAAGAATATGCATGCTAGTATATGATATAAGATCAAGAACCTTTCTCAACAACTCAAGTTATTATATATACAACTATCGTACACATACCATAAACATTTAGAAAAGATACACATCATCAAAATGATCGATATTGTCCGGCACCGGCAGGGCAAAACATGTTGGAGGTTTCGCGCCGAAATGCATATCGCTATTACCATGGACTTTGGTATTCCTCTGTGGATCGAAACTATCATCATTTTTTGTCCAATCTCTCTTGTTTTGGTAAACTATACATTGATTCCGGAAATTGAAAAATGACGAAGATATATTTCTTCTCAACTCTGATATATGCGGAATCACACTACGAATTAAGATTAAGTATTATTAAAATTAAGTTGGGTGTGATTGGATGTACATATATATGCATTTGAAATGGTTAGATTTCGAAATCGAAGTATTTAAAATTCTCTGTTTTTGTTCATTTATTTCAAATAACTATTTGTGATTAAGTAGAGCTACCGAATTAAAATATTGCAAGAAAGAGATGATTAAGTGCGAAAAGATATGGGCGACCCAACTGAGTAATTTTATAGATGTGTCTCTTTCTAGTCTTTCCAATACACACGCTAATCACCAACGAATTCTATGATTTGGAACTGATTGGGATGAGAACAAGTGAAATATGAAAGTAGCAACCGCCAAAGGTTGTGAGAATTAACTTTTTTAATTTTTATTAATTTTCTTCTCTTCAAAAAGATTTCCTTTTAACAATGTAACTAGAAATGTTTATGAGAATTTTCATTTTAATGAATATTTTTTTTTATTAACAAGATTAATAAGGTAAAAGGTTGTGGGAATTAAAGTTCTACGAAAATCATTGTCAGAGTTACTAGGTAGACTCTTCAAAAAACATTTCCGGGAGCTTGTCCACTCTTCTTCAAAGGTTCAACTTCAAAATTTTTTGCATCAAGAATGACCTAGTAAAAAAACGTGTATAATGGGCAATTTCAACTATTGACATTCTACTCATGGCTTCATTAACTATTATCATTTTTGCCACTCTAGACTGTGTTGATATGAGTTTGCTAATATATAGATTTGTCATCCATAGTAAAAGTAACTTTAAACTGATTATGTTAATTGGACACTACACACTAGGATGGTTATTCAAGTCCTAGATAGAGATTATGCATCATAGATATTTGTAATGACTAATTGTGTTGGATGATGGAGAAAATGCTTCATTTATTACATATTGAAATAATATTTGATTGACATAGTTATCTACAAACATGAATAAGTTTGTGAAGATACATTTTTGCTCTTTTATCACCATTATGATCTTATAATTGTTGTATAAATCTTTTGGTTCATTACAGTAGCATTTGAAATTAATAGTAATAGATGACTTAATATTTTTCTTACCTTCCTTTTCTTATTTCTTGTCTTGACCTATAATATTAATGTAAATTTTTTGTCTTAACATATGTTCTTTCAGTCACCACACTACAACAAATTCGGCCTATTATGATGGAGGCATTTGGTCATATTAGATACCTATTTTGTCATACTTGCCCTAATATGACAAAAGAATTTGTCACAACTTTTTGTTATTTTATCGCCGTCAGGATAGGTCAAATGGGACAAATTTTTGAAACATATTTGTCACATATGCTTCCGTTATATATGAGGTTCTGGTTAGTCTATTGCGACAAACAAAAATAATATGACGAAAACTGTTATCATTATTTTTGTCATATATTGATACTTTTGAGAAATTTGTTGGTCATATTAGACTATCATAGTTTGTCATAACAGAAGCGTGCAAACGACAATTCGGTATGAGACATATACTAGCTTATTACCCGGCCCGTTGGCCGGATTACTGTATGTTACCCACTTGTGGAATGGGAGAGAAAGCAAGTGAGAGTGAAGGGATTGAGATTCCACTTGATTAGGACCGACCCACTAATCCAATTCTTCCCGACCCGCCCCAACCTACAGGGTCAGAAAGAGTCAATAAGAAAATACGAATGGGGAGGATTAGTCATATATCTTGACTCTTCAGAAGTGGGTCAAATAGGATCAAGGTTGGGTGAGGGCAATTTTTAGCGCTAAGCAGAGTTCTGGGTTGAATACCTTTACTTAGGCCTAGAAATTGGTGTTGATGCAGACTGCAGTTTTTATTATACCATCATCAATCATCATTGAATTAGTCCTGGGCATCCCTCCCCGTTGTCGGTCTGAATTCTAATGATGGCTTCATTCCTTGCACCAGCCATATCAGCGAGTTGCCATCTCGAGCATGATTTGCCTATGTACAAATAATACAATTAGAGTATGAAAATGAATTCAATGAAAAGGAAAAGAGAATTCTATCACATGCCAATAAATACACACATAATAGTTGAAGCTAAGTGAAAGTCACTACTCGCACATCAATTCTCAAAAATTACAGACTAAACATTGGCTAGAATGGCACTGAAACTACCAAGAATCATGGACGAAACAACTTGTCAAATTAAATAATCCTTATACTGAAACTACCTTCTAACTTGAAATAAGACATGATCACAGTTCATAGCTCTCTTCTCACTATGAATTGGTTGCAGCTCGTCCTTATCACTGCCTCTCAAGCTCAATTCAAACAGAATAGAGACCGTTATGTAAGATAACCATATTCTTGCTGATCATAATTCCTTTCTTCACTCCATTTTTGTCGGAGAAAAGAGTTATCCCCCTCTCCTGCATTTCCCTTTCCCCCTCTCTTCTCCCTCTTCTTCACAAACCGATTCCTAAACCAGCAACAACAACACAAAAATAGCCTTCGCCTCTCCCGTCTCCATCTATTGAACGCGTTGGTGGCAAGACAGGACTGCAGAAGCAAAATTTTCTAAAATCAAACTAAATTTTTTGAAGCAGACTCAACCACGAAAAAAGAGTAAAGCAAAAATGTAGTAGAACCCTAAATTTAACTACAATCAAGCACATATCAGCAAGATTTTCGATTTGTCTGAGAGTTAACTACACGGAGAGAACAATTGATGCATAATTGAAATGCTCCAAGCAAGTTGAAGGCAAATCATAACTTTAGAATTTGGTCATTATAATAACCTTCAAGTATTGATGCTTCTAAGAACTATCATGTCCAACCCCCACTTATACAACTACGTAGCCATAGTAATTAGTTGTATAATGAGAAATATTACAAAGAAAACTACATAAACAACCAATGTAAGTAAATATTAAAACTAACAACTGATAAAACTTAAAATCTCTCTATTGGTATAAATGTATCTATTAGTAACTACTATGCAATCGAGTATATATGATTTTTAGGCACTGAATAAGAAAAGTATAGATGGCTCACAAATGAAGACGTAGCAACAGAAGGTAGCACACAAAAACCAAAAATAGAAAAAGAGATAAGAAAAAAGGCGAGAAAAAGTCAAACAAAGAAAAAGCCCACATAGGAATACCTCGCTAGCTTTAGGGACTCTCTGCCACAACAAACAACCTTCTTAAAAATCTAACACCCTGAGACATCAAACAAACCTCCCACGACACTAATGTATGACATTCCTATTGTCCAATAGGTTTGCCCAATTTAGACTTCTAAATAAATGGACTTTTCACCATTAAACCAAAACTCACAATCATTAACAGTTAATGCAAAGACATACATTTCTGAGGCCAATCACAGCATTTAAGCATAATTTTTAGTTGAAAAGAACAACTAAGTATTTAGCTAAATGATATAGTAGAATGGACACAATCTGCTACCTACTAATGATATAAACGTGTACCGGTACCATCGTTGTATCCTGACTTGCCATTTGCAATGGGCACTTTGAAAGACAGCTGCATTTTAGAGAATAAACACCCATAAGGGCGTTACGAAACCAAGCTTAATAAAAAATCTTCATATTCCACTTCGAAGACTCCATTTTCAAAAATAAGAGAGTTTAACATGTCAAATCACTCATTTGAAAAATCTCAAACAACTATTAATCAATGCAATATAATAGCACGTTCCAAATTATGTACTTGTAGGAATAATCCCAAATAATTATCAATTAATGCCCCAACTACCTAATGTGCAGAATAGCCCTGGAGTTGTGTTGTTGTTTGCGTTGGTCTACCTTCAAACATAACATAGTTGCATCACGAACCAAAGCAATTAAGCAAAAATCTTCATATTCCAAGTAGAATGACTCAATTCAATTTGGCCAACGCTTTATACATATTGTTTACCCCTAGACCTGTTGCACTTGCGCCTTCAGATCTTCGTGAACACAATACAATTGCGGAGAGGAGGCTGTCAACGGAATAAAAATTGTTAATTAAGTGAATCACCATACAACTAAACAAACGCGCTCTTCTTGATTAGCTATCAAAATAGTGGGGGTCGCTACAATCCATCGGTTGCTCCCTCTGCGCCTAAGTTGTAGATATTAGGTTTCAGTGAGAACTTTGAGTACATGAGGAGATATTTTGTAGTGGAGGAGATGACCCGGCGAGTAGAATAGGAAGATTTGGAGAGGCTGCGATGGGCAAAGCAGTTAAAATCGAGATTTTACCTAAAATCGAAAACTGGGGTAAAATCAAAATCGTATAATCGAATCGTAAAATCATAGGATTTTAAGTACCATATAGAACATAGCATATAAGAATATTAATAAGGTAAATTATTAATATCACAAAGACACATAACATTTAATATGATAATTCAGAAGATTTTTTTTTTCATAAGATAATTCTCAAGATTAATGTTCCAAAATCACTATTTTAATTGTTATTTAATGTGTAACTCAAAATAATTCATGATGAAGGGATATAGTTCATGGGCTTGGCTCTTATTTTCATGTTATGTCTAGGTTGTTTAACTCAAAGTAATATTTCGACATCGTCTACTAAGTATGATTTAAAACTAAAAATAATTGAACTCCAATAAAATAAGTAATGTTAGTGGCTTGGTACAAATATATTCATTAATAAATTAATTAGTTAATAATGATGTTAGTTCTTACATACTTCCAATATTAGGACAGGTGTTTTACCAATAAGTTAAATGGGGTGAAGGGAAAGAGATTAACCGAACCCTAATTTGATTATTTTTAATATTTTTTAATATTTTTCTAATAGAAAAATATCTGAGAAGATTTCATTGCCTTTTCTGCTGAAACAGTTATAGTTATTTTAAATTGGCTCAAACCACCTATTTTGTTCTCTTACGATCAAAATCCCGATTTCGGTACTATTTAACGATTTTAACGATTTTAGTCCCGATTTTAAACGATTTTAAGGTCCACCGATTTTATAGTAAAATCAAGATCGGAATCCCTAAGTAAAATCCTAAAATCCTACGATTTTACGATCAAAATCCCGAATTTGACTGCATTGGCGATGGGTGCACGATTAGTGGGCCAAATAACAGTTTGGGCCCGTTTAAATGAAAACATATTTTTACTTTCGTGCTCAACAGACCGACCGCACTGGCATCTTCTAAATTTACCCCTAAAAAATTGCTCTGTACGCATCAAATTTGAAATGGAATCCCTCTTTTCTCATTTAACATTTCACATTTATATGATGTGTAGATTGTGATGAGTGTAGATGTAGACCTGTCATTGTCCTACAAATTCATTAACACGCCAAAAAGTGGTGAAATGAGCCACCCTATTAAACACAATCTTGTATAATGATCATTGGATCCAATCATGCAAGATTATGAAGAAGTTTAAAATGTAGCGGTTATCCCGACTAAAACATTAAAAGAACCAGTCTCATATAGTTTGCACAAAGATATAATTTCTCCATAGTAATTCTGAAAAATAATATTAATTTAAGAAGTCGATATTGCTTCTACATGTTTAATATTGCAATTCGATATGCAATATTCGAACCAGTGATATTTGGGCTGCAATTTTAGGGTTATTGTATATTTATAAAATAGATAGAAATTTAAATTAAGTATTAAACTACAACTAAAATAATCAAAGTATTAAAACACCAAATAAGTACTTACGGGAGATTCAGTGGCCAACTAATCGTTAAAAAAGTCATATGATTTTCATAATTTAGGTTCGTGTATGTTTGAATTTAAATAGATACAATAAATATACTTAGTGTGATTGGTTATGATCCTTGCTTGCATTTAAAGAGACCAAGGTTCAAATCTCAGTGCATGCCTTTTTTATGAATAAATAAATAAGAAAATAAGCAATTGTGAAGACCAAAATGTCCTTCCTATAATCACTCTCGTTGCAGGAAATTTGAAATGGAGCAACAGTTTTCATCATTCGGCTTTTATTTATTATCTAGATGTGATTCTTCTAAATCAAATTCGTGCCATTGTAAATCCTCATTATTTTCTCTCACCACGTGCAACATTTATAGTGCATATATAACAAGGTAAGAATTATTTTTATCTTGGTATTGGGTGAGTTGTTGTTGCATGTTTTCTTTTTTATAATGTAAATATTCTCGAAGCACACTAGTTGAGTTGATAAATGGGTGAATTTCACGTTTGGTCACTCCGATTACATATTTGTTTCACGTTTGCCACCGGAAAATTTTTCCTTTCTTAATCGTCACCAACATTACACTTTTATTTCACTGATGGTCACTGACCGTTTAACTCTGTCCGACTCCGTTAACGTCGCCCGTTTTTCGATGATGTGGCCGACGGAAGTGCCAAGTTGGCAGTAAAAAAAACTGAGTCAACTTACTTTTAAGCATTGACCTTGTATGGGCGGGAAGAATGAGACTTCCCCCCCCCCCCCTTTTCACAATCTATACTAGGGATTTCTACCCTATTTATATTCATTTAACCCTTATTCTTCCATCTTCTCTCTCTACGTCTTCTTCTTCCTCCTTTGTTGCTCTGTTAGGCGAGAACCAGCTAAGAAATGGCAGGCCCATTTTGTCACTGTGGAGATCCAGCAAGCCTGAAGACGAGTTGGACGGATGCGAATCCGGGTAGGAGGTTCTTTTGGTGCGGCAAGTTTGGGGTAGGAGACCCAGCCCTTCGTATTCCTCTGCCGATCTGTTCACTGGTTGGTTTCTCATCCTTCTGCTTCTTTGTTTTGGGTGTTAATGTGTAGAGAGGCGGAGCATGCAATTGCTTTAGATGGCATGACCCAGCTCTTGATGACCACGTGAAATATTTGGTGCTCAACCTTCATCGCCGCATTCGTGAGCTAGAGAAGAGGCAGCAGGAGAGGGAGTCCAATTTTCTAAGTAAAAAAGTGTACATCTTCATCTTTGTTGCCATTCTGTGTTCATTCCTTTGGAAGGAAAATTAAGAATGGTGGGTGGGTTTAAGGGGAATGTCTACTGTGTAAGGGAATTAAGAATGGTGGGTGGGTTTGAGGGGAATGTCTACTGTGTAAGGGAATCAAGAATGGGTGGGTTTGAGGGGAATGTTTAATGTGTGTTTGTTTAGCTATTTTGTTTAGCCGTAGCTTATAATTTGTAACCGGAGATGTTGTAAGTGGAATTGGAATGTGTATTGTGTTTGTGTCAAACCTTAATCAAAACTCATTTGATATTTGATCACTCAAATTTTAATGGAGATTTATGCCACTGGTATGTGTTAAATAACAAGTGCTGGGAACAAAGGATGACTGCATTCATACTTAACAAGGCTTACATGCATTAGATAACCATTTTCTTGTCCACAAAATGTGCAAATCATAACCTGATTTACAAGAGCCATGACTGAAAGGCTCCATCAGTTAACCAACAGTGGCACCTGATGACCAAAACAAGTCCAAATCATCACCTAATTACAAGAGCCATGACTGAAAGGCTCCATTAGTTACCCAACAATGGTACCTGATAACCAAAAAAAGTGCAACCTAGGCTGTTTAGCAAAAGAGCATATCATACGGTTTACAATCCACTACTACATGACCTAAACAACCACTACAAACTTCAACTAGACATCCACTAGTACATGACCTAAACATCCTCTAAAATATCCACTCTTCATGGATTTTGTAGCTGAGTCACTTGGCTTGCTATATGAGAGACTTTAGTGGCTTGACTTCCTTGCCGAGTCACACGATTTGATGCCCTCCGGGTACTTCCCTGCAAAGTTGGACACAATGACTACGTTTAGGAAGCATTCACTTACACTTACACTTGGTTAAAAATGGAAACAAAGAACTAAAGACATACATCTGGCATCAATTGGACAGTATGTGGCTGTCTTTGTGCTTGTTGCCCACCCTTTCTTCCATTCTGTTCCAGTTTCTTTAGTGCAGCAATCCTGTTTCTTTCGGCTCTTTCCAGCTGCTTTCTCCTTTGTGCTTCCTCCCTCTCCTTCCTTTTTCTGTCTCTTTCCATGACAGCTGTTGTTTTCTTTTCAGCACGAGCCATATCCCTCTGAGTTTTATCCTTATGGAAGGATTTGTTATGGCCAAGCAACCCACATTCAGTACACTTGTATTGCCTTGCTTGTGGTTTAGCCACTTCCCTTCAATTAACCACTTCCCTTCCAGATTTCTTTTGTTTCTTGATTGCCACAACTTCATCAGCTTCCTTTCTTCTAGCTTTCTTTGGCCTTCCTCTCTTTACCGACTCAGAAAGTGCAGGAACTCCAACATCACCTAATTCAGAAAGAGTCCAATGCTCCTTGCTGACAGTCGGCGAGATAGAGAATTGATAGATTCTTCTTTGTGCATCCTTAAAGTAACATGGAGCCACATAATCGTAGACATTTCTACCGGCCCTCAAAATAGCTTGAATTGCATGTTCACAAGGAATACCATTCAGCTCCCACCTCCTACAAGTACATGTCTTTTCCCTTAAATTCACCACAAGCTGCTTGTTGTGCCACCTAACTTCGAACTCTGCATTTCCATTACATTCAGCCACCCACTTGCGAGCCTCTTCCCTCAACTCCTTAACTTTTTTTCTCAATTTTTCGACTTAAAGGACCACGCCACTTATCCACTATACGCCTTCTACGAGCATACTGCAACATCAACTTTCTTATTATCCTCTCCCACATAGTAATAGGAGCCACATCTCTCTCATCCAATATCATAGCATTCCATGATTCAACCATGTTGCTAGTAAGCACATCAGAATTAACACGAGTGAGGAAATGTGACATGTCCAGTGATAAAATGGCTTCTCAACAAGCCAATCATAGGCTGTTTTGTTGTAGTCTGCAAGTGCTTTCATGGCAGTATGAAATTCAGGTACTGTGGTGGCTCTAGCAGCTATCCAAAACAAGTCTTCATCATTTAGGATGCTCCACATGCACTCTGTAAATTAGTGTACAAATGCCTTGCACAATGCCTCTTCTCGATGTAGGGAAATATCAAGTCTAGGGCTGGCATGAGACCCTACAAAACCAAACAACAAGTCAAAATAAAAAATGAACAAAAGATCATTGAATCAAGGAATAGGAAGTGACAAAAGGAAACGTAAAATCAGATACCTTCTGCTTGTCCGACATGCAGGTCCAACCGGGATTATCACCTATTTTAAGATCGACTCCAAGGAGTTCAAGGAACCACATCCAATTTTCCTTGTTCTCCACTTCAACATGAGCAAATGCAACAGGAAAATATCCTTCATTTGCATCGATGCCAACTGCAGAAAGTAGTTGACCTCCGTAGTCATGCTTCAGGAAGCAGCCATCAATGCACAATATACGTCTGCAGCCAGCC
The DNA here is from genome assembly GCA_946122785.1 of Linum tenue. Lineage (NCBI taxonomy): Eukaryota > Viridiplantae > Streptophyta > Magnoliopsida > Malpighiales > Linaceae > Linum > Linum tenue. The sequence goes on along the minus strand of CAMGYJ010000009.1, from coordinate 49,061,700 downwards.
ATAACCCCTTGCTTTGATGCTTCGAAGCACACATACATACGATGGAACATCTGAAATCTTTGCTCGACGACAACAGTCGAGTTGGGGTTGCTCCTCCGCAGCTCTTGAGCATAATGGTAGAGGCTGCGAAATTGCTCTTTGAAAGTCCCGCTTACCACATTAGTGGCTGTCTTCTTGATCCTCCATGCCTTCATATCTCCAACCTCTTCCTTGTAATCTTCTTTCATGATTTGTTTCAACAATGTTCTACTCATCTTTTGGTCGGCAGCGAACTTTCTTGCAAGCTTGTTTCCCAAGAATTTAGTTGTTGCAAACTTGTTATTAAAGGTCATCTGACATTCATTTGAGTGTTCCAGCTTGCATCGTGGGATTTGCACAGCATCCTCTTGGCTCATCTTTGAAGCCCATATGTACCAATCGCATGGTTCCTCACACTTTGCTTGAAGCCTCTTTTTGTCATTCTTCTTGAGTGTAATTGGTCGCTTCTCAAGGAAAGAATGCATCTTTATCGCATCCTTCAACACGTCAAAGTTGCAAATTTTTTTATCAATAGCAAACGTTGGCTTCTCCATATCACGATACACCCGAAACTCGGGGGTATTCACATCCTCAGAGTCCTTGTCTGAACTATGAACAGTTCTGCGATCATCTGAGTCCACAAAATCAGACTCCTCGTCACCCAAGTCTTGATCGTCCATGTTGGAGTGGCCATCCATAAATCTGCCCATGTCAGCTTCAACTTCTTCATTACAATTCTTCTCAAAATCAGCATTGTCACCATCACTATTGGCCATTTCAGAGTCACTCTCACAGTCACTATCATCCTCTGATATGTTGTAGTCCACGTCCTCCTCGTTAGAATGATCAAACAAAGCTGCATCATTCACCAAACCTCAGGTTCCATCTTCCTCCAGGTCACTACCTATAAATTCTTGAACTTCCTTATCCCCTATGGCAAAAAGCTCTATGATGCGAGGGGGTTGGTTTGCTGTTGCAGCCATGGCCATCAAGTCCCCATCGTTGGCAATCTCCATCATTGAATCATCATTGGGAGCTGTTTAGGTCTCGCTGGTGTGATAGGAGGGAGACGCTAGGTATAAAAGAGTTTGAGTAATACGAGGTGAGCAACGCGCTAAGGACTGGTATTATTAAGATATAAGAGTAAATGGATTACAGAGAGAGGTTGTAGAAAGAGAAAGTTAGAGAAAGAAAGATCTGGTCCCTTTGGTTGATCCCCCTCTCTCCATGACAAATGCCTTATTTATACCTCCGTTGAGGTAGGTGAGCCGTACCAGTGATGGGACACGTCGGTCAGGCGTAGTCCTGGTTCCCGTGTAGGTGCGCCCGCGCGTAGGTATCTAGGCGCGGAACTTGGCCGCGCGACTACTTGTCCCCAACCCCCAACAATTGCCCCCCAGCAGGAGCTAGTCCTTGGACCCATTTCCGCGTGTAATGACCGGGCGCGCACTAGAATTAATTAAGCGGTTTAAAGCCCTCTCTAGCGTGCGAGACCGAAGCGGCTAAGTGTGACGTGCGTATGAATACGCGCGGCGCTTTGGGCGTGAAGGACCTATGGCCCCCAAGCGGGAATAGGTCCTAGGGGTAGCTTCTGCTGTGCCCGGGATGTGAAGGGTCGTCTGACAGCATGCAATTGGTCTGCAAGCCACGTGTCCTGTTGTGAGTGGTTAACACGCGCGGCGTTTTTGAATTTCGAATTTTTTGGCGGCGGATTTTGTTTCGGCCGAGGCGGTTTGCAATCAATTTCGGGATTGCGATTCGACGTATCTCGTGTTTACCGATGCGTCATATGACGGTTTGCTTTCTTTTCCATTAGTATATAAGATTGATCCCTTGCCATTTGCTCGTTATTTCTCTTCTGTCTTCTCTCTCACATTGCTTTCGGTTGTTGCTTATCCTTCACCTTCGACCCCACTCCTGCTCGGTTGTTTTCTCTCTTCTTTGTGCTGCGATCGATGGCTGAGGAAAAGAAGGCGCCTGAGGTTGTGGTCGACTTCGACGAAGAAGGTAACATGCTTAACCTATCTGACGCGTCTTTTGATTTATCTGGTTTGGACGGGGCGTTGTTCGGTGGCGAGTTGCAGTTGGCAAAGGAGGGAGAGAGAGAGAAAGAGAGTACCGAAGCTTTGAACCATCGACCATGTGGTTGTGTGGAAGAACCATCGCCCGTTGACGTCTTGTACGTGGTCCGATGCGCCCATAGGACGCTGTGAAGCTCTTCGGCCCAGCTTCCTTTAGCTTCACCCAAGCGCGTATGGAGTCCATGCAAGATGGATTTGTTCGTGGCCTCGGCTTGGCCGTTTGCTTGCGGGTAGGCAACTGATGCAAAGCGCGCTATGATGTTCAGCTGGTCGCAGAAGTCTATAACTTCCGCGCAGTCGAATTGCTTGCCATGGTTGAATACTAGCGACTTAGGGACGCCGAAATGCGTTAGTAGGTTGTTTTTTATGAAGCGCAGTACTTGTTGAGCCGTGATCAGCGCGAGTGGTTCGGCCTCCACCCACTTCGTGAAATAGTCGACTGCAACAATTATGTACTTGCGCTTTCCTTTTGCTGTGGGGAAGGGACCCAACAAGTCTAGGCCCCATTGCGCGAACGGCCAAGGGCTTATGTTTGCTTGGAGTTCCACTGACGACACATGGTGAAGGCGCGCATGGAGTTGGCATTTGTGGCAGGTGTCCACGAATTCTTTTGCGTCCTTTTTTATGCGCGGCCAGTAGTACCCGCTGAGTAGTGTGTTTCTCTCTAGGCTACGCGCCCCCATATGCATTCCGCACATCCCTTCGTGCAGGTCCACAACGATGCGGTGGGCTTCCTCTTGCCCCACGCACTTCAGGTAGACACCTGAGTGCGCTCTTTTGTATAGTTCGTTGTCCACCATTGTGCTTCTGGCTGCTCTTTGCCTTAATCCCCATGCTTCTTTCGGATCCTCTGGTACCGTTCCGCTCATCAAGTAGTCAATGATCGGAGTGCGCCAGTCCGCGACAGCTTGTTGTGTTTCGTTCACACGCCCCTCCTCTAGCGATGGGCTCTCCTTTTGTACACATACCATGCGCGTCTCTTCAAAGTCAGTCGCGGTAGCAAGCTTGGAGAGTGCATCTGCGTGCATGTTTTCCTCCCGTGGTACATGCGTGTACGTGACTGCCTCGAATGCGGACGCGGCTTCTGCCACTTGGCGCATGTATTGTGTCAGTGTGTCTTCCTTGGCGTCAAAAACTCCATTGAGTTGGTTGACCACTAACGCCGAATCGGAGATGATTTTGATCGTTTGGGCGCCCAACTCCTTGGCCGTTTTGAGGCCCGCTAGCACGGCCTCGTATTCAGACGCGTTGTTCGTTTTCAGCGTCCGGAAACGTATGGCGATTTCATGGACTACGCCCAGGGGCGTCCTAATGACAACCCCCGCCCCCGCTCCGTGTTTGCTTGCGGCGCCATCGACACTGACTTCCCAAGTTCCCTCTTCTGTGGCTTCCGACACAACTCCTTCCGCCACAAAATCGGCGAGTACCTGTGCTTTGATGGACGGGCGCGGGGCGTAATTAACGTCGAATTCCGACAATGCGACCGCCCATTTGACGAGTCTGCCCGCAACGTCCATCGTGCTCAATATGCGCTTGAGAGGAAGATTAGTGAGCACTACGATTTCGTGCGCCTGAAAGTATGGCCTGAGCTTTTGAGAAGCGCTGACCAATGCCAGGGCCGCCTTTTCTATTGCCGGGTACTTCCTTTCAACCTTATTGAGTGTGCGAGACGTGTAGTATACTGGCCTTTCGATATTTTCTCTTTGGGATACTAGGACTGCGCTCACTGCTTGGTGCGACACGGCAAGGTACAGAAAGAGTTTTTCATTGATAATAGGCGCAGTCATCACAGGAGGGGTTGTAAGATGTTTCTTCAGCTCTGTGAATGCCGCCTCGCAACTTGGTGTCCATTTGAACCTGGTTCCTTTCTTCAGTGTTTGAAAGAACGGGGCGCATTTGTCTGCTGATCTTGCACTACAACAAATTCGGCCTATTATGACGCGTCCATTTGGTCATATTAGATACCTTATTTGTCATATTTGACCTTAAATGACAAACGCTTTTGTCACAAGGGTTTGTCATTTTATCGCCGTCAAGATAGATCAAATGTGACAAATTTATGAACAACATTTGTCACATCTGGTGCCGTTATATATGAGGTTCTGGGTGGTCTATTGTGACAAACAGAGAAATTATGACGAATATTGTTGTCATTATATTTGTCATAAATTGTTAATTTTTATAAAAGTGTTTGTCATATTAGACGATCATAGTTTGTCATAACATGATTTTGTGACGAACTATGTTTGCCATAAAAGGTTAGTAATTTGTCCCACGCCTATTATGACAAAATATTTATTTGTCAGGATATGTTTAAAATGTGACGAATGGATCTATTACGACAACATTTTGTGTCATTTATTTTGTCATATTACTGGCTTTGTACTCTTACATCCCACTGTTGTGACTAATTGATTTTGTCATAATTTATATTATGACGAATATCCTTTGTCGTAAATGCTTCTATGACGAATAAATTTTGTCATTTGTGTACATTAGGACGAACAGATTTTGTCATAACTTATGATTGTGACGGGGCGGTTTTGTCATAACTGCGTTTTATGACAAGTATAGCTCGTCATGAAAGCTGGTTTAATGGACTTCTGTGTAATATGACAAAGTGACAATTTGTCATGGACTTCACAAAATATGACAACTTTCCAGTGTTGTCACATTTGCCCTGATTTACAAAATCCATAATGCGATATTGCATTCTGCCTTGCAACCTAATCATGGAAATATTTCCAACCATTCAAAACAGTACATCCATTTCCATCCCCATAACAGTCTAGCTCCTTGTTCAACATAAACAAACATTCTAAGTTTCACCATGACACAACACATGAAACTCCTTGTTCACCGGTACACAAACCACGGTAACTTTGTTCACAAAAGCAGAAGCTAACATAATTCTAACACCAACAAATAGCTTGCAGTCTCATCTGGGTCTGCAAACCGATGCAGTGTTGTTACCTTGGACTTGGCAGTTCATTTGCGGGGTAGTTGGCGAGCAATCACTAGCACTTGATGCTGTAACTTTTCTTGGGCAGCTTTCATTTGGTTCATCACCTCTTCTTGAGTCTCAAACCTCTCCTCCTGGCTCTGTAACTTTTCTTCCTGGAGTTGTATCTTCTCGGCCTGGCTTTTTAGCTGCTCTTCTTGACTTTGTATCTTCTCCTCAAACTCCTTAGCCTTTCTCTCTGCTTCAGCTCTTGCTGCCTCCAATTCCGCTTGGAGTTGTTGCTCCTTTGCTGATCTTGGGTTCTCCTTGGGTCCATACTTCAGCTTCTTCTTCAGGACCGTCTGAACAATCTCGCGGCCTGATACAGGCTTCCCCTCTGCCTTTGCTTCTATCCAAAGGGACTGCATCTCCAGCTGCACATTGAACAAAAAGTGTTAATGAAACAGGTGACACGGTTGGCTATGAACTTCTGACAATGAAACAATGCAAGTGATATGGTTGGACTCACATAGTTTTTCATAGGTTCATCTGATACCCAACTACCGTCAGCCTTCTGATACCTCTTTGCATAGAGAAGCAGATCTAGTGGCTCCTCCTCTACGGTCTCACCGTCCTCCATTTCTGTTGGCAAGAAATCGACTGCGCAATTTTTTTTTTTTTTTTGTTGATAAGAAATCGGCTGCGCAGTTTGCAGAGACAAGAAAGGAACATCATTTTTTTCCCGAGGGGAAAGAGGTTTCAGCCTAAAAAGAACCAAATATGACGAAATGCCTTTGTCACGACACGAAACCACTATATTACCACTAACATTACATTTTGTCAGATTGGCGAGGGATTATGGTTGTGTATTGTGACAAACCAAATTGTCGTTTAAACAATTCAGGAAGACATAATATGACAAACGATACTTTGTCGATGACATTTTGTCACTTTATGTCTCTTAGATACCGATGTGGGAAACCTATTTTGACAAACCATATGGTGACACACAAATTTGGTCACATTAAAGACTTTAACTGACAAATTATTATGACAAAACAACATTTTCTCACATTAGGAGTACCAAATGTGACATATAAGTTTTTTGTCATATTATAACACCTATTATGACAAACAAAATATGACCAATTTTTTTTTTTTGTCCTAATAGGCCGAATTTGTTGTAGTGTTGGTATGAACCGCCCCAACGCGTTCATTTTCCCGGCCAGTGTTTGTATCTCCGTGGCATTTCTTGGCGACTTTAGTTGTTGGATTGCTTCTACTTGTTTGGGGTCCGCCTCTATGCCGCGCTTAGTGATCATGAACCCGAGAAACTTGCCCGCTTCTGCGTTGAACACGCATTTCAGTGGGTTGAGTCTCAGGTTGTTGGCCCTCATAGCTTTGAATGTTTCGCGCAAATCCTCCACGTGCGAACCTCCGCTTTTGGTTTTGACGATGAGGTCGTCGACGTAAGCCTCCACATTTCGCCCAATCTGTTTCGCAAATACATTGTTTATCAGGCGCTGATATGTGGCTCCGGCGTTTTTCAAGCCAAAGGGCATGCCCGTGAAGCAGAAATTGCCGAACGGCGTCATGAACGCCGTCTTCTCTTCGTCCTCGCGGCTCATCGGTATTTGGTGGTAACCAGAGAACATGTCAAGGAATGACAAGGTCTCATGGTTTGATGTGGCATCGATCAGCTGATCGATGCGTGGCAGCGGGTAGGGGTCTCCGGGGCATACCTTGTTGATGGTGGTATAGTCGACGCACATGCGCCAGGCTCCTGAAGCCTTCTTCACAAGTACCACGTTGGCGAGCCACTTCGGGTAACGCACCTCTCTTATCAGGCCCGCGGCTAGGAGCTTCCACAACTCCTCCTCTATTGCTTTAAGCTTGTCGCCCGTATACGTACGCCGCCCTTGTTGGCGCGGCTTTGCTTCTTTTGGCACGGCGAGGCGGTGCTCCGCGATCTCCCTGGGAACCCCTGGCATGTCCTTAGTCGACCATGCGAACAACTCCTTGAACTCTTGCAACAACTTGACCAACGGTTCCAGTGCCTTGTTTGGTATGTGTGTGGAGATACGCACCTTCCGCTCAGGTTGCGCGGGGTCGATTGCTACTTCGAAGTCTGAGTCAACAGACTCCGCTCTTGGTTCCTCCTCGATGCGCGTATCAACTAGGTTGGCGCTGTTCTCGCCTACTTCATTTGCCTTGTTCCATACAGCTCCCCACGCGCATCCCACACCAGAAGTTGTCGGGAACTTCACCTTTTGATGGCAAGTAGACGCTATCGCACGGAAGGTGGACATAAAGGGGCGCCCAAGGATCGCGTTGTGCGGAGAAGGGCAATCAACGATGGTGAATTCCACCGCCTTATGTTCACGTGGCTCATGATCGCCTATGATGACGCGCAAGGAGACTGTCCCTATAACGGGCACGCTTTCTCCTGAAAAGCCCACTAGACTCCCCCTTGAATGCTTGATTGCCTTTGGGTCGACGTCCATCTTGTCGAGCGTGCTCTTGAATAGGATGTCGGCCGCGCTGCCCCCGTCTACCAATAGGCGGCGCGTCTTGCACGAGGCGATTAAGGCCGTAATGGTAAGCGGTTCTTCAGACGGCTTTCTCCTTGGGTATTCGGAGTCGGCGAATTCCAACCGCTCACTGATGCGACTGGTCGACGCGCATTCGGCGGCGCGTTCCCTTTTGGTCTTCTTCCTTGGCGAACTTTCGACTGTGACAACACCTATCTCCTTGCGCACTACGTACCACCCATCATCTTCATATCCCGCGTTAGGAGGTGGAGGGGGGTTTTTCTCTTTTCTGTCGTCGTCCCCCGTCGCCGCGATGCAGTGGGCCAGGTGCCCTCTTCTTATGAGTGCTTCGATTTCCACCTTTAGTTGATAGCAATCCTTTGTCATGTGTCCCGTTTCGCGGTGGAAGTCGCAATATTTTTTGTGGTTCCGCATGTTCTCGGGCACTCTCTGTGGCGCGGGCCAGTTGACCCTATATCCTTTCTCTCGGATTACATGAAACACGTTCTTGACTGTGTCGTTTAGAGGAGTGAAGGTGTTCATCTGACGCCGATCGGGGGACCGTCGCCGCGGTACACGTTCTGGTTGTGCTCCTCTTTGTTGCATCGCCCCGCCGCCGTGATACGCCGCCGGGGGAGGATTGCGCCGTATTTGGTCTTCTCTCGGGCCGCGAGAAGGCTCGAATCTCCGCACGGATCCCGCTCGTAACGTCTCTTCCAGTGTGATTGCCTTCTCCACTTTGGACTCTAGCTCTGATGTTGAGATCACGGGCCTCTTGGCTAGGGCGCGCCTTAATTCGCTGTTGGTCGTCACATCAATGAGGTGTAGTGCGACGGTCTCCGGCGTGAGATCGCGCACTGCCATGGCCACCCTCGACCACCACGTGTAAAACGCTCTTAAACTTTCGCCTTCTTTTTGTTTGAGGTCTACGAGCGCTTTGGGATGGAGCGGCCGCCTCTTCTGTGACGCGAATTTGGTGGTGAACAGGCGGATGAACTCTTCGAATGTCTCAATGATGCCGCCTGGCAATCGGTTGTACCAGTCGAGGCACAGGCCCGAAAAGGTGGATGGGAAAGTGCGGCACATCGCCGCGTTGGACCAATTTTGCAACTGCATTCTGAGGCAGAACGCGCTGACGTGGTCCTCTGGATCCGTCGTCCCGTTGTACGTCGGGAGGGTGGGGGGTATCCCATTAATCTGCTCCATCATGATGTCTTCGCAAAGAGGATGTCGCATCGCAGGCTTCTCGGTCGCCGCGCGTCCTCGGGCGCGCGATACAGGGGTGAGAGGTGTTGTTCGAGGAAGTCTAAGTCGGCCCTCGGCCTAGGCTCCTGGCGCGGGGGAGCGGCACGCTCGGTTTCTCTTCTCGCCGGGGTGGGATCAGGTGCATCACTAGTCGTCGGTGCGTGCCTTCCGGCCACGAGGGCTAATATCTGGCTCATTTGCCCCTGCATCTCCGTCACCACTCGGTTGTTATGCGCCATCTGCGCGCGCATTTCTTTCGCTGACATCTCCGGTTCTTCTTCCTCGATTAGTACCGTGTTGAAGTCACTGGTGGATTCAAAGACCCGCCTATCCGTCACGCTCTTCAGTGGAGTCGTCTCTTTCGCCGTCGGGTTTCGATCTTCCTCCGCCGTCCTCATCGCTTGCTTTCCAGACATACTCAAGCCCCACGGTGGGCGCCAATTGTTTAGGTCTCGCTGGTGTGATAGGAGGGAGACGCTAGGTATAGAAGAGTTTGAGTAATACGAGGTGAGCAACGCGCTAAGGACTGGTATTATTAAGATATAAGAGTAAATGGATTACAGAGAGAGGTTGTAGAAAGAGAAAGTTAGAGAGAGAATGATCTGGTCCCTTTGGTTGATCCCCCTCTCTCCATGATAAATGCCTTATTTATACCTCCGTTGAGGTAGGTGAGCCGTACCAGTGATGGGACACGTCAGTCAGGCGTAGTCCTGGTTCCCGTGTAGGTGCGCCCGCGCGTAGGTATCTAGGCGCGGAACTTGGCCGCGCGACTACTTGTCCCCAACCCCCAACAGGAGCTTTCCAGTAGAATGTTGGTTTTTGAATCTTCCCACCACACTTCTCATATATATCAGGCAAGTCAAAGAGGGATAATTCGTCAATGTCAGCATAATCATAGAACATGCTGGCCTTCTCCTTCAAGAAATGTTTGCCACTATTCTTCTTCAATTCATGGTCTACATGAACTTCAAAAGTAAACTCCCCACTACATGGACCTGTGGTTTAAAAATTAGTGTAATTCATCTTAGTGGTGACGTTTTTGTGGTCTAAAAGCATTCTGAAAAAGGAAAAGCTATTTCTGGATACGATATCTCCAATAAACAACCATATAAACAAGCATGAAACGACGGAACTTACGATATTTAGGTGGGCTACCATTCGGTGGTCTCACATGTCCCACCATGATTCTCGAAAACCTGGAAAAAACAACACCAAGTCGCAATAAAAGAATCCAAAAGGCAGACATTGAAATAGATAAAACACCATCGACAACCATGACTCCGAAATTTGATCGTTTCCACCTTTTGTCGTGTCTATAGGAACACCCTCATTGAAATCAATAAAAGCTCAAATACGACAAGGAATTACCTTACAACTTCTCCTTTCTTCAACGCCGACCCTCAGAGAGAAGAGCAAAGCAAGGAATCACTGTTGGATACTTCAATTTGGGGATTTGGGGTTTTGCAGATTCGTCAATCGGAGAGGGTCGAGATGATGGCGAGATCAATAAACGAAGGAGAAAAAGAAGAAGCACAAGGAAAAAGAGACGAGATAATGGGTTGGTCACTTAAACCATAGAGATTTACAGAAGAAGCAAAAGATTCCCTTCGCTTGGAAACGAGAACGAGAGATGAAGAACCTTTCGCTTTCCTTTTTCATTTTTGACCGGAATGTTAAAGTTAATAGACTTGCCGGGTTGGGTCTACGGTCGGGTTCGAGTTGGGTCAGTTCTCAAAGTCTTTTTTTTAAATAAGCTGACTCAGTTTTTTTGACTGCCAACTTGGCACTTCCGTCGGCCACGTCATCGGAAAACGGACGACGTTAATGGAGTCGGGCGGAGTTAAACGGCCAGTGACCATCAGTGAAATAAAAGTGTAATGTGGGTGACTATTAAGAAAGGAAAAATTTTCCGGTGACAAACGTGAAACAAATATGTAATCTGAGTGACCAAACGTGAAATTCACCCGTTGATAAATAGAATTATTACCTATGCGTATGCACATTTACTCGAAACTCAAACGAACATGAACTTGATTTATTTCTTTATTATTTGAATTTTATGTCAATATAAATATGAATAAAACCCTAAATAAGGATAACATAACAAATATCAGTTGCCGGTAGGGATGACAATTTCGACCTGACCCGTTTTACCCGACCTGTTTGACCTGTTTTGGGGCGGGTCCGACCCGCCCCGTAGGCGGGGCGGGGCGGGCATGGGTAGTCTCATCGACCCGACCTGCCCTGACCTGACCCATTCTCGACCCATTCTTGTCTAAATTACATGTAATCTTAGTCTAATTACTTAGAATTTTCCTTTTATTGCATCATATTTTAGCTATAATAAAGTTGTAAATTAGTGAAAACCTCAATTTCTCCAATAATTTAACTACAATTGTCATAATATTGTTTGTTTTCTTAGTCTTATAATAAAAATAACAAATATTTATAATGTTTTTCATATAAATTGCATACCCATTGGGTCGACCTGCCCCAACCCGCGACCCGTGATCAATTACCCGACCTGGACCCGCCCTGCCACGGGGCGGGTCTGGGTACCAAGAAACCCGCCCCGAACCTGCCCCATTGCCATTCCTATTTGCCGGTCCATCAATGCCAGCCAGATCGCGAGACACCTTGTTACGGACTTACAGTATCAACTATCAACAAAGCAAACGAAAACACTGTGTATTGGGCCTATCGAGGGAATAAGTTTATGGTCTCTTGGGAAATTAAGCCCAACTTTAAGAGTGTTGGGCTGTTGGCCTCTTTGGTCTGATACGGGTCGATGGTAAGCCCGTTGGTCGCCGCGCAGCGCATCGCACTCTTCCCTTCCACTTCATCTGTCGCCGAAAAGATTTTCTCCTCCGGCTCTCTACCTCCTCCTCCTTCATTGGAACCGATAGTTGGTAAACTTAGAACCTACTCTGTACCGTCGGAGACACTGACTAGGAATTCATCCACAACTGATCTGCCGCCGGTGCGTTCGGTTTGAAAAATAGACGAAGCCGTGGAGAAAGAGGCTCCGGCTCGTCCAATCGTGCACTTTGATGAATCGAACGCATTCTCCATCCTTGATTGATTTCGTTCTCACCCAATCAGGAAAGCAGTGTTCAATCAGTGTAAGTCTTCTCTGCCATCATCTGTCTATATAGAATCTAGTCTACTGAAGAATTTGAGCAACCCTCTGTATCCTCAATCCATTGAGTCAGGGTTGTTGGTAAGGCAGCGTACCGTAATGGCGCCAGGAATAGCATCGTGATTGTTTCAATACAGTTAATAAGACGAATGGATCATCCAACTTCTTTGACATAAAGTAGATATGACAACGAGCTGGACTTTTTAGGCTGAAGCTTATAATTTGCAGAATCCTGGCCAGCGAAATGAGAATACTGGTCTCATATTGATAGGTAGAGTTCCAGACAATGTTTTCGTGCAAATGTAGATTTTCATCAAATGGGGAAACGGAAACGAGAAGTGCATAGTACGAGTTTACGATGTACAGTCAATTGTGTTTCGAGTTGCTTGCTTAGCAAATTTGTGCATTGGTATTCAAAAGGATTGATATTTTTCTTGCCCACATGTTGACTTTGAAAACAATTTTGTGATGATGACAGGAGCTGTCTTGTACACTCGCAAGAAAAGGAAGCTGGGTGGTGGTGGCGTTGTAAGTACTCCGATGCCACAGTCTTGTAAGTTGCATTGTATTAGTAAGTTAAGTTGGATCTCTATTAATCAACTAGTTTAATCATACTGTACCTGTGTTTTGTATGCATTTGTGATTCTTTGTTCTGGTTGGCACTGTATCATCCCTGCCCTCGTACTAATTATTATGACGTGTTTGTGATCGGGTTACAAAAAATAGTCTTTTGAACCAAAAAGAAAGTGAATAGTGGAAGTTCTAGACTTATTTGCAAGTGAAGGAAAGTTTAGGGCCAAATAGACAATTTGGAGGGATGGAGAATTCTAGATAAGGGAGATAAAAATCTGCCCATCCTCTTATCTCTCATTTTCCTTCTCATCCCTTCCCCTCACTCTCTCCCACGTCCCTCTCTTGCTCTTTTTCTTCCACCTGGTTTCACCACCTCAAAAACCACCGCCCCCTTTCAGAAACAAAGAGTGAAAGCTAGAAAGAAAAGCGTATCAAGGAGAGGAAGAGGAAGAAGAAGAAGGAAGCAAAGAGGGTGCTGCCAATTTCCGTCCAGCAGCAGGACAGCCTGTGAGAAGGACGATTTCGGACAATCAAGCCGTTGGATCGTCCTGAGATTTGTAGGTTGGGTTTCATACTTCTTTGGATACGATTTGACCGTTGGGATCATCGATATGATCTCTGGTTCATCGAGGAAAGTCGCTGGACAGAAGGGGTGCGATACTGTTTTTCTGTAGCAGGACAGTAGATTAGAGGTAAGATCCTGTGCGAATCCGTCGTTGGATCGTTCTAGAAATTTGGTATGAGGTTAAGTATATGTGTTTCTTCGAACTGACCGTTCAGAATGTAGTTTGGATATCGGAGTGGTCAGGAACAATTGTTAGAAGAAGGGGAGTTGGTTTTGAAGTGAAAAGAAAGTTGTTGACAGTTTTGAAATGTCAAGTTAAAATGATTGCTGGGATCAAAAGAATGATCCAAATGGTCTGAAATTTGGGTATGTTGTATCCCTATGAATCTAGTTTCAGTAGCAACAAGAATCAACTGATTTGGTTAAGTATCAAGGGAGAAATGATCAAAATGATGAAGCAGGGTAAAGTGTACGGTTGTATGACTTCCCTAGTGGTCTTATCGACATGCATGGACACAACCATGATTTTGATGAATGTATACGTATCTTGGTGCTTGAATAACCTGGAAATCTTGTACATAAAGGTAAGGAGCAAGCCGGGAGCTCATCCGAAGGGAAGGGCATAGCCGAGTGAAGACAAAACTGTGAGTAGATTCTAATCTTAGATCTACTTCAACATAATCACAGTATTCGGGTCATGAAGCGGCCCGTATACATATCGGGGTCATGAAGAGGCTCGGGTATAATATGGGAATTGATGGGAAATGATATGGCTATGTGATATGACTTATTTGTGTTTATTCATTATCTGCTTTTGGTATGAAGTTGGAAATGCATGAATTGTGAATGGGATATGGAAAGACATTTTGTTGATTTATTGTGTGGATTCTGAGTAAGTATTCGAACTTGCGAACCCGTCTTGTCTGTTTAGATTTGGACTAAGCCATTAGGCTTACTAATCCTGTTTTGCTTGAATAACTCGGAGTCAGCTCCTCAACTTACATTCCATTCAGTGGTGACTGAGGGTGCAAAAGCACTATGAATGCTTTTGAGCGTGTAGTGTCTAAGTGAACTATTAATGAAAAGAGGTGAATACATAAGAATAAGTAAAAAGGCTTTATGATACCTCGGTACAGTAGTGTGTCCTGTTTGTATCGATGTGGGTAAACCCCACGATACTCCTGTTTGAGCGCTCGTGCTCCGCACCGTGCCGATTGGGTGACGACCCACGGTACTCCTGTTCTGTTCAGTTAGCCGGGATGGGGTAATCCAGTGGCGACTCCTGTTTTTGTATCGGTCCGGGTTGTGTCCCGCGATACTCCTGTTGGTGCGAGCACTCCTGTTTCGTGCCTTGTGCACTCCTGTTTGTACCGGATGAGGCTTTGTCTCGCGGTACTCCAGTTATCTGATAGCTGTACATGGTTATCCTGCAGCCTTCCACTACTGTACTACCCGAGGAGTATATCATTTAGTAAGTTTGAAAGTGAAATTGTATAAGCAAAATGCCTCTATCTGTTATCTGTTTTATGTGTTTTGACTGTGGAATGTGAGCATGTGAACTTGATTGATTCAGTAAAATGAAAAGTGTGATAAAACAATTTAAGTCCTGTTATGTGCTAGGGTGTTTCTGCCCAATACTGGTTTTGTATTGATGTCGATCCGAGCTTAGAATTTATTCACTGAGCGACGACTCATCCTTCGTCATCATTTTTTCTCAGATCAAGATCAGAAGTAAGGTCTGTACTGTAGATATCGGGACTCAAGCGTGAAGGGAAGCCATGAGGTGGGCGGAGGACTCCGAACTCCTTAAATGTTTTATGTTGTGTGGATTTTGTAATAAAGCGGACTTCTCCGGTTTTCTGTTTTGACTCTGATGAAAATGTAAATTATGGTTTGAAGTTTGAAAAAAAAAATATGTAGAGCTCGGGCCCGAGAATGTTTAAACTCGATGTATTTTACTGTTTCGTTTTGTAATATAAAGTAAGGGTTTTACATTTTTGGTATCAGAGCTTGGTTATGATCCCGTGGATACCAAACGTTTTAAACGAGATTTTACTGGGAAAACTTAAATGATTTGACGGGGAAGTGACTAATTATTGATTTTGACTTTGTACTTTGTTTTTGTGGAGTTCAGTCAAGGAGCAGATCCGCAACCTCATGGGAATCCTAATGCTGGAGGGTCTAATTTTAATGGGAATAATGCTGAGTCCCGCAATAGAGTCAATCCTTATGTCAAGGATTTTGAAAGGCTGAGGAATATGGGGGCTGAGTTCTTTAAAGGGGCTATTGACCCTAAAGATGCTCTGGACTGGATCAAAGAGATGGAACGAATCTTTAACCTCCTTGAGTGTCCTGATGAAGCAAGAGTGGAGTATATGTACTACCTGCTCAGGTCTGATGCTTATGACTGGTGGTTGACCGTACCCGGGGGCTCAGGATCGTACAATTCGGTATACCTGGGCGGAATTTCTTGAGAAATTTCGTAAGCAATATGTGCCTGATCTGTATGTGGATAGGAAGAAGAAAGAGTTTCTGGACCTGAAACAGCAAAGGGGGCAGACTGTTAAAGAGTATGATGCCATTTTCCATCGTTTGATGACCTTCGCGATGGAGTTGGTACCTACTGAACGAGCTAGATGCAACCGCTATGAGCAAGGCCTGAATCCCCAGATCAAGATGATAGTAGCAAAATCAGAGACGACTGATCTTGCCACCTTGAGAGAGGCTGCCATGAGAGCAGAGGATTTGGTGAATGGATTGGGATCACAAATGGATGAAGGAAGGAAGAGAAAGTGGAAGAACGTGGGTTCCTCGAGTGCTGGGAACTCATTCGGGGGTAGACCTAATCAGAGTTCGAAGGTTTCACGTCCAGTGGCCAGTTACCCCGGACAGGAGCGGAGAAGTGCAGGCCCAGCTCCTATTTGCCCACATTGTGGGAATCAGCATGTGGGTGTTTGTAGGAGGGTGACTGGTGGGTGTTTCCGATGTGGAGACACCAGCCACTTTCTCCGTGATTGTCCCCACATGTCAGAGTCCAGGCCTGCTGGATCCCATACCACAATTCAGGGGTCCAGAAGGACTGGAGGTCCAGTGAGAGGATCAGGAAGAGGTGGTAATAATCGTGGCAAAATTCAGGGTGGACAGAGCAGTCGGGGTGAAGTGCAGCCACGAGCCTTTGCTATGACTAGGAGGGAGGCTGACATCTCTCCAGAGGTCGTTACTGGTACGGTTCTTATCTACGATCTTACCGCTTATGCGTTGATTGATCCTGGTGCCACTCATTCATTCATATCTTCTGCATTCTCACGTGGGTTGCCTGTGCACTATGAAATGTTGAACAAGAATGTAATAGTTCAAACCCCAGTAGGAGATACCGTAGTGATTGAATATGCCTATCCTGATGCCCCAATAAGTCTAGCTGGAACTATTCTGCCAGCTAACTTATTGAGGTTAATGCTGACTGAATTTGATATAATTCTAGGAATGGATTGGTTAAGCCAACATAAAGCCGTAATGAACTGTTATACTAAGGAAGTAATTTTCGAAAGACCAGATGGTCAGAATGTGATTTTTCGAGGGACTAGACAGGTGGTGCCTAGTTGCCTAGTCTCGGCCACCAAGGTGGTGAGTTTGATGAAGGAAGGCTGTGAAGTGTATCTGGCTTATGTGACTGAGGGCAAACCGGAATTGAAACCTGAAAATGTTCCGGTTGTGAAGGAGTTCCTGGATGTGTTCCCTTCAGAACTGCCAGGATTACCTCCGGAAAGGGAAATAGATTTCACTATTGAACTGATACCGGGCACTGCTCCGATCTCTGTATCTCCGTACCGGATGTTTCCGTTTGAACTTAAAGAACTGAAGGAGCAACTTCAAGAGTTGCTAGATAAGGGGTTTATTAGACCTAGTGTCTCCCCTTGGGGCGCTCCGGTATTATTTGTGAAGAAGAAGGATGGAACTTTCCGTCTGTGTATTGACTACCGGAAGCTCAACAAGTTAACGGTTAAGAATAAATATCCGTTACCTCGGATTGATGATTTATTTGACCAACTACAAGGATCGAGGGTCTTTTCCAAGATTGATCTAAGATCAGGTTATCATCAATTAAGGGTAGCGGATGAGTCCATACCGAAGACAGCTTTTCGTACTAGGTATGGGCATTACGAATTTCTTGTTATGCCTTTCGGGTTAACAAACGCTCCAGCTGTGTTCATGGCACTGATGAACCGAGTGTTTCAGGAATATCTAGATAAGTTTGTGATCGTCTTTATTGATGATATTCTAGTGTATTCTGGAAGTGAAGAAGAGCACATGGAGCATTTGAGAACCGTACTGCAGATTTTGAGGGAAAAGCAGTTGTATGCTAAGTTCAGCAAATGTGAATTTTGGATGGATCAAGTAGTATTTTTGGGCCATGTGGTGTCTGAGAGAGGTATAGAGGTGGATCCAAGGAAAGTAGAAGCAGTGATACAATGGGACCCACCGAAAAATATACCTGAACTAAGAAGTTTCCTTGGCATGGCCGGATACTACAGAAGGTTCATTGAGGGGTTCTCTCTGATTGCTGCACCATTGACAAAGTTACTGAGGAAAGAGCAATCTTTTATATGGGATAATAAATGTCAATCCAGTTTCGAAGAGTTGAAGCGGAAGTTAACCACTGCACCGGTTCTTGCCATTCCCTCAGGAACTGGAGGTTATGTGGTATACAGTGATGCTTCGCATCAAGGGTTAGGATGTGTTCTCATGCAACATGGTAAAGTAATTGCTTATGCTTCCAGGCAATTACGACCGTATGAGAAATCTTATCCGACTCATGATTTAGAACTGGCGGCTGTGGTATTTGCCTTAAAGATTTGGCGTCATTATTTGTATGGTGAGACTTTTCAGATCTTTACTGATCATAAGAGTCTCAAGTACTTGATGGAGCAAAAAGAGTTAAATCTTAGGCAAAGGAGGTGGTTAGAGTTGTTGAAAGATTACGACTGTACCATCGAATACCATCCAGGCAAAGCAAATGTTGTGACAGATGCTTTGAGTAGAAAGACCAAGCATCGTACTAAAAATGAGGAGACTGGTTTAATGGCAAATTTGATTGCTTTGAGAGCTATGAGTGTTGAATTGGAAATGAATTCCACAGGAGGGTTATTGGCCACTTTACAAGTGCGACCAATTCTGAGAGAAAGAATTATTAAAGTTCAGGATCAAGACCCTGAATTGAGGAAGATTATTGATAAGAGTCGTAAAGGGGAAGAAACTAAATTCACACTTCGAAATGGCGTTCTGACACTAAACGAAAGACTTTGTGTTCCAAATGTGGATGAATTGCGAAGGGAGATTTTGGAAGAAGCTCACTCCTCTCCTTATGCAATGCATCCTGGAACGACAAAAATGTACCGTTCCTTGAGATCTCATTATTGGTGGCCAAGGATGAAGAAAGAAGTAGCTGAACATGTCTTGACGTGTCTGGTATGTCAGAAAGTGAAAGCCGAACATCAAGCCCCAGCGGGAAAATTGCAACCACTGTCCATTCCAGAATGGAAATGGGAAAAGATTACCATGGACTTTGTCTATGGTCTACCTAGGACTCAGAAGAAGAACGACGCCGTTTGGGTTATTGTGGACCGATTGACAAAGTCGGCTCACTTTATACCCATTAGATGGGGTTTTCCGCTAGAGTTACTGACAAAGAAGTATGTGGAGGAAATAGTGAGACTAAATGGAGTACCAGTATCCATCGTCTCTGACAGAAATCCGAGGTTCACTTCTCGATTCTGGAAGAGTTTGCAAGAAGCACTAGGTACTCGTCTGAACTTTTCAACCGCTTTTCATCCCCAGACCGATGGTCAATCCGAGCGAACAATCCTCACTCTTGAGGAAATGTTGCGAGCTTGTGTACTGGATTTCCAAGGTTCTTGGGATGAACATTTGCCACTAATTGAATTTGCTTATAACAACCAGTACCATAGTAGTATTGGTATGGCTCCATATGAAGCTCTGTATGGAATGAAATGCAGATCCCCAGTGTGCTGGGATGAGGAAGGGTTACGGCAATTGGAAAGACCTGAAATCGTTCAGATGGCAGTGGATAAGATTAAAGTGATCAGAAGCCGATTGAAGGCCACACAAAACCGGCAAAAGAGCTATGCTGATATCCACCGAAGAGAGATGGAATTTCAGAGTGGAGAGAAAGTATTTTTGAAAGTGTCTCCTTGGAGAGGTGTTTTGAGATTCCAGAAGAAGGGTAAGTTAAGTCCGAGGTATATCGGACCTTATGAGATTCTGGAAAAGATAGGTCCGATAGCCTATCGACTTGCCTTACCACCAGAATTGTCTCAAGTTCATAATGTCTTCCATGTGAGTTTGCTTCGAAGATACCGATCGAATCCGTCACATGTACTGGAACCAGATGAGATTGAGGTCCAGAAAGATCTAAGCTATGTGGAGTAACCAAAAGAGATCGTGGACCGAAAGGTGAAACAACTTAGGAATCGAAGTATTCCTATGGTGAAAGTAATTTGGAAAAGTCACACTGGAGAAGAAGCCACGTGGGAGACGGAAGAAAGCATCAGAGCACAATACCCCTACTTGTTTCAAGGTAAATTTCGGGACGAAATTTTATTTAGAGGGGAGGAAATGTAACATCCCTGCCCTCGTACTAATTATTATGACGTGTTTGTGATCGGGTTACAAAAATTAGTCTTTTGAACCAAAAAGAAAGTGAATAGTGGAAGTTCTAGACTTAATTGCAAGTGAAGGAAAGTTTAGGGCCAAATAGACAATTTGGAGGGATGGAGAATTCTAGATAATGGAGATAAAAATCTGCCCATCCTCTTATCTCTCATTTTCCTTCTCATCCCTTCCCCTCACTCTCTCCCACGTCCCTCTCTTGCTCTTTTTCTTCCACCTGGTTTCACCACCTCAAAAACCACCACCCCCTTTCAGAAACAAAGAGTGAAAGCTAGAAAGAAAAGCGTATCAAGGAGAGGAAGAGGAAGAAGAAGAAGGAAGCAAAGAGGGTGCTGCCAATTTCCGTCCAGCAGCAGGACAGCCTGTGAGAAGGACGATTTCGGACAATCAAGCCGTTGGATCATCCTGAGATTTGTAGGTTGGGTTTCATACTTCTTTGGATACGATTTGACCGTTGGGATCATCGATATGATCTCTGGTTCATCGAGGAAAGTCGCTGGACAGAAGGGGTGCGATACTGTTTTTCTGTAGCAGGACAGTAGATTAGAGGTAAGATCCTGTGCGAATCCGTCGTTGGATCGTTCTAGAAATTTGGTATGAGGTTAAGTATATGTGTTTCTTCGAACTGACCGTTCAGAATGTAGTTTGGATATCGGAGTGGTCAGGAACAATTGTTAGAAGAAGGGGAGTTGGTTTTGAAGTGAAAAGAAAGTTGTTGACAGTTTTGAAATGTCAAGTTAAAATGATTGCTGGGATCAAAAGAATGATCCAAATGGTCTGAAATTTGGGTATGTTGTATCCCTATGAATCTAGTTTCAGTAGCAACAAGAATCAACTGATTTGGTTAAGTATCAAGGGAGAAATGATCAAAATGATGAAGCAGGGTAAAGTGTACGGTTGTATGACTTCCCTAGTGGTCTTATCGACATGCATGGACACAACCATGATTTTGATGAATGTATACGTATCTTGGTGCTTGAATAACCTGGAAATCTTGTACATAAAGGTAAGGAGCAAGCCGGGAGCTCATCCAAAGGGAAGGGCATAGCCGAGTGAAGACAAAACTGTGAGTAGATTCTAATCTTAGATCTACTTCAACATAATCACAGTATTCGGGTCATGAAGCGGCCCGTATACATATCGGGGTCATGAAGAGGCTCCGGTATAATATGGGAATTGATGGGAAATGATATGGCTATGTGATATGGCTTATTTGTGTTTATTCATTATCTGCTTTTGGTATGAAGTTGGAAATGCATGAATTGTGAATGGGATATGGAAAGACATTTTGTTGATTTATTGTGTGGATTCTGAGTAAGTATTCGAACTTGCGAACCCGTCTTGTCTGTTTAGATTTGGAGTAAGCCATTAGGCTTACTAATCCTGTTTTGCTTGAATAGCTGATAGAAGCGTGATGTTGAGAAAGAGATTGAGAATGGGAATTAGGGATTGAAGAGAAGAAGATTTAGGGATTTGGGAAATTGGGGAAGAACAAGAGAGATAGGATTAGCGATTTCTGATATTCTATTCCATAATCCCAAAATGAGTGTACAGAATCCCTTTTTATGAGTTCAAGGAAAATAATGGAAAATAACAAAATGGTCACTCCCCCACCCGGCCCAGCCGGCCGACTGACCCATCCTCACCCCTCTCACCCTCGGTTTCTATCATCCCCTTCCCCATCAGAAGCGACCTTGTCCTCAAGGTCGAATGTCGGGAACCGCTGCCGAAGGGTAGCAGTCTCCTCCCAAGTGGCGTCCTCCCGCTCCATGTGCTGCCACAGGACCAGGCTTTCCTCGATCACGCGCCCGCCCTTCTTGACCCACCTGGTGTCTATCACCTGCAATGGAACCAGCTCGAGATCACCGTCTGCCGACACCGGAGGTGCAGTTGTCTCCACTCGATCAGCCGCGCCACGGTACCTCTTCAAGAGGGACACATGAAAGGTAGAATGAATGCGCGAATCGGCTGGTAGCTGAAGACGATAGGCCACCGGATTAACCTTCTGAAACACCTCATACGGGCCAAAGTACCGTGCCGCCAACTTCTGATATGCCCGTCGGAATACAGAAGCCTGCCTGTAGGGATGCAGACGGAGCAGAACCCAGTCACCCACCTCGAACTCCTCCTCTCGTCGCCCTGCATCAGCCAGTTGTTTCATCTTGTTATTGGCAGCCGCCAGATTAGCCTTGAGCTGATCCAAAGCCTCATCCCGCTCTCCTAACCACCGATCCACTGCATCCACTGGGCTGGAACCCGCCTGATAACGTACCAGAGAAGGTGGGGGACGCCCATACAAAGCCTCAAACGGTGTCATCTGGATAGCCCTATGGTACGTGGAGTTATACCATAGCTCGGCCCATGGTAAATATGCTAGCCACCGTCGAGGCTGCTGATGGGTGAAACAACGCAAATACTGCTCCAAATAGCGGTTAACCACCTCCGTCTGGCCATCAGTCTGGGGGTGATATGCCGAACTCATCCGCAACTGGGTCCGAGCCAACGTAAACACCTCCTGCCAAAAACGACTCAAGAAAACGGAGTCTCGGTCGCTGACAATGGACCTCGGAAAGCCGTGATGCCGGACCACCCCTAAGACAAACTGCTCAGCCACTGATCGCGCGGTAAACGGGTGTGCCAGGGCCATGAAATGGGCGTACTTCGTCAGTCGATCCACGACGACGAACAGGACGGTCTTTCCTCCAGATGGTGGCAACCCGACAATAAAATCCATACTGATGTCCTCCCACACCCTTTCCGGCACTGGTAACGGCTGCAGGAGACCCGCTGGTCGCAGATGGGATGCCTTTACTCTCTGACAGGTGTCACAAGATGCAACATAGTCCTTCACATCCCGGCCCATCTGGGGCCAATAGAACTGGGCTCAGATCCTCCTCAGTGTCCTCTCCACCCCTGAATGCCCTCCAAACGGAGAGTCATGGAACTCCTGCAACACTGTCGTCACTAGGGACGACCCCCGGGGAATCACCACCCGCCCTCGGAAGAACACCAACCCCTGCCGACAAGAGTAGTGACCGGGATCGGCGCTAACCGCTATCTCACGGCATCCCTGCAGATACTCGTCCGTCTCCATAAGAGCTCGCAGAACGTCCCAAAACTGAGGTACTGGTCCTGTAACTGCCGCCAAAATCTCACTCCCGGGGCGCCTCGATAGACCATCCGCCACGACATTAGATGGTCCGGGGCGGTAGTGAATCTCATAATCATACCCCAGGAGCTTGGAGACCCACTTGTGCTGATCTGGAGTGGAAACTCGCTGCTCCAATAAATTCCTCAGACTCTGATGATCGGTGTAAATGTGGAACTTTTGTCCCAGAAGGTAGGGCCTCCACATCTGAACTGCCGTAATGATAGCATGCATCTCCTTCTGGTAGGTGGACCAAGCCTCCTTGGACGGCGCCAAAGTCTTACTCATGAAGGCCACCGGGTGCTTATCCTGCGATAACACTGCCCCAATGCCCCGGCCCGATGCGTCTGCCTCAATAACAAAGGTGCGAGAGAAGTCAGGCATAACCAGAGTCGGGGTGGTGGTCATGGCCTGCTTCAGCTGGCAGAATGCTGCATCGGCCTCTGCAGTCCAAACGAACCCGCCTTTCTTCAACAGATTAGTCAAGGGCCGAGCAATCATGCTGTAGCCCTGTACAAACTTCCGGTAATAACCTGTCAAGCCCAGGAATCCCCGCAGTTCAGTGACAGTGGTCGGGGTCGGCCACTCCACCATGGCTTGGATCTTCTTCTGGTCCACCTGTACTCCCTGAGGCGTGACAATGTGCCCCAGATACTCCACCTTCTGAACCCCAAAGGCACATTTTGAAGCCTTGAGGTAATACTGGTGCTGCTGCAAAATCTCAAACACAGCCTACAAATGCTGCAAATGGGCCTCCCATGTCGGGCTGTAAATAAGAATGTCATCAAAAAAGACCAGAACGTACCGACGAAGCAGGGGCCGGAAGATGTCGTTCATAGCTGCCTGGAAGGTCGAAGGGGCATTGCACAACCCGATCGGCATTACCAGGTACTCATAATGGCCGTTATGGGTCCGGAAGGCTGTCTTGTGTGCATCCTCCTCCCTCATCCGGATCTGGTGATAGCCGGCCCTCAGGTCGAGCTTAGTGAAATAAGAGGACCCGTGCAGCTCATCAAGCATGTCATCCACCGTCGGAATCGGGAAACGGTCCTTCACTGTCGCGGCGTTGAGTGCCCGGTAGTCAGTGCAGAACCGCCAGTTCCCGTCCTTTTTCTTGACCAAAAGCACCGGTGAAGAAAAAGGGCTAGTGTTGGGCCTGATCAGCCCGGTAGTCAGCATCTCAGCAACCTGACGCTCAATCTCCTCCTTCTGCGAGTGACCGTACCTGTAGGGTCGGACATTAACAGCTTCCACCCCATCCTTCAGCTGAATTCCGTGATCCACCTGGCGATGTGGCGGGAGAGTAGTCGGTTCCTGGAAGATCACGGCGAACCTGTCAAGGACTAGCTGCAGATCAGGGGCCATCTCCTGGGTCTCCCCAGTCTCCATCGGCCAGCACAGCACGGCGAAGTCCGCCTCTCCCATCTCGGTGCTATCATGGATGGAAATGGGCCCCAAAGCAGTGGTAAGCCCTTGTAAGCTCCACTCCTTATCTCTCCACTTAAACCGCATGGTCAAGCCCTTCCAATCGGTGGTAGTCGGTCCTAAACTCTGCAACCAAGGAATGCCCAGGATAATATCAAATCCCCTGATGGGCAACAAAAAGAAATCAGCTGTTACCGGCAAGCCTTGAATCTCCAAAGCAAGCCCCCGATAAACCGTGGTACACTGCATAGGCGCCCCATTCGCAACCCGAACCACAATCTTCTCCACTGTACTCGGCGCCATGGATAGAGTCCCGGCAAGCTCGGCACTAATGAAATTGAGCGAGGCGCCGCTATCCACCAACGTCAGCGCGGTCACCCCTCCCACTCGAGCCTGGAATCGCAGCGTGCCCGGCGTAGGCAGCCCGGTCGCCGAGTGTAGAGAGAGAGAAGCGACGTCGCCGATCCTCTGCCCCTGCTCGCTGCCGCCGTCCCCGCCTGGCGTCGCACCCCCTACCGGCGCTGCCTCGGCGCGCGCGCCTCCTCCCCTGTCGCCCGACTCGCCGCGGCGCTCGCCAGCCGCCACCGCTCGCCGCGCGCCGCCCGCCTCCATCGCGCGTCCCCCGCCAGCTGACGCCGCGAGCTCGCGCTCCGCCGCGCTCGTGCGCCGCGTCGGCCCCGTCGGTTCTGCGACCGCCGCGACTGGATCGGCCACCTCGGCCGCCGCTGCTGCTGTCCACCCATGGTCCTGCGCCTCTCGCCGGAGTTCAGAGAGCGTGAACTTGATCAGCTGTCGTGTACGAGCCCAGGTCGGATCAGTGAGTCTCGAGGAACTCATGTTGGCTCTGATACCAAATGATAGAAGCGTGATGGTGAGAAAGAGATTAAGAATGGGAATTAGGGATTGAAGAGAAGAAGATTTAGGGATTTGGGAAATTGGGGAAGAACAAGAGAGAGATAGGATTAGGGATTTCTGATATTCTATTCCATAATCCCAAAATGAGTGTACAGAATCCCTTTTTATGAGTTCAAGGAAAATAATGGAAAATAACAAAATGGTCACTCCCCCACCCGGCCCAGCCGGCCGACCGACCCATCCTCACCCCTCTCACCCTCGGTTTCTATCAATAACTCGGAGTCAGCTCCTCAACTTACATTCCATTCAGTGGTGACTGAGGGTGCAAAAGCACTATGAATGCTTTTGAGCGTGTAGTGTCTAAGTGAACTATTAATGAAAAGAGGTGAATACATAAGAATAAGTAAAAAGGCTTTATGATACCTCGGTACAGTAGTGTGTCCTGTTTGTATCGATGTGGGTAAACCCCACGATACTCCTGTTTGAGCGCTCGTGCTCCGCATCGTGCCGATTGGGTGACGACCCACGGTACTCCTGTTCTGTTCAGTTAGCCGGGATGGGGTAATCCAGTGGCGACTCCTGTTTTTGTATCGGTCCGGGTTGTGTCCCGCGATACTCCTGTTGGTGCGAGCACTCCTGTTTCGTGCCTTGTGCACTCCTGTTTGTACCGGATGAGGCTTTGTCTCGCGGTACTCCAGTTATCTGATAGCTGTACATGGTTATCCTGCAGCCTTCCACTACTGTACTACCCGAGGAGTATATCATTTAGTAAGTTTGAAAGTGAAATTGTATAAGCAAAATGCCTCTATCTGTTATCTGTTTTATGTGTTTTGACTGTGGAATGTGAGCATGTGAACTTGATTGATTCAGTAAAATGAAAAGTGTGATAAAACAATTTAAGTCCTGTTATGTGCTAGGGTGTTTCTGCCCAATACTGGTTTTGTATTGATGTCGATCCGAGCTTAGAATTTATTCACTGAGCGACGACTCATCCTTCGTCATCATTTTTCCTCAGATCAAGATCAGAAGTAAGGTCTGTACTGTAGATATCGGGACTCAAGCGTGAAGGGAAGCCATGAGGTGGGCGGAGGACTCCGAACTCCTTAAATGTTTTATGTTGTGTGGATTTTGTAATAAAGCGGACTTCCCCGGTTTTCTGTTTTGACTCTGATGAAAATGTAAATTATGGTTTGAAGTTTGAAAAAAAAAATATGTAGAGCTCGGGCCCGAGAATGTTTAAACTCGATCTATTTTACTGTTTCGTTTTGTAATATAAAGTAAGGGTTTTACAGGCACCATTGTACTATTCCTTCTGTTTGACGTACATTATGTTAACGTGTTTCGATGCTTTTGTTATAATCTTTATGTGTTCCCTCATTGTCTGAACATTTAACTGCCACACTATGCTAGACTAGTGACAGTGTAACTGTGCACATTTCACATTCCACCTGTCTCTTGTGCTCTGTTCAAAACTAATGTTTTGGTCACTTTGCAGCTTAGAGCTGGAGGATCACAGACAGTACAGCTTCTTGCATTAAAAAAGGTCCTAACCTTTTCTATTTGAGCAGTTAACATCCCCTTCTCTGTTTGCCAGATTTTAAACCTTCTTGATTGTTTCGCAACAGGGGAACTCTCGGGCCATGATCTTCCGATATCAGTGAAGAAGAATATTACCAGTTAAAACCCTTAACTCCGAGCCCCAGTTATCTGTGTGCACGTGATTTAATCCATCTTCGTTTGGATGTTGATAATAACTATGCGCGCATTGTCCCTTTTGGGCCAGCGCATGTTCTTTCAAGTTATTGCTCAAACAACTTGCCTTACTCGCCTACCCCTCTATAGTGCTCCTTACTGTTCCGGCCTTCTCGACACTAAAGCAACAGATGTTTCCTCTGCAAAAATCTTGGAAGCAGAAGTTCAAGCAGAGCAACCACCAAACTGTCTATCCTTAAGAATCGAGAAGCTCGCAACAAGAGGAGTGCCTGTTGGATCCGCCTTCCAAAGCTGGATGGGTGAGGGGTTCCCAGTTCACAGAGGAGATATCTTTCATGCAATGAATCGACTCAGGAAGCGTAATATGAACAAACGTGCGGTTGAGGTAAGTACCTGCTCTCTTTTTCCTGAGGGCTCTTCTTATTTGTTTAGGATAATGCTAGTTTTGGTCCCTCTACTATTGTGTTATTCGTATCGTACGATTTTAACAAAATGTTACTGAACTTTATTGTTTTGTCAGTGCTTTAGTTCCTCTTGTAAAAATTTCATCTGAATCTGTTACAAGCATGATTGACCATAATTCAAAGCATGTCTCGGATGACTCAAGAATACTTGAAATTCTTGTTTTGCCAATTAATTTGACTCCCAAATTCTACAACTCTCGTTATTGTGATGCATTCTTCATTTGGAGGGAGAATTTATGATTTATTGTCTGAATCACAATTTCACTGATTAATTTTATTCTTTACTTAATATACTCTATTATTGATGGAAATTGAGATAGGTGATGGAATGGGTAATCAGGGAAAGACCATACAGGCCAAAGGAACTCGACTACTCTTATCTCTTGGAATTCACGTGCAAGCTTCATGGGGTAACCCATGCCGAGAACCTCTTCTCTCGTGTCCCACCCGAGTTCCAGAACGAGTTGCTCTACAACAACCTCGTAATCTCCTGCCTGGACAAAGGAGTCCTGAGGCTCTCCCTTGATTACATGAAGAAAATGAGAGAATTAGGGCACCAAATCTCTTACTTGGTCTTCAATCGCCTGATCATTCTTCACTCTTCCCCTGGCCGCAGGAAACTACTCCCTAAACTCATGTCCCAAATGAGGGCCGACAAGGTGGCACCACACGCCTCCACATACAACATTCTGATGAAGATCCAAGCTAGTGAGCACAACATAGAAGGCCTGTTGAAGGTATTCTCTGACATGAAACGATCACAAGTAGAGCCGAACGAGATCTCATTCTGCATATTAGCCACTGCTCATGCTACAGCAAGACTGTACACTGCTGCTGAAGAGTATGTCAAAGCAGTGGAGAAGTCTCATACAGGGAGGAATTTGTCAACGCTGGATGTTTTGATCATGTTGTATGGTTATTTGGGGAAGGAGAAGGATCTTGAGAGAATATGGGGAATCAAACAAAACCTCCCTCGTGCTAGAACCAAGAGTTATGTCCTAGCAATCGAAGCCTTTGGCCGAATTGGGTTGATTGATCGAGCAGAGGAGTTCTGGTTAGAGATGAAGTCACGAAAGGACCTCCGTTCGACCGAGCAATTCAATTCGATCTTATCCGTGTACTGCAGACACGGGCTGATCAAAAGGGCCACTGCAATTTTCAGAGAAATGGAGGCTAGCGATGGCTGCAAACCAAATGCAATAACTTTTCGACATCTTGGATTGGGTTGTTTGAAAGCCGGGTTGGTCGAGGAAGCCTTGAAGACTCTTGAGATGGGGTCGAAGATGAGAGCGACTAGCGGGGTCAGGAACTCGACACCATGGCTGGAGACGACCCTTGCTCTCGTGGAGGCTTTCTCGGAGAAGGGTGATGTGGTGAATGCTGAGAAGTTGTTTGGAGAGCTTGGGAAGGCCAGGTATATAAGGTATACTTTTGTGTATAATACTCTGATAAAGGCTTATGTAAAGGCCAGAATGTATGACCCGAATCTGTTGAGGAGGATGATTTTAGGAGGTGCTAGGCCTGATGCTGAGACCTATAGCTTATTGAAACTTGCAGAGCAGTTTAGTAGTAGTGTTGGGCATGTGACTCGGGCCTAGCTGTGCAAGGCAGGACGCGCCGACAGAAGGCGCGCACGAGGGTCCAAGGCGCGCATGAAGGCCTAAGGGCGCGCCACTATGCGTGCGCGAGTGGAGAGAACCAACGCGCGAGGATCCAGAGCCCCTCACGAGCTGCGCGAGATTGAAGTATCAAGGCGCGGAGGCTCAGGCGCGTCGTAAGCCTCGAAGCCATAAGGAGCTCGCTTCACACTTCCCGAGGGTCGGCCGCATAGGGATCAGTGACACAGTCGTAGGTACACCCCTGACATGTCCTAGGTAGGGGGATGGCCGAAATCCCCAGCGTGTCAGTGGTCACATCAGAGCCTAGGTCCCATCATGTAATCCAACCACTCACCCACCACCATGTAGCCTATAAATATGGCATTTACTCCGGTGGGTGAGGGGATCGCATTTTTCACCACTCTCTCTCTACAATAACAACTTATCTCTCTAATATCCCTTCTCTGGTTCTCTCACAACCCTCTAGTCTGTGACTTCTTGATCAAACCCGTTACTTGCACTTCTTCTTGACCCCAACCCTTACTCGAATCTAACTCCTACACCCAGTTAGGTTCAAACAATTGGCGCCCACCGTGGGGCCAAGAAGAAGCGCAGAAGAAAACCCACCAATGGCAGAACGCAACCACGATCAACCTGACGAAGCAACGCCCATCAAGGCGATGACCGACCCGAGGGCGTTCGCGGAAGCCAGCAACCTCAACGCGGTGCTTATTGAAGAAGAAGAGCCCGAAATGACAGCCAAAGAAATGAGGGAGCTAGTGACAAAGCAAAACAACGTCATAGCCGACATGCAGAAGCAAATGAGCCAGGTCATTGCGCTCATGATGAGCAGGGAAGCCGCGCCAACAGCAGAGGCAACGGCGGTCGCGCCTCAACAAGCCGTGGGAGAAGCGTCCGGAACCGCCCAACCGCCACGACACGCGCCAGCGGAATTCCCTGCGGGAGAAACGCAGGGAGTTGAACTACCGGGGCGGGCGGACCTCAGCTTCTTGGAGCAACACCTGTCTCCGCAATATCGACCTAACCCGCCCAAGAAGGTTCTCCACCAGCCGTTGAGCGCACAAATTATGGCGGAGCACCTAAGTGGAGCGCCACCCATCCTCCCAACGTACAACGGCACGACCGACCCAGAAGACCACGTGAGCACCTTCTGCTTGCGCATGCAACTCCAAACGAACTCGAATGCGGCGCTGTGCAGAACCTTCCCGTCAACCTTTTCGGGAATATGCCTCGACTGGTACAACCGCCTCCCGAATGGAATCATCCGCTCGTTCGAAGAGTTCATACTTCTGTTCACAACAAAGTTCGCGTCCCAGAAGCGGCGCCCCCTCCACCTCAAGGCCCTGATAGATGTCAGGCAAAAAGACGGAGAAAGCTTGAGAGCCTTCTACGCCAGATGGTCCAGGGTAGCAATGGCCGTCCGCGACCTTACCCCCGAAACCGCCGCCCATCACCTCATGGAGGCCACCAGCAACATGGAGCTCAAGCGGGCGCTAGCAAAGAGGCCCGTCACGCTGTCAACGGAGTTGGAAATGAAGATCGAAAAGGCGATCACGTTAGAAGAAACCCTGGGGGCGGGATCCGTCAGGCGCTTCGAGCTAGCAAAAACGCCGCGAGAGGAAGTGGCGCGCCGACAACCTCCAACCCCAATCCCGCGAGATCAATTACTACAGATGCACAGTGGCCCGAAGCGCAACCCCCCCCCCCCCCCCCCCACCAGAGCAGGCGCATCGCGGGCGATCGCCAGACAGGCGCCCGTCCAACGCCTACACTCCCCTTAACGACTCCGTGAGGAACGTGTTCCACGTCCTCCGTGAGAAAGGCTACAAGCTCAATTGGCCTGCTCCCTTGAGATCCCTACCCCACATGCGCGATCCAAAGAAGCATTGTGACTTTCACAGGGCAACGGGGCACCAGACGGAAGAATGTCGAGAGCTACGGTACGAGATAGAGGGCCTCATACGACGGGGCTTACTAACCGAGTTCACTCACGTGAAGAAGGAGCAGGTTGAGGCCCCGCAGCACCCGCCCCCACCCCCACAAGCCGATTACGACGACGACACGGGTGCGTATGTAGTGCGCAAAGAGATCGGGGTGGTAACAGTTGAAGGAGACCGTCCCAAGAAAAAAACCAAGCGCGAGCGCGCAACGGAGTGCGCGGCTGTCGACGCACCGACGAAGTTCAATCTGAGCTTTGATGACGCGGAGTTTCCACAAGGAGTCCCGTCAGAAGAGCCGCTCATCGTGACCGCGCTGATTGCCGGCTGCAAGACCCACCGTCTCCTGATAGATGGGGGTAGTGCGGCTGACATCCTCTTCCAGAGCACCATTAACAAAATGGACATCGACCCGCGCCTAATCAGGCGCGTGCAAGGCAACCTGGTCGGGTTCTCCGGCACCAGAGTCCCGGTGATTGGGGTGGTCACCCTCCTAGTGGTAATCGGCGAACAGGAACCGCGCGTATCCAAGCAAGTGGAATTCACAATCGTCAATTGTGAATCGGCGCACAACGGCATCTTAGGCCGACCTTTCCTTGCGAAGTTCATGGCCCTCCTGTCGACGTGCCACCAGAAGCTTAAATTCCCAACACAGAGAGGGGTGGGGGAAGCACGAGGAACGACATGGGAAGACCGCGTTGTGGCGCGTCAAACCAACATAGTCGACACAAGAGCCGAAGAACCCCGACCAGAGTCCATGGACTCCGATTTCGAGGTCGCGCTGGACTCCGCCGAGCCAACTAGGAAGATACGCATCTCCACTCACGTCGCCGGAGACGCGATCGAACCACTCGTGACGTTGCTGAAAGAGTACAAGGAGCTTTTCGCGTGGTGCACAGAGGACATGCCAGGGGTGCCCAGAGAGGTAGCTCAGCACAGCCTCGCAGTCCCAGCCAACGCGGAGCCAAGACAACAAGGGCGGAGGGTCTTCACCGGCGATAAGCTGAAGGCGATAGAAGAAGAGGTGGCGCGCCTCCTAGCTGCCGGATTGATCCGCCCCGTGAAGTATCCAAAGTGGCTGGCAAACGTGGTCCTGGTCAAAAAATCGTCAGGAGCTTGGCGGATGTGCGTCGACTACACCACGATCAACAAAGTATGCCCGGGAGACCCTTATCCCTTGCCGCGCATCGACCAGCTGATCGACGCCACTGCCGACCATGAGACATTGTCTTTCCTAGACATGTTCTCAGGATACCACCAAATCCCGATGTCCGTGGAAGACGAAGAAAAGACGGCGTTCATGACACCGTTCGGGAACTTTTGCTTCGTTGGGATGCCGTTCGGATTGAAGAATGCGGGCGCTACATACCAGAGAATGATTGACACTGTTTTCTCGCGACAGATCGGGCGAAACATCGAGGCGTATGTGGACGACCTCATCGTCAAAACGAAGGCGGGGAAGTCACACCTGGAGGACCTGCGCGAGACTTTCGAAGCCCTCCGCAAGCACAGCCTCCGCCTCAACCCACTCAAGTGTGTTTTTGGAGCGGAAGCGGGAAAATTTCTCGGGTTCATGATAACCAAGCGCGGCATAGAGGTCGACCCGAAGCAAATCACCGCGGTCCAACAACTACGGGCGCCTCGGAACGCGTTAGAAATCCAATCTCTGAATGGCAAGATAGCGGCACTGGGGAGATTCATACCAAGGTCCGCCGACAAATGTGCGCCCTTCTTTCAGACACTCAAGAACGGGACCCGCTTCACATGGTCGACAGAGTGCGAAGCAGCATTCCAAGAACTAAAGGCGTATCTTGTATCCCCCCCTGTACTGACGGCCCCCAAGCTTAATGAAAAACTTTTCTTGTATCTCGCTG
The DNA here is from genome assembly GCA_946122785.1 of Linum tenue. NCBI lineage: Eukaryota > Viridiplantae > Streptophyta > Magnoliopsida > Malpighiales > Linaceae > Linum > Linum tenue. The sequence continues at coordinate 49,028,885 of CAMGYJ010000009.1, read as the reverse complement.
TGTCAACCAGGGCCGTGAGTGCAGTGCTAATATCTCGAAGAGATGGCAAAACCGAGCAACCAGTGTATTACACCTCGCGCACTCTCATCAGCGCGGAAACAAGATATTCCTCGATTGAGAAGGCCGCCTTGGCACTAGTTAGCGCCTCACAGAAGCTACGCCCGTACTTCCAGGCGCACCAAATCACCGTCCTGACAAACCTCCCACTAAAAAAGATTCTGACTTCGATGGAGGTGTCGGGCCGCATGGTCAAGTGGGCGGTTGAGCTGTCAGAATACGACATTCAATACGCGCCAAGGCCAGCAATAAAAGCTCAAATCTTAGCGGACTTCATCGCCGAAGGGGTAACCCTCGAAACAACGCCGGAGGGCGTTTGGGAAGTCTACGTCGATGGAGCGGCGAGCAAACATGGCGCCGGAGCAGGGGTGGTGGTGCGCACACCTGCCGGTGCGGTGCACGAAATCGCAATAAGGTTCAGGGCGTTGAAGACAAACAACGCCGCGGAGTATGAGGCCATCTTGGCAGGGATGACGGCCGCGCACGACCTGGGAGCAAGAACGATACGGATACTATCCGATTCTGGCCTGGCGGTCAACCAACTGAATGGTGCGTTCGACGCCAAGGAAGACACATTGGCGCATTACATGGAGCGCGTCAAGCTGAGAGCCACAACATTCGACGCAGTAACATATGCGCAGATACCCAGGGAGGAGAATGCGCACGCTGACGCATTATCCAAGTTGGCAACGGCTACAGACTTCGAATCCACGCGCCTTGTGTCCGTCCAAAAAGAAGAAAAAGATACCTTTTCCGAGGCAGCAGTCAATACAACCCAGCTCATGTCAAACGAGGACTGGAGACACCCAATCATGAAGTACCTCCAGGAGGGAACAGTACCAGAAGACCCCAAGCAGGCTTGGACTCTAAGGCAAAAGGCGGCCCGTTGCACACTTATCGAGGGAGAATTATACCGGAAGTCATACTCGGGCGTCTACCTCAAATGCATCGGGCAAGAAGAGGCGTGCGACTTAGTGCGTGAACTACACGAGGGGCTGTGCGCAATGCACGCTGGACCACGCAGCATGGAGCGCACCATCCTCTTGCATGGATACTACTGGCCGCGAATCAAGAAGGATACGAAGAGCTATGCGGACCAGTGCCACAAATGCCAAGTCAATGCGCGCCAACATCACCTGCCGGCCACCGAGCTTCAGGGCAACTTGAGCCCATGGCCCTTCGCGCAGTGGGGTGTCGATCTCTTGGGCCCCTTCCCAACGGCAAAAGGGAAGCGCAAGTACATAATTGTGGCGGTAGACTACTTCACCAAGTGGATCGAAGCCGAGGCGCTGGCGTCCATAACGGCGCAACAGGTAACGCGTTTCCTGCGCAACAACATCTTGTCGCGCTTTGGGGTCCCAAATGCACTCATTTTTGATCATGGAAAGCAATTTGATTGCGGAGGTAATAGACTTCTGCGACGAGATAGGAACCATTGCAAGATTCGCGTCGGTGGCTTACCCTCAAGCAAACGGCCAAGCAGAATCCTCCAATAAAGCGATCTTGCACGGCCTCCACACCCGCCTGAATGAGGCCAAGGGCAATTGGGCGGACGAGCTCAACACGGTGCTATGGGCACACCGCACTACACACAAGGTGGCAACGGGCGAAACCCCGTTCGCCCTCACGTACGGCACCGACGCGGTAATTCCCATCGAGACGACAACACCGACCTATCGGATCACTGGGTACAATGAAGAAACGAACGACGAAGCGCGCCTATTAGAACTCGAGTTGTCACAAGAAAGGCGCGAGTTGGCAGCCATCAGGCTAGCCGCGATGAAGGAACAGGTAGCCAAGTACCACAACGCAAAGCTGGTCCCACACAAGTTAATCCTTGGCGACCAAGTACTACGGCGGAACTTCCGCCCCGACCCCAGGCACGGGAAGCTCGCCTCGACATGGGAAGGTCCTTACTTAATCCGCGAAGTAGTCGGCGCCAACACATTCAAACTCAGCGAGTTGGGGGGCAACAAGATTCCAAGAACATGGAACGCGCAGAATCTAAGGAAATACCACTGTGCAGATTAGCGTGTACCACGTTCACAATAGCGCATTAGCGCAATAAATAAAAGGACACGGTTCCACGGAACAAAACTTAGCAATAGTCCAGCACTATCTGCGCCCACTCAGTTCGAAAGAACAAAAAAATTAGCAATAGTCCAGCACTATCTGCGCTTGGTTCCACGGAACAAAACTTAGCAATAGTCCAGCACTATTTGCGCCCACTCAGTTCGAAAGAACAAAAAATTAGCAATAGTCCAGCACTATCTGCGCTCGGTTCCACGGAACAAAATTTAGCAATAGTCCAGCACTATCTGCGCCCACTCAGTTCGAAAAAACAAAAAAAATTAGCAATAGTCCAGCACTATCTGCGCTCAGTTCCATGGAACAAAACTTAGCAATAGTCCAGCACTATTCGCGCTCAACTCCGTTAAGATAGTCCAGCACTATTCGCGCCACGGTGTTAGTAATGGTCTAGTGCCACTAGCGCCCAGGAAGTTCACCAAAATCGAAGGATGTATAACGACAGTGAAGGAGCGAAGGCGAAAAACAAACGAGAAAATGCATTTGGATTACTTGACAAGGGGGAACAAGGAAAAGCAACATCTACGCGCATAGCGCCAGCAAAAGCAAATAAACAAAGAGGAACAATTAAACAAAGAGGAACAATTGACAAGCGCGCCAACCCACTACTCTTGCCCTCCTTCATCAGTCTGGGACCGCGCTATGACGGCCTGCCCATCATCCCTGGTGCCACCGGAGCCCTCTTTGCCCGCGTCCTCCTCATTCGCGCTCTCTCCCTCCTTTTCCTCGTCATCCTCCGACTCCGACTCGGACAAGGACTTGTTCTGACTTATCCACCCCTTGACGTGCTCGACCATCGCGCGGGTATCCCAACTGATGCCGGGGTTCTCAGGTCGGACCTTCTTCCCAACCGCGATCACAGCCTTCGTCATGGCGTCCGCCATAATCCTCCCGAAAGGCTGGGACGACTTATATTGGCCAATTGCCGCGACCCGAGCCTCACGCACCGCCTCAGCCTTCGCCACATTGTGGAGTTGGACCAAGTCATTCTTCTCCTTCTGGAAGTCCTCGCGGGCCTCCTTCAGCTTTCCTTCAAAATCCTCCGCCAACTTCTTCTTCTCCTCAGCGAACTGAGTTTGCAGCTGCGCCCTAATGGTGTCGCGCTCCTCAGTCCGGACGCGCTCCTTGGCAGCCTCCACAGCAGCCTCAAGCCGGCTTTGCCATACGCCCAGCTCAGTCAGGGCCTTGTTGGCCTCGTGGGTGGCCTTTTCCGCACGGCTCTCCGCGCCGGCGAGCTTCCCTTCCAGCTGCACGATCCGAGACTCGTCCGTCTTCAGCCTCGCGCGCGTGGAAGCGCGATCCTGCTGGGCGCGGTAAGTCGCCAGCAAACCCTGCACAAACGGCACTTTACAACTTTAGAAAAAAAAGGAGGAGGAAAAGAAAGAGGAGGAAAAGAAAACAAAAGAATCGTGAGCGGGAACAGAATAGCCTTACCGCCCAATGGATCTGAGCCAGGTCCACAAGAGGATCCGACTTCTCGAATCGGGGTGGGATGCTGAGTACAGGCCCAACTGCCCGCAAAGCAGCCTGCGCGGTCTGACTATTACACGCCGCGCCGGTGTGCAGCCGCACGTCGCGGTAATAGTCAACCCCGGGGACGCCCCCCAACATGTCAGTCAGCTTCCGTTGCCCAGCGGCCCCAGAGGCCCCAGAGCTGCTGGGAGCTACCACCCCTTCTGGACGCGGGGAGTTGCCCACCCGCTCCTCGGGATCGACGATGACCAGAGGATGCTGGCGCGCCTCTTGCATGCGCGCCTCCGACACGGTAACGACCCGCGCCTCTGGCTCCACGACCCGCGCAACCTTCTTCGGGTTCCCATCAGCCGGCTCCCTCTCCGACGCCGACTCCTTCCTCTTCCCGCCACTCGCGGGAGCACTGCTGGGCTGCCCCCGGTCCTTCTTTTTGGCGCTGGCAGCTGGCGCGTTACTACTCTGCGCCCCATCTTTCTGCTTCTTCTTCCCCTTACGAGAGGCTCGGGGCGCCTTGGCAACGTTGTCCACCGACATCATGCTCGCGAGGTCGGCGAAATTGACACCTGCACCAAAATATCGTAAGAAACCGGTTAAATGTGACAGAATGCAAAGGGAAAGGAAAACAACTAACCATCAGCGAAAAGCTCTTGCAAAATGGCCTCGCGAACTCCGCGCGTATAAAGGTTCATCTTCTGATCCAAACACGCTTGATATTCGCGATCAAGCCCGTCATACGCGCCAACGCGCGACTCAAACTTCTGGGTACTACCCTTCTTCCACACAGTGGGCTCATCCACGTACTCACTAGCCCACTCCCCCGCCACTGGCTTAACATAGAAGAAGCGCTCAAACCACGTCTTCTTTAGCTTGGGGGAGCCGTAGACGAATCCATCAGGCCTGTTATCGCGCCGCTTGATGGACATGCAATCACTCGTCTTGCTGGGCTCCTTGATCTTGTAAAACTTGCGGAACAGCCCGTACGTGGGCTGGATGTTAAGCCGCTTACAAGCAAGGCGCAAGCACGAGACGTGCATTATGATCGACGGAGAGAGGCGCCCGACCGAGCAGTTGAGCCGCCTGTATAGGGCACACAGCAGCGGGTCGATGGGAAATTTGAAACCCATCACCCAATACTCGCTGTATACCCCGAACCACCCTGGGGGGCAGTTACCAACTGTGCTCCTAACAGACGGCACCGCGTACTCCCAGTGCGGAGGCAAACCCAACCCGCGCACGATTTCTTCAACGTCCTCGCGCGAGTAGATTGAAGAATGGTCGGGTCCCCGCAACAAGTTGTCATGTGGAGCCGGCTGGTCGCCCCACATTTCCGCCCAATCAAGGACGGTGTAGACAGCGCCCATGCAACGAGGACCAAGGCGACTCATCGCCTCAGTTACGCGCACCACGTTGACGGGCTCGGCGATTATCGGCGCCGACTCCGTATCAGAACCCTCGCGCTCGGCCGCGCTAGCAGTACCAGCACCCTCCGCGATTGCAGACATCCCACCGTGACCGCGCCTGATTATTAGAACGCCTTGGGGCCGCGTACTAGGCCCCTCGCCCCCGGACACCACTGCATCTTCATCGGCCTCCGTCTCTCTGAGGTCGAAATCAGGATCGGAGTCGACTCTGGTTGACGGCGTCGACGGAACTCCGCCGTCACCGGAACCACCGCCATCCTCGCCGCCGGAATTCGCCAATTCCAGCGACGGGTCAGAAGAAATACGGGAAAGTGGGGAAATATTACCTTCTTCGTCTTGTACGATCTCAACCTCGCCGACGTTGGTGTTGATGTTGTCCATGACAGCAGAAAAAAGACAATAGGCAAGACACAATTGGGGGTTTAAGATTGTAAAAGAAGGAGAGGAATCTCGGCGATAAACCAGAGCACGAGAGAGGAGGAGCTGAGCTCAGATGTGAAGAATGAGGCAGAATGAATCCCACTCCCCAAACGGCCCGATACTTATAGTTATTAGAGGGAAGGCGAAGGGTTAAAGTAACCTCGAAAATCCCAACCGTCAGACGTTTCGAATTTCAAAATTCGCCCGCCCAAACGAACCAACCAGGTAAGGACACGTGGACACCTATCCCAAGTGGGTACTAGCCGCTGACGTAACTAGTTACGCACAACGCCTGGGGGGCATGGCACACCCGCGGGGAAAAGAAAAAATCTCTCGCGGAGATCGCGAAGAAAGGGGAAAAATCTCGGAAAGATCGCACACACTATTCAGAATCTCGGACCCCAAGATCCGCGCTCTATCAGGCAACTACAACAGAGCCTCTCGCGCAAGCCACGGAACACGCGAGGAACAATCGCAACTGCGATAATCACGCTCGATCAATTACCGCGCCGTCGATGATTCGAACCTCACAAGGGCCGAGCGCACGATCCCCCAGAGATCGCGCGCTATCAGGCAACCACGACAGAGCATCTCGCGCGGCTACGGAATGGCAAGGCGCACGCGAAGAATCCCGAGAACAGCGCCCAGGCCCGAGTCAATCAAGCGAAGACCTAAACAGAGGGCGCTCTCAGAACACCCTCTGATGGGGGGCAATTGTTGGGCATGTGACTCGGGCCTAGCTGTGCAAGGCAGGACGCGCCGACAGAAGGCGCGCACGAGGGTCCAAGGCGCGCATGAAAGCCTAAGGGCGCGCCACTATGCGTGCGCGAGTGGAGAGAACCAACGCGCGAGGATCCAGAGCCCCTCACGAGCTGCGCGAGAGTGAAGTATCAAGGCGCGGAGGCTCAGGCGCGTCGTAAGCCTCGAAGCCATAAGGAGCTCGCTTCACACTTCCCGAGGGTCGGCCGCATAGGGATCAGTGACACAGTCGTAGGTACACCCCTGACATGTCCTAGGTAGGGGGATGGCCGAAATCCCCAGCGTGTCAGTGGTCACATCAGAGCCTAGGTCCCATCATGTAATCCAACCACTCACCCACCACCATGTAGCCTATAAATATGGCATTTACTCCGGTGGGTGAGGGGATCGCATTTTTCACCACTCTCTCTCTACAATAACAACTTATCTCTCTAATATCCCTTCTCTGGTTCTCTCACAACCCTCTAGTCTGTGACTTCTTGATCAAACCCGTTACTTGCACTTCTTCTTGACCCCAACCCTTACTCGAATCTAACTCCTACACCCAGTTAGGTTCAAACAGTAGCTAGTAACTGACTTCTAGCCATTATGGCGGCTCTGTTGTATTTGTAAAATTGTATTATTTTCATGTCATTCAGATGGGTTCTATCTTCTCTCACAACTGCAGTCAATAGTGATGATAAGTAAGCAAATTGAACTCGAATATTTGTCGGAACCAAAACTTCAGACTTGATACAGCAAAATCATTGATTGATAACCAAAATGTTTCAGTTTTTCTTTGTAGTTTCTGCTCATTGATCTATAGACTCCAACAACAATGACAAGTTGACAACCCCTTGAGAAGGAATCCCAGGAATTTCATCGTCTTTCTTCAACATAAACTGTGGGTTTTTGGCCCAAACGGAATTACAATGGGCTAGGCGGGACATGATGCGAAAGTCCTGTCTGTCAGCCCAGTCTAGAATAGAGACGTCGTTCGACATCGAGGCGGTAAGCTTTTGGCCTTCTAGTGGGCGGCAAACCTCAGGCGCGGTAAAAAAAAAACTTCAAGTTGGAGCCTGGAAGAAGGCGGCAACCGATCGACGCAACCAATTCTGGGTCTTCTCTGCTTCCTTCTTCTTTCAATGTTGTCTAAGGAACGGTATAATATGCGTTTGGCTACCTGGGTGCTTTATCCACCATGCCGGTAGAAAAGTTGCCCTGGGTTTTTTTTTGTGTGTTTCACCTCACTTCTTGCCCAATCAAGCAATCGCCTTCTGATGCAAGATAGAGCAGCGACCCAGTTTGGCATTTCCCCTAAAGCATAGGAATAAGTTGGTAATCGAAGAGTGTCACTGCTTGAGAAATGAAGTGATCGTTGGCGATTGTAATGTGTTTTATTCTTATCTTGATTCATTGATTTACTGTTCACTGGACACCTATGTTTTTGTAGTTACAAGTTTCAGAAATTCCCCTGTCTATCTGAATGGGAAGGGCATCATGGTTTTGTACAGTTCAGCCCTTCTACGAGGTTTGTTCCTTTTTCTACTGGATATATATGCTTTGGCTCTATATATTTCAATTACAGTAGGGTTAAGGGTAGCCTTTCCGATGATTAGTTTATTGGTGTTGCTTAAATAATGTTAGGACGTTATTCTTATTGGCCCATTTCGTCCCAAACAGACCTTCCCAACCAGCGTTCATTTGGGGGATATGGGAATAGAATAAGTCCTAAAGCTACAACCTTGTGGCAGTGGAGATTTTCTACACACTTGTTGAGAGCATCGATCTTTTGTGCAGCAAAGTGAAGGTGTTGTCTCTTAGGTGACATCCCATAATATTGGAACGATACTCGATACATAGAAGATTAGCATGACCCTGCGCAAGGATGACACACATAAATTGATAATTTTTTGCCCTCCTTGTACTTCTGCTTCCTCCCACAGCAGCCAGGTTATAATTTGTGTATGAAATGGTAGTGCTGCTTAGATTTAGCAGCAGGCAATATCTAGTTGCCATACTTCTACTGGAGCAAGTTATTCCATAAACTCTATTCATCATGCAGGTAAAATCCGGAGATGATCTTAGTTACTGTAAGTGATCAGTTCATTTAGTCATGCTCTCATAATCTGCTGAAGTAGTTCAATCGTTCAATACCTGTGTCTCCATGTGGAGCATTGCTTGTGTTTAAGTCAATTATCAAGTTCCTACCCTTCTACTAGATTTCAGTTAGCCAAATAGGACTGCGCATCCTGTGAAAATTCGCAACTGTAGAATGGCTGCAAGCATTTGGCTCGGTAAACTAGAGAAGAAGCCATATTTTCTTTATTCATGTTTTTGCCTGCTTGATAGGGACCAGGGAGAAAAGATGCTAATATGTCCCGGTTGATTCGATTGTTCGCTTACTTGTGCTTATGATATGCATCTGTTCCTTGGAAATGGATTTGTTTTGCTTTTTACAGAACCACACTAAGCCTTCTTCCTCTTTACAATATACCACATCACTTGTCTTCAGCTGGAACCTAGCATTTATAAAGATATGTGATACTTATAGTGCTGTCCCTTCGGGGACATCCGATAAAATTGGAACGATACAGAGAAGATTAGCATGGCCCCTGCGCAAGGATGACACGCATAAATCGAGAAATGGTCCAATTTTTTTTTTTGCATCCTCCCGATCTTTGGCCTTTACACATTTTTTTCTTTGCCTGTTATGGACTTTTGGAGCTATGCTCTGATGTTTTGCCATAATCAATCTGCTAGACCTCTGTTGGATTCAGCTATTCAATAATTCTAATAACCTGTGGAGCTAACAACTGGAGTGTAAGCCTTGTAAAAGAGGTGGTTTATTGTTTTTATTTTCTTAATTAATAAAACTTTCACCCTTACAAAAAAAAAAAAAAAAATCAGAAGACAACTGGAGATCCTTTTCAATGACTGAAACTACTTGGCTCTGTAAATTAGATATGAAGCTTGGTTATTGTTTCCCTTGCTAGTGGTTCTTTTTTCTTTCACCATGTTCATCCAAACCAGGAGATAAAACATAAGTTGTAGTTTCATAATCTGCTGAACTGTTCAGTAATACTGTTCATATGTAGAGCTAATATCTAGTTGCTATATTTTTACTGGAGCCAGTAATTCAATAACTGTATACATCATGCAATTAACAACTAGAGTGTAGTTCATGTTCTTTATCTTGCACAAGACTTGGGCTAATTGCCACTTTTTCTTATCCTGTTTGCATTTGTCCTACAGTCGAGCTCCATTGCTTGTGTTTATGTCAATTATAAAGTTCATACCCTTCTACTAGATTCCAGTTAGCCAAATAGGTCTGCTCATCCTCTGAAATTTCACAACTGGAGAGTAGCTGAAAGCAGTTGGTTCAGTAAATAAGAGAAGAAACCATCTTTTCTGTATTCGTTCGTGATTTTTGCCTGCTTAATACAGAGCAGGGAAAAATGATGCTTAGGTGGCCAGGTTGATTCGATGGTGTCTTACTTTTGCTTGTGATATGCACATGTGCCTTCGAAGCAGATTGTTCTTCTTTTCACAGAATAGAATGAAACCTTCATCAACAGTTGCTTCATATCTCATTCCATTTGCAACTACTCTCCCATTCTTGCAGCGTCGAAACTCCAAGGCTTGATTCTTTGGCAGGACATGGAGGGTGCTGAAAAATGTGTGTGCAATGCAAGGTCTTTACGCAAGTTTGAGACTTTCCTGCTGGGGAAGGACCTGGTTCTGAAAATATGGGTTGTCCTCTTAAGTAACAGCACTAAAGGTATGTATGCCCTTTCCTTTCTGTGTTTACCAAAAAGTATTAGACTGTGTCTTTTGCCTTTACAACTTGGGAAGTACTGGAGAGTTGGGCATTCTTGTTCTTATGCGCGTTTAGTTTGTTAGTTAGACTTGCTTTTTATCAGTTCTTTTTTCCTTGTTTGAACTATCGTTATCAAGATATACCAGGAGGGAGATAGCATAGAGCCATAGAAGCCTCCTTCATTTTACAATGTACCACATCCCTTGTCTTCAGTAAGAACCCAACATTAATAAAGCCATGTGAAACAAACAACATTGTCCCTTCGGGGACATCCGATAAAATTGGAACGATACAGAGAAGATTAGCATGGCCCCTGCGCAAGGATGACACGCATAAATCGAGAAATGGTCCAAATTTTTTTCTTTTTCCGGATCCTTTCGATCTCTATCCCTTATGTTGTTCATTTCAGCCTCTGTTCTGAGTTGGTGCCTGAATCAAACTGCTAGGCTTCTATTGGATTCAACTAGTCAATGTATCTAATCACCTCTAGAGTTTTAACAACATGAGAGCGGAGATCCTTTTCGATTACAGGAACTGCTTGGTTCAGTATATTACATAAGAAGCTAGTATATGGTGTTCTTTTTGGTGTTCCTTTTCTTTCGCCATGTTCAATCCAAACCTGGAAATAAAACACCGGTAGTAGTCTCTTAATCTGCTCAGCAGATTAAACTATTCAATGTATCTAATCACATGTGGAGTTAATAACTGGAGAGTAGAGACCTTTTTCAATTAATGGAACTGTTTGGTTCAGTACATTACATACGAAGCTAGGAAATGGTTTTCTGACCCTTTTCGATTAATGGAACTGTTTGGTTCAGTACATTACATACGAAGCTAGGAAATGGTTTTCTGACCCTTTTCGATTAATGAAACTGTTTGGTTCAGTACATTACATACGAAGCTAGGAAATGGTTTTCTTGGTAGTTCTCCTTTTCTTTCGCCATGTTCATCCATACGTTGACTTGATCGACACGATTTTTTGTGCCGCTTCATAATGTAAAAACTGAAAAGGGAGGGCGGAATTTGTGAGGGTTAAAATGACGAAAGTGTCTTGAAAATTAGTTTTGCATGCTTTTTAAGTTTTGGTCAATTGATGTTCCTGCGTTGTGAGGTATATGGGACCTTGTTGGTCTTTTCCAAGGTGAGTTAAATAGTACGTAATGTGTGTGTACAGAAGATTTATACGCTTTGGCAAGAAGAGCTGGAATGGAGAAATGGGAAGCAACCTTCTGAATTCTCTCTTCAAGCGGAACAAGCTACCCGTGAGAAACTTGAAGAAACGCTTTGGCAAGAAGAGTTGTTGTGGTTTCAAAAGTCACGAGTAAAGTCTCTGGAACAAGGAGACCAAAACACTCGATTTTTTCACACAAGCACCCTCACTAGAAGAACAAGGAATAAGATCAAAAGCTTGAAGAATGACCTTGGACAATGGATTACAGATCCTGAATCCATCCAGGGTATGGCCAGAGACTTCTTCATCAGCCTATTCTTGAGAGATACTCAAGAGGAGAGTCTGGATGTGGCTGCTGATTTTCCTGAAACTGATAGGGTGACTCTCAATGGCATTGGTCGGTTGCCCCATCTGTTGGAGATCAAAACCATCGTGATGGGATGAAAGGCCTTGCAGCTCCTGGAAAAGATGGGTATCATGCTCTCTTTTACCAGAAGTGCTGGGATGTGGTGGGAGAAGATCTCTTCCGTTTTGTGTGCTCTTGCTTCATGAACCCTGAAAAGATCAGAAGCATTAATGGCACTCTTCTGTCGCTGATTCCCAAAGTTGAAGCCCCTAGCTCTATGAGCCATTTCCGGCCTATCAGTCTTTGCAACGTCAACTACAAGATCGTGGCCAAGTGTCTTGCTGAAAGGATTAAGCCTCTCATGAACTCACTTATTATGCCTAATCAGTCTAGCTTTGTTCCTCGGAGAAACATCACTGATAATATCATTCTTTTGCAGGAGACAGTCCACTCAATGGCAAGGAAAACTGGAAAGAAAGGCCAGATGCTCCTTAAAATTGACCTCGCCAAAGCCTACGATAGGCTGGACTGGACTTTCCTTAAGGAAACTCTCGAGGCAGTGGGAATCCCTGAAGGTGGAGTCAACATTATCATGGCCTGTGTTACTACCACTGAGCTCCAAGTACTCTGGAATGGTGGGGAGACTGATCCTTTCACACCAAGCAGAGGACTTAGACAGGGATGTCCCCTCTCACCCTACCTCTTTACTTTATGCATTGAACGTTTAGGACATTGCATTAGCAGAGACGTTAGGGATGGTAAATGGAAACCCATTAGACTGTCTAGGAATGGTCCTGACCTGTCTCATTTGTTTTTTGTCGATGATCTTGTTATCTTTGCGGAAGCCAACCTTAAACAGGCTGATATTGTGATGAGATGCTTTGAGAATTTCTGTAAAGCCTCGGGTGAACTCATTAGTAAGGACAAGTCTCGTGCTTTCTTTTCTAAGAATGTTAGAAAACTGGAAAAAGTCTCTATTTGTAATAGACTTGGAATCCAAAGTACTAATGACCCTGGGAAGTATCTTGGTGTCCCTGTTCTGCATGGAAGAGTTAATAGAAACACTTATAAATACATCCTTGAGGCCATTGATAAAAAACTGAATGCTTGGAAAGCTAGGACCCTCTCCCTTGCTGGAAGGGTTACCCTTGCCACTGCTGTGCTTAATGCTCTCCCGGTGTATGCTATGCAAACCTCTGTTCTCCCCATGTCTGTTTGTGATGAGATTGATAAAAAAGTCAGAAATTTTGTGTGGGGTACTAAGGAGGGACAGAAAAAAGTCCACCTTGTTTCTTGGGATAAAATTTGTAAACCTAAAAAACAAGGGGGGCTTGGCCTTCGATCTGCTAGGTGCATCAATAGGGCCTTTTTGATAAAACTTGCTTGGCAGATGCTCACTAATGAAAAATCCCTGTGGGTGCAGGTGCTCCAAGGAAAATATTTCCACCATAAAGAGGGCAACATCGTCTCCATGAAGAAGAGCTGCCATTCCTCGCTGTGGAAAGGAATCCTGAAAGCTATGCCCCTTATGAAATCAGCAACCTGCTCAAGTATCAGAGATGGGAAGTCTACTGCGTTCTGGACTCATGCCTGGATTGATGCGGGGATTGTTCTTGAAGACTTCCTACTCACTGACATTGATGATGAAGAAAGGGATGAACCTGTGTGTTGTTTTATCACTGACTCTGGAAACTGGAATTGGGACAAACTGAATTGTAAATTACCTAATGAGGTTCTCTCCCTCATTGCAGGTACTGAAACACCGAAGCAGGATCTTGGCGAGGATAAGACCATTTGGGGCCTTGAAACTGATGGCAGGTTTAGACTTAAGTCTGCTTACCAATTGGTTGCGGAGGAGATGGAGTGCTCCCAAGATGGCGAATGGAAGGACTTTTGGCAGTGGAAGGGCCCTAATAGAATCAAGCATTTCCTTTGGCTTGCCAAGCAGGAAAAGCTCCTGACCAACCATGAAAGAGTTAAAAGGAAGCTAACGAACGATGGAAGATGCCCGAACCCAGACTGCAACGGAGAAGAAGAAACCACAGAGCACATACTGAGAAGATGCAAAAAACAGAGACTCTCTGGAATCGGCTTCGCCACTCAATCACGACACGGGACCATACGCTGACATTCAACGAATGGATTGGAACCAACATGAGGAATGATGAGAAGGGAATCGACTTTGGGATCATTCTCTGGCATATTTGGAAGCAAAGGAACGAAGAGGCGCTGGATGGAAAGAAATACTGCGAGCAATCCCTCCTCTCAAGAATCCTCTCGTACTTCTGTATTTTGAGGAAAACCAGGATGTTTGACAGCAGGATCTCTACTGAAAACCCTTGTGAGAGGGTGTTGAATCATCTGTCCTGGAGTCCACCTGATGAGGGATGGATGATGATCAATACTGATGGCTCAGTTTGTGCAGGAAACGAGAAGGCTGCTGGTGGTGGACTAATCCGTGACACCCTTGGACGGTGTCAGGAGGCTTTCGCCATCAATATGGGAAATTGCTCAATCACAAGAGCAGAGCTTAAGGCTGCCGAAACGGGGCTTGCTATTGCGTGGAGAAGAGGCTTCAAGAAAGTGGTGCTCTGCCTCGACTCCCTAACAGCGATCAGTATCATTTTGAAGAAGGAGGAGGTCGACCATAGATATGGCCTGCTTGCGATGGAAATTAATAGATTGCTCTCATTGAATTGGGAGGTTCAAATCAAACATGTGTATAGGGAGTGCAACTGTGCTGCTGATTTCTTAGCTAATTTGGGTCACTCCCTTCCTTTTGGATCACATCCTATTGATGTGTTCGATCCAGGACTTAGTCACTGGATTTCTTTTGATGTATTGGGTATTACCCAAGAACGTTTAATTAGGAATATCATTTAGACACCATTGGTGTCTGTCTTTCTACAAAAAAAAAAGAAGATTTATACGCAAAAACACGCCAGATTCCTTTCTCCCAAAACGCGTTCCACTCTTCATCTTCCCTCAAAGATTCATCGTCGAAGCCCAAACATTAGCTTAGCTATAGCCTACATACCACATAGACTCTCCGATACGGCCGTCGCTGTACCCTATAATCGACTCGCCGAGCTGAAGGCATTCAGCGGAAAGAATGCCGGCCGGAGTGAAAGGGTTGGCGTCAGCGAACTGGGGTTCTTTCAGGCCGAACAAAGCTGAGTTGGCTTTTTCGTTTCTCTGTTAGTGAATTGGACACGGAAAAATAGAATTATGCACATTTGATTGACTTATATAGTATCTTGTGCTCTAATTTTACTTTACTAGTACTCAGGGGTCGTAGTGAAGATTTTGTGGAGGATGGGTTCATTTAGACTTTAGAGAAAAAATACATACGTTAACATAGTTTTGTTAGCTTTAAAATCATTCTTGATATAATTTTGTATTTACAAAAACCTTGGTAAATTACATATGTCAATACACAACTTATAAAACATACATCAAATATTCAAATGATCAATCATTCTCATTTAAATACGTGTTATTTTTCCTACCTGATTAACTATTATACCGAATTTACCATTATTCCTCACGAGTCGGGACCCACCCTCTTTCCCTCTCTCTCCGCCCATGCTAGTACTCCTTCACAATTTTCAAAATCTAATGGTATGGTTTGATCGTCATTATATATGTTTGTGTTTACCCATAAAAAATTTTCTCGACTGAAAACAGTATGTATATGTTCTAATACATCATACAAAATTTGCAAGATTGTACGTGCCCTATAATTAATTACAACCTGGTGCTCCTCGATCTCTCTAAATCTTGACTTTGCTCAAAACTTTATTCACCCGGTTTAGAACCGGCGAGCGGGTAATCAAGAATTAATTAATATATTTCTTATATTTAATATTGATCATCATTGAAAGCTAACATGGAAATTAATCGCAGAAACTGAGAGGAAGATAACTATCAACCACTCCAACGGGCACATATGCATGGTCATTAAACCATGATTAACGAAAGTTCAATACATTAATCCGTAAATTTAAACCACAAAACGTAGGTAGACCTACGCCGAGCGAATGGTGTAGGCGGCCAAAACAACGTCGTTTAGATCTCATTTGAACGGCTGGACAGTGCCGATCAGCAGGGTCTGGTGCACCTTATGTACTCGTCCCAAGCACAGCAGTTGTCAATGCCTATTAACGAACAAAACACTCTGTGTCAATAAATCGAGTTGTTGATAAATGATTTTCATGAGCTTTTATCTCTTACACGCTCCTTCACACGGAAAAAAAATGCTTGTGAGTTTTTCTAATAATTTGTACAGGTTGAACATATATATCATTCGATCGCTTGGCCTGCTAATCCATAAAAGCTTTCAGTTTGTACAGGTTTAATACATCATGACTTGTATTAAACTATTGTTTATCCTGAGTATCGTCATAAGAAATTGAAACCATAATTAACCTTTCAATCAAAGACTCCGGTACCATGGTGACTAATTATTAAATATATTAAACCACTTGGACGGTTTTTACTTACACCACTTATTGCAGTCTTCGGCGGTGCTAACCCGGCGGTCGCGTCCGGCCGAGTTGACGAAGTGATCACGGTCGGAACCAGCAGATGACGGCGACACAGTAAAAGTAGCAGACAATAATAATATTGCTGTGATGAAAAGGCTTATCATCATCATTAAACTCATACCACCATGGTAATTCTTCATCGTATATAGCTAGCTTATTATAAATTTATAATGGTAATTGGTAAGAACATAAACGAGAGGCAGTGGAAATGATGTATTTGGCACAAAGTACAGGTACGTTGTATATATAGCTAACCGGACTTGCATGCCGGCGGCGAGGTACGGATGGAATCCGGACAACGCACTACCGCCGGCAGTGGACAGATCATAGACAGATAGAGTTCCAATATTTTCTATCTTTTTCTTGACATGTACGTTTCTCGGAGGACTAAATAAGGGTAAGACAACTAATGTCATACATTTTAAATTTCATATAGGGTTACCGGTATGAATGGGTTTCTCAACATTAATAATCATTGATTTAGCTAGACATACTTTCAAATTTGTCGCCTGACTAGTGATGTTAGTAAATTGTATAAGAATTATAACGGAATATCTCCCTACATTTCGAACTATTGTCAACCGATTCTTGACATAATATATATCGGAGTCTCTGATGACCGAGATGTCTTGTGTTCGGATTCCGAACGATGATCACCATTTGTTAATAATCACGTGGTATTCGAACTTGTGCAAACTTCATGTCCATACGAGGCTGGCTTTCGTTTGAAGGAGTATGTGTGCTAGTATATAGTATAATTAGATCAATGATTGAACATTTCTCAACGTATACAACTCAAATTATTGCGACCAACTGGTTCTTGACACATGTGAGGCAATGATATAAATATTCGTGTTTGAATCTAAGTTGGCATGTAGGATGTGCTAACTTCCACAGAACTCGAATTATTGCGTCCAACTTATTCTTGATACATATGAGGTCCACCATAAAAAAAACGTATTCATCTTCAACCAGCTCTTAATAAGGTGGTTCAACTATGTATACAACTACATACACATACCATAAACATTTAGAAAATAATACACATCTTAAAAATGATCGATATTGTCCGGCAGAGCAAAACATGTTGGTGATTTCGCGCCGAAAATGCATATCGCTATTACCATGGACTTTGGTATTCCTCTGTGGATCGAACTATCATCATTTTTTTGTCCATTCTCTCTTGTTTTGGTGAAGTAAACATTGATTCCGGAAATTAAAAATGATAAAGAATATTTCTTCTCAACTCTAACATATGCGGAATCACACTACAAATTAAGATTAAGTATTTTTTGGGTTAATACCCTAGTTTGACTTGAAGTTTAATGTAAGTGACAGTTCTGACCTCATTTTTCCCATAAGACATTTGTGGCCTACTTTTGAAATTATTGAACAAATTTGGCCCAAAACTTGTGTTGACTGTTAACATTAACGATCAAATATTTATTCCGTAAAATGATTCAGCAAAGTGGCAATGATGTAGCTGCCATGTCATTTTTATTTCAATTCATTTTTTTAGTACTTAAAAACATGAAAAATAAACATAAAAACCCTAATCTAAACTCCCTCCTATCTCACTCCACCATCGACTCTCCCCTCTCATCCGCCACCATGGATCGAAAAGCAGAGCTCCCCCTCTCCTCTGCCATCGTGGATAGAAAATCCCACAAGAACCCCAATCCTCAACTAGATAACAAACCCAATCCCCTCCCAACTTCCTCCATCTCCTCTTCCTCTGCTCTCTCTTCGCACTATTGGCCCATCTCAAAATTGGTTCTAACCATGGCCCTCCCCGTGCCCTAACCATGGCTCCCGCTTCCATGGCAACAGCTCCCCCAAGAAGTACGACGAAATCGACGCCCCACCCGAGAAGAGAGCCCGCGGTATCACCATCAACACCGTCACCGTCACCGCCACTACCACTACGCCCACGTCGACTGTCCTGGCAAAACCGATTACGTCAAGAACATGATTACCTGCGCTGCATAGATGGATGGGGCTATGAATCTAAATCCAACCTTGATCCTCGGCGGAGACGTAGCTTCAGATCTCACGGCGGCTCGCCTCTTAGGAGGTTTCAGAGAAGGATCCATTCTCGCGGTTAGATTCAATTTGTTCTCTAGGTTTGGGGTTGCAGAAATAGATTTGCGATTTGTGTTGGCTGCACGAGGGCAGGGACTTGCGACTGAGGAAGGCGGGGTGGCCCGCGAGGAATGGCGACGGCAGGGGATGTACAATCATCGACAGCCACTGAAATATGTGGAAAAAATCCCACTGTACACATGTTTTTAAAAAAAATTCTCAAAATACACACGTTATGAAAATATTTCCCAATCTACGCATGTTTGGGCCTTCACCGCGTTTGACCAAGGCGGTGATTGAATCACCGCGTTAAAGAAGAGCGGTGATTGCATCACCGCGTTAGAGGAAAATGGTGATTGCATCACCGCTGTAGAGGAAGGCGGTGATTGCATCACCGCGTTAGAGGAAAACGGTGAAGGCCTAACCTGCGTCAAATCTTAAAAAAAACGTAACTTTGTGCTCGGTTATCCGATCGCGATGAAATTTTTTTTGATTCCGCATAATTTTTCGAGATCTTGCAAGCCGCAAACCGCCGTGGTCCCGCCTTCGTCCCGAAAAAACGTCGTTTGCTACCCCGAACGAGCCTTTTTTCGATTTCTTCAAACTTTGGACGACCATAACTTTGTGCTCCACAATCCGAAAATCATGAATTTTTTTTTGATTTTGCATAACTTTTTGAGGACTACAATTTTTAGTAGGAGAGAATTTTCAAAAAATGAATTATTCTGGATATACAGGGTTTTGAGAATAAGTTTACCTTTCCTTTTTAGGAATCCAAGTACATTCCGAAATTATGTCTATGATAAAAATTGTAGTCCTCAAAAAGTTATGCAAAATAAAAAAAAATCATGATTTTCGGATTGTGGAGCACAAAGTTATGATCGTTCAAAGTTTGACGAAATCGAAAAAAAGCTCGTTCGGGGTAGCAAACGACGTTTTTTCGGGACGAAGGCGGCGGTTTGCGGCTTGCAAGATCTCGAAAAATTATGCGGAATCAAAACAAATTTCATCGCGATCGGATAACCGAGCACAAAGTTACGTTTTTTTAAAGATTCGACGCAGGTCAGGCCTTCACCGCGGCCGTTGAATGCGGTGAAGCTATCATCGTTTTTGTCTACCGCGGTGATGCAATCACCGTTTTTATCAAACACGGTGAAGCAATCACCGCTCTTCTTAAACGCGGTGAAGCAATCACCGCCGTAGTCTGACGCGGTGAAGACCCAAACATGCGTAGATTGGGAAATATTTTCATAACGTGTGTATTTTGAGAATTTTTTTTAAAAACATGTGTATTTTGGGATTTTTTCCGAAATATGTTGGGAAATAGGATCGAATTTGGGGGAGATTTGGAAATCAAGAAGGAGACGAAGAGTTTAGAGAGAGAGGGAGATCCATCATATCCCTTCACTTTATTTTTTCACATTTTCATTTTCATTTTCATGTTTTTGTTTTTAAAATTCTTTATATTATTATTATTTTAATATAAATTAAATGAAAAGCCACGTCATAACCACGTCAGCGTTAAGTACTGAGTCATTAACGGAAAAAATTATTGACCGTCAGTTTTAACGGTCAACTCCAACACTAGGCCAAATCTTTCCAATAATTTCAAAAGTAGGTCACAAATGTCTTATTTGAAAAATGGGGCCAGAAGTGTCACTTACGCTAAACTTCGGGCCAAACTAGGGTATTAACCCTATTTTTTTTAATAAACTATAAAATGGAATAAAAATAAAAGGTTTACAAAAAATTAGTGAGCAGTCTAGATACAATCTGGACTCCCATTCCCTTAGCGATAACAAAGCTAAGTCTAATGAAAATGTACGCGGTCGCCCGCAGCATCCTGAGACACGGAGAATTTCTGGACGCGCTTAAGCAAAGGCACAACATCCGAATCCAACTCCCCCAGCGAAGAGAAAGAAAAGGGCAGGAACCCGTAACCATCCGCCATGCACAAGTCCCGATACTTAGCACACTTTCGCCGAGCGGCATCAGCTACAACTCGGTCGGGCACAAAATCGGGCATCCCAGTCTGAGTCAAAGGGGAAGACCCAGTCAGATCAATACACACATCTCGCCCCCTATCACAGGAATAAAGCAGCAAATCCGCAGGACGAAGGGGTCCGCCATGCCCATCAACCAAACCGATATGTGAAAGATAAAAATATTGGGAAGATTTTCTGTATATTGTATTGATAACAATTGAAGGAATATATACAGTACAACAAGAAGAACGTGAATAGTGGTAGGCTGGAGAAGTGGAGAGTTGTTAGCTAGGTGAGAGTTTGTAGCTAACAGAACTACATACACGACACTAACAAAACAAACAAAGAGAAATTATTTTATTTCTCTAAAACGCCCCCGTAAGAAGGACGTAGTGTCCACTAAGCCGAGCTTGGATCGAAGCAGAAGAAACCGAGTGGCAGGCAAGGGCTTGGTAAGAACATCCGCCAGCTGATGAGATGTGGGCACATAAGAGACCTGGAGACGTTTATCCTGAACCAATTGGCGAACAAAATGATAATCCAAGGCCAAGTGCTTCATACGCGAATGGAACATCAGATTGGAGCTAAAATATGTGGCACCAAGATTATCGGAGTAAACTGCAGGGGAGGCAGACAGAGGATGGTGAAGCTCCACCAAGAGATTTCGAATCCACTCAAGTTCGGCTGTAGCATGAGCAATGGCACGATACTCGGCCTCGGTACTGGAACGAGCAACAGTGCGTTGTTTCTGAGATCGCCAAGAGATAAGAGTATCACCGAGATACACCAGATAGGCTGACGTGGAAGAGCGATCATCTAAATCACCCGCCCAATCAGAGTCGGCCAAAGCAGTCAGAGAGGAAGCACCAGATGGGCGACGAATACCCAGACCATAGGAGATAGTCCCGGAGATATAACGAAGCAAGCGCTTGACGGCTTGCCAATGAGAAGCAGTGGGAGCATGCATATACTCGGACAGCTTATTGACAGCAAAGGCAATGTCAGGACGTGTGTAGGTCAAATACTGCAGAGCACCAAGCACCTAACGATACCGGGTAGCATTGGTTGAAGGACTCCCATCGTGGAGGGAGAGAGAGACGGATGAGACCATGGGGGTTGCCGCGGCTGTGGCATCCTGCATCATAAACCGATGGAGAACATCTTCCATGTACTTCTGTTGAGACAGAATATACCCGGTAGTAGTGGGAATGAATTCAATACCCAAGAAATAGTTGACCGGGCCCATGGTTTTAAGAGAAAAACGTTGGGAAAGAGCCTCTTGAAAGGAAGACAAAGCCGCAGAATTATTCCCGGTGAGCAATAAATCATCAACATAGGCCATGAAATAAAGAAGAACCCCTTGTCATGAGTAGAAAAAAAGAGATGCATCGGAGTGAGTTTTCCGAAAACCATAGTCTTCAAGGAAGTCACTGAGAGCCGTGTACCAGGCACGAGGAGCCTACCGAAGTCCAAAGATGGCACGGCGAAGTCGACAAACATGGTGTGGCCGGGAGGGATCAACAAAGCCCGGTGGTTGAGTTATATACACTTCCTCTTCCAAAGGACCCTGAAGAAAGACATTGTTGACGTCAAACTGCATGATAGGCCAATTATGAGAGACAAAGTGAAAACCGTCCAAACAGTGACTGGCTTGACCACCGGACTAAAGGTATCAGTATAGTCTAGTCCGGGACGCTGTAGAAACCCCTTGGCAACAAGTCGGGCTTTGTATTTATCAATGAGACCTGAGGAAAAAAACTTGATACGAAACACCCAACGACAGTCGAGGACATTATAATGAGGGAGGCGAGGAACAAGTTCCCAGGTATAGTTGCGAAGGAGAGCCTGATGTTCATTGGTGAGAGCATCATCCCATTCCTTATATCGAAAAGCCTCCTGCACTAAACAGGGCTGTAATGGTGGAGTGCATGTGGAATAAGAAGTAGCAAAGAGCCTTTTGGGCTTAAAGATACCATGTTGTGCGCGTGTAGCCATGGAATGAGTGCGGCGGATTGGTGGCGGCCCAGCAGCAGAGGAACTAGGCGGATGGGCCGGAGTGACAGGCCCATGAGGGCTGGGCGCGGACCCACTGGAAGCCAAAGAGGAGAACGAGGCCGGTGATGGGCCTTCGCTGGAGGCAGCAGGAGTTGAAGGGGAGTGGGCCGATGAAGGCCCAGGAGGGCCCACGTGAGGTGTACATGGAACAGAGAACGGCAGCAGAGTAATGGAAGGAGAGGAGTCCAAAATCCAAGAATCAATTGTGGGAGGAGTGGGGGAGGAAGTGGAAAGACTCGGAAATTGTGTCTCAACAAATATGACATGACGGGAGAGATAAAGCCGATTAGTGTGAGTATCATAACAACGATAAGCACTGCGTTGAGGACAATAACCAAGGAATATACAAGGGCGGGAACGGGGATCAAGTTTAGTGGGCGAGTAAGGACGAAGCAAGGATGACAAAGGCAACCAAACACCCGCAGTTTTTTATAATTAGGTGGTAAATTAAAAAGAAGTGTTTATGGAATTTTACCACGTAAGGCAGAGCTAGGAAGACGATTGATGAGATAGATGGCTGTGGAGAAGGCATACGACCAAAAGGACAAAGGGAGTTTAGCATGGTGAAGAAGGGTTATACCGGTTTCAACTAGATGACGGTGTTTGCGTTCAGCAAGACCATTGTGCTCAGGTGTATGCGGTGGCGTAAGAAGATGGGTAATGCCATGATCAGTGAGAGTGGAACATAGCTTTTGAAATTCACCACCGCCATCAGTATACAAACGACGAATAGTCGTAGTAAAGTAATTTTGAACCATTTTCTGGAATGTAAGAAAGACATCGAGCACATCTAATTTTTTACGCACGGGATAATACCACGTGTAGCGAGTAAAATGATCAACAATTATCAAATAATAACGAAAACCATCAATAGAAGAAACCGGAGCGGGGCACCAAACATCAGTATAAAAAAGATCAAAGGGACGACTTCTAGTCAATGAAGAAACAACAAATGGGAGTTTATGGCTCTTATTAGAAAGACAAGCATCACAAGAATGACTAGTGATAGCAGACGAAACTGGAAGAGAAAAAGATCGAATAATATTGGCAAGAGAGGAATGGAAAGGATGATCGAGATGAGAATGCCAGGAACTCGCTGTCGTCTTGGTGGAAATAAGCGCCATACGAACCGTCCCCACCTCACGAGGTAACTCGTAGACATCACCGTTGTTTACCCCTTTCAGCAGCTACGCCCCCATGCGAAGATCCTTCACAATAAAATGAGTGGCAAAAAATTCCACCGACTCCGGATTAGTTTGACATAATTTTGCCACGGAAATAAGATGTTTCTTTATAGCAGGCACACGAAGAACATCTTTTAAGTGAAATAAATGAGAGCCAGCAAGTAAAGAGGATGAACCAATATGAGAAATGGTCAAACCTGTACCATCACCGACTTTGAATTTCATTGGGGCCAAGATAATTAGAATAAAGGGATAAATTCCCTAGGTCCGGCATGGCATGATGAGAGGCCGCTGAATCAAGAATCCAGGGCCCAGAAGAAGAGGCCGCAGGCCCAGGCAATGGCGCAGTCGTGAAGTGGGCTTGAGGAGCTGGGGAGTGGCACGCAAAATGGGCCTGAGGAGATGGGGAATTGCGGGCCTGGTGGAAGGCCTGCCTCGCCTGAGGAAATAACTGGAAGCACTGCCGAACAGAGTGCCCTGGACGATCGCAGAATTGACATCGAACAGAAACCCACAGCTGCCGAGGAGAATCAGGTGAGGGGACGGGGGATCCTGGGTACATAGCTGGCGAAGAAGATCGGCCGTCAGTCCCATTGAGCGGCTGCGGAGTGCGCCGAGAAGAGACCGAGCCACCTTGGTCGTTGTTGCCGCGACGAGTAGGGGTGGGCATCGGTCGATTCGGTCCAAGACTGGACCAAACTATCCTCGGACTGGACCAAAATTTCTTCTAAATCAAGGATCAAAGTCGAATCATTATTACTTCGATTCTGTCTGGACCAAACCATATATGGCTCAATTCGGTCTGAACCATCCCATTGGACCAACTAATCTTTCATTCGAATAAAATCACTCTTAAAGGACAACACAATAATTATTAAAATGTAACTACACAAAAATGGTAATCAAATTATCCAAATTTAAATACTCCACAATTCTTAAAAAAACCACATGTTCCAAAATATTATGCAAAAAGCTAAACATGAACTATTGTTTAAATTACAAGACAAAAGTCTTTTTATTCAATCTCAAAGTTAGTCTAACTAATTGCCTCTCTAATATTCCATTTTTATTTCCAGTGCACGTTGGACCGCTTGTCCATTTGAAAGCCTTTCTTCTGCAATATAAGCACATGATACAAGGCATTAGAAAGGAGTTTAACAAAGTGACACTTACTTCAAGAACTAGTGCAAGTAAGCAGCTCTCTTGATCGAAGAAATGCTGATGAGAACCCTGATTTGAGGGTAAGACTATAGGAGAGGGAGCGGCAAGTCTAAGTCAGGGAAAGTTAATCATATTGATAGGTAGTTAAGTGTCGTGTAGGGTACTACGACTTTCACTTTTCAACTCCAAGTCGACTTGCCTTCACTGAGCATAATATAATAGGCAATTCATTTAATTACGATTCGGTCCGATCCTTAGCTTGATTTTACGGTTTCGATCTGGACCGAACCAAAACCTAAAATTAACCAAATTCAGGAACCAAAGTCGAATCGAAATATAAACAGTTTGATCCGATTCGGTGTGAGAGTCGATTTGGTCCGATTCGGTCCTATGTAAACCGAATCGTTGCCCACCCCTAGCGACGAGGAGGCGGACCATGGGTGAAGAATGCGGTGGCACAACAGAGGTACGAGCTTGAACCTTGAGATCAGCCTCAAATTCAACAAGGTAATCAACGAGATACTCGAAAGAGACAGATGAACCCCGAGCTCGAACCGCAACGGAAAAGGGATTATACTCCGGGCCGAGACCGCGAAGACAGTGAACGACCAAATCAACATCCTTGTCTGGTTCTTCAATAAGGGCGAGTTCGGCTGCAATAAGACGCAGATCATTGACATACGTGACAATGTCATTGTCACCCTTGACTGTATTTGCCAATTTTCCTTTCATATGAATGATTCGGGACTGATTCTTGCCAGCATACATCTTTTCAAGAATTAGCCAAGCCTCTCGAGAGGTAGGTGCAACAGAGACATACGAGTAAATAGATTCGGAGATGGAGCAGCGAAGAGCATGGAGGATCAACTTATCCTGTCGAAACCAGAGACGATGCGCAGGATTAGGGACAACAGCAACAGTTTTATCATCAGTGACAGTCTTCGGCGGAACAACAGTTGTTCCATCAATAAATTGAATGAGATCTAGACCCATTAGAAGGGTTTCAAGTTGGGACCGCCAAGAATTGAAGTTTGTCATAGTAAGCTTCAATGGTAATTGTGCTGCTGGGTTGAAGGTGATGACCGAATCACCAGAAGAAGAAACAGAGGAAGAGCCCAATATAGTGACGAAGAGAAAAGAAAAAACAGAGAATGCAACGAAAGATGATTGGATCGAGCTAGTTGATCGTGACTTGCTCTGATACCATGAAAGATAAAAATATTGGAAAGATTTTATGTATATTGTATTGATAGCAATTGAAGGAATATATACAGTACAACAAGAAGAACGTGAATAGTGGTAGGCTGGAGAATTGGAGAGTTGTTAGCTAGGTGAGAGTTTGTAGCTAACAGAACTACATACACGGCACTAACAAAACAAACAAAGAGAAATTATTTTATTTCTGTAACAATATGAACCTCCTTTCCGACAAAAATCCCAGACCTCTAACAGATGTCCAGTAAGCTGTCTCGAACGAGGTTATGCCGATGCTTAATGCCCACAATACCAGCACGTGACACAACATGATCCCCAAAGACATCACCATCAAAGACACGGGAACAAGCAGAACAGGGCCTAGATACCAAAAATAATGGGACACCTAATCGATAACTAAGCACACTACGATATGTTCTTCCATTCATAGTCTGGCCCAACCCAGCAATAGGGACAACACGCAACCAATCAGAAGAGTGCGTACTCTGCTGGGACTTCCACAAAGCAACCTGCCGAGTAGTCAACGAGAAAACAGAGTCTGAAGAAGCAGAAACCTTCGCCAAATATATGTCTGCCAATTTCTTCATAAGTTTTGAGGCAGCTACTTTGCTAAGGTCACGTAAGATATCAAAACCTGTAAACTCATTGAATGTGCGTAGGGCATCATCAAAAGCAGGGCCAGGAGAGTGAATACCAGAAGGACATAGTAGCTTAGCCTGCAACCCAGCAGACTGCAGACGAGATGCCAAAAAAGCATAATGCATGACATCTCCAGCAGCATAAACCCCAAGCCCACCTAAATGAAAAGGGAAGGTGGCAAGTCTCCACTGCCAATCATCGAAGCCTGGCTCAGAAGCAGTGACAATACGTTCTAAACTGGAACGAAGGGTTGTGTCAAAAGAGAGCTGGGCCAGCCCAAAAACACGATGGGAGCAAGTACGCAAAGCAAAGTAGATTATTTAGATTAACTAGGGTGTGATTGGATGTACTTACATATATGCATTTGAAATGGTTGGATTCCAAAATTGAAGTATTTAAAATTCTCCGTTTTGGCTCATTCTTTTCAAATAACTATTAATTTATGAATTTTCAGTTTTTTATGAGCAGGTTAATTTTATTAGGGTTAATACCTCAATCTAGTCCAAACTTTTTATTAAAAATACTACTTTGGCCTGTATTTTCTGTAATTTCTATCCTGGTCTAAACTATGCATCATTTATATTATGTTGACCGGACGTGTTAGTTGACCGTCAAGTCAGTCAGTCAACACCATTGACTAATGGTCAACAAGCCTAGTCATTGCCATTACTTTTTCTGCCTTATCCAAGAACTTTGGAAGATGAAGCTTGAGAAAAATAGACTTTTAGAGGTATTAGTGTAAATATCAATATTTTTCGGATACAAATAGTAATTTGGTATTGCCCATTAAAGATAACCAATCTAATAACTTTTATATAATTCTATCACGTTTAACAAGATCAATACTCATACCATCAAACAAGTTGAACACTTAACCTCTGTTGGGGGTGCCATAAGGGAGCAAGCCCAAGTAAAAGCCAACTAGGGAATGGGTTGGCTAAAGAAAGGAGGCGCATAAGAGACAAAGTTTGTTAAACTCCAGGGAAGTACGGATTGTCGGCGGGGCGCCTAGCATTTGTCGGGAGGTCTGACTAGAATGTCAGGGCGTCCGGTCTAAGAAGGTACAAAGCATAAATGCGTATATCGTGCTAAAAGCGTCCTCAAAATTTAAAAAGTATGCCTATATCATGCTAAAAGCGCCATTGCAATAGTTTCCGTCACGCTAAAAGCGCCCCGCCCCCTTATTTTTAGGCGCCCGACAAGATAATGCAACATTTATGAGCAGATGGACATGATGAAGCGTGGGCCTATGAAAATTGATAAAAGCATCAGAGACGTAATTGAAAGCGCTCAACCGTTAAACAAGGGAGGACTAAGTTAATCGAAGGTAAATAAATTATATAAAACATTTTAATGGTACATAGAGTTATTGAGACTAGTTGATTTCTAATATTATTAGTCTCATTGTAATTCTTTGTTTCCCCTTTATTTAATGTATTTCTCTTTCTTATGTGCCTTTGTCTAAGACCGAAACAATTAATTACTTACTGCGCGAGAAAAGAGAGTTCATAGAGTCCTCTCATGATAGTGTTGAGACGATTAGTAACAGTGTCCCCATCCTCTAGGAAACATTGATCAATAAGGGGAAGGAAATAAAAATAGAGAACACATCAAGAGTAAGGTAACCGTATCTATGATGACCTAACAGATCCACAAATGCTAGGAGACCCATTTGAATGATGCAAATTAAAGACAAAGATCTGCCAAATTATGCAACCAAACTCCAGCCAATTAGAACAACGATCTGCCATCGAATAAGGGTCGAAATCAAGGTCACCAGGGATGCATTGGTACCTATATTATAATTCTATGTGCTAGTTTTGTGGCCCAAGCTTCGCATATGTAGAATAAATTATATTATTTATTTGATAATTTAGTTTAAATGAATAATTTTAGAAATTTGAGTAAGATACCTATTTTGACAGAATTACATCTTAGTTTTTTCAGTGATACATAATAGTATCCTCCATAAATATATTTTTAATTGATACATAATAATATCCTCCATAAATATATTTTCAATTGATACATAAGAAATATTTATCCTTTCATAAATTTTACATCATGTCTTAATCATTAAGAATACAAACGTAATTATTTTTAATTTAAGTAATCGTGATAGGAAGTTGCAACATAAATAATTCGTAGTGTGTGTTATAATAATAATAAAACCAAGTTATGGAAAGAATTAGATTTAATTAAATTATTATATAAAATTTAACTGACATTACGGAATCTTTGCATAATCTAATTTTTTTTTTTTGGCTTAGGTAGATAGTTAATAGATAGGGAAATACAAAGAGTTGAAAAGTAAATAGCAGTAATCAGCCAAGTGCTGATTCACCGATGCAAGAGCCGTTTTCGCCACGCAATGGGCAGCCCTGTTAGTATGCCTAGAAACATAAATAAACGAATAAACGCAAAGGAAGTCTTCTTTTGATAAACTTCTTGAAATACCACTCCGCCAAGTACAAACTTCACATCGTTGATAAGCCGGGTTCCAATAGGCTAGGAGTAGATCTGATATGCAAGCTACCTGCAAAAACACAATCGACCCTCAAAGGGGCAAAATAACACTCAAGTACCACCAGGTTGCCACCAATTGCTCCACAAGCTATGCGAACTCCGCCGTCTACAGCCCAAAAAAATACCAAAACCGACTAGTAGAGAAATTACACTCCATGCCTAACGAAAAGCAATTCCTTAATATAAGCAAGAGGCATAAAATAAGCGAATACATAACCAATGCAACACCACAGCAAAAATACCAAACACAAATGTAAACATTATAATAATGAAATACATAATTAGTAAGTAAGAGGTAGAAGACTTAGCTAAACGTGGTTAGGATCAACGGTTAGGATTGGAACCGCCTATTCGGCAAATTTGTAACTGCCTTGGTATTGTAACCGACCAAATCATTTTGCACCAAAGTTTGTAGGCTTCGAATTTGTAACTGCCACCGAATGTTGGATGCCGGAATTGGAAATGGGAAGAGGGAATGGCCGGGAATCGCCGTTGCTGCATACTGGCCAAACTGCCAACCATGGCACCGTTGTAGCAGCATTCCTGTCGTTGGTGAGTCCTACAAAACGAACAAACAAAATAGAGTCGCTCTATGGCACTCTGTATCTCCATGAAAATGGAGTCAAACAGGCCCATAAGCCATAGGCGGTAATCTGAATACCGAAACATAGAAAGTAGCTCAACGCGTCAGGGAGATCCAATCCAGTGTCCCTGATTTTGCCCGCAACTAGGCGAGTCTGGTACTCAAAAGAAGAATGCGATTGATAATCAAGAGCAGGAGGCGGCGGGATCCCAAGGCAACAAAAGAAGAAGCCAGGAGACCACGAAAAGGGGATCTTCTTCTTCGACATCTCAACCAAGAAACCACCAGTAGTGGCGAACAGAGCCGCCACCATGATCAATCTAGTAATTCTATAGCATTCTTCCACTTCCATTTCGGAGATGGCCGACTTTTTTAAAAATAATTCATAGTTAAAGAAAATAAAACGGATAAGCTTTGAAAAGAATAATAAAAAATTAAATGAGAGAGCACTTATCCGGCATAACCGCCACTGTCCCGGAATCGTAACCGCCAATGCCAACGGCGACTTCGTCGTCTCTTGTCGTCACGAAGCCCTCCTCCTAGCATCGTCGTCGTCATCGCTGTCCTCGTTCATGGTCGGCGTCTGATCTCCCTTTGGTGGTCGCCAGAGCAAAGGACGGGAGAGGAGAGAGAGGAGTCGCCACCATCATCGGCCCTATTCTCTCTTATTCGGTGCTCGGTAAACCGTAACCCGGTGGCGGCAATATCTGGGTAGAAGATTCGTCGTCGTTGGAGTCGAGAGGGTCGACCGAGACGACGACTTTGCCGATGGGGCGTGAAGGGTCGTCGGGGAAGGGCGAGCGGAAGGAGCGAGAGATTCGAAACTCCATAATCTAAATTGATGACATGATTAATATTTTAGTTAAAAATAAAGTAAGTTATGAAAATGTCACATTTGATTAAACTATTATATTAAAAATGACTTTTTTTACACAAAAATAAAAGACTTATCTTAAAGAACATTTGTATAATGCAAATTGATAATTTTCCCTCCATAAAGTTTACATAATGTATTTTTAATGGAGGTAACTATTCTTTAATAGTGTTACATAAATCTACAACCAATTTACACAACTGCATTCTCCAACCAACAAGAGCAACGATCTGCCACCGAATAAGGTTGAAATAAAGACCATTGGGGATGCATTGGTACCTTTTATTATATATATGAAGAAAAAGAAAACAAATAACCATGTATATAATAATCTAATATAACTAGATAGCAGTAATGAAGTTGGAAAAAATGTCGAACGAGGAAACATGGGTTCAAGCTACATGTATAAACTTACTCCACTAATCCAACTCGATTGCTTGAAATAAGAAATCCCCTGAATTGACTAACTCAACCAAAAAATTAAATTTACACTTTTCTTCCGTAGGCCCATCTCCTAAGTTTTTGGAAACCAGAATTATAAGGCACTGGCAGAATGACTCATTGTAATTCTCTATTTTTCCTTTCTTTCATGTATTTCTCTTTCTTAGGTGCATTCGTCTAAAATAAAAACAATTAATTATTTACTGTCTAAGAGAAAACTATTTCTCTTTCTCAAGTGCACTAGCTTTTACCCGACCCGTTGGCCGGGGACCCGAATCTCATTTGTAAGCTTTGCGCTAATAAAGATGGTGGGAACGATATCTAATTACGTGTAAGACTTGGAGAAACCAGCCAATTTGACAATCTGATCGAGCACCAGCCAAACCTCAACTCCAAACATCGATCGTTTGCAAGGGAACTGGCTCCTCCTCCTCAATTAAATACTTTCTCATTCTCGCAGGCATCTACTTCGATTGCAGTGACCAGCTCGCCTCCACCTCATGGATGTCTCCTCCCGATACCTGCCAGAGTCGGGGGTGGATATTTACTTAATGGTATCTTAAATCCACCCTTATTTGTTTTGTCCCTGAAATCTCAAATCATTACGTTGCAAACTTATATCTCTAAAAGTGTGTAAATGTGGGCCAACCCACCTCGAGCCAACCATGAACCCATAACCCATATGCTTCATGCATCAACTTTTTTCCCTCTCGCCATTCAAGTTAACAACTTTGATTACTATAGTTTTAGTTAGCAACTAAACAACCATTAGTTTGTGATGAACTAAGGGAACCAGATACTACCCCTTGACATAAAAGGCGGGGAACAACGTAGACATATATAAATTGGCGACCTAACAAAAACTAATTCAACCGGCAGCTGGTTTTAGTTTTGCCTAAAATGGAGTAATTTAGTATGGATGTGGTTTCCAAGTGGTTTATAGCTTGGTAGTTCACCGAATCATATACTAAAGCAGGCAAACAGATTCCGTGTTTTTGAAATTGGGTCTAAAGAGTGTAAATTGGAAGCAAGTTGCTGTTATTGAGCTTTTTTCAGCTGTAAACTTTGTAGATCAATGTTTTAGAAACAATAACCTACCATATGATCGGCTTATAAATATCGGATATCGAACGCTAAATGATAAGTGATCTTAACAGTATAAAGCAATTAAACAATAATTCAAGCACAAAATACTATACCACTGATTTTTCCTACATAACTTTCAAGCTACCAGTAGATTGTCACATTTTAATTTGGAGGTGGGGGATAGAATTTGGTCCTTAGTTAATTGAGAGAGGATCCATAATTCCATACAATAAGTGTCCACAGCCCAATCTCATGCATAATTCATTTCATGTGTGACGTAATTGCGAAATATTTTGTGCAATACCAATTCTCACTCATTGCTGGAATTGTTGCATATTCCAACTTTTACCATAAAGTCCTATTAATTCCCATAGAGAGCAGCCGAGTTGCAGAAGTAGTTGTCGTCCCAAGAGCCTCACAAAGATTCACAAGGGTGGAAGCTATTCTTCCAATGTGAGATGAATCATATAGAAACAAACAGGCATGAATCTAATGCTCTAGTTATCACCATTATCACTTGATGACTCCACACGGTTCATCTTTAGATCTTGGACTGAAGCTATAGCATTCACATAAGCAGCAGCTCCAAAACCCATTCGCGTAACACATGTATTACTATGAAGCTAAATTTGGTTCTCTCCCACACCCAATTTCATTACCAATTATAATCGTCAAGTGGTTAGTACCAAGCATGAAACTTTCACCATGGCAACAAATTATGGATCGTCAGTCACAATACCATGCATGTCACTGTCTAGACTCTAACCCCAACACTAATTATACTGAAAGGCAAAAGGGGATCAAATGAATAGTCGGCGAACTCGGCCAAAGATCACAGGCAGCACATGAATCGTTGATGGGCTAGAAGGGAGAAACGGAAGTACCTCGTAGAGGCTCTGCTCGTTGCCGGAGGACTGATCGAGCATCTCTAGTGACGAAAATAGTCCTCCACTCAATCTCCAAGACCGCCCACAGTGACAAGTGAATCAAAGAATAGTTCTTGACCTTCAACATGTCTAATGTCTCTACGTACTTCTCAACTCTCTTTACCGAAGGAGGCTTGAGCTCTCATGTTGGTCTCGTGGTAGGTTGCCCGCACTTGACCTGGACCCTAATTGTCGGTGGAGGAATGAGTCTGTGATCGAAATCTTGGTTTCGCTTTTCAACCAGCATGTCGGCGGGTCTCATCTCCCACTCTGCTCCCATGGAATCCGGTGAACCACCAGCTGCCGACTTGTCATTAGCCGTCACCGCCGTGGGTGGTTTCATACCAACCAATAACCAAAATGTAACTACAGCAAATATGAAAATATGTACTGATACAAAACGAAAAGCAAAGCAAGATTTAGCTCATGGAAATAGTGAGCATAAACATGGGCATTTATCAGCCAGATGAAAAATGTGAGAAACATCACATTTGTTTAAAGAAGTTTAAAGAAGCGGTGCATATTTGTGATTCATTATCCTTGCAAAGCTAGGTGTTCACCGCTGCTAAGAAAAGCCATAGGAATCTGGCTAGGAAGCTTAAAGAAGAAGTGCATAATTTCTGTTTTGGAAATGAGGAAGTGTCTAGGCTGATATCCTTGTCTAGCTTTGCAAGGATAATGAATGTAAACTGATAAGTATTCAGCAGTATACTTGGTAGTTCTTAGAAATTGATAGCAGTAGAAGGATAAGCCTTAAACTGTATGTTTTTTTAGAAACTTAGATTAGTTTGACTAAGTTGGAGATATAAATGAACAACAACAATTACCGGAAAAAAAAAATTGTTGCCAAGAGTGTACATTATCCAGAGTCGAGCTGGTTATCATATACTCCTCTTTGCACTTGTTCGTGGTCAAAACAAACTGGCAGCGACTCTGGAAAACCAACACAAAGGGATTAAGATCTCAATTACTTAGACGGGCAAGTTTTTACCTGTACTATGAGACGGGTTTTGAGCAGCTCGAGAGGGTATGTGCAGAAGGTGGAAGCAATACCAGCTAGGCCACCGGCAATTGAGGATGCAAGAATTGGCAGCATTGACTTCTCCCCAGGTTTAGGGGTCATGCTCTTTAAAACGGTATCATATAACTGCAAAAGAATCCAAGAAAAGCAGAGTCAGTCTATTAAGTTACAAACCAATGTTTGGATGGCAGCAGGTTCTCTGTTTCCATAGGTTTAACATAAAAAGCCAGTATGTCTATTCAAATGATTACTGTTAGAATCTAATGCATAAGAATTAATTCTTTCAGTGATGATCATATGATGTCACAATAACAGGCAACCCAATATATAGTCCCCAAGGGTTTGCCCTGAAGGCTGAAGTTATGATGTTCAGTCATTTAATTATGATGATAAATTTCCGTATTTGTTTTTAGCTTATTCACCATAGTTGCAACAAAACTTCTAAATTTTGTCTCGCTCTTAGCAATTAAGCCCCCTTAAATGTTGGGCTCCACAAACTTTGATTTACCCCAATCTCCTATAAAATTTTCTTATATAAGCTCTGGGATTTATAGAAGCCAGGAGTTTAAAACAGATGGCTAGAATGGATTTAAGATCCTTATCAACAAAGCCTACAATCATGTTCGTAATGATGGGAGAACTCCTGTACAACTGCAGTTTCTTAAAGAGAACAAAGAAGACCCCTGAAGGTGAATCATGTACTTGTGGGAAGTGGTTATATGGTGGGTGTCAATCAACAGAGGTACATACCTTCATCGAAGATAGAAGGAATTTGACGGTCATGCCGTGCCGCCTCGCCGCGTGAAGGGGGGTCAATCAATGAGAAAGAACGACAAACGACACCCAATCTCCCCCTCCAAAACCCAAACCCCACGGCCACCATCAAGGAATAAAAGATCCAGTTGCCATCATTGATTGGTGTTCCACCTTTCCTCATCTGTCCGGAACAATATGAAAATCACCCATCCAAGCACCCAAATTATATAATAGTACATGAGTTATACAAATCCGAGGTACAAAAACAGAATAATCAGACATCGAACAAAATGAAACATGAGTCGACCGAGTCACACAGCAAACGAACAACAGCAGGATCGAGAAATACTCGATTTCATCACCTAAACATATCAGAGTCAAAGTCGGTGATAGGAACCTTGGCGACGCAGTTGAGGCGTTCTTTGCTTTTGCGGTGGATGAGAAATCTGAAGACATCTATTCAGACGGCTCCATATCCGAGTTGGAAGAGTTCAACTCACCGCTTCCACTCGTCGTCCACGCCTCGACCAAAGTAACATCGCCGTAATCGTCGTTGCGCCCTCCGCAAGAAGAGGAGGAGGAAGAAGTAGAGGGCGAAGTTGCAGATCCGGGGCGAGTCAAGTGACGGTACTTGGAGGGCGGCTTACCAATCGAATAGGCGAGGATCCTGTCCCATAAGAACTCGAAGAACTCGCGAAAAACAGAGACGCGTCTAAGGAGCGGCGGAGATTTCCACCTTTTCTCTGCGGCGGACGGCGGAGCAGCGGAGATTTCCAGCTATTCTGTACGGCGGACGGAGGTTCGCCATCGCAGCGTCGGGATGCGGCTTCGACAAGAAAAGAAAGGGCGACTGGGGGAACTTTTCATCTGGTGAGAAAATGAGCGGTTGAGTGCAGCAGGAGCTTTGCTGCGATGAGAATAGGAAAGAGGAAGGAGATTTTCAGGGAAAAAAAAAAACAGTGGGCGGTTCTTTATCCCTCCCATCAGGCGGGGTTTTCTAAATTAATGCCGCCTAAACACTCTGCTACATCACCCTCCTAAAATCACTCTATGAGCAGGAAAATTTGAATCGAGGGTGCAGTTATACTTTTCAGCTATAAATTATACTGTTGATTCGTCTAAAACAAAAACAATTAGTTATTTACTGCGTGAGAGAAGAGAGAGTTTTGTGGCATTGTCCTGCAGGACTTTATATTTTTTTAGATTGAGTGTTGATTAGTAATGTGTCTTGGGTTCATGGATGAAACGTAATATGTTGCTTCATTTGTTTCCTATGGCATGTTGTAGTTCATCCATCATATAATTCGGGCATTCTTAGGGGAGCAGTGTCTTACTGTGAAATTAATGAGTTGTTGACTTGTGGTGTAAGGTTAATTGTTCAGTCACTATATTGTTGGTTCATAATTATTTCGAAAATAATGAATTCGTCCTCGTAACTGCATTTTGTCAAGTGTGTTCCATCTACTCATTTCATGTGCGATTTACATTACTTTGGTTCCTTATTGCTATCTTTCCATATTGTTTGTTTTGGCCTGCACGTCCTTACACATTTGTTCTTCAATACTAGGTTGTTGATGGCTTCGGTGCTTATGTTGGAGCAATTTTTACACGAGCAAAGTCTAAGGCAGTCAGATATAACAAGTTTTCATTTCTCCTCTCATGTCTTGTTGTTGCAAATGCTGCTTTTGTTCTCCTATCTACTATGTTGCTAACAGTGAAGTGCGACGTGTGATACAACTTCAAGTTGTACCTTTAATATTTTAATTTTAAGTTAAAACGAAGGAGATATGACCCGATGAAAAAACTTACTCACATAACATAAAACGAATTCCCTAGAACCCAAAAACGTACCCACCATCATATACTCTTCCTATTCTATTCTCTCTCTTTGATCTGTTGTAAAATGGTCGGGAAGTTTAACCATTAGTTCATCGGAGAAGGCATCATGGAGGATGACCCGGTGATGGCATTCGATGAGGCAAATCCAGACTGCCAAAAACGATATTTTCTAAAGTTTTGTAGTATAAGAGTTGTGTACCATATTCGCTCCCCCACTCATCTCGTGTAGTTTAAATCGTCAAAATGGGCTCAAGCCCACTACTAGAGACGGAAAAACAACCATGCTTAGCCATGAAAGATTTCTTATTCTACATTCTGATTGATTGATATTGCAGTGATGCGCTCTACCTAGGTAACAACACGAAAATTCATGAAATAAAAACACACATGAACTATTCGGTAGGTACATGATTCATTGTTTGCTTCACTACCTTCAGTTTTTTACTACAACAGGGGAACACTGTTTATTTATTATTATTTTTTTTCAATAGATTTGACAGGAAGACCTTACCCTCTGTTTTCGAAGGAGAGGAAAAGTGGGGAGAAAGAAGGAAAATTTGAAGCGGAAGGAAAATTTGGGGGACGAGAATTGGGAGAGAAAATGTTGTGTTGTGAAAGGAAGTGGAATGAAAAATGGGGGTGAAAAAGTTTTTTGAGAATTGTGATTGATATGTTATTTTATTTTTATGTAATGTTAAATAAGTTAATTATAGGTTAATAATATTTTCATTAATTATGAATTAAATTTTAATTCCTTACCAATTCTGTTCATTATTAAAAATCAAAAGTGGATCATTTGAAGAAAAAGAATGACGACCTATTATTAAAATTTTTGTTAACTATTTTATTGATTCATCAACATAGCAACTAGATACATAAATATACAAAAAAAAAAAATCAAGATTTGATGATTTTGAATGGACGCAACCAAACTCTCGATTTCTCTTATAGTTTTAGAGAAATACGTTTTTTAATCAAAGCTTACCCCCCCCCCCCCCCCAAAAAAAAAATCAGAACCAACTCCCTAAAAGTGTACATGAACCTTATCTTTTCTTATTTAGGAAAAAGAGATGAAATCTTTTTATTAGGAAAGACAAACGCTAATAAGCAAAGGATTACCTAGGCAGATAGAGAATCTGTCTTCTGCGAGTTGACACGATGGATTACCACAAAGATGAAGGTTTAGAGACTTCTATCTATATTGAGGGACGTTGTGGATTTTTCTAGGTGAGTGAGCTGAGAAGAAGATTTTGATTAGGTTAGAGAAGAAAATAACAACTTTATTTTCATGGTATGGTTTGTGTAATGGAGGAGATGTAGAAAAACTATTGTTTTGATATTGTTCTTCTGGGAGGGCGAAGAAGAAGAAGAAGAGATAGAGAGAGAGACATCAATAAAAGAAAAAAGGATGTCAATTTTTTCTTCTCCTCAACCGTTCTGTCTCTCTTAAACGGAGGAAAGTATCTCGAAAATAAAAGTCCCCCCACCATTATTTTCCTTTTCCTCCATTTTTGCCCTTCAAAAACATGGATATGTGTCCAGGTGAATGAGTTTCACCAGCTGCGTGAACTTGAGGA
This sequence comes from Linum tenue, assembly GCA_946122785.1. NCBI lineage: Eukaryota > Viridiplantae > Streptophyta > Magnoliopsida > Malpighiales > Linaceae > Linum > Linum tenue. The sequence continues at coordinate 48,990,854 of CAMGYJ010000009.1, read as the reverse complement.
TTTTCTGGGGTAAACAATTTCTCCATTTCGTTCATGTTTATTTATTTATTTTACATAACATAATGTCAAGTTTTGTTCCATCAATCAAGTACTAACCACAAACTCATTTTGGCCTCCATTTTGTAGGTGTCGAGATAAGTTCAGTAAACGCTTCAAACCACGTCTCACCTACATGATTTGTCACCTGGAAGAGTTACAACATGTAGACAGACACCTAAGTAAAGATCCATACAAATTCAAGTCAATGTGTGAAACAATCTCTCTTTGTTTTGATGCATAAATTTCATTACTGAACATAGCTAGCTAGTTTGCTTATCACGTTTTGCTATTACATTGCAACTCATTGTGAGCTTGATGGATGATTTTCTGTCAAAAACATGGATATGTGTCCAGGTGAATGAGTTTCACCGGCTGCGTGAACTTGAGGATTTTCCGGGGTAAACAATTTCTCCATTTCGTCCATGTTTATTTATTTATTTTACATAACAGAATGTCAAGTTTTGTTCCATCAATCAAGATACTAACCACAAATTCATTTTGGCGTCCATTCTGTAGGTGTCGAGATAAGTTCAGCAAACGCTTCAAACCACGTCTCACCTACATGATTTGTCACCTGGAAGAGTTACAACATGTAGACAGAAACCTAAGTAAAGATCCATACAAATTCAAGTCTGTGTGAAACAATCTCTCTTTGTTTTGATGCATAAATACATTTTTCATTACTGAACCTAGCTAGCTAGTTTGCTTATCACGTTTTGCTATTACATTGCAACTCATTGCGAGCTTGATGGATGATTTTCTGTTAGAAACATAGTTTTTGATTCCATTTTATTATTTGGTACTCCTTTGTCGTTTTATCTCAATTGGTTGGAGTTCTGTAATTAAGCACTTACAAATTAATGATCTCTAATCCTAATACTCTCTCTCTCAAGCTCAACTCTCTCTTTCTCCCTCTTCTAGCAGTCACCCATCCCTCCCCTTTGTGATTGATTTTCTTTTTCTTCCTTCTATTAACCCTCTTCTTCTTTCTTTACTCAATCCCTACTCCCAAAATTTCCTCTCAATTTTCCACAAATCTTTAAGACTAGAACCCTAGACGGACCGTCTAGATCCATAGTTCTTTCAGCGATAACAGAGCATGGTTGGCATGGAGTTATGAGAAGATGACACCTTCATCTGACAAGACATCGAATCTGCAGAAGGATGCTGGAATGGCACTCACAGTCAAAGACATTACCAAACACGAGGCGATGATCAACATGATGAACAAGTTGATAGAGCATCAGGGTGACGCGAAAGCCCAGGTGAAGGAGACGGGCTAACGCCCGGATTAGCGATTATAATGGCTCCAAACTGTGATGACGCAGGCGATGGGGAAGCTTGAGCGATCGATCACTATGATTGCTCAGGCAATGGAGGTTCTAACAAGAGCCATGGCATCGAGAGAGCGATCAGACTGGGGCGGGGCGAAGCCCGACACAGAGGTGACACTTGCCCCGAAGCTCGGAGGGATGACAACACCGACAAAAAACGAGGGGGAGGTGGTGGCTTCGCTGGCTGGCGGTGGTGGTTGAGGACGGTCGGGTCAAGGGAGACAAAGCCTGGAGGTCCAGGCTTATAATGGGCCGGAAGGGAGAACGAGCATACTACCCAGACCCATGACCCAAGAGATTGATGCAGTTCGTAGAAGGGTAGGTTAGCGAGCTAGAGCCTACGAGCTATGAAGGTGGGTCTTGCCCATGTGGACTAGTAGTTCGTGGGACAGAAGTAGCAAGAGAATTAGGCCATCTAGGCCCAAACTATGGATGAGAGGAAGATGAGTTAAGCCTAGCGAGCCATGGAGGCAGATGGGCCAACCCAGGCGGAGCAGGTTTGGGCAAGGTCACTTATCCAAACCAGACTAGGTGGCATGAGCCGGACCAACCTGGATGGACCAAAATCAATCGAAACCGAGCTGAATTGGACCGAATCAACACGAGCAACAGTGGAGGAGGTCTTGGGGGCCGAGGCGGCCACCAACATGCGACAGACTGGGGATATCCTCTATTGGTGACATTACTAGTGGATCAAGTGGGGCAAGGTCTGGAGGCTAGATAGGGTTCGAGGGTGAACTCAAGTAACCTAGAAGAGTACATGGAAGAGGGTGAGGATTGGTCCTTCCCTAAACCACCACAGTACGACTAAGAAGTGGCACTCGAGGAGGCAAGCGACGGTCGTGTTCGGGCATTGGCAGGTATGGAGGTTATAACCCTATGTATGACAGTGACAATGATTTGATTTTTAGGGTTAAACCACCGATCATTGAGTTTCCTAGGTTCGATGGCCAAGAGACTTGTGGTTGTGGTTATACGCGGCGGAGAGGTGGTTTAGGAATCACCCGACTATAGAGGAGAGGAAGGCACATCTGGCGTCCTTCTACTTGGAGGCATGGTCCATGAAACCGTACCGGACACCGTACCGGAAAAGTCAGCGGTAGGGTATTTTATGACAAAACCGTGGTTTTACCGTAGTTCAAACGTTCATACCGTTAAATACCGCTTACCGGTTTAGCCTCCGATACTGGTATTTTGTGGTTGAACCGCTGGTACGATACGGTTTCATGGACCATGCTTGGGGGTAGATGCCTTGCAGTGGTGGGAGTGGATGGGGAGGTCATATGTTGTAGCGAAGACCCTTATCACATTGCCCATGTTCTAGGCGGAGCTTAAGTACTAGTTTGGCAAGGCTAAGGGATGAGCACCAGAGCATTTGGCAAAGCTGAAGCATATTGGGACGGTGGCAGACTATAGATCGGGGTTCCTAAAGTTGGGGAACCAATGCAAGGGGGTGGTTGAGGAGACACTGGTGGGGTTGTGCATGGTGTACTGTGACACAAATTGGCGACCTCATTTAAGATTTTTGAACCTGACTCGTTCCAAATCTCCTTGAAATTCGCAAGAAAGAGGAGCTATCTAGCTAGAAGGGAAGTGTGGGCAAGTTCCATAAAGGGGATTGCGGAGAAAAGGAAGAAGTAGAATTAGATTGGACATGCCTCATGGAGTACCACATCCCCGCTGACAAAAACCTGCAGATTATCCCGGCCATATAATTTGAAACCTTTGACATCAAATGGACAACCAAGAAAAACTTATCTTCGTGCTCTAGGATCAAACTTTCCTGTGTGATTATCCAACATAGTGGCATAGACCAAATATCCAAAAACTCTCAAGACATTGTATCTGGGGAACTCCATAAATGCACTAAAAAGGTGACCTTGTTATATAAAACAAGTGTGGAGATGTTGTTAATTAAATTGGATAGGTTGCATGAATAAAAAATGACTCCAAAAACTCTTAGGCATTTCTAACTGAATTTTAAGAGATCTAGCAACGTTTAAAAGGTGTTGATGCTTTCTCTCAATCATATCATTCGATTGTGCAATCCTTACACAACTCATCTGGTGTATAATGCTCTATTCTTGATAAAAATCAACCATGTTGAATTCCTGCCATTGATCAGATCGTATGATCTTAGAGGTGGCAAATGGATTGGATCCATAGATTGGTGGATGAGATTGGTAGATCCATGGATCAAATGGACTGGTGGATTGATCCATTGTTCCAAATGACATCCAATTTTTGGACCAATATGCAAATTTGTAAAAGTTTGGGTACTAAATGTCATAAAAAATATAGGTACCAAAACATAATTTTCTAATGATATTTTGCATATAAAATAAATATAAGAAACATAGGTACTCTACTTTAATTTGTCAACGATTCATGAATCCAATCCATGAATCCACCAATCCCATTGAATTTGGATCAAATGGATTGAATTTGAATGGATTGAATTAGTTGATTTGGCAGGAATTGGTGGATTGGATTAATTACCACCTCTATATGATCTTGATACTCTCCTCAAATTCTGTTTTTACCATTAAGCAAAAAGATTGCAAGATATGTCTAGCTTCAGACTTAGCACTCATAAGAAACATTCATGTGCAACTATTGAAATCATCCATCATAGTAAGTAAATAAAATACTTATAACCATTATGTGAAATCAAATAACATCAATTGGTCCCAAAATATCCACATGGATCATATCAAACACAAACTTACTACTCGACATACTACAAAGGAAAGAGGATCGTTTCTGTTTAGACAATTGACAAATTATCATTGTGAATTGAAGGTATGAAAAAATCACTACACTATTTTTGGATAGTTTTCAATATAGGAGGAGAAAAATGTCCTAGTCTTAGATGTCACAATGTAGAATCCTTACTAGGTTTAACTCCATAGACTCTATGTATGTTGGTTTTGAGCTCTCAGCTTCGTCCCCAAACATATATGGCCCTCTATCTACACGTAGTGTACCAATCTTCTGTTGTGATATTAGGTCTTGAATACACATAAGTTTGATTCAAACATTAGTGAGACAATTGTGTTTTTTGTTAATTAACTAACAAAAATGAGATTGAAAGAAGAAGAGGTTACCCAAAAAAACATTGGTATAGAGATGAGATCTAGAGAGTCTATGCTATTTTTATTTGTTTTATATGATTTTGATGAACTAACTCATCAACTTGAACTATCATGAGCCGGTGAAAAGTTTGAAGTAGGGGTGGCAACTTGAACTCGCCTCGTCAGGTGTTACCCGACCTGCAATAATTTGGAGTGGGGCGTGGGCATTTACTTTTGACCTTCTTGCCCCGTTCTTGGCCCATTCTATCTCAATTTCTTACAATATCTATTCATATTTCTCATATTTTGATTTTTCTTCAACTAGTTACACATGATCTTTCAACTAGTTAGACTCAATTACCCATTATGGTATCACTGTTTTTCATTCATAAAGTAATTTCTTTCGTTTTATCGTAAAAATTAAAAAATGTGCGTGCATTTTTATCAAATAACATATTAGGGTGGATCGACCCGCTCACCCCATACTCACGTGGGTATGACCCAAATTAGCGCGGGACGGAACATTGATATTGATGTACCCACCCCGCCCGTCCCATTGCCATTATTAGTTTGAAGAGGTGACTATTGTCTTAGTCTACACTTACTTTAATGACAAATTTGATAAGAATCTAAGTACAGTGACTAATTTGCTAATGACTCCAATGCTCAGTGACCGTTAGGCGTTAGTGTAAAAAAGGTGAAAATTCGCAAATGACGCAACGGACCGCCAAGTAACCAAACGCTCGTAAATGGCCAAGTCAGTTCAGTAATCAGAGCAAAGCTTCTTCAACCAAACGTTCGCAAGGAAACAGTGATCGGAGAGCAATGGGGTTTCAGTACAGAACTCTAGCAAAGGCGGTGCGGCGGCGCACCGCGAGCAGTATTTCACCACCGCCACAGCCGCCGCTCGTCCTCTCGCGATCCTTCGCGCATTTGTCGTCCGAGTTCGCGGCAAAGTGCGCTTGCCGATCCCCCCGATTTCTCACTATCCCTCTCTCTATCGTTCCCTTTCCCCAATCTCTGGTTTCAAAATCACCCGCCTAAAATTCTCAGTGATTTTCGATAATGCAGCCGCAGGTCTCCTCCTCGTCGTCATTTTGGCATTGCGTTCGATATCGACGGCGTCATTTTTCGCAGCGAATCGCCAATCGGCGGCTCCCCTCAAGCGCTCAAACGCCTCTACGACGAAGAATCCGGTGAGCATACAGTTTCCAACTTTTCCGATCCCGTGGCGAGGCCGGCTTATGGTTGAATTTGATTTCTCTTCTTGTATGTTGGCAGGTGCCTTACGGATCCCTTACGTTTTCCTGACCAATGGTGAGCACGAGTTTTTTACTTTCCCTAATCGTTTGAGCTCCTAAGACGTCTTGCACTCACTTTGATTATGGCGCATTCGATTGGAGAAGAAACGAACCATGTGTTGGTTATTTCTGTTGTAGGTGGTGGTTTTCGCGAGTCTATAAGAGCATCGGAGTTGAGCACACTTTTGGGCATTAATGTTTCGCCATTACAGGTACTTAGTGGTTGATATGCACTTGGCTGTATGTTCCTTGCTGTTAAATGGGCTTTGATGGTGTTGCTGACAAGTAACTTCTCCCTGATTTTCCAGGTACTACAAGGTCATACTCCCTTTAAGAATTTGGTGCAGAGGTATGATTTACAGACTCAGTGAATGAATGCACTCGTTGGTAATATCAGTTGGCTTGTGAACACACAATTTTATGAATCTGATCTTGGCTCCTAGTTCAGTCTGCAAGGACCATACTTCATAGGCTGAAAGGAAAGTGAATTCTGTAGACAATACTTGTGGTTTAGTATAAGACGGACATACCACAGCAGCGTTACACATTTCTTTCTGATTTCACTACACCCCTCAATGTGTTAAATTGCTTGCTACATGGTTCAATTGACGGGAAGAAGTAAAGGGAGCACAAATCATGGGATTTCTTGGCTAGAACTCCATGGACGTGAAGATAGTATTAGGTTAGAGAAGTTGGACTACTCACATCTGCAGATATTCTGGCATTCCATATCTAATATGAGAAATGAGTTGATTTAAGTGGCAGCTACCTGAGGAATTAGTGTATATTACTATATGTTTCGCTTTGGCCGATATATTCAGTTGCAACAATTGTGTACCTTGCAGGCTTGAGAATGAACTTGTTGTTGCAGTTGGAAAAGGAGAGCCAGCTGCAGTGCTGTCTGAATATGGATTCAAGTAGGACCAGAGCCATTTGATTTTATTCAAATTTTGAACTTAACTATCTGGGAACACTATTCACTGTGCCCTAATTTTTTTTGTTCACAATGGTTTATTATGCAGAAAAGTTGTTTCTATAGATGAGTACGCATCCTGTTTTCCTGGGATTGATCCACTTGCACCATACAAGAATTGGGAAGTTAAACAGGTTCCCAAACACAATGGGGTTTCAGAAGCCAGAACCTCAACCGACAATATTTGTTCACAAAGAGTACAGGCTGTGTTTGTTGTCAGTGATTCAATTGATTGGAGCAGAGACATTCAGGTGCATTACTTTGTCGATTTCTATATTCCTAAGAGAAACTATTATGCTATTTTATTGCAATTACATAATATGTTACTTGTTGAAGATTAATGATGGGTTCAATTGTTAGGTTCTCTGTGACATTCTAAGAACAGGAGGTCTTCCGGGAAGGGAGATTGGACACCAGCCACAACTTTATTTTGCTCATGATGACCTTGCCTACCAGGTTAGTAATTTTACTTTTGCAGGCTTGAGGTATCGATTTTCAGTTCAGTTCTGTATCATTTACATGTCAAAATAAACTAACGTAGTGCCGCTAAAGGAAGGCTGCATTTCCTTCAGAACGTTTTGGTTTGGGAGCTTTCAGAATTGCACTAGAATCCATCTTCAACAGGTAAAACATATTTATGGTATAACCAATTTTGTCAGTCTGAAATTAGCTTCCATTTTGTGGGATAAACATAAAACAGTATGTCAGCTCCCGCTTAGGAAAATCAGTTTTGTTTTTGTTTCTGGTGATCATAACTTGCTGGTTTCTGAAAGAGCACGGATCTAGGTGTGCGATTGATGATCGTGATTGGTATGAGAATTAGGGATTTGGGATGAGGTAGAATTGGGGAATTAGGGTTGAGAGAAGAGGGTTCCGGTCACCGGGATGGTGGCCGACGAGTTGGAGAGGGGAAGAGAGGGTTCGGCTATGATAGGGAGAGAGAGAGAGCTTTAGGGAATAATTCTGTTGTTATTGCTTAACCCTAGCTTATGCCTAACACAGAATATATATAAACCGACTAATTCCCTATAACTACCCAAAGACTTAACCTAACCGATTTAACCTCAATAGTTCCCAAAATAGCCAACATAATATAAAACGTCAAATAACAAATAAACCCCAAATTACTAAATATCTGACAGTTTCCACGAGGATTCTGAAAGTTCTGAAACTGAATCTTTAAGATAGAGTAGCAGAACCCAGTTTGACTATGTTTTTATACAAGAAACAGTCACAAGTACTATTCTGATCATGGGTAATATGGTTTGAAACATGCAGAATTCATCATGATCCTCTTAGTTATACGTGTTACGGGAAACCAAATCCATTTGTGTTCAAGAATGCTGAAGCTGTGTTAAAGCAATTGGTTTCTTCTTGCCCCGACAGTGGACTAGCCCCTGACAATGCAAGTACAGCAGTGCATAATTTTGAAAGACTATATATGGTAGGAGATAATCCAGACGTTGACATCAAAGGCGCACGGCAGGTTTGTTTCACGAACAAGGACCTGACCCTTGAGCATTTTTTCTTTTTGTGAACCAACAAATGTTTCGACCTCGAAAAACGCTTTTGATCAGTCTTTTGTTTGACTATCATATACATTGATTTCAGGCTGGATATCCTTGGTTCTCAATTTTGACTAGAACTGGGGTTTTCAAGGGAACCGGAAACCATGACAAGTTTCCAGCTGACTTGGTACGTGGTTACTTATGTGCAGCATAGTAATAGGGTAGTCTACTCCACGATTTTTTTTGCCCTAATGAAAGCTGGGGTACCAGAACTCATATATACGGTTTTTTCCATCAGTCGAAACGTGCAGTTAATCTTAACAGAACATCGCCACTGAATAACATTTAACAGTTTCCTGAAGCTCGATTATGGACTGTATAGCAGACTGCAGATAAATCATTTGGTTTGGACTTTTACAATACGAGCGAGGACGTATGGTTGTGTTGATGAAATGCTGTTTGCTTCATGTTGTTTGTAGGTTGTGGAGACTGTAGAAGAGGCTGTAGATTACATTATAAGAAAGGAGTGCAGCTGACACCAGGCTTAGTTCCGGAACAAGTCTTTTTCGATCGACATGTCTTGCAAAAACAGAGGAGAATCAGTACTCAGGTGAACAAGAACCATATTGCATCACCCTCTGTGGCTTAGATTTTGAAGATGCTAGACCTCCTTGTTTTTGCATATGCTTTTAGAATACATTATAGCACAAAGGAAACTGTTCAGGTGCTTATTTTCTTAATAGGCTGTGTTTAAAATCAGCTGTCAATGTACTCAGTGTTATTATATCAAATTTCTTGGCTTATTATTATTGAGTTCCTCGGACAATGGAAATTAATCCAAGTCACAATAGTGTCTTATAGTGTCCATTATTGGTCATAAACTAATAATGGAGCTGGAAGCTTGTACCTTGGGGTCAAGCAACAAAGGATTTATGTAAATTATAAATCTAGGGTTTGGACGCCTCGTTGGCCGTTGCTTTATTTTATTGATTTACATGTCAATTAATCAACATAAAGTAGTTTATGGCGCGAATTTCACTTGTAGTTCAACTTCACCCTTCGTTATCTTACACATTTACAATGATGTTTTTGTTTCATTATCTTGTTAATTCATTTGATTAAGCTTTGGACGTGCATAACGTGTAAATAACTTAACTAAACAATTGTTACAAGAAAACCATATTATGATCACTTTATGGTTTATATTAGTGGCTATATTGGTGTTACTCAACTCTTAAAAGTATGTAAACTTACAGGTAAATTTTATAATAAATTTGAAAATTGAGTAGGTGGTAATATTTTAGTCTCTTTGTCAATTACCATAGCTCAAATCCCACGAGGGTAAGATTTTTTAGCCCTCTCTTTCAGGTTTCTTTACCAACCAAAATAGTCATGTTAGACTTGATTTACTGGACCAAGATGTCGCCAAGAAATACATGCCAGCTCACTCAACAACCTCTGAAGAGTGTTCAACTAAAAATCATCTCTTTCCCAATATTCTCTAATCCATCGAGCGTCTTGAAGTATTTTATCGGCCAGAAGACCAGAGACTAATTTATGTTCTGAAAGAAGTTGAGTCAGAAGACGTACTATATATTCATCCATTTGCACTACTACTACTTATTCTTCTTATTTTTCCTACTAATGCATGTCCTTGATTCATATTTTCCCCCTATCTATACATGACTTACCTCTCCAAATTTTTTCTATACATGACTTACCTCTCCAAATTTTTTGAGAACCACATAACCCATTCTCCTTAGACAATATACACAATATCATAAAGAAAATCACGACACCCAAACAATCATAGATGTGATAAACCACAATGTGGAACAATTAAGTATTATTGGATCTTATTATAAGAGGTTAAAAGGCTTAACTATCCCTTTCCCAACAACTCGAGTTATTGGGGCCAAGTGGTTAGTTCGCTAACATGGTATCAGAGCCTAGAACCGAAAGGTCATGGTTTCGAATCCTCATAACGACCCCCATTTCATGTCAATTCGTTTAGCACAAGGAATGGTATGTCCAACCTGTGCAAACTAAAGCCTCGTGGTTTGGCAGCACAAGGTTTCAACCTGTGCAAACCGTAAAAATCCACAATTCGGCATCGGCTTTCGTTTGAGGGGGCGTATAAGAGGTTAAAAGGCTTAACTATCCACATCAAGAGTAATTCCACGTTTACCTCAACCATTGGCCTCCTTGCTACAAGGAGAGGGGGGAATCATTTCATTTTGCTTTTGATCGCCGAACAGTCTCCATCACAGCAAGAACCAATACATGCACCAATTATTATGAGTTAAATGGTTGTGTGCCAAAAAGGGGGGGAGGTGTTTTCTCGTCCTAAATTCGTTTCTCGCCCGCCACTTGGCTGGTTCCGACATTGTCACCGTCTTCGTCGTCTCTCTCAAGCTGTCTTCCTCGGCTGGAAGAATCAAACGAACCCCACTTCTTTGGACTTCGCGGCGAATCCAAGGCGGTGTTTTTCCATGAACCGCATGTGCGATTCGTTTTGGATCGTAATGTACAAAGAGAAAGAAACCTTATTATTTTTTTATTAACTTTTTTATATTTAATGGTACGTAGCGCTTGGTTACAACAGAAGTCGTCGGCAAAAAATAGTTAAAAGGCCACAACAGAGGGATGCGGCGACCTGATTTCCTTTCCATCCCCTGTCTTGCTTTCTATGGTCTTGTTGACTGGTCAGCGAGTGGAGGTCCAAGGGCAATGTCTCCGGTTCATGGTGTATGGGTTCAATGTTGTTTGGATTCGTGTTCTGGTTCTGGTTGTAATTAACTGTTTTTCCTAGACCATTTGGATTAGAGTTAGACCATGGTGAAGTACTATAAATACTTCTCATGCTCCTCTGTAATCTTTATCTCTTTGAAGTATAGTGAATCTGGCTCTCTCATACCCGTGGACTAACTAACACACATTGGTGTTTAGTGAACCACGTAAATCGTGTTTCGTGTGCGTTCTCGTGTTTCGTTTTCTTGCTCTGTCAAATCCTCCTATTTCCCAATCCGTATAGAAACAGTCGTGACACCAAACCTTTTAATTATATACACAATAATCATATATATATATATGTACGCTAACTAAAGAGTAAATACCATGCTTGGATCTCTCATATGTCGCTATATATATATATATATATGTGCCCACACGACATCAACGAACACCACAATTCATAGCTTGCAAGCTCAACCGATCGAGCAAAAATGCTTTAGGGGAAGAGAGGCCGAGCATGGTGAGGATGAGAGATGATCAGATCAACACATGCAAATAATATTAAATGTTTTGTATTTGTGTTGTGTACGTGAAAGCCAAGGATGACTTGCTCGACCAACCGATCGCAGCTAGCTAGCCCGCCGGCGTTTGGCGAGCGAGTCATTCCTTGCTTTCTCGCTCTCTCGTCTTTCTCATGCTTGGTCGCCGCCTTCTCTTCCTTTTCTTTCCACGGATTTCCCTTTCGCCGGACGGAAAAATGCTGTCATTTAAGGAATTAATGATCTGTCGGCCGGCCGACTTGGGGATGCCAAGGTGCGTGGGAGGTCCATTTCTTCATTTCCATATAGTAGACTTACATATATATATATATATATATATATATATATATATATATATATATTCTCTATTTCAAAATTTATTATTATATTTTGATTTTAGTTACGAATTTTTTTGTAAATTTCAGTATAGTACTTGATAGGTAGAGTGAAAGTCAAGATTCCTAATTAACTATAGACTGCATCAAAAATTTGCTAAAATAGGTAAACATCTTAAAACCAGAGGACTTACCCACCACAAGAATCAAATAATAAATGTGGAGTTTAAGTGTATCACAACTCATAAATTGATTAGGTTACGTGAGTTTGTGGGAATACAATGATTATATATTCTCAAAAGTGATATATATGGTTACGTCTTCGGTGCACTCACTTTTTTTGTGCATTCAATGCACTCACTTCATAATTGACATTCTGAGCAGACGATTCATGTCTAGACAATGTTAATCATCACGTATGATACGACGAACAAGAAATCCCATGAATTGGCACAAAAACTATTCCAAATTTACATTAATTTGATGGAATTATGGTTTATGGATTTAGGGTTAGAGTTAAGGTTCATGATTTGAGGTTCAGGACAAAAGTTCAAAATTGAAGGTTCAGAGCTTAGGGTAATGTATTGATTAGTTGTGATCTTATGTTATATCATCATATTACACTAATATTGTCAATCAAAATAAACAAATCGATGTCTTAAGACTACTTTTAGAGTTGGGTGCATTGAATGCACTCATTTTTGTGAGTGCACCGAAGTAACCACTATATATATATATATATATATATATATATATATATATATATATATATATATATTCGATGGTTGAGCTAAAATCGAAAATATATTATATGATCATAAGAGAATGCAATGGTTTTGTAACAAACATTTTTAATGTCAGAAGTGAATGATCAAAAAATCAATAACTAATAATTTCATTAAGGATTGAGAATCATATAAGTATAAAAATGAAAGACTAAATATCATTGACCAATGAGTCTTGCATCATTAACTAATGTTTGAATTTAACAATTAAAGTTAGAGTTTAAGGTTCATAATCATCTATCGTTGTCCTCGGTGCATTTTTTATCGTAGAGTTTAACGTTTAGATAACTAGGGTCTAGGATTTGCTCATTTTAGTTTAAGTTATATGATTCGCACATTCAAAAAAATAGGATTTAAAGGGCCAGAGAATTAGGGTTTAGGACTAAAAATGATATATTATATTCACTGAGAAAATTTCTAAATTTTGTAATCCAAGACCAAGCATTGAAAATGATAGAAACAAATAGGTGTCGTGCTTTAAATCTTTACACAAAATCCTATGCCGAAACTTACACGCCTCCATTGAGGTCATGAGTCAAATTAGATAGTGGAAGCATCATTAGTTGGTATGCAAAATATTGAGAATTTTCAACACACTTTTATGAAAGAGGAAATAGAAGAAGAGAGTTAGGGGAGGCTGGGAGCGATTGAGCTTTGGAGTTTGAGAGAATTCTAGAGAGTGGAGAGGGAAGTTCAGGTTTGTCTCTAGAGACTCCATGCTCCTTTTGTGTAGAAAAAAAAAGAGAGAAGAAGTTGGGCAGGAATGTGAGACTGGGAGGTGCATCACAAAGAGGGCACATGGGGTTAGGAGCACATGATCTGGAGAATAACCTCTCCCAAGTGGCGATATCCTTCTTAGCACACTTCCAGATGAAGAATCTCGTCTTAGGTGGCAGAGAAAGGGACCACAACCATTTCCAGTCAAAATTCTCCGAATCAACAACCTGATGATCACGTCTCGCCCTAAGGACATGATATGCTGACATAGTAGAATAGTTGCCATTCTTGTTGTGTTTCCAAACCCAACCATCATGAGCTTCAGCAGGTCCCACTGGAATCCGCATAATAGCTTCGGTTGTACTTTCATCAAGGACTCCTCGAATGACCTCAACATCCCAAGAACGATCATCTTGATTGATCCAATCTGAGACCCGTGACGGTGTAAGAATGAAGTCCCTCAGTGAGAATGATGGGATAGAGGGAAACCATGGATCAGTAGGGAAGTTAGTTTCAGTTCCTGACATGCATTGCCTCTTCTTTTGCCACTATGCTTTTGCTACTTGGGGGCTCTCTGATTCACTCCATAGCCTCCCTCCGAAGAACTCATCCTTTGGTGAGTGGTTCTTTAATCTCCAAAACACCTATTCCAACACTCAGGTCCGCAGGATTGTGTGCTGCTTATAGAGTATTTGGATTGCTCGCAACACTTGCGTGTTTGAAGAAAAGGCTCCCACCCCGACCTCTTTTGTGATTGTGTCGGGTCGTGATTTCTTTCTAATAGAGGAAGCTTGGAAGACTCCGTCGAGCTCTCCTTTCTCTCGGTCGACACGATCTCACTCCCAGCCTAGGGGTCCCCGTTTGAACCCTTTACCACCGCCCCTCCCGTTTTCACGGTTGATGTATTGTGACGGTTCCTTTGTCTCAGATTCATCATTGGCGACATATGGGATTATTATTGCTAATGCCCATGGTCAAGTGTACGACGGCAAGGCTGTTTCTTTCCTCTGTTCCCATCCTATTCAAGCGGAAGCCTTTGGTCTACTCAATGCCATCTTGATTGCAGCGCAAGACACAGAACCTACCCGCATCCGAACAGACTGCCAGGTTCTTACTCTTACTCTTCGTCAAGACCCTTCTCTTTGGCCTTGGCAATGTCGTGCGACGATTGCTCGCATGGTGTCGGTCATCCATTCTGCTCCATGGATCAAGGTCGAGTTTGTTTCTCGGCGTCTGAATTCACTCGCGGATTGGGTTGCTGGCCAAGCTCGACTAAATACATTACCGGTGGACTGGATTGTAATTTGTGATATTATTGCTCCACTCTTGTAATGTTACTGGCTTCCCTTCTTGGGATTGGAATAAGAGGATTACTTGTTAAAAAAAAAAGAGACTGGGAGGGAGAGGAGATGAGGGGATCGAGAGTTGGGTCTGGCAATCGGGTTCCGAACTAAACAAACAAAGGCAATGAAAGTGTGACCAATTTCTGACTTGTAGGTGGCCCTTTTCAATTTATGTTCGGTTTTGGGTGGGTTCGAAATGATTCGGTTCAGATTTATCTAATCGAATGCTCACCCCTACTTCACGATGCAAGCCAAATTGTGAGAGACCTTGTCATAGTATCTACTAGTGATTAGCACGTGGGTGGTTAATGCGTGGTTTGATATCGAACCCCTCCTCCCCCCCCCCTCCCTGGCAAATAATCCAAACCGCAATGGGTGGGTGATTGATGTGGGTGGATTGCGGATTGATAAATATCATACCCGCACTAATTTGGGTGGATGGTGGGTGGATTGTGAGTCACTCGAATGATCCGCACCTTATTCTCATATGACAAAATAATGTTTCTTGCTTATACTATCAAATATTTGTCATTTCTAATCACTCTACACACTGGCCATCAACTTCTAAAAGCGAAGAGTAAAGAATGTTTTTGGACTACTATTATTTCTTACAATGTTGTGTGATGTCCATTAGACATTGGGATGTAAATTATAAACTATTAATTGTATTAAAGTCGTAAAATGTGCTTGTATTCTCTATGTTATTGGTTTATGTATTAATAAAAAATTTGATGCAAATACTACTCGAATTCACAGAAGACAATGTGAAACATGTCTAAATTGTTACAATTGTACTTATTTGCGAGGAACTTATTCTAAATGTTACTCAACTTTATTAATGACAAGTTGGAGAATTAGTGTTGTGGGTTAACCAACAACCCAATCGCATTCATCCAACCCTATCATAATAAGAATGTGGGTGGATAATGAATCACAACTATACCAACTCACTAATAAGTGGGTGAGTTAATTTGAGACAAAAACCCACCCAACACGCCCTTTGCCCACAGCTAGCAAACAAAAACACAATGGATTGGGCCTATCGGGAGAATAAGTTTATGGTCTCTTGGCAAATTTAGCCCAGTTTAAGATTATTGGGCTGTTAGCCTCTTTAACACAATGGATTGGGCCTATCGGGAGAATAAGTTTATGGTCTCTTGGCAAATTTAGCCCAGTTTAAGAGTATTGGGCTATTGGCCTCTTTTGTCTGATATTGGTCGTCATATGTTCTCTTTTCATTTCCTTGTAACAAAAAAAAAGAGAAAATAGAGGTTGCACACGGGTCGGGTCACTGTAACGGGTCGATTGTACACCCGTTGGTCGTCGCGCAGCGCAGCGCAGCTCTTCCCTTCCACTTCATCTGTCGCCGAAAAGCTCTCTCCTTCGGCTCTCTATCTCCTCCTCCTCCTCCTCCTCGTTTGTAACTTAGAACCTGTTATGTATCGTCGGAGACACTGACCACGAATTCTTCCACAACTGAGCTGAGCAGCCGCCGGTGCGTTTGGTTGGTAAAAAGAACAAGATGAAGGTGTGACGAACGACCCTAGCTACTGTATTTCTTAATGTGCACTTTGATTAATTTACTTCGTCATCACGCAATCATGAAAGCAGTTCAATCATTGTAAGTCTTCTCTGCCATTATCTTTCTATATAGATTCTAGTATACAGAAGAATTTGAGAAACCCTCTGTATCTTTCAATCCATCGAGTCGGGGTTGTTGGTATGGCGGCGTACTGTAATGGCGCTAGGAATAGCATAGTGATTGTTTCAATACAGTTAATAAGAACATTGGAGCGTCCATTCATCCAACTTCTTTGACATGAAGCAGATATGGGAATGAGTTGAATTGTAATAGTCTGAAGCTTATAATTTGCAGAATCCTGGCTAGGGAAATTGGAATGAGACGATTACTGCTTCTGGTTCCATATTGAGAGGTAGAGTTTCAGACGAATGTTTTCTCACAAATATACTTTTTCATCAAATGGGGAAAGAAAATAGAAGTGCATAAACCATAAAAAAAGGTATCGAAGTGCAGAGTATGAGTTTACGATGTACAGTCAATTGTGTTTCAACTTTCGAGTTGCTTGCTTCGCAAATCTGCGCATTTGTATTCAAAAGGATTCCGGTTCTTCTTGCCCACAGGTAGACTTTGAAAACAATTTCGTGATGATGACAGGGGCCCCCTTGTGCATTTGCATTGTATTAGTAAATGAAGTTGGATCTCTATTAATCACCTAGTTTAATCATACTGCATTCGTGTTTTGCATGCATCTGTGATTCTGTTCTGGGACGAACTGTTGCACTATTCCTTCTGCTTGACGTACATTATGTTCAACATGTTTCGATGCTTTGTTATACTCGTTAAGTGTTCCCTCATTGTCTGAACATTTAACCGCCACACTGCTACACTAGTGACAGTGTAACTGTGCACATTCCACATTCCACCTGTCTCTTGTGCTCTGTTCAAAATTAATGTTTTGGTCACTTTGCTGCTTAGAGCTGGAAGATCGCTCAGAGAGTACACCTTCTTTGCTATAAAAAAGGTCCTAACTTTTTCTGTTTGAGCAACTAACTTCCCCTTCTCCGTAGGCTAGATTCTAAATCGTCTTGATTGTCCTCAACAGGGGAACTCTCAGGCCATGATTTTGGATACCAGTAAAGAACATTGTTACCAGTCATAAATCTTATTTCCGAGGCCCAGTGCTCAGTGTCCATGTGATTTAATCCATCTTTGTTTGGAAGCTGAGAACAAGTATGCGCGCATTGGCCCTTTTGGGCCAGTGCAGGTTCTTTCAAGTTATTTCTCAAACAACTTGCATTATTCGCCTACCCCTCTGCATTGCTCCTTACTGTTTCGTCCTTTTCTATGCTAAAGCAACTGATGTTTCCTCCGCAAAAGTCTTGGAGGCAGAAGCTCAAGAAGAGCAACCACCAAACTCTCTATCCTTAAGAATAGAGAAGCTCCCAAGAGGAGTGTCTGTTGGATCTGCCTTCCAAAGCTGGATGGGTGAGGGATTCCCAGTTCACAGAGGAGATATCTTCCATGCAATGAATCGGCCCAGGAAGTGTAATATGAACAAACGCGCGATTGAGGTAAGTAACTGCTCTCTTTTTTCCTGAGGATCTTCTTATTTGTTTAGGATTAATGCTAGTTTTAGTCCCCATACTATTGCGTTGTCCCAATTCTACGATTTCAACTAAATGTTGCTGAACTACATAGTTTATCAGTGTTTTAGCCCCCATTAAAAATTCCATCTGAATCCATTACTAGCATGACTGAACAAGATTCAATTTATGTTCGATTTTGGGTGGGTTCGAAATGATTCGGTTCAGGTTTATCTAATCGAATGCTCACCCCTACTTCACGATGCAAGCCAAATTGTGAGAGACCTTGTTATAGTATCTACTAGTGGTTAGCAAGTGGGTGGTTAATGCGTGGTTTGATATCGAACCCCTCCTCCCCCCCTCCCTGTCAAATAATCCAAACCGCAATGGGTGGGTGATTGATGTGGGTGGATTGCGGATTGATAAATATCATACCCGCACTAATTCGGGTGGATGGAGAGTGGATTGCGAGTCACTCGAATGATCCGCACCTTATTCTCATATTACAAATAATGTTTCTTGCTTATACTATCAAATATTTGTCATTTCTAATCGCTCTACACATTGGCCATCAACTTCTAAAAGCGAAGAGTAAAGAATGTTTTTGGACTACTATTATTTCTTACAATGTTGTGTGATGTCCATTAGGCATTGGGATGTAAATTATAAACTATTAATTGTATTAAAGTCGTAAAATGTGTTTGTTTTCTCTATGTTATTGGTTGATGTAGTAATAAAAAATTTGATGCTAATACTACTCGAATTCACAGAAGACAATGTGAAACATTTCTAAATTGTTACAATTGTACTTATTTGCGAGGAACTTATTCTAAATGGTACTCAACTTTATTAATGACAAGTTGGAGAATTAGTGTTGTGGATTAACCCACAACCCAATCGCATTCATCCAACCCAATCAGAATAAGAATGTGGGTGGATAGTGAATCACAACTATACCAACTCACTAATAAGTGGGTGAGTTAATTTGAGACAAAAACCCACCCAACACGCCCTTTGCCCACAGCTAGCAAACAAAAACACAATGGATTGGGCCTATCGGGAGAATAAGTTTATGGTCTCTTGGCAAATTTAGCCCAGTTTAAGAGTATTGGGCTGTTGGCCTCTTTAACACAATGGATTGGGCTTATCGGGAGAGTAAGTTTATGGTCTCTTGGAAAATTTAGCCCAGTTTAAGAGTATTGGGTTGTTGGCCTCTTTTGTCTGATATTGGTCGTCATATGTTCTCTTTTCATTTCCTTGTAACAAAAAAAGGAGAAAATAGAGGTTGCACACGGGTCGGGTCACTGTAACGGGTCGATTGTACGCCCGTTGGTCGACGCCCAGTGCAGCTCTTCCCTTCCACTTCATCTGTCACCGAAAAGCTCTCTCCTTCGGCTCTCTATCTCCTCCTCCTCCTCCTGCTCGTTTGTAACTTAGAACTGTTATGTATCATCGGAAACACTGACCACGAATTCTTCCACAACTGAGCTGAGCAGCCGCCGGTGCGTTTGGTTGGTAAAAAGAACAAGATGAAGGCGTGACGAACGACCCTAGCTCCTGTATTTCATAGTGTGCACTTTGATTAATTTACTTCGTCATCACCCAATCATGAAAGCAGTTCAATCAATGTAAGTCTTCTCTGCCATTATCTTTCTATATAGATTCTAGTATACAAAAGAATTTGAGCAACCCTCTGTATCTTTCAATCCATCGAGTCAGGGTTGTTGGTATGGCGGCGTACTGTAATGGCGCTAGGAATAGCATAGTGATTGTTTCAATACAGTTAATAAGAAGATTGGAGCGTCCATTCATCCAACTTCTTTGACATGAAGCAGATATGAGAATGAGTTGAATTGTTATAGTCTGAAGGTTATAATTTGCAGAATCCTGGCCAGGGAAATTGGCATGAGACGATTACTGCTACTGGTTCCATATTGAGAGGTAGAGTTTCAGACGAATGTTTTCTTGCAAATGTACATTTTCATCAAATGGGGAAAGAAAATAGAAGTGCATAAACCATAAAAAAAGGTATGGAAGTGTAGAGTATGAGTTTACGATGTACAGTCAATTGTGTTTCAACTTTCGAGTTGCTTGCTTCGCAAATCTGCGCATTTGTGTTCAAAAGGATTTCGGTTCTTCTTGCCCACAGGTAGACTTTGAAAACAATTTCGTGATGATGATAGAGGTTGTCTTGTGCACTTGCATTGTATTAGTAAATGAAGGTGGATCTCTATTAATCGCCTAGTTTAATCATACTGCATCTGTGTTTTGCATGCATCTGTGATTCTGTTCTGGCACGAACTGCTGCACTATTCCTTCTGCTTGACGTACATTATGTTCAACATGTTTCGATGCTTTGTTATACTCGTTAAGTGTTCCCTCATTGTCTGAACATTTAACCGCCACACTGCTACACTAGTGATAGTGTAACTGTGCATATTCCACATTCCACCTGTCTATTGTGCTCTGTTCAAAATTAATGTTTTGGTCACTTTGCTGCTTAGAGCTGGAAGATCGCTCGGAGAGTACACCTTCTTTGATGTAAAAAAGGTCCTAACTTTTTCTATTTGAGCAACTAACTTCCCCTTCTCCGTTGGCTAGATTCTATATCGTCTTGATTGTTCTCAACAGGGGAACTCTCAGGCCATGATCTTGGATACCAGTGAAGAACATTGTTACCAGTCAGAAATCTTATTTCCGAGGCCCAGTGCTCAGTGTCCATGTGATTTAATCCATCTTAATTCATTTCCTTGTAACAAAAAAAAAAGGAGAAAATAGAGGTTCGGTGATGAGCGGCATGTGGTGTTGGATTTGTAGCTTGGTTTGGAAGAAACGTTGTAGGCGTGTCTTTGGAGAAGCTCCAAGGCCATGGGAGGTTGCCTTCTTGCAGTTGAGGGAAGAAGTATGAGTGCTAGCACAAGGGGATATAAGGTTTAAAGATGCAGTTACGCATAGTAGAGTGATAGGAAGTCTCAATTTACACTTTTGATTTTTCGTACTTTCTACTGTAAGATGTAAATCTGAGTTTTTGTGCGACTTGATAGTGATCAAGTGAGCTTAATGAAAGGACTAATTACCGAAAAAAATGAAATAAAATATTTTTAATGACGTATGTAAAACAATTTAGTAAACCTAGTGACCATATTCGCAATTTATCCCTTAAAGTTGGGCGTTACTATTGGTCGCCCTAATAATTTAAATTTATCCCCCTAAATCAAATGAAATTACATTGTTACCCTTTTGTTATAATTTTTCCTGCGGAAGTTAACAAAATCAAGAATGGACGGTAAGTCGGTAACCCATTCGACCCGGCCCATGATCAGATAGGTCGCATGCCCGCCCCGACGCATTGCCGACCGTTCGTCAGAAGTGCGGGTTGCCCGCCCTGATCCGTCGTCACACGTGTGACCTGCCTCTATCGCCTGCTCGTCGGACGGGTTTAAATCCCGGTGGCGGCTCTCTTCGTCCTTCTTTTGACAGAGCAAGGTGGCGGCAAAGGAGGTGCAGCAGAGGTGGTGGCAGGTCGGACTCCTTCGTTCTCAAGCTGGGAAGCGCCGGATTCCTTCTTGTTTTGATATTCCTCCGGTGCAGTGAAGGCGTCGAAAAAGATCAAGTAGTCGCTCGGATGGACAGTGATGTACGCTTGGTGGGAGACGATCCTTGAAGCGGCGACGGACACAAAATTGTTCTGGTGCAATTTTGTGTTCATAATTGAGGGGAATGTGATTCTGGTGTGATGAGAGGTTGAATCGGTTGTTGAAATTGAGAATTTTACAGTGGGGATGTTCTTTCATGGTTTGCTCTGTAATTGAAATTGAGAAATTGATCAGCAGCACATAAGTAGCAGCGATAGCGAGCTGGGCGGTGGGGGTCGGGGTTGGATCGCTTGCCGCCGCCAACATAAACGCAGCGACAGCGAGGTAGGTGGCAAGATTCTGGTTCTGGGTGGGGTGGGTAATTAACGGCGCCTATCTGGGATGGGGATGATTTGAAAATGATCAGGGATGGATTGGTGGGAGCGGAAGAGGTGGGCGGCGGCAGGCGGAGTAGGGTTGAGGTGAGAATTTGCTCAAGTTTCGTTACAAAATAGATACTTAAGGGTTAAAGGTCTTCCTAGAAATTACTAATCGTCGTCCTAACTTAATACGTAAATTACTTAATTACCCTTTTTAAAATTCAAAAACAAACCCTACACAAACAAACCTTCAGCAGCCGAGACAAACCCTCCCCTTCCCTCTACCCGATTGCCGACTTCCCCAGCAGTAGAGACCCGCCGCCCCAGCCCCACGCCGGCGGCCCACCGCCCCAGCAGCCCCACGCCGGCGACCCGCCCAGCTAGCCGCTCCCCCGTCGCCGTCAGCCGCCTCCCAAGTCGCCGTCAGTCCGCACTCCCTCGCCGTCCGCCGCGCCTCCACTCGCCGTCGCCGTCAGCCCCTCCTCCAGTCGCCTGCCGTCCGTCCTCGCCGGAGAAGAAGGTAAGTCTGCCGTCCTCGCCATTCATCGACCGAAGCCGCCGTTCGATTGGCCATCGGTCAAACCGACGTCAACGTTCGGTTGGCCTTCGGTCAAACCGAAGTCAACATTCGGTTGAGCCATGGTCAAACCGAAGTCAACTTTCGGTTGAGCCATGATCAAACCGAATGTTGACTTTGGTTGGACCATGGTCAAACCGAACTCAATTTTTGGTTGGTTTGATTTTTAAATAATTTTAATGCAATTAATTAATAAAAATTGTTATTAAATATTTTAAATTAAGTAATAATTAGAAATAATTGTATTTAATTATAAATAAGTTGTACATTTTATAATTTATTATAAAAATTAAATTCGAATAGTTTTATGAATTCAATTATGAAAAAAATATTGTGAATAATGTATTAAAAATTATCTGAAATTTTTAAAAAGTATCAAAATTTAGGAATATAATCTGTAAATTTGTAATTAATGTTAAAAAAATATTAGAATAATGGGAAAATTAAAAAGTAGTCGAAATTAGACAAAAAAACTAAGAAAGTTGTAATTAATGTTAATAAATTATCAAAAGGTTACAAAAAAGTTAGAGAAAATTATCAAAAAATGTTAATGCATTTGATTATCATTAATTGTAATTTTTTTTTGAAGATGTCTGGACATGGAATAGGCAAACCGTACATGAATAAGAAAAGAATGGAAGAAAAAACGGAAGGAAGAATGGAAGGTCGTGCTTGTAGACTTACAGCGACCGGTAGAAAAGAAAATGAAGAAAAAAATCCACGTAAGGTTAAGGGGAAGAAGAAGAAGGAGGAAATAGGGCGTCCCAACGGTCGCCCTACTATGGGACAGTTATCTCTTAGTCGAGGTACTACCTCCACCCCTACTCCTGAGGATGCGACGCCGTGGGAGGCTAATTGGAGTGATTCAGTTTCTATGGACGACGACGATGATGATGATGATGATGATGATGATGATGATGTGGCTGTTGATGAGGCTAGGGATGTCCCACCTGAATCTGATGTAGGCATCGGTAAGAAGAGACGAGTTGGGACATCTTCTATAGCTTCTTCGCACTTTCCACAGCGTGGGCTAGATGGACGCTACGTTGCGAGACGTAGTAGTGAGGAAGATAGTGATGGTAAGAAGAGGAAGAAGGGAGTAAGGGGGAGGAAGAAGGGAGTAAGGGGGGACATGTCGTGGCGTCTGACATCGGAGTCTCAGATGTGTTCAGGTGGACCTGTGATTCCCGATGTGATCCCTAGCTTTGGAGGTCACATTGCCTTTGCGTTGTGGACTTCCCCAGCGCAGGATCGTGGGTTGTTGGATTGTTGTCATAGATCTGGTAGTGTGGAGTCTTTGAGGAGATATGAGTGGAGTTCATAGGGTTCTTAGAAGGTGGTTGAGGGCACAGGATTGTCCCACTTGGCAGGGTGTATGATGCAGCATTTAGATACATCTTTGATAACGGCATTTGTGGAGAGATGGCAGCCGTACACGAACACCTTCCATATGCCATTTGGAGAGATGTCGATTCTTCTCCACGACGTGCATCACATTCTTCGTATTCTAGTTGAGGGGGAGCTTATGAGAGATGATCCGCATCCAGATGTTCTTAAGTTAGACATGCATGATCTAGTTCGGGTCCCGGTGGATGGTCCTGTTGGTGGTAAGTGGAAGTCGAAGTGGTTCCTTAATGGTGGTATACACGCAGAGGGATTGTTGGTGCGTGGACGAGAAATGAAGATTAGGGACCTGGAGGTGCAGACTTACTTGTTTGTGTTGTTGGGATCCACACTTTTTGTGGATAAGAGTCGCGATCGCCTCCGTCCTGCGATCAATGTATTTCTGAAGGACCAGCGACGAGTGGCCGGTTATGCCTGGGGAGCTGCTGCACTCGCCTATCTCTACAGACAGCTACGGATGGCCACACGAGTGGGGAGTAAGAGTATTTGTGGTTGTTTGACTCTGCTTCAGGCGTGGATATATGAGTACTTTCCACTCTTCCGTCCGAGCCAGATTCTCTAGGCTGCAGATGCTCCTCGTGCTTCCTCGTGGTTGTGTCACCGCTTTGCAGGT
The DNA here is from genome assembly GCA_946122785.1 of Linum tenue. NCBI lineage: Eukaryota > Viridiplantae > Streptophyta > Magnoliopsida > Malpighiales > Linaceae > Linum > Linum tenue. The sequence continues at coordinate 48,966,519 of CAMGYJ010000009.1, read as the reverse complement.
GGTGATGATGCTAGACAGCGCTTGGTACGGTATCGACAGATGTTGGATGAGATGTCAAGGGAGGATGTGTCTTGGACTCCTTACGGGCGAGATGTTGGCACGGAGGTACTACGCTCTTTGTATACTGGTGTCATTCGCTTTGCTGACGTTACTGAGGGTTATGATCCTGCACGGAGTCGCCGACAGTTTGGGTACCGACAGAATATCCCTCGTACGATGATGGTTCCCAAGGATGTGTACCGCCCAGCTTCTTGCAGCACCTACATCGTTTTCTGGGAGCGTAGCATGGATCAGTTATGGGGCAACTTGCCGTCTCATTTTCTACACATAGCGATTGATTCTGACTTGTGCGAGTATCCATCTGAGGCCGATGAGGATTACATGGACTGGTACCGGACTCGATCGCACCCACGGATCATCAATCCGGACTCTGGTGGAGTGTCTCTACAGCGGCCAGTGCTAGTCGATGAGGTTAGTTATGTCATAATTGTTCAATTTTTAATGTATTGTTAATATGCTTTTTTTTCATTCATGACATTATTTTTGTATTTACAGTTGAGGAAGCAGATTGTGGAGAAGCTTGGTCCTGTGTTGGCGGTGAGGGACAAGGATCACTATGTGGAGCATGCATCTGAGTACTACGATATGATGAGTGAGGTTCACGAGTTGTATGACCAGTTAGTCGGAAAGACTCCTTAGTGGAGTGTGGCATTTCTAGATTGTTATCCTTGTACTTTATTTTTATTTGGAATTGCTAGTTTGACTTTGCCCGTGAGATGATCTAACTTTTGGAATTTTCAGATGATTGGAGTTTGTTTCTTTTCCATTTCTAAAATAGTAAATCAAGAGTTGCATCAAATACAATAACTACAACTATATCTAACCATCAACCGGCTGGGTTTAATCTATCATAAAATTGGCATTCTTGTGAGAAGAATTGGTCCCAACCATGGACACTAGGATCATGATAAATAGGCCACAGCCCATTAATTGGAGGCAATGGCACTTGGCCAGGTCGAAAGTCAAGACGCACCCAATGACATCCCGTAAAATGTAGTGATACGATCCCACGTGGTCTTGTTACTCCTGGTGGGGCAATCACAGGTAGCACGGTATAACGACCGCCTTGACTATAAACAGCAATTACCCATGAATGCAATGTGGCAAAGACGAAATGCTCCACATTATCCATCCAGTGGGTAACGCCACAACCACGATCTTGAGTCCACCTGTAACGCCGAAGCCCATTATCTATTCCGTCGGAAATTCCATCGTAGTATGGTCTGTAAAGCTCAGGTCGGGCTTCAAGCTCTTCTACAACGACGCGTCTCATCTGCAACCAATTGTTTTGGGACCCGGTAAGTGCTTGTGATATTGCTCGAAATCCGCAATGTCCATCCGGTTCTGGGTTGAACCAACCACGAATGTATGGTTGCACGTAAGTTTCCAAACAATACAACCACGGGTAACTCCGCCAACCAGTATTGGGAGTCCTGATAACCCTCCAAGGGGCACCATCTGTCCCAAAATACACAACACAATGAATTAATACAAGATGTATACAACATCTAATCATCTAAAATAGGAACACTACTTCTAACCTGTATCATTATGAATATCCGGCTCCGTCCCATTCGTATTTGTGGACTCGAAGTTGGTGTCTGCATCAGGGATACCACCTAATATCATTTACAAAAATAAGTTAGTTATACATCATATTCTACACAATTGAACATAAATTTCCCAAAAAGTACAACCTACCTCTCCTCTGGTCATTGTCCGGTGTTGTGGTCGAAGGTATCGAACTTCTCCTGCCACGTCTCCTCTCCACATGCTTGAAATGAGATAGGTTTCGCGTGGTGGATGTCCTCGGGCGTCCGGGTCGGGGATGCCCCCCATGCGGCTCATTAATGCCATCATTTTCAGGATGAAGATGACTCCGAAGTAGGCCAATAGCCCCTCGAATGGTCTCATCTCCCCTATCAAGAACCTCCTATACTAGACCTTGGAAGACATCACGATGGTAAAGACTATCGTCATCCCACTCTGCCCGAGTAGGAGGTTCACGATAGTTCATAATGGTCCAAAAAGCTAACACCTCATATGGGGCAATGTCCCGCTTTTCAGAACATGCTAACTGCATTGCACATCTACATGGGAGACCAAAGATAGCAGGAAACGTACATGTACAACTTGCTCCTTCCACTAATACCTCAATGAGCATCAACCTCATAGCCTGTAGAGTGACGTTTGTATGCAACTCCCGAAATGGTCTTCCGTCCGCTAGTAACATCTTCTTTAATCTAGAATCCTCTGAAAGCTTTTGGATTTGAAGATGTTGAGCCTCAATGTAATCATGGTTCTTCTTATAAACCTACAAACAAAGAAAGAAAATTAGGATACTAGATTAAGTAAAACTTCTAAAGAAGACATAAATGAAAATTTATTAAGAGACTAACCGTGTCGATTGCACCAGTTGCTGATTGAAGCCACTTCTTGAAGGATGAATGAGCAGATTCAACCCGATTTAAGCTTGTATTACCCAAATGTCGCACTTGGTTTGTATAACATGTTGCCCACATGTGCTTGTTTGGTAACCACTCATGTGACAAGTACCTCCAAAGACGTGGATACTGTACTCCCCAACTACGCCTGAAACTGTCTAAAGCTCTATTCATGCCTTCCTCACTGCCGGCATATACAATCCTTTTCCAAGACGCCATGATCAGATCCACTGTCGGTTGGGCTGCATCTATCCCACAATGAGACGTCCTCCTCACCTCCGTTAGACACCGTGCTCTCACATTCCTGACTACATGCCAAAGGCATAGTATATGAGTGGATGATGGAAACATTACCCCCACGGTCTCAACCAATCCTCCTGCTTTGTCACTAACAAATACATCTGGAGTGATAGAGCCAAACAAATGTTGCAGATGCATGAGAAGCCACTGGTACGACTCTTTTGTCTCGTCATACACTAGCGCAGATGCAATGACAAAGTTCAATCCCACCGGTGTCATGCCAACCATCTCAACCCATGGAAACTCATACTTGTTGGTCTTGTATGTTGCATCTATCACAATGACATGGTGCCAAGCTCGCAACATCAATATTGACTTAGGGTGGGCTAGGAACAAGTGTGTAAGCACGTTACGGTCATCCACATACTGCACATAGTAACCCTTCTCCCGAGCATCTTGAAAAGTGTACTGTAAGGCCGTCCTCTGACCAAGCTCTTCTTTTCTTATCTTATACAATGCGTTAGAAATCTGTCTTTTGTTCACCTTTCCATGCTCCTCTTTTCTCTCGTTCAATGCCTTGTGGATATTCCTTGGGGCGACACCGGCTAATCTCAGTTGTCTGATGTATTGCTTATCATCTTCGGTCAAAACATTCCTCTTACTTGATCCATTCGGAAATAGCTCCAGCGGATGATTGTGAAAACCCAAATTAGCACTAGGATTCTTTGTATTAGCCACTGCTAGTATCAACCAATATTCATCATCTGACCGCTCAATCTTGATCTGAAATTCACACCCCAACTTTCCAGAAGACGTAAGAGGCCTCCTTTCCTTAGCCGGATCAGAATCAGGAGCCTTCGATTTTTTCTTCCTACCATGAGTGCACTTCAAGTATCGTCGCCTACTATCTTCATTTGGATTTTTTTTATTTGATGCCTTCATCAAATAAAACCCAAAACCCTTGGCAATCTCAGTAGCTGTTGCATATGCAATCAAATCCGTATCGTATTTTACTCCATTGACGAATTCTGAGGTGAAATCTTTGCCATCCCCTCCGTAATCATCAATATCCAACAATGTTAGATCTCATGATATAAGTAGAACTCCACAATAATAGAAAATCTAACGACTACATTTAATTTAACAATTATCACAAATAATTTAGCATTCTGAATATTCTCCTAAGCAAAATCCAACATTTAACATGACAAAATTTAGCATTCTCTATTATTTACATAAGAATCATATTAATCACATTCTAGAATTTTTTTATTGCGTATTATACATCTAATCTTAATTTTGTATAAAAAACATTCAATTTCACAAATAATTAGGCTCGTAAATTTTAAAAATAATATAAACTAAAATTCAACAAACAATCATATAGACCAAACTATAAATCATAACAAAAAAATAGAAATATTTGATATAAACTTAAAAAAACCCAAAAGCCACCAACCGAAGCAAATTTTCGGTTCCACCATGGCTAAACCGAAGCCAATTTTCGGTTTCACCATGGCCTAACCGAAGGCAGGGTTCGGTTCTACCGTGGACCAACCGAAACCAATTTTCGTTTCACCCATGGCCCAAACGAAGCAGATTTTCGGTTGAACCATGGACCAACCGAAAATCACATTCGGTTGAGAATTTATTTTTTTTAAAACGAGATTTTTACCTCGTCGGAGTCGCTACTCATTGTTCGGACGTATGCTCGACGATTTCGGCTTCCAAATGTCGATGATGAATTGAGAGTGTGGGAGAATGAGTGTTTTTTGCTTTCTAAGTGAAGGTGATGTTTGTTTGCTAAAGGAAAGGTAAAGGTGTTAAAAGGGTAAAAGTGTAACTTTGTTGTTTTTTAGGACGATCATTAGTAATTGTTAGGACGACCTTTATCAACTCCCAATAAATATAGGGGTAAAAGGATCAGTCTGGTACAGTTTAGGGCGATTTTCTTAAAAATTTAGGACAACGAATAGCAGTTCACTTAAAGATTAGTGGCAAGTTTGTAATTCAGCACGGAATTTAGAAAAGAAACTACACCGTTTCTTAACGCTGATCTTGACAAAGAAATTGAAGTTGTGACTTGTGAGTTGTGAGCGCCAAATTCCGTCCAAAGGGACAAAAAAAATCCCTAGTTTTCCTTTACTCGACAGCCGCTGCTGCTTCTGCATCTCCTCACGCTGGCAGGCCGCCGTTGAGCACTCGCCAGTCGCCACCGGACACCGTAGTTGAAGAAGCAATACCAGTTCCTCCACCGTACGCTACCTCGGTTCAATTGCCTCTGTAAGATTCTAACCCCTCCGCCGCCGCCTCTTCAGTCGCGGAGACGGTGACTTCAGCTTTCAAAGATAAAATTCCTTTTTTCTTATTTCTTTGTCTGGTAGATTTTTCGTTTAAGTGGTACCAGGTGTTTTCATTTTTTTGTTTTTGTTTGATTCACTTGATTTCCTCCCATTGACAGACCAAGCACCCAGTGCGCATTGTCATTTTTTCAAGTTTTCAGTTATATTGTATAAATTTTTAAGCTTGTAGGCGCTCTAAGATACAGTAGCTATTCGGTTGATTTGAGGTTTATCCGTGTAATTTGTAGCTAGTCGATTGATTGAAGAATTTGATACAAATAGATATGCATGTAGGCTGGAGCTATTTGGTTTTGTATGGTGCTGCTGGTAATATCTATTTTAGTAAGGGACATGATATATCCGCTTAGGCTTAATATGATGTTGAGTTCTTCATAGGTTGATATGGCATTACTGTAATCCTAGTTCAATGGTATACCTTAAATCGTTAACTTGGTTGACAGTCTCTAGTACAGTTTCACAACCCTTGGTTTCTTATCCCTCGTTTTGCGGTTTTGCAGCTAGATAAAACCGAGATTTCTTGCATTGTATTAGTAAGTGAAGTTGAATCTCTATTAATCAACTAGTTTAATCATACTGCATCTGTGTTTTGTATGCATCTGTGATTCCTTGTTCTGGTTGGTACCGTTGTACTATTCCTTCTGTTTGATGAACATTATGGTCAACATGTTTCGATGCTTTGGTATGCTCTTTAAGTGTTCTCTCATCGTCTGGACATTTAATTGCCGTAATCTGTTACACTGAGCTTCACTAGTGACAGTGTAATTGTGCCCCCACCTGTCTCTTGTGCTCTTTTCAAAACTATTGTTTTGGTCACTTTGCAGGTTAGAGCTGGAAGATTGCTCAGAGAGTACACCTTCTTTGCTGTAAAAAAAGGTCCTAACTTTTTCTATTTTGCAATTAACTTCCCCTTGTCCGTTAGCCAGATTTTAAACCTTCTTGATTGTTTCTCAACAGGGGAACTCTCAGGCCATGATCTTGTGATATCAGTGAAGAACAATACTACCAGTCAAAACCCTTAACTCCGAGCCCCAGTTATTTGTGTACATTTGTTATTTAATCCATCTTCTTTTGGAGTTTGAGAACAAGTATGCGCGCATTGGCCCTTTTGGGCCAGCGCATGTTCTTTCAAGTTATTGCTCAAACAACTTGCATTATTCGCCTACCCCTCTGCAGTGCTCCGTACTGTTCCGGCCTTTTCTATGCTAAAGCAACTGATGTTTCCTCGGCAAAAGTCTTGGAGGCAGAAGCTCAAGAAGAGCAACCACCAAACTCTCTATCCTTAAGAATAGAGAAGCTCCCAAGAGGAGTGCCTGTTGGATCTGCCTTCCAAAGCTGGATGGGTGAGGGGTTCCCAGTTCATAGGGGAGATATCTTTCATGCAATGAATCGGCTCAGGAAGTGTAATATGAACAAACGTGCGGTTGAGGTAAGTACATGCTCTCTTTCTTCCTGAGGACTCTTCTTATTTGTTTAGGATAATGCTAGTTTTAGTCCCCATACTATTGTGTTATTCCTATCCTACGATTTTAACAAAATGTTGCTGAACTTTATCGTTTTGTTAGTGTTTTAGTTCCTCTTGTAAAGATTTCATCTGAATCAGTTACAAGCATGATTGATCATGATTCAAAGCACGTCTCAGATGACTCAAGTATACTTGAAATTCTTGTTTTGCCACTTAATTTGACTCTGAAATTCCACAACTTTCATTATTGTGATGCATTCTTCATTTGGAGGGAGAATTTATGATATATTGTCTCTATCGCAATTTCACTGATCCGTTTATTCTTTACTTAATATACTATTATTGATGGAAATTGAGATAGGTGATGGAATGGGTAATCAGGGAAAGACCATACAGGCCAAAGGAACTCGACTACTCTTATCTCCTGGAGTTCACGTGCAAGCTTCATGGGGTACCTCATGCCGAGAACCTCTTCTCTCGTGTCCCACCCGAGTTCCAGAACGAGTTGCTCTACAACAACCTCGTAATCTCCTGCTTGGACAAAGGAGTCCTGAGGCTCTCCCTCGATTACATGAAGAAGATGAGGGAATTAGGGCACCAAATCTCGTACTTAGTCTTCAATCGCCTGATCATTCTCCACTCTTCCCCTGGCCGCAGGAAATTACTCCCTAAACTCATGTCCCAAATGAGGGCCGACAAGGTGGCACCACACGCCTCCACATACAACATTCTGATGAAGATCCAAGCTAGTGAGCACAACATAGAAGGCCTGTTGAAGGTATTTGCTGACATGAAACGATCACAAGTAGAGCCGAATGAGATCTCATTCTGCATATTAGCCACTGCTCATGCTACAGCAAGACTGTACACTGCTGCTGAAGAGTACGTCGAAGCAGTGGAAAAGTCTCATACAGGGAAGAATTTGTCAACGCTGGATGTTTTGATCATGTTGTATGGTTATTTGGGGAAGGAGAAGGATCTCGAGAGAATATGGGGAATTAAACAAAACCTCCCTCGTGCTAGACCCAAGAGTTATGTCCTAGCAATTGAAGCCTTTGGCCGAATTGGGTCAATTGGTCGAGCAGAGGGGCTCTGGTTAGAGATGAAGTCACGACAGGACCTCAGTTCGACCGAGCAATTCAATTCGATCTTATCTGTGTACTGCAGACACGGGCACGTCAAAAGGGCCACTGCCATTTTCAGAGAAATGGAGGCTAGCGATGGCTGCAAACCGAATGCAATAACTTTCCGACATCTCGGGTTGGGTTGTTTGAAAGCCGGGTTGGTCGAGGAAGCCTTGAAGACTCTTGAGATGGGGTCGAAGATGAGAGCGACTAGCGGAGTCAGGAACTCGACACCATGGCTGGAAACGACCCTTGCTCTCGTGGAGGCTTTCGCGGAGAAGGGTGATGTGGTGAATGCCGAGAAGTTGTTTGGGGAGCTTGGAAAGGCCAAGTATATAAGGTATACTTTTGTGTATAATACTCTGATAAAGGCTTATGTGAAGGCCAGAATGTATGATCCGAATCTGTTGAGGAGGATGATTTTAGGAGGTGCTAGGCCTGATGCTGAGACCTATAGCTTATTGAAACTTGCGGAGCAGTTTAGTAGTGGCTAGTAACTGAGCTCTAGCCATTATGGCGGCTCTGTTGTATTTGTAACATTGTATTATTTTTCCATGTCATTGAGATGGGTTCTATCTTCTCTCACTACTGCAGTAAATGGTGATGATGATAACTTGATAAGTAGGCAAATCTAACTCAAATGTATTTTGGAGCCAAAACTTCAGGCTTGATACAGCAAAATCATAGATTGATAACCAAAAAAATTCAATCTTTCTTTGTAGTTACTACTTATTGATCTACAGACTCCCAAGTCCTACAGAACAATAAACTTCTCGTCTCCAACCATCCACCTTTGTGTTAGATTATTGTATTATAAGAACACTCACCTTCAGTCTTTCACAACTAAGGATGACAATGGGTTCTGATGGAGCTGATTTTCCAATGAACCACGGTTTTAAATCATAATCATCCCGTTGATCAATCCTGTGCGGAATGTCATATGACATACCAAAACCAATCAGTAATTTAATCTGTTTTTCTTCAACATAAACTGTGGTTTTCAGCCCAATCCGAAACGGAATGACAGGATGTGCAAGTCCTGCATGTCAGCCCAGTCTAGAACAAAGACCGTGTCTGTGATGTGATGTCTTCGTCTCGAAACGACAGCGTTCAATGTCGAGCCGGTAAACTTTTGGCCTTCTGGTGGGCGGCAAACATCAGGCGCGGTTAAACTTCAAGTTGGAGCCTGGAAGAAGGCGGCAACCGATCGACGCGCAACTTGTTGCCCAAACAAGCAATCGCCTTCTGATGCAAGATAGAGCGGTGACCCAGTTTGGCATTTTCCCTAAAGCATAGAAATCAGTTGGTAATCGAAGAGTGTTGTTACTGCTTGAGAAATGAAGTGGTCGTTGCGATTGTAATGTGTTTTCTTCTTATATTGATTCATTGATTTACTGTTGCTCACTGGACACCTATATTTTTGTAGTTACAAGTTCCAGAAATCCCGCTGTCTGATCTGAAGGAGAAGGCCATCATGGGGTTGTACAGTTCAGTCCCTCTGCGAGGTTTGTTCCTTTTTCTACTGGAGATATATATGCTTTGGCTCTATAAATTTCAATTACAGTAGGGTTAAGGGTGGCCTGTCCGATGATTAGTTTATTGGTGTTGCTTAAACAATGTTTAAGTGGGGGATATAGGAATAGAATGAGTCCTAAAGTTACAACCTCGTGGTAGTGGAGATTTCCCGCATCACTTGTCGAGGGCATCGATTTTCTGTGCAGCAAAGAGAAGGTGTTGTCTCTTCGGTGATATCACATGATATTGGAACGAGACTCGATACATAGAAGATTAACATGACCCTGCGCAAGGATGACACGCATAAATCGAGAATCTTTTGCCCTCCTTGTATTTCTGCATCCTCCCACAGTAGCCAGTTTGTAATTTGTGTTTGAAATGGTAGTGCTGCTTAGATTTAGCAGCAGGCATTATCTAGTTGCTATACTTCTACTGGAGCCAGTTATTCAATAAACTCTATTCATCTTGCTGTTAACAACTGGAGATGATCTTAGTTACTGGAAGTGATCAGTTCAGTTAGTCATGCTCTTGTAATCTGCTGAAGTAGTTCAATTGTTCAGTACCTGTGTCTCCATGTGGAGCATTGCTTGTGTTAAAGACTTAAAAGTCAATTATCAAGTTCCTACCCTTCTACTACATTTCAATTAGCCAAATAGGTCTGCTCATCCTGTGGAAATTCGCAACTGGAGAATGGCTGAAAGCAGTTGGTTTGGTAAATTAGAGAAGAAGCCATATGTTCTCTATTCATGATTCTGCCTGCTTGATAGAGACAAGGGAGAAAAAAGATGCTAATATGTCCAGGTTGGTTCGATTGGTCGCTTACTTGTGCTTATGATATGCATCTGTTCCTTGGAAATTGATTGGTCAACCAAACTTAACCTTCATCAACAGTTTCCTGGATATCTCGAATCATTGCGCTGAAGGTATGCCTTTTCCTTCTTGCGTTTACCATAAAGTAATAGACCTGGGTCTTTTGGCTTTACGACTTGGGAAGTACGGGAGAGTTGGGCATTCTGGTTCTTCTGCTGCATTTAGTTTGTTAGTTAGACTTGCTTTTTAGCAGTTCCTTTTTCCTGTTTGAACTATCCTTATTAAGATTTACTAGGAGGGAGGGAGGGAGCATAGAGTCATAGAAGCCTTCTTCCTTTTCACAATGTACCACATCACTTGTCTTCAGTAGGAACCCAGCATTTATAAAGCCATGTGAAACTAACACTACTGTCCCTTCGGGGACATCCGATAAAATTGGAACGATACAGAGAAGATTAGCATGGCCCCTGCGCAAGGATGACACGCATAAATCGAGAAATGGTCCAATTTTTTTTTTTTTTGGATCCTTCCGATTCCGATCTCTGTCCCTTACATTGTTCTTGTCTGCCTTTGTTTTGATCTTTTGGAGTAATGTTGTGAGCCAAATATGTTTCCTCACCATTTTTTAAGAGCCCAGTTATATTTTTCTTCTTTCTTTAATGATGACTTTCATATCTTTTGAAGGTCCTAGCATAAAGATTGAAATGACCCATGTCAGCTTAGGTTGACATGTTTGGAGAGTACTTAAGAGCTGGAACAGCATACGAGTGGAGTATGTGGCCTCCCTTTTCCACTGATTGCTTGTTCAAGGTTTTTCCTCCGCGGTGACCAGTTAATTGAGCTCAACGATACTGCATTCAGAAGCTAGCTACTTGAGTTTGATCAAAATAGCAGCCAGATGGGCCATTGTCAGGTAAAAGTGCACACTTCACCGGACATCGAGCCCCTTCCTTTACCGTCATTGTCGCTTTATGTTCAGATCCGTGCTCATGAATCCTGGTACCTGCATTGCATGAACACAGTTTATTTTCATCTCAGGATGCCACTTTGTCAGGATTCTCGAGTAGCCATTTACAGCTGCCTTGGATATGCTGTATGCTGGCTGCACCGATGACCACATGCTGCCATTATTAAGGTTGTCGTCTTTGTAATCCTGAAGAAACCTCTTCAGAATATCATCCAGCTTATTCTCACTCACTGTCTCAGCATTCGCATTCCCAAGTTGTTCCCTCATGTCCTTCCCTGAAATCTGCCATTGCAAGGTTAAAACACATGATGTGAGCAAACAATTCGAAAAACAAGAGTGCGAAAGAAGAAAACAGGCATTCAACAACCCCACCAAGATGTCCAGATTCCTTAACTTCTTGGTAAGAAAATCGGCCTACTTATGAACACTGAGGGAGTCAAGGACATCAAGATGATGGAAAAGCACATTGGGAAAGCGAAGGCTTGAAGCTGCATCAGTCCCTCGCTTTACATCTCTGACTTGAACACAACTGTTGTAAAGGTGGCAGGGTTGATTCCCTTGGGCTAGACATGTAGGGTGCTGAAAAGTATGAGATTTCCCTTTAGGGATTTTACGTGTTTCTTGGTTTGATGATCTTCTTTGTTCATAGTCAGAAGCTTGCGGAGTCCAGTTGAGGAAGGACCTGAGACTGAAAGCATGGCGTTTGTCAAGTAAGGCGCTAAAGGTATATATGCCCTTTCCTTTCTGGTTTACCATAAAGCAAATGACTTTGTATTTCGACTTTACAACTTGGAAAGTAGAGGAGGTTTTGGCATTCTGGTTCTTCTGCTGCGTTTAGTTTGTTAGTTAGACTTGCTTTTTAGCAGTTTCATGAATAGAAAATTAGGAAACGAGAAAATGAATAAGGAAGCAGGAGGCAAGTATTTACCAGGAGAGAGAGCATAGAGTCATAGATATCCCTTCTAGTTTACAACGTACCACATCCTTTCTTTTTGAGTGAAGGCTCTGTGTTTATAAATCTCTGTCAAACAGATGCTGCCGTCCCTTCGGGGACATCCGATAAAATTGGAACGATACAGAGAAGATTAGCATGGCCCCTGCGCAAGGATGACACGCATAAATCGAGAAATGGTCCAAATTTTTTTTTGGATCCTTCTGATCTCTATCCCTTATATTGTTCTTTTCAGCCTCTGCTAGGCTTCTATTGGATTCAACTATTCAATGTATCTAATCACCTGTAGAGTTTTAACAACATGAGAGCGGAGATCCTTTTCGATTACAGGAACTGCTTGGTTCAGTACATTACATAAGAATCTAGTATATGGTGTTCTTTGTGGTGTTCCTTTTCTTTCGCCATGTTCAATCCAAACCTGGAAATAAAACACTGGTAGTAGTCTCTTAATCTGCTCAGCAGATTAAACTATTCAATGTATCTAATCACCTGTGGAGTTAATAACTGGAGAGTAGAGATCCTTTTCGATTACTGGAACTGTTTGGTTCAGTACATTACATACGAAGCTAGTATATGGTTTTCTTGGTAGTTCTCCTTTGCTTTCGCCATGTTCATCCATACCTGGAGATAAAACACCAGTAGTCTTCTCTTAATCTGCTAAGCAGTTCAGTAACACTGTAATTTTGTAGAGGTAACTAATGGATTACTGGATGGAATGACTAATGATAAAACACCAGTAGTCATCTCTTAATCTGAGTTGGTGCCTGAATCAAACTGCTAGGCTTCTACTGGATTCAACTAGTCAATGTATCGAATCACCTGTAGAGTTTTAACAACATGAGAGCGGAGATCCTTTTCGATTACAGGAACTGCTTGGTTCAGTACATTACATAAGAAGCTAGTATATGGTGTTCTTTGTGGTGTTCCTTTTCTTTCGCCATGTTCAATCCAAACCTGGAAATAAAACACTGGTAGTAGTCTCTTAATCTGCTCAGCAGATTAAACTATTCAATGTATCTAATCACCTGTGGAGTTAATAACTGGAGAGTAGAGATCCTTTTCGATTACTGGAACTGTTTGGTTCAGTACATTACATACGAAGCTAGTATATGGTTTTCTTGGTAGTTCTCCTTTGCTTTCGCCATGTTCATCCATACCTGGATATAAAACACTAGTAGTCTTCGCTTAATCCTTCCCCTTCCCTCTCCAAACTGTGACTAGGTGGTGTGTTGCGACCGTTAGTCTTACTGCAAGACTCTTACATCATTTACTGGGTTCATTTTTCGCTCCATATGGACAACCAAGCAAGTAGTTCGTCTCGAGGCTTCTTAACCGTCGGTCGTTATGACTTATGCTGTGTTTCGAGAGTTCCACGGGTGCTTTACGGAGAACAGAAGCCATCTTTTGTTGATTCTGCCATGATTAGCTTAATCGTTTTGGTTAAACAAATTTTCATCAGTGTGCCTGCTCTTTACTTACGGATGCTGTCCCTGCTTAACAGGACTGTCTTCTTTGCTTGTTTACTTTGTTGACATCCCTTTGCTTACAGGCCAGAAGCTGCAGAATAGGAGAAAAGGAAAGGACCTTCAAGAATCGGCCTTTTTACCTTAAGGAACAGAGCTAAGGTATGCCCTTTTCCTTTCGTATAAGTAAATGATTACAAGTACTTTGTATTTGATCTAGGCACTTAACGATAATACATGCCTTTGAATAATTTAATAAAGGTTCTGCTTGGTCAGTTTATATGAGTTTAAGAAGTCATGAACCATTGGGGTTCATGCGACAATAAGAAGTACCACATCGGTTGTTTTGGTGAGAATAAAGCCTTTATTAATTCCTGCAAAACCAAAGCTGCTGTCCCTTCGGGGACATCCGATAAAATTGGAACGATACAGAGAAGATTAGCATGGCCCCTGCGCAAGGATGACACGCATAAATCGAGAAATGGTCCAAATTTTTTTCCCTTCCTCCCCAGTGTATCATAAACCTGTTGGTTTTTTAAAACTAATGATTCTCCTAGCTTTTGCAGGTGCTAGCATAAAGATTAAAGATCTCCAAAAGAAGCTTTAGGTTGACATGTTTGAAGGTTTTTCTACTAATTGCTTGTTTCAAGGTTTTTCCTCCATGGTTGCCAGTCAAACAAGCTCAACAATACAGCATTCAGAAGGCAGCAACTTGAGTCTGATCAAAATAGCAGCCAGAAGGACCATCATCAGGTAAAAGAGCACACTTCACAGGACCTCTAGCCCCATCTTCCACTGTCATGGTCCCCGTATGGTAGTTCAAATCCGTGTTCACGAATCCAGGATGAACACAGTTTATCTTCATCTCAGGATGCCTCCTCGCCAGGATTCTCGTGTAGGCATTCACAGCAGCCTTGGAGATGCTGTATGCTGGCAGCATCGATGGCCACGTTCCGCCAGCCTCGAGGCTGTCATCTTTGCAATCTTGCAGAAACCTCTTCACCATATCATCCAGCTTGTTCTCATTCAGTGTCTCGACGTCTCCAAGTTGGTTCCTCACATCGTCGCTAGGGATCCTTCGTAGCTCCCCTCGGAGGGAGGAGATGTTAACTATCCTGGCACCACAAGTGGAGAGCTTGAGGAGTGGGAGGAGAGCCTCAGTTGTTGCCTTGACGCCATAGAAGTTGGTGTTCAAGCATTCCTCTGCCTTCTCATAGGTATGCTTCACTGCATCCTGAACCAAATGAGCAGCCTTACCTGAAAGCTGCCATATATTATGATGGTGTTAAAACACATGAGGTGAATCAAATGATGAATTTTTTTTTTTGAGCAACTTCACAAACTCACCCAAGTTTCTGCGTCGATTTTCAGGCTCTTGATGCGTTCCTTGTCCACCTCGACTTCAGAAGCTCCAGCATTGTTCACCTGCGCCAGAAACATTAGCCCCCTTCAGACGATGAATTCCCACAAATCGAGAGTGCAGAAAGAAGAAAACAAGCATTGAACACTTCTCACCAGGATGTCAAGTTTCCCAAACTTTCTGGTGATGAAATCGGCCAACCTGTGGATGCTGAGGGAGTCAAGGACATCAAGCTGATGGAAGATGACATTGGGAAGGCCAAGGCTTGAAGCTGCTTCGGTCCCTCGCTTTACATCTCTGGCTGTTAGCACAGCTGTGACTCCATGGCCAGCCAATTGCTTCACTATCTCCAGCCCAATTCCCTTGTTTGCTCCTGTTACTACTGCAATCCTGCAACTGCCATAAAGAAACAAAAAATTTTTAGGGAATGGAGAGCATTCAAAGTGAAGATTGAACTTGGGTTTTGGCTGGTACTGAATTTACTTCGCTATTGATTGCATTTTTTTCCTTCTGTATCTGTGTGAAGAGTACTGATGCTATTGTTTGACCTTTATTTATTTGCAACCTGCCATGGAGAAGTCAATAATTGGAATCCAGTTGGATGGTGAGTACAGAATTCAGTCTGGTTGGTTGTGAGATGCCTCTTTTTGTACAACTCCAGTTTCATCTCTTCATTTCGTCTCTATTTGTTTTTTTTTTTTTAAGAAAATCTTGATGTGAGAGTGAATTTGGGCGGTAACCTTGATGAATTAGAAAAATTAAATTTATTAAATGTCATGAATTTTAACGATGATCATATAGCATGTTATATTCAATAGTGGAGCATCATGCATGCATGGTGATCATGAACCTTTTCTAGAGATAAATTGATTATACAAAAAATATGCATAGTACCCTATGCTTTAATCATGGTTAAAAGCCAGTGTAAAGAAGATCACCCTCCAAATCTTGAGGGTGATCAACCTTTAACACCCTAAAAAACAAGGTTCAAACTCCAACCGTACAAATGAATATTTGGAGTGAAATTAAACTTATGAGGTAATGGAATTCATGATGATTAGCCAATAATAAAGACATGCATAACTATACATCCGAAGCGAATTGAGGTCATCATGAATATTAAACATGTAAGAATATCGACAAAAGAAATATATGATATAACTGAGCTTGTTTATCATTAGGATGATCGATTGTTAAACAAAATTATTTTATATACTCAAAGGTTGAATTTGTTTGTGATTGGAATTTAAAGTTTGGTTTTGTTTGTAATTCTATTCCCAGCAAAATGCGTAGTAAGCCCAAATCAACTCAATCAACAAAATAAGTCGTAGGACCTTAATTTTATTGGGTCAACACCTCTTTTGGTTGTGAAAATATGAGAACGTGGGAATTAGCCTTAATTCTCACGTTATATATACTATGATAATTGTCAAGTGAATATTGGCTAAAAGTTCCACGTTTAGGATTTTAAGAAGGGTTAATACCTTATTTTGGCCCGAACTATGACCATATAATCAACTTTGGCCCGTGGTTTCAGAAATTAACATCCTGGCCTCAACTATGCAGCATATAGACTCAATTGGCCTGACACATAGTTTGACCGTCAATTTGGACGGTCAACTCCGTTGACCGTTAGTCAACATGCCATGTCATTGCCTAGTCAGCCTAAAAATGATTAAAAAAATTTAAATTCAAATTATTTTCCTAATTTCTATTATTTATCATTTTCCAATTAACCAAAAAATAAAATTCTAAAAATATAAAATAATTTTTTTGTGATATTTTAAAATGATAAATTTTATAAATTAACCAAAAATTATCAAAATAAATTTTATAAATTTAAAAATTATGATATAAATTATATTTTTGTGGGAAATTTTAAAAATATAAAATACATTGATAATTTTTATTTAATTTATAAAATTTATCATTTTTCAAATTATCCAAAAAATAAAAATCAAATTTATTTTATGTTTTTTATAATTTATTTTTGGTTAATTTGATAATAAATAAGAAAAATTAGAAAAATAATTTGAAATTTGCATTTTTTTAATGATTTTTAGGCTGACTAGGCAATGACATGGCGTGTTGATTAACGGTCAACGGAGTTGACCGTCCAAATTGACGGTCAAACTATGTGTCGGGCTAATTGAGTCTATATGCTGCATAGTTGAGGCCAGGATGTTAATTTCTGAAACCACGGGCCAAAGTTGATTATATGGTCATAGTTCGGGCCAAAATAAGGTATTAACCCTTTTAAGAATGTGGACTTTAAAGTGTACCAATTTTCCTCTTCCTTTGTGAGATGGAAGTAGGGATGACAACAAAACCCGAACCCACGGGTACCCTACCCGATCCAACCTGCGTTGACGGGTTTCGGGTCGGGTTTGGGTTTAAACTCGTACACTATTCACCGGATTGGGTTGGTTTGGGTTTAGGGGTACCTGATCCATGGATACCCGCTCACACTTATTTCGTCGCCCTACTCTCCCCAAACCCTACCATAATTCTAATTTCCTCCAATCTAACTCTTACTACACTTATTCTGTGTGAATTTATTGAGTGCAATTGTGATATGTTTGAATTTTCTAGAATGATGTTTTATTTATGAATAATTTGTATAGGAAAATTGATGCTTGAATTTTATTTTGATAGGAACTTGTAATTATAATTTTTTTACCACAGAAACCCATGGGTACCCATGAACCCGCGGATACCCAGCGGGTTGGGTTTGAGTTTTTCAAACCCAATGGGTTTTACCCCGGATTTTTTTGACGAATAAACCTATGAGTTTGGATTTGGGTTTGGCAAAACTCGACCCAACCCGACCCATTGTCATCCCTAGATGGAAGAGAAAAATGATGGAAAGGAAGAGAGATAGAATTGGTTAAGAAAAGAAAAACGTTGAAATGTCAGAATAGATTGGATGGATGTCGTAATTACAATTTCTATGTCTGTGAGATTTGAACCAAATTATCATGCCTCAATTTTCATGTTGCTTTTGTCTTGCTAAACATGATTTTTTTTTTTTACCAAATTATCACAGTTCGTGAGATTTAAACTCAATTCTCACACAAAAATTCCACATCCCAACAACTCCTAAAATAGTAGAATTTTTTCCGATTGAACCGAACTAGCTTTCTTCCCGGCCCGTTGGCCGGATCCGTTAACTTTTATTATTTTTATTAATTGATTTATTTGGTGAGAATAAAACTTTTTCTTTGGCTGTTATTTATTGTTTGTGTGATAATACGTGCAGAGCAATTTTTTGCAAATTTAGAAGTATTCATCATTTATCGGTAAAGGAAAACTTGATAACATCTTTAGTTAATAATTTTTATATATCTGATTATTTTATATTGTATTTCATAATTTTATATTTATAAAATATAATAATCACTTTCAAAATAAAGCCTTCAAAAAGAAATTTAATTTCATATTGCAAACCTATATTTATAATAAGCATCTTTACGTAATAATTTTGTTAGCTCTGGTTATGGTATATTACATTTCATCATTTTCCCCATAGATTAATTAGAAGGCATAATCAATTTCTTTGATTTAATAGAACATTTAAGATGCAGTTTTCTCAGCAATATGAGGAATGGATGGGGTTGCCGGTGAATGTGCCTCCCATGCCTCTCCCCCCCATGGGTCCACGTCAGATTTGCCGGGTCTGGCTGCTGGACTTACCTGCCAGTGGAACGGGGCTACCAGGAAGGGCTCCCACTCAGCAGGTGGCATGGTACTTCTGACTCTCTCGGGGGATGTTCTTATGGCTAATGGGATTCAGTTTCAGGGGATTGATGACCCAGCTGTGGTGGAGTTGCTTGTGCTCCGGAAGGCTGTTGCTTGGTGTTTGGGTCTGGGTTTTACGGGGATGAGCTTTGAAGGGGATGCCAAGATCATCATTGATAAGATCAACTGCAAGGATGCTAGGAACAACCGGATGGGTGCCGTTTTGGAGGAAGTATTGCAGTATTTTGGTAACAACCCTGGGTTTAGTGTGCGGTTTGTAGGTCGGAGTAGTAATAGGGTAGCCCATTTTGTGGCTAGAAAACCCCTCTCTTTGTACCCGACTATGAGTCGCTTCTTTGATTTTCGGACCTGACTTGGTTCCAGGATGTAACTATCTATGTTTTGGTATCAATATATGATTATCGTTTGTAAAAAAAAAATATCATAGCTTCTTCACTCATCTCTTAGGTTGTTCAGCAAGTAGATTATTTCAAATCCATATCTATAATAAGCATCTTTACGGAATAATTTGTATACATCTGGCTATTGTATATTATATTTCAGCATATTTTTTTCAAGTTTTTAGAATAATTAGAACATGTGATAATCAATTTCTATGATTTAATTGGAAATTTAAAGTGGCCCTAGCTTCTGTACTCATTTTCTTAGGTTCTTCGCAAAGAAGGTTAAGCATTTAACGCATCATTTGCTTATGATCTCTATCGAAGCATCCTTCGCCAAACAAATTATTAGTATTCAAATTACTAAAATGTCCTATAGGTACTGCACTTAACATTTGTTGGTTCTTATATTTATTGATCATATTTTTTTTGCTTTGCATTGGAAAAGAGTGGAAAATAAATGAATAAGTTTAATTTTGCAATACCATGCAAAAATCTCCGACTATATCATTGTATCACGACATGTGATATGATGATACAAACGGGTTTTGCAAGATTTTGTAGGTCGGAATTTTGTACCCAATTCACTCCAGTTTGAAAAGGAATAGTTGTATTGTAGAATGGAACGGATTGAAATTGCAAACAGAATGTAGAAAATGGAAATTATGTTCCAATATTTATTTTCAAAAGAAAAAGAAGCGTTTTTGTTATGTGTATATATCCATTTTTTTATTATAGATTTGGAAAGATTCTTTTTCAACTTACTACAGGAGAAAAGGAAAAGTGGGGAAAGTTATGTAATTATCAGGCCATCAAAGAAAGCATGAAGAATTTGGATGTAGAGGATTAGAGGAAGAGGAAGTTTAGAAAACAATTGATTGGCGGTTACAAAAAATAAACCGGAAACAGAAAACGAAGAGAGGAAAATGTGGAGTTGACGTGGACGCATCAGGGTGTAGGGAATTTGAAATGGAGATGCATTTTTTCTGAAAGTGCTTAATATATCAACAATCCTCCATTAATATATGGGAAACTTTTGTCAACTTTTGAGCATTTCAAAATTGCTGGCTCCTCCTTAATTTGCGTTCAGGGTAGAATAGTAATTATAACTACAAAATTTTGTGCCGGGAAATTCCTAGATAATGGTTGTTTTTTCAGAATCTCTTAATCCTTCTATTCGTTAATTGTTGGGTTGGGCCTAGAGGCATTTGTTTCATTAATTATTTTTTCCCAAGAGCAATTGGAGCTAAAAGCAAGTTCTGGTTTTTAGCCGAATTAGTTTTGCTTTCATAAGTGATGAAATTATTTGAATCATTCCACCCAAAAAATAAAAAATTATTTGAATCATTGGTAAAATAATTGCATTATTCAACTGACAATCTTCAAAAAAACAAAGGATTGCGTAAAAAAAAAGTATTGTACAAATTTTATTTCTGTGTCTTGAAGGTTAACTAATTGTTTTGATTGGTTTTATTTCATTTTTGCTACTTATTGAGATGTGCAATGGTTCAATTTTATCAATTTGTTTCACAATGGGTTGAAATTAGGATAGATATAGATGGAGCAAACGAATTTGATGGTCCAAAATTAAAAAAAATGTATTTGGTTCAAATTCGATATGGTCCAAAGCTTAATTTAATCGTTCTTAAATTGAGAGAATTCATGTAATAAGAATTTTGCTTTGGTTCGATCTAAAATATGATTAAGTTGTATTTGATTCAACGAACACCGAATTGAAAGACGTTTTGAAAGAAATCATCAACAATCTCCATATTTTGTGTGGAAAGAGTTAAAAAGAGTCAAAAGTCTTCATAATTGAGTAACATTAACAAGAAAGAATAGAATTTCAATTAAATAATATAATAAATTATGCATAAATTTAGTATAAACTACATCATCATTGACTTTATAATATTGTTGGACCTTTAACATTGAAAAATTGAGAAAAATAGGCACTTATTTTATAGATTTTGTTTCACAATTGTTCATCGTATGGTCAACTTTACTTTCCAAATAGTTGTATTTGGCTGAAAACGTTTATTTCTACATAAAAGTTAAGCGGATTGAGATAAATATTAGTTGCATAGCACTATATTTGTCAAGTATCTTGCAAATAAAGACTCATGATATGCCGAATGTATTATTATTGATAAAAACTATTTTTGGAGGTAGTTCTTTTTAAAAAGAGTTGACACTCGACTTATTATTTATATTTCTTTCAAATTAGACTAAGACAATAAAGGAACATTTGAAAAAATGGTTATAACAATGCCAAATCAAAAATAAATTTCTTAAATATCACGGAAAAGCAATAAGCCATTTGATGATATACTCATTAAAGTGACTCCATCCATAATTTATAAAATGACGAAAGCTATTTCCACATCAAAGTGTCTAAGAAGAAAGAACTTTGATCTATAATCAATAGTTACTTTTCAGATTAGTTGAGTAATTAGTCTTAAATCAAGTTTTTTTATAACAGTCTTAATTCAAGTTATCTTGGACTCTTGACTCCAAATTTATATTTTATTGTTCAACCCAATGGTTAAAATAAAGTCTTTGTCCAAAACATAATTGTTTTATTTGTTCTTCAATTTGCTAGATAAATGAATGGCAAACGACTCAAGCCAAATATTTCAAGAAGGGACTTGAAAGTCTCATGATTCTCATCCAAATTTCTTCGACAATTATGTTATATATTATTATTTATAGTGCAAACTGAGATTAATATTAATGTAATGTATAGTTTTCTTTTAGTTCAACTGTGAACATTTCTCACTTCCTTAATAATTAGACTTTTCGATTCTAATATATTGTGTGCAAGATAGTTTAGATATGTTTGGTATATTTGAGACTTTATGTTCTCCGCTACCGCATTTTTCGTATCTGTTTGAAATATATTTTACTAATTTACTTATTAATGTAATTTAGAACATGTGATTAATAATTAAATTTTACCGTGATTTTATTTCGTTTCTTGAATTTAAGGTGGAGACAGTTTTATGAGCACAAGAAACAAGCAAGTGAATTCATATTTTAAGAAAAGAATGTGACAAGTCACCCAAATGTTATTTAACACCCAATTAATTTTCATATGAACCATCCAATCAGAAGAATTTATATAAACCATTTTCCGAGGGGGTTAACACAAATATTACAGCTTAATCTACAGGTAAAACCTTTTTTTTTTAAGAAACCTTATTTCATCATCCGCGTGAATTGTCGCCGCGAGACTAAAATAAATGTTAGATGCTCACAATATTAGACCAAAACATATAGATCAATGAAATGCTAAATCAATTAAACGATATGTAGAACATATGAAGTTTGAAAATTGTTGGTCAGTCAAAGAGTATATGATTTTAAATATGATTTTCAAAATGATGATAAAGTATTAACTCTTATTATTTAAACTTTGTTATCCGGCCAAGGGCCGGGTTATAAGCTAGTATCATTTATAGCTGAAAAGTAAAACTGTACCCCATTCAAATTTTTCTGTCCATAGAGTGATTTTAGGAAGCTGATGTGGCAGGGTGTTAAGAGGGAAAAAAATAGAACTCCCCGCCAAATTACAGAACTAAGAAACCGTCCACTACCCACCTTTTCTCCTGGTTTCCCACGTCTACAGTATCATTTATAGTGGAAACTTTTAACTGCAACCATCATTCAAAAAATCCGGTGTCCAGAGTGATTTTCGGCAGGCTGAGCTGGCTCCCCATTTTGGCGGGTTTATTACCCTTTCTCTTTCCCCCCAAATTGCACTTTGATACTCTTTCTCCTCTGAAATCTCTTGCCTTAACCCAGCAACGACAAACTCAATCGAAATCTCGCCGGCGACCAAACACTTCCCTTCCTATCACCCCACCATTAACCAGGCTTTCGATTAGATTGCATTTGTAGGCAGAGGGAGAGCGCCTTCACCGGTCAAGGACGGCAACCCACACCGTCAGACGAGCATTTTTGGCCCTCTGTTTCGTGAGATTAGTTTTCACCCACACCATTGCCACCGCCCGCACAACTTTTGATTCGCAACAACCCAATTTGTTAGCGTCGGACCGATATGTTCCTATTCGACTGTACCTATGGAATTCTGGCATCTCTAGGGTTTGGAAGAAAGAGGCCAATATCCTTTTCTTCAGCCTTGATAACGTTGGGAAGACCACTCCCCTTCACATGTTGAAAGACGAGGTTCGCTTCTTCTTCCCTTTGATTTTGATTTTATTTTCTGGGTTCGATCAATTCAAAGGAATCTTGATTTAATGTATGGTGGGTTTTTGGCAGGGGGGCTGTTTTCTTTTCGCTTGGCCCTTATCGCAAAGACTATCGGAAGCTAACAGCTGTTGAATTGGATGTGTTTGTTCTATCTCTTCCTTCCTCACAAGGATGACTTCTCTGTTGTTTCCACCCGCTGTTTGTCATTGTTAGTTTTCTCTCGCTGCTATTCCCTATCGGCGCGTTGGTAGCCTGATGTTCATATTTAGGGGAAGATTGCCATCATTTTTCTGCAATTCCGGCAAGTCTCAATTCTCAAATTTAAGAGTTAGACCCCCTATTATAAGAACACCAATTTTCAAGTATCCTAGAAACCGTTGTTGGGGTCCTAGATTGGGTGTTGGGAGCTGTAAGATTGAGGGTTTAGTTTTCTCATAACCCCTTTACTTAAGAGTTGCCGAGTGTGGAAAGGATACTGATGTCTTTAATTCTGTCTTTTTTTTTTGTTTACGTTGTTCACTTTAGGGTTTGTTGTTTTCATCGATTTCCTCCACAGGTACTGAATTTCTTAGAAACTGCCAATTTGGCCCGCACAGAGGTGATTTTTGCATGAATAATAGTGCGGGCAAACAGAACCGCAACAGTAATGTATCATCAACCATTATGGTGTTAGAGGAGGGTTGATTAAACAGCGTCAGGTAAGCTCTCTTCTCATTCCGGTTCTTCTTTTCCTCATCCGTATGCAAAACCAAATACTAATAGTGTGTATGATATAATAGGATTACAACCCAAAACTCAGGATCCTTTCCCTCAAATTTGCCTGTTCCTAGGCCGGGTGGTGAGAAATCGTTAAGTGAGATTGATATATCTAGTACTTCACTATGTTACTGTGGTTGGATTCTTGGTTGGGTTCCTACTTTCTCTTCTGCTGGTGTGATCACAGGAATCATGAAGAATCAATCTATTACACGTTAAACTCAGCATAATGATGAAACTACTCAAATTTTTGGCACATAAACTTATTGTATGTGGGTCTCATTTCTATGCCCTTATTGTTTCTGAATTGTTTCTCTCATGTGGGTAAGGTTTCTGGTGAGTTGTATCTTTATACAACTATCACTTTTCCCTTGAGTTCGATGGGTTTATCTTATCGGTAATCTCATGAGGGAAATTGTTTGAATCATAGATTCCTCAACCTGTCATTTTCATTGTGAACTGTATTTAATAGACCCATTAATTTTCATTGACAGTTTTTTATTCTATCTTAGGTCTTCTTCAAGAAGACCAATTGACAGCTACCCAAAGCAGGTGTCTTCCTCACTTAATGTTATTTGCATTGTTCGGAACACCGGTCTATACGTCCCGCGGTCAAAGCATTACCTATCAATCATTATTCTGTCATTCTCTTCACTATCATGGTTATAGTAGAGTTAGTTCACTCTTTTCAGCATCACTGTTATTTTAATGTTTGTACATTAGCTATGATGACTTTGAATGGTCGTAGGTAAACAGAGTTACATAGCTATGAATGATAACATAAATTTCATTGGAGGTTGGATTAATTGGTTTTTTCGCTCTATATTTTTAGAATTCAGCCATTGTCCATGATGTTATCTTCACTTCTGTTTTTGTATGTATACACCACAATGAAGTTACTCGCATTTTGTTTAAGGTCAATAGTAGCGGTTTGTATGAAAGGGAGTTAGTCGACCATATAATGAGATGCACTTCTCTTCACAAAATTTAAATATGGTGCTTGCTGTAGTGGAGGGTATGCTCAATGTAAATAGTTTTCTGGGTGTTGCACTGTGTATTTCCAATTTAGAACCTACCCTGAATTTGGAAGGCCATCCATTTTAACAAGGTTGTCGCTTTCGTGTCTTAACTTCTAATGTTGTTGAGTACTAACTTCGAGCAAATATGTTGTTAGAGGGAGTATATGT
Organism: Linum tenue; assembly: GCA_946122785.1. Classification (NCBI taxonomy): domain Eukaryota; kingdom Viridiplantae; phylum Streptophyta; class Magnoliopsida; order Malpighiales; family Linaceae; genus Linum; species Linum tenue. The sequence continues at coordinate 48,941,465 of CAMGYJ010000009.1, read as the reverse complement.
GATTTCTGCTTCCCGTACTACAAAGATTTTCGTTGATCTTTACTGCCCCGAGGTCCATCCTCTGTTAGACCAGTGAGTACATTTGAATTGAAAGCTTTCCCATGTTGGTTGTTTCGGCGCTTACGTGGAAGTATTTACAAATAACTGTTATGTACTTATTTGTAGGTTGTGCCAACTACCCTTTACAATGGAACCATGATGTTGATATAACATATGAGGAAGCGCTTGCCATTCTCAACGCACTGATGCCATAGACCTTCTTTACTACCAGCTTGACGTGCAAAATATGGTACTTTCCATGTCTATGTTCTCCAAGTTAATTCTTTTTTTCATTAGGTCGTGTATTCCAATTGTGCTTGCAAACATTTGTAAACGAGTACCATCTGTTTACTGCTATCAATTGTGCTTTCAATAATGTCCGCCTCTTTTGTGCTAGATTGTTTAGATTTCAGCCTATGGTTTCTATCACATCTAACTATTTATGTTATATGTATAGTCCTCTTCTATGTAAAGACGCACCTCAAGATTCAATAATGATTCCCAAATTACAGCTCTGTAAAACATGGTTTATCAACTATTAATGATTGGATTTTCATTTTAATGAGAAGTACAACTAATTTATTTTCCCTTCTCCAACACAGTATTGTCAGTTTAAGAGTATTTGGACTGATGTATGTTTCTCCGCACTAAACGTTTCATTTTAATCAACATCTATCGCTTATTTGATTTTATTTGTCCATATGTTCTTAGCTCTATTTGTTATGGTTTCCAATTCTGTAACTTCTGATGAGAAGAGGATTAAGTACCAGTGGCTGGTTCCTTGTGTTGCTCTTCCTTTCTTTTTTACTAATTAAGTAATTAATGCTCTCTCATGGACTTATACCACCAAACATCTTCTGTGTAATTATTTATTTCATAATGTACCTTCCAATTTTGTGTAACACCCGTTCCATTGTTTAGTTTGACTAACTAATGCCTTTCAAATTTCTAAGTAGTACCTTCTCCATCCCTTCAAAATATGCACAAGATATGGTGTTTCCTCAATTGGAAGCCTCTTTTCAGCTTAAGGTTTATGGTAGCACTCAGTCAAATATTAATGTTGTGTGGTTGAATTAGAAGCACATTATTTGGCAGCAAATCTTAATTATGTTTCATGTATTCAACTTCCCAAGTAGTCATCTATGTTTCAGGTGTAAGAAGTGGACGAGGCTTTGCTTCAGCGTTTGCTGCAGAGCTATACTTGTGTTGGAAGAGATTGCAACTTCTTAAAGCCGTTTAACTATATCTTACAAGTACCTTTGTGTGTTTTTTTTTTGTGTATGTATTGTAAAGTTGTTTAACTAGATCTTACATATTGATGTGAATGTGGCAAAACTGACTATAATAACTGATGGCTTTGCCATCCTAACATAATTCTCTTCAACGAGGTTGGTTACTGCTACCACTCTACAACCTCTGGTGTCTGTTTGTCTCCCAAATTTGTACTAGCTTAGTGAATTAATGGCGTTTTTCCTTTCTGGAGTGTGTAACTGTTTGAATCTGATTTTGAGTTCAACTCATTTATAGGTTAAGAGCTGTACATAGTTATGTCGAAAAGAAAATAAAACATTTTCAATATAGTAGACTTTGATGTAATTTAGTTTGTATTATGGGTGTTGAACTCTTATGCCCTTACTTAGAATTAATGGGTATTTCTTATTGTAAAATTAAGCTTAGAAAGATTATGATTGATGGTCTTTTTTATCCATGATAATATTGGATCTTAGTTTTCTTTCCAAGATCCAATAACTCCATGTGGGATTCAGAATTGAAATTTAATTACTCAATAACTCCATTTTGTTGATATGTACTCATCATGATTTTCTATTTACCTTGTACAAACAAAAGCACGTTGACTCATCTACGTACTAAGTTGATGTGGAAGATGAGTTATCTATGACGTTAACTGATGAGAAGTCCTCCAAAATGATACAAGTAGTTTTAGACAATATCGATGTGTAGTGTTGGGGTTTATATTTTAGGAACAAGGTTGGAAGTCTTTGGCGGTAACTTACGGGTTTTAGTGCCTTTGGTATGTTTATTATATATCTATACCTACTTTAATTGCGCAATGAGAAAAGTTTTATTTCATTTCAACCTCCAGTCCAAGGGTTTTGCGGAGGGATAATTTGGGAAGCCACAATTATGCATGCTGGCTGTGAAACAGAAACCTGTTCGGCAGAAGAGTTGTGGGCCAAAATAAGGTGTTCCGTTCCTGGCCAATTTCAATTCTCATTCCTCACATCCAATTCCACGGACCACCCACTCCAATTTAATGCTTACGAAGCTCTGCAGAACCAATCTTATCTTTGGTAACCGGAATTTGCAGGCTTATGCCCAATGCTCCCGCTTTGGATCTCCAAAATGCGAATTGGAGAAAGAGCACACATAATCCGCGGATCGTTTCTTCCGGAGTGCAATTTTGTTGGGGAAGTACGCGACTCAGACGGATTTTTGAAACTTGAAAATCTGTGCTATTAATTGGGAGTGCAGGCAGCAGAAGAGAGAACATTTTCTGACAGAATATTGTGACAGCAAGTTTTGATAAGAGAAGGAGAGGACAAATTGCTGGAATGATGGTGTAACTGAAAAAGAAAATTGTCAGCTCAGCTCAATCAAAGGATGATCTGGATATGCAACATCCAATCTCACACCCCTATCATGACAACGCCCTCCAAATGGCGTTTACAAGCTCAACTCCGACATCAGGGTTCTTGGTAGAGATGCTAAATGCATAGGTGATGCGGTGAGTGATTGGAGAAGAGAATTTTGTTTTTCGATTCTCCGAGCATGAAAGAGGGATATACAACGTAGAGATAGCAGAGAGTAGAGTTTTTTTGGATGAGAATTCAAGAAGCCATGACCAGGTGCTTCTATTTTCGGCTGATTGAAACTGATGGCCCCTCAATAATCAACAAACTCTCCGGAGAAGAAAGAACCAAAAAAACACAGATGACTTTGGAACGTGAATGGGGTTTGTAAAGAAAAATCTCTTATAAAAAGAAAGAATAGGCCTTTAAAATTATATTGGAAAATGGAAGCCCAAAGCCAACTGATTAACTTTTTTAATTATATTATATTTAAAGGTTCAAATAATCTTATAAACTTGTGAACTAAATAAATTTTATAGATAAAAAAATGAAAATGTCATTATATTTTTTGACAAAAAATAAGAGAATCCGAACACACTTGTATGAAACAGTAACCTATGCATTTCATTGTCAAAACAATATCAGCTATATAACTACTTTTTTATAAGGGGCAATCATTTATATAGCTAAATAAATTTTATTTTAATAATTTTATTGCTTATAGTTTTAATTTTACTAAATAAATAATTCGTTATGATATAGTAGTAACGCTTTGTCCACGCTCTCTATATTAAATTCTTTTAAAATAAACGCTCTCATGCTTCATGAATTGGTTAACTAAGTCGCGTCCCCTCCTGTAAGACTCTTTGGTAGTGTAGAGAGCTTTGGTTGGATAGACCACATGTGTTTTTGGTTAATCAGCTGCGGCTGGACGATGTAACAGCAACGTGTGATTAATATACCTATTACAGCTTTCTATAATAAAAAAATTATTTAGAAAAAATCAAATCATTTGAAAATAAGGATGAATTCATTAACATAAAGTAATATAAAAAATAAAATAAAATAAATTTCATCCGACCAACGAGTCGGGTAAAAGCTAGTTTTATAGATAGATAGAAGATAGATATAGATAGGGTTAATTGCAAGGATGGTCACTGGGTTTACTAAAACCGTTCATGTTTGGTCACTGCAAATATTTAATTTCATTCATGGTCACTAAGATTAGTTCAATAGTTCAAGTTTGGTCCCTCTCCGTTAGTCTCCGTTAGTTTTTGCTGATGTGGCAGTCAACTATTATAGTTGACCGTTAAATGAGTGACGTGGCCATTAAAAAAATAAAAAAATTAAATATTTACAATTTACACCTCATTTTACAACTATTAAAAAATAAAAATAAAACTTACCCGGTCGCCGATAACTCGTTGTTCCCCAATCGAATTCGGGCCAAGCTACGGCACGCGGTCAAGCTCGCCGATATTTGACCGGAGAGCGAATTTTACAATGCCAGGAGCTCCTCAAGCTCCCCCTTCTCGCACAGCATTGCGCGGAGTGGACCGGTGAACCGATTATGTGACAGGTCCAGCCATCTCAACAACGAATTTTTGCCGAGATTTAGAGGCAGATCGTTGTTTAGTTTGTTGCCGAACAGCCGGAGCTCGTACAAATTTGGGGAAAAAGCAAATATCGCCGGTAAGTTGCCTTCAAACCCGTTCTCGTAGAGATTGAGACTCGCCAACGGCAGCTCCATCTTTTCAGCGAGTTGTTATAGAGCTTCATCTGAACCAAGCTGCTCAACCCGACGAGCGAACGCGGGATCCCGCCGACCAAATCGTTAATCGCAAGGTTCAAATTGGCGAGGGAACGTGGACGTGAGCTGGGTGAAGTTGCCAAGTCCTAGAGGGAGCTTGTCGGAGCTCGCCTGTCACTCGGTTCCTCTGTAAATATGTAACTGGACATTGATCAGAGATCACTGATTTGCTCAGTTCGAAAGTTCCAAGCGTTACAGTCTGCAATTTTTCCCCTAGCTTCTTTCTTCCGTCCTGACCAAGAAGCAAAATTCCAATTTCCAGTCCATTGACTTCTTCTTCCTCTCTCCGTTATCTTCCATCCCTTCCTTTCAACCATAAAATTCCCACCCTTCGCATTCCCCTCTCCACACAATCATCGGTCAAAAAACAAATGGAGCCAACGACCTTAGAGATCAACTTGATCTCCGCCCAACGCCTTGAGAGCGTCAACCCCATCTCCAAGATGGACTTGTACACTGTCGTTTCCATCTCCGGCGAGCCCTCCAATCAGTCAGCCAAGACCCGTCGATCGCGCCGGCGGCGCCAGCCCCACCTAGAACTTCCCGATCAAGTTCTCCCTAGACGGTGCGGCGGCGGAACAGGACCGCCCCAGCCTCCTCGTCGTCCACGTTGGTTTAAATTGTAAAATGAGGGGTAAATTATAAATATTAAATTTATTATTTTATTATTCTTTTAATGGCCACGTCACTCATTTAACGGTCAACTATAATAGTTGACTGCCACATCAGCAAAAACTAACGGAGACTAACGGAGAGTGACCAAACTTGAACTATTGAACTAATCTTAATGACCATGAATGAAATTAAATATTTGCAGTGACCAAATATGAACGGTTTTAGTAAACCCAGTGACCATCCTTGCAATTAACCCGATATAGATAGATAGAAGATTTCATCTAGGTCCAATAACTTTCCAGGACTGTGTAGTCGTTAGATTTCATGGGCCCAAAAATGCTCCTAAACCTGACCGAAACCGTAAACCTTGAAAAGGCCAGCTTATTTCCAAGCCCACATAGTAGGAACCCAAATTTATTTTTGCGCCTGCTCTGTAAAATGTCGCTCGCAGAGAAGGTGTTCGAAGAAATGCCTAAGAGGGAGGAATGTTGCGTCTGATCTCCAAATTTGCTCTTCTGTCCCGCAAGCCCTTGTCGTCCTCGCTTTCCCGCCGCGTCTCGCCGCCTTCTAACGCTTGCGCTGCACAGAGGGAGAACCACTTCTCGAATTTAGCTCCCAGGACGAGACCGAGCTTGTCGATATGGAGGCGGAAGAAAGAGCTGGGCAAAGAGGGGCTGTTCGCCGCTAAGGAACTGAAACGGCTCCAACCCCATCCCCTGCGCCTAGACCGATTCATCCAGTCCCACGTCTCTCGCCTTCTCAAGTCCGATCTCCTAGCTGTACTCGCCGAGTTCCAGCGCCAAGACCAGATCTTCCTCTGCATGAAGGTTCGTTCTCTCTTCCGATTTCATTCGCTCAAGTTTTGTTTGTCCATTTGGGAATTCGAATTAGAGTCTTACTTTGAGCAACCAGATGAATTATCTCATTGAGGGTTCTCCATTTTTTGTTGGGCGGCTGCAGTTATACGACGTGGTTCGTAAGGAGATATGGTACAAGCCGGACATGTTCTTCTATAGAGACATGCTCATGGTGCTAGCAAGAAACAAGAAAGTGGAAGAAGTGGAGCAAGTGTGGCGAGATTTGAAGAGAGAACAAGTTTTATTCGATCAGCATACATTTGGGGACATCGTCAGAGCCTTTCTGGACAATGGGTTGCCATCAGAAGCAATGAAGATATACGATGAAATGAGGCAGTCACCTGATCCACCACTGTCATTGCCCTTCCGAGTGATGTTGAAGGGGCTGATCCCGTATCCAGAGTTGAGAGAGAAGGTGAAAGATGATTTCTTGGAGCTTTTCCCCAGCATGATTGTGTATGATCCAGCTGAGGATTTGTTCGACGACGATGAAGACGAATCGCAGAGGGAGAGTGACTATGATTATTAGAGTGCTTTGCAGTTTTGGCTTCATATACTGTTGGCGACTGATCCACGAAAAACCAGGAGCTGTCCGGTGGTATCGTTCGAGTACATGGGAATTTGTATGACATGATCCTACATGAGATATGGACGATGCTCCATCTAACTCAAGTGTTTAAAGACGAGTGTGGTTTGCTGTCAATGCAGCTGGTTATATGAAGCTTTGTGGCTGATGAACTAAAAGAGCATCTTATATTCTTATTGATTGAGCACATCATGAGCTATATGCAGGCTGCCACTTGCGCCACCTGAGGTAAAACCTTGAGAGTAAATTATGTCAACAGTCACTGCTGTGAGCTGTTGGTGCTTTATTCCTTTTCAGTTTTATGCTTTGTTTTGATGGCCGCGCCCGCATTCGTGTAGCCGGTTAGTTGTCAATTGTCTAGCACAATCAAGTTGTTTAGTGCTACTGATTAGGATGGTGGTAGAGGAGCCATGATAGTGTAGGAGATTCAAGAATCATATTTTCTCACTGGTTCCATTGTCTATTATATCAGGAGATTCAAGAATCATATTTTCTCACTAGTTTCAATGTCTATTATATCGGGTATGTTAATTTTGTTATGCCTGGACGCTTTGGATAGTAGAATGAGATGATAGTTTTTAGGTCTTGAGATCTTGTTGAGTTTGAAGGACAGGCAACACTTGTTTAGAGAGTGTCCTTAAAACCTCAATGACATTGAGTTTGAGCATCTTTTCTAGCCCTTAAGGTCGAAACCATATGGACCTGTATGTATGTTAATGATTCTTTCGACTTAAGTTTCACTTTTTTCGACATTCTCTCGTATTGTAAGATTTTGTCATTCAGGTGATGCCCGAAGCATACAAGTGATACGAGATTGTAAAATAGAATTATCTAAAGAGCAATCATCTATCGCGGGCGACCAAGTCAAATGAATAAGTGGAAACCAGAGTCGTAAATTATTTATTGGCTATATCGTTGATATTGATATCATTAGCCATTGGATTTCATATGATTCGATACATTGTATTAGAAAATCAATTGCAAATTCTACATCTCCAGAGGAGAAAGTGGTGATATGATATGATAAAGATTTTAAATTGAAAGGGGTTGAAAAGTTGTGTTTTTGTTGCCGCCATCGCCACCCCCACTTCACAGCTAGAAAATGGAAGGGGGATTTTGTAATTTGCCGGAAAAGAAATCGTTTCTTTCTTTCGACGGCCGATGCTCTGTTCGAAACAATGGCTGTATTGGTGTCAGTGCTATATATAAATGCAAAGCGAATTCATAATTTGTTTCCCTCTCTTCTTCCTCCCAGCAGCCCCGCCCTTCCTCTCTCTCTCTCTCTCTCTCCATCTGAATACAGACAATTTCATCTCTCTGCATCAGTAGGATAAAGAATTTCAAGATTATGATGTCATGCTGCCGCCGATTAACCGCCGGATCGGCGGCGCCGCTGGATTTCCACCGCGGGCAGAAGGATTCCGCTTCGACGGTGGCGGAAGTCGTCTCCCTCCCTCTCAGAAGGATTCGTAACCGTCACCTCCTCCAACCGGCAATTTCACTGAGAGCGGTCTCGAGGAGGCGTTCGGAATTGTTCCTCGCCGAGGCGGCGGTTGGCGGACACAGCAGAGGCGTGCGGGAACGTCCGGACGGCGGAAACGAGGCGGCGGCGGAGGAGGAGGAGCTGCCGGCAGAGCCTCTCTCTTATTCCGCCGTCGGCAATCCAGCGGTGGAGGAGGAGGATTACAGAGGAGATCTGACGACTCCCGATGTTGCGCCGGCGGAGGCAGGGATTGCGAGTCGGTTCGGGGAGAAGAATCGAGCTGTGGAGGTGGCGATTGCGGCGGCGGCGACGGTGGTGCTAGGGGTGGGGAATCGGTTGTTGTATAAGCTGGCCCTCGTTCCTCTCAAGCATTATCCCTTCTTTCTCGCGCAGCTCGCCACCGTCGGGTAATTTTACTAATTACTCCTCCGCTCCCTTTCCGTTATTTTTGATCGCTTCGATTGGCATTCTGGCGCAATGCTTTTTTGTTTACCCTGTTTTCCAATCCTCTCTATAGTCCCTTTCCACCGAATTGAGAATTTAACTATTAGTTTAGCATTTCATTTAATCAACTGATTATTAATTAATTGTAATTAATCTGGAAATAGTAAATGCTAAATAAAGTAAGGGAGGCCAGGGATGACGCTAATTTAACTAATGTCGAATTAAATCTCGAATTTAGATTTTCTCCTTGTTCACAGCATAAACATATAAACCTGATTTGCTAGGCAATATTGAATTAGATTACATATCATGGCAGCAATGTGGTCCCACGGTCCCGTTCAATGATCGAATGTTCGAATCTCAATGACTCTTTGTAAAAACGCCATTTACTCCTCTTTATAGTATAGTGTTAAAGTTAAATCAACCGTGTATCGTTGTATAGCATTGATTTGGTAATTCGCTATAAATCGTAGACTCAAATTATTACGTTGTTTTGGGGAAAATTGGACATGTCCTATTCGTTTCACATCTCACAGAAGCGTGTCTACTTAGCTACCACTTCTCATCACCAAAAACAGACGGAACTAATAATATCTTGCCTTCCAATGTTTTTATTTTTGGCCTAGTAAATGACTATTGTGATGGCGCAACTTTACACTAGCATCTGAAATTATCTCATTGACCCGTTTCTTATTGTGGTTTCGTGTGTTGTGCATCAAAATGAGACTGTCCTGTTTGGGAGATTTTAAAGCAGATTCCATTTACAGTCGTGATTCCTTCAACTGCCTCTTGCTTTCCAAACGTATGATCATAAGCATTTGCATTAGCACTAGAAGAATTTTCTATTGTTATCTCATTGCAAAAGTTATGAGTGGACGAGAGTCGAATTAGGAAAGTTTGGGCATCTTTCTAAGCCATGATTACAGATTAATAGAAATAGGAATGGGATGGATGGACAATAGAGCAAAAGGAAAAAGGGGACTCGAGGTGCTTTCTAATTTGGTGGGTCTAGTCCTAATTGCTGCCTCACAAGAACAAGTTGAACACTCTTCAGTCTTCAGCTCTGGCACATGGGGTCTCCATTACGCCCACAAAAGTGAAAAGGAGGAACAAGGAAAGAGAGACCATTGCCGAGTAGAACTGTAGTGGTGGGTGATAATTTGATCGGTTCCTTTGTTTTCTACGAATTTTGTAATTACTTAAAAAGATCACTAGCTCTCTGTCGCAAGAAAATAAAAATATCATGCAGGGTGCAAGTGGAGCTTCTGGCTTTGAATGTGTAGGTCACATGTCCGGACAAATTTTAATTGTTTTTTGGTTCTGGTCAGTTGATCCACCAAGCGGCTTTTACAAATGCATTGCAGGGTCCTCTGTTTAGACATTAGATCTTTTTTTTTTCTTTTTGATGACCCCATGGGTGTATTATAATAAGCTACTAAAGCTGGAAGTATCTGATGCAAAGTCTTGTTTTAGTTACCTTGTTTTCTTATTAAGCTCACTCATGTGTCGACACCATCAGCAAATGCGACAAAGAAGAGAGAATGCACAAAAATGCCACTCTTTGTCAAGATTGCATTCTGTTGAATATTTTTTGAACTTCCACCTGGTTAACTTGAAGTTTCAGGATCTTAATTCTGATACTGTCTTTGTCTTCATAATGTATGAATGTTGTGGGATACTTATATAGTACTGCCTGCTGGGAATGCTTTTATGGGCTTTGATGCTGGATAAAATTGGAATTTGATGACATTTTAGGAGAAGTCCTTTATAAAAATATAACAGTAAGTGTGGTAACATGCTACTATTCAAACTTGGAACACCGTATTCTTGGTGTAATTCGGATTGTCACTTTGACTGAAAAATATTGTTTTTGGAACCTCAGGTATGTCCTTGTGTATTTTACCATATTGCATTTCCGGCACCGTGCTGGCATTGTGAGCAATGAGATGCTTTCGTTGCCTAAAGGTCCATTCATTCTTGTTGGAATCTTGGAGGCTCTTGGAGCTGCTACTGGAATGGCAGCAGCAGGTAAACATATCTTCTGTTATTTCTCATTGACTGTTGTATTATTGCTTCCTTGCGGGTTAAACATGAACTCTTTGATGGTCAATTTGAAATGCTTCATCATCCACATTGCTCAGTAGCCTGTGTAACCCAATTGATGTATGTTTATCTCATGATCACTTGGCCAATTGACTATCAGACTTGTCTTTTCAGCTTGGGAATATTTTTGCATAATTACAATAGAGCATGTTCCTTCTATTGTACTGAATGAGGAATCTTTATGTCTTCTGTTGTCTTTTCCTTTTCATGTTTTCTTGACTTGTGGGTATTGAGCTTTAGTGGTAATCTGGTGCATAAAAGGTTCCATTCAGTATTACATTTTCTTTAGGTCGTTACCATAGCAATCTAGAGTGGAAGACATTAAGGTTGTTATTTTTTAGTGTTAATTCGTTGACTTCTTTCTTGAATCAGCAAACCTTTCTGGAGCATCGATTCCAGTTATATCTCAGGTACATAATATTTTCAGCTTTGAGGATTAAGTGTTTGAAGTCCTTGTAGGTCTTGTTTCTACCTTTGTTGTTCTCGATACATTCATATTCCTGTTTGAAGATTAAGAGTTCTTAAAGTGCCAAGTATCTAACCTTGCTTAGAAGTGTCTAAGATGGTGCTTTCAAATAATAGAACCAGAGTTAGCAGTAGGAAGCTGAAAAAGTGAGATAATAACAAGAAAGAAATCATTATTAATTATCATTCTGATTCCTTGGATAGTCAAGCAAAAGGAGGCAGCTTGTGCTAATGCAGGGTTCGCTCATTTCTCAGCCTGTGGTTAACTTCTTTGTCTCTCTGATGATGAAAATTGTAAAATTCATCGAATTTAGCTTTCAATATATGTAGTGAAGTAAAGTCATCTGCAATCTGCTCCTTCTGCAATTGTTTTTGGTCATAGAACAATGTGTTTCTCTTTTTGACAGTGAAAGAACAAAGAGTTCTACGGAGAAAACTCCCTTGCTTGTGAAATTTGTTTTGGTTTCCGGTAACATTACAGCATTGGGAGGATTGGATACTAATCTCAATCTTCTAAGTAGAAGTGTTATCAAAAGTCTACTGGCGATTCTGACGATTACTTGTTCTGCAGACCTTCCTTGTGTGGCAGATTTTTATGTCAGCTGTCTTCCTTGGAAAGAGATACAAAATCAATCAATTACTAGGGTGTTTCCTTGTTGCTATTGGTGTCATTATAACTGTAGCCAGGTACCTTTTTTTAAACTTGTATCTTATGAAGTAGTCAATTATGCTCTCGGGTATAGACCTCTACCAATAAAACAGTCTTAAAAATGATAAGGACTCGGAATGCTTGTATGTTAAAATGGTGGTGAACAATTGCAGTTTTCTTCATGTTGCAGTGGATCTAGTGCTGGCCATTCGTTGAAAGAAGCCGGTATTTTTTGGAGTCTTTTAATGATACTCTCGTTTCTGTTCCAAGCTGCCGATACTGTACTCAAGGTTCGTGTTAACTATTCCTTTGACTTTTAGCATAACCACTAACCTTGTTACTGTTTGTCTAATGGGAGTAACTCTTATTTGCAGGAAACTATTTTCCTGAAAGCTAAACATCGTTTAAAGGTACAAATCCCTCAAACTGACTGTAGCCTCATACATGTATTGATACAATCGTTGCATTTAACATTATTACATTGTTTGGTTGTTGAGTTTATAGGTTAGTGATTAACATTCCTTAGAAAATTCAATCTTTACTTTTGGCCACCTCTCTTCGGAAGGTCATTCTAATCATTCAAACGGTTTGCTAATGCTGACGCCTGAAAATCACAGGGAGGATCAGTAGATATTTTCGTGGTCAACTCCTTTGGATCTGCTTACCAAGTGGGTATTCTAATATGGGTTTCAATTGTTAACCCCTGTGATTAAGTTACTGTACGTATTTATGATATGCATAAAGTTTCTTACTTGATCTTTTGGAATGCTGTCGCTTGCAGGCTTTGTTCATCTGCCTACTTGTGCCTTTCATGTCCAAGCTATGGGGAATACCGTTCAGCCAGCTTCCGAGCTATCTCAAAGATGGGGCAGCTTGCTTTCTAAACATCGGTAGTTTGTCAAGTGGTAAGCTATATGACTAAAAACAAATTCCCACCTTCATGGTTTTTGAGTTTGTACTTTCAGTAATTTCTGATCAAATATTCGGATTATTGACGCGCTCCCAGGATGTGAAGGGGCACCATTGCTACCTCTGCTGTTCATAATCGTGAACATGGGGTTCAACATATCGTTGCTCCACCTGCTCAAGATATCATCCGCTGTTGTATCTTCACTTGCTTCCACATTTTCTGGTAAGGGGAAATTTATTCACCTACATTTCATTTCTGCGTTCACTCGATTACTTGGATCTCACGCTTTCTGATGACGATCAATCTTCTTATGGGTAGTGCCGATATCGGTGTTCATGTTCACGCTGCCATTGCCATATATCGGAGTGGCATCAACCCTGCCAAAGGGCTTTGTTGGGGGAGCCATCATCCTTGTTCTAGGCTTGCTCATCTATGCTTGGACGCCAAAGCCTCGTCCAGCCGGTCATTCTTCCTCGCCAGCAGCAGCTTCCTCTCCTAGCTAAGCTGTAAGAACTGTATATCATTCTTTGTTTCTTTTATGTTGATAGCCGTGGCTCTTCCCAATTTGATACTTCAACATCAGAAATAAAGGGAGGAGGCAAGAGGGCTAGACATATACGAGGGGGGGAAATGGAGAAGCAGAAAGAAAATGCTGTTAGGAAGGACTAGTTTAGTACTGTAATTCCATCTTGTAACAATGTCGCTGTAACTGTCGTTTCGGTGCTGATGCAGAGTACAAAATTCGATTTCGAATATGTCGATCGGGCTTGAACATTGTAGATACAGGGGTTTCGAAAGTTCTGTACCTCTGAGAGCAAACAAGTTCTTGGTCTTTGGTTGAATGATCTTGGCTGAAGCCTCTTAGATCCATAACAGCTCGCGAGTTGCGATTGTCAGAACTGGTCGTTGGTTTCATTAGTCAGCTGAAGTCAACAGTGTGTGCATGCTTTAGCTGTAATGGGCTTGCGACGGATAGAGAGGTCATGGGCTCTTTGCATGGGTCGGTGCATTGGGGTAATCGGGCTTGGGCTTGGGCTTCCGTCTTTAGCAGGGTGCTGTATGTTTGAGACTTTCTGCTTTGTGGAGGAACAGAGGTGGAAGTAACAATGTCTTTTTCTTCATGTATCCTTGTGTTGGTCTTTGGATAGGCATTTGGAGTTGGCTCGTTTTTAGAGTGAAACATGATGAAAGATGTATATGTTGGATTTTTTGAAAGTTCATTTGTTTCTTGAAAGTTACTTTGTTTGAGTAAATTAGAAGGGGCATTGGACTTTACACTGTTTGAGGATTTTAATCAGGTCCTTTTTTTAATTATGTTGTGCAGAACTCTCTGCATCTACTTTCAATGTATTGCTTAATGGTATGCATTAGTAGTTTGCTGTAGTTGTAGTATTGTAACTGTTTGAGCTTAGAAAGTACTAGGTGGTTTGTGTGGAACACGAGTGACGTGTCTGTTCTTGGTGAGAGAATGCATTCATGGACCCTGCGAAACAAAGGCCCGTGGGCGGTTGCCCAGAACACTCTCCGAAAATTAAGTTAGATTAATAAGAGAGAATATGTGTTAGGTTTAGAGAGAGAGAGTAGTTGAGTTTACCATGAATGCTCTCATACGGTGGCAATTAATGCTTGGCATTGTTTATATGGAGTCAGATTTTAGTCGATCTCCTCCCTGTCTCAATCATTGTTTTATGTCAGGCGGTCCTCCTGTCTTGTCTCCAGGCGACTGCCTAACCTCTTTAACTGCATATCGGTCTCCTTATTGGGTTGGGCCTGCTGGTCTTCCTCCTTGGGCTTCATGCCCGATACTGCTCTTACACGTGGGCCCATCAATTGCCCCTTAGGCGGGAAATCTTTGGGCTTTGACGACTATGACTGTCTTTCTATCGTGTCGAGTAGTCATTCCTCCAATTAAACGTTGCCCTATACTTTGCCCCTTGCCGCTTGAGAGACTAAGATGACCAGTCAAGGAAACTAAACTGTCCTACTTGACTTCAACCGCCTACTAACTAGGCGTTTCTTTTTCCCTTCATCGTCCATGTGGCGAGTTTTGAATTTCGAGCCTTGACAACGGGCACTATGGCCGTCTTTTCAACTGCCCGTTTTTTGAATTAGTAGAGTAGGGTTTTTCTCGGTCACCGAACCGTCACATCGTCGTTGCCCTGCTTTTTCGCTTCTATTTAAACGAGGCGATTGCTCGTCTTCTTCACTTTTACCTTCCCTTCTCCTGCTATGAAGTTTTTCTAACCCGAAGCAAAGATTGCTCACTGCTCCTGATTTTTCCTTTCTTCTTACCTTCAAAGTCATCTGCTTCTTTCTAGGAAGCGAGCCACATATCTTTCGGAGTTACGATGAGCTCAAAAGCGAGCGAAAAGGAAGAGGCGAATGGCATAAAAGGAGATTGATTCTCAGGCCACTACTCCCTCCGATAGCCAGAACAAGAATTTATCGAGCGATGCTCATAAGTCATACCGGCACCATTTTCGCCAATGCCCGGACTTACATCGATGGTACGACTCCCCCTTGCTCGTCCTCTAAAACTGGCGGTGGATCTAGCGGCCCTACTATAGGGGCTAAACTAGCCGTCCAAGGGGCTAAACTCTGCTCTTGACTCTCCACCTACCATTTTTGTGGGGCCGCCCATAGCACCTTTCCAGACGATTGCTGACGATACATATCGCGTGCGCTTGCACGCGGATATGTGGGAGGGAGAAAAAATACCCGCACATGTTTTCAAACAAGGACCACCGTATTTAGCTACTTACCGGCCATCTGAAGTTCTTCGTCAATTTAAGAATCACGGTCTGCCCGAGGAGTGGGATTATGCAACTCCTTCTCTCGACGGGCGATCCGGTTCTTATTCAAGCGGTTGGATTCCCATCCATGTGGAGCATATCAGGGTGAGTCTTCAATTCCCCCTTGGTCCTATACTGACCCAAACTCTTCTGCACCTCAAGTGTACACTTGGACGTCTTTCTCCCGGAATCATTTTTCACTTCATAACTTTTCGCGCGGCCTGTAAAATATTGGGGGTAGAGCCTTCATTTTATGCTTTCCAGTTCTTGTATACCATGCGCGGCTTAGACAACTGTTGGTCGTGCTACAGGTGGGAGTCTCGGGTGAGATTTGTCTACGCCTCACCCAAGTTAGATTCTCATTGGTTTAAAGAGTATTTCTTTGCTCGTCCCGCTGGGAGATGGTACTCTAGTGACGTAGAGCCGTCGACTGGGTTCGCGGTTGGCGATAAAGGGGATTAGAACACCAAACTTGATTCTCTTGCCCCCTTTAAAGACCTTCTCTAACGAATAATGTCAACTGTTCAATTTTCGTCTTCCTCCTAAAGGGCATGATAACGGGCTGGATATAGTTCGGCGCTTTCACAATCAGTTAATTCATCCTTGGTTATTTCGAAGTTCTCTCATGCTTTTACTTATAAGTTGCTTTCGCAGGAACTCGACGGTATGCTAATATGGCGAGACCGTCGAAGCCAGGCACCGGGTCCTCTGTGGTCGTAGCTGCTATGCTTCCTGTCAACCCAACAAAGACTCGGGCCACTGCTCCCCTACCTTCTGCTCAGACATAGCTTGTTGCGAGTCGCTCCGAGGAGCTCAAGTTTGCTGAGGTGGGTTCCAACCACGGGTCTGGGAAGCGGTCACTGGAGACTGCGGCTCTTATCGACAATCGGTCTTCGAGAAGTCAATCAATGATGAAAGGCGTCCTTGTTGACAACACTCCTTCTGATCCCCTTGTTGCATACACGAACAAAAACAAGTAGAAGATGACGGAGCTTGCAGCGACTGTGGCATTTTCTCCCAACGCAACTGTATCCCATGATGCGACCAAACACGCTTTGCATGTCATTTCGGATGAGTTTACGGTCCCCAGTGATTACAGATGGATTGCGGGTACTCACGTCCACAAGTCTGACACCAGACACTTGGCCGGCGCAACCGTGCGTTGCCTGTTTGCGGTAAGCATGATTTTTATAATGTGAGTACCTGGTGGTTATTTTTCTCTAGCTTGGATATTTTTACAGACTCAATTTGGGATAAACCAACTGATGTTGCACAACGACCGCCTTCAGAGTGACTTGGACGAACGCGACACCAGTATCCTTCAATTGGAACATCAGCTGAAAGATGTCGAGTTGGCTGCCGTGCGGGAGAAGTTGAAACGGGTTAAGGAAGATGCTAAGCGCTTCCGAAAAGAGTCCTTGGAGGCCGCTGAACGGGAGAAAAGTTTGAGAGACAAAGTGCACAGGTTGAAGAAAGACATGGCATTGATGGAGGACAACCACGAAGCTGAGCTTCTCAACACGCCTGAGGCCACCAAAGCTACGTTCCTGGAGTTTGACGAATTCAAGGAGGCAGATGAAGCAAAGTATAAGAAATTGTTGAGGGACAACGTTGCTTCATTCTGTTACTGGTTTCGTCATGTGTACCCCAGAGTTGTTTGGGACGCTAATTCTATCTGGGATGCCATGGAATTTTGTAGCAACAACGACGTGAACTCTGAGCTTTCCCCCCTTTCAACGGGAAACACTGGAGTTGAGGTCGACCAGCCACCTGCAGCTGATGACGGTTCTGCTTAATGATCTTTCTCTCCTAACTTCTCTTGTTATTTCATCGCTCTTGAGGGAGCTTAAGACAGTTTTTGTTTTGTAATGACGATGCTCTTTTCCTATTTATCCTAATTTTCTTGTCGCTTTATCTTAACCGCGTGAGATTGGTTTCGATTGGGTTTAAGATTTTCGCTATGCGTTCGTTCGAGACGGTCTAAAAATGTAGAGATCGTAGCTCGGAGGCGGTTTGGATCTTGATATCCTTTTGCTTGGAGGCGGTTGAAATGGTAAAGACAATTTCTAGATTAGCGTTCGGGGGCGGTTGCAATTGTTAGGAAAATTAATAACATATTGCTCGGGGACTACCCGATATGTGAAAAATTTTTAATTCATCAACCGGAGGCAATTGGAATTGTAGACAATTTTAAGTTTGTCGCTCTAGGGCAGTTCATATTGCGAATTAATTCTTATCACCCGGAGGTGGTTGAATTTTGAAAAGATAGTTCCTAAGCTTATAGCTTCGGGGCGGTTCGAATGGCAAATAATTCTCAGCTTATCACCTGGAGGTGATTGGAATCGTGAACAATTTTAAATTTATCGCTTTAGGGCGGTTTAGACTGTGAAAGTTCTTTTAGCTTATCGCTCGGGGCCGGTTGAGATTACAGTCAATTTCAAGCTTACTGTTATGGGACGGCTGGAGTGAACTGCCAAAGCCAAACGCTCAGGGTGGTTTAAATTGCGAGAGGCTCCTTTGAGCGTGTCTTGTAGACAAAATACATTGTAGGCTGTGATCAAGGTAATGATCGTACAAAATGCCTAGTAGCCCTACGAGTTACCCTTGTCCTATTCCGTGAAGTACTTCTTCATATGGATAGCGTTCCAAGTCTTGGATATCAGCTTCTTTTCCATTATGGCTAGTACGTATGTTGCAGGGCCTATCTTCTCGCCGATGAGGTATGGTCCTTCCCATATGGCGGCCAGCTTTCTGTGTCCCTCCTTCTGCTCAAAGTCTCTTTTTAAGACCATGTCACCTTCTTCTATCGGTCGAGTCCCGCCGTGCTTCGACAATGTCCAACTAGTGCAGAAGCTTCTTGTGATTTTCTTTCGAGTTGTAGGCTTGGATTCTCAGGGATGGAAGGGCCATCTCTATTGGTGCGACCGCTTCGAAGCCATACGTTAGACCGAATGGCGTCTCTCTAGTTGCTCTCTTATAATTTGTGCAATGTGCTCAGAGTACATGTGGCAGCTCTGCGGTCCACCCTCCTTTAGCTTCCTTTAGCCTTCTCTTCAACCCCCGTAAGATCAGCTTGTTTGACGACTCTACCTTCCCATTGGCTTGGGGGAATGCGACTGAGGCCATCTTGCAAGTAATACGGTTTCTTGTGCAAAAAAATTCTCAAACGGCCTGCAGTCAAACT
Source organism: Linum tenue (assembly GCA_946122785.1). Classification (NCBI taxonomy): domain Eukaryota; kingdom Viridiplantae; phylum Streptophyta; class Magnoliopsida; order Malpighiales; family Linaceae; genus Linum; species Linum tenue. Next base: position 48,922,937 of record CAMGYJ010000009.1, on the reverse strand, counting down.
GTGTAACATGATCAGTAATGATGACATTAGGAGTCCCAAACCTGATCATTATGTTGTCGAACAGGAACTTCTGGATTTTTGCACATGTGATTATGTCAAGTGGTTCAGCTTCAATACACTTCGTGAAGTAGTCTACAGTCACCACCAGGTGCTTTTTTCCATAGGAGCAGTGGGGAACGGTCCCAATAGATCTAACCCCCATTGTAGAATGGCCATGGCCCTGTTATGCTGTTTAGCTCTTCACTGAGCAGATGTTGTTTGCTGGCATGTACTTGATATTCGTGGCACCTCCGAACCGTCCCCATTGTATCCTTCTTCACTGTTGACCAGTAGTAGCCTTGCAGCAATATGGTTCTTTCCAGACTTGGCGGTCCAGAGTGTGAAGTGCATGATCCCTGGTGAATTTCCTTGATCATCCATTTCGCCTCATCTGGCCCTAGAACTTCAAGTACACGCCTGAGAAAGATCTCTTAAATAGCTGCTCCTCCACCAATGTGTAGTGGGTTGCCTTCTTCCTCAGCGCCCTTGCCTGGATAGCATTGTTAGTTGTTAGCGCCTCTTCCAACACGATGGTCTTCCTTACTAGGCGGTCGAGGTCTAGCCAAGACCTTAACCTGTGTTTCTTCTTGATGAGAGCCCTTTTTCAGTTCACGGCTGTGGGTGGACATTCGTAGGTTGCCCGCTACTATGCTGGGCGAGATTCCCTGTACTTCACTGGCTATTGTGTTCCACCTGTCATAGAAGTCAATTAGTGTCTCTTCTCTCTCTTGTCTACAATTGATGAGCGTCGACACTGTGAGCTTCCTTCTCCTTTGGGACACAAATTTTGATGAATAGAGCGTGGCGAACTACTCGAAAGTCTCGATTATTCTTTCTGGGAGAGAAGTGTACCAAGTTCGGCATTGACCGCGGAAGGTGACCGAGAACGCTTTACACAGATCTGCATCTAAGGCGTTGATGAGTTTCATCTTGATCATAAAGACGCTCAGATGGTCTATCGGGTCGGAGTTTCCATTGTAGGCTGGCAGGCCTAGTGACAAAAAGTTAGATGGCACTTGCGTTTTGAACAGACTTTTTGCCAGTGGGTTTTGCAATATGTTGTGGCTCTTCGTCTTTCCATATGAGGACCTGAGGTGCTCTTCCAAGAAGTTTAGGTTTAGTTCCTCATCGCCTTCTTCTCCTTCAGACCTCCCGCCCTCTGTCTGAGCACGACTTGCGGGGGTTTCTTCCCTCACTTCCTTGCCTTTGCCCTTCTGCCTTTTTGAGCTTACCGGCACATCCCTCGCTTTGAGCATGACAAGGATTTGGCCTAAGCTTTACTGTATGCTGGAGATCTGTTGTCCTTGATCCTTCACACGATCTTCTATCAGCATTTCCTCCTCTACCGTTGGCATCTCTAGCTCGCGAATGCCTTCTCTTTGGACCACACCCTTGACTGGGGTTCCGGAGCTCTCGTCCATCATTTCTTCAGTGCTTCACTCTGTGCCCAACGGTGGGCGCCAAATTGTTTTAGCCTAGAAAATACTAGGTTGTTTGTGTGGAACACGAGTGAGGCGTATGTTCTTGGTGAGGGAACGCACTCCTGGACGCTGCGAAACAAAGGTTCATGGCCGGTTGCAACACTCTCTGAAGATTAAGTTATAGAGATAAGAGAGAATATGTGTTAGGTTTAGAGAGAGAGAGAGAGAGAGAGAGAGTAGTTGAGTTTACCATCAATGCTCTCATGGGGTATTTATACTCAACTAGAGATGGGTTCAAGGCATTAAATGCCATGTCAGGCGCCCTAAACATACCCTATTTCATACAGAACCCCCTACGGCGGTAAATAATGCTTGGTTTTGTTTATACCGAGGCAGATCTTAGTTGATCTCCTCCCTGTCTTCATCACTGCTTTATGTCAGGCGGTCCTCCTGTCTTGTCCCTAGGTGACCGCCTAACCTCTTTAACTGCATATCGGTCTACTTATTGGGTTGAGCCTGCTGACCTTCCTCCTTGGGCTTCAGACCCGATACCGCTCTTACACGTGGTCCCATCAGTAACAATATGATAGCTAATAGTATAGACTATAACTTTGTGATGATTGTAATCGGCAGACTTGTAGTGTTGATTTCGACAAAATCTTGGTCAAGTTGGCTAAGATAGAGCTTAATAATACAACAACAATTATCAGGGAAAAAGCATGTCCTCCCTGTAACTAAAAAGACATTGCAATTTGCAACCCAACATATTTGTTCTATTTACGTAATTTTCTTCAATATCTATAATATGATTATATCAGGGTTCAAGAAGGCGCGCCTAGGCGCACGCCTAAGCTCAATTAGGCGCTAGGCGGTGGAGGATCGCCTTGACTTGGCCAAAGGCGTTGTAAAAGGCGTTGGTAGCGCTTAGTAGGTAGGAATAGCGCTTAGTTTGCGCCTAGTGGAGAGAAGGCGTGCCTGGGCGATCCTGGGCGAGCTTAGGCGGTTAAACCCAATACTCTTCGTTTTGTCCTAGAAAATCAGAAAATTGCCTCTTGCCCTAAAAAATCAGAAACACGGGAAGGGGATGACCATGCTATGTATGTATTCGTAGATGAGGATGAGGAATCATATTGTGCACCCTCGAGTACTGTTACAGATGCAATGACGGGTGAACAGAGTGAGCTTCGCAGGAGTGCACGAGTGAGAGAGCTCCATGATGAAGAATTAGAGTCTGAAGAGGAGGAAGAGGAGGAGGATGGTGAGGAGATTGCTTTTGAGGATGATGAAGATGAAGTGGTGGCTGGACGGACCTACTTGGATGATGAAGAATGAACATTTTCCTATGAACTTATTGACTATTGTTTAGTATTTCGACATTTTATGAACTTGTGATTCTAGGAAGTGTTCACTATTTGCTTGTTATTTGTTATGTTAAGTGTTTACTATTAAGAACTAGGCATTGCTAATTCTATATGCACTTGGATTATATGAATTATTCCAGAAAACAGGAAATATTTGAGAACTTTTTCCATTTATGCTCTGAACGCCTAGGCGCGCCTAGGCTACGCCTAATCAGGCAAGGCGCAAGTCAGGAGCCGAGCGCTTGCCTTACGCCTTTTAGAACCTTGGATTATATGAATAATTGACACTTATTTTAACTATCAAAATATCACTTTTTCATTCAGGATTACACGACAAATAAGTTATGCTACCTTTTTTTTAACCTGACCACTTTCATTCATTAGAAAATTCCTTTAAGGGAGGCTAAATAATCAGTTATTTAATATGTTAAAAGGAATGTATTTACAATTCAACACAATCTATCAAATTTATTAGTATATGAGATCCCATTTAACTCTAGTTCGAACTAATACTCTCCATGTATGCCTTTAATGATGCGAGTTGGCTTACCAACAATAACATGAACGACAAGAACATACCAAGGTCGTCTCATGCATGCAATGGAATGATATATCGTAAGTTGCTTGTAATAACAAAATTCAATCCACTCTGTCCCTTTCTTCCTGCCCCCTAAAAAAAGACTCATTCTCGTTTAAACCAACAATACCTCATCCAATCCTACAATTCCTCGCCATCCATCTTCCATCCATTACCAAAACAACTGTCAACAAATCAAAACAATTTAACAAAATGCAAACAGAAACAACCCTACTTTCTCTCTCTACACACACATCGTATTCTCTCTCTAACATCCATCGATTCTTTCTTCCCTCTTTGATACCCCAAGGAATTCCTCTTCTTTACCGCTTGTCATAGCTAGGCCACCCCCCAGAAGGGGAAGAAGAGAGAAAAACAAGGAAAGAAAAGAAAACCCATCACTCTCTTTTTTCTCTCCCTCCCTCCCTATCTCTCTCTTCTCTCCTTTCTCAGAGAGTCTCATCCCCTAGAGAGAAATGGGGAACTGTTGTTCACGAGGCAGCGAAGGAGATGCCTCCAATGAAGAAAAGGGAGAAGGCACACAACAACAGGGTGGTAGCAGCGCCGGAGGAGACGGATCCAAAATTGCACCACCATCCCCCGGCCCGCCCCAGGCCTCCCCGAAGCCATCCAAGAACGCCCCCATCGGACCCGTCCTGGGCCGACCCATGGAAGACGTGAAGTCCACGTACTCCATCGGGAAAGAGCTAGGTCGAGGCCAGTTTGGTGTCACCCACCTGTGCACCCACAAGTCCACGGGCGAGCAGTTCGCGTGCAAGACCATCGCGAAGCGAAAATTGGTGAACAAGGAGGATCTGGAGGACGTGCGGAGGGAGGTCCAGATCATGCACCACCTTACGGGCCAGCCCAACATCGTCGAGCTCAAGGGGGCCTTCGAGGACAAGCACTCGGTCCACCTCGTCATGGAGTTGTGCGCTGGCGGTGAGCTGTTCGACCGGATCATCGCAAAAGGTCATTACACGGAGCGAGCCGCGGCTTCGCTGCTAAGGACCATTGTTCAGATCGTGCACACGTGTCACTCGATGGGGGTGATTCATAGGGATCTTAAGCCCGAGAATTTCCTCCTGCTTAGTAAGGATGAGAGCGCTCCGCTTAAGGCCACCGATTTTGGGCTATCTGTGTTTTACAAGCCAGGTTTGTTTTTGGATTCGTTGGATCGATCAAACAAGTCTTTGTATCGTTAGATAGTCACTTTTTTGCTGAGTTTTTTTCACTTTTTTTTAAAGATCTGACCTGCAAAGATCTTGTATATACTCACGTATATGTTCTGCTTACCCTTTGGGGAACCGGATGATGGGGGGAAATTATTCTTAAATATTGTTTTTGTATGATATTGTTATTGCATTTTCTTTTGATTTTGAATAATTTTAACCTATTTTTGTTTTTAATTATCATCATATAGGGGAGCAGTTCAAGGACATTGTTGGAAGTGCGTATTACATAGCTCCAGAAGTGTTGAAGAGGAAGTATGGGCCAGAAGCTGATATATGGAGCATTGGGGTTATGTTGTACATTCTTCTATGTGGTGTTCCTCCTTTCTGGGCAGGTAAATCTATTTGTGTTTCATTTTTAGCAATGTTACATGCTATTGTTATATATTATTCGTGTTATAGTGGAGGTAAGAACGGAATCCAATTTTTTTAAGGAGATCGGGTACATATATTTAGGATAGTTGTATTAACTATTAAGGTTGGAAGGAATATATTAATCATCGACACCAAAAAAATATTAAAAAATGTGCTTAGATAGAATATTTAATGCATTTGAACATCATCTTCATCATATTTTCGAATGATGATTTTGATATTAATTGTAGAATCCGAGCATGGAATATTCAACGCGATTTTACGTGGTCACATCGATTTCACGAGCGATCCATGGCCGTCGATCTCGCCACCGGCCAAGGACCTTGTTCGAAAGATGCTCAACTCGGATCCGAAACAAAGGCTCACAGCTTCTCAAGTCCTAAGTAAGCAATGAGTTAATGTTTTTTTTTTCCCCTGTTCTACAGTACCTTAAACCATATGCATGCATTGGTAATTTTTCATCACTTAACATAGAAGAATTCATAATTTATTTGTTGGGATTTTGTGATTATTATTATCAAGTGCATCCATGGATCCAAGAGGATGGAGAAGCACCCGACATTCCTCTTGACAATGCTGTGTTGGGCAGACTCAAGCAGTTCAAAGCCATGAACAAATTCAAGAAAGTTGCTCTTAGGGTACGTACATACTTTGGAAACGGTTAAACCACGGTTTCGTTATAAAATATTTTATCGCTAACATTTTCGATAAATAGGTTATCGCTGGGTGCTTATCGGAGGAAGAAATCATGGGACTCAAGGAGATGTTTAAGGGCATGGACACTGACAATAGTGGCACAATAACCCTCGAGGAACTCAAACAAGGGCTGGCAAAGCAAGGAACCAAGCTTTCTGAAGTTGAGGTCAAACAATTAATGGAAGCAGTAAGTTAATTACCATTAACATGTGTTGATTAATCATGTTTATTTTTACAAGACTTCTTAATCAATTTGTTGCTTGATTTTGGAACATTATAGGCTGATGCAGATGGGAATGGAACCATTGACTACGATGAGTTCATCACAGCCACAATGCACATGAACAGGATGGATAGAGAAGAACATCTCTACACTGCTTTCCAACATTTCGACAAAGACAACAGCGGGTAATTATGATCATCAATATGAATTTAATTAGTTATAACATTGTTTACTTGAGGGTTATTTCGTTCGAAATTCACCACTGAATGTTGTTGCACTTTTATGCTGTAATTAGGTACATCACTACTGAAGAGCTTCAGCAAGCTCTCATCGAATTCGGTATCAATGACGACAAAGAGCTCAAGGACATCCTCTCTGAGGTTGACAATGATAATGTACGTGATAATTGGATTGGTGCAAAAGTTTCTCGTATTTGGTCACTTTGTATGATTCGGAAACTAATAATTGTAATGTTGTTTCTCTTGCTCTTTTATTGTCATAGGACGGCCGGATCAACTATGAGGAGTTTGTGACGATGATGAGAAAAGGGAACCCAGAAGCTAATCCAAAAAAGAGGCGTGACACGGTGTTTGTTTGATCGATGATTTTCATTATGTCAACGGTAGTTAATGGTCAAGAAGTGACTTGGGATGAGCGTAACCTAATGACCGATCATCTTTTGGATCAAACTAGTTTGTGCAAAGGAAATTAATTTGTTGGTGATAAGAGAAAATTAAACCCCAAAAAAATGTGGCTTGGCAACAAATGAAGGATTATACCTCTGGCCATATGTGTGTATTACTACTTCAGTCTGTGTGTGGTGTGCAAGGAGAGGGATAGGGAGGGAAAAGGTTGTTATTAATGTATAATAATTTTATATATATCTTTGTAAGGAGACAGAGATTGGTGATGTGTTTTTTAGTGGTGGTCTTGAGGCTTTGACTAAAAGTTTGATGGGTTTTCTAAGAAGAGATTTTGTCTTCTTATCTTTGTTGTTTTTCTTTCGTGAATTTTATAAATACTATAAGGATAAAAATCATTACGAAATTCGAACTATAAAAAAAGTATCACTTGTCAAAAACTACTCAATATGACATTTATTTTCTGAACTATTTTTCATTGTGTCACAAACATTTACTTCCTAAACAATTTTTTTCATTAGTGTTGACCATCAATATGGAATTTTTAGTATTGATATTTATCTAAAATGATTAAAAAATAAAAATGAAAAGTTACAAATCCCCAAATCGCTCCATTAATTTCGCTCCTAAGTCAACATCAAGTTGATCACCTTCTGGTAAACCGTTATCTATACGGTCAACGAAATCGTCAGAACATAAATGACACACATTACACAACTATCATACGTTGGGACATAAATGAAATATTAAATAGTTCGAAATATAAATGACACTTTCTTAATAGTTCGGGTTTCCCAAACTAAATTGACATTCAAATCAAACCAAACCAAATGCAATATTGATTTTGCCCCAGCTTGCCCATTAGACCAGGAGGATCCTTCTTTTCGCATTTATCATCGGACAAATCAAGCCAAGGAATCCAAATGACAATAACTAGTACCGATTGATGGGGTATTGATTCTAATTTCTAAAACATTTTTCACCACAATTCTCATGAATTTTGCAGTTGCACACCCTACAAGCATGGATGATAGAACTTCTAATTATGCTTTCTCACTAGTAAGAAAGAGCTGGAAACCCTAGAGATACACCAGGTGCATCAAGAGTTCTAATTGAAACTCAGTCTAACCATTAAGCGCATAATTTTAGTGACATCTACCACCTTTTAAATACTTTTACAGCTTCTCTAACACCAAAACATTCTGCAACTACTTCCACATGCACTCAGCAGCCTTCTCTTACAATCTCTTGTAGCCATCTTCTCCTACAGATCTCGTCTGGAATGAAACAAACAGTGCTGATAGGCCACCGATACCTGGTATTAAACACCGTTCCATGTGTGTACCCAAAACCCATGGAAGGATCATGTAGACCTCAACAAGTACATCTTTTTATAATCCCACAACACTCTCATCTCCCCTATCTTGGTTTCTGCCTCGCTGAATGTATTCCCCGTGATCTCCGATGGATAGGGAAGCCTGGTCCATCGATCAGCTTTCAGATCATTAACATCCACTACCACACAAGTACCACCTGACGATAACTCGTCCAAGTTCTTCCCAAACCATTTCCCCTTCACTTGGTGCACCTTCCCTTTGGCAACCTCCAATCCTTGCCCATCCACAAGCACCACTCGCTGCCCTGGCGTGTACTGCAGAGGTTGTGTTCCACCGCTACTCACGAGATCCCTTGTTGTGTGGATCCAAGTGCTGCTTTCACTTGTACCACCCATCTTCATGCTGCTGCTTTGAACAGCGCCTCCTCTTGTGCTCGATGGGGCATTATCCTCTGCAGCAGGACTCTCGGGTGAGTCCCGTGATCGTGATTGCTGCCCGTGTCCCACTTGCTTCTCTTGTGAAGAAGCATTGTCCACCTCCATTGGCGCTCGGGCATCCTTGCCTGCACGCGCTAATCTAGCCTTCCGATTGTTCAGCCTATTATTTGAGCACAAGCATAACAAAACTACAGTTCAGCAAATGCAAAGACTGTGAACTGAAAAGCGGAAAATGTGAATCGAGTTCCTCACCAATTTTTCAGCTGTGATGATGTGACTTCTGCACCCTGGAGAAAAAATCACAAGTGCAATTAATCAACAATGACTGTGGCACAAAGCAAACTTAAATTATTTTGCAAGTAATAACGAAAGGAGGAGAAAATCTACTAACATGGACACTTAATCTATCAGCCCAAGTCTGTAGTAATGTTGCATTTCGCTGCATATCAGGTTCATCGAGCAAGGCCTTCTCGATAAGTGATATTTGATAGTCATTCATTATGGTCCGTTTCCTCTTCCTAGGCTGCTTCTCATCAGATTGAACGGCTTCAGTTTTTTCATCCTCGTGGGTTCCCCTAATCCCACTCTCTTTGTTACTATTCCTTCCAGATTTGGAGAAGTCGCTATGTGAATCGACAAAACTCTTTCCTCTTGGAGCTGTGGAGTCTGAGCCACTTGTTTCAACATTCTGGCCATCCCTGTCAATCTCCCTAAAGGCACCCCTACTGGATTTTTCCTTGTCTTCTCTAATTAATGCAGTCTCCCCTAGATTCAGGTGGTCATTTCGGAAGTTAAGTTGATTGTCTTTCAAAGCAGAATTTTCTGAAGATTCCTCGTGGTTGCCACTTCTGTTGGTAGTAGCATTTGAAGGTTCCTTCTTCCCTCCGATGCTTTGACCCTCCTAGGAGTATTAAAATTTACCAACAGCACGTTTTAGTTCTGGAAGAAAAAACATAATGACAACCAAAGTGGTTTGAAGATTTAAATCATCAGCATTTTTGTACCATGCACCTCAGCCTCGAGAATTCTTGTACCTCAGGCAAATAACATATGCAGGTTTAATAACTAAAGATATTGATCCCAAAATATTGCATGCCTAATCAAATTCGACCCTGTACCAACTCCTTATTAAGAATGGAGTGACCATGAACCCCCAACATTTACCTGATGATCATTGATGTCTAGCTTGGAGAATTTATCCAAAGATGGCGACTTTTTCCCCTAAAGTTGGCCAAAAGCATAATTCAACAAATTCAGTTGACAAAGGGAAAGGAAAATGAAATAACATATTGGGAATGGAGCAGTAGATAGAGCAAAAATTACACAAAGAATCTTACATGGTTCTCCTCAAACTCAGCACGAGTAATCGTTGCTTGTAATTGATTAAAGAATACCCTGCAGCCAATCGTTGAGTAATAACCCATTCATAAATATTCATTCACAATCTAGAAACTAAACATCAGGATGAAACAAATATAACACCTTAAGAGTTGAACATCTTCTTCATTCAAGAAGTTGGGAATCAAGGACTCAGCATGACATAACAATGAACCTACAAGTTTAAGCCACCATTAAGACAATTACTAACAGTGGTAAGTATAGTGTGACAGAACAATGGAAGGGTGTGTGCTTACGCAAGTTCCTGCAAACAGTGGCAGCTTTTTGGGTCCCAGAACTAAAAGAAAATCCAGGCAATGATTCAGCTGGATCCAGACGCATGCACTCAAGGAACTTGTGAAGAAAGAGGTTCCTCTCTTGTTCTGAAAATTCAGCAAAAAGGCGTTGAAGTATGAAGTAACAAATAGAAGGGCTAAATCAGAGGCAACATGTTATGCAAATCAGAAGAGAATCAAGGGAAAAAGAGCGGTAACCTTCACAAATATTGGGAACAAAACAATGGAGGTTTGCAATTACTTTCACAAATAATGAAGTCCTCTGATGGGAGTAGGAAGCTTGAGGCATACTACTTGAGACAAGGTTAGTTTCTAAAAATGTTGGACTCGAAACCTTCGTGGCATTCAAAACCCATCCACAAGCAGCAAAGGCATCATATTCCAGAGTAGCATCTTCTTCTCTTTGTGGAAGTTCAGAAGAGCACCAAATTGATAGAAATTCTCCATGAGGAAGTGAAAATATTGCAGTCAGAACCTTGGTCTGGCAAATTGAGGTTCAGAAAAGTCAAGAATTCAAAAGACAAGACAGGGAAGGTTAATACATAATGCAGTATGCATGCACATCATTGCAAACTAAAACAAAGTTCCCCTAGACTTTTAAAATTTACTACAAATTCCATTCATCAGACTAGGGGAACCAAAGTAAAGTAACGCATTTAAGTTAAATCAGTCAATTAGAAAGAGAACGCTGAATTTATATGGAAACTTGTGAGCTGTTTTGTACAAGTACTGAAACCACATGCCAAAAGCATGTGACTAAGCAAAGCTTGTGAAATCTAGCGATTACTTACAAAGCTTATGGTAATGTAGGAGCGGAAATTTGAATCATCCGAGAAAACATCTGCTAATCGAAGTGCATTGAGCTGGAGAAGCCCTGTGGGAGAGAATTTGACAGGAGATGGTGAAAGGTGTCTCCCGCCTCTGCAAACTCCAACTCGCAGTTCTTCCAGCACCTACAGACAATAAGAATCAAGAATCAAACCCAGAGACAGAAAAAACAGGATCTCTATAACTTTCATCACCAGTCTTACAATCTGCAGGTAAAATCAACGCATCTCCACGAAAAGCAAACTTTTTTAAGGTTTTATCTGGGGTCATACTGGGTTAAGCAAGCTAACATACAAAACTATATTCATTGTGAACTTCAAAGGATCCACTGTATGCATCAGAAACAGACCTCCGATGCAACAGACTTTGCCACCTCCAGTGTTTCTGGAGAGCTTGCAATGTCGTCTAGGTACGAAATGCTCTCTGCTTCACAGAGATTTAATAGCTGCAGAGAATTAAAATGGCAGATATTAGGATGCACATCTTTGATTGCGACTAAAAGAAGATGTTGCCTGCCGGTAAGCTGGATATTAGACTACTTACAATGGATAATGCTTTGGCTTTGATTCTAGATATACTAGCAACAACTCTAGCAGACTCCAAAACAGGAGTGGTTATCTTTAGCTTCATGATTGCTTGGACCAGAAAGAGAATACCTCCTTTCCCACATAGTTCCTGGCGACCACAATAGGAATCCATTAACATATGCCTATTGGAGTCCACTTACATATAACTAAAGGGGAAACATCACCTTCATATCCATCCTTCAAAGTGAGCTAAATAAGAATCCTTTAACATATACTAACGGGAAATCAAATTTCATAAAATCCTTCGGTTCAAAACCAGGTATAAAACAAAGCTACGAATTCTATGGGACCAACCTCGTAAAGTTATATACACGTTGTGCAGTCATTCAAGAGCGTCACAAAACTCCAAAGACATCAGGTGTGTCTGCTTGATCTTATCTAAGATTTAAGTTTCAGAGACGGGAGAAAGATAAGTTTTTATAAGGTTTTACTGGAATTGGAGTGTATTGATGTGATATATTTTTAAGTACATATAATTTAGTTCACGAGATGTAGTAATGGGTGAATTTCAAAAGATGATAGAATAGATTATTCTTAAAAGGGGTAAACCTGAAACATAATTCTACATATGATTAATATTCACAAGATAGGAAGTAGTAAGACGTAAGCACCACCAACAATATTATTTTCATCTAAAATTTTCTATATAGAGTTAAATATGTTTGTTTGAGTCATATCTACAAGACTACAACCCAAATTTTAGATAACATCAAACAAACATAGCCATAACACACAGACTAGCTCCTAGTTTCAATGGTAAAGAAATACCACCAACACTGAAGAAGCGCTAGTAAGTTAAAACCAACACTCTAATGTGTAAAGTCAGCACAACCCATAGAACATCCAGCATATTCACAAACCTTGTTCCTGAGAATACGCTCTCTAAACAACTTCTGTTGGCACAAGGAATGAAGAAACTGTACAGAAGCCTCGCATTGTTGGCAGAGGAAGTTAGCTGTTTGTTCAACTGTTGGATTTGATGTCATCTGAAAGCTAGTAATTTGAGCTGATAACTTGCCTTGAAGAGACCTAACAGCTACACGAACTGCTCCAAAAGCAGCATCCATAAATACATTGACCTATACAACAGAGAGATATCAGAGGTTAATATGCCTCAGATTTGCAAGAAACGAGGAACTGATAATAATTTGTTGAATGAAGAAGGAAGAAATAGCTAACAAAACAATGCTGGTTACAAAATGGGAAATATTACTACTGGAAACAGAATAGGAAATCGCAAAGGTGAAACGCAGTAACCCAAATGCGGTTTCTCCATAATAGTTGAAGCCAGACTATAAAAATTACATGACAGAATCAAACCTTGGGGTGTGCAAGAAGTACTTGAACAAGATCTTGCCAATGTGTCGATATTGAACACGTCAATAGGTAAAGGCTGGATGCTACTACTGCTGGATGTAGAAGAGATGATGAACTTGAATGAAGTGTCTCCTGGATCACAAAAGCAAGTTCTGTTACAGTAGACAATTGAGAAGTAAACCTTAGACAAGGAAAACAAGGATCTACCTTTCTATGACGGCTAACTATGATTAGTAAATAAAAGATCAGGTCTAGCAGCTGTTCAGATACTTTCACATCATCAAGCAAGATCTGCAAAATGATTTCACAAAAATAGAAAACTTAGCATTAGTCAGAAGCAACCTCTTCCCATCTCTACCGGCACAAATTTAAGTAGAGTAGAATGCAAAACGTCTATCAAATACCTAACAACAAAAAACAAATACATGTAGATAAAATTATAATACAGGGTACGAGAAAAAGAAAAACACTGAGGAGGATCACTAAAATTCAACCTGCTCAAGTTTATTATGACGAGGCGCTAGGTCACACAAGACATGCAAGAGCCGAACACCACCTAGTAAGTATCTCAGGGCACGCTCGTCTCCACGGGATGATAACAGCACTGCAATAAGGTGCAATGGAAGAAATGCAGCGAGCTTTTCCATGTCAATCTGGAGAATAAATAAATAAATGTCAGTTGCATATACAACAGCTGAACTAAGGAACATGATCTTAGTGGTACTGTGCCAACCCTTATGATGAGATTTCCGATGTTCAAATGAATGGTGAAATTTTCAGCATCTCTTAACAATTTACTAATCTCCTGAAAACCAAGCCCGTGCAACTCTCTCACAGAAGCAATTAAGTCAATAGCCTGCCAAGTAGATTTAGATACCATCAGAAAATATAAACTTCAAATTGATTGCAGATTATAAACGAACAACTTGTCCAAGTCCAGTACAATTTACACTTACCTGATCAGCAGCATTAAGTGGTACCTCCATGTCAACCTTCATCCTACAGCCCAAACCATAAAACCACTAATTGGAAGTTAAGTAACGTCATAGAAGAGCTACCACTACGAACCCACAACACTTAATAACTGGAAAATTCCCAACAGCCATAAGAGAACCCTTAACAATCAAAATTCCCAAAGAGCAGAGGAACTGAATGGCCAACCGCAACTACAACGACATACCCTATGATCCTAGATACAGTTCACTGAACGAACTAAACAGGAAGAAAGGCCCGCCCAGCCAAGTAAAAAATAGAAACGATGCATGCACTGGGAAAATCGCACTTGCTCACACACACACAAGTCCTTCAAATTTAAAAAATTGAACTTCAGGAACCCTAAGAACTGCGGGAACTGTGAATTGAACAGCAGAGATAGAAGCGGAAATCCGGAAGCAGACAAGGAACAGATACAGCGCCGGCAATGGGAAGGGAAAGAGACGGAAAGAAAAGAGAAGCAGAAATGCGCAAAGGAATACGCAGCATAAACTAACCCGCGGAGAGAAGGGTGAATATCTGGAGCTCTCCCGGCGAAGAGTGATGATACTTGTCTTTGAGGAAACAAACAAAGAAGAGACGAAAGAGTGGTGCAATTATTGGGTTTTTCGTCGTATTTTTTTATTGTTTCCAGAACGGAACCACGCACAGTAGAAACTGAACCAGGCGGCGAGGAGGAAGAGGTTGCTTTTCGGATTGCATAATTACTTAATCCGAGTTGACTGTCAAAACCCAGTCAAAACTGAAAATTTACCAAACATATTATCAGCAATGGTGCATTACATATATAGTCGAAATCCAGATTATTATTACTAGCTTCTTGCCCGGCCTTTGGCCGGGATAACTGTTGTTCGGGGTTGGTTGTGCCATCCACTTTCTCCTTTTTTGTCGTCTATGGGTATTTGATGGGTCGTTTATTATCCTTATCATTATATGGATTATATGTGTCTCCATTTTCTGTTGATGTTTCGAAATTACCATATATACTCTTGACAGACAAAAGTTTAGATGTAGATTATTTAAAATTACAATGGTTAACACATCATAACATAGTCATTTGGGACCAAAGATGTACTTCACAAACATGAGTCTGATGAAAAACCTAAAGTTTCGTAATATAATTATAGTATCGTTGTTGTGTGATGACTATGTGCATAACTGATGGTGCCAAGTACTTGGGAGCAGATCATTTGTTTGTTGTTACTTGAATTTGCAATTATGTGACGGTCAGAAGCTTCTCGTTGTTGTTCGAAGCGGGCATTAGTATCCTGGTTCGTTCTTGTAAGCATTGAGTGGGAGATGGTATGCCTTCAACATCACTTAAAGACTCTGGTTTGAGGGGCTCTGTGGTTGTTGACATCTCTTGATAAAACTTCATCAACCTGCAAAATATGTCATTAGTGCACCGAAGTTCATGCATCAAAAAATGAAGGACCTATTAATTTATAGCAACACATGTTGATGCAAATTTCATTAATAAGCAAGAACTTCTTATGAGGCCGACACACGTGACCAAGATTTTGGGGTTTGACTGTGAAAGGTCGTCAGGCACCATCACTCTCTTTCCTTTCTGTCCATTTAAGAGTGGAGATGAAAATGCTTTCAAACCAACAACCAAAAATACAAACTAAAGTTGGACAATTGTTCCACTCCTACGCAATGTAGTTAGATGACCTATCTTCACGCCATAGTAAGCTATGATGATGGAATCGTCCGAGATCACTGCAAAGTCTCACAAACAGTTGAAAGTTAGCATCTTTAGCAAGGCAAGACATATATAAACAAACTTGAAAGCTCGAATGGGGATTAGCATAATCATAAGAGGAATGTATTTTTTTGTAGATCTCACGCTTCTTCATTCGAGTGAGAAAAGCTTATTCTGATATTGATGAGAAAATCATTTGCCAGAATGATGTCTATGTTTTGGGAGTTGGGACCTCACTTTGAGCTACTCCCATGCCAACCACGACAACTAATCAAACAAAAACATAAAGAAGCTTTCATTGTAGAGAAGTGGATCACCAAAAACTAAGTTATGCAATTTGATTGTGATGACCAATTACAGTTTCTCCATTTCAGTGTTTGCTTTAGTTACTTCACCATAGTTGCAGCTACACTTCCAACATTTTACCTTGCTTTTAGCCATTCATTCCTCTTAAATGCTGGCTTCCACAAACTATGATTTACCCCAATCTCCATTAGAATTGGTTATATATTAGTTCTGGATTATAGAAGCCAAAAACATCAAAATCAGAATATCACAATCACCATGTACCAAACTGAACCTTTTATTGCTATGGTCTTACAGTTTGGTGCTCTCAATAAATGATTAGCTGAAAGCTGTGGGCAGAAATACCAACCTCAAGTTGAACTAACCAAATATTAATCCCCGTTCCATACACTTTATCGAATTGTAGGCTGGTGGGCTTCAATCCAAGTAAACTGGAAAAACAAACCAAAGAATTATGAATAAAGATGACAGCTTTATGAACAAAATCAGCAACCCATAAACTTGAATGCCAATGTCAATGATCTGAGTCCCCTCACCAGATCTTTCGGTACGTCACTGGTCACATATGTAATTGGGGCATACAGGGCATCGGTTCTGGTCATAGACAGCAAAGCCAGACATACATACAAAGCAACTTGAACTTTGTCATTCTGCACATAAGAAGTAGAGGAAGAATAAGCAAAATATTTACTCGTGGTTATATCTTGGGTGTGTGAAATCTATAAGTTTATATTTTGGGGGAGCAGCGAATATCAAACAGTAGTGAAGCCGAATAAGAGAAACAACTAAAACCAAAAGGAACCCTGAATTTCTAGGCGATGAGACAAATAACACAAATTCTCAACCCTAGAATCAAACAGTTATCGATTGAAACAATCAAAAGCCAAATAGAGTCCTGAAACATCATTCTTCCTCCGACTCATCAAAACAGAACCCATAATCCAAAATTAAACGCTAAACATCCCCAGGATAGCGAATACGAATCCCACAAGTTGCACAAATTCTTAATACTGGAATCAAACAATAGCGATTAGAATTATCGAATCAAAACCCAAACCCCATAATTCAGTGGCGAAAAACACATACAGGAAAGGGAAATACTAAGCGAAAAAACACTAATAATATTAAAATTACCTGCAGAATCACAAAGAAGTCGAAAGGGGGAATATTATGATGTTGGTGGCATTCGAAAGACGGTTTCCTTAGGAGGAATCTGAGGTCTTCCATACGGTGGTAATGAGAAACGAAGAGGAACTATTAAGGGGGACGATAGGACGGGCATACCATCTCCGTGGCAGAAAAGGGAAATCAATTGACGAAGGAAAATGGAAGAAGATAGAAAGTGAAAGAAAATTGGGAAGTTGTCGCCGTTTGAGTTAGAAGAGTGGAAATCTGGGGAGTTATGGAAGGTGGATAGGAAGAAGAAGGCGGATATGGATGTGTGAAAATTTGGGTATAGACCTTTGTAGATTTAGTGAGAAGAAAACTGTTGTGGTTGGGAAGAGGGGGATAGGGAGGAGGGGCCTGGTTTTTTCACGGGAGAGGAAGAAGAGAGCTTTTTAAGGGGTTGACGTGGGTAGTTGCCTTGAGGCAGGATTTGAGATTGCAAATAAAAAAATTTAAAAAAATACAAATGTACCCCGAAAGTTGCGGGCAAGCGTTCCGCGAGAAAGCGCTTATAATATTTTATGGATGGATATGGATAGCATTATGGTCAAATCAAAAGGTTTGCTGGACTACTGTTATTTAGAGGATAAGGGCCAAATCCATAAAATATTATAAAGGCTTTCTCACCGAATGCCTCCCCGCAACTTTCGGAGTACATTTGTATTTTTTTAATTTTTTTATTTACAATCTCAAATCCTGCCTAAAGGCAACTACCCACGTCATCCCCTTAAAAAGCTCCCTTCTTCCTCTCCCGTGAAAAAACCAGGCCCTTCTCCCTATCCCCCCTCTTCCCAACCCCAACAATTTTCTTCTCACTGATCTACAAAGGTCCATACCCAAATTTTCACACATCCATATCCGCCTTCTTCTTCCTACCCACCTTCCATAACTCCCCAGATTTCCACTCTTCTAAGTTCTAACTCAAACGGCGACAACTTCCCAATTTTCTTTCACTTTCTATCTTCTTCCCTTTTCCTCCGTCAATTGATTTCCCTTTTCCGCCATGGAGATGGTATGCCCTTCCTATCGTCCCCCTTAATAGCTCCTCTCCATTTCTCATGACCACCATATGGAAGACCCCAGATTCCTCCGAAGGCAACCGTCTTTCGAATGCCACCAACATCATAATATTCCCCTTTTCGACTTCTTTGTGATTCTGAGGTAATTTTAATATTATTAGTGTTTTTTCGGTTAGTATTTCCCTTTCCTGGATGTGCTTTTCGCCACTGAATTTTGTGGTTTGGGTTTTGATTTGATAATTCTAATCGCTATTGTTTGATTCCAGTATTAAGAATTTGTGCAACTTGTGGGATTTGTATTCCCTATCCTGGGGATGTTTAGCGTTTAATTTTGGATTATGGGTTCTGTTTTGATGAGCCGGAGGAAGAATGATGTTTCAGGACTCTGTTTGGCTTTTGATTGTTTCAATCGATTTCTGTTTGATTCTAGGGTTGAGAATTTGTGTTATTTGTCTCATCGCCTAGAAATTCAGTGTTCCTTTTGGTTTTTGTTGTTTCTCTTATTCGGCTTCACTACTGTTTGATATTCGCTGCTCCCACAAAATATAAGCACTTATAGATTTCACACACCCAAGATACAACCACGAGTACATATTTTGCTTATTCTTCTTCTACTTCTTATGTGCAGAATGGCAAAGTTCAGATTGCTTTGTATGTCTGGCTTTGGTGTCTATGACCAGAACCGATGGCCTGTATGCCCCAATTACATATGTGACCAGTGGCGTACCGAAAGATCTGGTGAGGGGACCCTGATCATTGACATTGGCATTCAAGTTTATGGGTTGCTGATTTTGTTCATAAAGTTGTTATCTTTATTCATAATTCCTTGGTTTGTTTTTCCAGTTTACTGGGATTGAAGCCCACCAGCCTACAATTCGATAAAGTGTATGGTTGATGAAGCTTTATCAAGAGATGTCAACAACCACAAAGGCCCTCAAACCAGAGTCTTAAAGTGATGTTGAAGGCACACCATCTCCCACTCAATGCTTACAAGTACGAACCAGGATACTAATGCCCGCTTCGAACAACAACGAGAAACCTTTGGTCGTCACATCATTGCAAATTCAAGTAACAACAAATAAATGAAAAGCTCCCAAGTACTCGGCACATTCAGTTATGCACATAGTCATCACACAACAATGATACTATAATTATATTACGAAACTTTAGGTTTTTCATCATACTCATGTTTGTGAAGTACAGCGTTGGTCCCAAATGACTATGTTATGATGTGTTAACCATTGTACATTTAAATAATCTACATCTAAACTTTTGTCTGTCAAGAGTATATATGGTAATTCAAAACATCAACAGAAAATGGAGACACATATAATCAGTATAATGATAAGGATAATAAACGACCCATCAAATACCCATAGACGGGGGAAAAAATACCCATAGACGACAAAAAAGGGGAAAGTGGATGGCACAACCAACCCCGAACAACAGTTATCCCGGCCAAAGGCCGGGCAAGAAGCTAGTGATATTATTAAACTTTTTCCAATATCGAGAAAGCATGCGAAAAAGCAACCAAAAAAAATTATCATCCACTAGGGGACATCAATTTAGTGAAGGTAATCTATAAAATTGAATGAAGACGGAGATGACAAAAGAATTTTACGTGATATTATATAATCATGTTACTCTAATAATTCTGAAAAAGAAACTGAATTCGAAAGTCTAAGAGTTAAGGTAATATTTTTAGAGTATGCCTACGGTCGACCGAATTGACTAATTTGGGCACCACGAGAAAGCAACGCGGTCGACCTCAAAGATCATCTGGTCAATCGTACGTAGTTTAAGTTGTTATTTTTGGTCGACCACAATAAAACCTCGGTCTACCATTTCGTTGGCGTCAGAAACAACATGGTCGACCGTAAAGGTATATAGGTCAACCACTTGATGGCGGTCATTAACAACTTGGTCGACCATTTACAGAAAAAGGTCGACCAGATAGAAGAGAGGTGTTCTATCCATTTGTCCAATCATCATTTGACGTAAAATGAAGATCAAGTGTTGGTTTCGAGGTCGACCTAATCGGGTACGAGGTCGACCGAATACAAGAAAGTCAACCTATGCCCCGTGTCTTTTTTGCTTATGTATATCGATTTGTGTGGTTCTTTTGCTCGTACAAATTATGTTTCAAACCATCATAACTAGTCATAAATAATGATAACAAGGACTCATCACTTCATACATAACAACTAAACAAACTAACAAGAAATACAATAAAACACAAATCATAATTGTTCACACATAAAAAAAAAACTAAAACCACAGAATAACAATCAACAATCGTTTTGACCACTTAACAGTGTTGTTATACTAACAGCAAGGGTATAACAGTAAAATAGCAATAAATAACAAATTATAAATAAATAAAATCTAAATACCTAAGCGTGTTTTATCTTCCTATCTCCTCAGCAACAGCGGCGGCCGAATCTGTACCTCCGAACAACAATCTTCTTCAACGGAGATTCAATCGCCACGTTGTACACCTTCGACGAGAGTATATTCGTCAAATACCCCATGGCCCCGATGACATCGTCGTCACCCCCGCATCCTCCCCTCCGATCAGGCACCGCGCCGAGGTAGCCGGGCGGGTACCACAGCGAGCTCGGAGACACCTTCCTCCGCGGAGCAGCTACCTTCGCCACCTCCACCGTCGCCGACAGCGAATTGTCGTGGGAGGGCGCCGGCAATGGAGAGATCTCGGCGGCAGGTTTCGACAGGGCAGCGGCATGATTGAAGGATGTGCTTCCATATCATCGACATGAGAGAGTTCCTCGTAGAGTCCATAGCTCGGTATTGTAGTAGCAATCATCGTTGTTGTCGACGCTTGGATGTTGATCTCCCACGATCGTATCGGGAATACCATCGATCTCTGCTTCCAAAGATTTGATCACACTCCTTAGCCTTTCCTTGCCGTTGTAGCCTTCAACTTGCAGCAGGGACTCTTCAAGTAGTGACAAGAGAAGGGCTTCATGTTGGCTCTCCATGAGATTGTTCTGGGCTAGAAGAGATGTCATTTTGGAGAGAAGACTAGGGGATATGGAATGGTGAGAAGTGGTGGGATTAGCTTGGTAGATGGCTTGGACGACGGTTTCGTTCTTGCTCCAATTCGTCCAGCTAGCGTCATGGGAGCGCGGAACTCGGCGGCGCCGTGAAGCCTAGCTATGAGGAAGACCATAAGAGAGGCCGACTACCATAGCCATGTACCATTGTCTTATGAGAATCTTGATGGGTACTTGTTGTTGCTGATGATGATGATCACACCATAATGTCTCTTATTATTAGGTTTTCAAGCCTTCATCACCTACATTTCCCCTTGGCTGCGGTGCTAGGCGGAGAGCCTCCATTTCGTTAGGTTGGGAAATTGGGACCAACAACCAAGTGGCGAGAGTGAAAGAGAGCGGCATTTTTCTGCCTTAAAACAAACTAGAAATATTTTGAAAAGCATACCAAAAATTCCATAATGCAAACCATAAACACGGTAAAGCAAACAAAAAGCGTCCTAATGCAGACTACAAATATATTAAAACAAACCAGAAACTCCGTAAAGCAAACCACAAAACTTTCGAAAGCACACCAGAAACCTCCTAATGCATACCACAAATCTCCTAAAAAACACCACAAACCTTACAAAGCAAACCACAACATTTGCGAAAGCACACCAGAAACCTCCTAATGCATACCACAAATCTCCTAAAACAAACCACAAGCCTCACAAAGCAAACCACAACGTTTGCGAAAGCACACCAGAATCCTCCTAATGCAAACCACAAACACAGTAAATCAAACCACAAAAAAGCAAACCATAAACGTCCTAATACAAACCACAAATATATTAAAACAAACCAGAAACCTCACAATGCAAACCACAAAGTTATTGAAAGCAAACCAGAAACTTCTCAATGCAAACCAGACACACGATAAAGCAAACCACAAAAGGCATAAAAAAATATGAGAAACCAAACCATAAATTTCACAATGCTAACCATAACATCTACTGATCGTTGACTGTTGACCGTTGACCGGTCAACGAAAATCGTTGACCAAACTCCGATGATCGTCAGCGAGTAGATTCCGGCGCCGATAGGCATATTCCGGCCCCGATGACTAGATTCTGACGCCGGTAAGCATATTCCGACCACTGTGAGCATATTCCGGCGACAAATAGCATATTCCGGCGACAAAAAGTATATTCCGGCGACCGGTGGCCGAATTCCGGCGACCAACATTTTTGGCCGAAAATAAAAAAAATTTATTTTTTATAAATATTTTTCATAATGACAATTATACCCCTGCTTTGATTTTACACTAGGTCAACTCATCTAATAAAAAGTCATCACAACCCTAGCTTCCTATTGGTTGGAGACTAGTGTTGTTATAATAACAACAAATATGGTGTTGTCACCATATCCGCTCCCCTTAACAATAAAAACACACAATCTAAAATCTTCGAGTTCCTACTCCTGTCTCCTCTCTCCCTCATCCACATTTTCTTCATTGGTGTTGCTAGCATGATGGTAGTCGGATGTGGTGGGATGCATGTATCTTCCGCTGAAAGATCACCTCTCATCTCGCATCTCATTCACGGTCACCTGCATTGTGCTCATTTGGGTGGTCATTTGCCCCATGTAGTCGTATATGCCAGTCATCTGGCTGGAAATCTAGCCCATGTACTCGTACATCCCATCCATGCTCTCCCACACACGCTCTAAGGTGACCGGTGGAGTTGAACTCTGTGCCTGCGGCATTGACTCGTCTCCGGCTCCTTCATCAGCATCATCCTCATGATCATCATCATCATCACCACCATGGGCACCATGAGCATTGTTTATTCGGACATACTCATCATTACGCAGGTCAAAGCCCATCTTTTTCAGAGATGAAACTATATAGAACTCCTGTCTTGAGATTCTTAACCCCACCTCACCACTTAAATCCACATGAAAATGCTCAAATAGCAAAGTTAGGATCATCCCACAGGGGAGATTCCTGTTTGAACTCTCTGCAACGGTAAGCATGTGGTTAAATATCAAGTATGGCAAGTTCACCTTCTCATCTAACAGTAGGTTGGTGAGGAGCTCCATGTCGAAGTAGGTGACTGCCTCCCGATGTCCACCCTTTGGCAGAATGTTGTAGGAAAGCATGTGGTGAAGAACTCTGGCTTGAACTGTCAGGTGGTTACTCGTTAGCCTACTGCGATCCTGAGTATCTTCCTCTTCAGCAAGACCACATACCGTCTGGATTTGCTTGGTTCTCGAGAAATGAGTTTCATTCCAAGCAGTGTAAGAATTGATTCTCTTCCCCTCGTTTGGAGCCTCTAGTACTTGTGCCAACACATTCTTGGTGATGCGCATCTCCACCCCATTCACATAGGTTTTAAATGCATGAATGGATCCATTTGCATTACGCTGGTAGACGATGTTGTTGTAGAAGTACTGTACCATTTTTGGTTAGTATGGTGCATTCAGAGATATCACCTTCACCCACTCTTGTTCAACAAATGGTGCTAGGAACCCGTAATTCTCGAAATTAGAATACGCATCCGTCGTCAATGGCCTTCCAGGAGCCACCTTGCGGTTGTGCATTCTCCTCTCTTCAAAGTTGTCACTTTGCTCCTTGGTCTGGAACAAAGTGGGGTTGAACTCTTCCCATTCCGAACTTGAGGCAGCAGCTTTTTGGGACTTTCTTTTCTTTTTGCTGCCAAACATCCTGCGATCAAATGAGGGAGAATACACGTTAGTCACATTTTCGAAATGAACAAAACTCGGTCGACCTCTCCATAAACAGGTCGACCTAAAAACAGGCACACAACACGTATAGATAAAACAGAACAACGTTAGGTCGACCTCTAAAACATCATAGGTCAACCTAATACACACCATATGTCGAACTCAGAAAATCAAGCACAAATATGGGTCGAAGAAGGCCAAAATTGGAGTGCAAAATATCATAGGTCGACCTTAGTTAATTAAAAACGAGAATGGGTCGACCCAAACCCGTTATAATTGGAGTAAACAACATCATAGATCGACCTCAAAAGAATCATAGGTCGACCTCAGTTAGTTTCGCACAAATGAGTCGAAGAAGAAGGCCAAAACTCATATTTTTGCCGTCATAGGTCGACCTCAGAAACATCATAGGTCGACCTCGGTGAATAAAAAACGAGAATGAATAGGCCCAAACGCTTAAAATGTGGAGTGCACAACATCCTAGTCATATCTGTCAATCGAACTGACAGTTGCTCCACTCTATCACGAATGGACTTCTGATAGTCATTGACTTGTTTTTTACACACCACCAGCTGCTCTTGTGTGACTTTCAACACTTTCATGAGTTCACCCAAATCGTGATGCAGTCTCTCAACATGCATCATCGTCTAAGCAATTTAAAGAAAAATTCAAATCATAATTCAACTTCAAATTTCTATAATTGACCAAAAACAGAGACGTGGTCGACCTGACAAATTATTAAGTCGACCTGAAAGACAAATTGTGACTACCAGAACCTTTAAGGTCGACCTATGATCTTCCTAGGTCGACCTCTGATCTTCCTAGGTCGACCTATCTAGCAGGAAAATAACAATTCACCAACAAAAGTAAGTGTAATATTAAACCGATAAACGGATAGGTCGACTAGATAGCTTGAGCGGCCGACCTTTTGAAGCACAACATAATCATACAAACAAAGCAAAAGTCGACATTCAGGTTGAACAACCAAAACAAACAGAAATTGTCGACCTTGAAACACATTAGGTCGACCTATTGGGTTGATATTCGTTACCTCGCAAGTATGGAAGTCCAAGTGTTGTGCCCTAAATTCAATTCCGAACAATTGTCTCGTCAGGTCGACCTGGTTGAGATAAAGGTCGACCGAATGGTATTCTGCACGCAACAATATATCAAATTAGATGGTGAAAATCACGCATCAGAGAAGATGACGGTGAATGTTACATTAGGTCGACCTCACCTTCGACATGGTCGACCACTTTCAACACGTACAACAGCAACCGCGAACGATCTTCTTCACAAAGGCTCTAATTCAGGGGGGAAAACCTAATTCAGACTTTTGGTGGCGTTGAAGGGGACTTATATTCGTATTTATAGAGTTTTAGGACGTGAATGGGTCGACCCAATTCGTTTTCTTGTCCAATTGTGGAATCTTTCTGGTGTTGGAATCCTTATCCAATACGGATACGGCGTGCATGCGGTCAACCTCATACTAATGTGGTCGACCTATTAGGTGCAAAAGGGTCGGCCTATGAGGTATTTGGGTCGACCTTTCATTATGTTCGATCCCAAAGAGGTCGACCATTTTATATAGACGGTCGACCGCGTCTTTGAAGCTCACATAACTGAATTAATCAATTCGGTCGACCTCCTTTAGTATTACGTCGACCGAAAAGTTCATGTCACGGTGACATGCATGTCATCGTAGCAAATTCCATACTTTTATCCAGAGAAAAAGTAAACTTTATGCACTTCTCCATGAGAAAGAAGAAGAAAATAGATAGATGTATAAAGAACAAGATTTATTAGTAAATACTACATGTACACTTTCATACTGCTAACGTAATATTTTCATCTTTTTTCATTAAGTATTACATGATTATTTAAACACTTTTCTTTCTCTTTCAGTCCAGTTTAAGAGAAGAAATATTACTCTAATATGGAGTGAGTATACAATATACCATGGTCCATGAAACCGTACCGGACACCGTACCGGAAAAGTCAGCGGTAGGGTATTTTATGACAAAACCGTGGTTTAATCGTAGTTCAACCGTTCATACCATTAAATACCGCCTACCGGTTTAGCCTCCGATACTGGTATTTTGTGGTTGAACGTCCGGTACGATACGGTTTCATGGACCATGCAATATACACCGAAAGTACCAATTAATTCAAAGAACAAATTTTGAAATATAGTTGTGTTGCGTTAGGAGTAATTGTAAGTTAATATAATCTGTTACAAATTATGTCAAACTTATTTGTAAAATCTCTGTTCGATTTAGTTCATTGACAAAAATTGCGTTAGAAAAGTAAAAAAGAATTTCGGGTAAGCCCTACTTTTATCGATAATACTTTCTACTTCTCAAAGCATTTGATTTTTTTGTCATTAAAATTGTTTGTAGAACTAAATTACACTCAAATGTACCAAAAACGCTAAGGAATAAGGATACATTCGGTTCAATTGTGAATTACACACTCCCAATTAAACTTACTAACCCACTTTTAAGCAAGGTCTGAAAAACAATATCATACCAATAATCCAATCGATAAACCTTCTATCAGAGTTCAAATATGCTACAACTGATTTTTCCGGTACAACCTCCGATAAAGGAACCAATGACAAGGGTATGAGTTTAAAATATGCCTGAATTCTTGTATGTTGTGTCCAGAAACTCAGTTGGATAAGGACCATAAAACCATTTCCACCCGTAAACAGGCTGACACTAGTTTATAACTAAGAGCTATTTTGCCACTTGATCCTTACTTCGTTTATGGACAATGTATGCATTTTAGTAAGAATGATGTATTATTCGTTCTATCATATGGGTGTGATTACCAAAAGGGTTTCTCCAGTTACTGTTCCGAGCTAAGTAAAAACAAGGCGGAAAGAGAGCAACTATTGAAACATGGCCATGAATTTCTTCAGGTGCGACTTGGCTTCCTGGTTCTTTTCAACCTCGTACAGATGAAGCAGCTCTTCTTTATACCCAACATCCGCCCACTGCAACGCAGAAACACAGCAGGCCAGTTTCCCGATCTCCACGAGGCACTCCGATGCAGCAATGTGAACCTTCGAAAAGAGAACCAAAGCCCACAAAACAACTCCATTGTTAGCTATATTTCATATGCCCTGATGAAAGGGACAAGATGCCACCTCTTTGAAATCCGTAGAAATTGAACGAGAAAGCATTCATGGAGTGAGTACCTGACCAATCTTTACAGTAGCTATTGATTCAACTACCTTTGGTGATAAGGAAACAAACAGCTGTGGAATGGGGGGGAAATAAAGCAGTTAGTCAAGTTTCACGAGGACATCGTCGATGATTGAACAAAAGCACCATGGGATGGAATTGGAAACTACCTCCTGAATCAATGAGGCGACGCTGTCATGCTGAGATGGATGGCCAGAGTTCTCATTTAAGATGCTGTCGAACCTTGAGCATAATTCCTTCACTAGTGAATATGCCGCCATTTTAACTGCCATAACAACAAAATAGTAAGAGAAAAAAGAGAAACAAGAACAGGACTAAGCGAACGTATGCGAGGGAGCAGAGCAGTGTTTATAAGATACCTATCCACTGAAACCCCGGTGCAAAGGAAACCAAGAGCACTTGCATCAAATTCTCTCTGTGTTGTAGAATATCGTCAACCTTTGCAACGTGAACGGCAGACATGATGCAACTCAGGACTTTTTCCACTGGAGCATTGGACTCCTCATCGTCAGCTGGCTCTGCATGCAGGGAAATACTTGATCAGATAAAAAGATGTGTTTGTTTTTACTAAAAGATTAAGTGGTGTAAATGAAAAGGTTTATTTGAAGGGTAAAAGCCTAAAACACAAATACTCCTTCGACATAAATTTTTAAACACCTATTCACTCTAACCCAAGAGAGTATTTGAGTTTAAAAACACCTATTTCACAATGAATTCAGAATACCGAGTTTGAGATATAATGAAGTTATAAAATAAATTCAGAATGATTTTCCTTCTTCCCACCAATGAACTCGAAAGGCACAACTAGTCGTCCAGTAATCATCAACTGTTGTCTGAACGCTATAACTCAGACTCAGTCCATGATTATATTGAGTTCTAAAACTATCAACTTCCAAATGCAACCTTATGCTAATAAAAAATCAACAAAGGTAGTGATGTGATATTGTGCTCTGTTGAGAACGAAAACCCAGGGTAGTAGAAAAACCTGCTTTAGCAGCCTGATTTATCTTAGGTGGAGGAGCTGATTTATTGACAGCAGCTGAGCTGCACATCCCAGACAATATCGGGAAAATGACATTGAAGAACTCTGGATAACCAAAGGCTTTTATGACCTGAAATCACAGAAAAGAAGAGGTTTCAAATGCTTCCTGATGATACAACTTAAATCAACAGTTCCATGAAGTAAAGAGCCACAACTCCAACATCATAAAAATCACAGATAAATTGCTTAAGAAATCACTTTAGTACTCTGACTGCATTTAGGTCAGGAACGTCTCTTGTTGATTTTTCACAAATTAGAGTTTTTCAGTTTCACCTAGGCCACTAAATTTTACATTTAGGTTGCATTTGGATTCTTAATTAGGTTAAGTTTCACCTGGTCATAGGCCAGTGAATTAGTTCCACATAGGACACAAGATTCTTGTGTTTCTAATTTATTCTAGGTCATTGAAAATCCATTTTGGGCCAAACAGATCACAGCATAATTTATACTAATTAGCTTCAAAGTAAAATCTGAAAGGTGAAAGGCTTGATGGAAGATGATGGTAACGAAAATTCTAAAATGAATTTAAACTGGATCTATGATCACATTTTACAGTGTGTTCTAATTCGCTAAAGATTAAAACTAACGGAAACCTAGTCGAACTGGTTTGATTCTGACTGTAGTCAAGAAAAGCTGAGTTAATTTTGTTGTTTGCATTCATCCTATGCCGTTCAAAATTTTTACTACGATGTTCGATTACTATGATTCCTAACAAATTCATAAACCAAGTCCTTCATCCACTTAATCCCCCAATTAAATTTTTTATCCAAAACTGAAGTGCACTCGTCCTTGGTTACCGCACCCTTGCGACTCGCATGGCATGCTGGAATCCTCTTTTTCTTTCAAATCAATCTAGTCTAGTTAAGCTGCAAGAAACAAAGTGAGTCCATAGGTAATGACAGGGAAGGAGGGTGTTGGGAGTAGGATTGAAGGGGGAAAGGAATGTCCAGAATACTAGGCAAGTGAGTCAACAAGGATGTGTTAACCAGGGATGAGGGAACCCCACTAATTACATATTTGGATGGATTTGGACTAACTACTAGAAAGGGATAAAATACATAGCTGATAAATGTGTTTATGAACAATCTTCATAAAAGAACGAATAGTTAAGATAAGGAGTCGATCCACATCCCAAATATGTATCAAAATCTACACAGCTAAAGTTAAATCCCAGAAGATCCCCACATGCTAAACCTGTTGAGGGTCCCCAAGCACTACTGTGTCTAAAGAAATAAAGAACTTCAGTGAAATTTGCTGCAGGAATATTATAAGGTACCTGGTCAAGTGACGAGAATGCAGCTTCACGGTATTTCTTCGATTTTTTAGTGCATGCAGAAGATACAATAAGAAGAATGTCATTTGCTGTCGCGGGATTTTCAGAGGAAATTGCATTGTGGCAAGAGGTACAAAGTGCACCAAGGGCATCCAGAAGAGCATCCTTCCCCTGTTAGGTAACATAGAGCCATTAAAGCAAAGTATCACGCTTATGTAATCATCTACAGGTACATTCACTCATATAATCATATGTCAAAGGACTATGAGCACTAACTAACCAATAGAGAACGTTATTCATATGACCACATGCACAGCACAGAGAACAGCTTCTTTTCTTTAGAGCAAAAAATCAAGCTATTAAGATTAGATTATACCTCCCAGATACGACCAGGAAGCTCTTTCATAAGAGATTCAAGTAGAATGCGTTGATGAGAAGACAATAATTCACCCAAGACTTCAGTAAGCTTCACAATTGCTTGGGCAGACTGCATAACCAACAACAATTGTACATCAAAGTAACATTAAGAAGTCACAAAAAATAACTGCAAGGATAACTGAACAAATATAGAAATTACCTTTCGTTTACTTGACCATGATGATGATACAAGCCCCTCACTGACAAGAGAAAGGATCTCTTCCAAATACAGTTGGAGAGTTACACGTTCCCCACTAGTGGTGTCCTCCCACAATTCCTCATATATTCCAGAAATCTGCTTGTCGTCCTCAAATCTGGATAGTCATAAATAGCATAAGAATTTCTTCTTTTCCCCCCCTTTTGATAAGGAAATGGACGAGAACATAATTGCTTGATCATTAAACTAGGACAATTACAACAACAAAAAAAGATCAAGAAGGTCATTTAAATGCCAAGAGCAGTAAATCGACGGATACTGAATTCTGTTATTATGATTTATGAAAACTATAAACTTGTCAACCTACTGGCTACCAGAACGGGAAAATGAAGGAATGCGCAAAGGTTAACATGTCCGCGTTCCTTAAATATATACAATTAGCCCCAAGGTTCGAGTTCGGCTAAAAATGTTTTGACCGCCACATTACCAGTAGGACTACAGCTTGCGGAATGTGTCCATATATAGTTGAAGCAAAAGAATCTATACACCTTCAAGGCCTTGAAAGTATGAATATCAATTACCTTGAAATGAAAATGATAGGAACCACAGTTGCATGGTATCCACTCATAACATCAGATGCCCCAGACAAAAAGCTCTTCAACAGAACAGCACAAGAGATTTGTGCATTTTTATCACCAACATGCAAAGCAACTGTGTCTTCAATTAACTTTTGGGCCTCAGAAGAACCTGAATGTTTCAAAACAGCAGCACAAGCATTTGCAAATGCACGCTTTGCAGCAACGCTTCTCTCCGCCTGAACAGCTGGAAACAACGGCCTCAATAACATGCCCGTGAATGGCTTTATCTCTGCACCAACTTTGGGAACTAATAGGCTGATGAAGTTGGCTACACCAACCCTGCAGACAAAGTATCAGAATTATTGATGGTACTTTCATCTATCAAAAAATAACTAAAGAGTATATATTACTTAAGTAGTGGTGGTGGGGGGGCATCTGTTCAATTCCGACCTGCCATGTCTTTCAGCTCACTTTCTTTCGGTACATTAAAAATAAACTGTACTTTTTGAAATATAATCAACTGCATCAACAACATTCATAGACTAGATACATGTACAATGCCATGCTATAGGAAAATATGCCCCACATACACCCAACCAAATGACATGTACAGAACTTATGAACTTCATTTAACCCACCTAGTATTGAGGCCAACCCCTGATCTGACCAAATGAGCAACACGTCGCACTAAAAGATCTAATGACTCTGCATTCAAAACGTTAATGCAGAGATCTAGAGTTTCCCACATAGGGGAGCTTCTTGCTATTGAAATTCGCAAACTCTCCAGTTTTTCTGTCTGGATTCCAACATTAGCGGCATGAAGCTGGAAAAGGGGAGAAAGTAAATATATACCAAGTACACAGGATATGAATCAGAAAATTTCTACGAAGCACAAGAAGTGGTACAAACCTCAACATAATTGAGACCTTGGTCCTCAAGACTAGACAAACTTTCCAGCATGCAGCAAACTAAATCAGGCAGATGTGGACGAAGTGCAACGCCTGCACCCTGCAAAAGAGATACAATCATATCAAGAAACCATGATAATATCAGACGTATATATATTTCATCCATGAGGAAGATGTACATATTTATCACTTGGATACAATCAGACAAGTTGAAACGGAAGAGTAAAATTAACCAAGCTGGAAAGCAGACAGAATTAATCAATGTCAGTGCTCTCAAAATGTATCTTGTCTTGAATTTTGACGAAACAAAAGAAAATGGAGATCAGACCTTTGCAAGCTTCATAACAACTCCAATTGAAGCCTTTCTGACGCTATCAACTTTACTTAGCATGCCTTCGGTGAGCAACAAAGGTAGAACGGTTTCCATTGCTTTGCTGGCATTTGATATTTCAGTGAGGGAAATGTCACAAAGCCTCAAAGTCAACGTAGTTGCAACACGACATAACTTGTCCCCAGCATTTCGTACAGTCTCTTTTATGTCATCCATGGTACGAAATGCTACTGTCCATATTTCCTTCAAATGCTTGCCTACCTGTGTTAGAAGGAAATGAACAATAAGGCAATCACCATAATGAAACAATAATAATAAGCTTGATCAAGAAATATTGGAAGACCGGACTAAAAATTTGAGCAGTTTCAGAAGAGACACGGGTAAACCTCCCCATAGAACATAAAACATGTCCTGAATATATATTGTAGAGTCTTAAATTTTTTAAGCAAATTGTCACTCAAATTAAGCAGTTGGAACAAGTAGGGAAGAATAGTAAAAGGTGAAACTCATCAACTTCAAAAAGAATTGTAGATAAGGCCTTACCTGACTGTATGGCCGCCCTTGGATAATATCTGCAAGGGCGTGACAGGAGGCCTCACGTGAACGCCAAAGCCTAGATCCGCTCTGACTTATCAAATCGTCAAAAATAAGGTCCAGATGTTGATCAATGGTTACCTTCGGTTCAGCCACCAGTGACTTCCATATGTGTGCCATAGCATCCTACAATTGTTATCAAACAATGTAGTTAGCCGAAATCATAAGCAGAATAATAATCAATTTACAGATATGTTATTAGCAAAGTAATCCAGGACCATTCGAATAGACCAAGTGAAAACGTTTAAACAAAAGAGCGGTGTAAGAGACACCAGATCAGATATAAGGAAGAAGGAACCATGATCCTCAAGTGTGAAACTTAAGTAACTTTACTTTCTGCAAATGGTTGAAAGAGCAACAGCACAGCGACACGTGCAGGGGTCGCCTTGCTTGAATCATCAATTATAAAGACAATAACAACAGCTGGTATTTGCTAAGAAACATAATACTTTAACATAGTAATACGCCAGTACTTCAATGATTTGTACCTGCACGTTTTTATCAGGATCATACTGATATCTAATCAGCCTTGGGACTAGTAATCGTAAATGGGGTTGGAGAGCATCCCCAGCTTGCTTGGCTATCTTCGAGAATCCAAAAGCAGCCCCCCTTTTAGAGTTTAGGGATGCTTGATGATTAGCAAGATCCATGAACTTATAAACCAAGTCTGGTTGGCCCATCTCAGTTGCAAGACTGCAAAGCTCCTTGTAAGTGCTAAGTTTCCCCCCAGTAGGACTTTCACCGATAGTTCCCTCATGAAAAATTTCAGTATCTCCTTCCAGCTGCAGATCAAAAGCTTCGTAGTCAAACACAAACTGTAGCATAAATGCCAAGAATAGCACAACTTTCTACCTTGATGGCTCTTTTCCTCTTCCCAGAACCAGTCAAAGTGCTAACTAGTGCAGCTACCAAATTCTTCTTCATCGATGCATCACCAAGATCATATACGACGCTCATTCCTTGAGATGCCAAGTCTTGTGTTAGTTCATGTTGTTCACCAAGTAAGTAAGAAAATGCTTCCTGAAAGACATTTTGGACGTTGTCAGCAGCCATGTGAGGCAATTCGTCTAGCACACCAATAATTCTTAAGAAGAACATTTTGAACGTGAGGTTGGCCTGAAAATTGATCCCACGTTTTGTCTAGTTGTTTCTTATGACCTAATCAAGTATATAGCAGTGGTCTACTATGTCTGTTTCTGATAGCACCTAAGCAGGCCTACAGATAAAAGTGCCACATCATTCTTGTCAAACCATTTTTCAAAACAGTAATGGCATGTTAACTTAAAGGAAAACTCGATACGCAGAAATCTAGCACAGCTTTGTTTCCTACAAAAGGCACATTACTCCAGGTATAATTTTGGAAACTGAGAATGAGAGTTGACATGAAACTAATATAAACAGATTGAGACAAAGAAAACAAGGGAGAAGAAGGAAGAGTGGTGGGGGCACAGGACGAAGACAGCACATACACAAGTGACAAAGGATCAACCTGAATTTGAGGAAGCATCTGTTGAATGACAGGGTGATGGCCACAATACATAGTCAGTGACAGCAGCCACACAGTTCCAGCACAGCGCTCTTCTTTCCTGCTGCTATATAAAAGCACATTGAAGAGCTGTTTAGTAATTGCATCTCTGACTGTGACATGATAATCCTCGTTATCTTCGATTCTCGAACAAGTGTCATGATCTGGAAAAGATGAGCTAATATCTGCCAGAAGAAAATTTGAACTTGTGGAAAGAGAAGAGTAGTTTGTTTTAAGAATCACATCAGCTGTCACAGGGACACCACCCCACAGAAATGACAAAGCCTCCCCGGCAGCAAACAAGACATCCTCAACCTGAAAAACAAGTAGAGTATCAAGTACCTTTACGATTATCCAGAAACCAAAAATGAAAATCTGTTGCATTGAGGAAAATATTTATTCCTATGGAACAGATTTTGCAATTCTCTACAATTACACGAATGGCACTCATATTGAAGTGAGTCACATAAGAGCAACAACTCTTTCTCGCCAGAAAATAAAATATAAATCACATTGAGGTTCTACATAAACAATATTTTGTTTCCTATACATTCAATGAATACATAAACAATATTTTGTTTCCTATACATTCAATGAATACTCTTTTTATGAATAATAAACAAGATGCATCTGGCATATCAGACAAACAAAAGGAGGGGAAAGTAATCCGAAAATCATATTATAAGTCATAGAAGCATTTCAAAAACTAATACCCCAGATGTTATCATGAAGCTGTATGTACAAGGGTATGTTTCTACACACCTTGCACCGACAGAGTTTAAACATCAATTCAAGCGCGAGATTAAGAGTCGGCGGTGATGTTTCCTTCATACACATATGTCCGAGGGAGATAATAACTTTCTGAATTGCTTTTGTATCGTCACCAGAAAGCAGCTTGCTCAGCTTCTCATGCAATAGTTCAAGAACATGAGCTGCAGGTATTTTACAGAGAGAGAATGTTATCGGATTATACTTGAGAGTGGAAGTCAATAAAAGCAGTTTAAGTCAACAAAGCCACCTGAACGGTTATTATCAGGAATTGGTGGTAAGGGTATCCGTAATCCAATATGACCAAGAGCTTGCACTGCAATAGAGGCCAAAACTGGGCTCTCAGAGTTGGCAACACTCGTCAGGTATCTGAGTACATCCTGAAGCCTCGACTCCTCAATCTATATACCACATGAGACAGACCCGAATAATGAATGCTCAAGTTTAGCTGGATTATACTCCTCTACAGAAGGGAAAACAATGGAAACAGAGAGACTGAACATATGCTATCTAAGCTAACAGCAAAGACTGGAAAACAATGGAAACAAAGAGACTGCACATATGCTATCTAAGCTAACAGCAAAGATTCGAAGGCAGTGCATCCAAGGTTTTGGAGCGTATGTTGGAAATATGTACCATTATCAGCTGTACAGAAATAGAATCCCAGGGCCGATGCAAACAAATACAAATGATTGGAAATAATGTGGATACCTGAACCAAGTTAAGTCTCAATCTATGTAGATGTGAGGTATTCGAGAATCCACATAATTATGTCAACCATGTGATACTAGTCGGCTGTGTTCACATATTGAAAATGCAAGATACAGCAGGAAACTAAGGAAAACATATCATATTCTTCAGAATTCCAGTCTTGATTATTGATATTTGATACTAGTAAATGGTAATCATTCCCTGAGTGGTTCAACCAGGGTCCTGCAACATGTCAGAAGTTGGATAATACCAACCCAGACCTGTCCATAAGGTGTTTCTCCTATACGTTGATATCCAATTTAGAACCAATACTTCAAATATAATATTATCTTGCAGTCATAATATACCAAGAAAGGAAACAACACCATCCTCAAATCTACAAGACCAGTGGTACACTGCAGGGCCAATCAGACTAGCAGCAGAGTAATTGATAAGCTACACCTGTCTAAGATAACTTCAGCCTAACAAAACGTATAAGGGAGAGATAGAAATTACAATCTTTTCACTGATGGCCAACACTTCACAATTCACTACATGCCACATCCTCATGCTCTGAGAAATCAATCATATGGAGCATTTTCCTGGTCTTATAGTTATCTTTCCAGACAACTGCCCTGGACAATTGATCGGACCTACATTTCGTCATTTCCTAGTCTTATACTTGTTTACCTAGAATGCAAAAACCATGTTTCCTTTCAGAAAGAACTCCCAACAAATGGCTGCAGAATTCTGCGTACCCAAAGTCCCATGGCTATCAGTGGAACAAGGCAAAAAATAAACAAGTGGGACTTTAGCAGTTCTGATAGGTGGGCTTGGCATATTTTCTTCAGCTCAAAAAGATAGATTGAACGAACTAGCTTTGGCCCTGCCCTTTGGGAAGGTAATCCATATTTTATATTTTTCTAATTTTCTAATTTGATGATAGTATCATATAAATTTTATTTTTTGTTATAACCAATGATTGTAATATTGTGTCCGAGGTTGTATTAGAAAAGTCAGCAGCATGGTATTTATATTGAAATAGGGGTTTAACCATGGCAATCATTTCATACTGCTAAATACCGCTTATCGCCATCGGTCTAAAATTTGATAAAAAAAAAATCAGATTGAACCATCGGTACGGTATGGTTTTTCAATCTTTGATTATAACAATATTTTTCTGTAGTTTATTGTAAAGAAGATCCAATAATTCATTCATCAGTTGAATTTAGGGATGAAAGAATCACCTCGTCCTAATCTATGAACATAATTTAATGTGCTTTTATAATAACGTTTTTGTTACAAAAATTCAAGTGGTTCATGCTTTTACAACATTGTACTACAAAACTGGTACAAACAATGATCAGAAATTTTGATTTGTTTCTAATCGGTTAAAAAAGAACAGGATGGGCTTTAAAGAATGTGGGGATTCATCCGAAAAAATTACATCTTGTTTTGAAAGTAAGAAATTAAACTTTTGAATACAAAGAGAAAAAAAGATAGCCACCGTGCATAAGAATAATAGATAACCACCGTTCATTAAGTGGGGTGGGGGGGGGGGGGGGGGGGGGGGGGGGAATTAACCACCACATCTGACGTGGATCAAGCAAAATGCAGGAGAGCTTACGTGGCCAAGGCCATTTTCTCAAAATGTTTTAAGATAGCAATGTACCGTAGGTATTCTAGATGCACAATCTGCAGTGACATATCCCAATGCAGATAATGTTCCATGCTGAACCTCAAACCTGGAAAAGGCAATCATGCAAATAAGGAATCAGAAGCTCCCCTCAATCCCCAGAGAAAAATTAGCAGGTGAAACAGAGACAAGCTGGAAACCTCATATTATTAGATTTGCTAATTGAGGAAAGCAACTCTTGAATAAGATCAGATGATGTGCCCATGGGAAGAGCTGAGGAAGCTATCCCAAGAAGTCGAGCCACAGATTCGCGGGTATCTAGGTCTATGTGACTGAGGAACTGTCTTAGCCATGATATTCTATGAGCATACCGTAAAGCCATCATCTGAAAAGTTCCAAAGACGTGATAAAGTGATTTTTCTTTTAAGTGTAAATAATGCCTAAAACAAATAAGAACGATAAATATACACCATAAGCCTGATTCAACAAAAGATAAAGGTTTCTACCAATACTATTATAAATTAGAAGGCAAGTAGCATAGTCACAAATTGTTTTCGGGTAAAGCAACAGTAGGCTGCCCTCAGAAAATAAAGCAGAAACCAATTTGTTTCTCAAAAAAGCTTACCTGTGGAAGAAAAGAACTGACTGTTACTATAGTCTTTGAGGCTGTAGCATGCAACTCAACGGAACCCTCATATGCCATTCCATGCTCTAACAGTGTACACAGTTTCTCCACTGAAGAAAGAAACTCAGATGATCGACCTAAAGAGCTGTCTAGCTTCAACTCTGACTCAAAGCACATCAATAGAAATTTGATCATGGCGACATACGTTCCAGAAGGAAAAAGAAGGTTATGTCCCATATCGCTTGAATCCAACAACTTTGGCTGTTGCTTACAAATATAATCCAACATGCCTTCAACTCTTGGGTACTGTATCTCAAGATCTTGACTAATAGCATGGCCTTCATCTTTGACTGGAAAGAGGCTTTCAAGGGCCAACTCCCTTGTGATCATTTTTGGAAAAAGAAACAGAAAATGGCTTAGTATGCAAAGTTCCGAATAATAACAATGAAAAAACCTATTGTTTAAGAGCTAGTGCAGAATCTTTAACGTATAGGGATTACAATATAGAATTAGCAACCAAACATACAGATGTGATAAAGAAACTTTTATTAAACCAAAAAAGGATGCAACCAAATCAGAAATCTGACCCATCTTTGGCACAGTTGCAAACTAGTTGGAAGTTCAGATAAAGTTTGATCTAACAATAAACAGAAAATTTTGTGCAAACTGAAGCCGCATAAACAATAAAGAAATCCATAATAGAACTTAAGAAGAGAAACAAAAGAAATACAAAAGAGGACTAATCACACATCAATTTAGAATCTAGAAATTGAACCCGGACAAGCCTAACAGTTCTGATTAACAATCAGAATCTCAACTACTTTTCCCGCATTTCCTAGTCCAGTTAGCTTAAACAGGCGGACAGCATAACAATGCACATCTAATGTGAGATAAACTTGCCAAATATAGATAAACATAAGTCAGATCTAAGGAAATTCATTAGCATAAATTTTGTCATTTGAATCGCACAGGTCAGCACAATGCACTTCCCAGATGCCATCAGTACCAAAACATCATACCTAAAAGGAAATGAGAAATGCAAGAAGACGTAAAGGGTTACACAGCCTCCCAAGCATTTAAAGGCAAGATGGATTCCATAGTGCTCAAGAAAGTCAGGAATCTAAACCTATAAGGCTATAACAATCAGCTGTATTACTCGGAAATACTTTCTAATCAATGTCCCTGTTGATTTATATCACATAAACACTTCCACATTGAAGAAAAAATACATGCCCAAATTGTTTGACTTAACTAAGTATAACCACGTTTTAATTTCTGTAGTTCAGAACAGGTGAGGTGTAGCCATTAATCTTTATTCCGTTGTCCAAAACTGAAAAAGCGTCTTCGCATCATGAGACAGATCAAACACTAAAGATTACAGTCAAATCAAGTCAGTGAGGTGAATGCAAAATGCAGGAAAGTAGTACATTAAAGCAACTCAAGAGAAACAATCAGATACTGACAAAAAAAAAACATACCTAATGTCCAACCGAGAGTCGGCTACTCCAAGCATACAAATAAATCGACTGGGATAATGCTGCAAATCAAACAACGATGTCGCCCATCTCATCGCACAGAAACGCACTTCGTCTTGTTCCTGGAAGCCGCAGCAATATTTATACCACAACAGAGGAGATGGATCACAGATCAAAATCAGAGTGAAGAGGGAGTTCTAAGACTATAGAGCACCAAATGATCAGCATTAACAGTTCAACCAATTTGAAGTACCGCTTGACAATTGTTCTGCAGAAGTGTCTCCAATTCCACCAGCACCGTAGTTGATGCCCCCTGATATACATACAAAAAGAATCCTAATTAACAATAAATATTGAGCACCACATGCAGTCAATAGTTTCTGGTGTAATCTAAGGAAACCCTGTCGCCACTTGAGATCCCTACCCCATAGTATCTAAGGTTCGAATAGGAATAAATTATTACCAAAAAAAATTGACAATTGAGAACACTACTAAAAAAGATTGATTACCAAAGAAAGAAAAAAGTACAAATGAATCAGAAGACGAAACTGCAGAGTCTGAACAGGATAATATTCATATTTTAAGTCGCCATTGCAAACTCCACACAAAAATTAGCACACCGAAGCCAGGACCATGAAGACATAGACAGGCTATTAAACAGCAAGTACAAGTGCGAAAGATAGGAAAGGGAAAGAACCCATCCAGCCGTAGAAGGCGGCGAGGTCTACCTTATATGCAGCTGCCAGAGAATTAGTCGCTTCTTGGATCACAAGACGTAGAGACTGCGATTCCATTTTCAGTGCATCAAAAAGTCTAACAGCCATGTCAACTTTATCTCTGCAGTTATCAAAGTGGTCAGCATATTCAGCCACAAAATGAGGGAACGACAAGAAATTATAAAATCAAACAAATACCTAAAGAGATGGGGAAGGCGCTGCGCAAGTAATCCGATAGCTTGAAAACAGAAGTTTTTTGTCTCCCTGGCAGCAGCATCTGGAGAGAATCAAGGAGGGCAGTTCA
The DNA here is from genome assembly GCA_946122785.1 of Linum tenue. Taxonomy (NCBI): domain Eukaryota; kingdom Viridiplantae; phylum Streptophyta; class Magnoliopsida; order Malpighiales; family Linaceae; genus Linum; species Linum tenue. The sequence continues at coordinate 48,883,014 of CAMGYJ010000009.1, read as the reverse complement.
CAATACTAAGTCAAACACGTCCAGACTGAGAAACAATAATTCAAACTGATTTATGTTCATCCTAGTTGCTGTGTACGACTCCAACAGTAATCCAAAAAGAACATATTGTATCATGTACCTGATTCTGAGAATGAGTAACCATCAAGCAGCTTCAGAATGCCATTCAATATAACAGGCCCCATAATCTTCAGCTGGTCAATGCTTGCCTGTGGAGAAGGAATGAGAGCATATGTAAAACGATACAGAGAAAGCACATCATATTAGCTTTTGCTGATGTGTTAACCTGACAACAGATTGGGATGACAAAAAGAAATCAAAGTCCAATGATTAGTTGAAGTCCGTTTCCCAGAGTGGATACAACCATATGGACCAATTCACATCATTTTGCCCTACCAGATACTATGTCCTCAAAGAACTTCAACGAGAGCTGGATCCTCAAATAATGACCAGATGACACGAATCCATAATACATTATTATACTGGTTACGAGCAAGCAAGGTTGGGAGACATTAAGGCTTCGAAGATACAAGAACACAGTTAATGTGCCAGTGTACAAGGTGATGACAACTAATCCGAAGACGCAACTAAACGAATAAAATTTTCAGTCAGGACTTCAGCATAAGGTGCAGAATTGTCGCCAATTACAATAATCAAAGTATAGAATTGCACTTCAGTCTTCACGTGTAATAATGTACATGGAAGTCAGTTACTTCTCTAGTTCTGAGCTTTATTTCAGTATTTCTGAATTTTTTTGCTAAAACTAGGACTTTGACGTACTGCAGAAATTCAGATTAGAAACGCATGTTTCTTAGACAAGATCAGCAAAACTTAAGCACTTATACATGTATTGTTAACAACTGGTTTGGAAAATAAAAGATAGGCAGAGATACCACAAGATGTTCGAACTTCTTATTGAACGAAAAAACTAAGAGAGAACCATATTAGGAAGGAAGAACATGGAGAGAAGCTTCTCACATGGGAACACAATTTATCAGAAATTAACAATGGTCATTCTCATTTTCATCTTATCAGTTGAATTTTCCGAGTATGTATCATCACCATTTCATAATCTCGTTTCATATTCCTCACTTTTCCATACAAGAGCAAAGTAGTGCCCTTAACTTTTTCAGGTATCTCATTTTAGCTCCCCTCCTATATTTCCTTTCTTCAACCCCAAAGCCCAATCCAAAGACAAGTACTGATCATAACTCCATGAAACACCTCAAGCCACAGGGAAAGGCTCTTACATGTTTAAATACCCAGACAGTAAATTCCATCCCCATCTGCTTTAACCTTGAAGTGGTACCACTCCCTGGTATATTTAAATAGCACCAAAGCAAGATGAAGTCAGTATCTGTGATGAACCCAGCATGGAAGATAAATGACAATAACTGTGACAGGCTATATGAATTTAGTAAATCTAACTAAGAAGATAGAAAAGGAGAGCGAGAGAACTAGATTTATGTAATTCAAGAAATATTGGTCTACTAGCTGGTGAGAGTTATCTAAGCGCCTAAATGGTAAGAGTAAAGCAAGTCCATTGGCAAGTCATACAGAAAGGCTTTAATTATCCCGTATGAAGGTTGACCTAGCAGATCGGTTCCTTTAGCCAAATAATATTATGAAACTAAACAACAGTAGGTAATAGCTACATTCTGGAATTAACAACAGTAACAAATTAAAAGATCACATAGACAAACATCCATAAGTAATATCCACCGGAAGTGCACCAGCATATAATTACTAGCATCCTAAGGCTTCTGTTGGGTGCAAATGGCCTCAGTCTTCAAAATGTTCACCATCAGAAAGTAAAAGCTAGCAATTAATATAGTACCATATATGCAGGTGAAAATGCACTGAAGCGTTGCAGGAAAACTATTTGCTGCTGCAATAGACCGGCAAAGGATTGTCATTATTTTTGTTTTCAACACAACGCTTCCGGGAGAAACTCTTGATTCAGGGGCAATACTTTCAACCGCAATGCTTCCTGCATAAAGATCACTAGCACATTAGGAAAGTGGATGTTATGAAACTCAATGCAACATGTTATCTAAATTACAAAACTCTACTCCCTCTCCTTTCTTTTTTTTTTTCATTTTTCTCCACTCGTGGTCTTTTGGTTCCCCCAAGTATGTGGAGATAATAATCAGGCTAAAACATACATAAGGACAAAGGGATGGCAATATCACTGTAGAGAATCAGTATATATAATGAAAAATGACTTTCTCTGTCCAAAATGAGAAACCCGGCAACTATCTCTTCAAAACAAACACTGCCAAAACACGAATCATACCGTTAAATAATGTAAACAATTTCTTCAGCAAATTCAGATCATCTAGATTAGCACCCACTGCCTTTTTCTTCATGAGCTGTTCCCCTCTCTTAATTACTGGCTCTTGACTTGTGAAAACAATCACCAAATGTTTAATCAAGTCCATGAGTAATATATATGAGGACAAAGTATTTCATGAAGATGTGTATAAAGATTAAAGAAACTTATTGAATCAGATATACAGAGAACCACACTTACCAATCGGCAGTAGCAGCTAAATATAAGGGATAAACATGTTCTGGAGCCAGGTCAATTGCTTCAATAACATTCAAAACCCCTAACTGCATAGTAAAGATTAATGAGAAGACTAGCCACTTTCATGTGATTTTACCATCAAAAGAACTTGAATGCTAATGTCACCTTTCTAGTCAACAGCACATCACCATTCAGTGGATGCTTTCCAGCAACACGATTGCTCTTAGCAACTGAAAGCCCAGGTGGACAACCTCCACTAGAATCAAAGCAGTCCACACTCGAATGAATTCACTACAATAATAGCCTCATATAAGAATGACAAGGACGAGATCAATACCTTTGCGATGGTTGTTGATACAATAGTACGTCAAGACAGAAATCAACGAACAATTCCATATCCTGAGAAACACTAAACGATCTATATTTGGTAGCAACCTGTTCGTCAATCTCACTAGCATGACACTCACCAATAACCTGAAACCAAGTCAAACAACTAACTATAGCAAAAAGGCACCAGATTTCGAAACTGTGGAACAAATCCTAATTCTGTAACCAAAGACTCTTCATGAATATTATTCATGTTGTAAAAACAAAGAGACAATTGAAAAAAAAAATCTATTATACGCTATGCTTTTCAATACCGCAATAAAGAAAAAGTCACCTAGAGAATTCCAGAGAAAAACTGAAGGATACATATCTTTACTTCAACATGCAGTTCCTGAATTTGTTTCTTAATTCAACAGTTGGAATGACTGATTTAATTATAAGGGGCCTAGGATTTGCCACCAAAAGTATGTTATATGCAGCCTAGAGATAATGTGATGCCAAACAATGAAGTCGACCACCTTCGAAGACCAAAAACTTTTCACAGATCCGACAAGCAGCATATAGCTTCAGACTAGCCAATTAATCCATTGTTACCAAAAAGATGCTGCTTTTATTTTCCACAGAACATATGCTTCTTTTGAGTAGAGCAACTTACATTGCCTCAAAAAAAAACATGGGATTTCAAACTTTAAGAGTATCTTATCCAACCATACTGGAATACAGGTGCTTTAACAAGCTTCCTCACTCGGAACCAACCCGAAACTCCTTCTAAATTAGTGACTAGGTTTTGAAGGAGTTAGCAATTTATCTCCCAGGTTTTCCTCGTACTGCCAAAATGTCAACTTAACAACCAGACCAAAGGAATGAACATCTTCTGAATTGTAATCTATGCATCACCTTACCATAAAATCCGCCCGAGAAGAATTCCAGTAATGGAGGAACAAAGGCCTAGTTGATTTAAACATATACAACACTCCATTCTTCAAGGGCAAAATGAACTGGTCCGAACAACCAGACTCATCATTAAGGACAAATGCTAAAGTTTGAGTCATACCTTGGCAGCACTCCTCAAGATAATGTCTTGGTGTTGAGGAGGGAGCTTGGAAATGTTCTCTAAAAGCAAAGGTGTCATACTTTCCTTCACCTAAAGCAAACAACCAAGAGTCAGCCCGCGAAAATGAACAACGAAAGTAAACATGCATATACAAAAGTAGCAAGAAGATGGACAGACCTTCACATCTACTCGATCAAAAGCCATCTCAATGTAGACAATGCAGAAATTCCTAACCATGGAAGCAGCATTAGAATCCAAATACAGCTTCCACAAATCTTGCAATGGCAAACCAATTTCAGGCTGGTGCTTCACTCTTTTGTTCACATGACTTAAAATCTCCAGAACCTGCCACGGAGAGAAACCCAAAATCTCGGGTGTTAAGGCAATTATCATACGCAGAAGCTATTTTCTCGATCACCAAACGAAGTTAATTGCGAGCGGAAACTCGGATTGCCGGCCATGAATTGAGAGTGGGGGAAAGCTTGCCTTGTTCCGAACAGCGGTGGACTGAGACGACAGAGTGGAAATAGCGAGAGGGAGGAGCCTTGATAGCAAGGCCTCGAGGTTTGGGTCATCGCACAGTGCCAGCCGAGTCAACATTCGGTCCAGCAAATCCTCCGTGTCGGCGTCGGACCTTCCGGTCTCTGCTGCCGCCATCGACATGCTCAAGTTTTGCTTTCTGGAGGGCTTTCTTTCTTCTCCGGTTCCTTTCCTGTTCAGCAAGTCAGGAGAGGAGAGGACTAGGAAATGGGGTTTTCAATTTGGCAGCGGTGCTAATTTGAAGCAATAGAAAAGGCGTGTTGGGTTTTGGCCGTGTTTCTTTACAATTCTACACCAAGGGAGGCAAGGGAGGATGGTTTTGTAACTATTTTTAACTTTATGCAAAATAACTCAACTTTGATCCTTTGGACCAAAATGGCACAAACTTAAGGGCATTGCTATTCGTCGCCCTAAAACATCTTATTCGTCGCCCTAATTTTGAATAAAATGACTTAAATATTCTTAACTTAATTTTTGTTTTTCAAAACGTATGAACTCTAAAACAAACACATACAATTATACATAATAACAAAACAAAATATCCAAAAAAATAAATTATTGAATTACAAGTTTCAATTACAAGTTCCAAAAAATGTAAAGTAGACTCGCTTGGAATATGGTCGGAGGATTGCCCACCTACTCCATATTGCATAGCGCCAGTTCAGCAGCAAAAGAATCCGGTAGCAGCATTGGGAAAGCGGTGGTGATCGGGTTGATGCGGGCAGTGGGTCGAAGAGATGAATTCTCAGGAGTAGGACAGAGGTGTAGCAGAGCATCGACGACGGTCGGCTTGAGGTGGCAGCCGAGAGAAGAATCCTACAGTGACAGCGGCGGCCGGAAGACAAAGCAGCTCGATGGTGGCTGGGCAAGGTAAAGGATTGTAGGGTTTTGTTTAGAAATGGGACAGGAGGGTAAGAGTGCCAATTCAGTTTATTTTAGGGCGATAAAATTTAAATTTTAGGGCGACGAATAGCGATTCAGCTTAAAAAGGCTAAATTACATATTTGGTCACTCAAATTATACAAATCTTTCACGTTTGCCACCCGAATTACTTTTCTTTCTTATTCGCCACTAACTTTATAAATCGTTTCACGGTTGGTCACCGGCCGTTACACTCCGTTAAGTTTGTCCTACGTGGCAGTCAACTATAAAGTTTGACCGTTAACTAGATGACGTGGAAATAAAAAAAAATAAAAAAATAAAAATTTTATTTCCACCTCATCATTGCACTTATTTTATCTATATAATTTATCATATTAATAATTTAATAAAATTTAATAAATTACAAAAATGGGCAAATCCAAATAAACACTAATGGCGACTGTCGACGCAAAGGCAAGAATCAAGGGTCGCCTCAATCGCCAGACAAAGATCATTAATGGCGACTGTCGACTGACCCAAATTGAGAAAAACAAATAAAAGAAGTAAACTTTAAAGAAATGCAATGGAAGGGAAGGGAAAGGAAAGGGTTGGTTGAGCTGGCAAATGTCAGGCGTGTGAATTGCTTGCAAGTGAGTTGGAACCGAATTCTCAATTAATTTCTTCTGTCCATTTCATGGGGTTTCTAATTGAAGATTTGTTTCAGCCATCGGGAGAGAAACAACTCAAACAAGAAAACAGAGCATCACGTGCGTACGATAAAAATAGTGAAGCCCAACTGATTGTTCCAATCCAAAGATAGACCGACGAATTCATGGTGGTGGGTTTTGGGAATGAGAATTACCAGGAGAAGAGCAGGAGGAGGAGGGCGGGGATGGAGGGTTTCTTGGAGGCAGAGGAAGAAGACGAAGTTGAAGAAGAAATAGAAGCGGAAGGAGGCAGAGGAGGGGTGACCGGCTTCTTTCTGGAAGAAAAGCAGAAAGAGGACAAGAAGTTGCCGCAAATGAACAAGTTGGTCAATGCGTGGGCGATAACTAGGGATGCGATTGCCGCGATTCCGAAGCCAAACGCATGGCTCTCTGGCAGATAGCACATCGCATCCTACAATTTCACATCCTTCTTCTGCCAAAACCCAAAAAGAAGAATCACATTCGGGAATTCGAGGGACATGAGGCGAGGTTCAATTAGAAATGTTGGTAGTACCTTGACTTTCTTGATCTCGGCGAAGAAGCAGCCGTTTCCTAGGCTTGGAGGAACTGCTGTAAGAGCTGGCGGCGACGAAGCCGAATCGGGTCCATCCGTTCTCGACGGCGTCGGTGATTAAGGAAGGGTGATCGGCCCAATTGAACAGCGGCCGGGCGGAAGGCCCGCGCTTGAAGGCGTAGTAGTTCCCCCTCCTCTTGTTGGCGGCGGCAGGGACACTGTTGTCGACGTCTGAGGAGGAGGAGAGGGAGTGGATGGTGAGGTTGAGGATGATGAGCATTTGGATTTGCCCATTTTTGTAATTTATTAAATTTTATTAAATTATTAATATGATAAATTATATAGACAAAATAAGTGCAATGATGAGGTGGAAAGAAAAAAAAAATTTATTTCCACGTCATCTAGTTCACGGTCAAACTTTATAGTTGACTGCCACGCAGGACAGAGTTAACGGAGTGTAACGGCCGATGACCAACTGTGAAACGATTCGAAAAGTTAGTGGCGAATAAGAAAGAAACGTAATTCGGGTGGCAAACGTGAAAGATTTGTATAATTTGAGTGACCAAACGTGTAATTTAGCCCTCTTAAAAATAACAAAAGTAAACACACAAATTCACACTCTTGAGATGACGATGTTCTGAATACACGATGATTGTTAGTTTTTTAAATTTATCATTCAGGAGAATAAATCATTTTTCTTTCGAGAAGAAAGGAAACTTGAAACAAAAGGTTATGGAGATTTTGGTGTTATGTCCCCATCTCATGTACTCGAACTTAGTAGCAACATCCAAAAGTCAATATCGGACTATAATAAGTGAACATATCCAGTCATCCTTTTATATTGAAACAACAATGGCATTGTCATGATTGTATGTGTAAAGAGCAAATTGCAAACTACTAAAAGTTTTAAACACTCCTCAATGAAGTAACTATGTATGTTAATTAAGTTAAGAAAGTGCATCCACGCGATTATATGTTTGCGGGACAGTTAGATAGAAAATTTTGATGGTTTTTGTGGGGATCAAGAAGGAAGGTACACTTGGTTTCTTGGGATACCATCTGTAACTGGAAAAAAAGGGGTTGGTGTTTAGGGCTTAGATTGGCTAGAAGGTTTAATCTATAGCCTATATGGTGAAATTTGAGTGGCATATATTTAATAACGAAATAGATTTTTAGCTGCATATCATCCAAGGGAAGTACTTCCATCACCAGGAAGCGAAAATCAGTGTGATGACGCCTAGTAATCGTTGTAGTTTGTGAGGAGCAATCATAAAAGTTGTATCTTTTGTGAAGAAAGGATTAGTGTGGAGCATAAGGAATGGCGAGAACACGGGGTTTTGGACCCATCCTGACTTGACAAAGACACCTTCATTGAGGATTATTCCCTCGTTGATCTGTCCATGGAGGAGAAGCACTCGTGTGTAGCGAAATGGGTTAATGGCGAAGGTGAGTGTGACTGACAGAGATTGAAAGTTAATTTGCCTAATGGAACACTGGTATGAATTGCAAGTATGGAGACTTCTAAACCGGTACTTGGAAATTATAAAACTCTTTGGGGTGCGGAGATGGGAGATTCAGAGCCCACTCTACAACCTGATGGATGGCGAAATGGAAACGAAACCTAGCCTTTTATGAAACTGTCTCTGGAAATGGGACGGCCTAGTAGAGCAAAATTGGTCCTCTGGCTTGTGTCGCACAACTAGGGATGGCAATGGATCGGGTTGGGGCGGGTTTTGTCAAACCCAAACCCATGGGTTTATCCCCCAAAAAAACCCGGGGTAAAACCCGTTGGGTTTGAAAAACTCAAACCCAACCCAACCCGCTGGGTATCCGCGGGTTCATGGGTACCCGTGGGTTTTTGTGGTAAAAAATTTACAATAACAAATTTCTTTCAAAATAAAAGTTTAACATCAATTTTCTCATACAAATTATTCATACAAAAAACACCAATCTAGAACATACAAACAAATCGCAAATGATCAATATAAATTGTTCGAAATTAAAGATAAACATATATAAACAACAAGATTAATTGAAATCTTCTTCCTCGTCAAATAAGTTTCTTCACTCTCCACTCCATAATATCAACTTCATTCTAAACAATTAGAAAGAACAAATTATACATGTCTCCACAAACATAAATAATATTAGTTGTTTAAAGAAGATATATTATTTAGAATATTAAATCTATCGGGAAAGTATTTATATGTGTGGGCGGGTACCCATGGGGCGGGTTTACCTAAACCCAAACCCAACCCGGTGAATAGTGTAGCGGGTTTAAACCCGAACCCGGCCCAAAACCCGTCAACACGGATTTTACCCGCGTTGACCGGGTTGGGTCGGGTGGGTACCCGTGGGTTCGGGTTTTGTTGACATCCCTACGCACAACAGACTCCTCACTAGTGCATAAAGAAAGAAATGTCACCTCACATAAAAAAAGACATCTGCAACCGTTGCATTGATGATGAGGAAACAACGGGAGCACATAATCAGAAGATGCAAGAAGACGGTAAGGATCCGTAAGTCATTGAACTATAAGGTCAAATATAAGAATAATTTCATTGACTTCTAGTCGTGGATTAGCAGAAATATCAAAGTCGATGATACTAATATGGAATTTGGAATCATTTGCTGGTTCTTTTGGAAGTAGATAAATGTTGAATTTATGGAGGGTAAGAATTACTTAGAAGAAGGTATAATATGCATAACCAAAGCCTGATTCAACATCTACAAGTCAACGTCGCAAAGTGTTGCTATCCGCCTATCCCTTGTTAAATGTCGGATGATGGAGCAACAAAAGGGATGGGAACCCCCGAGAGAAGGGTGTATCTAAGTCCAAATGGATGGATCGGTTTTGGGTACAACAAGTGTTGATGGACCAAGAGTGCTTATTAGAGATAACCCCAAAAGCTGTCTGGATGTGTTCTCTTTCAACATCGATATATGTTCTATAACCAGTGTTGAGCTCAAAGGAGCAGCGTGGGCCTCGAGATGGCTTGGCAAAAAAGATTTCATGAAAGTGGAGTTAAACCTCTAACCAGAAACATCAATTTGCATAATTTGTGACGGGAAAGATGATAGTCACCACCGTGGGCTGCTTCAACTCTTAATTCGTGATTGGTAGGCTCTTGTGAAGCATGTTTATAGGGAGTAATTATGTTGCCAATTTTTTTACTTCTAAGGGTCATGGTTTACCTTTTGGCACACATTATTTAGATATGTGCTACCAGAACCTATATCAATGGTTGTGGTTGTTGTATGACGTTATGGGTATCATCATGGCTCGTTCTGTTAATGTTATGAATTAGGACGATTTCGTCCTGCTTTTTATAAATAAATAAATGTGTTGGATTTTTTTTGTGTGTTTACTATTCTACACTAGGAAGGAATGATATTTTTGTAACGATTTTAAATTTAAGCAAAATACCACAATTTTGATAATTTGGACCAAAATGGCACAAAATCTCATAATTAACAAATGTCGCCACACAAATTCAAACTCTTGGGAAGGATGTTGTGTATACGAGGTTGATTGTTAGATCCTTGAATGAGTCATTCGGGAGAATGTTTCGTTTTTCTTTTAAGGAGAAAGGAAACCTAAAGCAAAATATTTTGTAGATTTTTGTATTATGCCGTCATCCCATGTGCTTGAACTTAGTAGTAGCATCCAAAAAGACAATATCATGTTACAATAAATGAACATATTTAGTTATTATTCTGTATTAAAGCAATGGCATTCCCACGATTATATGTGTGTAAAGAACAAACTGATTACAAACTAAGGAAAGTCTTAAACACCCCTGAACGAAATAACTATATGGAATCAAGTTAAGAAAGTGTATCGAGAAGAGTATGGGCGGTGACTTATTGTGTGGAGGCATTTGAAAAACCAAGATCCTAGATCCGCTCGTTTATGAATTCACTTCCTTTAATCCACTTCATTTGGAGTCACTGAACTTGAGATTGTCCAAAGGAACATATGTGGTGAACAACATACTTTGACGTTATGGTTTGTGGATCAAACTTTGTGCACTCGTTTATGAAATCACTTCCTATAACTCACAACATAATTTGATGAAAGAAAAATTATATACCAAGGACTAAAATTTTATTGTAATGTCCTCTCATCATTTCGTTTTTTTACATTGTGTAATCTCTCCGATTCTAGTCAATATAAATTTCATTTGTTTTTCCTTTTTCAACCTGAAAATTTGGACAGTTTTGCCAAGTCAGCTAAAAAAAACCCATCGACTATTTTCATTAGATTATTTAGCTGTATTAGTAATTTGAGTATGACTACGATGACTTGTGGTAGACCTGAAGTAACTTCACTTGAAGTTGGGTGGAGGTTTCTGATAACGATGAAATTGCACATGTTTGCACCCTTAGTTCTTATCCGTTTGTGGAGCATAGTCGTGTATTTTTGGCCTATTTTACGTCGGGTTGTGCTACTTTGTCACATTTCAGGTCCCGGACGTCGAAGGAAAGGCTAAGCACGAGTTTCGGGGCATTCGGAAGTCATTCGGTCGAGCTGGAGCCAAAGCACGGGCGCGCCTAAATCAAAGCACGGCCGTGTTCCTGGACCGTGCTTTTACTGTCGAGGCTTTCTCCACGTTTGTCCTACACCAGCTCAAAACACGGGCGGGACTGACCCAAAACACGGTCGTGTCCATCATCAAGCACGCCCGTGTTTTCCCAAAGCAGCAGCCCGTGTTTTTACCACGTGGCAAGGCACGGGCGGGCTGGAGCAAAGCACGGCCGTGCCCTCGACCGTGTTTTGCCCACTGATGCCCTTTTAGGCAGATTTCAGCCAAAAGAGAGGGGGATTCGAGTTTTAGAGAGACAGAGCGATTCCTAGAGAGAGAAAGCGACGAACAAGAGTTCCCAAGTGCCCTAGCTTGATCTTCATCACCATTGGAGCTTGGCTTGAGCTTGTAGGAGTGCCGATCAACGTCCAGGAGCAGAAATCCATCCTTCATAGTATGATTTCCGCGTCTGAAACTGCTTTTGCTTCTTTCTCCATGGAGTAGTTCTCCCATTCATCTGGGTATGGGAAACCCTAGATTTTTATGTTAGGTTTGATTGTATGAACCCAAGTACTGATTCTATGATTGAGGTTTGAATGATTGAATGACATGAATCCTGATCAAATTCCTGTTGTTTCTGCTTTAACCTAGAATGAGAATATCTGCCTAGGTTGATAGAGCACCCTTAATTGAAGGTAGTGAATTGGTGACTTTAGTCGAGGAGCCAATTCACTATTCTGTAACGAAGTTACTTTGGTAGAGGAGGTTTTGTTCGTTAGGGCCTCAATCTGTTTACTCCGGTGGAGGTTAGTCGCCCTCTAGAGACACAGATTGAGAGGGTCTGGAGAGCTTTAGTCGAGACTTCAGACTGTTTAAGAACCATCCGCAGTATAACTATAATAGAAATTGAACTTGGTAAATTGCAATCCGGCTTAACTGCAGTCTAGGGGGAACCATATCCGGGTGACCTCTCTTAACCTGAAAACAACCGTTTAGTTGCTTTGCTTGTTTGTTAGTTTAGATCTTCACAAAAGTTTCACTGCTAGAAAATACGAATTCACTGAGTAGTCATCATATCTAGGACCCGGGTTGACATTAAAACCCAAACCCGCTATACTACGCTTTAGGAAGTGGTTACACTTGGCCATTTTCTAGAGTGACAGTAGGAGTGAGTCAAGTTTTTGGCGCCGTTGCCGGGGACGGCTAGGTTGTTGAAGAAAAGTGATTTCTGTTACTTTAGCATTTTCATTTTCGCATTGGTTGCTTGTTCTTTCCCACTTGTGCCTTCACGGGTTTGCATTGCTTGAGTGTGTGCAGATAGTGCATGACCCGTAGCCAGTCAGGAGGTTTAATGTTGTTGGATCCAGAGGTTGAACGCACCTGCCGCCAACTTAGGAGACAACAGCGAGCTAGACTGGCTACGGAAGAGCGCATAGACGGCCACTTGAGCAGCGATTCTGAGGAAGAGTACGAGATGGAAGGCGAAGACAACCCACACCCGGTGAATGCTCGTCAGGCTCCCCCGGTGAATCAGCATCCACCACCACCGCCGGGTCCCACCTTGGAATACTACTACACTCCACGGATTGCCGACATCCGCCCGGTCATCCTCTATCCGCCCATTCCAGTGAACAACTTCGAGATCAGGCCATGCTGGATTCAACTCATTACATCATGTATCCAGTTCCATGGCTTGAAGGATGAGGAGGCAAGGGTGCATCTTTCCCGTTTTCTGCAGCTGACGAACGGGTTCAAGCTAAACGGTGTTCCTGATGACGCAATCCGCCTTCACCTTTTCCCCCATTCTCTGGCAGGGAATGCTAAGAGGTGGTTGGAGACCCAGCCCCCACTGTCCATCACCTCTTGGGACTATCTGGCTGATAAGTTCGTGCACAGGTACTATCCGACATCGAAGACTACAGAGATCCAGCGGGAGATCACTCACTTCCGCCAAGAGCCGGACGAGTCACTTCGTGATGCCTGGGAGCGGTACATGGGGTATTTCTGGTAGTGTCCCCATCATGGCTTCAGTGATGCATTCACAGTGGGGAACTTCTACAGTGCTCTCTCTCCGGACAGCCAGAGGGTGATTGAGTCTCTATGCCCATGAGGGGATATTCTTACTAAGACTCCACCCGAACTGAACCAGATGATCAATACCTTGGCTGCCAGAGATCATTCCTGGGGGAAGAGCAGCAGAGGCAGAAATTCCCGGGACCGTGGTGTGCACGCCATGGAGGCTAGATCCGGGCTTGAGCAGCAGGTAGCCGAGTTAGTGCAGACATTGAAGCAGCCCAACAGTCTCATTCCGGGCAGAGGTGTGGCTACACCTCCAGTAGCTCAATGTCAGTGGTGTGAGAGCTCAAATCACCTAGTGGAAGATTGTCAGGCTATGAGGGAGTCTACTACCCCCCAAGAGCAGGTAGACTTCATCGCCAATGCTCGACGCTTTGACCCCTACAGCAATACATACAATGAGGGGTAGCGCCAGCATCTCAACTTCGCTTGGAATAACAACACCACTAAGCCACCTGGTTTCCCAGCACCAACAGGTGGTTTTCAGCAGAGGCAACCATACCAGCCTCGATAGGGGCCAGCCCCACATCAGCAGCCCTACCAGCCTAGGCAGGAGCAACCATTCCAGCAGCCCCAGCGCCAGTTTGCCGAGCCAGCAGCAGCTCCGGCTCCAGATAATCAGATGACGGAGCTGAAAAACATCCTAGCGACATTCATGACTTCCACCCAGGCAGCTGTCACGAGGCTGGACCAGAGCGTAGCCTCACTGGAGGCAGGTCAGAGGAACCAAGGTGCCATTTTACAAGATTTGCATAACCAGATGGGAAGCATGGCTCGCCAAAACACTACCAGGGCACCGAGGACTCTGCCTGCCACCACTGTTCCGAACCCTCGTGACCCTCACCAGCAGCTGGATGCCATCACTACTAGGAGTGGCAAGACCATATCTGCTGTTCCTGCCCAGCCCAGGCGTGACGAGCCACTTCCTGCTTCAACACTTCCAGCTGGTAATGCAGAGGTGGGGGAAGATAAAGAAGCACCTACTCCCACTCCACAGCCAGTGGTTAAGGAGCATGTACCCCAGCTTCCTTTCCCCACCCGCTTACATAAAGACATGTTGGAGACTGAGTTTGCCAAGTTTATGGCAATGTTGAAGCAGGTCAACATCAGCATGCCGTTCGTGGAGGCACTGTCGAAGATGCCCAAGTATGCCAAGTTCATGAAAGACCTCCTCACCAACAAGAAGAAACTTGGGGATCTCTTGACAGTGATGCTGAGCGAGGAGTGTTCTGCTATCCTGCAGAACAAGCTGCCCGAGAAGCGCAAAGACCCAGGGAGTTTCACTATCCCTCTTGTTATTGGCAGCATGCATGTAGGAAAGTCCTTGGCGGACCTAGGCTCTAGCATAAATGTCATGCCCTATAAATTGTTTAAGAAGCTAGACCTAGGTGAACCTAGAGCTACTAGGATGAGCATTCAGTTAGCTGATCGTTCTATCGTGCATCCTAGGGGTATCATTGAGGATCTACTTGTTAATGTAGGTGCATTCACATATCCTGTTGATTTTGTTATTCTGGATATAAATGAGGATGTGGATGTACCTTTGATTTTGGGTAGGCCGTTTCTCGCCACCGCCAAGGCGCTTATTGATGTGCATAGTGGTAAATTAATCCTGCGTGCTGGTGATGAACATGCTACTTTTTCTGTGTCTGAGAATGGGAAGCATTCTCATTTGCATGATGACATAGATTACTGTGATGTGATTGCTGATTTTGAGACCGCACTCGCTATCACGAGTACGGGTACTGACGATGCTCTTGAGCGTTGTATTTTGCTAGGTGAGCAGGCATCGCAGGAGCCGCAGCTGGCGGAGCAGTTGGCCGCGCTGGAGAGTGGCCCGTTCTTGGAGGGCGACAGGCGGTTCAAACCGATATCATCCTCCGCCCGCATCGCTACCTCCTTGGAAGAACCACCAGAGCTGGAGCTTAAACCCCTCCCTCCTCACTTGGAGTATGCATTTCTCCGGGAGGGGAATAAGCTTTCAGTCATCATCAGCTCGTCCCTCACACCCGAGCAGAAGGGCATACTGGTGGCCTTGCTGAAGCGGTACGAGCGTGCTCTAGTGTGGAAGATCACAGATATCCGGGGGATCAGCCCCTCCTTCTGCTCCCACCGGATACTGATGGAGGATGAGATGAGGCCAGTGAGACAGCCGTAGAGGAGACTGACACCGAACCTGGAGGTTGTGGTTCGGGCAGAGATCGTGAAGCTGCTGGACGCGGGGATCATCTTCGCTATTTCCGACAGCGAGTGGGTCAGTCCCACCCAGGTGGTACCCAAAAAGGGTGGGATGACTGTGGTACCTAACGAGAAGAATGAGCTCATCCCGATGCGCACGGTGACTGGGTACCGTGTCTGCATTGACTACCGGCGTCTCAACGACGCCACTCGGAAGGACCACTTCCCGCTGCCGTTCATTGACCAGATGCTGGAGAGACTGGCGGGGCACGAGTTCTACTGTTTCCTGGATGGGATGTCCGGGTACTTCCAGATACCCATTGCACCGGAGGACCAGGCAAAGACCAATTTCACCTGTCCCTTCGGCACATTTGCCTACCGGAGGATCCATTGGGCTATGCAACGCCCCGCCACTTTTCAGCGATGCATGCTCGCCATTTGACCGTCTGGTCGGCGAGATTATGGAGGTGTTTATGGACGATTTCTCGGTTTATGGAGACTCATTCTCTCACTGTCTCCATAACCTGGACTGTCCTTAAACGGTGTGAAGAAACGAACCTGGCACTGAGTTGGGAGAAGTGTCACTTCATGGTTCGTGAAGGCATAGTTCTTGGGCATAAGATCTCCAAGATGGGGATTGAGGTGGACAGAGCGAAGATTGAGACTATCAGCAAGCTGCCTCCTCCCACATCTGTTAAAGGGATCCGGAGCTTTCTAGGCCATGCAGGGTTCTACCGGCGGTTCATCAAGGATTTCTCGAAGATCGCCCTCCCCTGACTAAGCTTCTGAGAAGGATGCCCCCTTCCAGTTCACTGATGCATGCACAGCGGCGTTCACAACCTTGAAGGAGAAGCTCACCCAAGCTCCTATCATGGTTGTTCCTGACTGGTCCCTACCATTTGAGCTGATGTGCGACGCCAGTGACTTTGCTGTTGGAGCTGTCTTGGGGCAGAGGCGAGATCAACACTTCCGACCTATCTACTACGCCTCAAAGACCCTCAATGATGCCCAGGAGAACTACACCACTACGGAGAAGGAGCTGCTCGCAGTGGTGTTTGCCTTCGACAAATTTCGTCCTTATCTGGTCTTGTCCCATGTGACCGTGTACACAGATCACTCCGCGATTCGATACCTGATGAGCAAGGCCGATGCCAAGACTAGGCTCATACGATGGATCTTAATACTGCAGGAGTTCGATATTGAGATTCGTGACAAGAAGGGAGCGGAGAATGTTGCAGCTGATCACCTCTCCCGGTTGGACGCACCTCCTGCGGACAACCTCGTGGAGGAGATCAACGACTCCTTCCCAGATGAGAGACTGATGATGATGTGCTTGGTGGAGAGTGTCACCCCCTGGTATTCCGATTTTGCGAACTATTTGGTGGGCCAGTAGCTTCCCAATGGGATGACAACTCACATCAAGAGGAAGTTCTTCTCCGACCTGAAGCACTACTTCTGGGATGGCCCTCATCTCTTCAGGATTGCAGCCGACGGGATCATCCGTCGCTGTGTTATGGAGAGTGAGATGGAGGGCATTCTATCTCACTGTCATGAAGGACCTGCTGGCGGTCACCACGGAGGAAACCGCAAGGCAAGGAAGGTGCTCCAATCGGGTTTCTACTGGCCCACGCTCTTCAAGGATGCAGACGCCTTCGCACGTTGGTGCGACCGATGCCAGAGGTCAGGTAACATCTCTGCCCGTGATGAGATGCCCTAGACTGTGTTTATAACCTGTGAAATCTTTGATGTCTGGGGTATCGACTTCATGGGCCCATTCCCTCCATCTTTTGGCAATACTTATATCCTGGTTGCTGTTGACTACGTCTCTAGGTGGGCTGAGGCGCAAGCTTTGCCCACCAATGATGCTAGACGTGTTTGTGGTTTTCTGAAGCAGCTATTCTCCCGGTTCGGGACACCTAGAGCCATCATAAGCGATCGAGGCACCCATTTCCAGGGCCAATTTGATAAGTTGCTATCTCGCTATGGTGTGACTCACAAGGTGTCCGTGGCCTATCACCCTCAGACTAGTGGCCAGGCTGAGCTAACGAACCGGGAACTCAAGCATGTCTCTGGAGAAGACGCGTGACTCTATCCCGCAAGGATTGGTCCACCAAGCTCGATGATGCTCTATGGGCATACCGCACTGCCTACAAGACACCCATTGGTACTTCACCGTACCGGCTGTCTATGGAAAGGCATGCCACTTTGCCCGTGGAGCTAGAGCACAAGGCCTTCTGGGCCCTTAAGCTGCCTAAACTTGGATGTTAGTGTTGCAGGTGTTGAGCGCAAAATGCAGATGTGGAGCTGGAAGAGTGGCGTATCACGCCTATGAGAACACCAAGCTGTCACAAGGAGCGCACGAAGCGCCTGCACGATGCATGGTTGCGGGGTCCGAAAGAGTTTCCAGGTTGGTGATCGAGTTCTCCTTTATAACTCTCGCCTGAAGCTCTTCCCGGAAAAACTCCGTTCCGGGTGGTCTGGACCGTACATGGTCACACAGGTGTTCCCGTATGGCACGATCGAGATTGCCAACCCGCAGACTGAACCATTTAAAGTGAATGGCCATCGGTCAAGCTCTACCTGGGAGACGAGGTCGAACGTGCGGAGTTGGTAGTAGAACTCGCGGACCCTTAGTTCCGCCATGGGCGTCCAGCTAAAAGACGGTAAAGAAGCGCTTGTGGGGAGGCAACCCCACCACGGTTTGCATTTCTGCCCTTTGTTTTTATTTAGTTATTTCATTTTTTGTTGGTTTTTGAGTCTTTGAGTCTGTCTGGAGTCGGTCTGGAAAGTATTTCGTACCTCGGACGGTTCTTTTTAATGTGTGATTGGGTAAACTTTAGAGCCGGGGCACGAATGAGTCTGGGTGGTTTGAAATTGGAATTTGAAAATGCAGATTGGGCTCGGCAGTAAAAACTACGGGCAGCAGGGGTTCAAACACGGCCGTGTTTTGGCCCTGCCCGCCCGTTGTTGTTAAAGGTGGTCCTGCACTGCTCTCGGCAGTAAAAGCACGGGCAGCAGGGGGTTAAAACACGGCCGTGTTGTACCCCAGCCCGCCCCGGTTTTAAAAGGCGAGGGCACGCCCCTCGGCAGTAAAAACACGGGCGCGGCACACTCAGAAACACGGCTCGTGTTCTGGCCCGCCCGTGTTCTGGCCCGCCGTGTTTTGCCCTCCCCCCTCCTATAAAAAGCCGATTTCAGCCCCCCCCCTCCCACCAGACTCATTTTTTTTCAAATCCTCACCATCTCTCTTGCTGGAAACTCGGCCCTTTCCTCTTCACCCTTCGCTTTTTCGGCCATAACTCCCTTCTCCCGACCTCCAAATCACAAAACGCGACCGCCCCCACGCTCCTGGCGTCGAGGAGCACAATCCCAAAAGGTTTGGGCTTGTTTGGCCGAGGTTGGGTTGCGGCGGCGAGTTCTCCGGTGTGTTTTCCGGTGACTTGGGGTGCTTTTCTTCCACTTCTTCACCTCTCTCGCGGTATCTACTGCGTCTCCATGTGCTGTTCTCCTTGCCTTTTCCTTTTATTTCTGGAGAACTCGATACCCTAGAGTTAGGTGAAGAATCTTGTGATTGTGGCATGATTTGGGAACGATTTGGTAGGCCGCTGGCGTATTTGCATGCTATATTTTGTTCTCGGGCGTTCAGTTATTCGGCCTACCATTTGCCATGTGGCCCTGTATGCGGCTTGTGTGGTTTTGTGTGTGGTGGATCGATTGGTGCTTTTTTGGTTTGGATTGGCTGTTTGTTTCACGGGGGCCTAGTCCACTGTCCAAATCGCTCGATTGAGGGTCCCCGGTGGGTTTGGTTGTGTGATTCTCTCGTGTGATGGGTATGCTTGTTTCACCTGGAGTCTAGTCCACTGTCATATCTTTCGATATGAGGGCTCCGTGTGTGGTTTTGACTAACATTGACCCTGTTCGCTGTTTGCCACTTGTACATCCTTGTGCTTTGCAGGATCATGGAAGACTACCTCGACCAGTTGAGCATCACCCAGCGCCATCTGCTGCGGACCATCCGTAACCGCACCATCTCCGAGCACCTGCTACCTCGATTTTGATGGTTGTTCGAGGCGCTTCATGCCAGGCCGTCAGATGGAGCGCCCATTTTGTCGCTCCTATGGTTGGCGGCGCCTTCTCTGCCTGCTAAGCTGACCTACCAGGAGCTCGTCTGGGAGTTCTACGATTCCTTCCGCCACTCCTCGAAGGGGTCCCGCCGACCATGCTGATGCGGTTCAGTTCACACTCGGCGGGGGTGGAGCACTCCGTCAGCTACGGGAGTTTGGCCTCTGCACTTCGGCTCAAACTCCCCGCACGCCAGCAACGGGCGCATGCACTTGGACAACTCAAGATCCCACCAAGTTTTCGTGCCAGGGCTTACTTCCAGAGGATCTGCCTGCCAAACTAAGTGGACGAGCAAATACGTCGCCAGCCAGACGCGGGCCACTCTCCTCCGCTCAGAGTGGCGGATCCTCAACCATCTGCTCACCCTAGTCCTATACCCCCAGTCGCGGCTCGTCCAACCGGGTCAGACTCAGGACACTGTTCTTTATGAATGCGATTGGTTGCTCTGAGGACACCATCCAGCTGGGCTCTGTGCTTGCCCGGACGTTCGGCAAAGCCTCCGCCAGCCAGGATCGCGACCTTGTTTGTGGCCCGGTGATCACCGCCTTGGCCCGCTACTACGGGGTCGACTTCACCGGGATGACCCAGGTCCGAGGACCAACCCCGCTCGGCGAGGCCACCCTCCGCGCCCAGCATTTGGTGGCTCGCCAAGGGCGTCTGCACTGGATTTTGGGCTTCCCACGCCCACCTGCGCCTGCAGAGGGAGATCAGCGTAGCTGGGGGACGCCGGGTTCCCCGCCGTACTGTTCCTCGTACCCAGGCTCCCGCGAGCCCCTCCGCTGCACCCAGGTCTCCTGCTCCTGGGTCTCCTCCTCCCGTGGTGCCCATCTCTGATCAGTTGGCGGCCATCGCTCAGCAGAACGAGCGCATTCTGGCCGGCCAGGAGCGCCTTCACACCCGCCTCGATCGTGAGCGGGACCGCGGCCGTCGTCTGATGTCCGGCCAGCACTACATTATGTCCTACCTGGGCTGGACCCGAACGCAGTTCACTACCCCTTCGTGCAGTCCCCGGGTATGAGGACGAGTACCCCCCACCTTCCGGCGATGGTGGCGATGCATTCTAGTGGAGAGAGTGCCTGGTTATGCCCGTGATTTCTTTTCCAGACTGAGACTCCATGTTCTTGTTGTTTTATTTTATTTTGGATTGTAGACTTGGGACTCCGGTTCTTTCACCCAGTGTGTGTCTTTTGTTGGACTTGAGCTTCTGTGCCTCGGAATGGTTCAACCCTTCCCGTCCCCTTGCTATTGACTGGTATGCCCCCCCAACTCTCCGTTCCTGATCTCCTTTCACTGTAACATCATTCCCCTTCCATCTGCTTCCATGAGGACATTGTCGGCATTTAAGTGTGGGGGGTTTCTTGTATTAATTGGAACGTGCGTATGGGTGCTTGGAGCCTAGTCAGCTGTTCAAATCTCGAGATTTGAGGGCACCAAGCACTGCTGTTTGCTTGATGTTTGATCGTATTGGCACTGTGGATGTGATTAGTGAATTGAATGGCTTTTGACTTGATGCATGACAACTTGAATGTGACTAAGACAACCTATTATGATGACTGAGATGTGTAGTAGAGTCGTGTAGGGGTTCAGTTTTCAACTGTTTGATTACCAACTGTGACTTGGATTTGATCACTTGCTTTTGACAGTCATTTATGCATCTAGTTCAGGGAATCGGAATGAGAGATAGAGCATATAGGTAGCCATGTGAGATTTGAGCCTGCTCGTTTCTTTCTTGTGCGATAGATCCCTCTTCCATGATGTGTAGCATTCACGTTGTCACTAGCTAAGATGATGGAGGCATAGGATTAGCCCACGACCAAATTGACTGTCTGATGTGTCATATCCCCTAATCAGCCCCTTTGAGCCGTGTGTTATCCTTTCTTTCGGTCTGCAATGAAAAATCACCCTTTTGCATCTTTTAGAAGGTTCCACAGAGTGGTTTTTACATATTTTCTGCTGTTTCTGCTAAATGTAATGTGAGGGTTGGAGGTAGTGCTTAAAAGTTGGGCATGTGTTTGAAAAATGTGCAGAGGTGGTGGTTCTCTTAAGGAATGAAAAAAAAAATAAAGAAAATCAAAGCAAAAAATGAAAGCAAAAGAGAGCCACCACCAAAAATCTGAATAGTGCCCATTAAGTAGTGTTTCTTAGCAGTCTGGCTTGGAAATGCTAACATTTATATAACCTCCTTCGCTCTCGTGCCCTAAAGAATTTGAGTAATGCAGAATAGCAGAAAGAAAGTTACTGGTTTGCTTGACTGTGATTTTGTTGGGTTTGGAAATGTGGAACCTTGTGCTATTACTTCCACCACCTAAAAGGCCTTTTCCCCATGTCCAAGACCCTAGCCAGTCATCTGAACCTGTGTCTAAGACCTCCGGATTAGTTAGTGGTGACACCCCATATGTGAACTCTAGCATTTAGAGGCTGCATTCATGGTGAAGAGACATTAGGGATTGAGAGAATAAGCATCTGCATTTTTCGCATCAAATTGTCCTGACCCCACTGGTCGAGAGTGAGCGATTCATTTTCTCATATTTTCTATACTCTTTATCCCGGTGAGGACCTAGATTGCTCGGTCTAATTCTGATATCTTGAGCTTTGTGCATGAAGTGACTGTTTTGAATAAGGGGTTGAGTCAAGTCTATGTTGGTTGGTGAACAGAAGGGAACTCTTCCTTTGCTCGACTTCATTGCATTCGAATGTCATCTGTGGTGGTTGTCTAGGTTGTCGTTGGAGTTGCCATGTGTTAATGATCGAAAGCCAGTATGATCCACGTGTTTTGTGCCGATATGATTTGCCCTAAAGCCTGCTTGATTGAAACGTTTTGAGCTTACCTGGTGTCTGACTTGATTTGATTGGGGACAAGCAAACGGTTAAGTGTGGGGGAATTTGATAACGATGAAATTGCACATGTTTGCACCCTTAGTTCTTATCCGTTTGTGGAGCAGTTAGTCATGTATTTTTGGCCTATTTACGCCGGGTTGTGCTACTTTGTCACATTTCAGGTCCCGGACGTCGAAGGAAAGGCTAAGCACGAGTTTCGGGGCATTCGGAAGTCATTCGGTCGAGCTGGAGCCAAAGCACGGGCGCGCCTAAATCAAAGCACGACCGTGTTCCTGGACCGTGCTTTTACTACCGAGGCTTTCCCCACGTTTGTCCTACACCAGCTCAAAACACGGGCGGGACTGACCCAAAACACGGCCGTGTCCATCAACAAGCACGCCCGTGTTTTCCCAAAGCAGCAGCCCGTGTTTTTAAAACGTGGCAAGGCACAGGCGGGCTGGAGCAAAGCACGGCCGTGCCCTCGACCGTGTTTTGCCCAGTGATGCCCTTTTAGGCAGATTTCAGCCAAAAAGAAGGGATTCGAGTTTTAGAGAGACAGAGCGATTCCTAGAGAGAGAAAGCGACGAACAAGAGTTCCCAAGTGCCCTAGCTTGATCTTCATCACCATTGGAGCTTGGAGGAGTGCCGATCAATGTCCAGGAGCAGAAATCCATCCTTCACAGTATGATTTCCGCGTCTGAATTTGCTTTTGCTTCTTTCTCCATGGAGTAGTTCTCCCATTCATCTGGGTATGGGAAACCCTATATTTGTATGTTAGGTTTGATTGTATGAACCCAAGTACTGATTCTATGATTTGATTATATTCGATTGAGGTTTGAATGATTGAATGACTTGAATCCTGATCAAATTCCTATTGTTTCTGCTTTAACCTAGAATGAGAATATCTGCCTAGGTTAATAGAGCGCCCTTGATTGAAGGTAGGGAATTGGTGACTTTAGTCGAGGAGCCAATTCACTATTCTGTACCGAATTCACTTCGGTAGTGGAGGTTTTGTTCGTTAGGGCCTCAATCTGTTTACTCCGGTGGAGGTTAGTCGCCCGCTAGAGACTTAGATTGAGAGGGTCTGGAGACCTTTAGTCGAGACTTCAGGCTGTTTAAGAACCTTACGCAGTATAACTATCATAGAAATTGAACTTGGTAATTGCAATCCGGCTTAACTGCGGTCTAGGTGGAACCATATCCGGGTGACCTCTCTCGACTTGAAACAATCGTTTAACTTGCTTTGTGTTTTTGTTTGCTTGAATCTGCACTAAAGTTTCACTGCTAGATAACAAGAATTCACCGAGTAGTCATCAAATCTAGGACCCGGGTTGACTTTAAAACCCAAACCCGCTATACTACGCTTTAGGAAGTGGTTACACTTGGCCATTTTCTAGAGTGACAGTAGGAGTGAGTCACCTCCGTCCAACTCCGGTAAATCATTTTTTTTATGAATGTCACTCGAATTACTGAAACATGGCATATTTAGGCACCCTTCGTTAGCCTCCGTCCAACTCCGTTAATGAAGTAGAACGGAAAGTCAGAAACTAACTGGAGAGTGACTAAATATGACATGTTTCAGTAATTCGAGTGACCAAAATTGATATTAATTTTTTCTAGTGACTAAACATGACATGATTTAGTAATCTAAGTGACCAAATGTGGCATTTACCCAAACCAAAATTGATAAAAAAAAGTTCACCCTCTTTTATCGTGAACATTTTTCATACAATAACTATTATGTTATGTAGCTGCACAAAAGACCTCGTTCTTTTTTCTAAGGGCTGATCCTTTTATACTTTGCTAAAGGGGGAATCGGCTGGTACTTCGTCTCGGGCAATAATTAAAAATAATATAATAATAGCGCTCTCTTCATGCTCTTATTATTGAATTCTTGTAATATGGACGCTCTAGCTCCCGTTCCCGCTCCCACTCTCACTCCACGAATTGGTTACCTAAAGCTAGGTTCTATTTTAACTGTTTTTAATGGTGCCTCTAATTGGATCAGGGGTTTAAATAAATCTTCTATAGCAATACTTCTTTGTTTTTGAAAGTTAAACTATGATGACTGTTTGTTAAGACACAATTTATTTGATAAGTTACTGAAAATGGATTGCTATTTTCTTTCATAAAATTATCTATTTTCAATTCATATTTTATAGGGTTAATAGCATTTTATGCTCCTCTACTATTACAAGTTAACAAATGTGCCACTGTATTATTATTTTGCACAAATATACCCCTTTATTTTTATTTTTTTGTGAAAAAATATACCCCTTTATTATTAAAATGTAACCAAGATATCCTTCTGTTACGAATTCTGTCAGTTAGTGTTAAAAGGCACGCAAAATGACTATATCGCCCCCTCTTCTCTCAATTATTTTTATATAACTTTTTAAGTGTGAGCAGCTGGACGGAGAAAGCAAGTATTCATAGGCCAAGAGGGTACACATCATCCTTAACGGAGTCAGGCCTGAACACGACAATGTGCGTCCTTTGCTTCAATTCAAGCACGTGACGTTCCAGCATCCCTGACGCTCTTTTTCAATATGTAGTAGATTGAGGAGAATCTGCTGAGAATGAGAGGGATTCAGGAAAAACAAAAAAGAATTAAAATTTCGAGTTATTCTTTTGATAATTGTCCCTCCTCCATGGGAAGACCTTCGCCCCTCAAATTCTTTCCTTTTCACGCACAACATCAAACCATCGATCCTTCTTTCCTATTTTCCCAGAACAACACTCCGGTGAACAACTTCTCCTCCGCAGTAAGCTTCTTTTAGCGCCAACTACAGTGTTCGTTGGGTTTTGAGGGCAAGCTTCTTTCTTCGCGTTGACAACGACGATTCCTCTTCTTTTGTCGCTCCCCCAACGGGAGAAGATAGGGTGCTAAGTTCTAACCCTATAGGATGTTAGCACCATCCTAACTAGCATCTAAACAGTTCAACTTTGTTTTAGATCTAATAGCTCCAAATAAAGAAAGGGTAGATTAGGAATAGAAGATTGAATAATTTAAAAATATTTTTGTTTTTTTATTTTAGTTGAAGGCAAACCCACTGAGAAGGAGGTGCGGCAGGCAAGCCTCTACGGGCAGATTAGGCGGTCCCTGGCGACTATTCTAGGCAGACCGTTCAACAGACGCTACCCGATATACCTTGGTTTGGGCAATCGTTCCCACACATTTTCGAGACGTGCGGGTGCATTCTGACTCTATCTCATCCCTTAGCGTCGCGCGGAGTGTTCTATACACCCTAGGTCCGGTGTTGAACATTCCACCGCGAATGGAGAACAACGACCCGCATTCTGCCTTAGAGTCCATGCTTCTTTTGTGTAATCTAGTATTGATCCATCGAGTAAGTACTTTACAATTGTCGTTAGCCAGTCCTCATCTTCTGTGTGGTGTTGACCATGATGACTTGCTGGTTCTCTTCGTCCTTCTTCTGTACTGAGACCAAGAGTGTCGACTCATAATCGATGGTTGTCTCCAGTTTCGATAGCGCATCTGCGTGAAGGTTGTCTTCTCTTAGTATGTGTACATACGTCACTGTCTCAAAGGGGGTTTCTCGCTGCTTGACTCGCTCGATGTATTGCGCGAGCGTGTCTTCCTTTACGTCGAAGATGCCATTTAGTTTGTCCAATGCCAGCGTGAAATCATATAATACTCTGATTGTCTTTGCACCCAAGTCCCTGACAGCAGCCAGTTTTGCTAAGATGGCTTCGTACTCAGCAGCATTGTTTGTTTTTAATGTTCTGAAGCAGATCGCTATTTCATTATGGCTCCCGCTGGTGTGCGTATCACTACTCCTGCTCCGGCTCCATGTTTGCTTGTCGCGCCATCAACATATACTTCCCACATTCCTTCTCGTAGAATGCCTAGAACTACTCACTCGATGATGAAATCCGCCAGTATTGGCACATTTATTGCCGGTCTTGGCACATATTGGATATTGTATTCTGATAACTCGACTGCTCACTTGTCCATCCATCTTGACACTCCCATTGAGCTCAGGATTTTCTTTAGTGGGAGATTTGTTAGAACACTGATCGAGTGTGCTTGAAAGTAAGGGCACAGTTCTTGTGACGCGCTTACTAAGGCGAGGGCGACCTTTTCTATCGGCGAGTATCTCGTTTCTGCGCTCAATAGCGTTCGAGTCATGTAGCCATTTGCGTCTCTCTTCTGATATTAAAGGCGCACTCACAGCTCTACTCGACACAGGCACGTACAAGAACAAGTTTTCATTAAGCTTAGTGGCGGTTAATACATGGGGGATACAAGATACACGTTTAGCTCATTGAATGCGGCTTCACATTCTGACATTCGTGCAAATCGCGTGCCGCTTTTTAGGGTTTGGAAGAAAGGAGTGCACTTGTCTGCTGACCTCGGTATTAACCTTCCAAGCACGGCGAGCTTCCCGTTCAAGGATTGTATCTCTATTGTGTTCCTGGGTGTGCGTAGTTGTTGAACTATCATGATTTGCTTTGGGTCCAATTTGATGTCACATTTGGTTATCATGAATCCTAGGAATTTCTCTGCCACGGCGTCGAATACGCACTTCAGGTGGTTGATGTGGAGGTTTTGCTTGCGGAGTGCCTTGAATGTCCCGCGCAGATCTTCCAGATGGGAACTTCCCTCATTGGTTTTCACGATGAGTTCGTCGACGTAGGCTTCAATGTTCCGCCCGATTTGACGCGAAAACACGAAGTCAATCATTCGCTGATATGTGGCACCAATATTTTTCAACTTGAAGGGCATTCCCACGAAACATAAGTTTCCAAATGGCGTCATAAGAGTCGTTTTCTCCACATCTTCCCGGGTCATCGGGATCTGATGGCGTCCCGAGAACATATTCCATGAAGGATAAGGTCTCATGATCAGAGGTGGCATCGATGAGCTGATCGATTCGCAGTGGGGTGGGGGGGTAAGGATCTTCCAGGAAAACTTTATTGAGTGTTGTGTAGTCTACACACATTCTCCATGCTCCGGAGGATTTTTTTACCAGTACGACATTGGCTAGAAAATTTGGGTATTTGATCTCTCGGATCAGTCCCGTGGCAAGGAGGCGCGAGACCTCTTCTTCGATAGCCTTCAGTTTCTCACCTGTGAAACTACGGTGAGCTTGTTGCCTTGGTTTCACGTTAGTGGGAATCGTGAGGCTGTATTGTGCAATCTGTCTTGGTACTTCGGGCATATCATCGGTGCACCAGGCGAACAATTCCTTGTACTCCTAGAGTAGCTTTACCAACGACTTGATCATATCATTGTGAACATGAGTCAAGATGTGCACTTTTTTGGTTGGTTCAGCTGGATCGAGTGCGAATTCGAAATCGGAGTCCATGAATTCTAAGCGCGGCTCCTCTACTATTGTATAGATTATGTTGGTTTGGTGCGTGGGTTGTACTTCTTTTGCTATGATCCAAGGTAGCCTGCCCGATTCCCCAATTCCTATTTTGGTGGGGAACTTGAGTTTCTGATGGCACGTGGATGGTAGAGCCATGAATTTGGCGAGGAACGGTCGTCCTAGTATGCCATTGTGGGGTGAGTTGCAGTCCACAATGGTGAACTCAACTTGTTTTGAGACTCGTGGTTCCTGGTCTCCAATCAAGACAGGTAGCGTTATCGCTCCTACTACCGCCACTTGTGTCCCTGAAATGCCCATTAAATTTCCCTGCTCTTGTTTGATCATGCGCGGGTCGATATCCATATGGTCCAAGATGCTTTTGAACAGGATGTCTGCGGCGCTGCCTCCATCTATCAATAGGCGATAGATTTTGCATGCAACTATCAGGGAGGTGATGGTAAGGGGATCTTCTGATTGGACTCCTTGTGAGAACTCCACGTCATCAAAACTCATGTTTGCACTTTGGCTGAGCATTTGTTGTCGCGCATTCCATTTCGCGGTAGCGCTTTGTCTTCTTCTTCGGTCTATCTCCCTTCGATCGTCACAACGCCTATTTCTTTTTGCACTATGTACAAACTAGTGTTTTCATTGTAGTCGGATTGTGGTGGTGGTGGCGGTATTTCATCTTGTTCTTTCCGCTCTTCTGTCCCACGTACACATTCAGACAAGTACCCTCCGCGGATGAGCGATTCAATTTCAACTTGAAGGTTAACACAATCTTTCTTCAGGTGGGTTGTTTCTCCGTGGAAGTGATAATGTTTCCTCTGGTCGAGCATGTGAGGTGCGGCCCTTACTGGCGCGGACCAATTGAGACGTTAGCCTATCTCACGTATAAGGTGAAAAAAAGTCTTCACTGAGTCATTGAGGGGGTGAAGGTGTTAGGCGGACGTATGTCTGGGGATTCTACGCGGTGGTGGTTCTAGCGGAACGAGTGGCATGCTGGCTCCGTTGTGGTATTGTGCAAGTTGTGTGAGTGGAAATGGGAGTTGTATCCGCGTTTGCTCTTATCTGCCTTGCCTTTTCGACTCCAAGCGTCACGCTGACCCCGCACCAATGGTCTTTTCTAATTTTGATGGATTTTTTGATCTTGGTCTCCACCTAAGATGACGATGCAACCGGTCTTCTTGCTAATGAGCGTTTTAGTTCCACGTTTGTGTTAGCTTCCAAGAGATGATGAGCGGCGATATTGGGGGTCAGGTCCTGTACTGCCATGGCGATTCTTGACCATCTGGCGTAAAACGCTCGTAGACTTTCTCCATCCTTTTGTTTTATGTCGATCGGGGCTTTTAGGTGGAGCGACCTTCGTTTTTGCGAAGCAAACGTGGTTGTGAAGAGGAGTATGAATTACTCAAAGGAGCGAATTATCCCGTTTGGGAGCCTGTTGTACCAATCTAGGCATATGCGCACGAACGTGGATGGGAAGGTTCTGCACAAAGCCGCGTTTGAATTCGTTTGGAGTTGCATTCGGAGGCAGAAGCTGTTGACATGGTCTTCTGGGTCCGTTGTCCCGTTGTATGGTGGGAGGGTGGGTGGGATTCCGCAAAGGTATTCCGCCATAATTTCAGCGTGCAGTGGTTGCTGGAGGGTCAACTTGGGTTGAGCGCGATAGTGGGGGATATGTGTTGCTCTAGGCAGTTGAGGTCCGCTCTTGCTGGTGGTTCCGCTCGTTGCTCCCGAGGCTCGGGAACAGGTTGCCTCTCTACAGGCATCGGTGGTGCGGTCACCGCCGACTGTTTTGCTACGGTGGTTTCTTTGCTCATCATGAGCGCAATGACTTGGTTCATATTGTTTTTCATGTTAGCTTTGACCTTGTTTTGCTTCGCCATTTGCTTGCGCACCTCCATGGCTGTCAGTTCCGGTTCCTCCTCCTCTATTAATATCGCATTCAGATTGCTGCTTTCCTCAAACATCTTTGGGTTCGTCATTGCCTTAACTAGTGTCGCTTCGTCTGGAATGTCGGAAGCTTGCCCTGTCATTTTTGTATTAATTTGTTTTTCTTTTCACTAGCGGCCACACGGTGGGCGCCAATTGTTTGTGTCGAACTGAGTGTAGGAGTGAGGCATAGGATGAGTGGGGTGCGAGGGAAAGTTAAAGAGACTCCTCTCTTATACTTAGCTCTTTCTGAGGTTACAATGGAGAACACTCGAGAGAGGGAGAGCAAGAGAGAGACTCTAGATAGAGAAGTTTCTTGTTTTCTAGGGATAGAATTCAGAAATCAAACTCCTCACCCACCGGGGTAAATGTTCTATTTATAGGCTACACTCTGGGGTGTGTGTGTGGGGAGGGGGGGGGTTCAATGTGACATGACATTTGGAAGAGACAGAAAACTACTGTATGATGAGGTCTACAAGTAAGACGCTACAGTTTGTTAGCGGAATGGTTTCATCTTGAGCTCCTTAATCGTGAGTAGTGTTGTTGCGTGGATACTGGTTCTCTTGGTGACTAGGGGTGTTCAAACGGTTTGGTTACCATGGTAACCGTTTTAACCGGTACTATTTGGATAATTTGTTTGGTTAATTTGGATAATTGGTTTGGTTTGGTTAAAGTTTTTAACTTGTTTGGTTTACGTGGTTTGGTTTGGTTTGGTTTCAGACACTCCTAACCAGTCAAACCAAATTAACTAGTTAAGTAATTAGTCATATATCTAACATATATTATATACACATACTTAATACTTTGCATAACCACTCAAAGTTAACGTTCATCCCTTTTAGACTCATAAAATATAAAGCTCAATATTGCTCATATAGTGTATATTTGTATATGTAAAATGTAGACCACAACATATGGACGCCTAATTTAGATAAATTTCATACTTTATGATGGATGAAAACTTGAAAGGAAGGTCATTTCCAGCCTATGATAATTGCTAAGAGACTAAGTCAATTTACACAAACACAACAATTCATTAACCCATACCATTGTCATAAATTTTTGTTAGGTGAATACTTCTATACTAATCGTAAGATAATTGTCTTAGTTGCATGTATTTTTGTCAAGGGTCAACTATAACTACGTGCGGGTTGTTATGTTTTATTCATTATATAAATTGCGAATTGTTGCATTAACCGGAAAATTTTCATCGTCAATGATAATGTGATTTTATATTGGTTAATCTGGTTAACCAATTAACCAAACCGATTAAACTTTAGTTTGGTTAATTTGGTTGTTGTATTAGTTTGGACGGTTTGGTTATGATATTGTATTCCATGGTTAATGGAATTTAGCCTTATTTGGTTTGGTTATAACCATGGTAACCATTTGAACACCCCTATTGGTGACTAGCGCGACCCGCCTTGTCGATCTGCAAGCAGATGGTGTTCTGTTCTGGGTGCTTCATGGCAGTGGAGGGAACACTTTTGGAGTAGTCACGGCTTGGAAAATCAATCTGTTACCCCTCCCGCTTTCCGTCACCGTCTTCAATTTAACCAGGACGGTGGAAGAAAACGAGACAGAGCTCATCCACCGATGGCAATACGCGGCGGACAAGCTACCTGAGGACGTGAGCAGTTTCCTAGTCTCGCTATCCACTAAAACGGCAACGTTTCAAGGCTTATATCTAGGGGAAATCGATACTTTGCTTCCCCTGTTTGATGACAAATTCCCAGAGCTTGGTCCATCAGAGGGAGACTGCATCGAGATGAGTTGGTCTATTCGATTTTGTATTTTCTCGGGCACGACCCGAGTTCCGAACCCGCCGAGACTTTGCTGAGGAGGACCGCCCAGCCGACGAGGAAAGTAAAATCGAAGTCCGATTTTGTGCAGGAGCTTCTCCCTGAAGACGCTGTGGAAGGGATTTGGAGAGTTTTGGCCGAGATTGGACCGGCATCACTCACTTATAATTTATAATTTTGTTTTTATATTTTTAATAGTTAGAAATGAGGTGGAAATTATAAAATATTAATTTTTATTATTTTATTAATTTTTTAATTGCCACATCACTCACTTAACGGTCAACTTTTAAAGTTGACCGCCACGTAAGCAAAAGTTAACGGACTTGGACGGAGAGTGACCAAACGTGAGTGGTTTCAGTAAATTAAAGTACCACCAATGAATTTAAATATTTGGAGTGGCCAAACTTGAACGTTTTTTGTAATCTCAGCGACCAACCATGCAATTAACCGAAACAATTTTGTACATAATTTCTTTATAGAATTAAAAATAAGGCATATTTTCTTACATGTTCAACTTCACATGATGTGAGATATATAATTTAACAATCCTATGTATTATGAAAGTCCAAATTAGATCGATTCGTTCATAAGTCGATGATTAAGTTGGCCTTCAAACCACAATGTTGAGACATCTCATGAGCTCTAAATGAGCCAACTCACGAGTTGAGCTCAACAAGCCACCGAGTCAAGCTAGCTCGCGAGCTGAACAAAGCTAAGCTCAAACTTGGCTCGTTAGTAAACGGGTTGAGTTTAGAACGAGTTTTTCGCGATTCAAGCCTCGAGTTTCTCGTGAGTAGCTCGCCTCATTTGCAACCCTACTTGCCCCCAACATAGGACTGTAGGCCCAATCAAAATGACCTCTCGGTAGGGGTGGGCAACGGGACGGGACGGGATACCCAGTCCCGTTTGGAGACCAAATTCCATCCCATCTCCCAAACTCGTTTGGGTAAACAGGTACCCATTATCCGTACGGGACGGATAACAGGTACCCATACTACCCATAAATACCCAAAGTTTGAATCAATAAAATTTTAACAAAAATTGAAACTTAACTTGTACTTGCTTAACAATCACAAAATCCATCCCAAATTCCCAATCACACAATCACAAATACTCGATTTTCAAACTACACATTCATAAAAAATCACAACGCATAGAAATAAACATTCCAAGCACCCACAACAACTAAAAATAGTTGTTGGCTGCTACTGTTCTGCTTAAAATTAAAAGCTACATTAGAAACCCAAATGAACAGAGGCTGGCTGGTAGGGGTGGCTTCTGGAAATAGATAGAGGTTGGAAATTAGAAACCTCGTCGAATATTCTCATAAAATTGAAACTAGCGCAACAAAACAAATAACAATCAAGGTATTATGAAGCAAATTGAAAATAACACTAAATTAAGCGTAGCAAAGATAAACCCCATACTCTAACCGGTGAGAGAAAGTAGAGAGAGGATTCTCTCAAATTTTCGACAGCTAGGTTTCCCGATCAAGCGCGCTAGTCGCGACGGCACCTGCGCCGGTGTATGAGTGTTGTTGGTTCTGCAATGGCTTCTTCTTCTTCATCGCCGCCGGACAAGATTTCGTCTCAGGGAGTCCCGGTGAAGCCATAGGCGGACCTGTTCGGTATCTCGGAGGCGAACCGACTTTTGATAACACCCAAGTCAGGTGTTGGATCAGAGTTTTCGCAGCAAACTCACGAATTGAACCCCTTGGCTCTCGATGAACAGCAGGGAACAACAAACAAGCTTGAGACTCTTGTTTCGGAACGAACTAGGATGGGAACGAGAGGGAATCCTCACACATGGGAGGATGCACAGTCGTTATAAGGTTACCTTCGAATGATCGAGTGGGGTTGCTCGATCAATAGGCCAAAGTTTAGCAAGTTTTGATCGCAACCAAAACCAAAAACAACTCACAACTCAAACGTTCAGAATTTGGGGTTTTTCTTCACAAATCAATTCTGAATCTTACAAAACGAGTTTGAGGCCTTTTATAGGCTTACACAATTACAAACAAACTAGAATAAGGACTGAAATTAACCTAACTAAGCAAGAAAACTGAATTACAAACATAATCCGAATAGAATTAGGAATCCTTGTGGGACTCGGATTACTGGCAGTGCGAGGTAGCTTCTTTGAAGCCCTCGAAAATAGTCTTCCTAGATTATCCGATCTCACCCAATCCCATGTCGTTGTAGAAGGGAACTTCCTCTGTCTCCTCCGACTTGAATCAGCTCGAAATCATCTCCCAAACTCAAGTTATAGGTCTTCAAAGGTAGCATCTTGAACACAGTTTCTGCCTTAGCCAAATCTGGACAGATTCCAGGTTTCTTCATAGCATTTTGTGAGACTTGAAAAACAAACTTTCTGGAACCTCCTCGGGCTCCATGATATATCAATGAGCTCATAAAGTCTTGAAGTTCACATTTATGCCTTGATCCATCATTTCCAACGATTAGTTTGAGAGATATAAGCCTCCAAAGTAGGTTCCTTGGACTGGGTTCCATACTTAGCCATTTTCCTCCATTCTTCTTTCCAACTTCACTTCCTTCTTCCTCAAGCAATTCCAACTTCAAGATTGATCCAATTGGGATCATATCAGGCCCCCTTGTTGAAAAAGCTTTGTCCTCAAAGCTTGAACTGCCCCTCGATCATAATTTGCACAGAACTGGCCCCAAATGTGATCGAATGGGAGCTGCTCGAAACCCCTGTTCTGGGAAAATAGGGCGTTGTTCTTCAGGCCCGAAATTGGGGGTTTCTTCTCCAGGCATCTCCAGACCAATTCATGGTCACCACAAGATTCGTCAGCCCTCGAATCGAACTTCTGGCTAGGTCCCGGGCTTCGAATCATCATGTATAGTGACGACGATCTCATTCCTACCTTCCCGCCATCTCCATGTTTTAAATTTTCCAAGCCCAGAAATTCCAATTGAAAATTGGGGCTTTTTTATTCGAGCTTCGTCGGGCGGATTGATTGACGTCTACAGCTTCCTTGGACCTTAGTCGATGATTTGGTATCATTGATATGGTTCGAATCGTTCCCAATTGCTCCGACCCATAGGCTCGATTTTTGCTCGTGCTCGGCCGTTTCCAGGGGAATTTGAGCTCGAAGTGGATGCATTGATTCAGGTGGATTCGACGCGATCTGAGCAACGTGAGAGCTTCGCCTGGTCTTAGGGAACATGCTGGCACTGCTGGGTTGGTTCGACGTGGTCTCTAGGTCTCCCCCCAATAGACCCTCTCTCCTCCTCTGTCTCGCCGTCGACGAGTAACAGGGTAGCTTATGCTCGTGCCGGAGTGGGTTCTGGTCGCGTCGTAGAACAGTCAGAACGAGCCTGCGTGCTATTAGGCTTGTCCCAGGACCTCGTCCTTCTTTTTCTCGAGCCCGATTGAGCTCCAATTGCTTTTGATCTTCTCGCACCTCGATCGGGGACAGGGGCACCAGTTTGAGTTTCTTTCCTCCAAGTGTAAAAGTGTAGCAATTTGATCGGCCATGGTGGGTAACTCCTCGATCGAATTGCCACGGCCTGCCCAAGTGAATATGAGCTACGTGCATAGGTGCTACATCACACAAGATTCGATCTTTGCATTGATCAAGTTCAAACTCCACCCATGCTTGCTTTGTCACCTTCACGGCGCCATGATCATTAAGCCAATGCAGGCTATATGGTTCATGGTTTTGTAATGTGCTCAATCCGAGCTTCCTAACGGTTTCGAGGCTGACGACGTTGGTGCAGCTTCCTCCGTCGATTACCATCGATGCCGTCTTTCCTTGAATGCGGCAGCGGGTATGGAACAAATTATCTCGCTGCTGTGTTTCACTCACCGCCTCCAACGTGAGTGCCCT
This sequence comes from Linum tenue, assembly GCA_946122785.1. NCBI lineage: Eukaryota > Viridiplantae > Streptophyta > Magnoliopsida > Malpighiales > Linaceae > Linum > Linum tenue. Next base: position 48,847,845 of record CAMGYJ010000009.1, on the reverse strand, counting down.
TCTGTTGACGAGAAAGTGTCCTCCGGGAGCCTCCATTTCGATGTTTTCATCCACCTCCTCGTCTGTGCTCTCCACAGCTGCTTCCTTCTCTTTTTCCTCTTCGTCGGAGTAGTACTCCCCATCTCGTAGAATCAACGCCTTCGGATTGGGGCATTGGAAGGACTTGTGTCCTCGACCATGGCATTTGTAACACTCCAACTTGCTAATGGACCCGCCAGCTCGATCCAGGTTGATTGTTGGAGCACTTGGCTTCAAATTCGCTGGCCGAACAGGAGTTGAGACGGCGTTTGGTAAGTTTTCAGGGCCATTGTTTAGCCTGGGCGTGACCATTCGCCTTGCTGCGCTCTGCTTCAACTGCCTCTCAATCTTGATAGCCAAGTGTATGGCGTCTTCCAGATCAACAAAGTGACGCAGCTCCAACTCGTAACGAATTTCTTTGCTCAGCCCAGACATAAACCGCGAAATCGTCGCCTCAGAATCTTCTCGGATGTCAGCTCTGGTCATGAGCAATTCCAATTCCCTGGCATAGTCTTCCGGTGTGCGAGATCCCTGTCGAATTGCCTGTAGGGATTCGTGCAATTCGCGCCAGTAATAAGCTGGAACGAATTTGTCTCTCATTAAGCTCCTCAATTCTTCCCAGGTCGTGATCTCAGTCTGTTGATTACGCCGTCGTCGGACTTGGATTTGTTCCCACCACGTTGCGGCGTAATCCTGGAACTCGTAGGTTGCGAGGAGCAATTTTTTATTCTCTGAATATTGCCCACACAGAAAGAACAACAAAATTTTCCGTTCCCAATCCAGATACGCAGTAGCATTGCTCGTGCCATGAAAGACTGGAATCAAAAGTTTGATCCCTCGCAATTCTGCCACGGGAACTTCATCTGCTTCTAGCTCAGCTCGGAACTCGTCGTGCTGCTGCCGTCGACGGAGTCGTCGATGTTCAGTGTCAACGTCCAATGCCATCAACTGCCTTTCAAGTTCGTGCACTCTGTCGGCCAGAACTTGGTCGGTTTCTGGATTTCCAGTCGGCGGCGGGAGGCGCCCTTCTGGCGGCACTTGTGTGTTGGTGTTGCCATGACTGGTTCTTGTTGATAGCTCATCGCCTCGACCCTTTGATTGAGACTATCGAATTTGGACGAAAGGGATTGAAATTTTTCGTCCTGTTTTGTCAACTGAGTTTGGAACAGAGCAACGACTTGCTCTTGGAAGAACTGCTACAATTCTGGCATCGTGATAGGCCTCGGTTCCCCCATTGCAGCTCCTTCCTCCCCTCCTTCAGGCACGATGTCGACCTCTGTTGCTCTATTCGTCGTCGCCGCCTGTTTCTTTTTCCTTTTCTTTTCGGACAGCAAGACAGGGGGCTCTGGAACAGGGCCTTTCGACCTCGTCCAAGGCACTATTCCGTCGGACTTCGTTTCACTGGCCACTATGTAGAACCTTGGTTCTGATGCCACTTGATAACACCCAAGTCAGAGTTGGATCATAGTTTTCGCAGCAAACTCATGAATTGAACCCCTTGGCTCTCGATGAACAGCAGGGAACAACAAACAAGCTTGAGACTCTTGTTTTGGAACGAACTAGGATGGGAACGAGAGGGAATCCTCACACCTGGGAGGATGCACAGTCGTTATAAGGTTACCTTCGAATGATCGAGTGGGGTTGCTCGATCAATAGGCCAAAGTTCAGCAAGTTTGATCGCAACCAAAACCAAAAACAACTCACAACTCAAACGTTGAGAATTTGGGGTTTTTCTTCACAAATCAATTCTGAATCTTACAAAACGAGTTTGAGGCCTTTTATAGGCTTACACAATTACAAACAAACTAGAATAAGGACTGAAATTAACCTAACTAAGCAAGGAAACTGAATTACAAACATAATCCGAATAGAATTAGGATTCCTTGTGGGACTCGGATTACTGGCAGTGCGAGGTAGCTTCTTTGAAGCCCTCGAAAATAGTCTTCCTAGATGATCCGATCTCACCCAATCCCATGTCATTGTAGAAGGGAACTTCCTCTGTCTCCTCCAACTTGAATCAGCTCGAAATCATTTCCCAAACTCAAGTTATAGGTCTTCAAAGGTAGCATCTTGAACACAGTTTCTGCCTTAGCCAAATCTGGACAGATTCCAGGTTTCTTCATAGCACTTTGTGAGACTTGAAAAACATACTTCCTGGAACCTCCTCGAGCTCCATGACATATCAATGAGCTCATAAAGTCTTGAAGTTCACATTGATGCCTTGATCCATCATTTCCAACGATTAGTTTGAGAGATATAAGCCTCCAAAGTAGGTTCCTTAGACTGGGTTCCATACTTAGCCATTTTCCTCCATTCTTCTTTCCAACTTCACTTCCTTCTTCCTCAAGCAATTCCAACTTCAAGGTTGATCCAATTGGGATCATATCAACTTTGCTACGTCAAGCCTGAGATCTATAAAGGAGGACTTCGTATGCCAAAAGCGGTCATCGACGAGGGTGCGGCTCGCTGGAAGCACAGCCTGGTCGGACAATTTCTTCACAAGGTTCCGCCGCTTCCTGTGTTGAGGAGGTGGGAAAATAAGATCTGGGGAAGAGATGGGCTAGTTCGGGTTTCGCTTCTGGGTGATAAGTTGCTCCTCATACAGCTTCATACCCAGGCCACCTGTGATTGGATACTGGAGAGTGGTCCCTGGTTCTACTTCGACAATCTACTATACCTTCGTCCATGGAAGTCGGGGATTAACGTCGAGGATCTTGGCAGGAAGGCTTTGCCTATCTGGGTAAGGTTCACTAATACCCCCCTCGAGTATGTTAATTTCCAGGGATTAAGTCGAATGGGGAGTTGGTTGGGTGTGCCCCTTGGTGTAGACCAAACTACTCGCCTAGGAGGGCGCTTGGGGGTAGCGAAGGTCTTAGTGGAACTGAGAGCTTCTGGGGAATTCCCTGATCATGTCCTGGTCTGGCCTGGTGATGATACTTCGATAAGGGTGGGAGTGGAGTATAGTTTTCTTCCCCCTGTTTGTAAGGTGTGCTGTTCATTTGGCCTGGATTGTGGTTGTGATAATAAGCAGGGTGAGAAGGTATGGGTGAGGAAGGAAAACAAGGTGCAGAAAGGGATTGAAGTGGTGGAGGGCCAACTAGGGGGAGTATCTTCAGTAGTTCCAGTTGACACAGTGGGAAAAGAGGCTGATGTGCACAGTAAGGGTAAAGAGAAGGTGATTGACCAAGTAGCCACTCCGATTAATACCTCTTTGATTGTTGGTTCTAATCTGATCCAGTGCACTAATCTGGATTCTAAATTTCAGGAGGCTGCTTTAACTCCTGACCTTCCTTCAGAAGCTGATTTCCAGCATGTTGTGAATGGGAGTAGGCAACGTGTTTGGTCTCCTAGCCCCAGCCCCAAAAGTGTACTGAATATGGCTCAAACTTTTGAAGTGTTTAATAAGTACAATGAGGATGATGTTATCAAACTTCAGGTGGCTCCAAAAAAGGGTAGTAAGAAGGGTGGGAGGCTTACCTCCCCGCCTCCACCATGAAGATCCTCTTCTGGAATGTTAGAGGGTTTAATAAACCCTCTAAGCGGCAGGGTTTTGCTCAAACTCTGCGTAGTTATGATGTTGAGGTAGTAGTTATTATTGAAACTAGAATAAGGAAACATAAATCAGAGGAAGTTGCTGAGAGTTTTTGTCCTGGTTGGCAAAGGCATTTGAACTATATAGAGAGTGATTTGGGGATATTGTGGGTCTACTGGAATCCTGACAAGGTTACTGCGAGAGTCTTGTTGCCTGGTAAGATTTTGTACACCTCTTGGTCTAGAGTAGTGATGGGGAGTCTTGTTTTATCACGGGAGTCTATGGTTCTAATGAGGCTGAACGTCGAGCCACATATTTTGAAATGGCCCCTTTAAAGGTAACTACTGTGCCTTGGATTGTGGGGGTGATTTTAATGTTGTTCTTTGCCCCTCTGATACATCAAATTTAACTGATATGACCAATTGTATGGGTGACTTTAGTGGTTAGGTTTCTGCTATGGAGTTGTTTGATCATAGATCGGTTGGACCACATTTTACATGGACAAATAGGCAGGAGAGGAACCCTATAGCGAGACGATTTGATAGAGTACTTGTGAATGAGAGTGGTTTGATTCTTTTCCTGAGTGTATGGTGGAAGTAGTCATTGGAACTTTTTCTGATCATTGTGGAATATTGGTTTCTACTAAGCCAGATCAGGGTACACTACCCAAGCCTTTCAAGTATTTTGATTTTTGGTCAGAACATCCTGATTTTATGCAGATTGTGAAGGATGGTTGGGATACTCAGGTTCAGGGGTGCCTATTCATAGAGTTAAGGTCAAGCTAAATGAGGTGAAGAAAGGTTTGAAGAAATTGAATAAGGAAGTCTTTTCTGATCTGAGTGGTCATGTCAAAATGGCTGAGAGGCTCTATCTAGCTGCTCACCAGGAGGCTCTAAGGTGTCCATCCACTGATAATTTTACAGAGGTCACTACTCAGCAGAAGAAGTGGGAGGAATTGAAAGTAGCAGAGGAAGGTTTGTATTGGAGAAAGGCCAGAATAAGATCTTTAACCATGGGGAACAGAGGCACCAGATATTTCCACCAATCTGTTAAAGTCAAGACTGCAAAGAAGGCTATCCGAAAACTTGTTCTGGATTCAGGAGAGGAGATTACAGATGTTAAGCTTATAGCTGGGGAAGCAGTTCTGTTCTATCAGTCATTGTTTGGGAAGGTTGATCAGGCAGTGAGTCCAAAAAAGATGGAGCTGGAGGCTCTGGTCACTAAATCCTTGTCTGAGGAAGAAAAGTCAATGCTTTGTGGGGAATTCACCTCTGATGAGGTTAAGTCAGTGATCATGCACATGAATCCACATTGAGCTCCTGGCCTTGATGGATTTTCTGCTGGTTTCTTTCAGAAAACATGGTCTATTATTGGAGAGGACATCACAACTGCAGTCCTTGACTTCTTTTCTGCTGGCAGACTGCCAAGTAGTGTCAATTCTACTGCTGTTTCACTCATACCTAAGGTAACTTCTGCCTGTAAACTCAAAGACTTTAGCCCCATTTCGTGTATCAATATTCTCTACAAAGTCATTGCTAAACTCCTGTCTAATAGATTAAAGAAAGTGCTCCCAAATATTATAAGTAACAATCAGTCAGCTTTTATAGAAGGGAGAAGAATAGTGGATAATATCCTTATGGCTCAAGAACTGGTTAGTAGTTATAGTAGGAAGAACCTTTCTTCTCGCTCTGCTATTAAAATCGACTTGATGAAGACTTTTGACTCGGTAAATTGGGATTACCTATTCTTAATGATGGAAACTATGGGATTCCCAGTAAAGTTCATGTATTGGGTTAAGCTCTGTGTTAAAACTTCCAAGTTTAGTATCTGTATTAATGGGGGACTTTGTGGTTTCTTTGGGGCAAAGAGGGGTGTAAGGCAAGAGGACCCCCTCTCCCCCTACCTATTCACTATTGCAATGGAAGGATTATCATCCTTGCTTAACAGAGTTGTTGTAAGGAAAACCCTTGTCTACCATCCACAGTGCAAACACATAGGGTTAACACACTTATGCTTTGCAGACGACCTTCTGATCTTTACAGAGGGCTCTGCACAAGCAATATGCAGGGTACAAGAGTTGTTAAATGAATTCTACTCCCTTTCTGGTCTTAAATGTAATCCGAGTAAATGTGAAATTTATTTTGGGGGGCTATCTGGGCTTTAAAAAAGCAATGCTCTCCAGTTGTCTAGGTTCCAGGAGGGAAAGCTCCCAGTAAGGTACTTGGGACTTCCATTATTCTCTGGGAAGCTCTCTTCTGCTGACTATGATAAGCTAGTGGAGAAGATTACTCACAAGATTGGGACCTGGCGTGCAAAGAAATTGAGTTATGCAGGTAGGCTTGAATTGATTAATTTAGTGTTCATGGGCCTACTGCAATATTGGATGCAAGTATTTCTCCTGCCTAAGAAGGTATTAAAGAAAGTGTATGCTATTTGCTCGACTTTTCTTTGGCATGGGGGGAATGAGGGTAGAGCAAAAATTGGATGGGATAGAATGGCTCGACCAAAAGCTGAAGGTGGTCTTGGCATCAAGGATCTCCTAGCTTGGAACAGGGCCTGTTCTATTCGAATGGTATGGCTTTTAATGATGAAGAGTGGCACAATTTGGGTTGCCTGGATGTGGAGATACAGAGTCAAACAAGGTAGTGTTTGGACTATGTATGTGAGTCCAAGTAGTTCGTGGGCATGGAGAAGGGTCCTCAAACTCAGACCAATGCTTCAGGCTCATTTGACAATGTCTGGTGATACTCCTAGTTGGGATGGTAAGTTGATGCCTGTAGATAAAGTATCCATTATGTGGAATTCTTTGAGAACTGAATATCAAAGGGTAGAATGGGCTAAACTGGTATGGGGAAAAAGCATCTACCTAACAATAGTTTGCTTGCGTGGCTTGTCCTACTGGATGGTATCATTATTAAGGACAAGCTGGTAAGATGGGGCAAGACAATAGATGGTTCATGTTTGCTTTGCAGGGGATCGGTTGAAACAAGAGAGCATTTGTTCTTTCAATGTACTTATTCTTTGTAGGTTGTTTCATGCTGGAGAGAGGGTAATTTGTTATGTAGACCAAGTTGGCAGGGAAGTGTGCAGGCTGCTGTTGCCTTGAACAAGAGGGAAACTTCGGCAGGAAGGCTTACAGGGATTTTCTGGTGTGCTTGCATTGCTTACCTGTGGCGTGAGAGATGCAGCAGACAGCACCAACTGCCACCCAGAGATGCTGCAACTCTTGGCAGATTGATAGTTTCTGACTTATTGTATCTGGGTAGTGTGGATAGTGATTTACAGGCAGACTTAGTTGCTGCTGGGTTTCTATAGGTTGAGTTGGGGGGTATCGAGTAGTCAGGTGGGAGTTTTTTGAGGGTTTGTTTTCTGCAGGGTTACTCACCTCGAGTGGCCCTTTTCGTTGTATCAGACTCTATATGTACATTGCATATAGTTTTGGTAATACAATTGCAACTGATTCAATGAAAAAAAAAGATAAACCCACTGCCAATGCTATTCTAAAGCAAATTGAACAATCTGGTATAAGCCTTCTCCGGCAATCCGCTCAGCTTTGTTGCTGGTCGTCTATCGAATATCACTTGAAACCTGCCCCACTCAAATATCTCAGTCCCTCAAAATCAAGGTAAATAAGCTACGTGAACGTGATCAGTCATAGTCATCACTTGAGGACTAAGACGAATCGGCGATTGGAATTGGAACGGTGACTATTGCTGGCTGATGAGGGCGACGGTGGTTGCGGCTGGCTGCTGAGTGCTACGGCTAGTCAACGACGGTGACTGCCGATGGCTGCTCGGTGGCGGTGCGCCTGCCTGTCGAGGAGAGGATGACTGGTCGAGTGGAGGAGTTTGGGAAGCAGGGAAGGGTTTGGGAATCAGGCGAACAGGGAGCACTGCGCTGGGCGAAATGCGAATGGCCGAAGAAAGGGTTCTGGCTGGGCTGGGCGCCTAGGCCTGAAGGAAGATGGGAATGGCTTTCAGTTCAACCTGTGTAATTTTTAAAGGGTAAATACCTTATTTTGGCCCGAACTATGGCCATATAACCAATTTTGGCCTATGGTTTCAGAAATTAATATCCTGGCCTCAACTATGCAGCATATAGACTCAATTGGCCCGACACATGGTTTGACCGTCAATTTGGATGGTCAACACGCCATGTCGTTGCCTCGTTAGTCTAAAAATTATTAAAAAAAATCAAATTCAAATTATTTTCCTAATTTCTATTATTTATCTTCTTTTTTTTCGTTGAATCAGTTCCCCCTTTTATTACTTGCAAAAAAGGAAAGCCATTTGTAAGGCACAAACGACAAAACCAATACAACAAAGGAAAGCTCAAGGAGAGCAGCCCCAAAAGCCAAAGTAAAACCGCCTACCATCTACTACCAGTACAGAATAACTCGTTCAATGTTTTTCCAACCTAACTCCCCTGTAAACCAAGTATCACCAACCCTTCAGTAAGACTGGCATTATCCTCACAGATAATCCTCAGATCACAGGTGATATCTCTGATCAAGACATCCACTCGCTTACTGTCATTCCCATACAAACGACGACAACGTTCTCTCCAGATTCCTGCACAATAGAGACACCAAAGCAAGCCTGTGATCCTCCCCAGAGATGGCCTGTTACAACCAGCAACACCTGCAGCCATTGTTGCCTCCCAAGAGCTGCAACAGAAGATCCCCATTTGTACAGCTCGAACAACCTGTTGAGAGAATTCACACCTAAAGAACAAGTGCTCACGAGTCTCAGCTTCAGTGCCACATAACACACATAAGCCATCTGTCATCTTGCCCCAAGTCAGCAGCTTCTTCTTTGTAACCACAGCATCTAATATTATTTATCATTTTCAAATTAACCAAATATAAAATAAAATTTATATTTTATTTTTTGAGATATTTGAAAATGATAAATTTTATAAATTAACCAAAAATTATCAAATTAAATTTAAAAAATATGATATAAATTATATATTTTATTTTTGGGTAATGTTAAATATATAAAATAATTTGATAATTTTTGGTTAATTTATAAAATTTATCATTTACAAATTACACAAAAAATAAAAAAATTAATTTATTTTATGTTTTTTATAAATTATTTTTTGTTAATCTGATTATAAATAATAAAAACTAAAAAATAGTTTGAATTTGAATTTTTTAATGAATTTTAGGCTGACGAGGCAATGACATGGCGTGTTGACTAACGGTCAATGGTGTTGACCATCCATATTGACGGTCAAACTAGGTGTCGGGCCAATTAAGTCTATATGTTACATAGTTGAGGCCAGGATGTTAATTTCAGAAACCACGGGCTAAAGTTGATTATATGGTCATAGTTCAAGCCAAAATAAGGTATTAATCCATTTTTAAATGAGTAAAACGGATATTTGCAGGTAACTCGCAGGTACCCATTGTGGGAATGTACAATCTCAAGTCCCATCCATTAATAATTTTACGGATAATATAGGTACTCGTAACCCTCAAATAACGGAACGGGTACGAGTATACCCAAATACCCGTTTCCCGTTGCCCCCACCCTGCCTTTCGCGATCCAGCAGTAAGGCTCATGAATCATGACAACACCTTTGTAGACTGTGGTTAATCAACCCAGGAATCGTGACAACACCTTTGTGTGGCTCACCTCTAATGGGCGGTGAAGCTCACAAACTGTGGTTGAAAACTAAAACTCCAAGTCCCTATCACCTTCAGGCTTTAGGAGTTCAGGTGTACCCAAAAAAAAAAAAAAGGCTTCAGCCACAAATTGGAAGTATCCAGAATTCATTAACCGAAAAAATCCCATATAATGGTCATAGCCACCTCTCTTCCTTTCATTTCACTTGCATAGTTGCATTGCATCCCTGCTTCCCCTCTCCCCAAACTTCACTACAGTTCATCTTGGTTCAGAATGGAGGAAGCCAGCATCGATTTGCAGCAGGGAAAACTAGTCGTCGGAGCTTTCGTTGCCATCGTTGCAGCGTTGATCATGGCGTTCTGGTTGATGATGAAAGGCAACAAACAACGACCAGCCCCATTGCCTCCCGGCCCACGCGGATTGCCAGTAGTCGGGTACTTGCCATTTCTAGGCACCCATCTCCACAAGAACTTCACACAGCTGGCCCGAGTTTACGGCCCAATCTACAAGCTTTGGCTCGGACACAGAATCTACGTCGTGATTAGCTCACCTTCGCTGGTCAAGCAAGTCCGTGAACACGACGTAACATTCGCAGATCGAGATCCCTCTATTGCTTCCAAAATCCTTACTTTCGGCGGAAATGACATTGCTTTCGCCTCCTATAGCGCCAACTGGAGAAAGCTGCGGAAGGTTTTCGTGCGAGAGCTAATGAGCAGCGCCCGGCTCAATGCTTCCTACGTGCTGAGAAAGCGGTATGCCGAGAAGGCTATTAAAGATGTGTACCAGAAGACAGGTAAGCCTTTGGACTTTGGGCAGTTGACGTTTATGATAATATCGAACACTGTTCTTAGCATGCTATGGGGTAGCACGACACATGGAGAGGAAGGTGAGAAGTTGTTCTCGCAGATCCGAGAAGTATTAGGTGAATCCATGGTGCTACAAGGGGCGCCCAACATCTCCGACATGATTCCAGCACTCGCCCGGTTTGACCTGCAGGGGGTGGAGAGGAAAAGCAGAGAGACATTTCGGAGGTGTGATCGAATTGTGAGCTCCAAAATCGAGGAGCGGCAGAAACTAAGGGAAAGTGGCGACGACAACAGCGTTAGCAAAGAGGCGAAAGACCTTTTGCAAATTCTACTAGACCTCAACAACCATGGAGATTGTGCTGCTGATTCATCTATTACAGACAACCAACTCAAAGGCATTCTCATGGTTAGTGCACCTGAACTTTGCTAAAGCTTTCCATTCAAATTGAAGGAGGTAACAGAAAATATGGCTTGAGCATATACCGTTGAACAATCTATCTTTGTAACAGGATTCTATCATCGGCGGAACGGACACAACATCGACCACGATAGAGTGGACGATGGCAGAGCTGATGCAACATCCAGACGCAATGCAAAAAGTATACAAAGAGCTTGACGAAGTAGTAGAAAGAGGCAATGTCGTGGAGGAGTTCCATCTCCCCAGATTACACTACCTAGAAGCAGCTATCAAAGAGACATTCCGACTGCATCCAGCCCTGCCTCTGCTGGTGCCACGATGCCCTACCGAGGACTGCCAAATAGGTGGATACACCATTCCTAAGGGAGCCACCGTGTTCATAAATGCTTATGCAATGCACAGGGATCCACAGCTCTGGGACAGTCCTCTGGAGTTCAGACCAGAGAGATTCCTAGACGAGAACGCGGCCAAGTTCGATTACTTGGGGAACAGTTCTCAGTATTTCCCATTTGGGATGGGAAGAAGGGTCTGCGCAGGAATTCCCATGGCCGAGAAGATGCTCAATTACATTCTAGCATCACTGCTCCACTCATTCGAATGGAAGCTAGCTCATGGGTCGACAGAGGTGGATTTGACTGATAAATTCGGAATCGTCGTCAAGTTAGAGAAGCCGTTAGTTCTCATCCCTACACCAAGGCTAGCCAATCCTGAGCTATACTACAGCTAGAACCCAATTGAAAAACAATTTCTGATGTTCTGTGCTTCCTGTTGTAATATCATTACTGCGTATAAAAAATCCAAGCTATGTTTGCCAACAATGGCTTCTCCAGAGTGAATGCAAGTTCAGTTACTCATGGAAATAACTCAATCGCTTCCAATTAATTCAACAAAATGAAAGAGAGACAGAGCTCTGGATCATTTCCATCAATGGCCATTATGTATTGCATCAGAGAGATATTCACAATAGCATTTGTATGGTGATTCCTCCCATCAATTAAAGGGGAAGAAAACGGAGAAAACCCAAAAGGGGGAAAATGGCAGAAAAAATCAAAACTGAAAGAAATTTTAAAATACCTACAGATCTAGGTTTTCGCCGCCGCAGGGGGAAAAAAGGTTAGGCCTTCACAGCTCCGGGATCTTCAATGGAATCCCATCTCGATCCCATCATCATCATCATCTTAAACTCTTCGAAATCAATCGTCCCGTCGCCGTCACTGTCGACGCCGCTGATCATCTTGCGGCACTCGGCGATGGAGCAATCCTCGCCCAGACTGCCCATGACCTTGTGCAACTCCTCCGCGGTAATTGACCCGTCGCCGTCGATGTCGTAGACGGAGAACGCATCCCTCAAATTGACCATCGCCTCCTCGGAACCAACCCCCTGAGTGTTGAGCTCCACGAACTCCTTGAAATCGATGAACCCGTCTCCGTCGGCGTCGAACTCGGTGATCATTTTCTGGAGCTCCTCCTCGCCGGCCTTCTGGCCGAGGCTGGACATGATGGAGCCGAGCTCGGAGGCGGAGATCTTGCCGTCGCCGTTGACGTCGAACTTGCGGAAGACTTGCTCCAGCTCCTCCACCGGGCACCGCAGCATCGGCGGCGGCGGGGAGCCGGATCCGGTGAATGAGGCCACGGCGGCGGGGGAGTCCTCGGAAGAGGCCGATTTTTTGGACTTTTTCCGGTGGAACAGAGCGCGGAAACCCATGATCGGGAGGAGTTTGTTGGCCGTTGCGACGGTGGTTTGTGGGGAGCAAAATCGGGGGAAGGGAAATGGGAATGGACGGAGGATTCGGAATTTTTTCCTGTTGGAGTAGTTATCGGAAGGATAACGGGAAATGGATTAGGGATTTATTTTTATTTTTTGAGTAAGAACGAATTTTATAGCTCGCTTTTTTTTTAGGATATATATTTTTGGTTTGATTTGCCTGCCAAGTTTTCGGGAGGAGAATAAGGGGCAGCTGCCTGTTGGAAATCGCTCCACAAGGCAAGATCAGCGACAAGCCGGAGAAGACAAAATTGAAAATTATAATTTGATATTGGGTTAATTGCGTGGTTGGCCACTAAGATTACAGAAAACGTAATTTGGTCATTCAAAATATTTAAATTCATTGATGGTATTTTAGTTTATTGAAACCGTTCACGTTTGGTCACTCTCCATTCAACTCCATTAACCTTTGCTTACGTGGTGGTCAACTCTAAAAGTTGACTGTTAAATATGTGACGTGGCAGTTTAAAAATAATAAAGTCAGTAAAATTAATTTATTCAAAATTGCCATCTCATTTCCACCTCATCATCACTTTTATTTAAAATAAATAAAAACCTAATTTCTTCTAATCCCCAATACCAATACCCCGCCGACAGCACCGGAAATCTTAACCAAACATTCAGTCCGACTTTGAGCTTCAAAAAAACGACTACGGTAAAAAAACTGCCTCGTAAGAAAAATCTAACCCAATATGGCAATATATAGTTGGCTTTTCCGAAAACTTCTTTGGCAAAATACACTTGGGTAGCCAAAACTTTGACGGTTTGGCCAAATATAGCTTGTTTTCGCGAAATACCAAAAATGGCCACTTCCGTTCAATTCTTTGACGGTGTGAATTAATGTGCTGACTGTACTAACGGATCGTCTGATCTAGAGTTTTTTATCTAGTACATATTTCCCACGTGGATTTAATTAAAATAAAATAACAATAAAAATATGAGGTGGAAAATAATAATAAAAATAATTAATGATTTTTTATTTTCTCTCTCTTCCGATCTCTCTTCCTTCCCCTTCCCTTCCCCAACCAAATCTCTCGTTCCCCAAATCATCTTCTTCCTTCCCCTTCCGTCCCCGAACTATCTTTCTTCCTTCCCCTTCTCATAGAACAATCGTCGGCCACTGAGAACAGAGATATGATGGCGTCGACGTTGCAGCAAGAGCGACAGCGAGTCAGATCTTAATCGACCTGTCAGGCGGTTGGCGGTTGTGGGCAAGACCAGCGGATTTGACGGTACTCAATCCACGAAATTCGGTTGGGAGCAAGGCCAGCTGATTTGGGACGCTTCTTTTCTTCGTTTTCTTTTTCTTCTCTCCTCTCCTCGTGGTCATGTTTTTCCAATTTCTTCTCTCCAATTTCTTTTTGGTTGCTTTTTAAGAGAGTCACCACCACCCACCACCAAATCCCCAATTTCAAGTCGCACACAAAAAGGATCCCTTTTCAAAATCCTTCTTCTTCTACACATTTCCCAGACTGTTTCGTTGCTTTGCTTGTTGTGAGTTACATGGAGTGGCAGGACAAGGGAGTATCAGGCGAAGGGAAAAGACATCAGCGGCGGGACTGCCCCTTGATCACAGACAAGATGAAGCAAAGAGGATGGCGTCGGACTGCCCCTTGCCACCGTCGTCGAGTTCGCCATCTCCGTCTCTGGTGAGAACATAACAGAGATTTGGGGAAAGGGCTCGACTTTTGGGATTGGGCTTGACGAATGGATATTTGGAGATTTTAAGAAAAGAAGCGGTGTGGATGGGGTGGGAGATGTGACGATGGCGGGTTCGATGCAACGATGAAGTTGGGCGGTTGCTCTGCTATTTGCGGCATCTCGCTCCCGATAACACCAATAGCTATCACTCTTCGGATAACACCAATAGCTATCGCTCCTTCGTCGAAGCTCCATTGAAGCGTCACCGATTCACCTATTGAAGCCCAAGCTGAAGGTGGATTGAGTGAAGTCGCCGCCAGGGACTTCACCGAAGCTAAGAGGAAGAAATGGAGAGAGGTGGGAAGATGAGCATATGAGATTGGGAAACGAGCATATTGGTTTTTTTAATCTTTTTTCGGAGATTTAGGTAGGGTTAAAAAAAAATATTTTTTTTTACTTTTGTAAATGACGTGTCATCCACCTGTAACTCAATGATGAGGTGGAATCGAAAGAGAGGGTGTGATGGCAGACAAGTAAGCTTTCTGATAATTTGACTAACGGTGTCATTCACGCCGTTAAATTATGTAACGAAAATGGCTATATTTGTCATCAAACTTTTAAAATTTTGGCTATTATTGGTATTTCCCCAAAAATGACTATTATTGTCACAAACGTCAAAGTTTTGGCTACACAAATGAATTTTGCCAACTTCTTTCAGAAAAATGTGAACAAACACACAGGGGCAAAAGGTCTTCCCCATTGCTTTTCTTTAGCCACATCCTTAGTAGTTTGCGAGCCTTTCTCCAGACTGGGACTTGCTCCAGGGCTTTTCGCACCCGATACTGGAAAAACAAAAAGGGTAAATACAATTTAATATCCAAACCTTTTATTTTAAACAATATAATAGCCAAACCTTTTAGAAAACAATCTAATATCCAAATCGTCAACTTTCTGTCTGTTTGACCGTTAGTTGACACTTCAAAAAAGTTCGAAGTACGACACTTCATCAATATCCATCGATATCTTCTCTGAAAAACCACCAACATATCGTAGTTTCAAACCCGAGAAGTCCATGACTCCACCATCATGGTATAGAATATATAAATATTCAGTCATCTGCAATGCCAAAACAAGAAACAAAGTTGTATTGTGACAATTTCACCTAAACAAAGCTTTTTTGAAGTGTCAACTAACGATCAAACGAACGGAAAGTTGACGATTTGGATATTAGATTGTTTCCGAAAAGGTTTGGCTATTATATTGTTTAAAATGAAAGGTTTGGATATTAAATTGTATTTTGCAGCCCAAAAAATCCTTTATCTCTATTAAGTATCAACTTCAACCGCTTCGTCAAATGGAGGTGACATCATCAATTCATCATCACTTTCTTCACGGTCGCTGCTAGTATTGGCCCCACTTCCACTCGCACTGCTTTCACTCTCACTGTTGTTTCCTGAACTAGACGACCGGTTATCATTATCACCATCAGCGAGATTTTCGGTCCTATGGCAAGTAACCCAACAATGGAAGCAGCGACGGTGGGGTATATTGCCGGGCGGGATATTGGTATTGGGGATTAGAAGAAATTAGGGTCTAATATTTATTTTAAATAAAAGTGATAATGAGATGGAAATGAGATGACAATTTTGAAATTTTTATTTTTATTTTTAAACTGCCACTTCACACATTTAACGGTCAACTTTTAGAGTTGACCGCCACGTAAGCAAAAATTAACGGAGTTGGACGGAGAGTGACCAAACGTGAACAGTTTCAGTAAACAGAAGTACCACCAATGGATTTAATATTTCGAGTGACCAAACTTTTACGTTTTTTGTAATCTCAGTGACCAACCATGCAATTAACCCATTTGATATTTGTTAAGTGTACTAAAGTGCATTTAAAAAAATTAATATTATAAATTAGGGTTAATAGAATTTCATTCCCCTCTACTATTGTAAATTAACTAAGTCGCCCCTCTATTATTTTTTTGCACGTTCATACCCTCCAACTATCAAAACGTTAAAAATATGTTCGTTAGTCACTATTTCCGTTAAATGTATGTTAGAGGAGTTCTAAAATGGCTATTTTGCCCCTCCTTTTATCATTGAAGACATTAATTTCTGGAAAAAACATACACTAATTTTTGGGTTGATACCACTAGGAAACCCGAACTATGAAGAATATGTCATTTGTCCTAAAGTATCCAATGTTACATTTGTGTCCTGGCGTATAATAGTTGTGTGTCATTTACGTCTTGACAATTTTGTTGACCGTTATAGATAACAGTTGATCAAACGGTCAACCATAAATTGTTGATTGTTGGTTACATGGCACATATGTGCCAGCCACGTATACACCACGTCAACTGCCACATCATCTCATTAAAACATAATATTTTTAAATTAATTTTTTAATATATACTAATAAAATTACAAACTCTATTTTTTTAATCCCTACCGCCGGCCGCCACAACCACCCTCTCTCATAACTTCGGTTCTCTTTGTCTCCTCATCTCCCTCTCCTCGGATGACTTGTCGCTGCTCTCCCTCTCCAAAACCTCACTTGATATTTAACTGAACCAGAGAGGAAACAAAATCCCTAGATCGAGGACACAAAACGTCTCCTGACAGGCTTGCTTGCTCCTTCTTCACTTCCGCAGACCAATCCGCAGCTTGCTCCTTCTTTACTCCCGCTCGATTCTAAAGCTCGCCGAGGCGATCCCGACGGAGAAGTTGATGGAGGAGGATGATGACACCGGTGAGCTGAGTCAGCCGCCACGGGAAGAACATCGATGGGGGGGGAGGATGATGAGGAGTAAGCGGCGGACGACTGTAGAGGGGATAGGAGGAGAAGGAAGAGGAAAACGAGAGACGATGATATCAGATCTTCTCGAATGATCGCTGCCCAGCTCCCCACCAAGAACCCATAAGCCCCCGACATGCAAGGTCGCATCTCCCGTCTCCGTATCCAAACCTCGAAGCCCAGTACCGCCATCATCAGAGTTCGCGGCCTAGAACAGAGTGGCTGCCATCTCGGCCAGTGAAGGGTAAATCCCCAAATCGATTTACAATCGACGGTAGAGGTTGGGAGACGGGAGAGGGAAGGATAAAACCCCAAATCAATTAGTTTATGTTTGGACAAATACCACTAGGAAACCCGAACTATGAAGAATGTGTCATTTGTGTCCTAAAGTATCCAATATGACATTTGTGTCCCAAACTATTTTTCCGTTAGAGTTGACCGGCGTTGACCGTTAATTTTTAACAGAAAGTCAAGTCAGCGCTGAGATGGTATCTGAAGTGGAATTTAGAAGGTTTAATACACTTGTTTATCCAAAACTTTCATGGTTGTGCCAATAATATTCAAATTTCCTAAAATACCACTTATATCCATGTTTTAAAGTTGTTCTTTGCCAAACCTATCTATTTTGGTTAAATACTTTGACGACGTTAATAACTCCGTCAACATAGTTGACGGCAAGCTGACTGGGCGCCAACTAAGCAGACACGTAAGCGCCAACTATGCCAAAGGTGACATGTAATAAATAATTTAAAATAATTCCCCCCCCCCCCCCATATACCCACTCACGAAGAGCATGACCAGAAAAAACTTTCCGCTTTTGTTTTTAGGGTTCACACCTTGGCAGCGAGTGAACCTCCTCCTGCCGACTGAACCTCCTCCCACCGACTGAATCTCCTCCCGGTGATTGAAGCTCCTCCGGCCGAGTGAATATACTGCCTAGATAGTCTGCTACCATTCCCTCTTGGGATTCACCAGGCCTTTATCCACATCTCTTCTCATATATGTCTTCTTTTATGACTACTCGTCTTCTCGCCATCGTTTAGTCAATGTCCAATCTCTAGCAACATGAATTTTAGGCTATTAATTTTGATATGAAGCAAGGGGTTTGAAGGAGCATGCCACCATTTCCCCAAGCCTTCCCCTGCCTCTTCTTCCCCCTCCGTCGTACCCTATCACCATTGTTATCGGTGACAACACCCTAACTCGGCAGATCTACGATTCGCGGTGAGGAAGCTTTGAAATCAAAGTTTTCCCTCATCATTCCCCTTCCTCTCCATCCACCTCTGCCGCACCCAATCACTATTATTATCAGCGGCGACGACTTGGGATTCTGGCCAGGCCAACGTAGATAAACACGAGGCAGTTGCGGCGGCGGGAGAGGATAGATAGCTAATGGTTTGATTTGATGTTAATGGTTGATCTCTGAGAAACTTTGAATCACTTTCAGATTTGATGGATATGAATGGGGTTGCTGGGTTCTGGCATCGGAAAGGTGAGGGATTCAAGAGGATGGAAAAATCAAAAGAATGAAGCTTGGTAGGAAAAGAGGGGAAGTGGGTAGAAAAAAGGAGAAGGGTAGAAAGTTAGGTCAAGACGAGGGGTGAGGTCAGATGAGTGGTTTGAAATTTTTATTGTTTAATTTTTAAATTAAATTAATCAGCAATCCACGTGGATAATTACAAGAGAATTGGGAAATAAGCGTTCGCCACGTAAGCATCACCGTTTGTCTTGTCAGACTTAACGTTAACACCGTTAAAGAATGTGACGGAATTGGATATAAGTGGCATTTCGAGAAATTTGGATATTATTGGCACAACCATAAAATTTTTAGATATACAAGTGTATTAAACCAATTTATAATATTAATTTATAATTATTTTTCATATAAGAAAAGAAAATGAAAAAATTACAAAAATAGAAAACAAAAACATAAACTAATTGATTTGGGGATTTACCCATCCCTCTCCTGTCGGCCGTCTCCCAACCTCTACCGTCGATTGGAAACCGATTTGGGGATTTACCCTTCACTGGCCGAGATGGCGGTCACTCTGGTCTGGGCCGCGGACTCTGATGATAATGGTGGTGGGCTTCAAGGGTTGGAGACGGAGAAGGAGTAGGCAGCGAGGAGGCGGCAGATGCGGCCGAGCATGTCGGGGACTTCTAGGTTCTTGGTAGGGAGCTAGGCAGCAATCAATCGAGAAGATCTAATATCGTCGTCGCTTGTTTTCCTCTTCCTTCTCCTCCTATCCTCTCTACAACCGTCTGTCGCTTACTCATCGTCGTCATCATCCTCTCCCCATCAATGTTCTTCCTGTCGCAGCTGACTCAGCTCACCGGTGTCATCATCCTCCCCCATTGACTTCTCCGTCGGGAATGAAGAAGAAGCAAGCTACGGATTGGTCTGCGGGAGTGAAAAAGGAGTAAGCAAGCCTGCCAGGAGACCTTTTGTGTCCTCGATCTAGGATTTTGTTTCCTCTCTAGTTCAGTTAAATATCAAGTGAAAATTGGAAGCTGGGGTTTCATGCTTCCCTGTTCCGACCACATGTTGAATAATGGTTGGGTGGATTGAGGTTTTGGAGAGGGAGAGCGGTGGGAAGTTATCCGGGGCGAGGGAGATGGGGAGACGAAGAGAACTGGAGTTATGAGAGAGGGTGGTTGCGGCGGCCGGCGGTAGGGGTTAAAAAAATAGAAACTTTATTTTATTATTTTATATTAAAAATTAATTTAAAATTATTGTGTGTTAATGAGTTGATATGGCAGTTGACGTGGTGTATATGTGGCTGCCACATATGTGCCATGTAACCAACAGTCATTATTTTATGGTTGACCGTTTGGTCAACTGTTATCTATAACGGTCAACGAAATTGTCAAGACGTAAATGACACACAACTATTATACGTCAGGACACAAATGTCATATTGGATACTTTAGGACACAGATGACACATTCTTCATAGTTCGGGTTTCCTAGTGGTATTAGCCTTTTTTTACTCTACTTTTAATTCCCCCTTTACCATCGAGTGAAATCCCCATCCATCCAATTTCATCTCCCATACCCACACCACCGTCCTTTCCTCTTCATCATTGGTACTTCCGACGTGTAATCCCCTCCGTCGGCCAAGAGCATACTTGTGTTGGACGAGGGATTGGAGAAGCCCAACAGCCAATAGCCAAAGGAGAGCATCATAAGCCTCGTAATGACTGCAAGGAGGAAGCTCCGGAGCCTTTGAGATGGTGAATCGCTCCGGGATTGACGGCGATGAAAAGCAAATAGGAGATGACGGTCTAGCATAGTTAGTAAATACTCCGTTTAATACACGTATATGTACCCGTACGTACTTTATCCGTTTAAAACTTTCGTATCCGTATTATTGTCAAGCCGTTTCATTTTTGTCCGTTCATTTGATGGCTCCCGTATTAAACACGTATAAAACCCGTATAACACGTTTAATATCCGTATTTAATGAATTAAATTACTAACTTTACTATTATTTATATATTTATTTATTTTTAAAATGATTAATTTTTCTATATTTATGAAAATTAACGTACTATTAAACGTAATATTAGCATACAGACGAAGTAAAATACCCGTACGTATTTTATACGTAACATTCCCGTACCGTATTTTACTAACTATGCGGTCTAGGGCGTCGAGAATCTCATGCATGTTCTCCGTCGATTAGGGATTTTCTCAGGAATAAGTGTAGATTCGTAGTGAATTCCTTTTTCCATCTTGTCAGATTGGGAGCGGCAACTGGGGCAGGAGTAGGGGATGACGCCAGGGGTTAGCAGTGATAGCAGCAGGAAGATTTCCATCCCGGAGATTTCGCTTAGGAGTTGTAGAGGGGGCCGGTTAGCATGCTAACCCCCTTGAGGGGTTGGAAAAATGACACCCCTTGGTGTATTAAATACAACTATAAAATTTAATACACACATTAAATACACATTAGGAATTAAATGCACCATATTAATTATTTGTTTTTTTAAATTAAAACCTACACTAAATACATTCACTCTCCCTATATCTGATTTTTTCTTTTTCAGCAGCCTCTGACCACCAGACTTCCTCCGAACGCCACACTTCTCGGGTGAAAATCCCATCGGCAGAGTCGGTTCTACCACCAGCTAAAAGTATACCACTGCACTGATACGTTGTACCACTACACTAGTAGCGATATCAGTGCACTAGTACCAATGTCATATCTGAGTATCAGTGCAGTGTGATTGACTACTGAATTATGCATGGTTACATGTTTGGAATGCCTTAGGAAAGTGAATACTGAAATTGGTTATATGGGGAAACTAAGAGACTAAGCACGGGATTCGACTTCACCAGATATTATGTTTGTATTGATATTGTTGATAGATTAGCTTTTACTCATTGAGGGGTGACGTCTCACCCCCCTCAAAAAAAATTCCCAGATTAGAAGTTTTGGACTAAGAAGTCAAAGGAACTCAGCAAGGCTCAGCAAAGCGTCAATGAGGTGGGATGGTGGACTCAGGCTCCGTCATGACTTATTTATAGTATTTTGAGAGAAGATGGTCTTCTTTACAGTCATGTGTTCTGGAGTTTTAAAAGTTTATGTAAATTATGGTTTGGTTTGTAAATTAAAGGGAGGTGTAAAAGGTTTTAATCGTATGATCTTTGTGAATGTTTTAAAGTACGTATGGGTGTTACACACTATGCCCATCCTTGTACTTCAAGTTCACAATTCTTCGAATGAGTGATGCTTTGTTTTGAGCCGATTTTCACTCATACATGGACTCCAATTTCTGTCACAATTCATCTGCTCTTGTGTCTTTTGCAATATGGTGAAAGATGATTTGGTCAATCCATTGTCGAATGATTGCCACCGCCTTTCTATACAAGACCTCCCACTGCTTATTTGACTTACCTGCTGGCTTCTCGGTGCCACTTTCAATAGGTTCATAGAGATCCTTGCAAAACAATATATCGTCCATTTGTGGCTTCCAAATCGAGTAGTTGGATGGTGTCAACTTGTTCATTGCTCCGTTTGTGTCATCCATTCTTGCCATTCAACCAAACGCAGCCCCAAACAACCATGGGCTCTGATACCACTGTTGAGAAACAGAGTAGCAAAATCAAGTAAGAATAAATGAACAAGACATACGATTTTTACGTGGAAACCCCAAATCGGGAAAAACCACGGGACCTTTGTCCAAGCCACAACTACACTATACCTTTGGTGGGATTACAAGTTCTCTCTAGACTAGCTAAAGGATTAAAAACTATCTCAAGAACTTTCTTGGATCACCACTCAACCACAAAGTCTCGCACCAACCCGGAGGATAACAAAGAAGAAGAGAAGTTTCACAAGTACATAAAATAGTTTCGCACTCTCTTTGTCAAGAAGCAATTACAGACAAAACGGAGATAAGAACAACGATTCGTCCGATCAGATTGAAGAATTATGAGTCTTGAATACTCTGATTAAATTCAGGACGATCCAACTGTTTGTTCTCCTGTTATGCTCTCTTGAACATGATGCACTGCTGCAGAAGTCTAGCAACCTTTTAGTTTCTCTTCTCTCTTTTTAATTCTTTGTCACTTAAATGGTTGTAACTCCTCTCTATTATGACAATAGAGGATCTTCTGTAAATGACCTTTGAACTCCCCCAATGAATTCAAGATAAGCCAATTTAATTTCCATGACTCAAGAAAACTGTTTAATCCAAACACCATAAGAAGATGGACCAACCTAACACTAACAGCCTTGTGACGAAAATATCAAATAATGATAGAAGAGCATATTTGTTACGTCTTGATAGTTGAAGGGTGTGAATGTGCAAAAAAAATAATAGAGGGGTACATTTGTTAACTTGTAAAAGTAGAGGGGTATAAAATGCTATTAACCTTATATATTATGTTGAATACATGTCTAATAATCTATTACTCTACTTCTTGCTTGATTGCATCACTGCCAAAGATGGATTTCAAGAGAGTTTGCCGAAATGCGAGCCGTTGGATTGAAAACTAGAATGTTTGACTATTGAGTTTGTGCACTACCTGCCCAATGTCGAATTTTGTTTTTGTACTGCCGGGTGTTTCCTCTCCTTTCATTCTTTAAATATCACATCAATATAAGGTTGGGTAGATACTATATTTCATTGATGAGATGAGATAAAATAAGAAAAAACACGTCACTCACGCTATTCCTTTAGCAACTATGCTCATGAAAACATTTTTTCATGTTTACCGCTCTAACATTGACCACAAAGAAAGATAAGCTCTAAAAATGAGGTATAAAATACACTATAGCAATCTCATATTTTACTTTTACCACCCGACCCACCCATTAATGGTTGAAACTCAAATCATATTTGGGGTCGTTTGCTTCATGGACTTGGAGGCATGAGGGTTTTGGAAAACTTCTTATTTGTGATGGATTTGGTAGATTGTGGATTTGATGAGTTCTATGTTTGATGGATCTTGTTCATGAATTTGTTGTTATGTTTTTGTAGATTTAATATGTAAATTACCTTATTATACTTATTTATTTTATATTATTGAGGCAAATTTCACATTCATATTTTGGATTTGCAAGTTCATGGCCTTGCATATTTGAATGCTCAAAGTCCATGTATCCCACGGATTTGATCTTTCCACGAAAGGATGGAGCAAACAATGAATTTATACTGAATCCATAATAATTATGGATTTAAACCAAATTCTATGCCTCAAATTCATGAAGCAAAGGAACTAAAGAATATGAGTAAATGAGTTTTATTTTGTAGAAACACATATATGAAATGAGGATTGAGCAAGCTAAGCGTTGGGGTTTCATTGGATCTTCGCACTAATCAAATGATTCATGAGGATGCTCATATGAATCATGAGTTGGCAGACATGTATCAAGCACTATCGCAGTATCATCATTATTATAATCGAATGTGATATCTACTACGCCTGTTTGTTTAGAACGACATGTCTCCATAAACTGTACAGAGAATATTATTTACAAAATGCTCAGAATCGGTCAAACGCGGTTATCCTCCATAATTAATGTACAAGAATCAGATGTGATTGTGCGGATGTTGAGGGTACATGCACGTTTCATGGTCTCCACTCTCCACAGCATGAGGCCATTGTTGATCTTAATTACTTTGTTGCAGGAAGGTAATTAAGATCTGGACCAATAGATTCAAAAGAGTAATTGACCATCGTCAAAGGGCAACATGGAGGGGGGACGATTGTTTTTCTCTCACTTATTTAACCGTTACCAACTAACTCAGAACCCACCAAATAGTCGGTCTAACCCTAAATCAGTTTGGCTAGTTCAACCCCAAACTAGTTTGACTCGATTAGTCCAGTTCAACCAAGTATGTATGATTGTTCAAAATCAGGAGACTAGAAATGTGAGAGAGCCGTGAACTACTTTTATTTTTTGAAAATAATATTTTCACCCTCCATAAAGAATTGAGTTACACGAAATTTCTCACAATGATAAAACTATCACCACTTTAAGTTCTAGCACTAAGACCATCAAAATAAATTTAAAAGTTTTTGGAAGATAGAAATTCTCCATATAGGGCATGGGTTAGGCAAATGTTATTCTGAGAATTAATCAAGCGGAGCGCCGAAGAAGTTGCCTTGCCTTAATGTATCTAGATTGAGAAGATACATGTTAAATTCCATTGTGAAAATTGTCCTGAGTTGAAGCCTTCAATGGTTTCATGTGTGAAACTTATAGTTAGTATTATCAATCAGTTTAAAAATTGAAGTTGTCCAAGGTAATTGGGTGTTTGATGTGTATAATGAGTAACGTAAGATCAGATATCACATATGTGGCAGGACAATTCAGCATAAACACATACCATGAGAATGCCCTTGAGCTGGTTGTCTGTGATTGATGAAGCATCATCTCCACTATTGTTGAGATTAAGGAGAATATGCAGGAAGTCCTTTGTCTCTTTGGCCTCACCTTCTGTCGCCAAGACCAACTTCCTCTCATTGATTATGGAACTGAGGATTTGATCCAGACTCTCTAACACTGTCATGTAGGGGTGGAAATTGGTGCGGTAAAACCGCTCTGAACCGCATCAAACCGCTTTTGTGGTCGAGCCAAACCGCACCATAAGCTTGCGGTTTAATAAGCGATCTGAATTTTTAGCGACTCGTGGTTAGCGGTCGGGTTTATCCGAAACCGCGCGGTTGCGGTTTGAAACAACAAACCGCAAATGACTTTTATTGGTCTCCGCTGCCGCCATCGCTACTACTTCTGCCCATCATTCTGCTTTCACAGCGACGGTGGCGCGGCCCAATTACTTGACTGGGATGCGTAGAAATCTGGAGAGGTTCTGCTGGGCGATGAATTTTGCAGTGTCCAATTTTTTTTTTTTTTTTTGTTTGTGAAAGTGTTCCTATTAATTCTGCTGTCGGAGTAATGGTAATTGTTTGTCTTTGAGCTGCTAAGTAATTAATAGTATATATATATATATATAATTAGGGTGGTGTTTTCGGTGCACTCACCTTTTTGGGTGCATTCAGTGCACTCGTTTCATAACTGTCATTTTAAACATGTGATTCATGTCAAAATGATGTCAATCATCACTTATGATGTGATGATCAATAAAACACAAGAATTCGCACAAAAACCATTCAAGATTTACTTTAAGTTGAATGATTTAGAGTTTAGAGATGTAAGGTTAGGGTTTGCAATTTGGGGTTTAAGGATAGAATTCAAAATTAGAGATCTAGAGCTTAGGGTAATCCATTAATTAGTTGTGATCATATGTTATATCATCATATTACACTGATTCTACAAATTAAAATTCAAAATTTGACATCTTAAGACTAGTTTTTGAGTTGGATGCATTGAACGCACTCATTTTTGTGAGTGCACCGAAGTAGTCACCATTAATTAGTTATTACTAGATATTAAATATTAGTTTTTCTTACAATTACATTAGAAAGTGAATTCAAACTTCTCATTTCAATAATGCATAGTTCATGATAAGGGAGAGATATGCTCGGCCTACCTCCCACTTCTTTCTCCTCATATTGTTATTGTTAACCAGTCTGTTGTTCTGTTTCCTTAGTTCACGTTGGTGGAGATTAGGAATAGCTGTTAGTGGGGAATAGGAATAGCGTTCTGTTGAGTATTCTCTGTATATATATCCATCAATAATATCAATACAAACCAGGCTTTCCTAAACATCTACATGGTATCAGAGCACTAATAAACTCAAACGAGTTACATACCTTTTCTTTTTCTTCCCTTTCTGTCTTCTGCTTCTTCCTCCAATGGCTACTACCTCCACCACATCTGATTCTTCTTCTCCTTCCATTCAATCTCCTTCTCCACAGCGCTTGTTGATTCCCTCCAATCCCCAGCTCACTGTCAAGTTAAATCCTACAAATTATTTGCTATGGCGTGCTCAGATTCACCCTCTGCTTCGGTGTAACCGTCTCATCGGACACATCGATGGCACTCTTCCTTCTCCTCCCTTGATTGTCGAGAGTCACCCCAATCCATCCTATGCCACCTGGTACGAGAATGATCAGCTCGTCCTTGCCTGGATCAATCTCTCGCTGACGGAAGCGGTGATGCCCACCATTGTCAACAAGACGACAGCTCGAGAGGCCTGGGATGCTCTCGCTGCTGTCTATGCCTCGGGCTCTCCCGTCATCATCGGCCAGCTCCGCAAGGAACTCCTTCGTCTCTCTCGCGGCAGTGAGACGATTCATGACTATATTCACCGCGCGAAGGGAATATATGACAAGATGCTCGCTCTCGGCACTACTGTCACCGAACAAGAGCTGGTGATTGCTCTTCTCGATGGTCTCGACGAGGACTATCGTCCTTTCACTCGCAATTTGGAGGCGTGCCTAGAGCCAATCTCCTTCGAGAACGTCAGCAGTCTTCTTTTAAGTGAGGAGATGCAACTTTAACGTTTTCGGTCGGCGGCTGCAGAGATATCACCGCCACAGTCTTTTTATTTAGCCCGAGGGGGGCGCAGCGGCGACCGTTCTTTTCGTGGAAGGGGAGCTCGGTTTGGTGGTCGTGGGTTTTTTCACCCGGACCGGTTTACTAATTCTTCTTTTGCCGGTGGGCGGCCCAGCAATAGTGGACTTCGGCCTGCCTCTGTTGGTGTGTTGGGGGCTGGACCTTCCAGCCCATCTTCCATGGTTTGTCATAATTGCGAGGGGAAGGGCCATATTCGCCCACACTGTCCAAGCCCACTTATCCCAGCCCAGTCCACGTACCATCCTGGACCCGCCTCCCATCTTGCCCAATCCTCTCACCCTGCTCAATCATCGCAACGATGGCTCCTTGATTCCGGTGCCAATCACCATCTTACTTCAGACTTAGGAAATCTGATTCATCATTCTGAATACATTGGTCCTGATCAAGTCACCTTTGGCAATGGTAAATGCTTACCCATCTCTCATTCTGGTTCTTCTAATGCTCTTCTTTCTAATAATTCCTATACTTTTGATAATATCCTTCATGTCCAAAATGCTCCTCAGAATCTTCTTTCTGTCAGTTCTTTGACTCGTTCTAACCCCATCTCCATTGAATTTTTTGACACCTATTTTGTGATCAAGGATCGCCACACGAAGGATGAGCTTTATCGTGGTCTCGTGCGTGATGGCCTCTACTCACTTCCTCTTCATATCCAAAGCCGCACTCTTCCTCGTGCTTTCACTGCCTCCCTTGATCTCTGGCATCAGCGGTTGGGCCACGCCAATCTCCGTGCTGTTAAACACCTATTGTCCACTCGGCCCTTACAAAATGGTCAGCGAACTAAATATTTTAACTAACATGGTGTCCAAAGCAAAAGAAAAGAGGAGTACGAGGAGTTCAGGACCGACGTCACCGCTCTCTTCCTCGCCGTCCACTCCGGCAACGTCGCTCTCGTCAGGAACCTCCTGATCTTCGACAGGACCACTCGTGCCTGCCTTCACGGCGCTGGAGATGAACATTCCACCGGCAACAACAACAACCAGCAACAAGAAGAAGCAGATGCAGAGAAGGAAGAACAAGAAAAAACCCACTTCGTAAATGGTACAAATCTGCTGATTTCATAAAAATTGATTGATTTCATTGTAGTGGCGATAAGGTGCGGAGGAGATCGAGAGATGATGCTTTGGCGGAGCTCGCTTATCTCCCCGGATTCCCCACCGCTGACTATGGTCACGATCTCTCCGGCAACTCAATCTCCGGCTCCCTCCCTCCCGAGATCGTCAACTGTAAGTTCCTCAACAACCTCTACCTCAACGGCAACAGGATGGTAGACGTTCACCGGCGAAATATCCGGATTTGGGTTTAGATGTGGTGGCGATCGGAGCCCTGGGGTTCCAGGCTCACCTCCGGCCGCCGCCTTCAATGTTCGCCTTGTCTCCGAGGTTAGCTCCGAGGCGAGACTTACGGCGCCACCTACGTAACTTTTCTTTTTAATTTAAATTCCTTCCTCCGGTGATGTCTCACTTGTTGACTTACGAGGTAAGTTTTGGAATCCTATTTACTAATTTATTTATTTTCTTAATTATTGCTGATTAGAAGAGTAATCATTAATTGGTTTTGCCTCTCGGGTAGTTCCTTCCCCTTTAATTTGCTTTTTTATTATCATCATTATTGTGTAGCAATTAAACGTCCATATTTAGTGGTCTCATTTCCTCTTCCTCTTAATGTTTGATAGAAATTTTATTTCATTATATTTGGTAATTCCATTTTAAGAATATTGTATATTGGGTAATTCGGATCCATCTACAAATGGAGATCTATTGTACTTCATTTTATGAATTATACAATTGATATTTTACATTCGGTTATGTCGCCTATACCCAAAGGGCACTACTCAATCTCTTGAGATAGAGATCTCTAGCATCATAGTGGATGCCTTTTTGGGGTTAGATATAACCTGCCCTAGCAAAAGTATGATTCGGTTTGATTGGGCCACAAAGAATCTTCACGGATGTGCAAACTGACTTTGCCAGATTTTCAGGTGATGGAACTGTCTCTTTTGCTTTTGGTAAAATTTATTATGCTATTACTATGAGAAAGGGTCTTACTCATAATGTTTAGTTGTTACCTCTCGAGGATATTCTCAACCGGTCATCAGGATGCTACATCGAGGAGGTCTTCCCATTCTAAAGTCGGAGATATTTTAAGGGAAGTTCTTTCTCTCTTCTCAACTCACTGTGTCAATTTCGCGTCTTTGCTCTTCCGAGCTTTCATAGAGCTGCCCACCTCGTGGCAAAAAAGGCTCTTTTATCGGGAGTCCGGTTGCATACGGGCTACCGTTCTTTATTATTTTCAGTTTTATATATTTGTTGTTCGGCCATGCCCTGGGGGCTTATCTTGGATAAAAAAAAAACACCTATTGTCCACTCATTCAATAAAGTACCATGATAGTTCGGCTACTTTGTGCCATGGTTGTTCTGTTAGTAAAATTCATAAACTGCCATTTCCATCTTCTCAATATCGTGCTTCTGCTCCTTTAGAACTTATTTGTAGTGATCTTTGGGGTCATACTCCTATTCTATCATATGATCGTCAATCCTATTATGTCTTGTTTTATGATCATTATAGTAAGTTCAGCTTGGTGTATTTTGTGCGCTATAAGTCTCAACTCCTCAATGTCTTCATCCAATTTCGTCAACTTGTTGAGAAATTTTTTGGTCTTCCTATCAAAACTTTTCAATCTGATTGGGGAGGTGAATATCAGGCCTTATCCTCCTATCTTGCGGCCAATGGCATTACTCATCATTCTTCTTGTCCCTATACTCCCGAACAAAATGGTTGTGCCGAGCGGAAACATCGTCACATTATTAATAATGGTCTAGCTATGTTACATCAGGCAAATGTTCCGCTCAAGTATTGGTCTCTTGCGTTTGATACCGCTTGTTATCTCATCAATCGCACTCCCACTCCGCTACTTCAAAATCACTCTCCATTTCATATCTTGTTTGATAAATTCCCCGATCATCAAAATCTTCGTGTTTTTGGCTGTTTATGTTATCCTTGGCTTCGTCCTCAAACTTCTCACAAACTTCAACCTCGTTCCACTCCTTGTGTTTTCTTGGGTTATAGTGGTCTCCATAAAGGTTATCGGTGTCTTGATCGCTCTACTGGTCGCATTTATGTCACTCGTCATGTTCTCTTTGATGAATCAGTGTTCCCTTACAAGGATACTCCTTTCGACCCATTTACCACTATTTCCGCAGACCATTTTCTCTCTGAGCCCATTACACTCCCTAGTCCATTACCTTTGCATACAACCAATCCTCCCTTTTCGTCTGACCCATCCACTTCACTATCACCCCATCCCTCTACCCCTATTCCCCAGGCCACCATCCCTGAGCCCGTTACCCTCCCTGAACCCGTTAATTCCTCTCCCTCCTCCCCTCGGCCCACATCTCAACTTTACCATCCCACTACCCCTACCCCTGTTTCCCACCCCCGAGCCAGAGACTACTGCCCAACCCATCGCACATCGTCCTTCCACCCAGCAGCCTACTCCTCCGCCCCTCCTACAATATCGCCGCCGTCGAGAACTTCCCCACCCCGATCCACCGCCTCTTCTCCAATATCATCGTCGTCCTGTCCCCACCGCCCGAACCTTGCCTCCGGCTTCTTCTAACCCTGCCCACCGCTCCCCTGCATCTCAGCCCGATAAAGTCCCCAATTCTTTATCCCTCACCAACCGCCCTCCGTTTAATACTTCCCCTCGCATTGTGCCATCGCCACCGCCACCACCTCCATAGCGGATGGTCACTCGTACCCAGACCGGCAAGTTAAAGCCACGCCACTATCTTGCTGCGGTTCCCACTGATACACCTTCCACGGCGGCTCAAGCTCTTAAAATCCCCCGCTGGCGGGCTGCTATGGTCAATGAATTCGACGCTCTCGTCCGGAATCATACATGGGACTTGGTTCCAACCCCATCTGACTGTAATGTTCTCTCTAATCGGTGGGTTTTTGCAGAGAAGACTAATCCCGATGGTTCTCTTGGACGGGAAAAAGCCAGGCTTGTGGCTCGTGGGTTTGAGCAAATTCCTGGTCACGATTTTGATGAGACTTTCAGTCCGGTGCTCAAACCTGCTACCCTACGTCTTCTTCTGGGCATTGCCGTCTCCAACGCTTGGCCTCTACACCAACTGGACATCTCAAATGCTTTCTTAAATGGCACTCTGCAAGAAGAGGTATATATGCATCAGCCCGTTGGATTCGTCGACCCTGATCGACCAGATTATGTTTGCCGCCTCCGGAAGTCCATATATGGTTTGCGCCAAGCTCCCCGAGCCTGGTTTCACTGTCTATCTCAGGCTCTTCGCGACTTCGGATTTACTGCCTCCCACACAGATCCCTCCCTTTTTATTTATAAGACTGATTATGTTCATCTCTATATGCTTGTTTATGTGGATGATCTCGTAATCACAGGCAATAATCCGACTGTCATACAGCAGCTTATGGTTCATCTTCGCTCCAAGTTTGCGCTCCGGGATCTTGGTCGCCTAACTTATTTTCTAGGCCTTGAAGTTCATTACACACCAGCAGGTTTGATTCTCAATCAGCGGAAATATATTCTGGAGCTTTTGGAACGTTCTGGGATGGCTCAAGCAAAGTCCATCTCTACGCCCTGCACGCCTGATCAATTGATTCAGAGTGGGTCAGACTTGTCTCCGGCCTTTGATAATCCAAGTTTATACAGAAGTATAGTTGGCGGTCTTCAGTACCTGAGTTTCACTAGACCCGACATCTCTTTCGCGATGAATCATGTCTCACAGTTTCAGCATTCACCCACGGATGCTCACTGGGCAGCGGTCAAGAGGATTATGCGCTATCTTCAAGGCACAGCCACTCAAGGTTTGCTATTCCAACGATCTCCTCATTCACAGCTACATGGCTACTCCAATGCTTCCTTTGCCTCTTGCCCAAAGGATCGGAAGTCTGTCTCCGGGTTCGCTATTTTCTTTGGAACGAATTTGGTGTCTTGGTCGACTAGGAAACAGAAGGCGGTGGCTAGGTCTTCCACTGAATGTGAATACTGGGCGCTTGCTACTCTAGCCTCGGAGGTCATTTGGTTACAGTTGCTCCTAGCCGAACTTGGCCAATCACCAGCCTCTTCTCCGGTTCTCTGGTGTGACAATTTGGGGGCAACATATCTTGCTCACAATCTGGTGTTCCACACACGGTCCAAACATCTTGAAATTGAGTTCCACTTTGTTCGTGATCAGGTCAACAAGCAACAACTCCATGTTCGTTATCTTCCAGCCACTGATCAGCTTGCGGATGTTCTCATGAAGCCCCTCACACGACAGTCATTCCGCAACTTCTGCTCCAAGTTCCACCTCTCCGAGGTTCCACTTGCGGGGGCGTGATAAGGGAGAGATATGCTCGGCCTACCTCCCACTTCTTTCTCCTCATATTGTTATTGTTAACCAGTCTGTTGTTCTGTTTCCTTAGTTCACGTTGGTGGAGATTAGGAATAGCTGTTAGTGGGGAATAGGAATAGTGTTCTGTTGAGTATTCTCTGTATATATATCCATCAATAATATCAGTACAAACCAGGCTTTCCTAAACATCTTCAGTTCATACTACATTGCGGTCAAATATGCGGTGCGGTTCGGATTGCACCAAATCACTTATCTAAGCGATTTGGTTTGACCGCTCCATTTAAATTGCGGTCTAATATGTGGTGCAGTACAAATAACATGCGGTGCGGTGCGGTGCGGTTTATGTCAATACGGTACGGTCCGAACCGCAACAATGCCCACCCCTACTGTCATGGATTTCTTCTCTATCCCCTGCAAATCCAATCTGGCAAGTTGGTGGAATGAAGCCGGAGATGTTTGGTGTGCCTAATAGCTCCATCGTTATGTTTGCTCAATCTAGGATCTCCGGAAAAAACCATTTCCCCTTCGCCTCCATCGATTGTTCCTCCCCAGAGCATGCTCATGACAGTGCTGGAAACGGTCATAAACACCCATTGGCCAAAGTGCAAAAGGTTTTCCTCTCCAAATAAACCGTCACACATATAATTGACATTAGAATCAAAAGTCGAAGTACACGTAGTAGTGATCGATATCTTCCTATTGTACAGCCGAGGTGGTAGAAGTTTTGACAACATCAGTATGCAACTGAGAGAGAAGTTTAAATGTTACAGCACCAGTGAAGGAACAGTTATGTGACAACATCAGTATGTTCCAAGTCTTGCCGCAGGAGATCTTTTCCAAGTCCTTCCTATGTTTCCTTATTGTTCTTTCGGACTCTTCTTATTGATTATCTCTACCTCAATGTTAGTTTCTCATATTTTGCGCTATGAGCACATTCTCACAAACGCTTTATAAGCACCATAACTATCTTGAAATTGAGTTGGGGATTTCTTTCGGGTGAGTGGTTACTGTTAGAAATATAATTAGTAGAATAATAATTATTATTATTAATGTTAGGGTTTGGCGGCTAATCTAGACCGATTAGGTTAGGATTAGTTCATTAGGGTTTTGGGTTTATTTCTTATATATATGTACTTTGGGTTTACGTCATAATCAGTCAAGAATAATATTACAGAAAGTATCTCTCAAACCCTAGTCTCTAATCCCTCTCAAATCTCGTCCCTCTCTTCCTTAAAGGCCACCGGCCATTCTTCTATCCCAACCCTAATTCTGTTTTTCAATCCCTAATCCCCAATTCTCCTATCTAAATCCATAATCTCAACCCTAAATCCCAATCTCACGAGTGCCGAAGATCAGTCCCTAGAATCCCTAGAAGCGGGGTTCTTTCAATGGTATCAGAGCCCGGTTGTGGCACTCGTACCATGGTTTCGACCAACTTCGATCTCTCCGTCAAAGAACTCACAAAGCTTTTGAAGTCAAAACCACAGCCGCCGCGTCGAAAGAACCAACCGTGGCGGCCGAGAAGACAGCTGCAGCAGCAGTTGCTATTCCGACGACGTCACCCGCAGCGCCCGTTCCCTCACCAATCGAGACGAGGAAGAAAATGACAGAGACCGCCGTAGTAGCATTGGCCATCGAGAAGAAAGAGGAGTCGGAGGCGCGCGGATCTCCATGTCACCGAGAGGGCGGGTTGCCGCCGAGAGAAGAGGCGCCGGTGAGAGGGCCGCCGGAGAAGGAAGAGACGGCCGCGCTTGTCGTGTTTTCGACCGGCAAAGAGGAACCGAGGAGGAAGTTGGGACCAGGCTCGCCTGGTGGCTGTCGGGTTGAGAACAAGACACCGGAGAAGAAGGGTGGCTCGCCGACCGAGGACGAGGAGAAGAAGCCGGTAGAGAGTCGATCGCCGGTCTGTCTGCCGCCGAGGAAGACGATGACGGAGGCGGACGCGCGGCTGAGGGACGCGTTCGTGGCGGCGTCGGTTGGCGAGGATGTGCCGCCGAAGACCTCATCGAAGAACGAGGTGGATTTGAGCTTGCCGTCGGAAGTAGTGCGCGGTGCCGTCGGGGAAGGAAACGAAGAAGAAGGAAGGGTGGAAGGAGGCGGCGGGTTGTGGCTGGCCGCCAAGCTGCCGGGGAGCCGGTTTGCCAACGAGAAAGCGGAAGATCAAGAAGACGGAAGTTGACTGCAACTTTGAGGACAAGGTCGCTTCGAAAGAGGGTGGAATGTTAGAAATATAATTAGTAGAATAATAATAATTATTATTAATGTTAGGGTTTGGCGGCTAATCTAGACTGATTAGGTTAGGATTAGTTCATTAGGGTTTTGGGTTTATTTCTTATATATATATATGTACTTTGGGTTTACGTCATAATCAGTCAAGAATAATACAACAGAAAGTATCTCTCAAACCCTAGTCTCTAATCTCTCTCAAATCTCGTCCCTCTCTTCCCTAAAGGCCACCGGCCATTCTTCTATCTTAACCCCAATTCTGTTCTTCAATCCCTAATCCCCAATTCTCCTATCTAAATCCCTAATCTCAACCCTAAATCCCAATCTCACGAGTGCCGAAGATTAGTCCCTAGAATCCCTAGAAGCGGGGTTCTTTCAATTACATATTTGATAAATTGAATGGTTTTAATTCTCATCGAATAGTGATGGAAACGAGGCGAATACCTCAATACTCATATATGTTCAACATTATGTACAAGTTAGTATGAGTAGTTTTCTTACGAGTACCCTCTAAATCGCCACCTTGAAGCTCATGTTCGCGTACATATAAAGTGAAAGAAAGGGGGGAAATAGGTTGAGTAATTTTCAGAGGCAAAAATCAAACCGCTCGTAAGCAGTTCAAACTCATTTGTAGTCTACACAATCCTTTTCACTTTATTCATTTGGAAGCGGGTTGAGTTGGATGTTGATGGATTGGGTTAGGAGTGAGGGTGTGCATTGGTTCGGTCCGGATCGGACCTGACCAAATTAATGAGAACCACGGGTCCATTTGTGAAAGACATTTTAGGACCAAGGACCGGATCATCATTGCATTTGGTCCATTTGATCTGGTTTGGTTCGGTCCAAAATATAAGTTCGGTCTATCATTTCTTCAGTAATTGCAAAGTTTATGGGGACCAAGGACCGGACCGTATCATACTCAATTCTGTACGATCCGGTCGAAACACCAATTTGGTCCGGTACAGTCCTGTACGGGACCGGACCATTGCACACCCCTACTTAGGAGCCAGTTGAAAAGATGGATACATGAGATTCAGTTGGATGATTCTGGCGACACTGGCTCACAGCGAGCCAGTTGCCAAGTTAGCTCAACTGTACCAATGTTGAACTTAGATTTAGATGGAGTAACTGTTTTATCACAAAAACAAACTAAGGAAACGATTACCGACTCACCACCAGATAGGAAATTCATTCAGCGGAAGCTGAAGAAAGCTTGTGAAGATTTGTCAGTGTAATTAGTAATTACCATCAGAAGAAGATATCATAGATTTGCTCACATCAAGCAGCCGACGTAATGAGATCGAGGGTATTTCCTCTGCAGTTGGGGCCATTGCACAAAGAACTGATCAGCTATGCGCAGTTTGTAAAGCAGTAAACCGCTTAGAGACAGCTTCTTCACTCTCGCTATGCTCTCGACATAAAATATGCATGACCATCTAATCCCCACCACCTGAAAACAAAACCTTCGGATGAGTTACAACTTACAAGGCAATATTTTACGAAGATCGTAGAGCGGTTGAAAGGGGGCAGAGAATTCTGACCTTGAACAAGAACGCAATCACACACAGAGGTACACACGTCCCAGGGCCGTTGCAGAGTACCTACAATTTTAAGAAATCAGAAACTCCGGAAAACTTGGTCTAGTTGTGCTTTCAGAAATAAAAAAAGGAACTTAACTGCAAGGACAAGATAGTGGCAGAAAGTTTATACCACTTCCGGCCTGGTTCGAATCATTAACCATAGCGCATGCACAATGGCTATTAGGGTTGTCCCGATAGAGGTTATGTATGATTGACCGACTTCCCTGCTTCTGTATATCTGCATAAACTCGGCAGGTACCTTCTCGTCCTGATTCTGCCGCACGAGAAATGATTCTTAGTTACATAATTCAAAGGTAAACAACAGCAACACTAACAGGGAATGGGGACTATCATATAGTTGCCACTTATAGCTAGTTTCAGGTTAATAGTTAATACACACTTGCAATGGAGTAGGAAACCAGCAACCACTAATCTATGGCTCTGGAGCAATATTTTATTCATCCATCAATATGCACCATTGACAAGTCCCAGCAGGAGAAGAGGCGATCATAATGGAACCTATAGCGATTAATTCGACACACAATATAGATCCATATCTCAAGTTCCTACTTAACCTAAGAGTAACGGATACGGTAAGCAGGTTCTCTTGTGAAGTGATGAAGAATCAATCAAGTCCGACTATGACAGTTGTTCGTCTCAGCAATCCAGAAACAAGCAAGAGAAATAAAAATAACTGTAGAATCTAACATACCCCGTCAACTAAAGAGTCCTCCAAGACTCGAGCTTTTTGCAGACTCATATTATCAGTGGCTGCAGCTATATAAAACCTAGGAGTAAACCTGTCTTTCTGCATCACAGACAGTACATTAATCATTTCTGCTGTATGACCTCCTGCGATAACAAAGAAGAACACAAATTCCAACCTTAGAAACTGAAGAATCCAACAGTCAATAAATCCACATTCTTTCAAGAGTTGATGAGCTAGCTCCCCTACCTGAACCCAGAACAATCAAAGTACTCCGCGGGTCTGAAGATTTTGAGGACAATGGCTTCCCAGTTCGATAAAAGACATAGGCCACTCGAACCACAACCATCAGCAGGAAGATCGTGATCATAGTTGCAATAGAGAAGCAACAGTGATGTTCTCCCTCCATATCCGAATGGAAGGGAAGAACCAATGACCTAGACCAGTAGTTATGCAAACCTGTCGCCCAAGGAACACTCAAACTAAGCAATTTGATTCATCAACACACCGATTTTCACATTGCAGCACACGGATTATTTATTCCATCGAGAAAATGAAATGTGCCAGAGCACCAATCTCGATTGAGAAATTATCAGCTCAAAATTGCCTGGAAATCCACTCTACAGATTAAGAGGTTCGGAATTAGAGATGATGCCGCGGCGGACCAATAGATGGACCAGTCTCCTCTACTTAAGACAGCAGAGACGTTGGACGATGAAGATGGGCAAGCTGCGCAGGAGGGCGGCGCTGCCGACCTCGCCCTCTTATTCTTCTATTTCCCGTCTTTTCTGCAGACCAGATGAGAATTCGAAGCGAGCGTCGAGAGCCGGTGACGGCGCCGAACAGCAGCTATTAAGGATCTGGTCGACGTTAACTATTCAGCATTCCGTCCTCGCCAGGCTCTCTTCTTCTCTACCTCTACGTTGTTCCTAATGGAGCGTCTAAAGGAAAGAAACCGCAGACCGGAACGACAGAATCAGGCAGAAACGAACGCGTCCGGCCGCACGTCGCCGTGAATCGCTCCGATGAGACCAATTCTTTTTTCTCTGCCGTTTTTCATTTATCTTCCCTTGCCCTTTCGTTTTCTTAAAAGTTAAAACACATTTTCACCAGAACAACAAGAGCAACGACGACCAACTTAGCTATCCTGCTAACAAGCATTTTTGTTAGTAGATACTAACAAAGCAGGACGTGCCTCCACGTCACCAAGGCCCTAAAAAGAAAAATGGGCCCGCAGGGCCCACAAATTCAAAAAACCAAAAATTTGAATTCCCAGCCCCAAATTCAAAAAACCCAGCCCCATGTTTGCTTCCTCAGCCATTCATTCGACCATTTTTTCTCTCTCTCTAAAATCATCCGCATCTGTCTCGCTCCCTCTCCTTCTCTCTGCCGCCGCTCCCTCTCCCTCTCTCTGCTGCGGCCGCTCCTTTTACTCACTCGATCGACGACTGCGATGGTGGCACGAGGGATCGACAGCGACGGTGGCGCGAGGAATCGACGGCGACTTTGACGGTTGTGGCGAGGATGACGGGCAGTGAAGTTGCGACGGCGGTTTTGACAGCATCACGACGGTGACGGCAGCGAGACAAGAACTACGCCGATAAGGTATGTCTTCCCCTTGCTTCATTCGAACTTAAGATTGTTTTATTTCATAGTTCGTTTTTAGGTTTTGGCATGGATCGATTTTGGGTTTCATGGATTGGGGGTTTTGGCTGGCTCTGCTTGTTAATGGTTCGTTGGGGTTTGTGTGATGGATACAGGTGTTGACGGGTTTGGATATTTCTGTGGATTGCCTAAATATCAGTTGTGGATTGCCTGGATATCTGTTTGGTATATCTGAATATCTGTTGTGAGTTGCCTGGATATCAATGCCTGGATAGTTGTTTGACGAATTTGGATATTCTACTGTACAGGGAAATCACAACAATTTGGATATCTATCTTTTTGTAGACTAATATCCTTAAAGAACAAACAAATACATTCTTTAGTTAAACAAATATCAGCAAATCACAGACAAAATATCCGAAAGACCCAGACAGATATCCGAAAGACCTAACAAATATCCGAAAGACCCAGATTAATGTTAATGATTCGTTGGGGTTTGTCTGGATGTCTGGGATTCGTTTTCATGGTTGTGCGATGGATACGAGTGTTGACGGGTTTGGGTATTGCCTGGTGTGCATGATTACTATTTTGGGTAACCCAGTTTTATTTTTTGCTTATTTGACTGGATCTGGATTGCTATTATTCTGGGTTTTGTGTATCTGGGATTCGATATTAATTCTTTTGCAGCAGGATATTTGTTTTCATTTGCCTGGATATCTGTTTGGTAAATCTAGATATCAGTTGTGAATTGGCTGGATATCTGTTTGCTATATCTGGATATCAGTTGTGAATTGTCTGGATAGTTGTTTGACGAATTTGGATATTCTACTATACAGGGAAAACACAACAATGGCAAGAACTAAAGCTGCTGCAACAATGAGGCCCAGAACAGAAGCTGAAACCTCGAGGTCTAAACGTGCTAAACAATAACAGCAAGAGGAGGAAGAAGAATATGATTTTGGGGATGCGGAAATTGAGCATGAAGAATATGATTTTATGGGACTATAACAACCGGTCCGGTGAAATAATTCAAGGTGCAAAAGATTGGAATGCGAAGAAAGAAAAAGGGAAAAGGAAGAGAAGTTGATTGTAGACTTGTGTAGTGTAATATGGGTTTGTAAAACTGAACTTAGGGTTGGATAATATTTAGGGATGGATGCTATTTAGGGTTGGATAATATTTAGGGATAGATGATGGTTTGTAGCAGGATGAAGGATATTTTGCCAGATGTTGGATATAATTACTAATATAAGTTCTGATTGAAAAATATATTGTAACCTCCCAGGTAAATATCTGTCTTTTTGTAGACTAATATCCTTAAAGAACAGACAAATACCTTCTTTATTTAAACAAATATCAGCAAATAACAAACACATATCCGAAAGACCCAGACAGATATCCGAAAGACCTAAACAAATATCCGAAAGACCTAGACTAATATCAATAGAGCCCAGACTAATGTCTTTGTAGACTAATATCCTTAAAGAACAGACAAATACCTTCTTTATTTAAACAAATATCAACAAATCATAGAAAAATATCCGAAAGACCCAGACAGATATCCGAAAGACCTAAACAAATATCCGAAAGACCCAGACTAATATCAATAGAGCCCAGACTAATGTCCTTATACCCTTCTTTTGTAGACTAATATCCTTGGAGCCCAAACTAATAGTAGATAAAGATGGATAACACTTTGAATCAGAAATGGAAACAAACTCAACACAATACAAATTGATGACAAGAAATACTAATTCATTTCTTCACGGTCTCCTCGGTGTTATCTTCATCATACGACTCTGAAAAAGGGGGGAACATTACTTCGTCCCAATCCATGTGAAAACCACACCCGTTATCATTGTCGTACTCGTACATCCAACATCAGAAATACTTATTCGGTGGGTTGACTCCATGGTTTGTAGCAGGATGAAGGATATTTTGCCAGATGTTGGATATAATTACTAATATAAGTTCTGATTGAAAAATATATTGTAACCTCCCAGGTAAATATCTGTCTTTTTGTATACTAATATCCTTAAAGAACAGACAAATACCTTTTTTATTTAAACAAATATCAGCAAATAACAAACACATATCCGAAAGACCCAGACAGATATCCGAAAGACCTAAACAAATATCCGAAAGACCTAGACTAATATCAATAGAGCCCAGACTAATGTCTTTGTAGACTAATATCCTTAAAGAACAGACAAATACCTTCTTTATTTAAACAAATATCAACAAATCATAGAAAAATATTTGAAAGACCCATACAGATATCCGAAAGACCTAAACAAATATCCGTAAGACCCAGACAGATATCCGAAAGACCTAAACAAATACCCGAAAGACCCAGACTAATATCAATAGAGCCCAGACTAATGTCCTTATACCCTTCTTTTGTAGACTAATATCCTTGGAGCCCAAACTAATAGTAGATAAAGATGGATAACACTTTGAATCAGAAATGGAAACAAACTCAACACAATACAAATTGATGACAAGAAATACTAATTCATTTCTTCACGGTCTCCTCGGTGTTATCTTCATCATACGACTCTGAAAAAGCGGGGAACATTACTTCGTCCCAATCCATGTGAAAACCACACCCGTTATCATTGTCGTACTCGTACATCCAACATCAGAAATACTTATTCGGTGGGTTGACTCCATCAACAACAAGTCGTTTAGCGGCTCTCTAACCATGGTAACAGAGTATAACACCATCATATTCGAACTCATCCACCAATCCCCGAAGCGATACTATTATTGTTTCATGGGCCTTCGGCCCCTGGGCCCTCGGCGGGCAGCCCTAACTAAGGTTGCAAGCCTTATGTGTTAGGACTTGCTAGTGTGCCAACACATGTCAACAAATATCTGTAAAGCGCAGACTAGTATCCCTTAATGACGGACTAATATCCTTCCAATTACAAAAGCATATCATGTCATCACATGTCAATATCAGATCACAACATACCATTTTCGAAGAGAGAAAGAGAGTTGGGTGGTTGGACATTTAATTGCATCCCTCCTTTCTATTTTTTCATTTTCTATTCCTATTTTTAATATAACACGCAGGGCCCACTTTTTCCTTTCTTCTTCTCCCGCCCAAACCCCCTAGCGGGCCCACTTTCCCCATTTTCCTTCTCCCGCCCAACCCTCCACGCGGGCCCACTTTTTCTTTTTTGGCTGCTCCCGCCCAAAACCCCTTCCTTCTCAGCCCATCAGCCCCAATTAATAGGCCCGCGATTCTCGGCCCTTGGATTGCAGCAGTGGGGACGTGGCTCAAATCCGGCCCGTGTTAGTATCTGCTAACAGAAACACCTGTTAGCAGTTTAACTTCTGCGAACGACGACTGCCGCTTGTATTTGTTATAAAACTAATGGAAATGTAAGCAACTATAAGAGAAGATTGGAGGAGGAAAGACACAAGAGAAGTGAGGGGAATAGTTCTTCTTATTCATACTCCATTTGTGATACAATAGTGTGCTCTATTTATAGGCACCCTTTAGTAACCATTACATCAATGCATATGAATTAGAGATAATAATATAGGAATGGGAGTTACATGTAACTCCCAAGTGAGCATCTAATGTGGTAGGCCATTGGTCATCCAAATATAAATATTTACATAATACTCCCCCTTGGATGACCACTAGATTGCATTATTACGCTATCTCATGCTGCCTCATTAAAAACCTTACCAGGAAACCCAGTGGGAAAAACCATGGTTAAGGGAAAAAGAGTGCAGCGCGTATATGCTCCCCCTCATGACCACATCAGCTCAGATCTTTGAGTCGTCGAACTCCAATTTCACGAACAAGCTTTACAAAGATTGTCGTTGGGAGTGACTTGGTGAATAAATCTGCTAGATTCTCACTTGAACGAACTTTTTGAACAATTATTTCACCACTCTTTTGAAGATCATGGGTGAAAAAGAACTTGGGTGGAATATGTTTTGTTCTATCTCCTTTAATATATCTTTCCTTTAATTGAGCAATGCATGCTGCATTATCTTCATACATGATCGTCGGGATCATTTTTCCTAGAGATAGTCCACACGATTCTCTGATGTGTCGAATTATAGATCTTAACCAAACACATTCACGACTTGCCTCGTGAATTGCTAGGATTTCAGCATGATTGGATGATGTGGCTGTTATAGTTTGTTTTGTGGATCGCCACGAAATGGCTGTACCACCACAAGTGAACAAATATCCTGTCTGAGATCTACCATTGTGAGGATCTGAAAGATATCCTGCATCTGCATATCCCACTAAATCCATCTTCGATGCACTCGAATAGAACAAGCCCATATCCGTCGTTCCTCGAAGGTAACGGAGTAAATGTTTAACTCCATTCCAATGTCTTTTAGTGGGAGAAGAGCTATATCTTGCCAATATATTCACAGCAAACGATATATCGGGTCGTGTATGACTGGCTAGATACATTAATGCTCCTATCGCACTAAGATATGGCACTTCAGGGCCAAGCAGATCTTCATCACTTTCTCGAGGTCTAAATGGATCTCTTTTCACATCAAGTGATCTTACAACCATTGGATTACTCAACGGGTGTGATTTGTCCATATAAAATCTCTTAAGCACCTTTTCAACATATCCTTCTTGATGCACAAAAATA
The DNA here is from genome assembly GCA_946122785.1 of Linum tenue. Lineage (NCBI taxonomy): Eukaryota > Viridiplantae > Streptophyta > Magnoliopsida > Malpighiales > Linaceae > Linum > Linum tenue. The sequence goes on along the minus strand of CAMGYJ010000009.1, from coordinate 48,805,107 downwards.
CCATCCTTCAAATGTTCAATCTGTAATCCAAGACAAAACTTTGTTCTTCCTAAATCTTTCATTTCAAACTCTTTCTTCAAGCAATCAACTGCTTTTGGAAGCTCTTCGGGAGTTCCAATGATGTTTATGTCATCAACATAAACTGATATTATAACAAACTCACTACCCGATCTCTTTAGAAAAACACATGGACAAATAGGGTCATTCTTGTATCCTTCTTTCATCAAATATTCACTGAGACGATTGTACCACATTCGTCCAGATTGTTTCAATCCATACAAGGATTTGTTCAATTTGATAGAAACTTTTTCTCGAGAATGTGTTTTGTTTGCTTCTGGCAAAGTGAATCCTTCAGGGAGTTTCATATATATATATATCATTCTCAAGTGATCCATACAAATAGGCTGTCACAACATCCATTAGACGCAGATCTAGTCCTTCTCGGACTGCTAGACTGATCAAGTATCGAAACGTAGTTGCATCCACCACAGGGGAGTATGTCTCCTCATAATCAATGCCAGGTCTCTGTGAGAATCCTTGTGCGACAAGACATGCTTTATATCTCACGACTTCACCCTTTTCATTTCTTTTCCTCACAAAAACCCATTTGTATCCCACTGGCTTTACGTTTTCTGGTGTAAGGACTACCGGTCCAAAAACTTTTCGCTTTGAAAGCGAGTATAACTCCGCCTCAATGGCCTCTTTCCACTTTGGCCAATCATCTCTTGATTTGCATTCATCAATAGATCTTGGTTCATGATCCTCATTTTCATTCATCACACTCAACGCTGCAGCGTAAGCAAAAACATCGTCGACGATTATTTTACTTCGGTTCCAACATTTTCCATCCAAGACATAATTGATTGAGATCTCTTCATTATCAAAACTCTCAGGTACCTGATGTTCTTCGGGAACTACAATCTTAGTTATGCTTGGGGACTCTTCTTGAGCTTTCATATCCTCGATTTGATCAACTTGATTCATAGCTCCTTTTCTTTTTCGAGGATTTTTATCCTTGGAACCTACTGGTCTACCACGCTTCATTCGTGGTTTAGATTCATTTGCAATTTCAGATTGTCCAACAGGGACATCAACTTTCACTGGAGCATTTACAGCTGGAATGTGTGACTTTGTCACTCTTTTCTGGTCAGTAAACGAATCCGGCAGTTGGTTTGCTAAACCTTGTAAATGAATTATCTTTTGAACTTCCAGTTCACATTGTCTAGTACGAGGATCAAGGTGAGATAATGATAATTCATTCCAACAAATATCTTTTCCCAGCTGTTTGTTCTCACCCCCTAATGTTGGAAAAACTGATTCGTCAAAATGACAATCAGCAAAACGAGCAGTGAATAAATCTCCCGTCAAGGGTTCTAAGTATTTTATGATTGACGGAGACTCATATCCAACATAAATTCCCAACCTCCTTTGAGGACCCATCTTAACACGCTGTGGTGGAGCAATAGGGATGTAGACGGCACACCCAAATATTTTTAGATGGGAAATATTAGGTTCCTGACCAAAAACCATTTGCAAGGGGGAAATTTCATGATAACTTGTTGGCCTTATGCGAATTAATGTTGCCGCATGCAATATAGCATGTCCCCAACAAGAAATTGGCAAGCTTGTTTTCATAAGCAATGGTCTTGCAATAAGTTGCAAACGCTTAATGAATGATTCTGCAAGGCCATTTTGTGTATGAACATGTGCTACAGGATGTTCAACATCAATCCCAGTGGACATACAATAGTCATTGAAAGTTTGTGAAGTAAATTCACCAGCATTATCTAGACGTATTTTCTTGATTGGAAAATCAGGAAAATGTGCTCGTAGTCGTATCAATTGGGCAAGTAATCTAGCAAACGCCAGGTTGCGAGTTGATAGTAAGCACACATGTGACCATCTAGTTGATGCATCAACTAAAACCATAAAATATCTAAATGGTCCACATGGTGGGTGAATTGGCCCGCATATATCACCCTGTATACGTTCTAAAAATGTGAGAGATTCACTCCTTACTTTCACAGGTGATGGCCGTATAATCAACTTGCCACGAGAACATGCAACACATGGTACATCTTTAAACTGATAACTTTTGTGACCTTTCATTGGATGTCCACATGTATTGGCAATGATTTTCCGCATCATAATCAATCCGGGATGGCCTAACCGCTCATGCCAAACTATAAAATTATCAAGATTTGTAAACTTCTGGTTTACCACTGCATGTGTTTCAATTGTACTAATAAACGTGTAGTACAACCCAGAAGAAATAGCAGGCAATTTCTCCAATATGTATTTTTTATCGGAGACCATATTTGTTATCATAATATACTCTTTATTCTCTTCTTCCTTTGTCTCAATATGATATCCATTTCGGCGAATATCTTTGTAACTCAATAAATTTCTTTGAGACTTTGAAGAGTATAAGGCTTCATTGATATACAACTTGGTTCCTTCTGGTAACAATACACTAGCTCTTCCGGAGCCTTCAATTAGATTTGTACTTCCAGATATAGTACTAACATTTGCTTCTCGCATTTCAAGATGAGAAATATATTTCTTATCCTTCAAGATTGTATGTGTCGATGCACTATCAATAAGACACACATCATGGTTTTTGATTGTTGGAATTTGAAAGGTGTGAATGAGAATGAAAGGGGAAGAAGCCAATAGTTGGTGAATTATTGGTTAAACCAAGATTGAACCGAATCGGACCGAGCCGATGTGGCGGTTGGAATGAACCAACCGGTCCAACTACTATGGCGAACCGATGCAATGGTTGGGGTGTAACCACCCACTTGAAGGGTCACATCCCTTCACTGAACCATTGCAATGGTTGGGGTGTAACCACCCACTTGAAGGGTCACATCCCTTCACTCGCACCCCTTCATTGTCTATAAATAAACACCTACCCCCCTCTGTTTTTTGACACACAAAGATTTTTCCCAAGAAATTTTTCTGGCCAAAAGATAAAAGAATTTTTCATTCTTCATTGCATTTCCTCTCTACAAACTCATAAAGGAAAACAGAGTCGTGTGACTTCTCTCCGATCGTTGCGTTCGTCGGATTCTGGTGTTTCAAGTACCGGTACAGCCAGAAAAGGTACGTCCGTTCTATCCTGGGAGGAATAGTTCCAATAACCTTGGGTACCGTAGAGGGGAACTAAATTCCTTAAGGAGAAATAGTGAATTCTATTGGCTCGGGCGTTGTTTATGCATGTGTCGATTTCTATATATGACTTGTTTGGCAAGAAACATACTTTTGTGAAACGTTTTCCATAACAATCTTAAGGAATTTAACTTGTTTTCATTCACGTGTTCTGTTTCTTCCCAAAGTTGACGTATATGAATCTGAACTTGGTGTCCTTGCATGAAAAATTGATCGTTTTCTATTCTGGATAAATTGTTGTATCTAATTTGTTGATTGATTAACCGAGGTTGGAAGAGACTGTATATGATCGCATGATCATGAATATATTTTGCCATGCGAATGGTGGCAGTGCACTGGCAACGTGTGTGTTAATTGCATGAAAACTGTTGGTTTTGGAAAACTAATATATATATTTGTAAAAATATAATTTATACTTGGCTTTGCAACGTGTCTTTCTTGTATAATTTTGATAAATATATATATAGATATATATATGCTTGTTCTTGCCTGTCAGAAAGATAGAAGTTGTAATTGGCCTTCATGGTTCAATTCCTTGTTAATGGTTTCGTATTAACTTTGCATGTAGTCTTTCTATTGTCATCAGGAGATATGTCTCCGGTGGATCAGTTTGAAAGGAATTGTGTTCCTGTAATAGTTATGTCCATGGCCAAAGATTTTAACGGTTGGTTTATGTTTATATATGCATGCAAATGTTGTTGTCCAATGTATGCAAATTAAGTCACTGGTCAGTTTTATTATCAATGCAAAATTAGGTTCGGTTGGCAATATGTGTACTTCATCCATGCATTGTAATTGGCCATTCAGAGTTGCATATGAGTTCAATGCGTGCGTAGTATGTCCTCCATGCCACATAATGGGTTCTGTAAGAAAGTGCCTCGTCACTATAAATTGCTGTGACCTTTTGGTATCCTGTTTAAAAAAATTTATACCGGAATCAGTGGCATTCGGCAATTATACCAGAATCAGGTATTACTTTGTTTCTCTTCCATTTTATGTACGAGTATATATATTACATATTTACTCCATGCATGCATTTGATGGCTTTATGGTATAATATATTTATATATATGTGATATAATTATCATTATGCATGCAATTGATGTCGGTGCCAATTACAGTGACAGCGTGTGTCCGTTTTTATTCATTAAAATGGTCATTATTTGATGTTACTGTGTGTGTTCCAATCAGTGTGTTCATTCTGTTAGAACAGAAAATGGTTGGTAGCACCCCCGGAGTATGGAGTCCAACTCACGAGGATGATGACGATGACGTCATAGAGGTCATCAATATCGAATCAGATCCGGAGATTATTGATCTCTCTACTCCCGAAATGGAGTTTGAGAATGAAGAATGGTTCGACTTTTATGACGATAGCGGGGATGTGCTATATAATGACATTGGTGGAGAGCATCCAACCAATTATTGGACTCTAGATGGAATACCCATCTATGATTGGTACTCAATGGGTCCTAATGTGGACGATGTGGGCACCACCCATGTGGACTCGATGGAGAGTATGGGGGAAGAAGAGGAAGTTGAGGAATCGGAGAACGAAGAGGAGTACTCTGACATAGAGACCGATGAATGCCTCTCTGATCCTGACTTCGACCCCAAGAATCCTTAGGATTCTTGTATATGTATTGTAATCTCCTTTGAGGAGTAGACATATGTATGCGTGTGTATATATACATATGGTATTAATATGTGTAAGTCATGTATTTACATGATGAATAAAGGACAAATGTTCTTATCTCCCAAATGGAAAATTAGTTGGATAAAACCTTACGAGTTTGTTTGGTTCCAAAATTAACCACAAAGTTTTAATGCTTTTATTGCATTGGTCCATTTCATTTTTTTTGGGGCATGGATGAATGATAAATGTGCCAATTTAATTTGGACTTCATTCAAGGTGATGCATGAGATGATGGAAGTACTTATCATAATCCTTCATGGACTCTAAGTAAAGGTGGTTTGGATAGTAGTAAACTATCAAGTGGGAGAATATGAACAATCATAGGTGTGTAAAACCTATGGTGCAAGGCTAGTGGGGACTTGTGAATCAAGTCTATCTAAGTCGGAATGGTTGCAAACGTAATGTTCATAGTATGTTGGACATAGTTTGAAAGAGTATACCTCCAATGTGTTGGAGATGAAATTTGGTTAATGCACGTTTAAAGGTTTGCATTACGCGTAAGCCATAAGTGATAAGGAATTCTAATTACTAAGATGCTTGTGATGACATAATAATTTGTTTATTATATATGTTGTTTAGGACTTGATATTTCCTATGCCACGAGGGCAAGGAAAATAAAGCTATGATTGATCCTTAAAGGGATTTAATAAGCTTGCCAAATGATGGTCGTCATCAAGATGACTATGATTATCAACGTGGAGCTAGTTGCCAGAATTGTTTATGGTATACATAGATGTATATCATTGGAAAACAATTTGGAATGAGAGCTCAATTGAGGTGATTTGATTGAACTTAAAGACCGGATTACTTGTGGTATATTTATCAAGTTTATACCATTGGAAAGTAATTAGACAATTGAATTAGAAATTCGTTTGAATTACTTGTGGTATATCATGTTACGTATATGAAATGTCATTGGTAAGTAATTAGATGGGATTTCCATTACTGGAATGCATCTGAATTACTTATGACGTCTCAAGTTGCCTTGATCAATACCATTGGTAAGTAATTGGATGATTTTTCTAATAAAATCTGAATTGTTTGTGGTATGCTAATCGAGTGAGATCATACCATTGGTAAACAATTAGATACATATAGTGGTTGGCAAGTTCAATAAGTAAAACCAGGGAAAATAAATGGGATTATTCCATGATGTTTGGCAAAGGGTAGAATTGTGGGGGAGAAGAGCTAGCCATTGTTTCGGCTACTATCTCAAGACCCTACAATGGGACGCAAACCTATCCATAAGACAAAAGTGGAAAGGTAAGCGAAGTCATACTTGAAAGTATGAAGGTGTCCAATGAGAAAGTGAGAGTCCTTAAACCTTGTGGAGTTAACCCAGTCCAAGGGTATAACTTATGAGTAAACTCTAGCATATATTGACGTTATGTCAGCGAGCTAGAATATTTATTGATGTTGATCCACTCTTCCCAAAGAGATGATTTTGACCATATACATGATAGTATATGAACAACATTCCCCAAACCGGAAACGTTGGTTTCAACAACTATGGCGAAATAGTTGAAATGTGGGGGATAAATTGGGGAGAAGTAATGTGGAATGTCGCGTGGGTGATTCTAAAGTGAAAGTGATACTTAGAAGTTTTGCGTAAACCCTAAGCTAAGTCATAAATGTCACTACATTTAAAGAGATACTTGTGAAGCTCAAGTAAGGTTAATGAAGTGGAGAGACTTCAATACCGTTGGCATGTGTTATGATTATTGCAAGGCAATAAAATCAAGTCAAGCTCACAAGATGTGTTGTTTTTTTATATATTATATATATATATATATATATCTAGAGCAGTATCTTGGAGATCCTCCAAGCAGACTTGTATTGCTCGATCCACAATGGAATCGGAGTTCATAGCTTTGGACTTAGCCGGTGAAGAAGCAGAATGGCTTCGGAGCTTCTTGGAAGATGTTCCGTTTTGGCCCAAGCCGTTAACCCCAATAAGCATACATTGTGATAGTCAAGTGGCTATTGGAAGGGCGAAAAGTGTTATGTATAATGGAAAGTCTCGTCACATACGTCGACGACATAACACAGTGAGACAATTAATCTCTAGTGGAGTTATCTCGATCGATTATGTAAGATCAAAAGATAACGTGTCGGATCCGTTAACTAAAGGCCTAACTAGAGCATTAGTTGAGAAGTCATCGAGGGGAATGGGACTGTGGCCTAGGACAAATCATCATGGCGGTAACTCTACCTAAGTAGGATTGGCAGACCCAACCTCTAGGTTCAAGGAGCAAACAAAGTTGTGAATGATGGTCCGACATTGTCAAATTATTAAAAAGTCCATTCTCATGATGAGACAGTGTCCAAAATATAAGGGTAAACCTAAATATGAAAGGTTTTTAATGGTTTCTAAGTTTGACACGTGTTGTGATCAAATAGTGTATTTTCGGAATACATGTTTAGAAATCACCTATGTGAGTGTGAAGTGGAGCCGCTTCAAGGAGAATAAAAGAAGGCCAATTCTCTACGCACTCATGAAACCAGGCGGTGTTCATGGCTGAAACGAACACAACAATGAGAACCAACGAGCGGATAAGAGTTGGTTGTGTGACATATGTTGTCTTAGTATACAAGAAAACCGACGGTTCAAAGATATCATATCTACCGATTGGTGAGTATACTCGATATATGTTCACTAGGGAAGGTTCAAAGGGAAACCCACCTATCCTAATACAACTAATTCTTAGTTGAGAGTCACACAGTTTTTTTGCATAGTTTTCAAAACTTAGCATTCTCTTTCATGTGGGGGATTGTTGGAATTTGAAAGGTGTGAATGAGAATGAAAGGGGAAGAAGCCAATAGTTGGTGAATTATTGGTTAAACCAAGATTGAACCGAATCGGACCGAGCCGATGTGGCGGTTGGAATGAACCAACCGGTCCAACTACTATGGCGAACCGATGCAATGGTTGGGGTGTAACCACCCACTTGAAGGGTCACATCCCTTCACTGAACCATTGCAATGGTTGGGGTGTAACCACCCACTTGAAGGGTCACATCCCTTCACTCGCACCCCTTCATTGTCTATAAATAAACACCTACCCCCCTCTGTTTTTTGACACACAAAGATTTTTCCCAAGAAATTTTTCTGGCCAAAAGATAAAAGAATTTTTCATTCTTCATTGCATTTCCTCTCTACAAACTCATAAAGGAAAACAGAGTCGTGTGACTTCTCTCCGATCGTTGCGTTCGTCGGATTCTGGTGTTTCAAGTACCGGTACAGCCAGAAAAGGTACGTTCGTTCTATCCTGGGAGGAATAGTTCCAATAACCTTGGGTACCGTAGAGGGGAACTAAATTCCTTAAGGAGAAATAGTGAATTCTATTGGCTCGGGCGTTGTTTATGCATGTGTCGATTTCTATATATGACTTGTGTGGCAAGAAACATACTTTTGTGAAACGTTTTCCATAACATTGATCTTGGTGCCAAGCATGGGAATATTCATTCTTCACAAAAGATAGAAAGTAAATCAATATAAGAAAATATCTCCAAATAAATATAAAAATAATGACATGATTATAATAGATGAAATTTAACCACATAAGGATTATAAAGAGAAATTATATTAAACTGACAAATTAATAGGAAAAACACACTCAAGGAAAACGACAAAGAAAGTGAAATTTCAAATGGGAAACCTACATTTTTCACTTGTGAACAAAGCGACAACGAAATAGAAATTTCAAATGAAAATGCTAAGTTTTTCACTTGCGAACATTTCCATCACCAATCAGGTGATCTATTTTTCCTTCTGGGTGGGCAAAGAAGTCTGACACATCTAGATGAGTAGCATCATTATAGTCTTTTCCTGAATCATCTTCCTCAAAAATACAATTGGTTTCTATCTTCTTCCCTTTCAATGATTCTTGGTAGAGGTTAACCAAGTGTTTTGGCGTACGACAGGTACGAGACCAATGACCTTTTCCACCACAACGGTAACACACATTTTCGACGTGTTTGTTACAATGAACACTTTGTTCCTTGCTTCTTCTACCATCATTTTTTCCACTTCTGGGGAAAAATGAGCCTTTGGAACTTTCACCACGGCCATTACCACGACCAAGATCTCGGCCACGGCCACGGCCTCGAGCATGACCATGCCCACGTCCTCGTCCATGTCCACGTCCATGTATTTGCCCATAAGGATATTGGGTGAACGTCGCCGCATTCGCTTCTGGGAATGGGGCGGCACCAGTAGGACGAGATTGGTGATTTTTCATTAGGAGCTCATTATTTTGTTCAGCAACAAGGAGACAAGAAATCAACTCAGAATATTTCTTGAAACCTTTCTCACGGTATTGCTGCTGCAGGAGCACATTGGATGCATGAAAAGTGGAGAATGTTTTTTCCAACATATCTTCATCAGTAATATTTTCTCCACATAACAGTAGTTGTGAGGTTATTTTGAATAGCTCTGAATTATAATCACTCACAGATTTAAAATCTTGTAACCTCAAATGCATCCAATCATAACGAGCCTTAGGAAGAATCACAGTTTTTTGGTGGTCATACCGCTCCTTCAAATTAGTCCACAAAACAAGTGGATCTTTGACCGTAAGATACTCATTCTTCAATCCCTCGTGGAGGTGATGTCGAAGAAAGATCATTGCTTTAGCTTTGTCTTGATCTGATGCTTCATTGCCCTCTTTAATCGTGTCTCCAAGACCGTTGGCAGCTAAATGAATTTCAGCATCTAGCACCCATGATAGGTAATTCTTTCCAATGACATCAAGAGCCACAAACTCAAGCTTTGAAAGATTCGACATACTATCATAAAAATATACACAAATTAAAGTTAAAATTCAATAAATAAATATAGATTACTATCAAGACAAACGACTTATGTGACCCACGATATATCAATTTGATATTTTTACAAATATATAAATAAATTCGAATTTCACAAATAAAAAAATATATTAAGAAGGAAATTATACCTTTGCATTCTCAAACAAAGATTTCATGTGTTGATTAATAAAGGAAATTATGTAAATTGACATAGGACAATAAAAGAAACAATTTGGGAGAATCGACATACCTTGAGCAGAACAAATATGGATTTAACCTTTTCAAAAGGAAGAGTCTCGTGCTGATAACGTGTTATAAAACTAATGGAAATGTAAGCAACTATAAGAGAAGATTGGAGGAGGAAAGACACAAGAGAAGTGAGGGGAATAGTTCTTCTTAGTCATACTCCATTTGTGATACAATAGTGTGCTCTATTTATAGGCACCCTTTGGTAACCATTACATCAATGCATATGAATTAGAGATAATAATATAGGAATGAGAGTTACATGTAACTCCCAAGTGAGCATCTAATGTGGTAGGCCATTGGTCATCCAAATATAAATATTTACATAATAGTATTTAATTAATAACTCTTCCCTTTTTATCCATAGACATTTTCATATCTTTCAATCGAGTCCAAATAAAACCGGTCTAGTTTGAAAGTTGATAGTAGCGAAAATAAAGAATAAATAGGAAGAACAAAAGTAATCATGTATTGTGAATTCATACAAAAATTATCATCAATCAGTATAGTGTCAAACTGCCAATCTTACGATTCAGAACCAAATGAGAAAATTCACCAATCGCCACTCGCCAGGTATCCATCCAAGCCATTGCCATGGAAGCAGACTATAGCTCTGGGTGCTGTGGAAGTTGGGAACATCGATCAACCTAACTAGTGTTTGAACCCAAATGACAAACTCAAGATACAAAGTTCAACGTAACTAAGCAAAATCATAGATAGCTCGAAGAAGAGGCAGCAAAATCTACATTTAGAGGCTGCGACGAACGAATGTTTTAGGCTTCAATTTCTTAAGGGGTTAAAGACACATTTGGTCACTGAGATTACAAAATCGGGACATGTTTAGTCACTAGAAAAAATTAATATCAAATTTGGTCACTACAATTACTAAAACTGGACACTTTTAGTCACTCGCCGTTAGTCTCCGTCCAACTCCGTTAATGAAGTCCGTTAAGTGATGATGTGGCAAACAGAATTGCCTAATCAGCCGGATATAACCCAACAAAAATAAAACCCGACCCGCCACGTCATTATAACCCGCCACGTCATTTAAACCAACCCAACCCCACCCAACCCATCTTCCTCCTTCCTCTCACCTCCTTCTTTCCCCAAAACCACCGCCGCCGCTATCCTCCTTCCTCCCACCACCTTCCAACCCACCCAGAAAACCAAAAAAACCTCTTTCCCACTTCTCACCTTCTCCAACATCGAAACCAATGTAGAGCTGCTGCAGCGAGGTTAAGTTCCCCAGCTCCGGAGGAATAGTCCCGACCACCCACCATTGGTGAGCTCCATCAAGTTCTAAAGCTCGATTTCGCCGACATACCATACACATCATTGGCCCCAAAATTGGAGCTTCGACCCGCCGCCATCATCGAGTAGAAGTCGGTGTGATTAAAGCTGGACCCGCGGGGGGTCGGATTCCTGGAGGACTGCAGAGAGTAAATCTCGGCATTCGTCAAATTGGAGGGACGTAGGGTGTTGGACGAAAGTACTCCCTGCGACCTCCGCGAAAAGATATCCGATCTGGAGGCGTTCGAGCGCCTCACCGTGACGTGCAGCTTGCCGTCCTCCTTAATCTCGGCCTCCAACTCGAGCGGCTGGCGGCCATCGAGCAACATGATGTCGGAATCGACGTGAATGGAAACAATGGAGCCGGCGGTGTTGGAGAACTACTCGGAGATGAGGAGCTTGGCTCCATCGAAACCCTTCTGAAACGACGTCATTTTCCAATCCGACTTGCCGTACCGCTTGAACGACCGCGCTTTCACGATCGCGGCGGTGGCGAAGATGAGGGAGCAGATCAGGAGGCCTAGGGCGAAGACGAGCTTGAAATTGTCAGGGGATTTCGCCCATTTGCCGTTTGGGTTTGTTGTGGAATTGCAGGGGTTGTTGAGGATGGAGCTGCAGAGCTGAGGGTTCCCGGCGAAGGAGGAGGAGTTGAAGACGGAGAATTGGTCGGAATCGGGAAGCTTCCCGGAGAGGTTGTTGAAGGAGAAGTCGGCGATGGTGAGGCTTTTCATTGAACCGATGGATTTGGGGATGGTTTGGTTGAGGTGGTTTCTTGATAGGTTTAGGTTGGGGAAAGAAGGAGGTGAGAGGAAGGAGGAAGAAGGGTTGGGTGGGGTTGGGTCATGGGTTGGGTGGGGTTGGTTTAAATGACGTGGCGGGTCGGATTTTATTTTTGTTGGGTTATATCCGGCTGATTAGGCAATTCTGTTTGCCACATCATCACTTAACGGACTTCATTAACGGAGTTGGACGGAGACTAACGGCGAGTGACTAAATGTGTCCAGTTTTAGTAATTGTAGTGACCAAATTTGATATTAATTTTTTCTAGTGACTAAACATGTCCCGATTTTGTAATCTCAGTGACCAAATGTGTCTTTAACCCATTTCTTAAGCCTGTCAATTGCTTGAATCTCCAAAAACCAGGAGACAAACATCTAACAAAAACCCCCAATAGACAATCGAAGGCTCCCAAACATACATTCCAAAAAATGGTGCAATCTGGGGATTAATTTTTCAGATTATATTCCATCGTTTCATTCTGGCAGTTAGCTCCTGAATTCTCTGTATACTACTCCGAGATGTCTCTCCATCCGGTAAAACGCATACTCACTTATCTCCATATCCTGCTTGCTGCTTTACTCTCTGAACGCATTCATAATAGTTCTTGGTGAGAGAGCTGCACCTGAGGATATCGTTAATATGCTCCTTGTAGCACGCCCTGCAAGCTTCGTAGTCAGGCATGCACGGCATTGGCTTCTGGTACGGGAGCTTGAATTCCTTGCCGTGCAGATCTTTGGCTCTCTCGGTTACTTTTTGCACCATGCGTTCCTCCTGCTTCTGCAACTTCTCAAGAACCTTCTCACTCTCTAAAACCACCGATTGAATTGCATCCAGTTCAGCACTGGCGGGGCGAACAAGTGGTTGAACCGGCAAGAGAACTGGCCATCCGGCAGAAGCTGGTGGCGGCAGCAACAACTTTCTAGGATTAGGATCATCATCGCGCAGCTGCTTCACATTCACCTTGGGTTGAGGAGGTGGGCGAGGCTGTTTTGGTACCTTTTGTCTCGGTTTATTTGTTGTTCTCTTCTTTACTTTCTCATCAGAACCAGCAAGCCGATCAACGAGCTCCTTGGTAATATTAATTGTGAAGACCCCCATGGTACAAACTCCACCCCGAAAAAATTATCTGCAAAAGTTATTGAACAATTCAAGCTTGATCACAAAATGAAACTTTTAGAACATTGCAGCCTCTTCCCATTACGAAGAGATGGTTTTATCACGGGGAGTGCTAAGACAGTTCAAGGTCAATGGGATGCACTATAACAAGTAGAGATTAAGAACAAGAGCATAGCTCCATGATGAGAGCAAAAAGAGAGAAACTTAACCCAAAAAGAGACAGAATTAAACAAAGAAAGGAATACCCAAAGTGGCAGGATCTGCATCTGGAGCTGAACCAAACTTATTCCAATTACCAAAAAAATTGCAAAGTTGAAACGAAAAAAAGGAGACAGCCAATTTGTACCGATGATGAAGCTGGGTTCAGAAGCATTGGCGCAGGATATGTTTCCTACTGCTAACTAGAAACATAAGCATAGAAACCAGATGAGACTCCTCCCGCATTCAAGCTTTCTCGTCTAAATCTAAGGGTAGGGAATTTTTCTGGAGAACCAAACAGCAGAAAAGAACAATCTGCATCCAAGCAGCAAGGCAGAACAAACATGGAAAGAGAGGCGAAAATTCAACGAGTCCCCTGAATCAAACTCTGCTATTGGGAAAAAACCCTAAGTCCCTAACCAGTTCGTATCAATTGAAAACCATCCAATCAGTGTAGCGGTGACTGAAAACCAGAAGGAGCGTACGAAAATGGAATTAAATTTTCTTACCTGAAAGAAGAAAAAGTTGGGTAAAACTTTGCCGGCGAGACTCGGTTCACGATGGCTCGAGGCACGTCGGCAGTTGTTTCTGGTGTTTATTTTGGACGAGTAGATCGAGCTGTTTTCTCTGTTATTTTTTGGGTAATTAGCATAAATAGTCACAAACCTTTGCACTTAGTACAAAACAGTCACAAACCTTTAATTTGTAACCATTTGATAACAAAACTTTTTTACTTAGAACAAACCGGTCACAAATTAAACAGTGTGACCATTTCATACCATTTCAAACTTTTGTTACCGTGTCGTTGCAAATTAGACTTTTGGTGACCGCTTTGTACAAATTAAGTTCAAAAGTTTGAACGCTCAATCACCGTTACAATTCACTCTAGTTGTATGGTGGTTTTGTTAATGTATGTGAATGATATTATGTTGTTTAGGATGACAATGAGATAACTCAATGGCTCACAAACGGGTTCCAGACTGCTTTTTAGTTGAAAAAACTATGTCTACTTTCTTACTTTCTTGGTATCGAAATTGCAAGGTCAAGTGAGGGCATTCTTATTCGGCAAAGCAAATATGTCGATGCACACATGACCTGACATCTTATATGTCGTTCAAGTGGTTAGTGTCATATACTTAACGAACAAACTACCCGACCTCAAAACATGACCAACATTTAATTTGTAACGATTCGGTAACAAACCTTCAAACTTAAAACAAAACGGTCATAAATTAAATAGCGGTGACCATTTTATACAATTTCAAAGTTTTGTTACCGTATTGTTACAAATAAAAGGTTTGTGACCATTTTGTACTAAGTGCAAAGGTTTGTTACCATTTATGCTAATTACCCGTTATTTTTTCGTCTAGGGGGAACTTTTCCATTCTTTCCGCTAATTCTACCAGACTTTTGCCATAACGAGTTCGGGCTGTCTACGGTCATCTGCTGATTCGGTCCTTAACATTCTGATGGGCCCAATATTTAAGGCCCAACTAACCGGTTGACTTTGGTCGGATTCTCAGTGTTCTGTAGGTTAGAGATGGATAGTGGAGCAACGCCAGAATCATCCACCGGCGGCCGGGGCAGAGCTACAAAAGTTAGGAAAAAATCCAAAACTACTACTTTTAAAAAAAAAATTACAAAAATACTATCCTTCAAGGTCAAAACGCGCCTCGAAGGCGTGATTCACAGTCAAACCGCACGTTAAAGAGGCGGTTTGACCCTTCCTATCTGTCAAACCGCATCACCATGTGGGGACCCATAGGATCGCACCATGGGAAGGCGATCTGACGGCCAAACCGCCCGCCAGCTCAGCGATCCGCGTCGCTCAGTCAAACCGTGACCCCGAGGCGCGGTTTTAGGTGGAGTAAAAAGACGAAACCGCCCCTCCAGCATGCGGTTTCGTCCCTATATAAACCCCACCCCTCCTCCCATTTTCTGCACACCAAACACAAATTCCCCCTCTCTCTCTCTAACTCCTCACTCTACCCACCCCCCTCCCCACCCAAAAACCTTAGAATTAGTTGTTTTGTTGGTTGTGGCTAAGTCCGATCTGCCTTCAAAAAACTTTTTCTTTGGTTTTCACTAAAAACCCGTCGAATTTCTGTCCAGATTCTGAAAAAAATGGTTGATTTCATCAAAGAAGAGGGTATTTGCTATTATGGTTATCAAGCGGTACGTACTCATTTTACCCAATTGTTGTTGTTGTTGTTATAATGATTTATTTAATTTATATACTAATTGATTTATGTTGTTGTAATGCTATCGTAGGTTGGGCCGGATGTTGATATATACAATTAACGATATTATGTTGATCAAGGATCGATTGATCCGACTATTTTATACGATCAAGCCAATCATCGTTCAAGAGAAGTTTGGAACGACCACAAGGTACAACTGAAATTTGAAGAAGGAGGAGGAGTGAAGATTTTGAGTTCTCTGGAACAGCATTTTATAGGCGAATTTTACAGTACAAACCGCGGGGTGGGGGAGCGGTTTTAGGTCTGCCATGCAGCCCCACCCCCTGCATGTCGACATGTTGGATGTCGGGTGACCAGGCACAAACAGCGCCTTGGGGCAGCGGTTTACTTTACACAAACCGCCAGTGGGGCAAGCGGTTTATGTCTGCACGTGGTAAACCGCGACCTGGTGGTGCGGTTTACGAAGCCGACATATAAACGCTTCCTCACGAAGCGTTTTGTGGTAGGGCAGCCATATAAACCGCTCTTTCGAGGAGCGGTTTTACCTGAAATGGAAAACCGCCTGTTGACCAAGCGTTTCTGATGTAAACCGCAGCCTGGTGGCGCGGTTTACATATTAACCGTCCCTTAGAGGCGCGGTTTTTAATAAACGGTGATATTTTTTAAATTTGTTGGAAATGGGTGGTATTTTTGTTTTTTTTTTTTTAAACAGTGGTAGTGTTAGAAAGCGAATTATCTCGGGATCTTATATTTATTATTATAATTACTATTAGGGTAATCCTTATTATGGTTAGTAGACTTCTAGTAGAATTAGGTTATTTCTTAGGGTTTTCTAGTATTTCCCTATATATATGTACTTTGGGTCTTTTATCAGATTAAGAAGAAATTAATAAGAAAAGTCATCTCCCCAAATCCCTAATCTTCTCTCAATCTCGTCTATCTTTTTCTCTAAAGGTTTCGGCCATTCTATCTCTGTTCTTCCCCAATTCTATTCTCAAATTCCTAATTCTATCTTCCAAGTCCCTAAATTCCCAAATATCAAACCCGTTAGAAACTTTGTTTCTAACATCTGGTATCAGAGCCCGGTTTCGAGAATTGAGTTCGCCACAACTCTCAACCGGGGACGAGTTCTACAACTGGTTCGACGATGAGCTCTTCAAAGCTCTCGAACCTGTCGTGGGCAGAGCTGCGTGACCGGGCTCGCCACATCGGACGCCGTTGGAGCTCCGAAGAGTCGCCGACCGTGCTAGCAGAGACGGTGACCCGAGTCGCCGACAGCGAGCGACCACCAATGTCCGCTGAGACCGACGAAGCGGTGGAAGTCACCGTCAGAGGGAGCGACACGGAACCGGTGATGAAGGAGGAGGCTACGGACGGAGACATGACAGAGGAGCATCAGCTACCGGTCCGACCTGTGACGGCGGACGATGAGCAAGAGCACGACGAACATAAGAAGAAGAGATTCGCCATGGGGGTGAACTCAGCGGCAGAGCCTCCAACAACGAAAGAAGCGCCATCACTGTTGTCCCGATCAAGCACCGCCGAGGGCATTCCTATGACCATCATCGCAAATATTCCTTCCAGCTCAACTAAGAAGCTCGCCAGAAATACGACAGCGGTGATGATTCCACCTTCTCCAACAAGAGCTCCAACCGCCGGGAAGTCACGCCTCCCGCTCGAAATCTCCACCCATGGTCCCGGAAGTAACCAGGAGCACAGGGGTCAGATCAGGTCTACGACATCGACTGCCCTCAACCCGAAATCAGTTCCACTGATGTCCCCAATCAATAGTTGGAAGTTTCGAAAGAAAAAGTATACAGGAGCAGCCCTTGTTCCTCGGCCGCGGAACGACGACGCGGAAGGGATGGACAGGAACTCCGGGACATGGGCAAAGCTCCACGGAAGCAACGAACAACGACCCGGAGACGAATCGATGACGAGCCTCACGACAGGCTTGCCGGATCCGCGAATCCCGCGAGCTGTGCAGCAATCAGCGGCGGCTCTCTATGCGTGGACGATATCCGAAGAGACGATGAAGCACGGGATCGGCGCGGCTGCTTCCCTTGCGCAATTGACGTCGGTTCCAAGCCGGACGACGACTGCGAGGAGAGAAGCGGAGCAGGACCACCGCGAGTCTTCGCCGTCGGCGCGAGTCGCGCGGGTGACGCCGACCAGCCCACCCATGGCGATGACGGTGTTGAAGCCGGAGGAGGCGGAGCAGATCTCCCGGGGTTCTTCTCCTGCGGCGCGTCTGGCGCGGAGGGATTCGCGATCAGCGGTCACTCAATTCGCAGCGACGGAGCTGAGGACCCCAATGACAACGCCGACCGTTGGGGAGCTGACGGCTATCGGAGTGGATGCGACGTCGATGACGACGCGAGGCGCAGGGTGGACTTTCAGTCGGAGAATCGGGTCTCTCGACCAGAGGTATTGGCTGCCGACGAGGAACAGGGAGAAGGAGGGCGGTGAGTTTCCTCGCTCGATGCCGGAAAGTGAGAAGACAGGGGTTGCCGGAGAGTGGCCACCGTCCACTCATCTAGGGAGATGGTCACCGGCGGAGGGAAGGGCAGCGGAGCTGCCGGCGAGCGACGCGATGAGGGAGAGTGGCTGCGATCCTCTCGCAAACCCTAGGTCGGCTACACTGGGCCGCGGAGAGCAACAAGGGAGATTTGGGCCGAGTCGTGCTGCTACTCGGGTCTCTGGAGCGTTTGGGCCGCGAGGAAATGGGCAGAAAGCAAACCAGCAAAGCAGGCCAGCTGGAGAAGGGAGTTTTGCTGGGCCAGAGATTGGGCCGACGCGAGCTGGGTCAAGGAGTGGTGGCGGGCTGAATAACAAAAAAAAGGGCAGTTGGGTTCGAGTGAAAGATGGGCCGCATTTTCAAATCGGAAGTGGGCCTCCATTAGGCTGTTGGGTTAAATCTCTCTTATATGGAGCAGGCTTGAAAGAAAAGGAAGGTGGGTTTGAATGCTTAGCGGATGGGCTTCGAAAAGAGAGTGGGTCAAAGGCAATTGAAGATTCAACGAAGCCATCTGATGAGCTAAATTCAAGAAAGAGATATGAGAGTAATGATGAGTTAGTCCTTGAGGATAAATTCTTGTATGAGGAAATCCTTTTAGATTTCTTGAGTTGCTGGAGAATAATACCAACGAAAGGGAAGCTATTGGCGTTTGAACTTTCCACGGAGGCAAATAGTGGGCCCATGAGATTCATAGAATGGGGCCAACGAGAGAAGATTGGTGCAAGAAGTTCAAGTGTAGAGTTGGAGCATGATTGGAAGAAAAGGAAGCGCAAGCAGCGGAGAAGCGATGATCGGATTGGGCGAAAAGGTTGGAAGAACTGGGTCAAGTCGGTCAACCTTGAGGGCAAGGTTGGTCTGAAGGGGGAGGAGATGTTAGAAACCGAATTATCTCGGGATCTTATATTTATTATTATAATTACTATTAGGGTAATCCTTATTATGGTTAGTAGACTTCTAGTAGAATTAGGTTATTTCTTAGGGTTTTCTAGTATTTCCCTATATATATGTACTTTGGGTCTTTTATCAGATTAAGCAGAAATTAATAAGAAAAGTCATCTCCCCAAATCCCTAATCTTCTCTCAATCTCGTCTATCTTTTTCTCTAAAGGTTTCGGCCATTCTATCTCTGTTCTTCCCCAATTCTATTCTCAAATTCCTAATTCTATCTTCCAAATCCCTAAATTCCCAAATATCAAACCCGTTAGAAACTTTGTTTCTAACAGGTAGTTTTGGATTTTTTCCAAAAATCTTAGAGGTCCGACTGCCTCGATAATTATAAAGTCGTTATGGCACTACACAATCACTATTTACTTTTAAACAGACAAAAATGAAGGACAAACGCAAGCAACGACCTAAGTAACCGTTGCCTCTTCACAGAACTATTAGAAACGCCGCAAAACAACACTGATCGTACATGATTAGAAACGCCGAAATCTCCCCTCCCTACTCCACTAACATATAACATATACATCATTATTCACAAATATAAAATATTACATACATGAAAGTAAGTAAGTATAGGCCTCAAAAATATTGTAAATAAGAGTTAATAATAAATTATTAATTACAAAAATGATGAAAAAAACTCAAAAAAATCAAAATATTACAACATCACCTCACTTCCAGAAATTCGGTTCGGTAAATATTCGGTAAACCGACCGAAAAACCGCCCGAAATCGCTTCTTACGCCAAGGTTGTCAACCCACTTTGACCCTAACCCGGTGAGAAAAACCGGGTGCACGCACCCGCCAGCCCGACCACTACAAGGTACCGGGTTGGAGGTCAAATTGTGTCATTTTTTCATTGGCTTGCGAAATGCGCCTATTTTCCGATTTTTCTTTTCGCCTAGCTCAATTTTTGGAATGCTAAGTTGAACATTTGAATATTTATGTTATATAAGTGTGTGAATTTTTCACTATATGTTCGATCTATATACAATATGTTATTTTGGTGTAATATTATATGTTATAACTCATGTTAGATAAGATTTGATATAATTTATGAGGATAAGTACAATATAATGACATTTTCCATACTTCCGGGCCAAACCGGGCTAAAACAGTTGATTCATTAACCCTTGACCCACTAGCTCGACCGGGTCCGGGTCAACCCTCGGGTTGACAACTTTGTCTCACGATATTTCGGTAATACCGGTTTGTAACCGTTTATCGATAATTCGGTAATCTGTAAACCGGTTACAAACCGATATCGGTAATCGGTAACCAATTTGACCAACTTCGGTATACCGAAACCGGTAAATTCGGTAAACAATTTACCGTTTACCAACCAAATCCCACCCCTACGAAAACTCCCTATGATCTCTTTCCAACGTGAGCGAATCGAAACGAGCAACAGTCATAGTTCTAAGAGCTGCAAACAGAACCTATAACTGATTCGGTCGAATTGTTCCTTCTCTGTAAGGGGTCAGAGTGACAAACACAACTCCAAGGCACGGGAGATGTTCCATGTACAGTTGCTTCAGTTCAAACTTCCCAAAAACAGAGATCTAATGGGTTCAACACCAAAGCTCAAGGTATGATCTGAACAAGGATTAAGAAACTCAAGAGCAACAACTGTTCACTTCGCCCCCGCAAATTTGCTCATCATTTTCGCGATTACGGGAGCCACCTTTGGGTTTGATTGGTGCTTCGCGAGGTTGGCAGGGTTCTTCATAACTGAAATACACACAAAAGGTGGGAGAATCAAGTATGATACATTTATATTCAAAAACAACAATAAAGTAAAAGTTTGAGGCCATGATTGGTTGCAATGGATAAATATGCCCAAACACCGACCAGAGGCTTAGTCGGTAAGGCAAAAGCAGAGCTTCATGACTGCTATGTGCAATCCAACTCTATTCCATAGCGAACAGACCTAAAAGTGGTTATCATCCTGGGGGGTTTTTTTCTCTGAATGAAACATCTTTCAGCTTCTTGGTAACCATTTCAAGGTTAATCTGGAATACGTAACACCTAATGTCTTGCAGCAAGTAAATAGGATAGCTTAAGAAGTAAAAAAAAAAAAAAAATCAAAGCAATCTTAATGACAAGGCCCATCTGTTCTCAAAAGTCTCAAATCTCCAGGAGCCACGAGAGGGTTGAGCTTATTTGCCTTTAAGATTTGTTATTTCAGGATTCGTTTATTATACAGGGAAGTCCATATCCTCCAACTCCAGTATCGGATTAAACAGGGAAGTCCACATAAATGAAGAACCCAAAATTGGTAGAGTTCAGAATGGGACACAAAAACTAAGCAAAGAGACCTGAGACGAGAGCAGTGTGGAGTATTTGGCAAGATAAAAAACACTTACCATCTTGAAGAGCAGCCATGATTTCTGGATCACTAAATGCAGCCATCATGTCAGGGTCCTGCCAATCATTGTATACTATTAACATAGCTAACAGAAAGCAACAATGAAACTATGCAGCAGTTGATAAATTCTCCCAGTCAATACTACTTCGACGTAAAACCAATTTGTGCATTGTTAATGAATTCAACCACATGCCACTCCATCGGATTATAATCAGAATATCAGACATGCAAGGCCATATCTATAAAAAGAGTGGGATGCACAAATCAAATTACATAGCAGCTAAGTCACCTTTGATAAATATACAAAGCAGCCTATTGATTAATTGGACAATACTCACATTCAGTATTTTGCTGAAATCAACATTTCCAGGCGCTCCACCTGGCATGCCACCAGCTCCAGGAAACCCTCCAGGCATACCTCCTGCACCTGGAAACCCTCCAGGCATGCCCCCTGCTCCTGGGAACCCAGGCATGCCTCCTGGGAAACCTCCAGGCATGCCTCCAGGGAATCCTCCAGGCATGCCTCCTGGGAATCCTCCAGGCATTCCTCCGGGTCTTCCACTGGAAGATGATTGCTCTTGCTTCTTAGCCTTCTCATACTCGGCCTTCGTAGGCATCCCACAACCACAAAATTCAGAGACCCATCCAATGGGGGAAAGAATAACAAAAGATCACAGAGATGAAGGAAACACAAGGATATGGATCTTGGATTAATCCAAGGTAGGTAATCACAACTCACTTGTGCTTTAGCACGGCGGCGTTGTCTCTCCTTCTCAGCCTTTCTATCCTCCCTCTCTTTGCGTAATCTATCATACTTCCTACGGTGCTCGTCAAGCTTGTGTGCATTGGGTTCAACCTACACAGTAAAACAAGCCAGCAATTAACTCAACCTCCTCAAAACTAGGGCGAGCAAGAAACAGATAGACCACGCCACTACATTAGTACTGCATTATGGAAATCGGGCATATGTAAGTGAACAATCAGACAGACCTTCTTAAGAACAGCGCTTATCTCCTCATCATAATCCAACTTCGATGCAACATGAAGATCCTTAGCAGCCTCCTCCCACTTACCAAGCAACGAGCATGCCATGCCACGAGCTTTGTATCCCTTAGCTGAGTCTGGATTTATCTGCCAATCAGAGATTGAAATGATCGCTTAAAACTTGAAAACTATGCTCAAGCCCAAAGAATTGTTGGTTCAGTGAACAACAAACCTTGAGAGCAGCATTAGCATCCCTAATGGCAGCATTGGGTTTCTTCATCTTGATATAAACAGTGGCTGTGATCATGAATACAGAAAATCAATCACGAGAACAGCTTAAGCCAGCAACACACAGTCTCCTAATGAACATTCAATCAAACAAACACCATACCTCTCGTCCCATACATTATAGCTGAGAGCGGATTAAGCAGGATAGCTTCAGTTAAATGCTCAATGGCATCTTCTAATTTCCCTACAGACCAAAAAACAAACAGATTATATTACTAGACTTCATAGGCAGCAAGCCAGGCGCAAGCTAGCAATGAAGAAATGAACACTTATGTCATGCCTTCAGAGATAGCTTCCATAGCTTTGGCCTTGGCCTCCTGTGAAGCATCACGGTTTTCCTCAGTGACCTCTACCGACGAGTCTCCCATCTAAAGCACAACAACACAATTCCAAAACCCTCTCAATCACATAACAACAACTGCAAATCGAAGACCTAAGAAGTTCGTCGGATTACCTTCTGCGGCGGATCATTGTCAGGCTCGACAGTCTCGCCTTCCAGCTCGACATCCGACTCAATTATCTCATCCTCCTCTTCTTCCTCCTCCGGTTCCTCGACTGAAGGGGATTCCTTCTCCGGAATCTCCTCGTCGCTATCCTCGTCAACATGATTCTTCTGCAAATCACACACGAAATGAAACGATCCTAAAACGAACACAAAAGGCACAAACGAGGAAACCTAAAGAGCGGGAAGGACAAACATCGGGCTTACCGATCCGGAGTAAGCAGCGGGAGGTAGTTTAGCACCGAGACTGAATGCACCAGAAAAGACAATAGTAAATGCAGGCCATAGAAGCGACAATCACAGAGAACTCAGCAGAGAAGCAAAGACAAGTAATATTACCTCTCGAGGTAGTCGCGGAAGAAGGAGAGAGTGGGATCGGTGAGAACGGAGGGATTGGACTTGCAGAGCTCGACGAAGTTCTTCAGTTCTTTGAGTTTGACGGCGTCCATTGCGAGAGCTTGGAGTTCGGAATTAGGTTTACGGGGGGGGGGGGGGGGGGGGGGGGGGGGGAAGGGTGATGAGAGAAAG
The DNA here is from genome assembly GCA_946122785.1 of Linum tenue. NCBI lineage: Eukaryota > Viridiplantae > Streptophyta > Magnoliopsida > Malpighiales > Linaceae > Linum > Linum tenue. The sequence continues at coordinate 48,781,470 of CAMGYJ010000009.1, read as the reverse complement.
AACAGAGAGGGAGGGAATTTGCTCGATGGATTTGAAGGGTAAAGAAGAATAACGGTGGAATGATGGGAGACCGGCCGACTAGGTTGTTTTTTGCTTCTTCTATTAGCTTCCTCGAATACTCTACAGACTACTCACTACAGTAAGTCAGTAACGCCCTAACGGGAGAGATTTTGAAGGGTTGTATTTTTAAGGCAATCCGGCTAACTTAGGGGTCGTTTGCTTGTGGGATTTGGATGATGGATTTGAAACCCAAATCCCAAGCATCATGGAGTTGACACAAATCCTTTGTTTGTTGAGGGACACAAATTCGTGGGGTCCACGGATTTGGACCCATTTTTTAGATCCAAATCCGTGGACCCCACGGATTTGTAAATCCCACATTTCATTTGGGATTTGACAATAGAAGGAAAAAATGTGAGACAAATCCATCACAAATCCATGATAAAAAATCAACTAAACAAACAATGTACTCTTCCAAATCCATGATGCAACAAATCCATCATAAATCCAAAGGTTTTTAAAACTCAAAACCTTCATTTTCAAATCCAACAAGCAAACGAGTTGTCAAGGTTGTCAAATCATTTTGGGGTCGTTTGGATTAGAGATTTTGATAACGAGGGATTTTAATTAAAATCTCTCGTTTAAAATACCTGGAAATTTGTATGTGGGATTTGATCGAAATAACTCGTTTGGATTGAAACGCAGAATTTTAACCTTAAAACTCAATTTACAATATTATCTTTTGTCTTCTTCACTTGTTGGTTGTTCATATTCTACCTCATTTACTCAATCAAATTACAAACTAGAACAATGGTTCCTTCTTCTACACCTACTATTCGCAGCAATCATCTGTTCTTCCCCTGCTTCTACAATAATTAATCACAACAAAAGCTGCTTTTCTTTTATACTTATATCACAAACCCAAAATCTCATAACTGTGTGCATATTAAAGAAGAAGATAAAAAAAACCCAGCATGAAAGATAAATAACAATGCCAAAATCACAAATCCAAAATCTCACTCCCTTCCAATTCCAAGCGATTGGGTTTGCAGAATAAAGAAAGAATTGCTAGTCGATTGAAACCCAGATTGGGCGATTCCCCCTTCTCTCTCCCATCTGACCCCCTCCCCGTTCCCAATATTCCATCTGAACCCGCCAATTTCCCAGCTTCTTCTCGATTCTTTACCAGGAATATTCGAATAGCATATCGGAGCCGGCGTGGCGGGTGTCTCCGGCGCGACCAGTGAACCCAGAACCAAGGGAGAGCTTCTCCGCCACAGAGAAGTTGTGGATGGGTTGTTATTAGGGTTCATGCGCGGCGGTGAAGGCGACCAGTGAGGAAACGCTTAAGCGTAATAGATTGAATCCAAATTCCAGATCTCCCGCCAAGGAGGATGGTTGAGTCGACTGGGAGTCAACGACAAAGGACGATGGGGGAAGGTTGACAACTGTGGCGGTGGTTGGGGAAAGCTGGAAGCTGCTCCGGGATGCTCTGTGTCTGTGACAGTGGAGTGGTTTGAGGACGAAGGTTGGCGGAAGAAGGGTCGAACAAGGGTAGGTTTTGGAATAAATGAAAGAAGAACGAGAGATTTAGAAATAGCTGGTAGTGATCAGCTATTTCAAAAACCCACGATTGAGGGTTTTTAAATTTCTTAATTGTAAAATCTCTCATCATTGCCAAACGCAGAATTGTTTTAAAATCCTGCATAATAAGGAATTGTGCTAAAATTTCTCTGAAATCCCTCATTAGAATCTCTAATCCAAACGACCCGTTGGGTCATTTGGATTCAAGTTTTTAATTTGTGGGATTTTGGCTCAAATCACTGGTTTAAAAACTCAGGTTTTTAATTTGTGGAATTTGTGTGGGATTTCAAAATAGCTGATCACCATCAGCTATTTCATAATCCCACAATTGTGGGTTTTTGAAATCTCTAATATTTAAAATCTCTTATCATATAATTGCTTTCCAAACGAGTGATTTTAATAAAATCCCACATTATGTAGGATTGTGCCCAAATCCCACACCCAAAACCTGCATCCAAATGACCCTTTTAAGTCCTTAAGTGAGAGATGTAAATAGTTTGAGATTTGATCGGTTGGAATTGTTTTATACATAATTTAGAAATTTATAAGTATATAATAATAATTTAAAATTTTAATGACTAAAATATATTTTAATTTATAAGTACCCTAGTCCCTAATTATTTAACTCAAGCCACAAGATTCAACGGTTCCGATTCAACGAAATATATTGAAGTGCAAAAATCAAGTGTGAACACTGACGTACGCTAGCCTTTGCCATATATACATATATGGTGCCTTCTACCTAGGGATGGCAATCAAACCCATGGCCGCGGGTACCCGACCGCCCCCGACCCAGTCAACGCGGGGAATCCCCGCTTTGACCGGGTATGGGGCGGGTATGGGTAAAACCCGCAAAAAGTTTGATGGATATGGGGCGGGTATGGTTTTAGCCTCCCCCGCCCCATACTCATACCCATACCCGCCCCACCAAGAGAATTTCTTCACATATCAAAAAATATGTGGATTAAATTGTAATCTATCAATGATGATGATGATAACTCGAGAAAAAAATAGTAGAAATGCAATTGATTAACCACCTTAATCAAAACCTAATTCATTTCCCTCAATTCTCCTTCCACTCTTTCACTTTCCCCCTTGTCAACAAGATTATGTTAATTAATTATTACTTAGTAAATGTATCAAGAGTTAGAGCATAATAATTTAAAAAATATTGTAGTCTATATTATGTATTAATGGATGTTTTAGGATCATATTCTTTGAATCGTATTTAGAAAATGACCGTGTTTTGTTGACTTCATGATATAATATGTTTGTTTATGGTTATAATTAAAACTTTTCTTGTAAGTTTTAGGTATAATAATGTTGGATGTACGGGGATGGGTATTATCCATGGGTACCCGAAACCCACGGGTATGGGGATGAGTTTGCATAACATTCCCCGCATGGGTATGGGGCGGGTATGGGTTTGGGTATTTGAAGATGGAGATGGGGATGGGGATGGTTTAGGCAAACCCGCCCCAAAACCGCCCCATTGCCATCCCTACTTCTACCGTACCCCGGGTGAAATCCAAGGTACCATATACCTTGAGTATGAAAACGCTATCTAGACCTCGAATTAACAGTATTTTTGGGCATGATACTATACCCTAACCCTTAATGAGTGAACCCTAGGTCCTAATTATCTAAATCATAAACTATAAACCCTAAGATTGTGCATTGATATTTTTGCCTATATTTGGACGAATCATAACTGTCGATTATTGTTTCTAATTAAATTGACCTTGGGGTATAAGATTTAGAGAATTAAGACCTAGATTTTGATCTTTAAGGGTTAGAGTATAGTATCATGTCCGAAAGATCAGTCAATTCAAGTTCTGGATAGCGTTTTCTTACTCAAGGTATGCGGTACCCCGAATTTCACCCTGGGTACCGTAGAATATATATATATATATATATATATATATATATATATATATATGGTTCAGGCTAGCGTACGTACGGGCGTACGTTAGGTAGCGTACGCCACATAGAGTTTTGCTATTTATATCATGATTTAACTGGAATTTGGGACATGATACTATACCCTAACCTCTAATGGGTGAACCCCAGTCCCTAATTTTCTAACCCAAACCATGATATTCGTTTAATCTTAAAACAAAAATCTATGATAATTTCGACGAATCAGAAGTGTTGATTTTCATTTTAAGATTAAACGAATCTCATGCTTTGGGTTAGTGCATTGGGGATTGGGATTTAGCCTTTAGGGGTTAGAATATAGTATCATGTCCTAAACTCCGGTTAATTCATTGTCTAAATAGCAAAACTCAATAGGGCGTACGCCAGGCGTACACTAACCTTTGCCATATATATATATATGGTGACTACTTCAGTGCATTCACAAAAATGAGTGCGTTCAATGCACCCAACTCAAAAACTAGTCTTAAGGTATCAGATTTTGAATTTTAATTTGTAGAATTATTGTAATATGATGATATAACATATGATAACAACTAATTAGTGGATTACCCTAAGCCCTAGACCTCCAATTTTGAGTTCTATCCCTAAACCCCAAATTGTAAACCCTAACCCTAACCTTAAATCTCTAACTCTAAATCCTTCAAATTAAAGTAAATCTTCAATAGTTTTTGTGCAAATTCATGTGCGTTATTGTTCATCACATCATAAGTGATGATTGACATCATTTTGACATAAATCGCATGTTTAAAATGACGGTTATGAAGTGAGTGCACTGAATGCACCCAAAAAAATGAGTGCACCGAAGACGCCACTATATATATATATATATATATATATATATATATGGTTTAGGCTAGCGTATGCCCGGGCGTACGTTAGGCTACCGTACGCCCCGTTGAGTTTTACTATTTAGATCATGAATTAATCGGAGTTTTTGGCATGATACTATACCCTAACCTTTAATGGGTAAACCCCAGTCCCTAATTTTCTAACCCAAATCATGAGAATCGTTTAATCTTAAAATGTAAATCAATAATAATTTTGACGAATCTGAACCGTTGATTTTCATTTCAAAATTAAATGAATATTATGCTTTGGGTTAGTGAATTGGGGACCGGGGTTCACCCATTAGGGGTTAGGGTATAGTATCATGTCCCAAACGTTGGTTAATTCATTGTCTAAATAGCAAAACTCAACGGGCATACGGTAGGCTAGGGTACGTCCGGGCGTACGCTAGCCTACCGTACGCCCGTTGAGTTTTGCTATTTAGACTATAAATTAACCGGAGTTTGGGGCACGATACTATACCCTAACCCCTAATGGGTGAACCCCAGTCCGCAATTCACTAACCCAAATAATAATATTCATTTAATCTTGAAATGAAAATCAATGGTTCTGATTCGTCGAAATTATTGTTGATTTTCATTTTAAGATTAAACGAATCTCATGATTTGGGTTAGAAAACTAGGGACTGGGGTTTATCGATTAGTGGTTAGGGTATAGTATCATGCCCAAAACTCCGGTTAATTCTTTATCTAAATAGCAAAACTCAAACGGGCGTACGGTAGTCTAACGTACGCCCGGGCGTACGCTAGCCTGAATCATATATATATATATGGCAAAGGCTAGCGTACGTCCGGGCGTACGCTAGCCTACCGTACGCCCCATTGAGTTTTGCTATTTAGACAAAGAATTAATCGGAGTTTGGGACATGATACTATATCCTAACCCCTAATGTGTGAATCCCAGTCCCCAATTCACTAACCCGAAGCATGAGATTCGTTTAATCTTAAAAATGAAAATCAACGATCCTGATTCGTCGAAATTTTCATTGATTTTCATTTTAAGATTAAACGAATCTCATGGTTTGGGTTAGAAAATTAGGGACTGGGGTTTACCCATTAGAGGTTAGGGTATAGTATCATGCCCCAAACTCCGGTTAATTCATGATCTATATAGCAAAACTCAATGGGGTAAAATCGAGGGTATTACATACCTTGAGTAAGAAAATGCTATCTAGACCTCGAATTAACCGAATTTTTTGGCATGATACTATACCCTAACTCTTGATGGGTGAACCCTAGGTCTTATTCATCTAAATCATAAAGCCTAACCCCTAAGATTGTGCATGTAAATTTTGGGATATATTGCGACGAATCATGACCATCAATTTTTGTTTATAATTAAATTGATCTTAGTGTATGAGATTTATAGAACTAAGAAATAGATTTCAATCTTCAAGGGTTTGAGCATATTACTAGATGCCAAACTCCGGCAATTCAAGGTCTAGATATCATTTTCTTACTCAAGGTATGCTATACCTTTGATTTTACCCAAGGTATGCTATACCTTTGATTTTACTCAAGGTCTATATATATATAGTTTTGGAAGAAAATAAACTCTACCCCTCCCTAGCCCACTCTCTCTTTCCCCCTTTTTAGTAATGACAATGAGTCGTGACGGGTAGGGGTGGACAATGGGCGGATTGGGTAGTTTTCGTCTCAAATTGACCCACCCGCTTACTAGCGGGTTGAAATCATTGTGACCCGCAATCCACCTACATTCTTATGCGGGTCGGGTTGGATGGGTGGCGGTTGGGTCATGGGTTAACCCGCAAAAAAATTCTCCAACTAGCTATTAAGTAAGTTGACTAACATTTATAATAAGTTCATAGAAAAGTAGTAAGATTGTATCGATTTAGACACTTATCACTTTCTCTCTAGTGTATCTATGTTGTATTTGCATAAAACATTTTACTACTCTATCCACAAATTATATAGAGAAAACTTACGCATGTTATGATTTTTACACAATTAATAATTTATAGTTTCATCCCAATATATAATGGATATTAACAATAATTTGCATTCCAATATCCAATTAATGGATATTACACAACATAATAAGTTAATAACCAAAACAGTAGTCAAAAGTATTTTATTCTCCACATTAAGAAGTATATGGTTAGACCGTAGTGTGGTTTGAAAATATGATGAATATTCGATACTATAAGAAACAACATTTTTCATGTGAAAATAGGAAGCGGGTCATTCGGGTGACCTGCAATCCACCCACCACCCACCCACATAAGTGCGTGTGGGAGATTTATCAATTCGCAATCCATACACATCAATCATCCACAGCTTGCGGATCAGGTTATTTACGGGTGGATCGATATCAATCCGCGGATTACCCACCCACATGCCCACCCCTAATGATGGGTATCTCAATATCCATATCCGCTTTGAACTAAACACAAATGAGGTTAGGTAATACATGTGGGGGTATAGAACAGAACTTATTGAACCATTTTTAAATATTATTTGAAAAAAATGTCAATATTCAACAAGTTTACAAAAAACACGTCACAAATGAACAAAAATATAGTAAACCACCAGAAAGCTTTTGTGACTATTGATGAATAAACAAGTAGTGATGAAATATCACAAAAGCTATTTTTGGATTTTTTTAACAATGTTATTTCTGGAAAAATCACTTTTCTACCCTAATAAAGTCAATCACAAAAGCTAAATTCATTTTGCAAGCAGCATTTAACATATTATTTGGGAATCAACCATATATAATACTACTTTCTAATTTGGAAAATAATTTTATGTTAACCTTCTTATAAATTGTAACTTCTCTAAAGTGAATCATTTTACAACCAAACATAATTTATATTTGAAAGTATTATCGGAAAATAATTGAAAAGTATTGTTTGAAAAGTATTGGATTTAAAAGGCAAAACATAGAAGGGTTAATATTGAGTTTATGAAAATGGGTAGGATTAAGATTGGAAATTAGTGGGGATGAGTCATTTCCTTTTTTTTATCAAATAGATGCAACTGCATCCTACTTTTCATTCAAAATCACCCAGGGTTCGGAGAGCCCCTGAAGTATAGGGATTGCAATTTGAACCCGCCGCTCCGGATAATACCCGACCTGACCCGCGATGGGTCGGGTATTACCCGACCGCATTAACGTGGGGCGGGACATGTGTATCAACTTCCGACCCGTCCTGCCCTGCCCCGTCCGACCCCATTCTTAGCCCGTTCTAGGTCAATTTTTTACCACATCCATTCATATATCTCCTATTTTGGTTTTTATTCAACTAGCTAGACTTGATCTTTCAACTAAATAGACTCAATTACTTATTATATTATTACTATTATTCATTCATCAAGTCTTTTCCCCTTTGTTTTATCATAAAAAGTAAAATTGTGCGTGGATTTTTCTCAAATAACATTTAAGAGTGGGTCGATCCGCCCCGACCCGTACCCCCGCGGGTATTACCCGCCCCGAACCGTACTAGCGCTGGGCGGGGCATGAATATTGAGATATCCGCCCCGCCCCTACCCATTGCCATTACTACCTTGAATATCGTACATAGTCCAGTTACATAACATAGGATCAGATAAAGGGAACATATGAAGACCCAGTGGCGCAAAAATGCTCACGGCTCGCAAGGTAGTCACCACACTTGTAGGCCCAAGTGAGATTTGTAGGCCCAAGTGATGTCTAAATTTTAGATCATTTTGGAAAATTTTATACCTGTAACCGGTACGTACTAAAATATCATTCAACAAATTTTAGGTATCGAAATAAAAGTTTTGAATTATATTCAATGTAAAAATATAAAAATAATTTTAGAGGCCACCGAGTCGAGCTTGCTCTATCGACGCAATCGGAAGGGCGACGAGGCGCGCTATATCCCGGGCACTAATAACAGAAGCCGGAAGCACAAAGTTGCCTCGTCCCCGATCTTTGTTTGTAGTACGACTGGCCGCTTGCCCAAACGTGGTCGGCTCGCTGGTCGTTCGGGATGGCGGTTTCACCTTCCTACTCCGAGTGAATTGGAGGTTGAAGAGGAAGTGACGAGGAGTCCCATTAATGAGAATGGGGATGTTGGCCCAGTTAGTATGACGGATCTTAGACCCCAAAATGGGGCGAGGGCGTCCATTCAACAGCCGACCGGTTGCTGCCGTCCGGTGGTCGACATGAACGGCAAATCTGATCAGGGGGTTTTGAACCAAACCCTGATTGTGGAAGTTACAGAGACAGGGACGAGATGTCCCGATCAGAATATTGGCAGTGGTGGTCACTGTAGTGCGACGGATCCTGGAACCCAAAATGGCGTGAGGTCGTCCACAAAGCAGCCTGAAATTGGTTCGGCCGGCAAAGTTACCCTAGTCCGGCAATCGGGCTTGACTCGGTTGACTCCGGTCGGTGGCTGCCGTCCGGCATGCGTAACTGCTCGTGGGGTTTTTAACCAACCCCTGATCCCTCGGAGAGTGGCTGACTCCCCCATATCTCAGCGTATCTCCCGTCAAGGGGATCTTTTTCAAAAAATATTTTTCGATAAGGATTGTTTCAAAGACCCACCCCCGGCAGGACTCCCCAAACCGACGAACCAACGCGGTTCTCCTGCCTATTTAACTTGTGACCCTCACCCAGCTCCCAATATACGAATTATCGATTGTGGGGGATCTCTTGAGGCTCATTTAAGTTTGGCGACTCAGCTCCCTAGGAACCTACCTGGTACGTGGGTCTCTTTTCCTTCCAAAGGTTCTGTAGAGGTTCATAAGGGGTTCATCCCGCTCTATAGCCTTTCACCCCCGATTCCCACCGTCTTGTGGTCAATCGGAGAGGTTCACTACTCTTCCTCCGTCTGCTCCCCTTCTGACAGTTTGTTGGCTTTGCAGCTCCCCGCCATGATTCAGGCTGCCAGTGATCAAGTTGTGGCCTTCTCCCTTGAAGAGGTCCAGTCCGACCGAGCCCGCCATGATTCAGGCCGCCTGTTCACAGACCACAATATAACTATCACGGAGCTGCGGGACTCGATCAACACTCCATGGCAAGCCAGGGGTCGTGTTATTGTTCGCTTGGCTGCTCACGGACTATTCGAGTTCGTATTCCCAAACCAAATGGCGCGGAATTGGGTTCTCCAAAGGACCTCGTGGGTGGTGGATGACAAGGTGCTTCATCTGTGTGCTTGGACCCCGTGCATCACGAGGCGGACCTTCGAAGAGCTAGCTCTTGTCCCGTTCCGAGTCCAGCTGTGGGACAAGACGAATGTTGCACGCAACAGTTCGGGCGTAAAATTGCGAGCGCGACGCTTGGGCGGGTCCTGGAAACTGGAGTCTATTTGTGCACGGACTCGGGGCGCAAGTTTGTAAAGGTGAAGGCTGTTTTGGATTTCTCCAAGCCTCTTCGTTCCCAAGTGCTGGGGTCGAATGAGGAAACCGGGGAGTTCTGGATTCGCTTCAAATACGAATTCCTCCCAACTTTTTTGCTATCATTGTGGCCCCCTTGGGCATTCACGCCCGGACTGCTCGTTTGACCCTCCTTCAAGGAAGGAACGATTTGGCAATCACATGACAACAAAGAAAATGGGGAGGAAGCTGCGTGAGGAGGGTGCAGAGGATCAGTATTTTTCGAATCAGCCTAACTCGGTTTGGATCAATAAAGCTGCGAGGGCTAACCCGGTGGCTGAACCTCGGGTGTCTCTTGAGTCCAAACGGGAGGGTACTAATGCAAAGCAAGTTGTTGTGGAGGAGAGCCCGCTGTGGATGGGTACTTCGGGAAACCCCTTCCAATCGGTGGAACCACAATCTCAGCGGGAGAAGGGGCATTTTCGGATTTCAGTATCGAAAGCCCCCAAAATCTCCCTTGGCAATCATGTCCGCCGCGGGCAGCAGCGGAACCCGACTGCAGATCCTGTGAGGGTGCATAACCGTGGTGCTAATGGCCCTAGGCCTGCTCGAGTATTGGGGAAGAAGCACCCGGCAGTCCGGGAAGCTAAGGTAGCGATGCAGGAGACTGAGCCGGACCTCGGGCAGCAGGGAGAGAAGAAGAAGGCGGTCCGGCCGGAGGTGTGTACGGAGGATCAAGCTATCACCTACCGCCGCCGTCTCATCCTGGAAGATGAATCGGAGGAGGAGTTTGTGGTGCACGCTGTCCCGGAGCCAAAACCTGTTCGACCAGCTGTGGTTTCTGCTGCCTTGCACGAAGTTTCCTCTAAGAGAAGAAGTGGACATGTTAAAGGAGATCCTTCTCCGAAGAAAAAAAGCGCTGACAGGAAAAGGGCTGGCGTAGCGAAGGGCGGCCCGTTGGCAAAGAACCGAGGGTTGAAAAACAGATTAAAAAATCAGGCCCTGATCTAGGACGAGTGGGAGGCTGGTGCAGCGGCGGATGCTGTTGTGGATGGGGGTTTGGCAGGAGTGGACTCGGACATGGCTGCATCTCATGGGTCGAAAGCCCAAGCGGCCGTCCCTACTCTGGCCGACTCGGAGGTGGAGTCAGTGGAGGGCGATGCGATGGCCTTCGAGATTCGTCGACGTGATCCACTGTTGCCAAGGAAATTTAAGCGGCTGCACCAACCAAATCGAGTGAGCCAAGTTGTTGAGGCGTTCGAAAATGGGCTGTCCATGGCCGATGCAGTAATTGACCCGGGACTGGTTCAACCTATGGGCACTCTGGCCGCAACCGATGCGGGGCAAGGCGAGCACTCCAGTGTGAAGAACCTTGAGTTCAATGAATATGGGTCCAACTTGTCAGACCCTGGGTTGGGGAACAAAAAACGTCATATTGATGAGATGGAGGGGGCTATTGCGGAGATCCCTACCCCCAAGAAACAGTTCATGGAGGAAATTGTGGAACCTGAATCGGTGGAGGAAGCCAGCCGTGAATGGCCCCAGACGGATAAATGAGGCTTCTCGCGTGGAATGTGAGGGGAATTGGACCATCCCTCACATTCCAATCTGTTGTTGGTTTACTGCATTCCAATAAACCGGACCTTGTGTTCTTTTCGGAGACACAATCAAGCCGGAGAGTAGTTTCCCGACGTATGCGGGGTTTAGGTTTTACTTATTCTCGTTATTTTTTCGTTGATGCGATTGATGCATCTGGTGGGTTAGTAGCGGCTTGGTCCCCCGGGGTTGACGCCTCGGTGTTATTTCATTCCAATTTTTGTATTTTTGTTCAAGTTAATGAAATAAATGTTTCTTATGTGGTGGTGTTTGTCTACATTAGTTGCAATCTTGCAATCCGAGCTTCCCAACTGATTCAGCTTCGTGATATCTGCGCAAACATTCAGCTCCCATTCGTAGTAATTGGTGATTTTAACATGACTCTTCATGAGAGTGAGAAGGATGGTGGTCTTCCTTGGAATGCCGCCCAAGCTATTAGTCTTCGTGACTTTATCCAGGATTTAGGGCTGCATGACCCTGGCTACCAGGGTGACCTTTTCACTTGGACTAATAAGCGGATGGGCCCTGCTTGCATTCGTACGAGATTAGACAGAGCCTTGTGCTCACACTCATGGATTGACCTCTTCCCTAATACTATTCTCAAACATTTTACGGATCAAGGATCAGATCATCGAGCTTTGATTCTCTCGGACAAGATCTATGCTAGAGCTAGTCGTCCCCTGTTTCGCTTTGATTCTCGTTGGGCGGATAATCCTGAGGTCAGGGCGATGGTCAATTATGTTTGGCAGGAAGAGGTGCAGGGTACTCCCATGTTTTGCCTCTGGGAGCGCCTCAAGAAGCTTCGACACCTGCTCTATGACTGGAGCCGAGCTAGTACGACGAACTCTTTGCGTAACATCAAAACTCTTCAAGCCGAGATTGATCGAATTAAATCAATTCTCCCAATTGATTGGGAAGAGGTCCAGCGTTTGGAGGTCGAATTGAGTAGACAGTGGAAGCGGAAGAGATTTGTTGGCAACAAAAATCCCGGGTGAGGTGGCTGAAGAGAGGAGATAAGAATACGTCGTATTTCCATACGGTCACTCGGGTTCGGCGGAAGAAAAACTTTGTGGCTGGGCTACGAAATGATGAGGGGGATTGGGTCACGGAAGAACGCGAGAAGGCTGCTCTGGCAGACACATTCTATCAGACTCTGTTTACCTCGGAAAACCAGGTCCTTAATATGTCTGAAAGGGTGGCTGCTCTGCCTATTACTCGTAGTGTTACCCCTGAAATGAATGATCTGTTGACTGCTGAAGTCCTCCCTGTTGAAGTTCGCAGCACAGTCTTTTCTATGGGATCAAAGCAAGCTCCCGGATCTGATGGATTTACTGGGAAGTTCTTTAAAGCTTTTTGGGATATTGTGGGCAACTCTGTTACTGAGGCGGTTTGCTCGTTCTTTGCGACTAGTCGCATGCTCCGCAACTTTAATCATACTTGGCTCACATTGATTCCCAAAGTGGATAATGTGGAGAATATGCGCCAGCTCCGCCCGATCAGCTTATGCCAGTTTGTCTATAAGATCATAACTAAAATCATGGTAGGGAGACTTGCTACGCTGCTTCCTCGGGTCATCTCGGAGGGACAAAATGCCTTCATTCGAGAACGACAGATCATTGATAATGTACTCCTCGGGCATGAGTTGATGCACTACCTAAAAATCAAAACTCGAGGTAAGAAAGGCTACATGGCTCTAAAGGTTGACATGGAAAAGGCCTATGATAGAGTTGAGTGGGCCTTTCTTCTTGCAGTTTTGGATAAAATGGGATTCAGCTCTGTCTGGAGAGAATGGATCCATGAATGTCTCAGATCGTCGTCGTTTTCTATTCTAATGAATGGGAATCCCTCTGGTTATTTCTCTCCTACTAGAGGACTACGCCAAGGCGATCCCCTCTCCCCTTTGCTATTTGTTATCTGCACTGAGGGGTTTGCGGCTTTGATTCGGCAAGCCATTTATGAGAAGAGACTGGAGGGGGTAAAGGTAGCTCCTCGTGCTCCCAGGATCTCTCACCTTTTATTTGCCGATGACTCCTACTTATTCCTTCGAGGCACTCTTCAGGAATGTGAAAACCTGATAACAGTCTTGAATGAATATGAGGAACTCAGTGGCTAGAGAGTGAACTTGGGGAAGTCAGCGGTTTGCTTTAGTAAGAACGTTTCTTTGCCAGATCAAGAGTTCCTAGCCCAGATTCTGGGGGTTGGGGCGGTTGGAGTGCATGATAAATATTTAGGGCTGCCTACCCTAATAGCTCGCTCAAAGATGGCTACCTTTCGATATCTGGAGGAGAAATTGCTGGAACGGCTGCAGGGGTGGAAGCAGCGCACGCTTTCTTGGGCTGCCAAGGAGACTTTGATTAAATCAATAGCGTTAGCTTTGCCACTTCATGTCATGTCCTGTTTCAGGCTCCCGCTTTCCCTGTGTCGTCTTCTTGACAGGCACGTGGCTCGCTTCTGGTGGGGAGTTGAGGGTGGGCACTCCAGAATTCGGTGGATCTCTTGGCGTAACATGTGCAGAAGTAAACATGAGGGGGGAATGGGCTTTCGCCGTTTTGAACAGTTTAATCAGGCCCTCTTGGCAAAAATTGGATGGCGTATCCTCACTGATCCGGATTCCTTGTTAGCCCATGTGTACAAAGGGAAATTGTTTCCGAATACTTCCTTCCTTTCGGCTACGGCTAGATCCCGTCCGTCTTGGGGCTGGCAAGGTGTCCTTTATGGTCGTCAGCTGCCGGAGAAGGGGTTACGTTGGCAGATCGGGAATAGACAAACGGCTTCTCTCCTACACTCTAATTGGATTACGCAGGTGCATCCCTGGCCAGTGCGGTTTAACCCCCGGGTGCTGCCTGTAGGGGGGACCCTAATGTGTCTGAAGTAATCATCCTGGAGGGCGGGTGCTGGGCAGAGGATAAGCTTACTCAGTGGTTTAACCCGGATACGTGTAGTGCAATCAGAGCTATTCCCTTGCCGCGGCAAAATTTAGAGGATAGACTGATCTGGCATGCCACGAATCCTCCCAACCACTGAAGCTCTTCGGGAGAAAGGGGTGGAGGTTCTTCCTCGGTGCCCGGTCTGCTGGGCAGAATCTGAGACCATGGAACATTTGTTTCTGGATTGTCCAGTGGCGCGTGCGCTTTGGGATTTATCGGGGTTGGAATATCTCGGCCAAGGGTTGCCTCGACATACGTTTCCTTTTTTCCTCAAAAGATTAATGACTTTAGTGCACCAGGCCCCTCTATTTATGAGAGTTGTGGCTGTCCTTTGGAGGATTTGGCGATCTAGAAACTAGGTAGTCTTTGAGGGCAAGCAGTTTGGGATCCCGTCCTTGATGCGACAATTTAATCAACAGTTTGAGGAATGGGTTAGCCTGCTTGTCGATCGTCCCCAGCCGTTATATGCTCCTCGGCCAGGGCCCCAGTCGTCGGATTCCACTGGGCGGGCTTCGTGTAGGTGGGATGGGGCGACTAGGTCCGGTTCTCATTCGGCGGGTGGGATGGTGTTGGTGGATGCTAATGGAGATCCGATCTTGGCTGCAGGATTTCAGATTCCTCATATTGATAATCCTCCAGTTGTCGAGTTGTTGGTGCTTCGTGAGGCCATTAGGTGGTGCCTGAACTTGGGATTTACATAGATGCGATTTGAAGGCGACGCCAAAGTCATTATTGATAAACTTAATAGGGCGGATGCGAGTGATAGCCAGATGGGCGTGATTCTTCAAGAAGTTATAAATCTTTTAGCTGTCCATTCTGATTTTTGTGTACGGTTTGTAGGTCGGAGTAACAATAGGGTAGCCCATTTGGTGGCTAGGAAAGCCCTGTCTTTGTACCCGGCTACATGCCGTTTCTTTGATTTTCAGGCCTGGCTGTCTTCCAGGATGTAACTATCGTTATTTGATCTAATGGATTATCTTTTGTCAAAAAAAAAAAAGTAAAAATATAAAAATAATCCGATACAAAATTGTAAAATATAAATTATATAGATACTAAATTGTAATTTTATAAATAATATTTTAATGAGTTGGATAGTGTGGAAACTTTGTCCAAACCCGTCTATGACCTGTAAGAACCCGATTTGACCCGCTCGCAAGGGCAATTTATAAAACTGACCCTCCCTCCTCATGCAAGTTTCCTCCTTGATCCTGTCTGACCCGCTTGATTGGGAGCGGGCCGAGCCACCATGTTGGCTCAAATCAATCAACAAACTTTTTTTTGAAAGTTACATTTTGCTGCCCAATTTTTTACAATATGTATCTAAAACGAGAAACAACATGCATAATCACTCCCCTCTCCCTCCTTCTGCATAATCCACAAACAATCTCACTCATCACTCCCCTCTGGGCCTCCCAGTCTCACCATCTCCTCTACAAATTAAATGTCACAGAAACTAGAAAATAATAATAATAATAATAATAATAATGTTTCTAAAACGAGGACGATGCAACCCATATCAAGACCAAGCTCCATGCTCCAGTCCATGCCATCATCCTGCTCCCGCTGTTGGAGCTCGACCCTGCCACTCCAACCAAATGTTCAAACAAGTTAGAATACATCCTCTCTGTACTGCGTGTAGAACGTTCACAGGCGTTTTGTGAGCACATGCTCACAATATGTTTGTAAGTGCTATAATAATGATTCGATTGCATGTAGAAGATATGTGATCTCTGTACAATTTTTAATATAATAAACAAAAGGTCAGTAACGGCTAGTTAATTAATTCTTCCCCGACCAAAAAACCTTATCAATTGGGGAAAAGGGCCCGTGAGGAATGAGGATCCAAACGGGATTCCTAACAAATTGTATTCTTCCTCCTACACCAATCACGGATCAGTGCCTAAACGAAACCTTGGGAATTAGACAACCAGATATAGACAGAATTCATTGCCCACAAGAAATTATTGAAGTCAGAATTATGGCGCCGAAAGAGGGAAACGTGCCAGCACAAGAAAGAAGAAAGAATTTTTTTTTTAAAAGAAAAGCAAGCCTTACTATATACACATAGACCATAAGTGTAACGCCTATCACATTCACAAAGTATTCACAAAATATGAGAGAGATCCATACTTCATAAGTAAAAAAAAAAAATGGTCTTAACTGACAAGTCGCGTTTTTTGGTGAAATAGAGGAGTTCTTGTGAGAACTCCGAAGTTAAACGTGCTCAGTGTGGGGATACGACAAAAAATGAGTGACCTTATGAAGAGTCACTTTAAATTGCACTCCAAGAAAAAAAACCGTGAAGACCGAGGCCCAAAAAGAACAATATATATGTCGGGAAAAGATTCGGGATATTATAATAACCTTCTCACGGACATGCCTAGCATGGAGAATTTTGCCCACGAGCACGAGGAGCCTTCACATGTTCCTTCAAGTAAAGCCTAAGCAATAAATCTAGAAGGAGGCACACACCAATGATGGCATTGAATTGAGGGGATCCTATTCAACTCTACTTCAAGCTTCCTACCAACAGATTAGTTCCGTGTGAAAATGCAGAGAAGCATGAGCTACTTCTAAGAAACTGCATGAGCATGGCATGTTTTCCCATCCCCCCTTTAAAACAGCAAGATGCAGAGGTTTCGTTTCATTTGTTAGGTGGGCATGAAATGCATGCATGGCCCGATTTGGCTCCAAGTCTATCCAAATTGATATAATATCGTATTAAAGGATCATGTACATGTAAGAAATACAAATATTTGTGTTCAGTTTGATGCGATTTGGATTCCAAATCGATGTTTATTTTCTTGTTTTTGCACATGATCCTATCAAAATCAAAACCCAAGTTTAGGCTTGGCAATTATACCCATACCCATGGGTTTATAACTATCCAACCCATTTGGGTTGGGTCTGAAATCCAATTAAAGTGTAAATGGATAAAGTCAGATGGGTCAATACCCATACCCATTATGTTGGGTTTACTTGGGTTTTACCCATGAACTTGGGTTAAAAAATCCAAACCCAAATAATTAAAAAAAAAAAAACGAAACTAAAAAAAAAATTAAAGACAATCGAAGACTCTTCCTCTCGCACAGTCGACGACTCTTCCTCTCTAGTCTCTACCCATCTTCGTCGACGACGAGCCGGCTGAGCCACGACGTCGCCGCCCTGGCCACCAGCTCGACGTCGCCGCCCCGGCCACCAGCTCGACGTCGCCGACCCGGCCACCAGCTCGACGTCGCCGCCCCGCCTCCGAACTCGGCTCCGACCACTGAATCGCATCGATGCCCCGATTTCGTCGCCGCCCCGGCCACTAGCTCCGACGTCGCCGCCGCTTCGAGTTCCTCCATTCATCGTCCCCCAAACCCTTCCCAGGTAATTGACTAATTGGGTTTTGGTAATTGAGATTTAAAGCATATCGTAGTACCTCTGTGAAAAGGGCTTCCATTCCATGGATTTACAGAGCCCCGCTATAGGATTCCGTTGACTCCCGCTATAGCCGCTCCACCGTTCGCCTTGGTGAGCTTAGCAGCAGCTGTTTCGTCCACCACATCAAACAAGCCTGGATCTAAGTCCCTGTCCAATCGGATTCTCCTTCTCGCTGCTCTCTCTGAGGTATGGAGGATTTTTCTGGGCTCTTGTTTAGTTCTGATATGTTCAGCTAGCTACTTTGTTTCTCTGTTTGGTGGACAACTTGTTGAATAGTGATGATTCGCGAACCGTGTTTGAGCTGGGAGAACCCATTGAACTTTCTGTTTGTGTTACTGAATTTGGTGGTTCTTCTTCCACTCTAGCTTTGTGTCAATCACATTGATGCAAACCACTCCAGGAGTTTGATTTGCGTGCTGTGTCTTGGGTGTCTTGGGGGAATTATCAGCATCTTAGGCCTTCTAGGACACGTTCAATGGATTTTTTTTTTTTATGGATGAAACGAATTTTAACTTCATTCATTACATGCTTGGTGCATTGAAAACACTTGGACTTGATGTGGAGCATAACAGTGAACTGAAGCGTGCCATTGTTAAAGGCTGTGGTGGTGTTAGGGTGATAACTGATAACAATCCCTAATACAGATATGTGCCAAGTTGCTGACTTCTCCCATTTTCCTCTTTCTCACATTAATCTCTTTAACATGTTGATCACACACATTTTCCCCCAATATGTCTCCTCACTTGGTTACACTCGTGTTTTCATTATCCCAATATGCAGTACAATGCAGAAAGTCATATTGTTCTCACTCGAATGTTTGGTTGTGGTGGTGTTTTTCCTGTAGCATAACACTTGGTTGAATAATTGTGTATTGTTGTCTCTGTTCGAAGCATATTTAATCCTTGTTTGGTTGAATGATTGTACTGTTGCATTAGTTTGAATGATTGTTTGTTGCTTGCTTGATTTTTCTAGGGAAATATGGATTCAGAAACTAATGATGATAGTCTATCTATGAATCATGAGAGTAGTAATGGACAGCATAGTGTGTCTTCTAGTCGTATGGTATGGTCTTCTGGGAAGCAGTGGTCTGAAGTGTGGAAGGATTATAATCGAGTTGTAATTAGTGGGCTGAGAAAAGCTGAATGCAAATACTGTCATAAAAGGCTTGCGGCTGAATCCAACTCTGGAACTTCTCATTTGCGCAATCATTTGATTAAATGTCGAGTAAAAAATGCTGATCTAGTCAAGGTTGGTGGACTTTTGGGTAGTAAGAAAAGGAAAATTGGTACTGGAAGTTCGAGTCCTGCTGTTTTTGACCAAGAAACTAGTAGAAGGGACTTCTTGTGTGGTGAAAGAATTCTGAAATTATTGCTATAATCTTGCAGACTCAATCTAGCCACATTTATCGACTTAGAGTGGCATTGTTGTTTTGCTTTTTAGTCAACTCTTATATAGGCAAGGAGGCTGTTGAACCCAGTTCAATCATTGTTTTTTGCTTTATATCTGTTATATGGTTTAATTATTTTGCAGGTGTAGCCATTTTCTCTCCTGATGTTGATGGTTCGACTCAAACCATATTCTGTGAGAATGATGGCGGTGATGATGAACAAGTTATGGAATATGAGGACTGAGAAAGAATCTGGGAGTTTGTTTGATTTGATTATGTAGTGAAGTTATGTTCAAAACTCAAAACAAAGTATCTCATTTCTGTTGTTGGGTTCCTCTGTAATACCCTTCCCTTATAAACTAGCTTTGAAAGAGTTGTAAGCACAGTGTTGGATTCAATGGTTTGAGAAATATGGAAGTGTTTCTGTGGTTCTCTGTTTCTGGTCCTTTGCCACAAGGTTGAGAAACCTCCAGCTCCCCCAAACTGCTCACGTTTATAAACTAAACCAGACCCTTCTGTTTTCTCCATCTATTTCCACCCCCCTTCTGTTTCCTCTATGATTGAACATATCACCAGCAAACAGCACTTTTCCGTCCTTTTCCATTAGTATGTCTTCTGGTTTTGGTTCAGGAATGGGGAAAGAGGGGAGAAGAGAAGCTATAGGCCTCTGTTTTGCCAGAAAGGAATCTCAGAACAGAGCAACTCCCCCAAACCAGAAAACGTATAGGCCTCTGTTTCTTACTCATCTTCACCTGATTACGTGTGAATCAATGAAATCTATCTTATGGTGTTGGTTTAGGAATGGCCAAAGGTTCAGAGTTGAACCCACAAGAAGCTCCAATCAAGACAGAGCCAGAAGAAGAAGGGTATTTTTCTGGCGATGCTCCTCAAGGTTTGGATGTTTGCTTCCGAGTAGTTTACAAGAAGTACATGGAATTCAATGTGGTATTGTACAATTTCACCCCACTCTCTGTTCGGCGCCTTTTCCCCTCCAATCCAACAGCCGCCGCGGAGGCCGACCCTGGGCGACTTGCCGGAGAGCTGTGTGGCGCCGATTCTCGCTAATTTGGATCCCGTCGAGATTTGCAAACTGGCGACGCTCAACAGGGCGTGTCGCGGCGCGTCTTGGGCTGATTTCGTGTGGGAGTCCAAGTTGCCGGAGAATGGATCGGAGGCAGCAAGTTCGTCGAAGCCGCCGCCGACGAAGATATGGAAGCCGGGAATGGAACACGATGGTCGCTGTTGCTGACAGCCAAAGTTACACTTTAGTACCTAAAGTTTTTAAGAAGATAAAAATAGGTCCAGCATCATATGTGGAAAATTACATTTTAATACATTAAAAATTTCTCTTTACATTTTAACACCTAATAAAAAAAACATATACAGGCAGGTCCAAAGAGATGGGTACCCAAGCCCAATCCATACCCAAAAATAAAATCCAAACCCAACTCCACCTACCCAAATCTTACCCAAATCCATATAGAATAAATCCATACCCAACCCATATAAATGGGTATAATTGGGTTTGGGCAAAAATACCCATGGGTGGGTAAATTGCCATCCCTACCCAAGTTCTTTAACATTGAGAAACGAAATCGAATCTAGTACTAGGCCTACCATGTAGAGTGTGGATTGAATTTGTTGGTCAAGTACTCCGCCATTATCAAGATTTAAAATGACACTTTTTTTTTTTTTGGCCTAATGCATCTCCTCGAATAGGATAAATGTCACAGACACAGTTCCGTTCGCAGCAACTCGTGTGAAGGGCATAAAGGTAACAGAAAACTTTGTTTGGTCGTTATTAATTGGTTACTTTTGAGGAAGAGCTTCATTAATTGCTTGCTTAATTATTCAACGGCTTCAACTTTAAAGTTAACCAAGACCAAGAGACGGGTCGTCGAGAGCGGCCCAAGACCAAAAGGAAAAGAAAAAAAGAAAAAAAAAAGTAAAAGCACCTAATTCGAAGAAAATGAGATCCCATCGACGGGGAAGGAAAGAAAGAAAAGAAAAATTACCTGGCGGTGGCGGTGGAACGGCGCTGGCTGCAGGGGAACCTGCCCCACCGGGCGTAACTGAAATCGAAAAGCACATTCGAATCAAAAGGATGTTGATCCAGGAAAAAACCAACGGTGAAGTGAAGACGAAGCGAATCGAAAATTAATTCACGATTCCAGTAAACAAAACAAAATAAAAAGCTGTGATCAATTGAAACCTTTTTAATTACCTCTGCTGCAAGAGCTGGTATCGGCGCTGATGCCACAGCGCGTGGTGAGAGCTACGGCCTGGGTGACATTGATCCCGAAGGAAGCGAGGAGGCCGGGAGTGTTGTAGAGGTTGCAGAGGCAAGGCAGCTCCGTCCGCACGGCTTCCTTGATCGGATCGCAGCAGCTCGCCGGCGGGGTCACGGAGGTGTTGCTGATGTAGCTTGCGCAGGGGATCAGCTTCGAGGCGCACGAGGGCGCGTTGCTGCCGCCGCCCTGTGCTTCCGTGAAGGTGGCTGCAGTGGCGAGGAGGAGGAGAGCTGATATCATCGCCGCCGTGGTGGTGGTGGTGGTGGAAGCCATTTTTGGGCGGTGGGGGCGGCGGGTGGAATTTGGGGTGGTCTGATTTATGGATCTGTGTCACTGAAACGACGCGGAAATGGTGGCGCGGTGTTATGTGTGTGTATTTATATTTTATAGCCGCTCTCTGGGGCGTGAAGTGTGAACTGCGAAGCAACAAGCACGCCGAGTTTGAGGAAAACCTCCGCTGGCAGAGGCAGACAAGTAAAGGGAAAGGGATGCCCCAATACGTGGTCCCACGCGACTCCCATGCGAGTCTGCTGTGAGATATTAAATTAATTATGGTCAAGAAATGGGTTGAATTACAATGATCACTATACTTCCAGTGTTCTAGCAAATTTGCCACTCAACTTTATTTTTTGTTATGACACAACAAGTGACTAGGAGCCACTTTGTGTGTTTGACTCCTTGGCCATCTTTTACAAACTATGGAAGTTTGATATCACTCGAATTAATGATAAATAAATATTATCTACTTGGTTATCTGTTAAGAGGAAGAGATTATGATAATATAATACCGTGAATCAACTATTAGGTAATAGGATCGACATGTGAACATTTTGGGTGATCTAACAAGTTAATGTTTGACAATTTTAATTTAAAAGCTAATAGACCCAATTGTTGTTGTGTTAAATATATCAAAGTTCGAGGACAAGTTCATTGAAGATGAAGTTGAGGAATGATTTGGTAATGACCATAAGTTTAGTGAGATTTAAGTAATTGGCCCTGAAATTTTGGTTATTCAAAGATGATCTTGAGTTCGTACTTGAGAAGAGCCTCTACTTTTATTTTCTTTCCATTCGTGGCAAAATACCTCTACTTTCAACATAGATGAAGAAATTTCAACCTTTTATTTTGTTTATAAAGTTCAACAGTTTCTTGATTCATCAATGTGAAAAAGTATTCACGAATTTTGAATGTTTACTTTTTAACGATGCCACTCTAAAGTCTAAAAGACTAATTCCCCTCTCAATGCTTATGCATAGGTTAGTTTGGAATTGGAAGTTGAGATTCTTCAAATATGTGTATTTGATGAATACATGTATTGTAAATAGAAAGATTGTAAGAATTAGATGATTGGAAGAATGTCTTGTTTGTTTGTAGCCATTCAAAATTTTTAAAGAAAAGAAAAAATCACTTTATAAGCTAAAAGTGGAACAAATTAAAGCCCACAATCTCAAAGAAGAATCTCACCTTTTTTTTTTAGAAATCTCACTTTTTGTTGAGATTTAAAATGAGTGATTGTGGGTGATATGAGATTTGAGGGCCTACCTCAAATGCATGTATTGAATAAAGTTTTGGAACAAAAAAATGATGGATTCTCCAGAATACATGAATTCAAAGAATCATTCGTCTAGAATCACAACTTCCAAACGACCCCTTAAAATACTATAAAATGCGCAGACCCATGCTTCTCCGGTCTGAGCCTGCTAATTCAGGAAAAGCCCAAATAGGCATATGGGCCATCAACCATTTCAATGTTACCGCAAACCTTCCGTGCTCGGAACCCCAAAGCATCAAACTGTGGAAAAAAATCCGAAAATGCCCTAGTTATTAAGGGGTCGTTTGGTATATGTGTATCTAAACGATGCATTTAATGAATGCATGTATTGTATAGAATGCATCGTTTTTTTGTGTCAAAATGAAAAACAATACATGCATTTCATTGTTGATGTGACACTTGAAATCATTCAATAGGAATGATTTACAATCTCAACAATTTGGTGAGATTGTGTTTTGATATTGTTCTTCCATTTTTCTTTCCCTTTATATCCCTATCAACTTTTATACATTGTTACTCTTCTATGTAAAAGAAAGGGTAAACATGACATTTCACTTAAAAAGTAACTTTCTCATTTTATTCCTAGAATTACAATTACATCTACCAAACAATGTAATCTTATAATAAATGCATTTAAACAATACATCAATTTACAATGCAAGTATTCATACAATACATCAATTCTAACAATCTCAACAATCTTTATTAATGCATTACTCACCCTTATCAAAAAACAATCGCAAATACCAAACGACCTCTAAAAGAAATTCCCACAATACAACACTTTAATTCCCCCCCCCCCCCCAAATACCCAAGTTTGGAGTGGTTCGCTCCAGTGTCAAGCGAACTACTTAGTGGTTCGCTTGACACTAGAGCGAACCACATCCGAAATAGCCGAAAAGGTCCAAAATGAGGGTGGTTTGCTGCCAACCTCAGCGAACCACTCCTAATCAAAATTTCAAATGATCATAACTTTGCACTTGGTTGTCCATTTATAGCAAAAATAAAATTTGATTCCACATAACTTTTTAAGATCTACAACTTTCACTAGAAAGAAATTTTCATTTAATGTTGTTTGATACCATAAACTGATCATTTTTCGATTTCACAAAAACTTGAAAGATCGTAACTTAGTGCTCTGTAGTCCGATTGTCACAAAGTTTTTTTTTATTGTGCTTAGCTATTTAAGATCTAGAAATGTTTCTATAGAAGTTTTTTTTTAGAATGTATGTGAAAATGTAAAAATTAAATATTAGATCATTCTAAACACCCCTTAAATCCAAGATAATCTCTTATTTTGGAAATTTCTTCATAGTAAAAGTTGTAGATATTTAACAGTTATGCGGAATAAAAAAATATTTTTTTGATCGGATAACCGAGTGCAAAATTATGATTGCTCGAAATTTTGATTAGGAGTGGTTCGCTGAAGTTGGCAGCGAACCACCCTCATTTTGGGCCGTTTCGGCCATTTTGGATGTGGTTCGCTCTTATTGGGCCAAGGAGAGGATCGGTCGACTTTGGCCCATCACGTGCAGCCTAGCATGGTCATGCAATCATCACCGTGTCCGATTGGTGATAGGAATTGTACCCTAGTTGATTTGTGTAAGGGTATAAATATCCCTGTAAGGCCTATCGGCCAAGTCACGTAATAATAAAAACCTAAAGTCTTCTGTGGATGTAGATCTCACACACCGTGAGATTGAACCACGTTAAACAAACGTGTTCCTTTAATTTCCGCAGTTCATACTATTTCTCATGGTATCAGAGCAATCGGTCTAGTTGATCGTTGTCATCGTTATTGATCATGGCTGGCGACGAAGAAGAGAAGAAGTCGGATTCGTCTTCCAGTGGTCATGGTAAGGAGCTGTCCAACGTCAACATGGACGCTTCGTCAGTCTATTATCTTCACCCCTCCGATAGCAATAGTCAGTTGCAGGTTGGGGATCTTCTCACGTCCACGAACTACGGCGAATGGGTAGTAGATGTCACCGATGCCCTAATCGTCAAGAATAAGTTTGGTTTTGTCGACGGGACCATGCCTAAGCCTGCCGCAGAACCTGAACAGCGTATCTGGACGCGCTGTGATGCGCACGTCAAAGGTTGGCTGCGCATGTCTATGTCCAAGGAAGTCAGGAGTAGTGTTCGATATGCGAAGACGGCTCGCGAAATCTGGGTAGATCT
Source organism: Linum tenue (assembly GCA_946122785.1). NCBI lineage: Eukaryota > Viridiplantae > Streptophyta > Magnoliopsida > Malpighiales > Linaceae > Linum > Linum tenue. The sequence goes on along the minus strand of CAMGYJ010000009.1, from coordinate 48,756,436 downwards.
CAAGGAGCGCTTCGGACAGGGTAGTCTCACTCGAGGCTATGAATTACGTCGTCTCGTCTCGGCATTATGGCAAGAGAAATTGTCTGTGTCATCCTTTTATACTCAACTGCGAGTTTTGTGGGAAGAAGCTCAGTCACTTTCACCATCGGAGATCTGTACTTGCGGATTGTGTACCTGTGGCCTAGAACGCAGGATTCAGAGCAAGGAGGAGACTGCAAGGCTTTATGATTTCCTGATGGGACTTGACGAAAGTTTCGGCACAATACGCAGCCAAGTGCTGTCTATGAAACCTGCACCCACACTTGCAGAGGCGTTCAACATAGTTCTCAATGATGAACAACAGAGGCTGCTTGCGCAAAAACGGCGCCCTTCCTCAGAATCAGCTGCTTTCGCCTCGCGGGGTGATTCTTCTGATCGGAATGGACAGCGTAACAGTGAAGGTAAGCCAATGTGTACACATTGTGGTAAAGTCGGCCATTTCAAGGCCACTTGCTACGATTTGATCGGATGGCCAAATCGTGGTGAGTCAAGTCAGTCTGAGAAGCCCTCTAGTTCGGACAAGAAGCAGCAGCGGCGTCCACCGCTTGGAAAAGGCCAGCCCAAGGCGGCACAAGCTGAAGCCGAACCGGGTCTTGTAGCGGGTTTCACTGTCCAACAATTGGAACAGCTACGTCAGTTCTTTAATCAACCAAAGCCTGTTGACGATCCAGTTGCTCACATGGCAGGTAATCTTTTTAACTCTTCTGAATGGTTGATAGACTCAGGGTGTAACGAGCACATCACCAGGGATGGTTCAATTTTTAGCAAAGAGATTATGTGTTCTGACAGCCAACCGGTTAAGATTCCTAATGGAGATAGTGTTCCAGTTGCCAAAGTTGGGTCAGTAAAGTTGTCTACGGGTTTACATCTTGATCATGTACTTCATGTCCCGGAGTTACAGTGCAATCTACTTTCAGTAAGTCGTCTCACAAAAGATAACAATGTTGCGTTGATTTTTCTCCGTGATCTGTGTATACTCCAGGACTTACACTCCAAGAGCGTGATTGGGAAGGGGATTCTCCGTGATGGTCTATATTATCTAAAGTTGTTTGGGAGTCAAGAAAGGTTGGTATTTGCTGCCGACGGCAAAGGTTCTGTGTCAGAAGATGTCTGGCATGCTCGTTTGGGTCACCCATCGCCAGCAAAGTTTTCACAACTTAGTCAGTTTATATCAGTTTCTTTTAGCAAGAACAAGAACCCCTGTCACTCTTGTTTTCGAGCTAAGCAAAGTCGGACCCCTTTTCCCACTAGTTCTATCAAAACTTCGGCTTGTTTCGAGTTGATTCATGTAGACATTTGGGGAGGATATAAAGTTGCTTCTCTTACCGGTGCACATTACTTCTTAACCATCGTGGATGACTTCAGTCGTGGTGTTTGGGTTTATTTGTTGAAATTTAAATCTGATGTTGCACGATGCTTAAAGATGTTTTGTGAGCTTGTGGTCACTCAGTTTCATAAAAAGGTTCAGCGAATCCAAGCTGATAACGGATTGGAATTCAATACTCTGGGCTTGCAGGATTTCTATGAGCGTTCTGGTATAGTTCTGCAAACAAGTTGCACCGACACGCCTCAACAAAATGGCGTAGTCGAGCGCAAACATCGCCACATACTAGAAACAGCTCGAGCTTTGCGTTTTCAAGCAGGGCTTCCTCTCCAGTTCTGGGGAGAGTGCATCCTGACAGCAGTTTATTTGATAAATCGTTTGCCCACTACTGCAACGGGAAAGACGCCATATGAGATACTCTTCGGTAAACCAGCCGCTTATGCTCATCTCCGAGTTTTTGGGTGCCTAGTCTATGCGAAGGATACTCGTAGTGGTCTTCATAAATTTGCAGAACGGGGGCGTGCTAGTGTGTTTCTTGGGTATGCTGCGACCAAGAAAGGTTATGTTCTCTATGATTTGGCTATGCAAAAGGTTTTTGTCAGTCGTGATGTCGTATTTCATGAAGCTCATTTTCCTTTTCACAGTCCGAAACCCGATGAGTATCATTGGATTCCAAGTGAGGTTTTCGAAGATAATTTGGCTTCTGATCCGGTCTTGAATGATGATGATGGTATGGCCGTTCATCCTTTTCAGGACCCGCAGCCGTCGTTGTCCCCGCAATCATCTGAGCCAGCGGATCCGACGTCTCCCAGTCAACGGGGCCATGCAGGTTCGTCGTCATCGCCTTTGCGTTCCCCCGAATCAGCCGGCTCGTCGTCCCCTTTACCTCGCCAAGGTGAGGATGTGGTGTTGTCCTCATCACGTCCCTCACGTCGCGAGCTAGGGAAGTCACCCATGGCTTCACCAGGATCACCTTCCAAGGAGGTCACACAAGATTCCACTCCTGCCGAAGAAATGCTTGGTAGAGGCCACCGTCAACGTCATCGTCCCAAATATTTGGATGTCTATGCCACGGATCAAGAGTATGAGCAGCTTGCTTCCAATGTCAAGTATCCCCTCTCAAATTATGTCACGTATGGTAAAGCTTCATCTACTTTCCGAGCCTTTCTTGCAGCTGTCACTCGCAATGAAGAACCTCGGACTTGGCAGCAAGCACTCCTCGACGCAGCGTGGCGCGCAGCCATGCGCAAAGAAGTGGCCGCACTAGAAGCTACAGGAACATGGGTACTTGTTCCTTTACCTCCTGGTCGTCGTATCATTGATTGTCGATGGGTATTTAAAATTAAGTATAGGCCTGACGGTACGATTGAGCGCTTTCGCGCTCGTCTAGTGGCCAAGGGCTATACGCAGGTCGAGGGTGTGGACTATCATGACACCTTTGCCCCCGTTGCAAAATTGGTCACAGTTCGTTGTCTTATCGCAGTTGCTGTGCAGCGTGGGTGGCATCTTCAGCAGTTAGATGTCGACAACGCATTCCTTCATGGCGACCTCGATGAAGAAGTTTATATGCGAGTTCCCCCAGGATTTCAAGCACCAGGAGATACTCGTGTATGTCGCTTGCAAAAGTCGATTTATGGTCTTAAGCAAGCGTCTCGTAATTGGTATCACAAGTTCACCACTGCTCTTTGTGAACTTGGATTTCGTCCATCTCCAGCTGATCATTCACTCTTTGTTTATCGGCATGGAGAGTCGTTTGTTGCGGCATTGATTTATGTTGATGACGTGTTGTTAGCAGGTAATGACTTGGTTTTCATTAATCGAGTAAAGGCCTTCCTCGATCAGCGATTCAGCATCAAAGATCTGGGATCACTTCGTTATTTTCTGGGGCTTGAGATTGCACGCTCTCCTAGTGGTGTAATTCTTAGCCAAAGGAAATATACTCTTGATATACTGGAAGAAGCAGGTGTGCACGGAGCTCGACCTAGTTCTTTTACGTGGAGCAAAATCATCAACTTACTCGTCCGTCTGTTTCTGAGAAGTTGGTTGATGGCTCGTCTTATCGTCGCCTTGTTGGCCGTCTACAGTACTTGACAGTCACCCGTCCGGATATCACCTATGGTGTGAATATTCTCAGTCAATTTGTCAATGCTCCTACCCAGGCTCATTGGGATGCAGCTATGCGCATTCTTCGGTATTTAAAGTCTTCTCCAGGACAAGGTTTGTTCTTTCCGGCTCAAGGTTCGCTTGATCTCATAGCCTACTGCGATGCTGATTGGGGTGGTTGTCAAACCACTCGTCGTTCTACTACAGGTTTTTTTATCAGTCTTGGCTCAGCTCCTGTCTCCTGGCGGACTAAGAAACAGAAAGTCGTTGCTCGGTCATCTGCCGAAGCTGAATATCGAGCTATGGCCAGTACAGTTAGTGAAGTTATCTAGCTCAGGTGGTTACTCAGTGAGTTGGGCGTTACACAGTCGGGTCCGACGCCACTTTATTGTGATAATCAGGCAGCTCTCCATATTGCTGCTAATCCGGTTTTCCATGAGCGAACAAAGCACGTGGAGATGGATTGTCATTTTGTACGCGAGCGCGTGGTTTCAGGTGACATTGCGCCTCGTAAAGTCAGTTCCGAGTTGCAGCTGGCGGATCTTTTTACTAAAGGGCTCGGCACGGATCGTTTTCGCAGTCTCTTGTCCAAGCTGAACGTTCGTGATCTTCACCGTCCAGCTTGCGGGGGCGTATTGGGCCAAGGAGAGGATCGGTCGACTTTGGCCCATCACGTGCAGCCTAGCATGGTCATGCAATCATCACCGTGTCCGATTGGTGATAGGAATTGTACCCTAGTTGATTTGTGTAAGGGTATAAATATCCCTGTAAGGCCTATCGGCCAAGTCACGTAATAATAAAAACCTAAAGTCTTCTGTGGATGTAGATCTCACACACCGTGAGATTGAACCACGTTAAACAAACGTGTTCCTTTAATTTCCGCAGTTCATACTATTTCTCAGCTCTAGTGTCAAGCGAACCACTCACACTTGGATATTTTGGGGGATAAAGTGTGGTATTGTGGGAATTTCTTTTTGTAACTAGTGCATTTTCGGATTTTTTCCTCAAACTGTTGTTGATTTCCTCCAGGCAACACCGCAACAACGTAACCACTGAAATTGGTGAGAGGCTCATCAGTCATCAGTCTCCTGCACCAGAGGGGAATTATCCTCAACCGTGGGGCTGTTCTGAAGGACATGACAGTGTAATACTCAGGCCAGGCCAGATTTTGGTTCCAAATTTGAGAGCAATAATGGTGGGTAATAGTGGAAATTACTGTGTGAGCTGAACTGGGATCTGCTGCTGCATTAATGTAACCATTTTGGTCGGTTGATGAACTGGCTAATGGTTTAGAATCGTGTGCATTTGCTATCTGTTGGTCGTGTAGTATTTGCATTTTGCAGCCAGCTGGAGGGGCTACGGCTTTGCAGCCTTTGCTTATCTAGCTGCCGACTAAAATGGTGATCACGTGAGTGTACATCCAAAGAGGAAAGAGCTAAAGGTTTCAATAATTTAAGAGTTTCCTGCGCAATTAGGGAGTCGAGGTGGGGTCGTTTGGATAGATCAATCTAAAAATGAGTCAATTTGATCAATTGTCTCATTTTATAAACGAGACAATTAAAATGAGTCAATTCGAATTACCTGCCCCCAACCCAGGTAATTGAAATTGACTCAAAAAGGATCAATTCAAAATACCTCAGGCAAATTGATCCATCCAAATTTTTTGCTGCCAAACGAGGCAATTTGGTACAATTGTCTCAAAACGAGACAATTGTGTCAAATTGATCCGTTACAATTCCTCATCCAAACGACCCCGGAGTTGGTAGATTGACGAAGTAAAGATGACTTATATCAAATTAGTAGGGGTGGGCAATGGGCGGGTTGGGTGGATTTTGGTCTCAAATTGACCCACCCGCTTACTAGCAGATTGAAATAATTGTGACCCGCAATCCACCCACATACTTTAGCGGGTTGGGTTGGGTGGGTGGCGGATGGGTGCGGTTGGGTCGCGGTTCAACCCGCAAAAAGCAATTCTCCAACTAGCCATTAAAAATGACTAACATTTATAATAAGTTCATAGCAAAATTAGTAAGAATGTATCAATAATTTGTGATTCTGATACAATCAATAATTTATAGTTTGCATCCCAATATTTAATGGTTATCAACAATAATCTGCATACCAATATCCAATATCTAATGGATATTGCACAGCACAATGACCAATAATAGTAGTCAAAACTATTATTTATTCTTCATCTTTTGAAGTATACTAGCAACTAAGCCCGCGCTCCGCTGCGGAGAATGCGTGAGTCACTGCGGAGAATGCGTGAGTGACTCCAAGTTATCATATGAAAATTATAATTAGATACAGATTTGACAAACATTAACGTAAACATTTTAATTAATATCATAATATTAATAAATAAACACAACAAATAATTAGAATAATTGAGAAGCAACTACATATAAATACAAACCATTTTACATTAACATTAGATAGAAACACAATAAATTATTAACAAAACAACGAAAATATTTAAAAAATGCACTCCAATAAATTCGAGAAATAGCACATGAAATAGTGTTCTTTTGTTGTCCATTATCAATCATGAAAAAGTAGCGTACAAAATTGGAACAACTGTAAAGTGAACATATATTTTGCAAAGAAAACAACGATGAACAAAAATTAGACTGAAAATCCAATTCATACCAGAAAGCGATTTTATTTTTTGGTCACACTATTTACCCTTAATCGTTGTCCACATACGGAAGGCAGACGGGACAAATGTTTTCAAGATCCCATTTTCTAGCACAAAGCATTCAATTGCATTTACAAATTTTATAGTTTTATTGCGACAACAAAATGATATAAAGATAATTTCTGGAAAACTCCACCTAAAGAAAAAAATAAAAGAAAAAAACAAACCAAACCAGAAAAACTATAATAGCTAGTATTTGCAAAACTGAAACGAAAGTTGATCCGGAAAATCGAATGGTTCATGATTTAACGGTTAACCGATATAAAACTGCCGATGAATCGTTTATAAAACCGCTCACACATAAAATAAAAAGATATATAATAGTTCCAAACTGAAATTCCCATCAAACATAAATAATCAAATTTTATATATTCCATCACCAAAGATAGATAGTGGATATATGCGTACAATTTTTAGCCAGAAGAGAAGCATCGACGTATAGCATATGACCAATAAAGATATAGCTCTTTAAGGCAAATGCATAACTAATGGATAGGAGTAAAAATCACCAGATGGTGGAGCAGTCTGATGGAAAGATGATGATGGTTTGTTGGCCATAGGTAAAATAATTTGAAGAATAATAAAGTAGAGAAAGTTACTGCAGCATACTGTACAAAGTGAAGAACGAAATTAGAAAATAAAATAGAAGACCGTTGGACCAACAAGCCGATCCGGTTCTGTGGCTTCCTTGTAAGAACGACAAAAAGAGCTCGGCCAACATAGATCGCTTGAGCATAACTGCACAATAGCCGGACCACTAATGTTAGCGGTTTTTCTAGTTCGGTTCACTGATCCGATCCGATCCGATCCGTTATTACAATAGAGATAATAGTCAATCAATGATAAAATGCCGATACACATACCTTTTTTTTAGAATGATGATATATACTTTAGTAAATTGAGTAAAATATAAAGTTAATAAACTTACATTAATCTTGATTATTTAAACACATTAAAATCCATTTATATAATTGATTAATAAAAAAGTGGCATCGAAGTTCCAACGTAGAAGGGTTTTACTCATTGACCATTTATAACCATTAGGAAAAATCACATTCATTACGTAAAAAAATGGACCGACGGATTAATAAGTGTCAAGTAAGAATTTCGTAATACTTTATGGAAAACAAAACTAATTATTCAAAGTGAAGGACCATTCATTACGTAAAATTAGCCACGCTACTTGACAGTTAATGCATAAAATACACATTCATTTAGTAAATGTAACATAATTATAGTTATTATGTACGTAACAGTCAGACCAGAAGCACCATGACGAAATCTACACCAACTTAAAATTTTAAGTAACGGAAAGTTAGCATTCATTACATAAAGGACTTATGTAACGACCTTCCATAATTGTTACTTAAGGTAAACATACATCACCTAACCCTTATGTAATGCTCTTACATACAATCAAATAATATGTACATCAGGTTAAACAAGTAGACTATCAAGGAAGACAAACAAAAGCACCCATAATGCATGGAAAGATAAGAAAATTCAGATCCCCACTCATCTACCCACAACACAATACACGTAAGAAAGAAAGTACAGCTGTTATAATAGTTGCTTCCAATAATAGAGTGCAATGACACTGAAGAAACAAATAAAAAATTCAGGTGTACAGAAAAAAAGAAAGCACAATGGTGGTGTTACCGTTACCCTCAATAATAGAGTGCAATTACATCGAACAATCAAATAAACTGTAGAGCACGACTCAATATATGTAGTAACGCACAGAGTATGCTATATAATAGCGCATTATTGAATGAATATTGGAAAACAAACAAACAAGAACGATATAACATTTATTACAATGACAAATCTATCAATTATACACCGGTGTATAACGGATCTGACCAATAACAATTTGTCAAAAGTGGCCTTGTGCATTTTCCCTCTGTTCACGTACATAGACACATGCTATTCAATGGGACCAATGTATGTGGTGGATAAATGATCCACTATTATTATTGTTATTGATACATATTCAATGGATTGTTTTTTGTCTTAGGTGTTTACCGCGGTGGGGGCCTGAACAAACCAATTTTGGCATGACTTACAAATTGTTCCGCACAATCTATCGGATAAGTTGATGGCAATTCATATCACCAGAAAGATAGTTTTCTCTACACAAAGGATTGTGTATGATGCATTTAGAAACACCGGTCCTTTTTTATTGAAACCTATGTTCACCTCCAACACTTATCAGTGACATATAATTTGAGATTTAGGAGTTTGCTTTTACAACCCTTGTATAAAATAATGGTCATTGGAAAGAAATAGATAGCAACTTAAAGGTACAATGTTTCTTGCTACAACTAATACCAAGTCCGGGCTCAGAATCTTGTCCGTTAAAAGGCTTTGATAAAGAATAGTATGTGTGGTCTGTATAGATTATTTACTCAGGGATCAAATAATTACTGCTAATATAACAGACTGAGTACATGACTCATAATTTATCGAGAAAGTTTTCAAGTTCTCAATAAATACTAAGTAATTTCTGATTTTATCTTATGATTAGGCTTTGTTTGCTTTAATATGTATTTTAAAAATAATACATATTATCAAAACAAATTTGGAAAGTTGCTTCTACGGTTCGTTTGGAGACAAGATTTGTGAGTACAGGTTAATTAAATCGATAGATTTATCATAAGTTACTTTTTCATATTGTAGAGTGGAATTTAGCTTTAGATATTTCGAAATCCAAAATTTAAAGACATAGATCTTTTATACGTAGAGAGATTCTATAAATTGGTTTGCGATATTTTTGTTCCTCCTACTTTATATCTTTTTATATTTGTCCCACCGAATATCATTACTAATTAGTTCTCAATTTATTTTAATCACTGTAATTTTGTTGGTTAAAACTACATCATATGCAAAAAAATAGAATTTGTTTTATTATCTGTTAACAATCACGGTTAACAAACAGTGAAAATTTTAAAAGGTATTTTTTATAATTCGAAGATGGAGAACCTTTCGATTGTTTACAATCCAATAAAATATAATCCAATTATCCAAGCGAGCCCTTACTTTTATTATAAATAGAGTTCAAGTTATCAAAATAAATCCAAAAAAATAACACTTGAATTTGGCAATCAAAATTAGAAAAATTTACAGAATACTAACATCAAGCTCAATTCATAGTGAAGATAATCGTGCGCACATCAACACATTACTTTTGAAGACACGTGAATGATAACAACTATTAACATTCTAGTTAAATAACTAACCATAGTCGTCACATACATAATGGAGAAACAAAGCAAAAAAGTAAAAAGTCCAACAAAACAATTCAAACAAGCAGATCATCGTTCACTGACAATAATATTAAAAAACTACCCCATGATAAATTAAACAACAGAAACGCGTACTACAAAACCCCATCCAACCGTCCTCTAGTTCTGAGATCTTTTGATTGCAAAAATTGCATTCTCCATCTGAAAAATAAAATACGAGATCAATAAATTGTCTATACTCTAAAAAGTGTTAAAAAATGTATATAACGAAAATTTCTACCTCAAGTACACTTCCCAACTTGTTGCGAAGAATGCAATATTCTCGAGTGACATCATTAGCAACACGTATACTCCTGTAGAAAAAACACAAGATGCAGTAAGGAATGAACTATGCAACCCACAATCCCAGAAAATTGATCTGATATTTAAGTTATACTGTGGGCTAACCTATTTCTGTTTCTGTCAATACATGCTTGAAGAAGTTCGTCACAAACAACCTTCAGTCGACGTGCCCCAATGCTATAAATATAAAACAACACCAATTAAACTTTACAGCACACACCAAAACACCTGTGAAAAACAATGAACATTAGAAAAAGTTCAAGATCCCGACGTGGAGCTACTGCCTCTAATTTGATGCAAGGATTCTTCAATTTGAGAAAAATTCACGTCAATAGCACCTCTGCAAAACACATGGACAAAAAAATAATAGCCAGCGTATTGAATTTCGGAGACCAGAATGACATAGATAAATAGGCGGGATTACAATATTGGGAACGGAAAACAGGCAAATATCATACAAATCCCTGTTGATTTCCCTGACGATGCTATCACCAACGCGACAGAAAGAACTGATAACTTCAGTTACGAATTCAGGATTAGTATCATCTTGGAGAGCCTGTACTTGGAAAAACTGATTGTCCAAAATGCCCTTCAACACAACAAGAACTTACGAAGATTGGGAAAACGAATAAATGATAAAACGAGAAACTAAACCAAACAAAGACGCGTACCTCATCTACCATAGATTGGACAAAGCTTTTTAGCTCTCTCATGCAAGAAAACAATGACATTTTGGTGTTTCAGATTCGCAAACGAAGTGTTTTTTACTGCAAACAGACTGATGGGTTACTCTGAGATACAATTCAAGGTCTCGAGAAAAATGTAAATTATTATATAGCAATACGTAGATGAAATTGGTCATCCAAATAAAGATGAACGATTTGACATATTCGATAAGATACTTTAATCAAATAATTATAGCCATTATTTTCTTAACCCTAGCCTATATAGTCTTTCCCATGTCGATCATAGACTCACAGCGAACAGTAGCAGTACTTTTTACACGAGATGCATGATAGCTTCCTCGACATACTTGTTTCTCTTTCTCCTTTACATCCTTTCCTCTGCTATTTCTTCTCTTTCTCCCCCCCCCCCCCCAATAGATGCGATCCTTTTCCACTAACTTTACTAAATTTTACTAAATTATTTCATCACTACAAAAAAATAGCTACCACAATAAGTGCACCACATGCACTCTTGTCGACCACGCAAAACCGACAACCCATATAGATCTAAATCTACTTTTTGATCCATCAATATTCGTTATAATGTTAAAATAAAAATTCATTAATTAACAATATTATAACGCGTATAATATTTAAATAACCACAAACCCAATAATTATCCAAGGTAAATTGTAAAATATCAAAGTAAGTTCACGTTAACTTTTAACGTGACCATCCGCAGTAAAACTCAACTACAACTCTAAAAAGAGGATCATCTCCTAATACATATAACATTTTCTAATCGGCAAATGTTCGTCGAAAAACCTGCTCCCAATATAAAATTCATCATAAAATATAGCACTAATCGGCCGTTACAAATATTAAATACACCACCTACCGATCATATAGTGTCCTATATCGATGAGTGTAATCACCATAGATAATACGACTGCCTGGAGTGCTTGTTAGAACAAGAGAGTCTGAAATCAAATTAACAATAGTATCAAAGTACATCATATCACAAATGCGAGCTAACAACATACATTAAAACCAAATGAGTCCTCCAAACAAACAAAATAAACAGTGAAGTACTCTTTTATCACAAGATGCACAATAATTCATCTAAAAATAATATAAAAAATTATTTGCAAAAAAATACAATAGTATGTACAAAACAACTAAAATAACTAAAAACAAAAAACAATATATGCAATAAAATAACCATATGTCCTATGACGTACCCAGGTCATCTGATTCAGTAGACTTCGCAACCAGAATGCTAGTAAAAGTCAGCTCAATTGGATATAATAATTCGCCTATGCGAGCAAGTTCTCCAATATAATGATCATGTGTACCAACGTACTTAATGGTTACAACCCTATTACTGCACATCAATTGGAATTTTTTTAAAAACATCAAACGACGGACACAATCAACCACCGGAAGTTACGAACAATGACCTTGAATTCTCGAGAACAATATGAAAAGACATATATCTATTTGAAATATTGTGTTTATCCGACAAAGCAAGAACACGCCCACTGACATGCAAAAAGACATGCGTTAGCTTCCAGTTCAATAAATTAAAACTTAACAAACAAAAAAAATCACCTGCCAAGTTTTGTAAATCATAACACATTTGCACCAAATCCTCAAATTGTGAGTCCCTAAAACCATCAAGGGGAAATAAAGCCAACTTCGGCGGATTGTTATCAGGAATTTTGATAAAAGACTGGGTTCTTGTCAAATGAAATCGCAAATCACACGGAGCATTTCGCAGTGGATTTCCGGTAGTCCTGGCTGGGATCAAGGACACAAGTTTCATGTTGTATATCCCACCAACCCGAATAAGGGCACCAACAACACCACTATCCTCAGGGACTGTAAAACCTTCAATGATGTCCTCCTGTATCCGGAAACTCATACAAATCATCCCAACAACAAGCAACATGATCATGTAAATAAAGCACAACAGAAACACAACCTCTCTGTCAACCCAAAGCGTATACATAACAAGAGGACTGGTCATACAAACACACTCTTTTGCCGTCCACATATGAATAAGTCTAGCAACAGTATGGGTATCCACAATTGATCCATCCAGCTGACGAACGACCAACGAAGTCATGACAAGATCTACAAAAATACAACATCATTATATTGTGGTTGAACAAAACATCAACATGCGCCACAATCAAAGGTAGTATAATAAGAAATTTACCTTGCATCGAAGTTGGCAAAAGATAATCCATCGACATGGCAATAAACAATATACCAGGATACAAAGTCAAAAATCAATGCACGTTTAAAGAGAAAGGAGATGTGGTATGGCAATAAAGGACGATAGCTAAAAAGGGAGGCCAGTGGTCGTATGAGTTTCCTAGAGAAGCTGAGAAAGAAAAGGGCAGCAGAGGGTTTGTTTGGGTAGAAAAAGGCAAAAGCATTTGGGAAAAATATGACGTATTGGGGTGGGGTCATAAATAGAATAGTATATTTACTGTTACAATCATAATATATTTGATTGATATGGAGAATAATTAAGGAGTATCCATAATTATTAAATAAATAATTAATAATTATGATTTTGCATATTATATCTTACGATTTGGTCGTTAATTTTTTTTATATAATTTAACTTAGCATTTTATTTTTAACGATACGAAAGGGTTGAACCACATATAAATCATATTTTCATCATAAAATATCAAGTCTTGACTTTACTTGTACACCTTTCAATATAATTTTACAATCTTTGATTTTTTATGCTCATCGCAATTAAAACTTGATTTCATATGTTCAAAATTCCATTGAACTTCACGAGCAAGGATTACTTGACAGCCAAATCCTCAACTGCTAATATTTGATTTACATCTTGCAACGGATTGATTTAATTTAGTGATCTCCAACTCAATTGATTATTCTTACACCGCTTATCATGTCAATTAGACGTATCAAATCTAAAAGCAAAGAAATTATATGGCAAAACTATCCAGTTGTTTATAACAACCTTACATTTCATATAGCTAACCCGAGAAATGCGCGAAGAACCGACCATAAAGGGAAGTGAACGTCCACTCCAAACCCTTACACCCGTATATTGAAAACATAACACCATTCACGCAAAATCGAGGTATTGAAGTAAAATATCATAAAACGTACAATTAAAACATACAAAAAACAAATGTACAAATTCTTCCATGCATAAACTGTCATTGAGAACTATTTGCTTTATAATAATAACAATATTTAAAAAACGTAAAACACACTGTATATAAATAGTAAGTTGGATTTATCATTGCCCATAATAAATGAGTTTCAAGTTTGAAAATGACGCCTGTTTTGTCTTAGTATAAGCAGTACTGCAACCGACAACATAATAATTGAACACCGATGTTAACTTCCCGAAATAGTCAAATTTATTTCCTATCTCTTCTCTTTCGGCTCTATCCATTTCTCTTCACCATTTAATGAACCAACATTTGCCTTCAACTTGATGTGCACCTGTACCCTAAGATGAAGTTTGAAAATTCAAGCAGGAAGAATATGCAATGCACAGTTTCACATATTAATGGGTCCGTCTGATAAAGACCTCTTGACCATTTTGATTTGTAGCCATTAATTACTCGGTAGTTGTTGCCTTGTCCGTCTACAGATTAAAGACTGTTCATCCACTTGTAACCATAGATATATAGGTGAAAAATACTAACAATCTGGTGACATTTGTTTATTATAGTAACAAAAATTAACAACCACAGTTTAGAGTTTAGGTTATGTCGATTTCTTCTACACAGTCGCTTATACTTTCTTTTACTAACTATTATTTGACGGATGATACCTGTCATGCATTTCCTGTCTTGAATTTCCTGTAACCAAATCGGTACAGTTATCACTTTATTCTTGTTGGATTTGAACCGTTCTTTTTGTACAGTTCACTATATAATTTTGAAGAAAATAATTGTGTACAGTAACCTTGTACATGGGCCAGATAAAAGAAATTACTAATACTAATTCATTTTGAATACAAAAGTTATCTGTTGTAATTGCTAAGCGTTTTACTCTCAAGATCATGAGATCAAATTTATATAAATCTTAATACATACATATATCATTACACCCACATATTTAAATGACGTATTTTGTTTTACTATGTACGAGCTTCCCATACGAATCCTTCATAAAATAATTCTCAAAGTTTTAAAATGAATAATTGCTAATTCATCTCTTATTTTTCAACATCTACACGTGCATGAAGACAAGGTTGGACCAATAATGTTCCATACACAATTGGGGTTCTTATTTTATTTGTCTGTATGCATATCCCAATAAAAAAAATAAAATTACAGCAAAGAATATAGTATTGTTAGATAGTTACATGCACACTATTATTTAGCCGCTTTTTGCTTGGTCTGAATTGTGACGGGTGATGATTGTAACAGATATAGAGGACTCATATTTTGTGTCCATCAATAAAACACCAAAACTAAAAACATGCAATTTAGTGAAAATATGAAAAACTAACAGCCACAGTGTGCCATTCATTTATGTCATCTATTTAAGACAATGAAACAAAAAAGCAAAGGATGAACGAAAGCGGCTCTTCAGAGAGAAAATGGGAGGACATGGATTCATATATATTAGTGAAGACATTCAACACTCTCGACACACTTGAGTTGACGTCAGGGATTGGTCAAGTTTGTAGTTCATGGCGCATGGCATGTGCTAGTCCTCTTCTATGGAGAACACTGCCCGTATATTGAAAACATAAACATAACACCATTCACGCAAAATCAAGGTATTGAAGTAAAATATCATAAAATGTACAATTAAAACATACAAAAAACAAATGTACAAATTCTTCCATGCATAAACTGTCATTGAGAACTATTTGCTTTATAATAACAACTGTATTTGAGAAACGTACAACACATTATATAAATAGTAAGTTGGACTTATCATCGTGCATAATAAATGAGTTTCAAGCTTGAAAATGATGCATGTTTTGTCTTATTATAAGCAGTACTGCAACTGACAACATAATAATTGAACCCCGACGTTAACTTCCCGAAATAGCCAAATTATTTCATATCTCTTCTCTTTCAGACCTGTCCATTTCTCTTCACTATTTAATGGGCCAACATTTGGCTTCAACTTGATGTACGCCTGTACCAAAGGCCCTAGTTTGAAAATTCAAGCAGAAAGAATATGCGATGTATGGTTTCACATTTTGATGGGTCCGACTGATCAAGACCTTTTGACCATTTTGATTTGTAGCATTAATTACTGGTTAGTTGTTGCCCTGTCCGTCTACAGATTAAAGACTGTCCATCCACTTGCAGCCATAGATATATAAGTGAAAAATACTAACATTCTGATGGCTTTTGTTTCTTATAGTAACAAAAAAGTAACAACCATAGTTTAGAGTTTAGGTTACGTTGATTCAACAACATACACCAACCATAGGGGCCCGAACATAGTATATGTCTTTTTCGCATTGAGTACAAGCAGATAAAACAAAAAAGAGCTCACCTAGACGAGATCAAAAGCCTCCTACAATGCATGTATGGGAAAACAATAGTGCACACTGACTATAGGAACCCAATAATAGTGTACGTCCATTTCATATTGAATACAAGAAGATAAAATAGAGAAGAAGACCCAAGCATAGTGTACGTCCCTTTCATATTGAATACAAGCAGACAAAATAGAGAATAACTCACCTAGTACCCCAAGGCCCAAGTTCAAGAATTCAAGCAGAAAGAAGATGTGATGCATGGTTTCACATTTCGATGGGTCTGACCGATCAAGACTTTTTGACCATTTTGGTCTGTAACCATTGATTTACTGGTTGGTTGTTGCCCTGCCCGTCTATAGATTGAAGACTGTCCATCCACTTGCTGTCGTAGATGTATAGGTGAAAATACCTACATTCTGATGGCATTTGTTTCTTATAGTAACAAAAAAGTTATAACCATAGTTTAGAGTTTATGTTACGTCGATTTCTTCTGCACAGTCGCGTCTGCTTTCTTTTACTAACTATTATTTGACGAACGATACCTACTATATATCTTCATGCCTTGAATTTATAATAACCAAATCGGTGCAGTCATCCCCTTATTCTTGTTGGATTTAACTGATCTTTTTGTACAGTTCACGATTTTCTTTCGAATAAAATAACTGTGTCCAGTAACCTTGTACATGGGCCAAACAAAAGAAATTATTGATATTAATTCATTTTATTATATCTCCTTTTAGTGACAAAAGTAATCTGTTATAATTGCTAAGAGTTTTACTCTCAAGTCAGGGATCAAAATTTATATCAATCTTAATACATACATACATATATATATCATTACCTCAATTTCATATGTCACTCACTACAAGAGATGTTTGGGCCAAAAAGAAAGTCCGACAAGAACAAACAGAGATTAGGAGACATGATCTTATCAACCTGGAAGGGAAAATAGTAGAAATGAAACAAAACACAAAGAGATCGACAAGAGTAATTAACCTCAATAGGACAGGGAAGAGCGAACAAAAGAACAGAAAACGAACAATAGGAAAGAAACGAAGGACAAGAAATCATAATCTGATCGAGATGCCACGCAAACATGACAGCACGACAAAGACCAGAACGGTTGTTCTTATCCGAATCAATTTCTTAGTTGATTTTCGCTTCGGTCTCTACCTCCAAATATCACAGGGTCACAATCCATCGTCGACGCTCCGTGCCTGAGTGTTCCTTTAGATTCAAGCTTCCCTGGAAGTAGATCGGTGGCGGTTGGAAATTGGAAATTGTCTATACGATTCTTTGCTCTAAGTTCGATGTGTTGTTCTCTTTTGCATGCAAATTTTAGCCAAAGCGTTTCTGAGTTTTTTTGAACCATGAATTGGATGTTGATCGCGATTCATGCAGGTTCTAAGTAGCTGGCTAAAAAATTGATTTGAGTAAGTACCCAAAATATTTAGCATATTTATCCAGCTACTGTAATATTTAGTTTATGGTTGAATCTTGATTTAGGTAATCGAAAGTGACAACAACTTTCATGTACATTCACCATAGCACAAGAAGTATGAGCATATTTTTTGAATGATACAGTGGACTTTATTTGGCAATGAATAAACAGACAACAAAATTGCGCGAGTTCGGCGAAGAAAGAGAACTCTTCGCCAATCTCTAGAAGAGTGGTCAACGAGGAACTGGTGAGGAAGCACTCCGACCAGCTAAACTCCGTCGTCAGGTACCGGTCATGTCGAGACGTGCCCCAGCCTTTCTACATGCAGCTCCATGCTACCACCGTCACCATGTGCCCTTCATGCTAGTGCGTCACCACGACCAACACCTCCACCGCTTTCGCCGCTCGCGCATCCACCTCCCCCGGCCCAATCACCATCGTGGTGGCTGTTGCCACAGACGACACCAACAATTCATCAACAACATTGTCTTTCGATAAACTTGGCGGTGGCGGTGAAAGAAATGACAGCAACAGTATTGTGTGCATCAGCTCCACAGCAACAACAACAGCCTCAACCTACCCAACCAGTCGCGTCATGACTCAAAAAGGAAGGCTACAGCTCCTGATAAACCACATGAAATGGTTGGGCATAATAACAATGAATTCCATGAAATGACCATCCCATGAACAATTATGCAACTGTAGAAGAAACAAGTAGAAAAAAAAAAGAACGAAAGAGCACCCAACGGCTCGAGAAAGGAAGAAAATTGTGAGAATCCCCTTCAAAGATATGAACGGTTTTATAGGATGGAAATGGACAGCTATGTGATGATACCCTTTCATATTGTAAGAAGATAAAATAGTGAAGAAGACCCAAGCATAGTGTACGTCTCTTTCATATTGAATACAAGAAGATAAAATAGAGAAGAAGACCCAAGCATAGTGTACGTCCCTTTCATATTGAATACAAGCAGACAAAATAGAGAAGAACTCACCTAGTCGCGTCCGTAGGGGAGGATCTCCTCCTTAGCTACAGTTCGCTTCCGTTCAAAATTATATGTTATAATGGTCAGACTGTAGTCTAGTTCGAAAATATGATGAATATTCGATACTATAAGAAACAACATTTTTTCATGTATAAATAGGATGCGGGTCATATGGTTTGACCCGCAATCCACCCACCATCCACCCACATAAGTGCGGGTGGGAGATCTACCAATCCGCAATTCACCCACATCAATCACCCACTACGTGTGGGTCGGGTTATTTACGGGTGGATCGATATCAATCCGCGGATTAACCACCCATGTGCCCACCCCTACAAATTAGCGAGGTCTGGTTTAAGCCGTGTTAAATGAGTTGGATGGAAAATTGCTAAGTTTGCAAATCTTTGACTTGGTAGTCGACCTCCACCTTTAACGATTATTTTCCAGAAATAACATTATTTTTTTTACAAAAATAGCACTCAATCTGAAAAATTTCAAAAATAGCACCCTTTCTAAAAAATCGCTGGGTGGGGGTGCGGTTTTCAACGAAAATCGCTTGGGTTAGGGGCGGTTTGGTCCATATAATTTTTTTTTTATAAATCCTAACCTAGGTGGAAACTTCAAACAAACGTATTTTTGTGTTCGTGTATCCGATCGTAGTGAATTTTTTTTATTCCGCATAACTTTTCGAGATCTTGCAAGCCGCAAACCGCCATAGTCCCGCCTTCGGCCCAGAAAAAATGTCGTTTGCTACCTCGAACGAACTTTTTTCCGATTTCGTCAAACTTTGGACGGCCATAACTTTGTACTCCAAAATCCGAACGTCATGAAATTATTTTCATTTCGGATAACTTTTAAAATATTACAACTTTTACTAGGAAGGAATTTTCAAAACGGGATTTTTTTTTTATATACAAGATTTTGGGAATAACTTTACCTTCCCTTTTGACAAATCCACGTACCATTCGAAATTATATCTATGATAAAAATTGTAGTCGTTAAAATTTTATGTGAAATGAAAAAAAAGTTCATGACGTTCGGTTTTTGGAGCACAAAGTTATGGTCGTCCAAAGTTTGACAAAATCGGAAAAAAGCTCGTTCGGGGTAGCAAACGACATTATTTTCGGGACGAAGGCGAGACCTACGACAGTTTGGAAAAAGAGAGGCAAACTTTTTCTTATCCTGCGGGCTTGCATGATCTAGAAAAGTTATGCGGAATAAATAAAAAAATTCGCTACGATCGGATACCCGAACACAAAGATACGTTCGTTTGAAGTTTCCACATAGGTTAGGATTTACCGAGAAAAAAAATATATGAACCACTGGGTGGGGCAGTGGTTTTGGACCAAACCGTTGGGTGGGGCAGCGATTTTGGACCAAAATGCCCCTAACCCAAGCGGTCTACAAAACCGCCCCAGACCCAAGCATTTTCGTTGAAAATCGCGTCTCCACCCAGCGGTTTTTTAATAAGAATGCTAATTTTGGAATTTTTCAGGATTGAGTGCTATTTTTGCAAAAAAAAAAGTGTTATTCCTAAAAAAATTTGACCTTTAACTTGGAGTTGAGGATGAAATCTGTAAGGTTTATCAACCATGAGATTATACTATTGACATAGGGTATATTTATACCCATAATATTACATGATACAGACTGAACAGGAAGACTAAACACAACTAGGAGAAGTAAACAGTATACAAGTGTAACAAGGATTACTAGAACTAAACGAACAAAGACTTGTCCCCAATACGCCCCCGCAAGATGGAGGCGGCGTCAGCTAGCCCAATCTTGGAACACAATAAGCGGAAGCGCGTAGCAGGGAGGCCTTTAGTGAGCGCATCGGCAAGTTGGATAGCCGTAGGAATGTGGCGAACTTGAAGTTGTTTAGACTGGACCAGCTGACGAACAAAATGGTAGTCTAGTGCAAGATGCTTCATTCGGGAATGAAAAACTGGGTTGGAACTGAACGCAACAGCACCCATATTATCAGAATAAAGGACAGGCGAAGAAGATAGTGGTTGATGGAGCTTAGTAAGCAAGTTCAGGATCCATTGAAGTTCAGATGTGGCTAAGGCGATAGCACGATACTCGACCTCGGTGTTGGAGCGAGCAACAGTCTGTTGCTTTTTAGACTTCCGGGAGATGAGAGTATCACCCAAGTAGACAAGGAACCCGAAAGTGGAAGTGCGATCATCCGGATCACCAGCCCAATCCGAGTCCGCAAAAACACGAAGAGAAAGAGGTGATGACAGCCGACGAATGTGAAGGCCAACAGTACTAGTACCTGCAACATAGCGCAACAGTCGCTTCACATGCTGCAAATGAACGGTGGTAGGGGCATGCATGAACTGAGAAAGCTTGTTGACCGCAAAGGCAACATCTGGACGAGTGGTAAGCAAATATTGCAACGCCCCCATGACCTGGCGATAGAGAGTGCCATCGGCGGGATCTGAACCATCAGCAAGCATGAGACGAGCAGTCGACGTGATGGGGGTGGCCGCAGACTTAGCATCATGCATTTGAAACCTGTGTAGAACATCTGTAATATACTTGTGCTGGGCGAGGAGAAAGCCAGTAGAAGTAGGAAGAATCTCAATACCGAGGAAGTAAGTCGCAGGACCCAAACTCTTGAGAGAGAACCGAGAGGCCAGTTGAGCCTCAAAGGTGCGTAGAAACTCGGGAGAGTTGCCAGTGAGGAGTAAATCATCAACATACATTAGAAAGTATGCAATAACCGAACCTTGACGATAAACAAAGAGAGAAGCATCCAAGCTGGTCTTGCGGAACCCACAGTCTTCGAGAAAGGCACGAGGAGGTTGCTTTAAGCCATAGATAGCCTGTCGCAGACGACATGATGAGGATGATCCGGATCAACGAAACCAGGGTGTTGAGACATGTAAACAACCTCTTGCAGCGGCCCTTGCAAGAAGGCATTTTTAACATCAAATTGAGATATAGACCACCGTTGAGACAGAGCCAAAGTGAAGACAGTCCGAATAGTAACGGGCTTGAGAACGGGGCTGTAAGTCTCGCCAAAGTCAACCCCAGGGCGTTGATGAAATCCTTTGGCAACTAGACGGCCTTTGAAACGTTCAAGGGAGCCATCTGGATTTTGCTTGATGCGATAGATCCATCTGTTGCCAATGATGTTGAAGTGAGGAAGTCGTGGGACTAAGTCCCAAGTGTGGTTTGAGCGTAAAGCATCAAATTCCTCATGCAAAATACTTAGGGTTAGGCTTAAAAATGTTATGCGAGCACGAGTAATCATAGGGTGCTTAGCCGGGGAAGACGGAACCGGCGGTGAAGGGGCAACGGGTGGGGAAGGTGCCGGGGACGACACTGGGGAGACCGGAGGAGGAGAGCCGGGCGCTGGCATAGGCGATGGTGACAGCGCTGGTAGTGGCACGTAGGAGATGTGAGGAAGGGTGGCAGTGAGCCAAGCAGGAGACTCGACGGATGGAGAAGAGCAAACTGACACAGAAGGGATACCGGGTAACTCATTTTCAACAAACATGACATGACGAGAGAGATAGACACGATTGGTGTGAGGGTCAAGACACTTATATGCACTTTGTTGGTGAGAATAACCAAGAAAAATGCATGGACGAGAACGAGAGTATAGCTTGTGAGCACTGTATGGACGCAACCAAGGGAAACAAAGACAGCCAAAGACGCGAAGTTTAGTAAAATGTGGTGGTTCATTAAACAGTTTTTGAAACGGAATACGACTGCGTAAAGCAGATGACGAAAGACGATTTATGAGATAGACAGCAGTGGTGAAAGCATAGGACCAGTAGGAGAGAGGTAACTTAGCATGATGCAGAAGTGACAAGCCTGTTTCAACAATGTGACGATGCTTCCTCTCAGACAGGCCATTATGTTAAGGAGTGTAGGGCGGGGTGAGAAGGTGAGTGATGCCACTTGACACTAACGACTGTTTGAGTTTTTGAAATTCACCACCGCCATCTGTATATAAGCGCTTGATGCGGGTAGAAAAATAATTTTCGACCAGTTTTTGAAAAGCACAAAATGTATAGAGGACATCAGTTTTTGAAAAGATTTTACTTGTGGCAACATCCCTTGCCACTAGGTTACTTCTGCAACAACAACAACCTTAATAAAATCTAAGCCAAGAATAAGGACAGGAGCAAAACATACAATTCGCATTCACAAGAAAACCTTCAATTCTTCTGTGGAACACAACACTTCCAAGTCACTTTTCACCCTCTTCTGCACTTTTTCTAAGCTCAATATAGGTTTCCCATGCTTTGCATTACATCAGTCACGCCAAATGTTGTTGAGGAGAGCTTGCCAAAGGAGGTGCCCAACTCTGCAAACATCACCAGAACCCGAGAAAGAAGACACTGCCCACTGAAGCTCTGCACCCCAACTGTTGGATGGGGGTCTACAGGTGAACTTTGAGAACAAACTCTAATATAGTTCTTATATCTGCAGCATTCCGCAAAGAGGTGGTTATGAGATTCAACATCTTCATCACAAAAAACACACTTGAAACTCCCCCTGGTAACCCCAGCTCAGAAGCTTATCCCCTGTTATGATATATCCTTTAGTAATGAGCTAGTAGAGAACTTGATCTCTTGGGATAGCAGGACATTTCCAGACCAACTTATACCACGTCACAGCAGTAAGCTTTGGACGAAAGAACTCCCAAACTTTCTTCAAAGGAAACTTCTTCTGAACCCTTCCATCCCAAGAACAAACTCCATTTATAACTGAAAGATGCCCCTGAACTTGTTCCCTGCATTTTAAATTTTTCAACCAAATCCAAGAGCCAGACTTACCATTTGCTGTCCAAAAGTCAGCATGCTGCCGCCTGTATTCTTTTACCCAAGCCACCCATAAAGATCCTTCTTTCAACAGAAGATCCCATATGTGCCTTACTACATAGGCATGATTCCAACTAGGGCTGGAAGTTTGGTATCGGTATTTGGGATATACCGAATACCGTACCGAATTTGTCTATATTTGGTATTACCAAATACACTTATTATTTCTCGG
This sequence comes from Linum tenue, assembly GCA_946122785.1. NCBI lineage: Eukaryota > Viridiplantae > Streptophyta > Magnoliopsida > Malpighiales > Linaceae > Linum > Linum tenue. Next base: position 48,733,062 of record CAMGYJ010000009.1, on the reverse strand, counting down.
GATTGGGATTGAATTTTAATTGTTATTCGGTATTAGGGATTAGGATTAGGATCGGTATATACCAAACACCGATCAATACCGAAATATAAGCTAGTGTGTATTTTATCCTCTCAACTACACTCTCTCATTCACTACTACGTGACCCTCAACCACCAAGAGTGTCATTTAATTATACACAAATCATTCCATCACTATTAATAGTCGTCTCAACCTCCAATTCGTCAAATTAAAGATTACAAATGACAAGAACTTGAGATGTCTCCTCTCCTCCATTCTCATTAATAATATCCTAATTCAAGACTCTTTGCTTAATCCTTTTCCCCTAAATTAAACAATAAATCTAATTTATATGTTTAATTATTAATTGCAAATGTAATTAATTTCGTATTCGATAATACCGATTGGGATACCGAAGTACCGATTGGGATATCAAAATATTTAGGGATTGAGATTGGGATACTGAAATTATTTAGGGATTGAGATTGAGATTGACTTTAGGATGTAATTTGGTATTCGGGATTTCGGTATTTGGTATTGGTATACCGATACCGTACTGATTTCCACCCCTAATTCCAACTGACAAGATTTTGGATACCCAGGCCTCCTTATTTTTTAGGAAAACAGATTCTACTCCATTCAACATTGGCTCTAAGTTTGCCTTCAGAGCCAACTCCCGCAAATAGTTACTGCAGATTTGTTCAATTTCCTTTATGACTTTCTTTGGTAACACAAAAATCACCATCCAGAATTGGACTAAGCTATAAAGAACAGACATCACCAGTTGGAGCTTCCTAGCATAACTCAAAAGTTTTGACCCCCAGTTTTGACTATGAGCTTGTTTGAAATTAAAGGAACCCCCAGGTACCTGACTGGAAGGGAACCTAACTTATATCCAGCATAGGCAACCATACTCTCTTTCCACTCTTATGGTAACCCCCAACAATATAATTCACATTTCGAAGGGTTAGACTTAAGCCCTGACAAAGTTTTGAAACCAGTCAATACTCTCTGAATACACTGTAGACCAAAATTGGACCCATCAGATAACAGCAGCAAGTCATCAGCAAACACTAAGTGTGTTAAACCAATCCTTTTACACATAGGGTGAAGTGGCAATCTATTTTCAGAGACTGCTTCTTCCATAAGGCAGCTGAATAACTCCATTGCAACATCAAATAAGTAAGGAGAAAGTGGGTCTCTGACTCGACTCTACTGTCACCCTAGGAATTGGCCAAGTGAAACCACTTCCTAAAGCGTAGTATAGCGGGTTAGGTTTATATGTCAACCCGGGTCCTAGATCTGCTGACTACTCAATGAGTTCTTGTTATCTAGCAATAAAACTGGAGTGCAAGTCTAAACTACCAAACAAACAAAGCAAGTAAACTGGTTGTATTCAGGTTAAAGAGGTCACCCGGATATGGTTCCCCCTAGTATGCAGTTAAGCCGGATTGTAATTACCAAGTTCAGTTTCTATGAAGATTATACTGCGGAAGGTTCTTAAACAGCCTGAAGTCTCGACTAAAGGTCTTCAGACCCTCTCAATCTGACTCTCTAGCGGGCGACTAACCTCCACCGGAGTCGACAGATTGAGGCCCTAAGAACAAAACCTCCACTACCGGAGTAAATCCGGTACAGAATAGTGAGTTGGCTCCTCGACTAAAGTCACCAACTCCCTACCTTCAATCAAGGATACTCTATTAACCTAGGCAGATATTCTCATTCTAGGTTAAAGCAGAAACAACAGGAATTTGATCAGGATTCAAGTCATTCAATCATAAAACCTCAATCGAATATAATCAATCACAGAATCAGTACTTGGGTTCATACAATCAATCTCAACATACAGAACTAGGGTTTCCCACACCCAGATGAATGGGAGAACTACTCCATGGAGAGAGATGCAAAAGCAGAATCAGACGCGGAATTCATACTGTGAAGGATGGATTCCTGCTCCTGGACGTTGAATCGGCACTTCTCCAAGCTCAAACCAAGCTCCAATGGTGTTGAAGATCGATCTAGGGCACTTGGTGACTCTTGTTCGTCGCTTTCTCTCTCTAGGAATCGCTCTGTCTCTCTAAAACTCGAATCCCCTCTCAATTTGGCTGAAATCTGCCTAAAAGGGCATCATTGGCCAAAACACGGTCGAGGGCACGGCCGTGTTTTGCCTCAGCCCGCCCGTGTTTTGCCTTAGCCTTAAAAGCACGGCCACGGGCAGCTTGAAAACACGGTCGTGTTCAGGCTAAAACACGGCCGTGTATTCCTCAGACTTGCCCGTGTTTTTTCGGTTGTGCACGCCACCCTTGGAAGCCTCGGCCTAAAAAGCACGGTCACAGGAACACGGCCGTGTTCTGAGGGCCTCCTGCCCGTGTTTTGCCCTGGCTCGTCCAAACGACTTCCAAACGATCCGAAACTCGTGCTTGGCCTTCCCTTTGACGCCTGGGACCTGAAATAGGACAAAATAGCACAACCCGGCGTAAAATAGGCCAAAACACACAACCATGCTCCGCAAATGGATAAGAAATAGGGGTATAAAATCATGTAATTATATCGTTATCAAACTCCCCCACACTTAACCGTTTGCTTGTCCCTAAGCAAACCAAGTCAGACACCAGGTAAGCTTGAGACATTTCAATCAAGCAGGCTCAAGGGCAAATCGTATCGGCATAAAACACGTGGATCATACTGGCTTTCGATCATCAACACATGGCAACTCGAACGACAACCTAGACAACCACCACAGATGACATTCGAATGCAATAGAGTCGAGCAAAGGAAGAGTTCTTTCATGTTCACCAACCAACATAGACTTGACTCAATCACTTGTTCAAAACAGTCATATCATGCACAAAGCTCAAGACATCAGAATTAAGACCGAGCAATCTAGGTCCTCACCGGGGTAAAGAGTACAGAGAAAATGAAGAAATGAATCGCTCACTCTCGACCAGTGGGGTCAGGACAATATGATGCGAAAAATGCGCATGCTTCTTCTCTCAATCCCTAACGTCTCTTCACCATGAATGCAGCCTCTAAATGCTAGAGTTCACATAAGGGGGTGTCACCACTAACTAATCCGGAGGTCTTAGACACAGGTTCAAATGACTGGCTAGGGTCTTGGACATGGGGGAAAAGCCTTTTAGGTGGTGGCAGTTATAGCACAAGGTTCCACAATTCCAAACCCAACAAAACCACAATCAAGCAAACCAGTAACTTTCGTCCTGCTATTCTGCATTAATCAAATTCTTTAGGGCACAAGAGCGAAGGAGGTTACAAAAATGCTAGCATTTCCAAGCCAGACTACTCGGAAACTACTTAATGGGCACAATTCCAGATTTTTGGTGGTGGCTCTCTTTTGCTTTAATCTCTTTTTTTTTCTTTATTTTTTCTTTGTTCATTTCTTAAGAGAACCACCACCTCTGCATATTTTCAAACGCACGCCCAAATTTTTAAGCACTACCTCCAACCCTCACATTATATTTAGCAGAACAGCAGACAGCATGCAAAAACCACTCTTGTGGAACCTTCTAAAAGATGCAAAGGGTGATTTTTCATTTCAGACCGAAAGAAAGGATAACACACGGCTCAAAGGGGCTGACTAGGGGTTATGACGCATCAGGACAGTCAGTTTGGTCGTGGGCTAATCCTATGCCTCCATCATCTTAGCTAGTGACAACGTGAATGCTACATTTCATGGAAGAGGGATCTATCGCACAAGAAAGAAACGAGCAGGCTCAAATCTCACATGGCTACCTATATGCTCTATCCCACATTCTGATTCCCTGAATTAGATGCATAAATGACTGTCAAAAGCAAGTGATCAAATACAAGTCGCAGTTGGTAAGCAAACAGTTGAAAACTGAACCCCTACACAACTCTACTACACATCTCAGTCATCGTAATAGGCTATCTTAGTCACACTCAAGTTGTCATGCATCGAGTCAAAAGCCATTCAATTCTCTAATCACATCCACAATGCCAATACGATCAAATATCAAGCAAACAGCCGTGCTTGGAGCCCTCAAATCTCAAGATTTGGACAGTGGACTAGGCTCCAAGCACCCATACACCCGTTCCAAATAATACAAAGAACCCCCCCACACTTAAATGCGACAATGTACTCAATGGAGCAGAGGGAAGGGGAACGATGTTACCGTGAAAGCAGGAACGGAGATCGAGAGGTAGATCGGACAATAGCAGAGGACTGGAAGGGGACCCAGTCCGAGGCACAAAGCTAAAGTCACACAAGAGATACACTGGGTTATAGAACCGAAGTTCCGAGTTGACAATCCAAAATAAAAGAAAACAAATCCAAAAGAAACAACAAAAACATGGAGTCTCAGTCTGGAAATGGAAACACGATCAGAACCAGGTGCTCGCGCCACTAGCAGTCATCGCCACCATCGCCGGAAGGTGGTGGGTACTGGTCCTCAAACCCCGGGGACTGGACGAAAGGATAATGAACGGCGCTCGGGTCCATGCCCAGGTAGGACATGATGTAGTGCTGGCCGGACATCAGACGACGGCCGCGGTCCCGCTCGTGATCCAGGCGGGTGTGAATGAGTTCCTGGCCGGCCAGGATGCGCTCGTTCTGCTGAGCGATAGCCGCTAACTGATCGGAGATGGGCACCACCACTGGTGGAGGAGACCGGGGGGCCGGAGAGCGGGGGGCAGCAGCGGGGCTCGCGGGAGCCTGAGCATGAGGAGTGGCGCGGCGAGGAACCCGGCGGGATCCAGCAGCGCTGGACTCTGGCTGGTCGCCCTCGGCGGGCGCAGGTGGCTGGGGAAACCCCGCAATCCACTGAACACGCCCCTGGCGGGCCACCAGGTGCTGATGACGGAGGGTGGCCACACTGAGTGGAGTGGGGCCGTGGACCAGAGTCATCCCGGTGATGTCGACCCCGTAGTAGCGAGCGAGGGCCGTGATGACCGGGCCACAGACAAGGGCGCGACTCTGGCTGGCAGCAGCTTTCGCGAACGTCCGGGCGACCACCGAGCCCAGCTGGATGGTGTCCTCAGAGCGACCCATCGCCTCCATGAACCAGAGAGTCCGGAGGGTGACCCGGTTGGCCGAGCCCTTGCTGGGGGTGTAGGAGGTGCACAACAAGTGGTTGAGGATGCGCCACTCTGGTCGGAGGAGAGCGCCTCTCGTCTGGCTGGCGATGTACACCACATCCACGTAGTCGGGATGACAGATCTGCCGGAAGTATGCCTGGCAAGGGAAATCGGTGGGATCGGTGAGGTCCAAGCGCAGGACCCCGTCGCTGGCGTGGGGGGAATTCACCCGGAGTGCATTGGCGAATTCCCAGTAGCTGATGGAGTGCTCGACCCCGCCAAGTGTGAATTGAACGGCGTTACTGTGGTCGGCATTCCCCCTCTGGTTGTGGCGGAAGGAGGCATAGAACTCCCAGACGAGCTCTTGATAAGTGGACTCAGCAAGGCAGAGCAGGCGCCGCCAACCATACGCCCGCACAGCGGCCTCCATCTGCGGCCGGGCGTGAAGGCCATCGAACACCGCAAAATCAAGGTGCAGGTGCTCGGGGATGGTGCGGGTGCGGATAGTCCGCAGTGCATGGCGCTGGGTGATGCTCAACTGGTCTAGGTAGGCTTCCATGATCCTGCATAGCACAAGAACGGACAAAAGGACACACGAGCAAATGGGGTCAATGTTAGTGAAGATCACACCGGGAGTCCTCATATCAGAAGATATGGACAGTGGACTAGACTCCCGGAGAAAATCAAACATCCCCATCACACAGAAATGCACACAGCCCAATGCACCGGGGGCCCTCAAATCAAACGATTGGGACAGCGGACTAGGCCCCCGGGAAACAATCAACAACCCAATAAAATAATTGCCAAGCAACCAACCACATCCAAAATATCCCAAACCCGGAATTAACTCCCACATGCAACGGTAGGCCGAGGGACTGAAATCCCTAGATAGAACAGAGCATGCAAAGAAAACCATCGGCCTACCCAATCAATCGCACATTCAAGCACAATCCAAGTTCTTCACCTAACTCTAGGTAACGATTCTCCAAAAATACAAGAAAAGGGAGGATGAACACACCTGGAGACGCAAGTAGGTACCCGGAGAAAGGTGAAGAAAAGAGCAAAAATCCCCCTAAGTCGCTGGAAAACTCACCGGAGGCTCGCCGGAGAACTCACCGTCGGCGACCCAACCTCGGCCAAACTCACCCAAACCTCTGGGGAATGTGCTCCTCGACGCCAGGAGCGTGGGGGAGGTCGCGGTTTGTGATTTGGAGGTCGGGGGAGCAAGAAATGGCCGAAAAACCAAAGAGGAGGAGGGGAGAGGCGATTTCCGGCGAGGGGAGAAGGGGGGAGGCGGCTAGGGTTCTGAAAATGTGGGGGAAATGAGGGGGGGAAGGGGAAAATTCATATTTATAGGGGGGGGATTAAAACACGGGCGGCCAAAACACGGCCGTGTTTTGGCCTTGGCCCGCCCGTGTTTTTATGGCCGAGGCCGTGTTCCCCCTCCTTAAAAACACGGGCGGGCTGGGGCCAAAACACGACCGTGTTTTGGACCCCCTGCTGCCCGTGCTTTTTAGGCCGCGAGCCATCTGGGTTAAAATGCAAAACACGGGCGGGCAAGGGGCAAAACACGGCCGTGTTTTGACCCCCTGCTGCCCGTGTTTTTATGGCCGAGCCCCAGAGTGGTGATTTTCCACTTCCGATTTCAAACCACCCAAACTCAGTCGTGCCCCGGCTCGAAAAATTACCCAATGGCACATTAAAAGGCACCGCCAGAGGCACGAAATACATTCCAGACAGACTCCAGACTGACTCTATGACGCAAAAACTGACAAAAAGAAAAGAAAATAAAAACAAAGGGTAGAAATGCAAACCGTGGTGGGGTTACCTCCCCACAAGCGCTTCTTTACCGTCTTTTAGCTGGACGCCCATGGCGGAACTAAGGGTCCGCGAGTTCCACTGCCAACTCCGCACGTTCGACCTCGTCTCCCAGGTAGAGCTTGAGACGATGGCCATTCACTTTAAACGGCTCAGTTTGCGGGTTGGCTATCTCGATTGTGCCATACGGGAACACCTGTGTGACCGTGAACGGTCCAGACCACCGGGAGCGGAGTTTTCCGGGAAAGAGCTTCAGGCGAGAGTTATAAAGGAGAACTCGATCACCAACCTGGAACTCTTTCGGACCCCGCAACCGTGCATCGTGGAGGCGCTTAGTGCGCTCCTTGTACAGCTTGGTGTTCTCGTAGGCGTGGTAACGCCACTCTTCCAGCTCCAACATCTGCATTTTACGCTCAGTACCTGCAACACGAACATCCAAGTTGAGCAGCTTAAGGGCCCAGAAGGCCTTGTGCTCTAGCTCCACGGGCAAATGGCAAGCCTTTCCATAGACAAGCCGGTACGGTGAAGTACCAATGGGCGTCTTGTAGGCAGTGCGATACGCCCATAGAGCATCATCGAGCTTGGTGGACCAATCTTTGCGGGACTGATCCACCGTCTTCTCCAGGATCCGCTTGAGCTCCCGGTTCGTCAGCTCGGCCTGGCCACTGGTCTGAGGATGATAGGCCACGGACACCTTGTGAGTTACACCATAGCGAGACAATAGTTTATCAAATTGGCCCTGGAAATGGGTGCCTCTATCGCTTATGATGGCTCTAGGTGTCCCGAACCGGGAGAAGAGCTGCTTCAAAAAACCACAAACACGTCTAGCATCATTGGTGGGCAAAGCCTGCGCCTCAGCCCACCTAGAGACGTAGTCAACAGCAACCAGAATATAGGTGTTACCAAAAGATGGAGGGAAGGGGCCCATGAAGTCGATACCCCAGACATCAAAAATCTCAACAGTTATAAACACATTCTGGGGCATCTCATCACGGGCAGAGATGTTACCTGACCTCTGGCATCGGTCGCACCTGCGTGCGAAGGCGTCTGCATCCTTGAAGAGCGTGGGCCAGTAGAAGCCCGACTGGAGTACCTTCCTCGCCGTGCGGTTTCCTCCGTGATGACCGCCAGTAGGTCCCTCATGACAGTGAGATAGAATGCCCTCCATCTCACTCTCCATGACACAACGACGGATGATCCCGTCGGCTCCGATCCGAAAAAGATGCGGGTCATCCCAGAAGTAGTACTTCAGATCGGAGAAAAACTTCCTCTTGGCGTGAGTCGCCATCCCCTTTGGCAGCTGCTGGCCCACCAAATAGTTTGCAAAATCGGAGTACCAGGGGGTGACACTCTCCACCAAGCATAACATCATCAACCTCTCGTCTGGGAAAGAGTCATCAATCTCCTCCACGAGGTTGTCCGCAGGGGGTGCGTCCAACCGAGAGAGGTGATCAGCTGCAACATTTTCTGCTCCCTTCTTGTCCCGGATCTCAATATCGAACTCCTGCAGCAGTAAGATCCATCGTATGAGCCGAGGCTTGGCATCGGCCTTGCTCATCAGGTACCTAATCGCGGAGTGATCTGTGTACACGGTCACATGGGACAAGACCAGATAGGGGCGAAACTTATCGAAGGCAAACACCACTGCAAGCAGCTCCTTCTCTGTGGTGGTGTAATTCTCTTGGGCATCATTCAGAGTCTTCGAGGCGTAGTAGATAGGTCGGAAGTGTTGATCTCGCCTCTGCCCCAAAACAGCTCCAACAGCAAAGTCACTGGCGTCACACATCAGCTCAAATGGTAGTGACCAGTCAGGAACAACCATGATAGGAGCCTGGGTGAGCTTCTCCTTCAAGGTGGTGAACGCCGCTGTGCAAGCATCAGTGAACTGGAAGGGGGCATCCTTCTCCAGCAGCTTAGTGAGGGGCAGGGCGATCTTCGAGAAATCCTTGATGAACCGCCTATAGAAACCTGCATGACCAAGAAAACTCCGGATCCCCTTTACAGATGTAGGAGGAGGCAGCTTGCTGATAGTCTCGATCTTTGCTCTGTCTACCTCGATCCCCATCTTGGAGATCTTATGCCCAAGAACTATGCCTTCTCGAACCATGAAGTGACACTTCTCCCAACTCAGTGCCAGGTTCGTTTCTTCACACCGTTTAAGGACAAGTTCCAGGTTATGGAGACAGTGAGCGAAGGAGTCTCCATAAACCGAGAAATCGTCCATAAACACCTCCATGATCTCGCCGACCAGTCGGTCAAAGATGGCGAGCATGCATCGCTGAAAAGTGGCTGGGGCGTTGCATAGCCCGAATGGGATCCGCCGGTAAGCAAATGTGCCGAAAGGGCAGGTGAAAGTGGTCTTCGCCTGGTCCTCCGGTGCAATAGGGATCTGAAAATACCCGGACATCCCATCCAGGAAGCAGTAGAACTCGTGCCCCGCCAATCTCTCCAGCATCTGATCAATGAACGGCAGCGGGAAATGGTCCTTCCGAGTAGCGTCGTTGAGACGCCGATAGTCGATGCAAACACGGTACCCAGTCACCGTGCGCATCGGAATGAGCTCGTTCTTCTCGTTAGGCACCACGGTCATCCCACCCTTTTTGGGCACCACCTGGGTGGGACTGACCCATTCGCTGTCAGAAATGGCGAAAATGATCCCGGCGTCCATCAACTTCACGATCTCTGCCCGAACCACAGCCTCCAGGTTCGGCGTCAATCTCCTCTGCGGCTGCCTCACTGGCCGCATCTCATCCTCCAGCAGTATCCGGTGCGAGCAAAAAGAGGGGCTGATCCCCCGGATATCTGTGATCTTCCATGCCAAAGCTCGCTCGTACTGCTTCAGCAAGGCCACCAGTCTGGTCTTCTGCTCGGGTGTGAGGGTCGAGCTGATGATAACTGGCAGCTTATTCCCCTCCCGGAGAAATGCATACTCCAAATGAGGAGGGAGGGGCTTAAGCTCCAGCTCTGGTGGTTCCTCCAGAGAAGTGGTGATGCGGGTGGAGGATGAGATCGGTTTAAACAGCCTGTCGCCCTCCAAGAAGGGGCCACTCTCCAATGCGGCCAACTGCTCCGCCAGCTGCGGCTCCTGCAATGCCTGCTCACCTAGCAAAATACAACGCTCAAGAGCATCATCAGTACCCGCACTCGTGATGGCGAGTGCGGTCTCAAAATCGGCAAGCACATCACAGTAGTCTATGTCATCATGCAAATGAGAATGTTTCCCATTGTCAGACACAGAAAAAGTAGCCTGTTCATCACCAGCACGCAGAATCAATTTACCACTATGCACATCAATAAGCGCCTTGGCGGTGGCGAGAAACGGTCTACCCAAAATCAAAGGCACATCCACATCCTCATTTATATCCAAAATAACAAAATCAACAGGATATGTGAATGCACCAACATTAACAAGCAAGTCCTCAATGATACCCCTAGGATGCACGATAGATCGATCAGCTAACTGAATGCTCATCCTAGTAGCTCTAGGTTCACCTAGGTCTAGCTTCTTAAACAGTTTATAGGGCATGACATTTATACTAGCGCCTAGGTCCGCCAAGGACTTTCCTACATGCATGCTGCCAATAACAAGAGGGATAGTGAAACTCCCTGGGTCTTTGCGCTTCTCGGGCAGCTTGTTCTGCAGGATGGCAGAACACTCCTCGCTGAGCATCACTGTCGAGAGATCCCCAAGTTTCTTCTTGTTGGTGAGGAGGTCCTTCATAAACTTGGCATACTTGGGCATCTTCGACAGTGCCTCCACGAACGGCATGCTGATGTTTACCTGCTTCAACATTGCCATGAACTTGGCAAACTCTGTCTCCAGCCTGTCTTTATGAAGTCTAGTGGGGAAAGGCAGCTGGGGTATATGCTCCTTAACCACAGGTTGTGGCTTGGGAGCAGGTGCTGCGCTGCCTTCCTCCACTTCTGCAGTATCAGCTGGAGGTGTTGAAGCAGGAAGTGGGTCGTCTTGCCTGGGCTGGGCAGGAGTAGCAGATGTAGTCTTGCCACTCCTGGTGGTGATGACATGGGCAGTCTCGTGAGGATCGCGAGGATTGGGGACAGTGGTGGCAGGCAGAGTCCCCGGTGCCCTCGTAGTGTTCTGGCGAGCTAAGCCCCCTATCTGGTGCTGGAGATCCTGCAGAATGGCACCCTGATTCCTCTGTCCTGCCTCCAGTGAGGCTACACTCTGGTCCAACCTCGTGATAGTCGCCTGAGTGCTCGTCATGAATGAAGCTAGAATATTTTCCAGCTTCGTCATCTGAGTGTCTGGAGCTGGAGCCGCTGTTGGCTCGGCAAACTGGCGCTGGGGCTGTTGGAAGGGTTGCCCTTGTCGAGGCTGGTAGGGCTGCTGCTGTGGAGCTGGCCCCTGTCGAGCCTGGTAGGGCTGCCTCTGCTGAAAGCCACCAGCTGGTGCTGGGAAACCAGGTGGCTTGGCGGTGTTATTGCTCCAGGCAAAGTTGGGATGCTGGCGCCATCCCTCATTGTAGGTGTTGCTGTATGGGTCCAGGCGCCGAGCATTTGCTATGAAGTCCACCTGCTCTTGGGGAGTAGAAGACTCCCTCATAGACTGACAATCCTCCACTGAGGTGATTCGGGCTCTCACACCACTGACACTGAGCAACTGGAGGTGTAGCCAAACTTCTGCCCGGAATAAGACTGTTGGGCTGCTTCAATGCCTGCACTAGCTCAGCTACCTGCTGCTCGAGCCCGGATCTGGTCTCCATGGCGTGCACACCACGGTCCCGGGAGTGCCTGCCTCTGCTGCTCTGCCCCCAGGAATGATCGCGGGCAGCTAAAGTACTGATCATCTGGTTCAGCTCGGGTGGAGTCTTAGTAAGGATATCCCCTCCTGGGCATAGAGACTCGATCACCCTCTGGCTGTCTGGGGTGATGGCACTGTAGAAGTTCCCCACTGTGAAAGCATCGCTGAAGCCATGATGGGGACACTGCCAGAAGTATCCCATGTACCGCTCCCATGCATCACGAAGGGACTCATCTGGCTCTTGGCGGAAGTGAGTGATCTCCCGCTGAATCTCAGTAGTCTTCGATGCCGGATAATATCTGTGCACGAACTTATCCGCCAGATCGTCCCAAGAAGTGATGGACAGTGGGGGCTGGGTCTCCAACCACCTCTTAGCATTCCCCGCCAGAGAATGGGGGAAGAGGTGAAGGCGGATTGCCTCATCCGGAACACCATTCAGCTTGAACCCGTTCGTCAGCTGCAGAAAACGGGAAAGGTGTGCCCGGGCTTCCTCATCCTTCAAGCCATGGAACTGGATAGAGGATGTGATGAGCTGAATCCAGCCTGGCTTGATCTCGAAGTTGTTTGCTGGGACTGGTGGATAGAGGATGACCGGGTGGATGTCAGCAATCCGTGGAGTGTAGTAGTACTCCAAGGTGGGACCCGGCGGTGGTGGTGGATGCTGATTCACCGGGGGAACCTGTCGAGCATTCCCCGGTTGTGGGATGTCTTCGCCCTCCATCTCGTACTCTTCCTCAGAATCGCTGGTCAAGTGGCCGTCTATGCGCTCTCCCGTAACCAGTCTAGCTCGCTGCTGTCTCCTAAGTTGGCGGCAAGTGCGTTCAAGCTCTGGATCCAACGGCAGTAAACCTCCTGACTGGCTACGGGTCATGCACTACCTGCACACACTCAAGCAAGCAAACCCGTGAAGGCACAAGTGGGACAAAGTAAACAAAGCGAAAAGAAAAGCTAGAGTAACAGAAATCACTTTTCTTCAACAACCTAGCCGTCCCCGGCAACGGCGCCAAAAACTTGACTCGACTCTACTGTCACCCTAGGAATTGGCCAAGTGAAACCACTTCCTAAAGCGTAGTATAGCGGGTTAGGTTTATATGTCAACCCGGGTCCTAGATTTGCTGACTACTCAATGAGTTCTTGTTATCTAGCAATAAAACTGGAGTGCAAGTCTAAACTACCAAACAAACAAAGCAAGTAAACTGGTTGTATTCAGGTTAAAGAGGTCACCCGGATATGGTTCCCCCTAGTCTGCAGTTAAGCCGGATTGTAATTACCAAGTTCAGTTTCTATGAAGATTATACTGCGGAAGGTTCTTAAACAGCCTGAAGTCTCGACTAAAGGTCTTCAGACCCTCTCAATCTGACTCTCTAGCGGGCGACTAACCTCCACCGGAGTCGACAGATTGAGGCCCTAAGAACAAAACCTCCACTACCGGAGTAAATCCGGTACAGAATAGTGAGTTGGCTCCTCGACTAAAGTCACCAACTCCCTACCTTCAATCAAGGATACTCTATTAACCTAGGCAGATATTCTCATTCTAGGTTAAAGCAGAAACAACAGGAATTTGATCAGGATTCAAGTCATTCAATCATAAAACCTCAATCGAATATAATCAATCACAGAATCAGTACTTGGGTTCATACAATCAATCTCAACATACAGAACTAGGGTTTCCCACACCCAGATGAATGGGAGAACTACTCCATGGAGAGAGAAGCAAAAGCAGAATCAGACGCGGAAATCATACTGTGAAGATGGATTTCTGCTCCTGGACGTTGAATCGGCACTTCTCCAAGCTCAAACCAAGCTCCAATGGTGTTGAAGATCGATCTAGGGCACTTGGAGACTCTTGTTCGTCGCTTTCTCTCTCTAGGAATCGTTCTAGTCTCTCTAAAACTCGAATCCCCTCTCAATTTGGCTGAAATCTGCCTAAAAGGGCATCATTGGCCAAAACACGGTCGAGGGCACGGCCGTGTTTTGCCTCAGCCCGCCCGTGTTTTGCCTTCAGCCTTAAAAGCACGGCCACGGGCAGCTTGAAAACACGGTCGTGTTCAGGCTAAAACACGGCCGTGCTTTCCTCAGGCCTTGCCCGTGTTTTTTAGGTTGTGCACGCCACCCTTGGAAGCCTCGGCCTAAAAAGCACGGTCACAGGAACACGGCCGTGTTCTGAGGGCCTCCTGCCCGTGTTTTACCCTGGCTCGTCCAAACGACTTCCAAACGATCCGAAACTCGTGCTTGGCCTTCCCTTTGACGCCTGGGACCTGAAATAGGACAAAATAGCACAACCCGGCGTAAAATAGGCCAAAACACACAACCATGCTCCGCAAATGGATAAGAAATAGGGGTATAAAATCATGTAATTATATCGTTATCAGTCTCCTTGACGCAGACCCTTTTTAGCTGCAAAATACCCCACTACCCCTCCATTGAACCCCACACTAAGCTTAGGGGTTGTAATGCACATTGAGATCAAGCTAAGGAATAAACTAGGGAACCCCATTGCTTCCAAAACAGACAGAAGGAATTGCCAGTCAACTAAATCGAAAGCCTTCATCAAATCAACTTTTACAATACTGCGAAGGGAAATATTCTTCCAAGTGTATTTCTGAACTAATTCATGGGCCAACATTATGTTTTCTCCAATAACTCTGCCTTTCACAAATGTTGTCTAGTTGTTACTAATCACATGAGGAAGACAATCACTAAGTCTAATAGCTACAATCTTTGCAATGCATTTGTAAATGATATTACAGCAAGAGATTAGCCTAAAGAATTTCATTTCTTCCGGGTTCTTAGTCTTAGGGATAAGAGCTAAAAGTGTGGATTTTACCTCAGTAGGGAAGGAGGAGTAAGCAAAGCAGTGCTGAATTGCCTCTACAATTTCCTCCCCAACAATGTGTCACGCCGCATGAAAGAAACAGGCTGAAAAACCGTCAGGGCCAGGGCTTTTTCCCATTTGAAACCAAACATAACTTTTTTTTATTTCCTCTGCTGTTACAGGCTTGCACAAATCCTGAGTCTGAGAGCAGTGGAGCTTTCTCTTCAATAACTTCGTGAAATATTCCACAGGTTTTCCTTGAACGAGTTCATCCTTTGCCCCTAGGAGCTTTTCATAGAATGAAACTGCTATCGTGCACATTTAGTTTGTATCAATAACTCTCTCACTAGCTTCATTCAATAATGATCTGATAGTATTCTTCTACTAGTGAACCTTAACTAACCGATGAAAGAAAGGGGAGTTGGAGTCACCTTCTTTGAGCCAAATCTCTCTTGATTTCTGGCGCAAGAAGGATTCTTCGTTCAGTCTTAACTGTCTGAGTTCCTTACTCTTTGCCATCTCAGCCTCAAACGTCACACTTGAAGGATTAGAGAGAGCATCCATCTGTGCATACATCAATTCAAATTCCTTCATCTTCACATGTTCTCTTATATAAGAGTAGACTTCCTTGTTAAGAGCTTTAAGAAGCTTCTTAAGAATTCTCAACTTCTTGCATACCCTAGACAGGGGAGAACCCGAGATCTCAGAGTGCCATGCTTCTTTCATAATATCAAAGAAAGACGGGTGATTAATCCAGACTTGAAGAATCTAAACGGCTTTGGCAAAGACTTTAGAGAGCTATCTGTATCCAGATAAATTGGACAGTGATCTGAGACAGAAGATTCAAGTAACATAACTGCACTACTAGAAAGACTCCCCCAGCCATTCTAGGTTGACAAACACCCTGTCAAGTCTTCGTGCAATAGGTTTTTTGACTGCTTGTTTATCCAAGTAAACCAAGGACCTGAAGATTTATGCTCTATAAGTTCAGTCTGTTCCTGCCAACTTCTGAAATCCTCCATACTACTGTTATAAGCAGGGTTGTTTGATGCCTCACTAGGATCATTTATAGCATTAAAATCACCCATAATTGACCACGGTAGCTGAGAAACTTTTAGCCTTATTAGATCCCCATACAACCTCCTGCGATCCACTTCTTCGTTTGATGCATAAACAAAGATAGCAAAGAATGGAATACCTGAGCTTACTAACACATGAATGAACTGATCTGACTAATCAAGGATAGTCAACTTAACATATTGCCTCCACAGAAGCCAAACTTTCCCCAGCCCTGCTGCACTATTTGCCACCTCACTCTCCCAACCTGGAACCTCTTGCGAATTATATCTTTTTACTCTTGCCTTTTTATTCTTGGCTCTAAAATAGCAACTATATCTATATGATTTATATTTAATATAATTTGTACAGCCTTATTCTTATCACTATCTTTAAACCCTCGCGTATTCCAAACCAAAATTTTCATCGCTTCTTACCTCATTTTCCCCCCTTCTTAGCAGGGGAAAAAATCAGTGGAGCAGGTTTTTTCTTAGACCTCTGACTCTCTATTGTAATCCACGGATAGTTCTCTTTCCCAACAGGAGTCGACTGCTGAGGTAACCTCCCAGAGGATTCTGGTGAGCTAACACTAACAGACAACTGCGGAATGGCTTGAGAGCTCCCAGGAACCTCTAATGACCCTTTCACTGATTCCACAAAACTCACTGTTGGGCTCCCATTTGATGGGGAGAGAGTTATTCCCTGAACTCCAGAAGCACTTGGGACAGTATCAGAAACCTCATAAGGAATTTCAGTCTGCTTACCCTCATGAATTTCTGCATCCTGCAACACTAACGCAGCTTCCTCAAGAACCTCCTGCTCTGCAACCTCTACTGCTTCCTCAGCCTTCCTTTTAGGCACCCACTTCTTTCCTTGCTTACTAAGCCAGTCACAATCATGACCACAGATCTCATAACGCCCACAAATTGTTGGTTTGTTCAAATATTCAACCTCCACCTCAAACGAAGGATCTTCATCTGGGTAAAGTTTCACGCCCTCTCTGGAAAACCACAGTCCGCAGCTAGGTCCAGGCACACCTTTGCAAACCCTAATTGTCCGCCCATCCATGTCGTCTGATCCATCCACAACGGGCGACCAATCATGCTAGCAATCCATTCACGCCCTTCAAACGAGTGATACTCAAGGGGAATCCCCCATATTTTAACCCAGATCGAAAGAGTCTCCCCCTCCAGTTGAACTGTCTGAATACCCGGCGACCACTTCCTAAAGACTACAGGATTCCCATGAAAGTGCCAAGGCCCCGATCGAAAAACCCATCGACTAGTGGCTGCCGAGGGAAATTGGAATACCATAAGATGAGAACCGAACTTGGAAACTCGAACTATCTCATCCCTCCCCCAGAGAATAGTTGCCCACTACTGAAGCGCCACTGGCTTCGGCGGACCCATAAATTGAGCGATAAGACTGTCCTTCCATCGTTCTTTCCCTCTTTTTTTTACCTCACTCGGAAGCCTAAATCCATCATTCTTCCGCTCAGGAGAACGGAACTTCATCCTATTCGCCGGGCCAACCGAGAAAAGCGAAGCCCAAGTAGAATTGCTCACCGGAGGATCCTCCTCCGATTGGGCCTCAGCCGATTGCGAAGCCGCCATCGAAGGGAATTCAAAGAAAAGGAAGAGAGAGAAGAGAGAAGAGAGAAGAGAGGAAGCCTGAATTTGAAATTTAACTTCAAAAGAAACAAATCAATTAAAAATAATAGGATACTTAGAGAAAGATGAGAGAGAAAATACCATGTGTCATGATTTGGTTAGAAGATTGAAAAAAGAAAAATAAATAAGAAAGCAAACTATCTCTTTTTTTGCTCGTTAGATCTTGTGAAAGAGAAACAAAATAACAATAAAAAATTAGAAGATGTGTAAATTACGAAAATGGGTCTCTTACTTTTACTCTCAAAAGAGGAAATGTAAAATGTTGAAAATTACACAAAACTATACTATATATTACTAGTATCCGGCCCGCCCAATATAATCGTATCATTTGATAAATGTTGAAATATAAATCCAATTGAAAATAATTAATTGCTTTTGATAACATTTGTAATAAAATGGTGAGTGTACAAAATTTTAGCCCAAAAAATGTGTTTAATAATACCTATGGAAGTTTTATCTAAAAATTGTTGTATGGAAGTGTTTCTAAGAGAACCCGAAATTAAACTTGACATGCGGATAGAGCCACTCAATATTTATTATGAAGATGAATTAAAAGAATTTATTTGTAATTTTACTAACAACAATAATAAGCAATAACACCTCTAATGTGTGGAAAAAATGTTATATGATATGAACGGAAAAAAGTAAAAGGACATAAATACTTGAGCCACCAATCCAACAGTCTGATTGATTTTCAGCCCATTAAAGAATGTGACAATACTTGAGCCACCAGATTTAATGACCAGGGAAGTGGGACCAAGGTCGAAGCGTGTACTCGTCATTCAGGTACCAACAATCAATCGACTTCCTTCTGGTTTCTAATCCTATCTTAGATTCTCAATAGTTTTACTTTATCTCCCCCGGGTTCTCCAGTGATTCTTTCAAATTCTATCTCTTCATTCTCACCAATCTGAGAATCCATAGCAAAAAAACTACAAACTTGAGTTTCCATTTGGCTACATAACCCATTTGCTGCAAATCGCATAAAACAACGACCATACAAACCTCTGTCTTTAGCTCCTAATCTGATCCCCTTTGTGCTTCAAGGTAGTCGTACAACCGCAAATTGAACATTCACGAATTTCATGTTCCTGTAATTTCAGATTATTTTGGGATGATTGTTTTTCTTTTGTAGTAATGCCCGTAATTTCGCTTCTAGGTAATTGTTGAAGACATAATCTATTTATGAAAGAACTTACCATGCACAAAGTTGAGAGGTTGGTTGTGTATGGTGAACTTCACCAACTAAATCTGTCATAATAATGAATGAACAAGAGTGTCTATTATAACTTGTAAGTGCATACAATTCTCTTCCCAAAAGTAAATAAAACTCCAAAATGTAAACTCCAGCCATACCAAAGTTACCCAAAAGACATAAATCTAGATAGCGAGGCTTCCCTATAATTGAAATAGATTTAGTAATGTAAGAAAATAGAATAATTACTAATTAGCGGGGGAAAAACGTATAGAGTATGGACATGGTCTGTTATTGATAAATGGGCAGAAGTACTACTGAAGGATGCATAAAGAAGGTTAAAGGCCTAGTTTGGGAATATTTTTTATTGCCTACGTACAATGGTTCAAACAATATATCCAACATAATTTTCCTTACTCTAAATTTTCAATTGCCAAATACACGAATACCTAATTGAGATGATGAATTATTTTGTTGGAAAATATCAATATCAATACCAATTCCAGTTCCTTTCTATAGTCTCCAAACAGATGACCAAAACCCATGAAGCTTACGACAAATGAGAGGATTGAGGGGGGGGGGGATAGAATTTCGGGTAGGAATAAGGTTGTCGAGGTTTAGCAAGTAGAATGGTTCGACCAATGGTAAATCGGTTTGTATCAATTCATGTCAGTTTAACAAAATATGTAGAAATATGAAAAATCATGAACATCCTTCAAATGATTATAATCATGTAAATAATATTTTTGAATACAATTTACCTACATTCTATATTAATATTTAAATAAAATACGACATTCAAAGTTAGATAACAAATACTCAAATTTAAATACAACATTTAACATCAGTATCTAAATGTTTACACTTGAATTTAACAAATAACACAAATATTTTACTTTTAAATTCACAAATAAATAAAAATTAAGTTTTTATTAATTAAATTCACTAAAACGCGTTATTTTGTTTAGATATCACAAATCGATCATACTGATCATACTAGTAATGTTCACGTCTGTTGCATAACCCGAACCAATTGAACCAAGTTAAAGCGATTGTCATTCCACCATCGTGATAACCAAACACAAGAAAACAATTATCGGGCCAATAAGTTGGATGTGAGAATTGATTGAGAAGGAACCAAAACCACGAAACATAGGAACCGAATCTAAAGCTACATATGCCACAGAGGACCATTCAATTCAATCCGGCGAGGGGTAATTTGACATATCGGTTTCTTTCTAGCTAGTAGGTAGATGAAATCTTATATTTCAACCTAGTTGCACTAATGAGACAAATAATGAGTATACTTCTAAACAATATAGAAAAGATTTCAAACATCACGATATTATAAATGTACCATTTATTGTAAATGATAAAGCCAAAATTAATTCAATCTACAAAGTGAGTATAGAGTTTGTTCATTCTTCAAACTATTTTATTTAAATGAAGAATCAAAATGTATAATGCGGTTTATCTTATCTGGGCCTACAAATTTATTGACACATAAAAAATGGTGAAATGAACTACATGTATGACATGGTTGCCCGTCCGGAAAGCTCTCTGGTGGCTGGAAATTTGAATCCATGAAAAGCCAACCCATGTTTTGCCTTTATATCCTTTGTAGATTATTAATTCTTTATATATTAATTTTATATCAAATAAATATTATTTTCGTCCCATGTCCGTTCTTATACTCAATAAGATCTGGAAAATATTAGGCCCGACAAGATCCACCTCGTGCCGGGATGGCCTATATATTTCATGTCTCTGCTCGTGCCGTGTCGTGCTAGCTCGTAGGCGGGCCGGCCTGGTGCCCACTTACACTCATCACCAAACATATTCTAGAGTTTAATCAAATAAATAACAATGAATATAATGTAACTTAGTTGGTTACAATGTTTTGTCTTCAATTATTTTACCAGGGTGCAAATCCCAATGATGACATTTTTAATATATAAAGATGAATTGAGTGAAATGAAAAAAATAACATTCCTAGAATTACTCTCGTACCACAAAATTTGAAATTACTCAATCCAACCCATGAATCTGCTTTAAATATATTATAGATGTTTAACTCGCAACTCATTGTTAGAGCTTGTCCTGATGTCCTCTGTCATCAAGTTGAATTTGACACCCGTGGAGGTATTGTCTTCTTTAATTCGGATTCAAATTAATATATTATTGTGGAACTTAGTATTTGATTCTCTATCTTATTTTTGTGTACCAACAAGTCAAGTCCATCTAAAAAAATCATACCACCAAGGCGTGTTTAAACTTACATTTGGGCTTTTGATTAGTCGTTAGACAATGCTAAAATGTCTCGCCAAGAGATCTCAGAAGTCACAACGAGTTAGAATCCCCAACGTGGCGACAGAGTATGACGACACATAGTTGTCGAGTTTAGGCATGCCTGGGAGCTAGCCTACACTGAAAATGCCTTGCCTAGGGGGTTAAGCAACGTGTTAGGAATCCACAACGTGGCAACGAGTACAACGACAGGTAGTTGTCGCATGTTTGTAATTAGTCGGATCTAGACAGTCAATATCGAATGATGAAATTAACATCATCTAGAAACTCAATTTTCTCTCTCCATTTTTTAATCTTTCAAAAAATTTATGAACAATTGATTACGATTTTACGAACTTGCACTACAACAAATTCGGCCTATTATGACGAGGCAATTTTGTCATATTAGATACCCATTTTGTCATATTTTGTATAATATGACAAAAGTTGTTGTCACAATGGTTTGTCATTTTATCTCCGTCGGGATAGGTCAAATGTGACAAAAGTTTAAACAAGGTTGTCACATTTGCTTTCAGTATAGCTGAGGTTCTGGGTAGTCTATTGTGACAAACAGAGACGTTATGACGACATATTTTTATCATTACTTTTGTCATAATTTGCTTATTTTGACAGAAATTGTTTGTCATATTACACAGTTTAATGCCACATTTGGTCACTGTGAATACTAAATTATGTCATGTTGGGTCACTAGAAAAAAAATTATGTCAAATTTGGTCACTCTAATTACTGAAACAGGTCACATTTAGTCACTCCCCGTTAGTCTACGTCCAACTCAGTTAATGAAGTCCGTTATGTGCTGATGTGGCTAACGGGAGCGCCTAATCAGCACCATTTTGGGCCAAAATGGTCAAAATCGACCCGTCACATCATTAAACCTGCCATGTTATACACCCAACCCAACCCACTAACCCAACCCGACCCGACCCAAAACCAAACCCACTTAACAAAACAAGATTGGAAAATCGATCGAGTTAGTGACCATTTCAGACCAAAACCCTTTCTCCTTCCTCGTTTTGCTCCTTTCTTGAATCAAACCCCCACAAATAAATCCCTAAGTTCGTCAAAAACCGGAATCCCTAGAAGGACGTACGTTCGATTGAAGCAAGCTGGCGATAGCTCAAGGGAAGATCCAGATCAAGAGGATCGAGAACTCGATGAACTGGCAGGTGACTTACTCCAAGCGCCGCAAAGGGCTCTTCAAGAAGGCCAACGAACTCATCATCCTCTGCGACGCCAAAGTCTCCAACACCGGCAAACTCCACGAGTTCATCAACCCCGCCGCCACGTCAGTCTACCTCACCTCTACTTTCATTCAATCTCTCCCTTCCTCTCTCCGAAACCCTAGATTCCCGATTCCAGATGAGAGCAAGCTGAATTGGAGTTTATCAGTCTTCGTCTTTGTCTCAGAAGTTTCAATCCAAGATTGGATCGAACAACTTTTCAATCTCATTGAGCTGAGGTCGGATTTTTGCTTTTGTTTTTGTTTGTGTGGTTTGGTTGGTAGCGCAGAATCACAGTGATGTTGGATCAGTACCAGAGAGCTCTCGACGTCGACATCTGGACTACTCACTATGAAGTCCGGTCTCTCTTCATCTACTTCTTCCCTCCTGTCATCTTCCATGTTTGTTGAACGAGAGGACGAACCTCACTCTCCACATCCCTTAATCAATCTCTTTGTATGAGTGCAGAAGATCCAAGATCATTTGAAGGAGATTTTATGATGAATTTGGGGATTTTTTTTGGTGGGGGAATTGATTCGAGGAAGGAGAAAGGGTTTTGGTCTGAAATGGCCATTAACCCGATCGATTTTCCAATCTTGTTTTGTTAAGTGGGCTAGGATTTGGTTTTGGTTCGGGTTGGGTGTATGACATGGCGGGTTTAGTGATGTGGCGAGTCGGGTTTGACCATTTCTGACCCAAAACGGTGCTGACTAGGTGCTCCCGTTAGCCACGTCAGCACATAACGGACTCCCTTAACAGAGTTGGACGAAGACTAACGGAATGTGATCTGTTTCAGTACTTAGAGCGACCAAATTTGATATTAATTTTTTATAATGACTAAACATGACACAATTTAGTAATCACAGTGACCAAATGTGGCATTAACCCCATATTACACCATTTTATTTTGACATCACATAATTGTGAAGAACAAATTTTGTCATAAATGCAAAAAAAAAAATTGTCATAACTGCGACGAATATATTTTGTCATAACTGTATATTAGGATGAACGTACTTTGTCATAACTGCATATTGTGATTTGTGACCAATATGATTTATTCATCAATATACCGAATAACATATAGTTGAAAAAATTAATATTCTTGTAGCATGAAACTCCGATCAAACAAATACTAGTTACATATCTAACTATTTTTGGTGTCCTAAATAAACTAATTTGGGAATTTTGGATCCCTCGGCAACGGTGGCCTATTGATGTCACTGCTGTTGCCGCTTATATGTTCATATAATCTGTAGAGAAAACCTACATCAAATTGAAAGGATTATTAACCCCAAAACCTATAGGTTTGCTACAGAGATACATAGAACTAAAAGATCAAGATGAAACTATTATGAGATGGGCCCTAATCTACTTATTAATAGCCTAAATCAGTGGTTGAGGCGTCAAACACTCGTACCTGAAGGTAGGTGTTGCAGCTTTCGCACATGACTTTAAGCAAAACAAGAGCATCCAATCCCTGTAGCTCTCGACAAGCATTATATTTCAAGCATTATAAGAATAATAAAGCCTGCAAATGACAACACATGTTAGTGTGACAGTAGTAAGACTAATATAGTTCAATTTCCATTCAGTTTTGTGTAACTAATCTTATTGAGCAGGTACTTTCCCTTTGAGACCATGGTTTCAAAAAACAGCTACTGTAACATTCTACAGACAAATACTAATGCTCATCAACAACCAAAATGCTCATCAACAACCAAAATGAACCAAAAGTCACAATGGCAACCACAGAAGGTAAAGTACGAGAAGACTGGAAACAAAGATGTGAGTATGCAACAGTGGGGAAGCATTTTACCTTGCGCATCGAGCAGGACATTCAATATGCGATCAACAAGGTCCTGCAGAGTACAATTAACTGAAACAAAGAAACAACAGCATAATCAAGAACAATTAATGCTCATTAGAAACGAATGCCAAAACTCAGTACGAAGAATGATCATGAACCTAACCTGCTTTTCCCCTTGTTTTGAAAGCCCTAACTGAGTCGGGACATCCTTGAGTTCCTTTATTAAAAAATATGCCAACTTTATTTACAGGAGAAATGGTATCTCTCAAATCTGTCTAGTGACAACAAGTGCAAGAAAATGAGAAACTCTGATTGCATATATGTCTAAATAAAGAGAGCCCATAACACTCTGAAAGTTAGATAGAATAACTCCAAATTCAATCCCAAAACTATCCTACTTCAGCCCGAGTACGGGCAAGATGTGGTAGCCACCTCAGTCAACTATTCCATTACCGATACTATCTGCAGCAAGGAAAGAACAATCCAGCCAAACTGCAATCCACTCAAGAAGAACATGTCACAGATGCTCAAGCGGAATAATAGTAATGCAGAAGCATATGCTACATGGTGGTTCCCACTAAGTGCAAAATAAGACTGTGAAGCAACTGAACAAATAGCATAACACAATTATGAATACGTGGATCCACATTGCTGCATGCTTAAGCAAACCTGTAAAAGGGATTCCTTTTTTACAATTAAACTGTAAATCAAAGGGCAGAGAGACAAGTCTAACGACAAAGAGAAATAGCTTCAGCCGAGAAGGGGAGATTTCCACAATGAATAACACTGTTGCCTTTATAATTCAAACCAATTTACCTTACAACTATTTGCCCAAATCCATCTTCAAAAACCTCCTCCACTAGAATGCCTTCACCCAAAAGAGCCTGCAGGTAGCTACTGCAGCTTTCGCACATGGCTTTAAGCAAAACAAGATCATACATTGTTCCATAAAAGAACACGAGGCAGAAAGATCAAAAACTAAACCAAACCCCTCTATAATGATAATTTGGAAGTCTAGATCTAGGTCTAAAGAAACTCTAAACCTCACGCAATTGTATACGATCGACACACAATTGCTCGAAAGTCTAGATCTGTAACCATTCACCACTCCTTTTCTAATTGAGAGACCAATCTCTTTCCTTACTCCTTTCGTGGTAAATTTGAGCTTAACTTTCAAAATCAGACACACAATTTCCCGAAGTTAATGCATAAAACAACATAAACCAATACCTCCATTAAAAGACGTTCACTTCATAAGTTTTCTTCCCCATCTCTTGCATATAATCCGCTGCAACTCTGTTAACTATTTCATGGACTGAAAATAAAATAGATAGTCTTTGGCCTAGTCGCCTTCCATTCCAGGTCCTCTCCAACATCAATCTACAGCCTAAAGCACAGAAAATCGAATGAAACACAAAAAGAAGCTTATTATACGATTTAGAGGCCGGTAATATCACCACCACTAAATAAAAAAAAATTCCGCCAACAAAACCCCATAACAAACTTGAAAGAACATGGAATCGATTAATCTGGAGAACCGCCTCACTCAGGCTTGCGGTTTTGGAGCCATCGCGTTGACTTTATCAACCAAAAATATTGGCAGGAGCGAGCGTCTCAAAAGTAGTAGCGCGGACTAGGCGCTAGAGCCTAGATGAGCAGCGACGGAGGCAGGAGGAGATGGTGCAGGGGATTGGAGCGGGGGAAGAAGAATCGAGTTTGAGCCCTCAAAGAGTTGGGAGCCGTGAAGCAGCAGAAAAGCAGTGATGGGGTTGGTGGTGATCAAAAAAATGAGAAATTAGAGAGGTAACTAGAGAGGGTTTGGTCAAGAAGTAATTAGAGAGGGAGAGCGAGAAATTATGTCACCGTTTTCAATTTTGGGGGTCGTTGGGCCACCTTAATTAATAAAATGCAGATTCCCAAAAAAATGGGGTAAATCTAACTTTATAATCTTAAATGATATTATTGAATATGTTGGATATATTATTATTAATTTCAAAATTAGTAGCAATTAGTAGATGTACCATGAAGTCATTATTTATCTGAAAAAATTTGTATATCAACGGTTTTATGACCGACTTTTCACTTGTTAATCACCTGTTATCCGATAAAACTTAAATCTTTCGCTAAACTGGATCTCAGACCTGTCCAGTTTTGAAAACACTGCTTTTTAGCCTTTTGTTTTATTTGGAACGGAGAGTGTGAGTTTGGCACTTTGGCTAGAGCGGTAATACTTAGCAGGAAGGCCGAAATTATTGGAATTGTAGAGCCAAATATTTAACGAGCCAAAATTTAGAATAGGGGGCGGGGGAGGGGGATTTACGGGAGAGCCAAATTCCTATGCATGAATTTTTGAGGAAGAATATGACAAAAGCTACTCTGACGATATAATTTGTCACTTTTGTGTCTCTTACATTCCGATATGGGATGCCTAGTTTGACAAACTTAATTGTGACACGAAATATTTGTCACATTATTCACTTTAAATGACGAACTATTCCGACAACAAGAAATTTTTCACTGTTGAGTCTCTTACATCTTGATATGGGACGCCTATTTTGAAAAATTTAATTGTGATACGATATATTTGTTACATTACTCACTTTAACTGACAACCTTTTTTTAGATAAGGGTGATATATGTTACTTTATTGTTATTAGATTCTACTGAAGGGATTCGAACCTAAGACCTCCAGGTTCATGTTAAATCACCGTGTTTTGTTCGTATTTGCAAAACATGCATTTTGGCATAGGTATTCTTGATATGAAGGTTTTCATAGGGGAATCGACCCCACCTTGTCGTATTTTATGCTTTCCCAAGTGTTTGTGATGAAATTTCAGGTCTTATATTCATTTGGGCTTGATCGGGAATCGATTGGAGTTTATCCGAGAACGATTGGGAAGCATAAAAGCAAAGACAAGGCAAAAATCGCAGGTTAAGGGCTCAAGTTCCCGACCGAGAAGATGACCGCGAAGATTGCTAGGAGATCGATTGCGGGCCAAGGGCGAAAGATCCCGACTGCGAAGTGGGGCATTTTGATCGTGAAGTCTGGAAGGAGGCGTCGCTGGAAGAATAGAGAGTTTCCCCACTCTCTCTTCACGGGCAACGTTGATCTAGACGGAGGAAAAAGATCGCACATGCGAAACTTAAGTTTGCAGCCGCAATCTTCTGTCTTTAGGCCGCGAACTAGCCCGAGATTTCCAACGCCTATAAATAGTGGAGATGCTGGAGAGAAAAGGGAGAGTCGCCCTAGAGTGAGAAAGTTAGGGTTTTGGAGTGTTTAGAGAGGGAAATACCTTGGGAGAGCTTCATTGAAGATCCAATCAACCCAAGGAGCAAAGAGAAGGTGCAAGCAAGGAGAAGAAGCTTGATTCCATCACCCCCTTCTTCTAGTTTGTGTTTTCTTCTTCTCTCAAATGACTTGAATCTCTAATGGTTATTTAGTAAAAATGAACCCCAGTTTATAGGTTGTGTATGAATGGGTTATGTATGAATGTGTTTATCTAGTTGATTTGAATGGAATTCTAGCTTTTTTTTTTGTGTTTGGGAAGGATGCCATAATCTTCTCTACTAGCCTACTTTACGCTTTATGCTGGGTTTGGAGTTTTAGAGTTAGACGGGTATGCGCCATCAAGCAAATTGAGGTTAGATGTATGAATAGAGATCTATGGTGGCCGAGGCGACCGAACCCATGCCATAGGTAGCCTTCCTAGATAAAACTCGGGATAAAACTTCGGTGTGGACGATGGATAGTATCCATTGAAAGGAGTTACGAGCTTAGTGCCCCAGATACGATAGCCTAGATTGATGTGACTTTATATGGGTCTAGGGGAGGTGTACTAGGAGGTGTGTGGATAACCACGAAAGCCCATGGAAACGAGCTCACTCTCCACATTATCTTAGTCCTACTTGACAACCATAACTAGCAGGATTCGACCCTAGGCAACCATCTCATTTCTAGTGGTCTCCCAACCACTTGGTTGGTTATTTATTTTTGCATGTAGGAGTATATTAGATTAGAATTTTCACCCAACTTCCAATTTGATTAGATAGTAATTCAAAGTGAAATAATAGTAAGCTTAGGGATCCCTTGTAATACGACCTAACCACTTTACTACAACCCTATCTAGGTTATACTTTGCTTTGTTAGGATTTAATAGAGAGTGTGCATCGACTTATAAATTTAAAGCTAGATCGCGCATAAGCATTATCGCTTGCCATCAAAACAACTGTAATACATGTCATTAGCAATTGGGCTAAGCGATAGACTTTTGGACCATCCTTGGTGTCATACTAGGGGGTTAGTGTGTGTTCATCATCACCCCCATCGTTGGAGACCTATCAAGATGATATCGCCCTAGGGGGTTGGTTCTCCACCTACTCAACGTAGTCACAACCATCAACCCCCCTTGTCCAATCCCTCGTCGCTTACCTCCAACCATGATATCATCCAAAGGCGCGTTCATTATTACCCTTGTCCCAACCCATCAAACACCTAGGTTTCAAGCATTAGATGGAACAATCCAAGGGGGTTAGCACACATACCTCCTCCTCTCAGCCCCAAGTCGTCAAGCATGATAGATTGGTGACAAACATTATATTTATTCAACAAGCCCATCAAGAGCTCTTAAGGTGTCGGGCATATACACCTCAAATGTGAAGCATGCTAAACTATCTAGGTGTGAAACATGACATCCTACCATCTATATAGTGAAGGCCCTAAGCAATACATCATCATGTTCCATCTTGGACACTTGGAATCGAGCTTGACACCCTACCAACATGATGTTGGCAAGATGGTTCATCTTGGAAACCTAGGTGTCAATCATCACATCCTATTAGGTGCTCGACATGATACTTCATTATATCTTAAACATCAATACGTTCAATATCTTATCACGTCCGCATCGGGCATGAAGACTCCAAATCAGTATAAGAAAGATACAAATACAAGTCATCAAGCCAGACACCTTCGTGACACGTAGACTAATCATCAAGCTTGTTTTGAAGTCTTCAAGTTGTTTAGGTTTCAAGTGGTCTACATGAAAGCAAGGGGCGTTAGGGCATCAAACAAGCTAATAAAGTAGCAATGTAGCAGGAGGATTAGTTACAAAAGTGGATTCACATGATGTCTATAAATAGGAGAAACAAAGATGAAGCAAGAGCTTCCCAAAACCAAAATTCTGATGCACATATTGAGTTTATCATTTTTCTCTACAAAGTAGTCATATGAATAGTAATTTGAGCTCTCACCGAATCTCCATAGGAGTAGAGAGTAACTTAATTTAGTTCGTTAAAAAAGTCATAAAATAAAATCAAACACTCTTCGGATGTAGTAGTGTTTGCATTGGATTTTGCAGTATGTAGTCTTCTCCTACGCATGGTCCATGAAACCGTACCGTACCGGCGGTTCAACTACAAAATACCAGTATCGGAGGCTAAACCGATATGCGGTATTTAACTGTACTAACGGTTGAATTACGGTTAAACCACAGTTTTGCCATAAAATATCCTACCGCTGACTTTTCCGGTACGGTTTCATAGACTTTGCTCCTACGTTGTTTTGATGTCCTGGCTATGTTATTCATGCTGGTTATGTTTTCATAGGTGGTAGTGTTTTGAATTTGGGTCGTTTGGATGTGGTAATATAACGTGGGAATTGAGTCCAATTCCCACATAATGCAGTAATTGAATTAAAATCCTACGTTTGGATAAGAAAAAATGATGTGGTAATTGGACGTGGTAATTGAACAGAAAACCCACATTCGTGGGAATCAAAAATACGGCACCTCCCCCCCAGAATTGTCAATTCCCACGTTTTGTTTCTATTTATCCCAATTATATCCCTCCCTCCTTCCTTTCTCTATCCCTAAACCCTCTTTTTCCTCATGACTATCGACTGTAGCGTCTTGTTCTTTTTCAATTATAATTGAAACAACTCTAGCATCTGGATCAATCAACGACTTGGAGCTTAGATAAGAAGAATCGAATTCCCTCCTTGTTTGTTGGTCTCCAACGAGAGAAGGAAGAAGGTCCCGGATGACCTACTGCGTGAGATTCATGAAGGGTGTTATGTGGCATGAAGAGGAAGAACGGCGCGAAGCTCAAAGAGGAAGAATCAAAATCCGACTCTGTTTGGTAGTCGTCAGCGAGAGAAGAAGCCTCTTGATTTCCACTTCCTTTCTCCTTACCTGTTGCTATGAGAATTCAAACGATTAGTAAGGTCTACTTGTGTTGTGCTGCTGCTACTGCTACTGCTTATGCTGTGGTGCTCCTGCTGCTTTCCCGTTGTTGTGTTGCTGCTTCTGCTCTGGCTATACTACTGCTATGATGTTGCTCTTGTGCTTCTTCTGCCTCTGCTTTATCATTGGTTGGCACCAAGAATTGGGGGATTATATGGTGGAGGGCTTAGAGTGGATAGGAATGGGACGTAGGATTAGTGTTTTGCTTTTCTTCTTTGTATTAGTATTACTGTATTAGAGAGATGGGGATTGAAAACAACAATTTAGGATTGATTATTCTTGAAGTTGTGTGTTCGTTAGAAGCTCATATCATATGTAAAGGGGCAAATTGGTACTTCAATTAAATGCAACACTATCAATTTCCACACTTTTCAGCTCATTCCAAACATGGAATTTCGGTCAAATTTCACAAGTCAATTCCCAGGTTTTCTATAACGTGGAAATTAAGACCAATTCCCACATTCTCAAATTTCCACATTCAAACGACCCTTAATGTGAAGTTAATTTTGTTTTGCTTATTCTTCCTATTCATGTTATGATATCTGCTTTGTTGGTTGCTTTTTCAATGAGATGTAACCGTTTGCAACGCTCCTCAATTACTTTAGTACTGGTTCCAATGCAAAAGAAAAAGTGGAATAGTAACCGTCTGAAAAATGGAATCCCTATAAATCCGGCGCACCATCCACGTCGACCAACATTAAATTGAATCTCTAATTTTGTGCTCGTCTTTTCCTTGTATGCTCCTTTTATATTTATAAGTTATAACCATTACATCAAAATAAAATTTAAATTGAACGATTTAGATACTAGTTATCATAATATCATTGTACTAGTCCCTATTTTATAGGTTATTAACTTATTATGTATCTTGTACCGGAACCTGAAGTACCGAGTAGTATCATACTATCATTAGTAAAGCCATCCTCCAATCTTATTACTTAATCACTGCTCATTGTTGTTGTAAAGTTGGGGAGAAATTTACTGAAGACATTCGCAATTAGGGAAGTCTTTTGATTTTTGGCTGCTGCCTTGCCTTGTCTCCTGCTCGTAGCGGTCGCCGGCGAATTTTGTTTTTGCGAGTGGACTGCGGTCCGGTTGGCCAAGGGGAGGGAAGTGTGGAAGGGCTAAACGACAGCGTGCTTGTCCACGTCATCGATCCTCGCCTCTTTCATTTTTTTTCTTCTCTCAATCTGTAATTGGACGGTCCGATTTTCATCTCGCTAACTCAAAACCCAAGGGGCATCCTTATCCCCCGCTCATTTACGCCCACACCTTTACCAGCTACCTAACGCTGCTTCTCTTTTTATTAGTTGTTTTCCCCCCTTTCTCTGTAGCTACTAGCTAGCCCTAATTTTATTTTCCTCCATAAATTTTAATCTTTTTTCAGTGTATTGGGGAAAAAAAGAAATTAAAATCTTTCCTTCCTCTCTCTTCTCCCACCCCTGCGATTCTTATCTTGTCCTTTCTCTCTCTAGAAAAAAGAAAAAAAGAACTCCAACAATGGATCCGCTGCACAACCACATCCCTCCCCTGCCGTGGGACCAACCCACTCCGACCGCTACTGTCGCCGCCGCTCCCTACCCCGTCGTCACTTTCCCTCACGCCGCCGGACTGCAGCCCCACAGCTATGTTCCCCAGCAGTCTTTCCCCAACTTCGCCCCACCAGCTGGAGCAACCGCACTCCCAACAGATCCTTCCCCTGCTTCAGCTCCAGCTCCAACTCCAACTCCGACAGCCGCTGCTGCTCAAGCTCCGGGTGGATTACCCTCCAGCCTCCCTTCCTATTCCAAGGTAAGACAAAAGAAAATATTACACCCAAAAACCCAAGTACAGCAAATACAATATATATATATATATTTTTAAATTTTGATTTCAAAAACCCTGATCTGTTTTTTTAGCTTTTGTTTTTAAAATTTGTTTGGTTTGGGTGTTGTTGTTAGATGATTTTCACGGCGATTGAGGCGTTGAAAGAACGCGACGGGTCAAGCAAGAGGGCGATATCGAAGTACATCGACCATGCTTATCATGGGCTACTTCCGCCGAACTACGGGGACCTGTTGGCTAACCAATTGAAGCTTCTGAAGAGCAAAGGGCTGCTCGACATGGTGAAAAAATCTTACAAGATAAGCGGATCTGGTGGTGTCACCGCCAACATCAACGACCTCCCAGACCTTACTCTCGATTCTTCCCTTCAACCGCCCCCGCCGACGCAAGGCCCGCTTTCTCCTCCTTCTGTTGGGCCTAAAAGAGGCCGTGGCAGGCCTCCAAAGGCCAAGCCCACAACTGCCCCACAGCCTACTGTTGAAACTTTACTACCCAACGGCCAGGTTGCTCAGCCGGTGAGTGATTCTCTGCCGCCGGGCTTCGTCGCCAACGGCCAGCCGGCGACAGGGCACTACCCTTCCTCTGGAGTCGACGTTAATGTTAATGTGGAGGAAGGTGTCCACGGAGCGACTCAGCCTGTCACGGTGCCTGTCGGACTGGCGGCGGAAGATGGTACTGCTACTGCTACTGCTAAGAGAAGGCCAGGGCGTCCTCCTAAGAAGCCACTGGGGGTTGATACTAGTGGGGTTGGGATTGTGAAGAGGGGCAGAGGGAGGCCACCCAAGAGCGTTTTGGGTCTCGGGACGAAGAAGAGAAGTCCCGGGAGGCCCAGGAAGCCGAAACCTAAAACTGTCGCAGCTGTGTCTGGTGCTAAGAGGCGCCCTGGTCGCCCGCCTAAGAACCAGGCGAATTCGGTTGCAGTTCCTTATGCTAGCATTGAAGCAGCGGCGCCTCTCAGTGTGCCGAGGCCAAGGGGTAGGCCAAGGAAGGGTACTGGCTCTATTGCTGCAGGTGTTGGTGTTGGAGTGCTTGGACTAAATGATGGTGTCTTGGAGCCCAGGAGGAGCGGGAGGCCAGTTGGTCACCCAAAGAAGGTAGTTGTCTACAATTTTCCCCCCTCCCCCGGAAGCAATTTCACAACCTTTTATTTTTTTGCATGTTTTTTTATCTGTTAATTGTTTGTGAACCGTACATCCAAAATTTTTCTTAAAATTGAATGGGTTGAACAAATATAAGCTGGAATTATGATATTTAACATATATACAATGCTGAATACTAGGCGAATGCACTGAATTCCTAATTTTGCTAGTATGCTTGATTGAATTGCTGATAGTATTCTGGAGCTTATTCAAATGAATTGTTGTGTGTCCAATTGCTTTAAATTCAATTTTCTTTTCTTGGTGTGCAATAAATATGATATTTTTGTTCCAATTGTAACTCCTCGGCACCAGATTTTTTTGTAACAGATTAGATATCAAGCTTTGTTGTTTTAATTGGGGGCAGCTTCTGTTTTTATTAATGAGCATTAATTGTTCATGCATTTAGACGTAAGAAAGATTTCTTAACATGCTGTTTATCCTCTTTGGTGTGGCAATGATGAGAAGATGCTTATTAGAATGCTCTTTATAACTCAAGTTGGTCACTTGGTTTTTGAAATTAGAAACATTAAGACTTCCCCTTATCTTGGCGGAACCCACCTGATGGTTTAATCTGCCAGATTAATTACTACCATAAGTGATCTGTTGAAGCTTTTCAAGAGTAAAATGAAGATTAAGAGTGTGCTTTATTTTCAAAGTGCTTTTAGAAGTGCAGTAAACTGTCATCAACATAGTTTTGTTGTTCAAACTAGTAATTTTGTGCAACTGATAAGTTATTTTCCCGTTCTTGCTTCTTCGAGGAATTGGATAATTCATTCTATTAGATTTGTACCTTGCATTGCAATTGTAACATCTATCTTTTCGCGAGTCTCTTTTACCGTCAAAATCTGAGTTCTTGGCATTTTGATAGCTTGAAATCAGATATTTCTTAATCTTTGAACTAGAACTTTCCCCCTGAATCTGGATATAATTTTCAATGTCCAGTCCATAGAACTTTGAAAAATATTGATATATTTGCATCCTTAATTCTTCTTGAGTTCTTGTGCAGCAGAAAACTGAGAAATTTTAGGTATTAAATTGTAACTAAAAACTGAATTTGCTGTCCGTTAAAATTGGCTCATGTATGCTGACCGTTTTCAGTTTATAGCAACTCGCATGAAAGGTATTTGATTTCTGATCCTAGTTTGCATATATTTTCTCACTACGTGCTTGTGCAATGGGACTCTATTTTAAGTGAGTTATGGAGGGAAAAGCTTATTTCTGGCAAAACAATTTCTTTACTCCATCCACTTGGATAATTTTGAAAGGTTAATCTGAAGCCCGATTTTTGTCAATGGTCGGTGTTTAAGCTTCATTGCATTCTTAGTCATAGTATTAATCTGGAATGGACACATAATTTTGTCTATTTACAATGCCTGCTAAGTCGAAGCTTTTTGGAAATACTGATTCTTAGATGTGCTCTCCTAAAGGCTTTTCTTTTGAGCTGTCTTATGTTTTATTGGATGCTTTTTTTCTTTCTTGCTGGTACTGAACTTAACTTTCACTTCTGCTTTGGTCTTCTGCGGAACTAGTACACGGATGAATCAGATGCACTAGGCGAAGCAGAATTCAGGAGGAAACTCGTGTTCTTTGTAAGTGGAAAATAGTCGTTTTTATCTTATACTTTCTTAGTAAGCTTGTTTCCCCTAGCTCGAAATCCTAAACCAACGTGTGTCCCCCTTTGCAGCAATCACGGGTCAAGGATGTTGCTGGCGTGCTGAGGCCAATGCTGAGCAACGATGCTCCCGAAAAAGTGGTCAAGGCTGTTGCAGAGCTGGAGAAGCTTGCGAAAATAGACATTGAGCAGGAACTGAAGGAGGAGATCGTGTCGTTTAACCTGCATGATCTTGATCTCGATGCGGAGGCTGCGGTTGGCGAGAGTTAGGAAGATTGTCGATGTATTCTTTGGCAATGTGAAAAGGGAAGTGAATGTGATTATCGTCAGTGAGTGAGTCGATCCCTCCGCCGCAGACTTGTGTAAGGAGTTTTCTAACCCCTCCCCCTCAAGACAGGAAGCAGAAAGTACACCATGTAGGGCTGTAGATTAAGTGAGAGTTTAGGGTTGGTTAAGGACTAATTGTTATTTCCCCTGTGCAAAAGAATGAGAGCGTTTGTAGGTTTTCCTTTTCGTTTTAATTGAAGCAGAACAATTGTGGGGTTTAATTCTAGGTGATGAGTGATGACCATGATCGTGTTTGTTGTACCCTTTTGTTCTGTCTAGTATTAACTGCTTTCGTATTCTGTCCTCTCAGTAGTAGCGCATGTGATTTTACAGGTGAATGCCCTTCATTAGTTTTATAACCATGTTCGGAATAAGCATCTCTTGCCTTTAACCCCAATTATTTTATGGAGCAGGAAGTTTCAGAAATTCGGAAGTTGTGTTTTCCGATGATGTATTGAGTTAATTTATTTATTTGTAAAATTAAGTTGTTTTTTTATATATTGAAATAGAATGCATGTATTAACTTTTTGAAGGCCTCACTATAATCAAGCAAAATTGAGGGATCATCAATCTCTACTTTTTGTTGGGATTCTTTATTATCACTCAAAATTAACTTTTGTGGCCTTACAACAGATACAAAATCTAAACCTTCAAACAAGGTATTTGTCTAATGCACTAATTGATTCAATATATCAAATGACAATATACTAATTGACTCAATACATTAATTTGAAAAATCACAACTTCTAAATAACCCCTAAGTGGCAAAGTGGTATTGTTGTCACGATTCATTGAGATTTAGATTAATGTCACCTCGGATTTGTCCCTCCCATTCCTCCAACTCTTCTAAATGCAAGAGAAGAGACTTAGCCGCCACCATCCACAACTTCACATGCCCTAAGTGGCCCTTCTATCTATGCCCAAGTCCACATAATGCAATTTGTCCAAGTCCAACAAAATCTCATTCCTTCATACTCAATATGACTCGGTCACTATTGTAGCCCGCCATATGTCAGCGGATAAAACAGTTATTGTAAGAGTAAATGATACATTTGGTCACTAAGATTACTAAATCATGTCATGTTTAGTCAATAAAAAAAATTAATATCAATTTTGGTCGCTCGAATGACTAAAACAGGTCACATTTAGTCACTCTCCCGTTAGCCTCCGTCCAACTCCGGTCACTCGAATGACTTTTTCTTTTATGAATGTCACTCGAATTACTGAAACATGTCACATTTAGTCACTCTCCGTTAGCCTCCGTCCAACTCCATTGGAGTTGGAGAGTGACTAAATGTGACATGTTTCACTAATTTGAGTGACCAAAGTTGATATTAGTTTTTTTTAGTGACTAAACATAACACGATTTAGTAATCTCAGTGACCAAATGTGGCATTTACATCTCAAATGTTAGATGGACGCAGTTGTTGCTAACCAAACTGATGCATGATGTCTACTCTACTACAATAGAGGTTTCGGCATGTATACATCAGTGAGCTTGTACAGTTTCTTTCTCAGAGTTTGGGATTGCAGTTACTTAGGAGATGTAGATTCAAGGATTTACAAATTCAAGGTTATCTTCAAACATTTCAACATTTGGTACGTACTCGGGACCCGGGTGGTGTACTATCAGCGCGCCCAAAATCAGGAATGTGCAAACTCATGAGAACTGCGTGAAAGATATTTTAGGATCAAGGAGAGGACCGACATTGTTTCAGTCCGATTTGATGCAGTTTGGTCTGGTCCATAAGTCAATTCGGTCTATTTTTCTTTCATACTTACAAAATTCATGAGACAAGAGACCGGATCACATTATACTCGATTTGGTATGATCCGGTGCAAACAACAATTTGAACCGATACAGTCCGATATAGACAAAACCGTTGGACACCCTTACCCAATAGTGATTAAGATACCAACCATGATGAAGGGTAAATGTTATAGGGGTGGCTTTTTCTCCAGTTCAGCCAGCATGCTTTCCTGAGCTCTGACCTTTGCCAAGTGAATGGGTCGATGGATTTGACTTTGAGGACCCTAATTCTTGCCTCCCATTAGCCCATATCAATCATGGATGGACTGACGTGAAGATGAAGTTGGTGCATAAACGACGCGAGGACCCTAGATTCATTCAAGTAATATGCATGCTGCTTAAACGACCCGCGTAGTAAATCACTAAAAACGCTTCACTATGGAGTTCTGCTGTGAGCTCCCCCTCTATTACTTGTTGAGGTGATAACTGGATTGGATTTGTGAATTCCTGATTTGGATAGCTAAAAATTGAATCCATGCTACTCATCTCCTACCTGAACAAGTTATTTAAACTCTCCAAAGTAATCCTAAAAGAGCCCGCAGTGGAATGCTACCCTCATCACGAACTTTTGTGCAGGAGAAGTATTCAAACGTATTCAAACTTCATTTAAAACCATATTTCAATTTAAGTTCCCAATTGATTTGAAAAAACAGTAACAATGAATCAAGCGATAGTAGACGAATTGACTTAGAAAACTAGATGGCCATGCAATACTTTGTGCTACCACATCCCCAATAAACTGATAACTTCCATATAGTCGTATTAAAGGCTCATCACGCTTGATTGGTACTATGATAAATACCTCAACAAATCCAGCCCCTAGTTCTTCCCCGCCTACCAATTTCTTTGGATCTTTAATGCACACACCGGCTCTAGCTACATCAACACCAGGACTCCGTAAACTCTTCAATAACACATATGTTAATCCCTGTATATGTAAAGAAGTATCATTTAGTACTTGTAAGTAAAACACCACAAAATCAGTATCAAATATGAAAAGAAGAAAAACTTGAAACAATTTCTAAAGTTTGCTACGGAACTAATCAGAGTTGAAGGAGAAAAAAACAAGTTTAGGTGCTATATAACAACGATATCAATATCAATTAATGATGTAAGGCATAACTCAAAATAAATGAACACATAATGGGGAAGAATGGGGTTGCAGCACGGTCGGCCCTTGGTGGCTGTGTCTTGTGCATTATAGGTAGATTTATGACAAACTCTTCTCTTCAAATTTATAGGCTAAAGATAATGTACATTACCTGGCTATAAGGATCAACAAATCCACCATCATT
Organism: Linum tenue; assembly: GCA_946122785.1. Classification (NCBI taxonomy): domain Eukaryota; kingdom Viridiplantae; phylum Streptophyta; class Magnoliopsida; order Malpighiales; family Linaceae; genus Linum; species Linum tenue. Next base: position 48,695,114 of record CAMGYJ010000009.1, on the reverse strand, counting down.
ATGGTCAAACTCATTCCCTTGAGATGAAATCAAATTCTGTAAAATGTAAGTAGTGCATGATTAATTTGGTTTGGTTCTCATGGAAAAACTTAAAAAAAGGACAAAATACAATTACTAACTAGTCTTACTTCAGAAATGCGCACTCCACCAACATCTGGCATTCCCATTGATCTTCCTATGGAAAGTGCATTTGGAACCGATGGAGAGGGATGCAGCGGTGAATTAGTACGACTATCAATCCTATTCTGTACCTATACATGTAAACAAATGAATTGAGTTCACTTGCACAAATAAACCTCTATAGAATTTAAACATTATATATACCTTTTGCAAGCAACTGTCTTTTCGAGAAGTACTCCCATTTGAAGCTAAAGCACGATACTGGGGTATATATGTCTCGAGAATCACATTTGGCAGGACCTGAGACTAACAAAACAAATAATTTATTTAATAACGCAAAACAAGAGCATATATCACGCAAAGAAATAGAAGAGAGAATTCCAGAATAAGACAGCAAAGCCTAATAAGATGGCAAAACAAGAGCATAGACCATGCAAAGAAACAGAAGAGTGAACTTCAGGAAGAAGCAGAGTTGCATAGACAAACAGAGGCCATGCAAAGAGCTGTGTAGACAAACAACACTATAATAAGATAGTAAAACAAGAGCAGACCATATTTGCAAAAGGAAGAAGCAGAGAAAGCGGAAGGCAAGACAAAAGTGAGAAATAATGACACTTGTTCGTAGCGAAGTCACCGAAGAGAGAACTCCTTTTCACTAAAAGAGTAAGCTTACTAACATAAAGCATCCCAATCCAACTTAGAAAAATTGTTGGCCAATGGGAAGCTAAGTCTACAAAGAGAAAAACAGGTTCTTGTATATACGTGCTTACATTTTTTGGCGTAGTCTCGACTCTTCTAGGCGGAGATTGTAACATCGGGAGGAATGGACCAGTGCCTAAATTGTGCGGTACTTTGAATGAAGACAACTAACCTGGGTGGATGAGTCATCATATTGAATGCATTCATCATCCACATGTCTTGTGTGATCCTAAATGAGACATAAAGTAAAAGTATAAATGGATCTATGTAATAGAGGTACTAAACTAGGACATATTATTTAAGTAGATGCATTATGAAATTTACCAGACTCGGTTCATCTCCAGCAACAAGAGGTGAAGTATTCGATTCATTTGTTGAATCCAACAGTGCATTTGGATTCATCTTCCCAAGAATAGTGAAAATTCTGGCTTGTTCTGCTTTCATCAGATTCATTTCATCTTGATGTCTAGCTTCCATTTGTTTCATATCTTCTTGTACCTTCACCACCTTTTCATCTGCATTTCTTTGGACCTCCAATGTCGTCTTTATGATTGACTTGCGAGAGTTTCTCACACCCCAAGCTGGTGCTAATCCAAATGTCCTAGGCCGATAATGACACTTATTTTCCCCTAAGACAAGTGTAAGAGGGTCTTCTCATCCCGTACCATCAGCAATTTTCTCCTGAAAACATGGTTAATACATTTGACAATGAATTCGGTACGACTAAACAACTAAGAGATAATTCAAACTTAACATGATACTTACAATGACCTCTGTAACTTTTGGAGTCAATGGAGTCCCATCACGATGTACATGGGCAGCAACATAAAGCTCAGCCTCAGTTGGCTCTGACTTATCTGGTCTGGATTCTTTCTGAAGAGTACAGTATACCACAAACTAATTACGAGTCATATAATTAAACATACATATTAAAGAGACCGCCTTAAATGTATACAATATAAACATTACAATTTCTTCCTTCTTGTTAGCATAACTAGATGATCCCAATGTGGGTGTCGATGTCATCTTGCTTCGGTTATCTTTTGCTACTTTTTCTCTATGCTGTAATGATGAAAACAAGTTCAATACATGACGAAGATCTTGTACTACATGCAGGTATGCTGTAAATAAACATAAAAATACCTAAAACCTTTCGTAATTAAAAAGAAAAAGGCTAGTTAAAACAAACTAGAGATGATATGACCAAATGAACAAAAACTATACCATAGCCTTGTCACTTTTCCAAAAGTTCAACAGCCATTCCCAGTCAGCCGGAGATACTCTATTATCTTTTGTACCATTCACTAACCAGTTCCCTTTCAGCCCTGACTTGAAATCCTTCCATTTCTTGCTAAATGACGTCATCACCCATGGTTCAGCTAGAGGATCAATGCTGAACTTTTCCTGGTTGTAATAAATGAAGATCAATTAATGCTGAACTTTTGACATGTAGTGTACATATAGGTTATATATATATATATATATATATATATATATATATATATATATATATATATATATGTTCTACCTATATCAACTTCCAGATTTTTATATTGTAAGAATCGGAACTTTCCTCCAGTCATCATATTGGATAGGAACATATGCACCATTTCTAGCTATAACACCCAAGAAGTTAGCTAGCTTATTTTGATCTTCACCCACTGGTTGTCCATCATCATTCATGGCCACGAAAATCTTTTGACCTGGAGGTAGGCCCCAAATATCCTTGCACATAGTTGGCCCTCTTCCTTTTTTCTTCTAAATCGTTCGTTGAGGCATAATATCGAAAAATGCTGGGGGAAAGATTCTTTCCAACTGACATAGAGTTAAAGCAATTTGTGCCTCTAAGAGAGTCAACTTCCCTACACGACCCACCTTTGAACATAATTCCTTGAAGTAGGAGCATAGTTGGATTATTGGCTTGCTCACCGCTTTAGGCAAAACTCTTCTTATTGCCAAAGGAAGAAGTCGTTGCATTATAATATGACTATCATGACTTTTCAAACCCGAGATTTTACGATTTTGCAGGTTTACACAATTAGCTATATTAGCAGCATAGCCATCGGGGACTTTGACACTCTTCAGTACCCCACACAAAGTTTGCTTCTTTCTAGAAGTGAGCGTAAAAGATGCATCACGAATGAAAAACTTACTAGAAGGATGCCTCTGTGGATGTAGTCCCTCCCTTATCCTTAGCAATTGCATATCCTGACGAGCTTTGACACCATCTTTTGACCTCCCAGCAACATTCAATAATGTAAAGAGAATACTATCACATACATTCTTCTCAATATGCATCACATCAAGATTGTGCCTTAGTAGGTTACTCTCCCAATATGGCAACTCAAAGAATATACTTCTTTTCTTCCAACCATGAGGTAGAGTCTCATTATGACATTCTTTGCCAAACGTGATCTGCTTTCCCTGTAACTCATTTAACACCTCAGACCCAGACAGTGGTTTAGGAGCAGGTCTGAACTCTTGTTGATTGTCAAAGGATATTTTATGGTGTCTGAGTACATGGTTAGAAGGCAAAAATCTGCGATGGCCTAAGTAGCAATATTTGTGACCATGGTACAACCACTGCGAATGTGTATACTTATGACAAGAAGGACATGCTAGTGAACCTTTAGTGCCCCATCCTGATAACATTGCATAGCCTGGGAAGTCACTTATTGTCCACATCAGTGCTGCCCTCATTTTAAAAGTTTGCTTAGAAGATGCGTTATAAGTTTCTACACCATCATTCCATAAACCTTGTAAATCCTCAATCATCGGCTGCAAATACACATCGATGTCATTTCCAGGAGACTTTGGACCAGGAATCAGCAGGGTTAAAAACATGTATGGCTCCTTCATGTTTAACCAATGAGGCAAATTATATGCCATCATAACAAATGGCCATGTGCTGTGTGAAGTACTCATTGATCTAAAAGGGTTGAAACCATCAGCCGCTAAACCCAATTGAACGTTGCGAGGATCGGAAGCAAAATTTAGATGATGAAAGTCAAAAGTTTTCCATGCTGGAGAATCTGCCGGGTGCCTCAAGTTGCCGTCTTTTACACGACTTTCAGCATGCCAACGCATCAAATTTGTTGTGTCTGGCGTAATGAACAACCTTTGAAGTCTTGGCCCTATTGGAAAGTAGCGAAGCTTCTTGAAAGGGATTTTGGTAGACTTGGATTTCGATGAAGCAGTTGGATCACTCGATGTATTTTGCCACCTATCAGCTTTACATATCACACACTTGGACACATTGATATGCTCTTTCCAAAATAACATGCAGTCATTTTGACAAGCGTCATAAGTTTTCTGACTCAGCCCCAATTCTGACATAACTTTCTTCAATTCATAGTGAGATTTGGGTAAAGTTTCTCCTGCAGGAAGTACTTCTCGCAATAACTCTAACAACATATCAAGCCATTTGATGGACCATTTCCCAACACACTTCACGTGAAATAATCTAATGATGAAGGAAAGCTTGGTATGACTAGTACAACCAGGAAATAGTGGAGTTTGATTTGCTTCTACCAACCTCGAAATTTTCTGAACCTCTGCATTTGCTTCATCTGTTTCTATTCCAAACTGAATGTCGTTCTCCAGATCGTCTAGCATGTCTTGTGCATCATTGTCGGAATCCTCATAATTTGTTGTTGTATCCATATAATCTTGATTTGTTGCGCCCGCATCAGGCGATGTATGGAAAGAACTCTCACCATGTAAAACCCAATATGTGTAATTGGGAAAGAATCCGAAGCATACCAAGTGATTGTGCACATCTGGACGAGACAACCAGGAACGATTGCAACATTTCTTGCACGGGCATAAAATTTGTCCATCACGACAGCATGGAGAAGCATAAGCGAAATCCAAAAATTTGCTTAACCCTTGCGTATATTCCTCTGTAATTCTTGACTTGTTCATCCAACTTTTATCCATCTTCAATAAAAACACATTAATAATAAGCAGACCAATAAATCATCAATAAAAATCAGAAATTCAATAGATTAAATAAGGTACCATAACTAGGCAAGGTAACCTTTTTCGGCGTAGTCTTCAACAGTTGAACTCCAGAAATTGACCGCCAAAATCAGATGCCCACGACAAATTAAAATTTCCTCCAAAAATATAACCACTTGACGGAATTCACCGGATGCAATTCTAGCGCAAAATATTGGCCTCTGTTTCCCCTGTCCGCCGGATGAAATTTTAGCGCAAACAATTGACCTCTATTTCCCCTGTCCGTCGTTCGAGAATGGAGACACTTTTTTTTTTTGTCGAAAGAATGAAGATTCTTTGACTTGCTACAAGCAAATACCATCAGCTAGCCATCTTTATATATAGCCTGCTTTCTTTTCCCTGTCCCATTTGTTTACCAATTGAACCCGCTAACCACTCTTCCTTTAGGATTCCTTATCCCAATTGTATAATAATTATTCAATGGGTTGGTTTTTTCCTAATCAAAATTGTTTTCCTTTAATTTATTGATATGTTTCACACAATCGGTTACTCCCCTTATTATTTATTTACATTATTTAAATTTTGAAGGTATCCATTTTAATCTCCAAAATATTATAATATATATTATCATTAGAGGCAGATGTTTGTACCAAAAGAGACAATTATAATTGTTGGTATTTGACTTACAATCTTAGGAACTTTTATTTTTTATAGTAAGAGATTTTTCATTTTATATATTTATTTAAGAAGCAATAACAACTCTTATTTTAGCCTCTAAAAACACATATATAGTAGCAAATAATTTTCTGCCTCCAAAAGTTACAAATATTAATATAATAATATAATAAAATTGTCCACAAATAAGAAGGCAAAATTTTACATGAAAGTTACAATAAATGTGCTGCTATATGTAATACTTCAGTTAAATTAAAATTAAATGTAAAATAATAAAGCTTTTAGAGGCAAATAATATTATTTTTGGAGGCAAAAATTATATTAGTCACGTATAAGATATTTTTGGTAGCAATTATTTTATGTGTCGCAAATTTTTGTCGCTAAATATCATTTTTCTTGTAGTGAGAGGTGGCTATCAAGGAAAAAGTAGAGGAAGAGGTAGAGCATGGAGCCAAGACATGGTTGAGTGCTTCAAGTGTCACAAGATGGGTCACTTCATTAGGGAATGCCCTGACTGGAACTATCCTCAGCAAGGTAATTATCAACATTATCAGAATCAAGCTCATTTTTCTAATACTGCTCAGCAAACTTCCCATCCAGACATGAAAGAGAATGTATTGCTAATGGCTGTGGTTGAGGATAGTATCACTGAGTTGCCTAAGGAGATAGAAGAACAAGGGTTAATGACCTTTTTGGAGTCAAATAAGAAAAAAACAGACCGAGGATTGGTGGTTTTTGGATTCTGGATGTAGCAATCACATGAGTGGTAATTAGAAATGGTTCCTCCAGCTTGATACTAACTTCAACAGCACTGTAAAGCTGGGAAATGGCATCAAGCTTGAGGTTCAAGGAAAGGGAAGTATCAAGCTGTTGGTGGATCAAACTTCCTTAGTGATACAAAATGTGTTCTTTGTGCCTGGCTTAAACACTAAATTGCTCAGTGTAGGTCAATTGCAAGAGAAGAATCTCAGTTTTGATATTAAGAATGGCATCTGCAAAATCTTTCAAGAGACAAAAGGGCTGTTGCTGCAGACAACCATGAACACCAATGGAATGTTTGTGGTACATGCTGAGTGCTTGAAAGACAAGAAAAAACCTGGTTCTATGTGTTTACAGACTACTAATGCCAGAAACTCAACATTGAATCTTTGGCATAGAAGGGACTTGTTCAAGGTCTTCCCAGGCTGAATGGAGAGTTGGGGATCTGTGGTAAATGCATAATAGGAAAGCAAAGCAGGAGAAAGTTTCCAAAGAAAGGAGCATGGAGAGCAACTCAAATGATGGTAAGAAGTATATACTGACCATTACTGATGATTACAGTAGAAAACTTTGGGTTTAGTTTCTAGTTGCTAAATCAGAAGCCCTTACTTGGTTTAAGAAATTCAAAACTCAAGTTGAAAAGGGAACTGGCAAGTTCATTACATGTCTTAGAACAGAAAGGGAGGTGAATTCATGTGGAGTGAGTTTAGACAAGTATGTGAAGAGGATGGAATCAGGAGGTAGCTTACAACTGCTTTAACTCCTCAGCAAAACGGTATTGCTGAAAGGAAGAATAGGAATGTAATGAACATGGTTAGATGCTATCTGGCAGACACCAAAGTACCTGCACTTTTCTGGCCAGAAGCTGTGGAATGGGCTGGTCATGTTCTTAATCGAAGTCCAACTTCATCAAATGAAGGGAAAACTCCCTAGGAGCCGTGGACAGGTAAACCTCCTTCTATAGATCACTTGAGGATTTTTGGCTGTACAGTCTATGCTCATGTCCATTATCATCAGATGAAGAAACTTGATGATAAGAGTGTTAAATGTCAATTTCTTGGCATTTCCAAAGAATCCAAAGCTAACAAGCTTCATAACACTGTTACAAAGAAAGTGGTTGTTAGTAGGGATGTAGTGTTTGATGAAGAAGAGGGCTGGCCTGGAAATTCAGAAGCTGAACCCGAATTAACTAGAATAATTTGGGATGTTAGTGATGATTTATAGTATGATTCAGATGAAGAAGAAAAAATCATGATTTGGAGTCTCCTGTTGCTGGAATTGAAACAACTGCAGAACCTGGAAGTCCTCAGACTCCTGCTAGCTCTATTGCCTCAACCTCAGTACAAACACTCACACTAAGGAGGAAGAAATGAGCACTACTACATTAGACCTGAAACCAACTGGGGGAGGACTTGGAACTCGAAACAGGAAGCCTCATGGCTATCTGGATGTTTATGACTGCACCTTTGCTGGTACTGATTGGCTGGCAATGGCAGCAGTATTTAATGATCCTCAAACCTTTGAGCAGGCAGTGTTGGAGGAGAGGTGGAGAGAAGCAATGAAGGGAGAAATCCATAGTATCATCAAGAATAATACTTGGATGCTAGTTGACAAACCAGCAGGAGTGACTCCAATTGGAGTTAAGTGGGTGTTTAGAACCAAGCTGAGGGAAGATAGTTTTATAGACAAGTTTAAAGCAAGGCTGTTGGCGAAAGAGTATGCTCAACAGTATGGGGTGGGTTACACAGAAGTCTTTGCACCAGTAGCTACGTGTGACACCATCAGAACCTTTTTGGCTTTGGCTGCTGACTCACTCCTACTGTCACTCTAGAAAATGGCCAAGTGTAACCACTTCCTAAAGCGTAGTATAGCGGGTTTGGGTTTTAATGTCAACCCGGGTCTTAGATGTGATGACTACTCAGTGAATTCGTATTATCTAGCAATGAAACTTTAGTGAAGATCTAAACTAACAAGCAAGCAAAGCAACTAAACGGTTGTTTTCAGGTTAAGAGAGGTCACCCGGATATGGTTCCCCCTAGACTGCAGTTAAGCCGGATTGTAATTACCAAGTTCAATTTCTATGATAGTTATACTGCGGAAGGTTCTCAAACAGTCTGAAGTCTTGACTAAAGGTCTTCAGACCCTCTCAATCTGAGTCTCTAGCGGGCGACTAACCTCCACCGGAGTAAACAGATTGATGCCCTAACGAACCAAACCTCCACTACCGAATGGAATTCGGTACAGAATAGCGAATTGGCTCTTCGACTAAAGTCACCAATTCGCTACCTTCAATTAAGGATGCTCTATCAACCTAGGCAGATATTCTCATTCTAGGTTAAAGCAGAAACAACATGAATTTGATCAGGATTCATGCCATTCAATCATTCAAACCTCAATCGAATATAATCAAATCATAGAAACAGTACTTGGGTTCATACAACCAATCGAAACGCAGCGTACCATTAAGTCGATCTTCAGCCATCCCACACGGCCAGGGTTGCACGGCCGTGTGAATTTCCTGGGATGCCCGTGCTTGGCTTCGGCAAAAATCACACGGCCACCTTGCTCTCTTGCACGGCCGTGTGAAAGTTACTTGTGCCCGTGTTTGCTCTCGCACAATCCCACACGACCTGGTTTGTCAGTTGCACGACCGTGTGGTCTTTATGTGTGCCCGTGCAGCTTCCTTAGAACCTCGCCATGCGTCCGATCCTCGTCCAATCGACCCCAAACTCGCTCCCAAGCCTCCATTCACGTACTAGGACCTGAAATATCACAAACAAGCACAACCTAGCGTGAAATCGGCCTAAAACACGAGAACCAACACCTCAAACAGAGTAAGAGCAGGGGTAAAAACATGTGCAAATAACGGTCTACCAGCTGCTCATCTTGGTTTAACAGTTTATCAGCTTGATGTAAAGAGTGCTTTTTTGCATGGTGAACTTACTGAGGAGGTTTACATTGAGCAACCACAAGGGTTTGTGGTTGCTGGGGAGGAAGGTAAAGTATACAGGCTTTAGAAGGCCTTGTATGGACTGAAACAGGCTCCTAGAGCCTGGTATAACAGGATAGAAACTTATTTCTTGATGAATGGATTTGAAAGGTGTGAGTATGAGCATACCTTATTTGTCAAAAAGTCTGGTGCTGATGTGCTTATGGTCTCACTCTATGTGGATGACTTAATGTATGCAAGTACCAGTTCAGCTATGCTAGAGGAGTCAAGAAGTCCATGAAGCTGGAATTTGAGATGACTAATCTTGGAAGGATGAAATACTTCTTGGGGGTTGAAGTAACATAGGCTGCTGGTGGAATTTTCATATGTCAGAAGAAATATGTGAATGATATAATAGAGAAGTTTAAGCTGGCAGAGTGCAATTCTGTTCACAATCCCATGACTGTTGGAACAAAATTCACCAAGGCTGGAGATGGTTTTCTTGTGAATCCAACAGAATATAAGCAATTGATAGGAAGCTTGCTTTATGTTACTGCAACTAGACCAGCCATTATGTACTCAGTCTGTCTTTTGAGTAGATTCATGAAGTCTCCCACAAGAAAGCACCTGCTTGCAGTCAAGAGAATTCTGAGGTACTTAAAAGGGACAACAGGGCATGGAATCTGGTACAAGAGACTTGATGAACAAGATCATTTGTTAGGATACACAGACAGTGACTATGTAGGAGATCTTGATGATAGCAAAAGTACTAGTGGTTATGTATTTTTTCTTGCAGGGGAGCCATCTCATGGTCTTCAAAGAAGCATCCAGTGGTGACCTTATCAACCACAGAAGCTGAGTTTGTGGCTGCCTCATATTGTGCTTCCCAGTGTGTGTGGCTTCGAAGGGTTCTTGAGCAGATGAATTGGAGGGAATGTGTAAAGGGGGCAAAAAGAATTATGTGTGATAACAGCTCAACCATTAAACTTTCGAAGAATCCAGTGCTGCATGGTAGGAGAAAGCACATAGATGTTAGATTTCATTTTCTAAGAGAGCTTGCAAGGGAAGGAGTGGTTGAGCTGCATCACTTAAGTTGGATTCTTTTCTGCTTCTGTGAAGTCACCTTGGAGTTCATGATGGTGCTGAATTGGAATTGAACTGAAACTTCTGAGATGCTTCAGTTAAGGGGAGGATGTTGAAGATGCTGAAGACAGAAGTTGAATTTGGGTTGGTGCTAGAAGTCCTCAGTGCAGCAGAAGTTCTTGGACCGAAGACTGTTTGATTTAAAGTTTAAGTTTGAAGTAATGCCGTGTCGTATTGGCAAGACTGTGTCATGTTGTCAATACTGTGTCGTGTTGGTCAATTTGTGTGTTGGTCCTTTTGTTTAGTTTGCAGACAGTCTGGTCCTGTTCGTAGTTTGAGTGTGCTATAAGTAGTGGTAGCTGTGAGATCATGGGAAAGAGGGTTGATGCCAAACTGTCAAGGCACAACTGTCATGTGTATATATTTTCGTTTGATCAATGAAATAAACTGTCAGATTGCATTCCATTGGATTCAACAAAAAATGGATTTTTTGACAGCACAAAGTGTGATTCTCATTCCTCAAAAGATAGATTACTACAACGTGTCAAGAAATGAACATAACTAACAAATCGAGCATAATAATCCAGTCACTAGAAGAGAGTTGTGTAGGAAATATCTAGCCACCCAATTCACCATAACATTGTGTTTTCTAGGGAATAACTCCACCCTAATACTCGGGAATGATCCAAGGATTATAGAGATAATCCCTAATCTTGCAGAATCTGTCCATGGCCAAGTGTTGGGCTGATTAGAGATGGCGGCAACCAAGGCATGACAGTCTGACTTTACACAGCACAAGACATTCAATCTTGTAGCTTCTTTTAGAGATTCTTGAAGGTTCATTGCTTCTGCTTAATAGGGAAGGATCAAGTCACATTCTCAGCTTCCCATCACAAAATTTTCATGACTATTGATAGCCACATAGCCGTATGCTTCCTCCTGGAATCATTTATATACGATCCATCATAGTGAATCTCCATATTGGGATTACTTGGAGGTGGACTATTCGTGTTCTAGGATGCCACAAGCTGGTTGCGTAGGATACGAGTATGGGGAGTGGAAATGGTATAACGAGTCCAAAGATTAAGGTTACTAGATTCATTAGTGAATGTTGGTGTTGGACACGACGATACGTTTAAGAAAACTTTCTAATTACTACAAATCAATATCACCAAAAGGAGGGAGATAATGAAGAGGACGGAGTGCCCTGACAATAGAGGTTCCCTCTCAATCCTCTATATCACCTCCATCATTGTGGCACGAAATGCTCGATCTTATCTCTGTGTCGGTTCATTGAGCTGATTCCTTCAACTGGACGTTCACCTTCGTCTGCTACTCTATCACCTTGTTCAGGATATTGAGCATCGTCTCGTGCTTGGTAACATCTTTGACAATCATTGTATCCTTTAGTGGTTTTTGTGGGTTATTAGTTGAAGACATCATCTTCTCATAATCTCAAGCCAACCAAGCTCTGATACCACTGTAAGAAGTAAGGACCTAGGCGTGTCTATCTAGGGTTCAAAGTTTGGGCATTTGTATTAAATTGGGAATAAATGGTAAAATTAGTGATTTGGGTAGGGAAAGAGGAAGATGATAGAGAAAAGAAGAAGGACGAAATCGGCTCCCAAGGAGTGGGAGGGGCCGACGACACCAAGAGAGAGATGTAAAGAGATAAGTTAAGAGAAGGAGAGAATTAGGTATAGGGAATAATTGATATGTAATTGGTTGCCTTGAAAATTCCACTAATTACACATTATATAGTCCAATAAATTTCCTATATCTAAAAAATCCCAAATAACGTAAGAAAATATTCAAATCTAAATAAAATAAAAAATAAATTCAAATGAGAAAATAGGTCTAACACTTCCACTCTGCGATTCCTCCCTACAACGACCATCGCCTCATAGTTCTTCTCTCCTATTCTCCTTCATCAGCGGCTAAATCTTAGCAGCTTCTTTCTTATTAACACCACTTAAGATTAAAAGTACGACAAAGCGCGCAGGATATGATATTGAGCTCTCTAAACTTCGAATGACTACTAATATGAGTTGGTGCGCCCTTCTCGTACGGTATCCTAGAAAACAAAATAATAATATGCATGTCACATAAGTGCGTAGTGGAAGTTGAAGTAGTCTAAATGGTGAATTAAGCGTTGAGCTGGCAAATCCCTATATGTTACGGTTATCGGGTATACTGTATAGGTAGAGCTGGCAAATCCTTAGGAAAAAACAAAGCACTGTTGTCAAATCCTATTGTTATTAGTATCTTTTTCAATTAATTATTGCATTGGTTAGCAGGGAATTTGTGCTGTAATGTGTACCACTAATTAGAATTATCTACTATCAATAGAACAAAATCGCCATTATGTACTATAAATCGTTGATTAGTGAATTCCCATTATGGTTCGCAAGTCAAACTATTCCCAATTATATAGAGGGGAAATCCCCGTTGGCCGGTGTGACATGCATCTTGATAACATATAGGATTGATTGTGTTACTTTTATTATATGGTTTTCAAAAAATTTGAGCAGTAAATTGTTTCCTTTGTTTGATTTTAGTTTCAAAGGGTTGGCAGGTCATGTATTTCTGAGTTTATGAACAAGAGTAAAGTAAAATATGAAATGTTCTATTTACATCAAGGGTTATAGGTATAATATGCCCCTCTACTATGACATTTTATCAAACATGCCCTTATACTATTTTTTACATCAAACATGCCCCTGTACTATGTAAAAATGATCAAACATGCCCTTTTGTTTAAATTTTCATCCAAAAATCATTAACCAAGGTCGAACTTTGGTTTGGGCGGCACAAATGTCTAAAATATTCCTAGTAATTTCACTTTAGAATATTTTTTGTTCTTTTTTATAGCCAAATCATTCAAATGATTTCACTTTGAAGAGACCCAGAGAAATAAAACGGGAGAAAAAACTGACATTTTCGCTCCTATTTGCCGATGTCAGGTCGTCTAAATCTCGGTTCAACCATGATTGACAATTTTATCAATGGAAATCTTAACAGAAGGGCATGTTTGATAATCTTTTCAAAGTACAGGGGCATGTTTGAAGTAAAAAATAGTAGAGGGGCATGTTTGATAAAACATCATAGTAAAGGGGCATATTATACCTATAACCCTTACATCAAAGATAAACAAAAAAAGTAAATGAATTAAGTGAGAAAAATTTCTTCTGAGCTTCATTCCTTTATTCACAAAGGTTTAATTGTGAAATTGTAGTCGTATCATCATTCATTGGAATGAAATTCTTGATTGCGTTCACCAAAAAAAGAACTCGATATTTGGTTTTGAAGTTTTAGTTTTCAATCTAGATGTTCATGATTCAAATATGAGGGTGGTTGTGAGCTATTAGGGCTAAGTAAGGAGAGAAGACTTTAAAAATTGAAAACTGGAAATTACAATTAGGGATAAACACACAAAATTGTACTCAGGCTGCCAAATCACAAACTTCATCATCATATAAGCATCTTCCACTTCCAGTGATAAAGCACCAGGGGGTGCTTTTGATTAGAATACGCAGGTCACACACACAATCGAACGATAGATGATGGATAGGTAGAATTCTCGCCACAATCGAGGTGATTAATCGATTGATAAGAGAACTTGCTAAACGATTCTGGAATCCACTCAGAATAGCTTCACAAGGGTCTTGTAATTAGCTAAGGAATCCACTCGTAGCTAATGACAATGGGTAAACTCTCGAGACGCAACTCAAGAACTCAAACACTTGGTTTGTATTAATTCAATCAACTCTACTTTACAACGTGAATTGGAAAGGTATTTAAAGACAATAAACCCTAATACAACCCTACATGAACAAGGAAACTAATTAGAACAGGAATAGGCTAAAGAATTCGAGTAAAACAAGGTAACTTGCTGGCCAAGAAACTGACTTAAAACGCAAGCAAGTCTGCCTAGAAAAACAGGCTTCATAGCATCTTTGAGCCCTTCGAAAATGGTCTTCTAGGTTGATTCGAACTCAAAAAATTCCTTGCCTTTGTAGAAGAAAACTTCCTATTTCATCTCCAACTTGAGTCAGCCTGAGATCATGCTCCAAACTCCAGATATAGTCCTTCAAAGTTGGTATCTCAACACAGTTTTCTGCCTTAGCCATTTTCTGGCAGTTTTCCAGTTTTGAGGTAGCAACTTTGAGGCCTTGGAAAACAATCTTAATGACATCTTCTGGACAAAAAATGTATACCATTGGAAACATGGAAACTTTATCTGTAAAACAAGCTCTTGATCTCCAATTTCCATTGAGCCATTTGTGAGATACAAGCTTCCAAAGTAGGCATCTCGAAACTGTCCCAACACTTAACCAAATTCTGCCTTTCTTCTTCCCAACTTCGATTGCTTCTTTGTCAAGTAATTGTGACATGAATGGTTGACAATTTGAGATCATATCATCCAGGGCAAATAATAGCAATTTTGGAAATGGGTTGGTACCTATTCATCTGAAACGTCAATTCAAGGGGAAAAAAAACTACAAGGAAAAAAAACTATTAATCACTCTGCTTTTGAGTTGCTTCCTAATAACCTCTGCTTTTCCCTTATTCAAACAGAACCAAAAAAGTCACAATTACAAAAACAAAAAATAAAATACAAAGACCCGATAATTATATAGAGCACAGAGGGTAGGAATTCAATAAAAACTAACAGCACAGATCAGCTCCCCAATTATTTCCGCAGCCGTCGGCGTAGCAAGCTATAGAATAATCGAACACCATAGCAACGAATGCTGAATTTGAATTAATCGACTGCTCAAATGGACGGCAGAAGCGACGCTATCCTGTAAAGCAGCTGACCGTCAGGAAGGAAAATGTCGCCGGAGCCGTCTTCAATGAAATTCGACTGAGAAATTAGCTGGCGTTAGGGATTTGGGAGTGCAAGAATTGCTGCGGTGCTACAAAATACTGCTGTAAAGTGTAAACGGGGGATTGGAAAAGAAGAGGCCAGAATTCTGTCCAAAGGAAAAATGGACAGACGGCTAAAAAAATAAAAAAAAAATGGACAAACGCATGCGTTTGGAAGGTAGACGAAATTATCCTTTGGTGAATTAGGGAGAACCAATGAAAGTGGCATGTGGCAAGAATGATATAAAGTAAAGCTTATAATATGATTTGTTGATGACCAGGTCCAATTATTCCTCTTCTTCTCCTCATCAGTTTTACCGATCTAAAGCTGTCAACACCCCCACGTAATTAAACAAATGGGAAATCTCTTCTCTTCTCTTCTCATGTACCAACAAAACACAACGTTTCTTAAACTACAACTACTCCTCCCCTTTTTCATTCTATGCCAACAAATTAAAGCTGCTCGTGTTCGATCACATTCCCCCACCCAAAAAAAAAAAACACCCCCCCACTAACCATGGAGCTTTCGCCACCGAGCAACAGCCTCTTCTTTCTCCACGCTCTCACACTCACAACTCTTCTTCTCACAATCCTCCTACCCGCCGCCGCCGTCGAACCCACCACGACGGATGATTTCGTCGAGAAATCGTGCGCCTCCGCCACCCGCTACCCCGACCTCTGCGTCGCCACGCTGTCCCCTCACGCCTCCGCCATCCAAACCAGCCCCAAGCTGCTGGCCACCGCCGCTCTCTCCGTCGCGCTGGCCGCCGCCCGGTCCGCATCCAAGTCCCTGCAGTCCGAAACGGCGGCGTACAGGAGGATGGTGGGGTCGACCGTGACGATGAGTCCAGGAGAGGCTGCCGCGTGGCGGGACTGCAGGAGCCTGGTGAGGGACTCGGTTGACCAGCTCCGGAGATCGGTCAAGGAGATGGGTGGCGACGAAAAGACGGCGATGATGACTAGGTTCCAGCTCAGCAACGTGCAGACGTGGGCCAGCGCGGCCATGACGGATTTGGACACGTGTACGGATGGATTGTCCGGTGAGGGCGTGGATGGGGAGGTGAAGAGGAGGGTGATGGAGAGCGGGGTTGTGGATGTTGGCCACATGATTAGTAACGCTTTGGCTTTCGTTAATAGGTATGGTGATGGGATTAATTGAGGTAAACAAAAGGTGAATTTTTGTTCAGGATCAGAGCTCTATATCTAAATAGCTTATTTTGATTTATAAATTTGTCAGATATTCATAAAATTCTGTTGTATGTCTCTCAAGATAACCAAAAAAAAAAAAAAAAAAAAATTCCTGTTGCATTTCTTGTATTGTGTTGTTCATCAACTTGGGTGGTTATCATCGAGGATTAAATTAATTGCTGGTTTGATTTGGGATTGGTTTTCTTGTTGTTGTTGAATTGTTTTCCTATTGATGATGAATTATGTCTTGTGTTTTGGATGAATGGGTCCTTCTCCTCATATGGGTACGGATGGAAAAATAAGACGTTTGTTTAATTGTTTGTTGTATAATGAATTATTATTTTATTACATTAAATTATATATATACACATGTGCATAATTGTGTATGAATTTCTTCATTTCTTGATTATAAGATTGTGTATGATTGGCTTCTTTTTATTGGACAATGACTGATTGGTTTCCATAAAAAAAGCAATGTATGATTGGCGGCTGAAGAAGCTATATATGTGATGTCCAAGTAAAAGTGAGTTTATTGTTTCTTTTAGATGTTGGCCTTCAAGGACAAAATCTAGTGGAGAACCACCAAGGGTGGTGGAGGTGGTAAAGACACATATTTATGTTTAGGAGGAGTGAGTTCGATTTTTAGCAGTCAACACTTCTGCGTTATCCTCTTGATGGTCATAGGTAGGGCTGTAAGCTCTTATTAAATGCTTTTAGGATTTGTCGGGTATCTATGGGGTCGGGGTTTTCCGTCGCAAGACAGATTTCTCCTCATAAAAAAATCTAGCGGAGAAAGGATTGTCAGAGACATGACTCGTTAATCAGTCGTTAGTATTTATTTTGTCAGCTACGAAGACATTAGAGACTAATTAAAGAGAACACATGTCCCCCGCACTGTCCGCCTCATCCTCGGGTGCGGGAGATGCGCCTGCTGCCGAAGGCGCATCAGCCTCTAGTGGATCAAGCGCCTGCCCCCTCGGTGTGCCGAGCGTGTCCGCAATCACGAAGTTGGCCATGTCTCCCAAATCCCATGCCTGGTCCGAGTGATCGCGGTCGAGCTTCTTCTTCAGGATGCCTATTCTCGTCAGGCAGACTTTTGCAAGGAGTCTTCGTAATGCTCCAAGGACGCCTTCAGGGCGACAATCTCCTTCCGAGCCGCCTTCATGGCCTTCTTATAATCTTTGTGACCATGGGACATGGTCGTCAGATCATCTTGGAGCCTCATCTTCTCTTCCTTGAGAAGGTCGATGTCGCTAGCTTGGGCTCCCACCTCTTTTGACAGCGCCTCCTTCTCGGACTCCAAGGCTTCGCATCGACGCCTCTCATCGTCGAGGACGGTCTACAGACGGGAAACCTCCTTGGCTGCCTCCAACTGAGAGTCTTCACACTCCTTCACCAGCTGCTCGCGCCGCATGTTGTTCGTGGCAAGATCGTCCTTCACCACAGACAGGGAATTCGAAGCAGCCAGACTCTATGCTTCGGCTGCCTCCAGGCATCGGGCGCCTCTCTTCGCAAAAAGGAGCACCTACATTGGAAAATTTAAGTTAGAACCTCCCATGAAAAACTTGGGAAACACATGAAAAGATAATCAATTACCTTGGCGCCCACTTGGGCGAGCTCTGCAAAGAGTTGCTCTTCATCGATCTCCGAGGGCACCTACAACATCTTTGCCGCAGAAATTGCCAAGGCCATCGCACAAACTCGATTAACGGTGGCGCGAGGAGAGCAAGGCAGGGCGATGCGCCCAAGCTCGGTCCGAAGGGGCTGAAGAAGTGGAGGGCGCCCTTCCGGCCCAACGTAGTGACTTTGTACGAACCATCCCCTGGCATGAAACCCGGAGCGGACGCAGTCGATGTCCCAGCAGACGGAGGCACCCTCTATAAAAGCAAAAAGCGAAGCACCCGCACAACCGCAACGCGAAGTAAGTGGCGCCCATGCCTCAAAAGAAACAATCGAGGATGCAAAATAAAATGTTAAATTGAAATAAAACTGGGCGCTTACCAGGGTTCGATGGGGCGCCTTGCTCAGGAGCAGCGCCCGCGCCAGCAGATTGGTTCGGTGAGGCAGACATGTTGAGGAAGATTCAAGCGGGGAAGGATATGCGAGCGGCAGGTAAGGCGAAGGCCAGAGAGAAGTTAGAGAGAGGGCGTGCTTTGAAGAGGTAGGAGACAAAATGAGGGCAATGAGAAGTATTTATAGGAAAGGAGGGGGGCACGCCTTGGGATCCGCGCTTGTTCGCCACATGTCACGATCTCGGATGGGTATTCGAATTTCAAATTTTGAAATTTGAAATTCAAATACACGTCCGAGAGGGAGCAAGGGGCCCACGCTAACTAGGCACCTGTGTCAAGAAAGAATAAAATCAGCTGTCGACAAATTTAGCACGCTATCCAGGCGCCCTAGTCTGAAAAATCATTAGTGGATGGATGCCCCGTCCCGTGAGACTGAGGCGCTTGCAACGAGGAAAGGGTGGCATTTCCCACGCAAGGGTTGACAGGGGGGAGCACGCAAGGTAGGCGCCTAAATGAACAAATAGGAAAAGCAGTAGTTGACAGATGGAGTGCGCTAACCAGACGCCTGTGTCAAGAAAGAATAAAATAAGTAGTAGACAAATTGAGCACGCTATTCAGGCGCCCGAGTCTGAAAAATCATTTGTTGACAGGCGCCCGGTCTCGAAAGAACGAGGCGCCTGTAGCGAAGTAAGGGGCATTTCCCACGCGACGATAGGGCGTCCCACTAGGCAAAGATACGAAAACCAAGATAACGGAAAGGAAAAACTTAGGAGAAGACTAAAGATCAGCAGGCGCGCAACTCAGCAACGAGGCGAGGCGGTATGCGATAGGCGAAATAGCACAAGATAACAGGCGCCCAACGCAACAAAGAAGATGAGCGAGAGTCGTGGGGCGCCTAGTTCAGCAATGCCAAGGTGCCGATTAAAGTGGCATGTATGGGCGGGCCGCCTATCGGATGACGACGGGTGGACCCGCTAGTAGTTCATCGAAGCCGAGGCCCCTATGAAGGGAAGATCGTGGGATAAAGGGGAGACTCGCGTAATCAGGCCCTTGAACATATTCAGGCCCTCAAGTTTCAGAAACTTGAGAGCCTAACTGGGGGCAATTGTTGGGGGAATTACAAAGATAGACCCAAGACGGCCCAATAAGGAGGAAGAGGGTTGCTCCATGGGCCCAACCCACAGGTTGTCCCGCGGGGCCAAGCCAAGGTGTGATGAAAGAAGTTAGGAGGCAAGGTGCGGAAGTCTCCAAGAGAGTACGGTCTGGGCTTCCAGCATTTGTCAGAAGCCTGACAAGTTGGTCGGGGCGCCCAGCTTGACAGAAGTACGGAGCATTAAATGCGATGCTGACGTGGATCTAGGTGCAAGAAGCTCGGTTCAGGGTTGGGTGAGTATAAATAGTGCCGGTATGTAGCATTTATGCAAGTTGGATACTCTCACTAAACACTAGAGCTTGGTACTTCTCTCTCTAAGGTTCAAACTGACTTGATCGTCGGAGGACTAACAGGCCCAGGCGCCCTCCTTCGTGTGCGTGTGTGCAGGTCAGGTGCTTAGAACTCGTTGCGCAAGGTTTGAGCTGGTGGGGAATTGGGCTCCAAAGTATATGGGCTCAAACAGATACTATTATACCTTTTATAGTTAATGTTGGCAGGATACTAACAGATAGGAAAGTGACACTATGTGGTCTCAAAATTTTTGGAACTTGGATACTGAATTTATTTTGGAGTTCATATTGATTTTAACGTTATCCAGTATTTATTATCGAGATATCATTACCTTATGAATCCACCCCTAACTTACGTGACAGTGAAGTTTTTACCAACTTTTGCTACTACCTCTTCCATGGACGGGCTAAGATCAGGTGACCTTAGTCACATGACTAAGTGAATCTCAGCCATTGAACCTCATTTAAATTTGATGGTTCTAATTAATCTACTTTAATAAAGTGTAATGTAGTAATTACACAGTTTATTTATTTGAAAAATAAAGTATAAAAAATAGTTGTCGACGATCCTTGTCATTCCCTCCGCCCACCGGTTGTCGAGGAATTTATCGGCAGCGGTGTAGTTTTTTTTTTTTTGCCCATGGCTCAAATATATATATATATATAGAGAGAGAGAGAGAGAGAGAGAGAGAGAGATTCTGCTTACCAGATAATGTTTGTAAGTCTGGTTTGTAATGTTTGTATCAATTCGTTTTGTATTGTTTATCATTCTTGTTTGTCATTTTTAGTGACATTTTGTACGGTTAGTATGTTTTGTACTGTTTGTCGATTTATTTTGTAATGTTTGTATGCTTTGTTATTTTGTAATGTTTGTAGATTTATTTTGCAATGTTTGTAAGCTTTGTTATTTTTTTGACCATGTTTATCATTTTTGTCAACCATGTTTGTAATATTTTTTTATGTCTAAAAATCAACCTGGTTGACTTTTGGATGGAACTCTTCTATATAGGGATGAAGCCTCCAAAGTCAACCCGGGTGTTTTTCCAGTTTGTATGATTTGTCGGTCTAGTTTGTCATTTTTGTGCACCATGTTTGTAATGTTTGTATGTCTAAAAAACAACTGGGTTGACTTTGGGACAAAGCCCCTCTATATAGGGACGAAGCCTCCAAAGTCAACCCGGTTGTTTTTCTTTTTGTGTGGTTTGTATTGTTTGTCGGTCTCGTTTGTATTATTTGTACAGTTCATACGTTTGTAATGTTTGTAAATCTGTTTGCATGTTTTGTCTTTGTAATTTGTATTGTTTGTATGGTTTGTATTGAGTGTAAGTCTGGTTTGTATACTTCGTAATTTTCCATAATACCCAAACTACCTCTGTCATTAATTAAATATCCCTTCCCATTTTTTAACCGTCAGATTGTTGTGTCCAGATCTAAGAGTTGGAAGGGGTTTAGTCACATGATTCGGACCCTCCATGGACTATTAATATTGGTGATTACTACCGAAAAAATATATATATTAGTGAGTACTATCGGCTTTTTGATCCATCTAACGTCATAGGTGGTATGAAATCCATAACAACCCTAACAGTTTTCAAACTTATTGTTTATTCGGACTTCCCTTTCCTCTATAACATGCGTTGGTTACATTTTGTATTTTCTACCATAATTAACAAACACCCCCGCAAACTGTAGCCACCACAACTATTCAACATATATGAATGGAAAAAAGAAAGAACAGAAACCAGTAGTCCTTTTCTTCAACCCTCTTGCTCCTGCTAATCATCGATCCTTTGTTTCAGCAGTCATCTCAATGAAGCAACAAAATGAGTTCATAAATACATTTCCTAGCTTTCAGCATTTTATATGAGGGGATGGTAAAGCTACAATGAACTTTTCATTCTTTCCAATGCTACGAGTTCTGATAACTGTTTGAGTCGAGAGACTTGGAGATATACCCTCCAAGTCCCAATAAGAAAAGAAAAACTGGAAGCTTACAGGAACAGGCTTGCTTTGCCTTATGGTTGGTTACCAAGAATGAGGCATATTCTGTCTCCCATAAAGAGCATAAATAAATGATCGACTGCCACAACAATGATCACTGCTAGTTTTTTTTTCTTTTCTTAAATGTGGTCCTTCAATAACCCTATATACACAACGTGAATGAACAAATCTTGTAAAGAAACCGATTGGAAACAAACAGTTTCCTACTTTTCGAGCTTCTTTGGACCTTCATTCTCATCCATTTTTGTAGGAAGAGACCAAAGCAGCTATCTTGTGCAGCACTGAAGATGCCTTGGCATTAGGAAGAGGTGATGAAGCTTCCTGATACCTGTGAAGGCTTCCTGTGAAATCCGTGAACAGTCCATCGACTCCTATTTTGTTGATCCAGTAATCATATTCTTGGTAAGGGTCTTGATGAAAGTCGAAGTGCAAGTACTTGTTTTCATTTCTGTAAGTGTAGGGATGCACCTGAGGAACATTCAGGTAACAAACAAACTCAAACTTCCATGTTTTACAAGGATCAAGCTGAAACTGAAAGTCTGAAGCAGATAACTCTCAGAAGGAAGGATTTCAGAGAACATAATCTAAGTTAATTTCTGCCAACGTGTAAAAAATGGCGATGTTTATGGGATAAAAGAATAGGCAGCAATCATTCCAACTGATACCTGCAGGTTACGGGCATGTGCTCTTGCGACTAGATCAGTAGGTGCTTGCAGATATTCATTCGCAACAGGGACTACAGTATCTTTCCAAGGTCCAATCCCCACCACATAATTCTTAATATAGTTCAGATAGGCATCAGAGGTGATTTCGGAGTAAGTCTGCAGATTGTTACTAAAATAGTCATGCTGCTACTCAGAAGAACATGAAAGATACTAGCACAACAGTCAACCACAATAAAGCTGTTCTAATGCGTTCCACAATCGGTTAAGAAACACAAACCTGATTGGTATCCTCAGTTACAACAGTGACGTCATCAATGAGGAAGAGCAATGGGATATCGGTCAAGTTTGAGACATACACAAGTGAAGTTGGGGCAAAAGACTGAATAAACACTGGTTGTTTCAGCCAATCTTTGACAAGTATGAACCTTTGTAACCATACTTTTTGAGTGTCTCCATGAAAACATCTTCATATCTTCGACCCCCAGACCATTTTACCTGTCAATTATAAGTTAGCAGTTCAAAAAGTAAGTGTCATCATCTCTTCACAAATTTTCGACAAAGCAAGCTTCTAAAATCATCATTCTAGCCACTTGTTAAGAACCCATTGGCCGGATCTATAACATGAATAGTAGCTTAACCCCGGTAGAGACTCGGAAGAAAGGAAAAAAATAGAATCTCTAGTGTTTATAAACAAGCATCAGCTTCCTGCAACTATTTCACATATATAATATTGCCTGAAGACAATGAATGAAAGCAAACAAAAGTGAGAAGGAAAGAGAACAGATTTCTCACATGCTCATTGTTGAACACTGGGTTCTTCATCTCAGGATATATCCCTACCACTCTTGGAGCATCCAGTGCAATTGAAATGTACTCTTCAAAGGTGATAATAGGATATTTTCCTGAGGTCACAGCAAGGGATAAGATTAGTAAAGTACATGCACTTTTAAGACTTGATTTGCACATATATTCTATAATTATAAGTTCACTCGTCGAATCTTACGATCTCATGTTAAAGCCAATATTTGTGACTACTAGTACATATAAAGTACCCCAAAAAGCTAGAAGGGCCAACTCATTCAAAGAGAAGGCACCCCCACCATTATATTGTGGATCTCTGAAATTGAGCCTCTGCTTTGTCCGCAATGTCTTCAGTTCTTCAAGAGTGAAATCAGCTGCACACGAACAACAGATATAAGATGACTCCTTACTGAAACAGATGTCAAGAATAATCAATGACTCGAAAAATCAAGGACTAGAGCTAACAACCACAGATGTGGAGTCTCACTCTGAATTAGATGCCTAAGTTTTTACATAAAGCAGCAGAAAGCATGGCATAAATCAGCATATAAGAGATTTTTTTACCAATGAAATAGCCCGTCATATTTGACCCTTGAACCATATAGGTCCTCCTCCTATCAGCAAACTTCTTGTGCTCCTTAACATCGGTGGTGTCATCAAGTATAAGATCATGTGCGCAAACCAGAACACCATCTTTTGTGGCTAATATGTCACCTTCTATGAAATCTGCTCCCTCTTCGATGGCTCTCTATGAAAACAGCACAGCCATAAATCAGAATATGAAGTCAAGTGAAACACCTAAATGTAAGTAAACTTTATGTTTGGAGGAACATAAAAGAAAAGAACCATAAGTTGTTGGTATATAAGTAGTGTGGTGGCCAAACGTACCATGTAAGCAGGTCCTGTTTCTTCAGGGATTTCTCCATTCGATCCTCGATGCGCAATATTATAAGGCCGAGAAGTCTGTAGAGGCTGTTTGGCACCCTGAGCTAGCTTGCTGGGTAGAGGGTAAAGTGGCCTTGCAGCACACACAGCCACCAGTGACAGAAATATGATAGGAGCAAAGCCTGATAGATATTTTCCACAGTCAAACAGAAGATAACCATTTATCCAAGAGGAAACAGACAACCTCAGAACTATCAACGATCAAACAAAACCACATTCAATTTCCATTTACTCTTTAGAACAGCAATAAATTCAGACGAAATTATCATGAAAAAGCAGACGAAATTGCAGGATATAAAATGCAGAGACAAATTGTCCTATTACTAATGTAAAATTGGAACTCCTAGGAAAAGATAGTGTACAAAGCTCAATCTAGCACCCAAAACTTTTATCCGATTGGAAAGAAACGAATGTAGTCAGAAGTCATAACCCAACAAATGGTTTAATCGTCACAAAACAACCCAGAAAAATTAACGAAAGGAAAAGGGAAAAAGGAGAAAACGAAAACCCAAGAGCCATAGTCGAAGGAGTTATTAGAAAGCTTACATCTTGAACCCATTGCGATCGGCCCCAGCTTCCCTCCGATCCTTTTCTGTCCCGCTCTGATGGTGCAATTAGAGAAAACCCCTCTGCTTTTATGTACAAGCTTTGCCTTCACGAAATGGGTTTTCTGTTTTGCAGTCAAACTATATATGCT
This sequence comes from Linum tenue, assembly GCA_946122785.1. Lineage (NCBI taxonomy): Eukaryota > Viridiplantae > Streptophyta > Magnoliopsida > Malpighiales > Linaceae > Linum > Linum tenue. The sequence goes on along the minus strand of CAMGYJ010000009.1, from coordinate 48,670,268 downwards.
TTGGGCGAAGAAGCGCCGTTGCGGCACATTCGTAAGGTCATCGCGGATTGGGAGACGGAATCTCGTGGAGACAAAACTATCCGTGGATATGGATTGTTCTGTTTATGTGGAAAGGAATTTGGTATATTCCTCTGTTGATGAAGCTTAACCAAAGACGATTACGATAATCTTTATACGAAGGATTATTTGGATCATTATCTATCTGATTATTCTCTAACTAATACGGATATATGTGCTGATATTCATGTAGCGGTTCAAGTTAGGGTGCATAATCTTGGATGTTTAACATGAATAATTAAATATGTATCCTTCTTTTTAATTGGCTGCAGATTTGAGAGTTGTGAATCAAAATCATTTTATTTTTTCCTATTTTTTAATCAGATCATATCTTCTTCATTCTAATTTGGATTTTAATTTTAATTTTTTCATTGTGCTCTACAAAATGAGATTCATTTTCAATATTTTTTGTGCTAGTATATGACATGCTCTTATTTAATACCAGTTAATACCATATGGCATAGACAGGTGAAAAATTACTCAAAATTTTTTATTCTATTAATATATCAAAGTGGATATTATTTTTAAAAGCACAATTAATCTTATCTAACTATGCAAAAAAAATTAAATACCGCCTTAAAACGAGTGAGAAATCGTTTGTTAAAGGTTAATAGAGAAAATTAAAAGCTTTCCAATAAAGAGAAAAGGGGTTGATGTGACAATTGAGATTGAATTATGCATATAATTATACACCACAAGATTATGTATGAAATTTGTTCCCACCTGAGCTCTCCATAAAATCCGCGGTGAAAAAATAAAGTATAATAAAACTATAATTCTTAAAATGATCATCATATATAAATGTTAGCGTCAAAATAAATATTTTTTTAGGGAAATCTGTATTTATTAATTAAGCAAGATAATCAGAGTTTTCAAGAGCATCCTCTCTAAGGAGAGGTACAAGTACTTGAGGTGGGCTAGTAACCCAAACCTCTTCACCAAACATCTGGGCTTTGATCCGGATCTCTTCACACATTAGTCCGATTTCTGTTTCCCTTCTCTCTCCCTTTTCAGCTGTTGAACAACACCCAAACAGTTAAATTCCACTTCCATTTCCTCAATTCCCCTTTGCCTCGCCATTTCCAGGCCGAAATCCACCGCCATCACCTCTGCCTCCTCCGGGTTCCACTGCATCCGCGATTTTTTCACCGCCTCGAAGAGAAAATTACCAACCCCATCCCTAACCACCATTCCCCATTCCGTTCCTTGGCCGTCGAAAACCGCAGCATCGACATTGATCTTCACGGACCCAGTCATCGGAGGTTTCCATTTCTGCTCCGCCGTCCGCACCACTAGTTCAGGCTTCATTTGCTTCGCCAGGTAATCCTGCAGCCAGTCACTAGCTCGAGGTAGTATCTCCCATTCCTCTAATTTCTTCTTGTTCCCCAGTTGACAGTTCCGCTGATCCCATATATACCAGAGGCCCACCAGAAAGGATCCGATCTGGTCCTCCGATTCTGTCTCCTGCAACTCACAAAACCATTCCTCCGAGGTAAGGTTTTCTCCTCTATCTATGAATGAACCCATTGTGCTATATCGCCAAACCCTTCGAACCCAAGCGCATTCCCAAAAGATGTGCTCTTGGGTTTCCACTAGCCCGCAAAAGGGGCAGTCATCACTTCCCTGTTGAGTACGTTTTAGGATTCGAGATTTTGTAGGGGCGTCAAAATAAATTTTCAATCAACGTGAATGGGATGCCGGATAAGTGTGTGGGATGGTAGAAATGATAAACAAATAAAAACACAATTTTAATTTATAATTTTAGATTTTCATAAAATTGTTTTTTTATAAGGACTAGTAGGGCTGGCTATTTGGTCCAGCCTATTTGGTTTTATCCAAAACCGGACAGAATCGAATAGCAAACAATCCAATCCAATCTTCGGGTTTAGATTTTAGGTAAAAACCCATTTGGGACCGGATTGAAAATCGGATAAAGACCGTATAAGAGAGCCTAATACCCAAAACTTGACCAACTCCTCACCCTTTGAGTCCTCAGGCCACTCAAATCCCCACAAGTCAATCTAAAATCAAGACCGAATTGGGACCGAACCAGGTCAAGACCGGACCGGATCAAGATCGGACTGTATCCAATCCAATCTTTGGTCCTTATAATCCCTAAAAGACCAGATTGGGACCAGATCAATTCGGCCCAATTTAACCGGACCGTATAGTCACCTCTACTAACGAGTGAATGTGACTTTGCATATTCTGAAATGTTTGTAAAATACATTCATCACTTATGTTCTTAACCAAACTTTTTATGATGTACACAACTACATAATCATTAATACATTTGTTAGTTAGTTGATTCCGAAAATAGAAGGGAGTCCTAATTTATTCCAATTCGTTAGGGAATTGTTTTGTCCCAAAAAGGAGAAGACAAATAAATGACCACACAACATTTTACATAGGTCTGTTAGGCGGTGCAGTTACTGCTAAACTGAACCAAAGATGCGGTTATCCGCCATTGACATCAACCCAAAACCGCTCACCGCAATCGCCACCGAGAAGTTGTCGATTAGCCGCCACCGATACTAACCTCACACGATGCGATTTTTCGGGTGGCCGATAATCGATGGAAACTTGTAGCTGCGGTTAGCGATTTGTAACCAAACCGAAAAACCGACCATTATAATTCTGCTGTTGTTGCCGCCTCCTGGCTGCTATTCAGTGGATGCTTGCTGCTACCTACATTGTCAAATTGCTGATATATGTACGATATGGTATTTGTAAGAAGAATTAAACAATAAATATGAAGGTCTGACATATATTATCATCTAAAACACCAATTGTCCAAGTACAAACAACAAGAAGTCATGCATAACTCATAAAATCATAAGTCATAAGTTCACATAAAAGATAAAACAATAAGTGCAGACATTCAACTTCCAAATTCAAATCAACCACCTATATCCTAATCATTCTTATATTGCTCCAAATCCTCTTGTCCATAATCATCATCAACATTAACATTTTCATTCTCCTCTATTGATTGACATCGGAATCGTAATCAACGCTACCAACAACTATGGTGGTGGTCGTACCCGTGGGTTAGGAGTAGGCTCAACCGATAAACTTTGGCTTAGGCCATCATGGTCACTCCCACTTTGACTATCAATTCGAGCTTGTAAAGTGTTATAAACTACATGAAAAAAAAATAACTAAAGTGCTAACAAATTATCATTCATAAACTAAGATAGGCAAATTGTTAAATATGAAAAGTAAAACAAAATGAGAAGGAAGAAAAGAGATATTATCACTTTCAAACTCAATTAGCTTTTGGGGATCCTCTTCATCATCAACTAATTGGGATTGCACAAATCAATGCCTCCACAATTTTAGGGGTGAGAGAGGACCTGAACAAGGATAGAACCCGACCTTGTGTGCTGAAAGCCGACTTTGAGGCAACAGAAGAAGTTGAAATAAGTCAAATATCCTTCACCATTTCAAAAAGCACATGATATCTAATGTTGTTTCAGAACCACCATTTCAGAAAATCAAATTTCTCGTCATCCTCAAGAATAGCATCATCTGCATCTCTTAGATAGATATGCAACTCTGAAGAACTTCAAATACCTTTATTGAGCTCCCTCCTTCTTCTTGAACTCAGAGGTAAATTTCCCTCCCATCACCAAACCACTACTCAAACTCTCACTAGTGGTAATAGCTTCTACTCCTACACCACTTTGAGTACTACTCCCATCAGTAGCCTCACTTGAGAGCGGATGTGGGAACTTTGTTTTGTTATTTTCAAACATAGTAGACATACATCTGTTTCAAGATCGAAGACATAGTAGACATACATCTCTTCTTTAATGGAATGAGCCAAATGCTTTCCACTATTTTCCCCATACATCTGTTTCAAGATCGAAGACATACCCTATTTTGCACCTAGGATATAACACACATGCCAGCCATGTATATCACACAATTCATTTTTCTATTCTCTTTGTTATCTTTCTCAAATCAATATTTGGCTAGCTTTGCTTTAATCCTTACCGTCATTAGGCATGGCAATTGGTGGGTATGAGGTCGGGTAATGGCTCTCCTATCCCCGCCCATACTTACAAATGAGTGTTATCCGTCCCCGTCTTGAATGGGCTATGGCTACTAAATCACTACTCATCCTTGTACCCGTGCAGGTTTGGGAATTTCTCGGTTCCCCGGGTTTTACATGCCACACTCAACAACCCCTTCCTCCTTGCCAACTGTAACCCCTTTGCCAACTGTTTCCCTCCTCATATTGTTGTTACCGCCTCTCCCTACCTCTCTTTCTCTTACTTTTTTATTATAAAGCTATTTTTCTCTTACTTTCTCCCACCTCTTACTTTCCTCCTCCAAAGAAGGAACATAAGAAGAAAGAAATAAAAATCACTCCATTCCTCTACCTTCTAGATATGCGCGCATCTCCCTTTCTTCTTCCTTCCATCGTCGTCGATCAACCAGGGAAGCACAAAATTGTTGGTTTGTTGGGCGCTGGAAAAGCAAGAATCCATCTCCAGTTTCAAATCCTCTAGGGTGGAGATGGCGACGGACTCGTCTGAATTGACATGAGAAAAGCGATTGGATTCATGGAGGGGGAGATCTAGTGAGAGAAAGAGCCTACAAGTTTTGGAGAGGCGATGCATGTCGTCGTCCATACCAAAGGTGGGTGTTGGCGGTGAGGTTCGACCGAAGCAAGATCAAGAGTGATTGAGGTGCGTTGTTGAAGTGGGGAGATCGAGAGGGTTTTCCTGTCGTTATTGAGTGTCAATGGAGAGGGATTAATTAAGGTGTGTTGTTTAGTTTGGAGTGGAGTGGAGGGTAACAAGCCAACAGGGGAGTGGGGGCTTGGGGGAGTCGAGGTGGGTTGGGTTGGGACTGTATGCATATCAAACGGGGTCAGGGCGGATAGTCTGATATCCAACCCCGATCGGATCAGTACCCTCTTCCACACATATACCGGGTTTCCCCGAACCCGACCTATATCCAATGTTTACGTGTTTCCAGGCGAGCTTGATCGGGTGGGCGCGGGTTATACCTGCTAACAAAGGTACCCACTGACATTCCTAACTGTCATACGTCATCATCATCTGAATCATCCCTAACTATCATAAATATCCATAAGATATTTGAAGAATAAATGAACAGTCACATATGTTGTTCCTGAAAAAACAAAAACAAAAACAAAACAAAAGAATACATGATAAATTAGGTGCAATTAATCTTCACAGAATTCTCAATAGAAAGACATATAGTTTTAGCTAACATACCAGATACATATGCAACCAAATCACAAATAAACTTCAAATACTTCATCAATGGTCTCAGTCTACTCCAATCTTCTCCTGTTGGCACGCCCCTTAATATTCCGCACTTTTTGAAGCTTTCATCTTTTCTATATAAGAAAGAAAGTAAACACCTTCTCAAATCGTTGTGAAGACTCCAACATTAAGTAGGTTGAGTTCCACCTTAATGGAACATCTAAAGACACAAGCTTCTTTGTATCAATATGAACATATGCATCATAAGTCTTGAATCTAGTAAGCCTGGATGGAGATGACTTCACCCACTTTTCCACATCTCGAACCCTATCAACATAAATTCCAACTTTCTTCAACCATCAGTCACAACCAAATTAATAATATGAGCAACACAACAAAACTACAAGTATCGCCCATCAAACAAATTTGACCCTCACTCGTACATCTTTTCTCTCATGCAACTAGCAACAACATCATTCACACTAGAATTATCCATTTGTACAATTTTTTTAATTAATTGCAATATAAGAAAACCTCTTTAAATGTGTTATATTTAATACTTTTCTTTATCATACTTCCCGTGGCAACCACTAGTCGATTGACTTTTGTTTTGAGTTTATTGAGAAATGAAATCCGATATCTGAATTGAGAAGATAATTTCCCAAAACCATATTTTTCTAGCGATTTTATAAATTCTAATAATTCTCTTAAATCATAACCTTATCTTTTTTTAGTGACTTTCTGCTTATCTTAGATCTAAGCACATAAATATGATATCATATCTATGAATTTTTCCCCAACAAGACTCTGGTTAAGAGTAGCATTTGCAAAATTTAGTCTTCGAATGAAATAAAGTATAAAATGATGCAAGCACATAGTGCAATATGACTTAATAGTGTAAATATGATCCTAACTAATATGCAATACACATTAAAATTGAAAATAAAAAGAGTTATCTATATAATCAATAAAGGAGTTAGATTGAATACAGGAGGGGCTATAGCTCCCCTTCATATTTTAAATATAGATAAAATTACATATAAATTCAATAACAAATTTAGGAAATAAAGTAGTCGATAAGGCATTAGCAACCCTCTCCAAATTATGATGGTACAAGGCAACCCTCTCATTCAAATTCCTCGTTCTGCCACATTATATAATATATCCCTCCATTAGTTATTCTATATCAGATATGCCTCTATATTTTAGAAAGTTATTAAATATGTTTTTCTGTTGAAATTTGCATACAATCAACCTGGTGAACTGTGATTTGGGTGTCACAAATGTCTAAAATACCCTCTAATAATTTCATTTTAACAATTTTTTATAGTCTAAAACCTCTAACAATTTCACTTTAGCTAGACTTCGAGAAATAAATGGAGGGGCAAAACTGACATTTTTCCTTTCATATTGTCGAGGTCACGTCATTCGAACTGTAATTGTTAGTTTTTGGATAAAAATTTTAGGCAGAGGTCATGGTGCTAACACCTAATTTGTTGGAAAAAATCCAAAAGTACCACTGTTTAGAAAAAAATTTCCAAAAATACCACCCAACCCCAAAAATTTCCAAAAATACCACCCTTTTTCAAAAACCGCCACCCCACCCAGCGGTTTGGTCGAAAACCGCTTGTCGGGGGCGCGGTTTTGGACCAAACCGCGGGCCTAGGGGGCGGTTATAAAAAAAAAAAAATTGGACCAAAACCGCTGGGTGGGGTGGCGGTTTGGCCCAAAACCGCCACCCCAACCAGCGGTTTGGTCCAAAAGTTCGGTCGAAACTTCAAACGAACGTAACTTTGCACTCGGGTATCCGATCGTAGCGATTTTTTTTTTCATTTTGCATAACTTTTCAAGATCTACAACTTTTACTAGGATGAAATTTTCAAAACAGGAACTATTTGTGGATATACGGGACCTTGAGAATAACTTTACCTTTACTTTTCAGAAATCCATGTACATTTTGAAATTATGATTATATTAAAAGTTGTAGATCTTGAAAAGTTATGCGGAATCAAAAAAAAGTTCATAACATTCGGAGTTTGGAGCACAAAGTTATGGCCGCCCAAAGTTTGACGAAAGGCGAGACCCGGCGGTTTGCGGCTTGCAAGATCTCAAAAAGTTTGCGGCCTCCATTTTTTGAATCCGAATCACTTTTTGAGATCTTGCAAGTCTCAAACAGTCGGGTTCCGTCTTCGTCTCGAAAAAACGTCATTTGCCACCCCGAACGGCATTTTTTTTTATTTCGTCAAACTTTGGGCGGCCACAACTTTGTGCTCCAAAATCCGAATGTCATGAATTTTTTTTTGATTCCGCATAACTTTTCAAGATCTACAACTTTTAATATAATCATAATTTCAAAATGCACATGGATTTCTGAAAAGTAAAGGTAAAGTTATTCTCAAGGTCCCGTATATCCACAAATAGTTCCTGTTTTGAAAATTTCATCCTAGTAAAAGTTGTAGATCTTGAAAAGTTATGCGAAATGAAAAAAAGAATCGCTACGATCGGATACCCGAGTGCAAAGTTACGTTCGTTTGAAGTTTCGACCGAATTTTTGGACTAAACCGCTGGTTGGGGTGGCGGTTTTGGGCCAAACCGCCACCCCACCCAGCGGTTTTGGTCCAAATTTTTTTTTTTTATAACCGCCCCCTAGGCCCGCGGTTTGGTCCAAAACCGCGCCCCCGACAAGCGGTTTTCGACCAAACCGCTGGGTGGGTGGCGGTTTTTGAAAAAGGGTGGTATTTTTGGAATTTTTTGGGATTGAGTGGTATTTTTGGAATTTTTTTTTAAACAGTGGTACTTTTGGATTTTTTCCTAATTTGTTAGCATGATTCTAATACCAGTTTCAGTCAATAGAAACATTTCGTTTAAATGACTTTTATTTGCAAAAAGTTGACCACAATTAATAGTAGTTTTTAAAGAGAGGAACGCGCTTGCCATTTACTCTTGCCTCAGTCTAGTCGCAAGGAGACAAAGTAATGTCCAAACTTTCTCTTGATTTGTACTCCTGTAAAAGAGACAGCTCACTTTGGAAAGCAACTCTAACAGAAAGACCGTGAGAGGAGGTTAACCATAAGAGCCAAACAGATAAGAGAGGTCGAAGAAAGGATGGGGAAAAGAGCCCCCGCGTATTGCAAATGAATTCCACGTTGGGTTCAAAGACCAATGATGAGGCCCTCGCGCCGCGAAAGACAGTGAAAAGAGCTCCCTCTATTTAAGAAAGGGGGATACAAGCGCGTGACGCTACTCATTTATTTTGTGCCCTCCCTCCTCACCACAAGTATCATGAAGCATACTATAAAATACATACCAGAAAACACAACAAACTACATCACAAATAACATAAGTAGACAATAAAACTTATAAATCGTACCAAAACCTCATCACACCACAAAATTCATAAAACATAAAAAAAAAAACTCAAGGGAAAACGTTAAGGGAGGAAGGGATATGTAACTACTATGCAGTGAGGTTACAATAATACCTCTAATAATTATGTTAGCATAGTGTTAACACTAATGAATGTTAAACCCCTATCTAGTCTAACAAATTTAACAAAATAACATGTTTGATAATTTTTCTAGAGTACAAATTTATATTTGATGCTAAAAATAATAGAAACACATATTTGATAAAATCATATAATAAAAGTGCAACTTATACCTATATAAAAAAACTAAATAATGGGAGAAACTAAAAAACTAAATAATGTACTCATCTACACAATAAATAAAAGCCAAATGAGAAAACTTGAAGCCCCATTTCAAATTTCCTGCATCCAGAGTGAAAGTAGGAAGGACATTTTGGTCTTCACAATTATTTTTTTTTATTCATTAAAAAGACACTTACTAGGATTCGAACCATGACCATTTTAAAGAAAAACAAAGATCATAACCAATCACACTAAGTACATTTGTTGTATCTTTTTAAATTAAAAAATAATTGCATAGAGGAAAAAACTCTTCCCCCATTTAAAATTCCATGCTCCAGGAGCGTTTGTAGGAAGAGTAGAATAGGGAGTGTCAATTTTTTTCTTTTTCCTCTGTGGAACGGGCCAACTTACCGTACACATGCGGATTTAAACGGGTCCAGGAGTGTCAATTTTTTTCTTTAAGTCCTTTTATTTCTCCATGGTGGTAAAATATATATATGAAAAGGCAAAAACAATACTCCTTTTTATTGCTAAAAAGAAAAAAATTAACAAAAAAACTAATGCATGGATTCTAATGGGCTAACCGCTAATCATAAAATAAAAGAGTTGAAAGGGTCTGACCTACAGGGATTTGCCCATCCACTTTCTCCTTACTTATTTGATGTTGCAATGGAGTTATTCAGCTGCCTTATGGAAGAAGCAGTCTCTGAAAATAGATTGCCACTTCACCCTATGTGTAAAAGGATTGGTTTAACACACTTAGTGTTTGCTGATGACTTGCTGCTGTTATCTGATGGGTCCAATTTTGGTCTACAGTGTATTCAGAGAGTATTGACTGGTTTCAAAACTTTGTCAGGGCTTAAGTCTAACCCTTCCAAATGTGAATTATATTGTTGGGGGTTACCACAAGAGTGGAAAGAGAGTATGGTTGCCTATGCTGGATATAAGTTAGGTTCCCTTCCAGTCAGGTACCTGGGGGTTCCTTTAATTTCAAACAAGCTCACAGTCAAAACTGGGGGTCAAAACTTTTGAGTTATGCTAGGAAGCTCCAACTGGTGATGTCTGTTCTTTATAGCTTAGTCCAATTATGGATGGTGATTTTTGTGTTACCAAAGAAAGTCATCAAGGAAATTGAACAAATCTGTAGTAACTATTTGCGGGAGTTGGCTCTGAAGGCAAACTTAGAGCCAATGTTGAATGGAGTAGAATCTGTTTTCCTAAAAAATAAGGAGGCCTGGGTATTCAAAATCTTGTCAGTTGGAATTAGGGGTGGAAATCAGTACGGTATCGGTATACCAATACCAAATACCGAAATCCCGAATACCAAATTACATCCTAAAGTCAATCTCAATCCCAATCCCTAAATAATTTAAGTATCCCAATCTCAATCCCTAAATATTTTGATATCCCAATCGGTACTTCGGTATCCCAATCGGTATTATCGAATACGAAATTAATTACATTTTCAATTAATAATTAAACATATAAATTAGATTTATTGTTTAATTTAGGGGAAAAGGATTAAGCAAAGAGTCTTGAATTAGGATATTATTAATGAGAATGGAGGAGAGGAGACATCTCAAGTTCTTGTCATTTGTAATCTTTAATTTGACGAATTGGAGGTTGAGACGACTATTAATAGTGATGGAATGATTTGTGTATAATTAAATGACACTCTTGGTGGTTGAGGGTCACGTAGTAGTGAATGAGAGAGTGTAGTTGAGAGGATAAAATGCACACTAGCTTATATTTCGGTATTGATCGGTGTTTGGTATATACCGATCCTAATCCTAATCCCTAATACCGAATAACAATTAAAATTCAATCCCAATCCCGAGAAATAATAAGTGTATTTGGTAATACCAAATATAGACAAATTCGGTACGGTATTCGGTATATCTCAAATACCGACACCAAACTTCCAGCCCTAGTTGGAATCATGCCTATGTAGTAAGGCACATATGGGATCTTCTGTTGAAAGAAGGATCTTTATGGGTGGCTTGGGTAAGTAATTTATCTATACATCATTGCTCGACACATTTTTTTGCAATATTTATACATCTTACTTTAAAATAGATAGTTATTTATACATAATGTCTTAAGTCTTAACTAATTAGTGATATGGTAAGTAAAATTATTCATACTCTGGCCAACTGGCCGGGTATAATGCTAGTTAAACAAAAAAAAAGTAAACACTCAACACTCTAACTATTTGGCAATTAACATTAAATGAAAATACATAATTTAATTTTATATTAATAACATGTTTATCCTTAATAAAAAATTAGAATAGTTCAAGAAATATTAAAAACTTTGTTGATAAATATGATAAATAAATAAAAGAAAGAGAAAAAGTAGAAAAAAATCTCACAATTTGATATCCGTAGATTTTAGAGATTTGAAATCTCTAAAGCTAAAAGCTCCAATACAAAAAGCAACAAAAAAACATAACTTTCTACAAAATCTACGGATTCAATAAATCCACGCCCTAAATCTCGTTCTCCAAACGACCCCTAAATAACGCAATCAAATTAGGACAAATCGATAATCGACCGGTTATCCACTAACCGAAAGCCGAGATAACCGTAATTCGGTCAGTGTTCGGAGGCTGGACGAGATGGTTTGCCCTAAAAGGTGATTCGGTTAACCGAAAACCGAGATAACCGAAGTCTAAATCTCTATTTCGGTCAGTTGTCGGTAAGGAAGGGCGGCAATTCGGTTAACCGATAACCGACCGATTGGTTACTAGTTACAACCAAAACTAACCGACGGCCAACCCTAATTGACTCGATGATGATGATATAATAGGTTAAAAAGGTCAAATCAAATAGCGTGGCCTCTGAACTTGAGATTGAGAGGCCAAAGAGCGGATAAAACCTACCTGTGAGATTGCAATTAAAAATATACGCATGAACATAGCTAGCAAAGAAGGGTCTCGATGGCTCTGACCATCTTGATTTTATTAGGGACAAGTCTTTGTCCGTTTAGTTCTAGTAATCCTTGTTACACTTGTATACTGTTTACTTCTCCTAGTTGTGTTTAGTCTTCCTTTTCAGTCTGTATCATGTAATATTATGGGTATAAATATACCCTATGCCAATAGTATAATCTCATGGTTTATAAACCTTACATGGTATCAGAGCCTCTTGCTTAACAGCCCTCGATCCACAACCCTAACATCACCGTCGTCTTTGTTGCTTCGTCTCTTGTTCGCCGCCATGTCTGACGGTTCTGTCTCTTCTGGGGGTTCTCCTGCGGCAACTACAGCTGAGCCTGCGCTGGTCACGTTCAAACCAGCCGCGTCTCTTCCGCTCAAGCTCACTGCCGCCAACTTCCCATCGTGGCGCGCCCAACTTTTTTCGCTGTTTCATGGCCTTGATCTCATCGACTATCTCGATGGTACTATCGTGCCTCCTACCGCTACCATTACTGTTGATGGTGCTGAAACTCGGAACCCTGCTTACGTTCAATGGTTTCGACAAGATCAGCTCCTCCTTAATGGCATCCTAGCGTCTGTCACGGAAGCTGTCCTTCCGTTCATAAGTGCTTCTGCCATTGCTGCCGAAGCCTGGATTTCTCTCCTTCGCCTCTATGCGAATAACTCCCGCTCTCGCGTCATGACACTTCGGGATCATATCGTCTGCTTGCTGAGAAAAAGGGAGACCGAGACGTGGTTACTTTCATTCAGTCTCTTCGTTCGATTGCCTCTGAGATGGCTCTTGCTGGTTCTCCTGTCCTCAACGACGAACTGGTCATAGTGTGTCTTCGCGGTCTTGGTGATGACTATCGTGAGTTTTCTGCTGGTATCCGTGCTCGCGAAGTTCCTCCCACTTTGGAGGATCTGCTGGACCATCTCATCTCCCTTGAAGCTGACCTCAAGGTCACCCGTCAACCTGCTACTACCTTTGCCACGCAACGCGACCGCGAGACTTATCGTGGTCGACGAGGTGGCTCCTCTGGCCGTGGTGGCGGTCGACCTCCAACAGGTGGCCCTGGCCCTGCTCCATCGTCTGAGTCTACTCCTCACCCCTCCTCTTGGTCGAACTCTTTGTCTGACTCTGGTAGGGATCAACGTTTTCAACTGTTCCCTGAGCAACGTCAAGCCCAAGCCAATCACACTACTGGTGCCTCCTCGTCCTCTGCTCCTTGTTCGGAACCATGATTAATGGACAGTGCTGCCACTCACCATATTACTCCCAATCTCGGCAATCTTGGAATTTATTCTGACTACAACGGGCCGGACGAGGTTTATCTCGATGATGGTAAAGGTTTGCGTATCACCCACATTGGCTCATCTTCTCTTCATTCGTCTTCTTCCAAGGCTCTAACCTTGCGAGACATTTTTTGTGTTCCAGCTCTCAAGAAACGTTTAATCTCGGTGGCTAAACTATGTCGTACTAACCCGGTTTCGATTGAATTCTTTGATGATTCTTTTGTTGTGAAGGACCTAAGCACGGGGGCGCCACTGCTGACCGGAAGGAATAAAGGCGACACATATGAGCTTCCAGGCGCGTCGCGGGCTGTGCGGTTGGCGCTGGTTACTACTCGGAACTCCGTAGGCTGCTGGCAACGTCGTTTTGGTCACCCATCCTCCAAGTCTTTGTCTCGCTTAATCCACACTCATACTATTCCAGTGTTTCCTAAGTCCACTTTGTCGACCTGTACGTCCTGTTTGTCTAGTAAGAGTCATAAACTGCTGTTTTCTGATTCCAGTCTGTCTAGTACTCGTCCTTTGGATTTAATATTTTCTGATGTATGGGGCCCTGCTCCTGCTACTTCTGTTGATGGGTTTTTGTATTATCTAGTTATAGTTGATCATTTTACTCGCTATACCTGAATATACCCTCTTCGTCACAAATCTGATGTCCTCTATACATTTTGTGCTTTTCAAAAACTGGTCGAAAATTATTTTTCTACCCGCATCAAGCGCTTATATACAGATGGCGGTGGTGAATTTCAAAAACTCAAACAGTCGTTAGTGTCAAGTGGCATCACTCACCTTCTCACCCCGCCCTACACTCCTTAACATAATGGCCTGTCTGAGAGGAAGCATCGTCACATTGTTGAAACAGGCTTGTCACTTCTGCATCATGCTAAGTTACCTCTCTCCTACTGGTCCTATGCTTTCACCACTGCTGTCTATCTCATAAATCGTCTTTCGTCATCTACTTTACGCAGTCGTATTCCGTTTCAAGAACTGTTTAATGAACCACCACATTTTACTAAACTTCGCGTCTTTGGCTGTCTTTGTTTCCCTTGGTTGCGTCCATACAGTGCTCACAAGCTATACTCTCGTTCTCGTACATGCATTTTTCTTGGTTATTCTCACCAACAAAGTGCATATAAGTGTCTTGACCCTCACACCAATCGTGTCTATCTCTCTCGTCATGTCGTGTTTGTTGAAAATGAGTTACCCGGTATCCCTTCTGTGTCAGTTTGCTCTTCTCCATCCGTCGAGTCTCCTGCTTGGCTCACTGCCACCCTTCCTCACATCTCCTACGTGCCACTACCAGCGCCGTCACCATCGCCTATGCCAGCGCCCGGCTCTCCTCCTCCGGTCTCCCCAGTGTCGTCCCCGGCACCTTCCCCACCCGTTGCCCCTTCACCGCCGGTTCCGTCTTCCCCGGCTAAGCACCCTATGATTACTCGTGCTCGCATAACATTTTTAAGCCTAACCCTAAGTATTTTGCATGAGGAATTTGATGCTTTACGCTCAAACCACACTTGGGACTTAGTCCCACGACTTCCTCACTTCAACATCATTGGCAACAGATGGATCTATCGCATCAAGCAAAATCCAGATGGCTCCCTTGAACGTTTCAAAGCCCGTCTAGTTGCCAAAGGATTTCATCAACGCCCTGGGGTTGACTTTGGCGAGACTTACAGCCCCGTTCTCAAGCCCGTTACTATTCGGACTGTCTTCACTTTGGCTCTGTCTCAACGGTGGTCTATATCTCAATTTGATGTTAAAAATGCCTTCTTGCAAGGGCCGCTGCAAGAGGTTGTTTACATGTCTCGACACCCTGGTTTCGTTGATCCGGATCATCCTCATCATGTCTGTCGTCTGCGACAGGCTATCTATGGCTTAAAGCAAGCTCCTCGAGCCTGGTATGATGCTTTAAGTGCCTTTCTCGAAGACTGTGGGTTCCGCAAGACCAGCTCGGATGCTTCTCTCTTTGTTTATCGTCAAGGTTCGGTTATTGCATACTTTCTAATGTATGTTGATGATTTACTCCTCACTGGCAACTCTCCCGATTTTCTACGCACCTTTGAGGCTCAACTGGCCTCTCGGTTCTCTCTCAAGAGTTTGGGTCCTGCGACTTACTTCCTCGGTATTGAGATTCTTCCTACTTCTACTGGCTTTCTCCTCGCCCAGCACAAGTATATTACAGATGTTCTACACAGGTTTCAGATGCATGATGCTAAGTCTGCGGCCACCCCCATCACGTCGACTGCTCGCCTCATGCTTGCTGATGGTTCAGATCCCGCCGATGGCACTCTCTATCGCCAGGTCATGGGGGCGTTGCAATATTTGCTTACCACTCGTCCAGATGTTGCCTTTGCGGTCAACAAGCTTTCTCAGTTCATGCATGCCCTACCACCGTTCATTTGCAGCATGTGAAGCGACTGTTGCGCTATGTTGCAGGTACTAGTACTGTTGGCCTTCACATTCGTCGGCTGTCATCACCTCTTTCTCTTCGTGTTTTTGCGGACTCGGATTGGGCTGGTGATCCGGATGATCGCACTTCCAATTTCGGGTTCCTTGTCTACTTGGGTGATACTCTCATCTCCCGGAAGTCTAAAAAGCAACGGACTGTTGCTCGCTCCAGCACCGAGGCCGAGTATCGTGCTATCGCCTTAACCACATCTGAACTTCAATGGATCCTGAACTTGCTTACTAAGCTCCATCAACCACTATCTTCTTCGCCTATCCTTTATTATGATAATATGGGTGCTGTTGCGTTCAGTTCCAACCCAGTTTTTCATTCCCGAATGAAGCATCTTGCACTAGACTACCATTTCGTTCGTCAGCTGGTCTAGTCTAAACAACTTCAAGTTCGCCACATTCCTACGGCTATCCAACTTGCCGATGCGCTCACTAAAGGCCTCCCTGCTACGTGCATCCGCTTGTTGTGTTCCAAGATCGGGCTAGCTGACGCCGCCTCCATCTTGCGGGGGCGTATTAGGGACAAGTCTTTGTTCGTTTAGTTCTAATAATCCTTGTTACACTTGTATACTGTTTACTTCTCCTAGTTGTGTTTAGTCTTCCTGCTCAGTCTGTATCATGTAATATTATGGGTATAAATATACCCTATGTCAATAGTATAATCTCATGGTTGATAAACCTTACAGATTTCACCCTCAACTCCAAGTTAAAGGTGAGATTTTTTTTAGGAATAACACTTTTTTTTTGTGCAAAAATAGCACTCAATCTTGAAAAATTCCAAAATTAGCATTCTTATTCAAAAACCGCTGGGTGGAGACGCGATTTTCAACGAAAACGCTTGGGTCTGTGGCGGTTTTGTAGACCGCTTGGGTTAGGGGCATTTTGGTCCAAAATCGCTGCCCCGCCCAACGGTTTGGTCCAAAACCACTGCCCCACCCAGTGGTTCATATAATTTTTTTCTCGGTAAATCCTAACCTATGTGGAAACTTCAAACGAACGTATCTTTGTGTTCGGGTATCCGATCGTAGCGAATTTTTTTATTTATTCCGCATAACTTTTCTAGATCATGCAAGCCCGCAGGATAAGAAAAAGTTTGCCTCTCTTTTTCCAAACTGTCGTAGATCTCGCCTTCGTCCCGAAAATAATGTCGTTTGCTACCCCGAACGAGCTTTTTTCCGATTTCGTCAAACTTTGGACGACCATAACTTTGTGCTCCAAAAACCGAACGTCATGAACTTTTTTTTCATTTCACATAAAATTTTAAAGAATACAATTTTTATCATAGATATAATTTCGAATGGTACGTGGATTTGTGAAAAGGGAAGGTAAAGTTATTCCCAAAATCTTGTATATCGAAAAAAAATCCCGTTTTGAAAATTCCTTCCTAGTAAAAGTTGTAATATTTTAAAAGTTATCCGAAATGAAAATAATTTCATGACGTTCGGATTTTGGAGTACAAAGTTATGGCCGTCCAAAGTTTGACGAAATCGGAAAAAAGTTCGTTCGAGGTAGCAAACGACATTTTTTCTGGGCCGAAGGCGAGACTATGGCGGTTTGCGGCTTGCAAGATCTCGAAAAGTTATGCGGAATAAAAAAAATTCACTACGATCGGATACACGAACACAAAAATACGTTTGTTTGAAGTTTCCACCTAGGTTAGGATTTATAAAAAAAAAAAATATATATGGACCAAACCGCTGGGTGGGACAGCGGTTTGGACCAAACCGCCCCTGACCCAAGCGATTTTCGTTGAAAACCGCACCCCCACCCAGCGATTTTTTAAAAAGGGTGCTATTTTTGAAATTTTTCGAGATTGAGTGCTATTTTTGTAAAAAAAATAATGTTATTTCTGGAAAATAATCGTTAAAGGTGGAGGTCGACTACCAAGTCAAAGATTTGCAAACTTAGCAATTTTCCATCCAACTCATTTAACACGACTTAAACCAGACCTTGCTAATTTGTAGGGGTGGGCACATGGGTGGTTAATCCGCGGATTGATATCGATCCACCCGTAAATAACCCGACCCACACGTAGTGGGTGATTGATGTGGGTGAATTGCGGATTGGTAGATCTCCCACCCGCACTTATGTGGGTGGATGGTGGGTGGATTGCGGGTCAAACCATATGACCCGCATCCTATTTATACATGAAAAAATGTAGTTTCTTATAGTATCGAATATTCATCATATTTTCGAACTGGACTACAGTCTGACCATATACTTCAAAAGATGAAGAATAAATAATAGTTTTGACTACTATTATTGGTCATTGTGCTGTGCAATATCCATTAGATATTGGATATTGGTATGCAGATTATTGTTGATAACCATTAAATATTGGGATGCAAACTATAAATTATTGATTGTATCAGAATCACAAATTATTGATACATTCTTACTAATTTTGCTATGAACTTATTATAAATGTTAGTCGTTTTTAATGGCTAGTTGGAGAATTGCTTTTGCGGGTTGAACCGCGACCCAACCGCACCCATCCGCCACCCACCCAACCCAACCCGCTAAAGTATGTGGGTGGATTGCGGGTCACAATTATTTCAATCTGCTAGTAAGCGGGTGGGTCAATTTGAGACCAAAATCCACCCAACCCGCCCATTGCCCACCCCTACTAATTTGATATAAGTCATCTTTACTTCGTCAATCTACCAATTCCGGGGTCGTTTAGATGAGGAATTGTAACGGATCAATTTGACACAATTGTCTCGTTTTGAGACAATTGTACCAAATTGCCTCGTTTGGCAGCAAAAAATTTGGATGGATCAATTTGCCTGAGGTATTTTGAATTGATCCTTTTTGAGTCAATTTCAATTACCTGGGGTGGGGGCAGGTAATTCGAATTGACTCATTTTAATTGCCTCGTTTATAAAACGAGACAATTGATCAAATTGACTCATTTCTAAATTGATCCATCCAAACCACCCCACCTCGACTCCCTAATTGCGTAGGAAACTCTTAAATTATTGAAACCTTTTGCTCTTTCCTCTTTGGATGTACACTCACGTGATCACCATTTTAGTCGGCAGCTAGATAAGCAAAGGCTGCAAAGCCGTAGCCCCTCCAGCTGGCTGCAAAATGCAAATACTACACGACCAACAGATAGCAAATGCACACGATTCTAAACCATTAGCCAGTTCATCAACCGACCAAAATGGTTACATTAATGCAGCAGCAGATCCCAGTTCAGCTCACACAGTAATTTCCACTATTACCCACCATTATTGCTCTCAAATTTGGAACCAAAATCTGGCCTGGCCTGAGTATTACACTGTCATGTCCTTCAGAACAGCCCCACGGTTGAGGATAATTCCCCTCTGGTGCAGGAGACTGATGACTGATGAGCCTCTCACCAATTTCAGTGTTTACGTTGTTGCGGTGTTGCCTGGAGGGAATCAACAACAGTTTGAGGAAAAAATCCGAAAATGCACTAGTTACAAAAAGAAATTCCCACAATACCACACTTTATCCCCCCAAAATACCCAAGTGTGGAGTGGTTCGCTTGACACTAGAGCGAACCACATCCAAAATGGCCGAAACGGCCCAAAATGAGGGTAGTCGCTGCCAACTTCAGCGAACCACTCCTAATCAAAATTTCGAGCAATCATAATTTTGCACTCGGTTATCCGATCAAAAAAATATTTTTTATTCCGCATAACTTTTAAATATCTACAACTTTTACTATGAAGAAATTTCCAAAATAAGAGATTATCTTGGATTTAAGGGGTGTTTAGAATGATCTAATATTTAATTTCTACATTTTCACATACATTCTAAAAAAAACTTCTATAGAAACATTTCTAGATCTTAAATAGCTAAGCACAATAAAAAAAACTTTGTGACAATCGGACTACAGAGCACTAAGTTACGATCTTTCAAGTTTTTGTGAAATCGAAAAATGATCAGTTTATGGTATCAAACGACATTAAATGAAAATTTCTTTCTAGTGAAAGTTGTAGATCTTAAAAAGTTATGTGGAATCAAATTTTATTTTTGCTATAAATGGACAACCAAGTGCAAAGTTATGATCATTTGAAATTTTGATTAGGAGTGGTTCGCTGAGGTTGGCAGCAAACCACCCTCATTTTGGACCTTTTCGGCCATTTCGGATGTGGTTCGCTCTAGTGTCAAGCGAACCACTAAGTAGTTCGCTTGACACTGGAGCGAACCACTCCAAACTTGGGTATTTGGGGGGGGGGGGGAATTAAAGTGTTGTATTGTGGGAATTTCTTTTAGAGGTCGTTTGGTATTTGCGATTGTTTTTTGATAAGGGTGAGTAATGCATTAATAAAGATTGTTGAGATTGTTAGAATTGATGTATTGTATGAATACTTGCATTGTGAATTGATGTATTGTTTAAATGCATTTATTATAAGATTACATTGTTTGGTAGATATAATTGTAATTTTAGGAATAAAATGAGAAAGTTACTTTTTAAGTGAAATGTCATGTTTACCCTTTTTTTACATAGAAGAGTAACAATGTATAAAAGTTGATAGGGATATAAAGGGAAAGAAAAATGGAAGAACAATATCAAAACACAATCTCACCAAATTGTTGAGATTGTAAATCATTCCTATTGAATGATTTCAAGTGTCACATCAACAATGAAATGCATGTATTGTTTTTCATTTTGACACAAAAAACGATGCATTCTATACAATACATGCATTCATTAAATGCATCGTTTAGATACGCATATACCAAACGACCCCTTAATAACTAGGGCATTTTCGAATTTTTTCCCCACAGTTTGATGCTTTGGGGTTCCGAGCACGGAAGGTTTGCGGTAACATTGAAATGGTTGATGGCCCATATGCCTATTTGGGCTTTTCTCACTAAACTTATGGTCATTACCAAATCATTCCTCAGATATATTTAACACAACAACAATTGGGTCTATTAGCTTTTAAATTAAAATTGTCAAACATTAACTTGTTAGATCACCCAAAATGTTCACATGTCGATCCTATTACCTAATAGTTGATTCACGGTATTATATTATCATAATCTCTTCCTCTTAACAGATAACCAAGTAGATAATATTTATTTATCATTAATTCGAGTGATATCAAACTTCCATAGTTTGTAAAAGATGGCCAAGGAGTCAAACACACAAAGTGGCTCGGCTCCTAGTCACTTGTTGTGTCATAACAAAAAATAAAGTTGAGTGGCAAATTTGCTAGAACACTGGAAGTATAGTGATCATTGTAATTCAACCCATTTCTTGACCATAATTAATTTAATATCTCACAGCAGACTCGCATGGGAGTCGCGTGGGACCACGTATTGGGGCATCCCTTTCCCTTTACTTGTCTGCCTCTGCCAGCGGAGGTTTTCCTCAAACTCGGCGTGCTTGTTGCTTCGCAGTTCACACTTCACGCCCCAGAGAGCGGCTATAAATACACACACA
The DNA here is from genome assembly GCA_946122785.1 of Linum tenue. Taxonomy (NCBI): domain Eukaryota; kingdom Viridiplantae; phylum Streptophyta; class Magnoliopsida; order Malpighiales; family Linaceae; genus Linum; species Linum tenue. Next base: position 48,649,227 of record CAMGYJ010000009.1, on the reverse strand, counting down.
TAACACCGCGCCACCATTTACGCGTCGTTTCAGTGACACAGATCCATAAATCAGACCACCCCAAATTCCACCCGCCGCCCCCGCCGCCCAAAAATGGCTTCCACCACCACCACGGCGGCGATGATATCAGCTCTCCTCCTCCTCTTCCTCGCCACTGCAACCACCGTCACGGAAGCACAGGGCGGCGGCAGCAACGCGCCCTCGTGCGCCTCGAAGCTGATCCCCTGCGCAAGCTACATCAGCAACACCTCCGTGACCCCGCCGGCGAGCTGCTGCGATCCGATCAAGGAAGCCGTGCGGACGGAGCTGCCTTGCCTCTGCAACCTCTACAACACTCCCGGCCTCCTCGCTTCCTTCGGGATCAATGTCACCCAGGCCGTAGCTCTCACCACGCGCTGTGGCATCAGCGCCGATACCAGCTCTTGCAGCAGAGGTAATTAAAAAGGGTTTCAATTGATCACAGCTTTTTATTTTGTTTTGTTTACTGGAATCGTGAATTAATTGTCGATTCGCTTCGTCTTCACTTCACCGTTGGTTTTTTCCTGGATCAACATCCTTTTGATTCGAATGTGCTTTTCGATTTCAGTTACGCCCGGTGGGGCAGGTTCCCCTGCAGCCAGCGCCATTCCACCGCCACCGCCAGGTAATTTTTCTTTTCTTTCTTTCCTTCCCCGTCGATGGGATCTCATTTTCTTCGAATTAGGTGCTTTTACTTTTTTTTTTTTCTTTTTCTTTTCCTTTTGGTCTTGGGCCGCTCTCGACGACCCGTCTCTTGGTCTTGGTTAACTTTCAAGTTCAAGCCGTTGAATAATTAAGCAAGCAATTAATGAAGTGTTGGGCCAACCATGGAGTCTCTTGGGCCGACAGGCCCATGACCTACAAAAAGCCCAGCGAAACAATCGAGCCCGGCCCCAATAGGCCCAGGGCACACTAATAAAAGGTTCGAAGGCGGTCTTCCCGAAAGAACCGCCTGACACGTCCCCAACGGAACTCTGAGAAACCGCCCGACACTGGGCCTAACGTCTCTCTGACACCTCAGTACGGAGGCTGACAAAGGTACGATCCTGACAGCCTCCTGAGAACGGGTCCTTATGCGACCTTGGACGCCCGACAAGGCATTAATTATGCTCACTCCGACATCCTCTAGTATAAATACCCACTCATGGGACACATTTGGGGTAACTTCTATCTACTCCATTCTCTCTCTTATTCACTATATCCACTTCTCTCACTAACTTAGGCATCGGAGGAGGTCCCAGGGCTCCCCTGAGGACCTTTGTTGCAGGAATTCGAAGGTCGCCTCTCATCCTCCCAAGACCGCACGAAGACTGTGAAGCCTCGCAAACCGCCCGGTACATTCCAGGCATAAACATTTTGGCGCCCACCGTGGGGCCTCACGACTTCGTCACCGGAAAAAATGGGAGACGACTTCGAAGCTCCTCCCAAAGGAATGACCCAGAACAACACCCTCCGGGGTCTATCGCCGAGAGTCGAAGACGAATCGGAGTTTGAAGAGATAGTCAAAGGTCACGACATGCAAATCGTGAACATACAAGACAGCCTGTCGCAAATCCTCTAACTACCGAAAACGAAGGAAGACCCTCCCGAGGGGTCGAGGGGAAGGACGCGAGAAGAGATGCGGATCTAGGCATCCTTGAAAAACATTTACGGTCGACTTACGGGAAACACAAGAGTCCCAATGTTCTTCAAAAACCCGCTCTCCGAGAAGCTGTTCAAGACCCAAGTACCGCCAAACTCCTCCTCCCTCGGACTACCGGCGTACAATGGGACCTCAGATCCCGCGGATCACCTTTGCGCGTTCATGTCAAAGGTGCAGCGCATCAACGCCCCGGACTCCGTCTTGTGCCGAGCGTTTCCCGTTACCTTCAGCGGTCATTTTCGGACCTCAGATCCCGCGGACCACCTTTGCGCGTTCATGTCAAAGGTGCAGCACATCAACGCCCCGGACTCCGTCTTGTGCCGAGCGTTTCCCGTTACCTTCAGCGGTAATTTTCGGACGTGATATGCCTCCCTCCCGGAAGGGGTGATAGAAATTTTCGGAGGTACCCTTGACACTTCAAGGAGCGCCCAGAGAGCAAAACATCATAGGTGGGTTTCGAACCCACATCCTCTCCCCACAAAGGAGCTCACACAACCAGTACACTACGAGGAAACCTTTAGCTTTACAAACGCAGCGGTCAATCATCATCGCTTTACAAACATCTCACAACCCTGGGGCTCAAAGCCCGCCCCTACATTCAAAGTCGATGCACCTCAAACCGGAGGTGACCGCCCTCTAAGCAGCCTTACCAGGCTCACATCCATCCACGACCCGCCTTGCGAAGGAAGCCCACAGTGGAGTCCGATGCGCTACTCATTTAGTTGAGCAGACTTCGTTCTCAACAAAATAAAAAATAAGGAATTCCTTGGCCAAGATTCGAACCCGCATTAATTAGGATACAAGAACGCCAACTGGCTGGCGACAACATCTTCTCATGTCAATAGGGGCAGCCGCCCTTTAGCTATTTGTTCCAAGATCCAGCGCAGGAACCGAACACGGCCCAACTGCCGTCTCGTCTCCAACATGCCAGGAGCCCAAGGCCGGGACCGCCTCGCTCCACCTCCGAGCGGACGCAAGACCGGGACCGCCTCGCTCCACCTCCGAGCGGATGCAAGACCGGGACCGCTTCGCTCCACATCCCATTCTCCAAGGCGATCCTATCCCTCGTCGACGGGTCGCCTCCCTCATCAACGCGATCCGTCTCGCACGCGGACCCCTTCGTCCGAAAGTCCAATAAGCAAGCCCATCACGCCACTAGAAGACTGGAGGCATCTACTTACGAAAAGAAGAAGAGAAACACGTGCACCATACTCAAACACCTAACCCAACTCTCATAGGCAGGGGCAATTACCAGTCTGCCACGAGACCGCCTTGAGGATCAGAAAGCGACTCGTCTTACTTAAACCGCTTCCCAGCTGTCTTCTACCGCTTATTCTCAAGCTAAGTACTTCCTTCTAAGATATATTCAAATACTATGCCATGAAGACCGCTCCCAATAGCACACAATGACGTTTCTCCCTACATCCCACGCTATGACATGTTTCTCCCTACATCCCACGCTATGACATGTTTCACGCATGCTATGCTTATGTTTGTCACTCACATCCTTCGCAGATGTAAAACCGCATCACATGATCTACATCCCGTGCCATGACATATTTCACGCATGATATGCTTATTTCACGCATGCTATCCCTCCACACAAAAGTCTGAAACCGCCTCCCAGTAGGCGCGCCATCAGTATAGCCAACATTCGAGACGCGCCATCAGTATAGCCAACATTTGAGACACGCAAAAGCCTGAAACCGCCTCCCAGTAGGCACGCAAGATTTGAGACATGATACCGCCTCCCAGCAGAAGTGACATCTTCACGCCTCGAACTTGTGCAAAAGGCTGCCTCCAAAGCCCATTCCATTCCGCGCGCCTTCCCAAAGCTGCTAAGCCCGCATTATGTCTCAAGACGGCCTACCCCTCAAATCAGTCACCTACAAAGCGTTCAGCTTTCAAGACCATCTGAGCCAAGACCTCCGTGCGGGCCCAATCCGCATCTAGTCTGATCACAAGACCCGTCTGCCAAGTCCAAGCTGCAACCTCGCGTCGAGCTCCAACCTCAATCCCAGTCGGTAGTCCAAGCATATAATGGGCCGCATCCCAGTCCACAACCAACCATGGCCTACAACGAGCGAAGCTTGGCAACACGCCATACACGACCCATGAAGCTCTCAATTGTCGCATTACAAAAATAAAGGAGGACCGCCTCCGCAAAGCCTCAAACCCTCATCCAGCCAAGCACAAGATGCTCATCACCACCATGCTACGTTCCCCCTCCGTGCGATATTATCATCGCGAGAACGTTTCCACTTGAAACGAAAGTTCGATCATGTCGTTACACTACAAAACCGCTTTGTGTTTACTATTGACAACATTCGACATTTGAAGCCATTTGCAGGAAGCGCCCTCGACTAGAAGACTACAACCACGTACACACCCCTAGCCCTCCAACTGGGCCGCCCGAACATCCACTCGGCCTAGGGCACCTCCGAGCCCACTCAACGTTATCACTGAAGACTTGGGCCGCCTCGCATCAAATCTCATGTGTGCGTCTGACCTGGCATCACCAACGCACCGCATCCAAGATTCCAATGCGGCCCACCACACTCTGTACATTAGTCCCACCAAGGGTGTAAAGCATTCGTCCTCTACTCTTGCATTCGGTTTCATAACGCGGTCCAGTCCCGCATTGCACGGGCCCACCTCTGTCCGGCCCACACTCCAAGTCCTCAACTCGAGTCCGCCAACTGTGCAAATCGTCCGGCCTGCCTTAAGACGCAAGCCCGCGCACACGCATCCGAAGACACCACCCGACCCCCGTCTCCCACATGGCGGCTAAGCTCTGATTGTTCAAAGATCCCAAAGCGCTTCCCGCAAAGTCAAGAGATAAACGCCTCCCAGAAGGCTGAAAGACAGAATGCCTCTCGACAGGCCAGGAAGAAGCGCATTCTCATAGGCTGAAAGGAGGAAACGCCTCCCGATAGGCTAAAAGAAGACAGGCCTCCCGATAGGCTGAAAAAAGAAGCGCCTCCCGGTAGGCTGAAAATAAGACTTGCCTTTAGTAAGCCTGTCCCACTAGGTGCACCTCATACCAGGTGCAACCCAATATTTATGTCCAGAATCGCAACCTCCGCCGCGAACGTGGTCTCGCATACACTCACGGTCCGCCTAGCCAACGGCTCCCACGTAGAGGCCCATTGGGCGGGTACAGCATAACCCCCTCCATCCCTATACCAGGATTCGGATGCGAGTCCTAACTCGATAAGATGAACGGTGCTCACCAGTATGCTACAGTGAGGTCTTGTACATATGATCTATAGCGCTCGGAATTTGACTCTTACTTTTCCTAAGACAAATCACAAAGGTAAATATTTTGGACAAAAATATGTCTCAAGTGCTATGCTTCAAGCCACTGGGCAGGGTCCAAAATTCGCCTCCGGGCAATGCTCCTTTCGGAGAATGGTTTCCGCCTATGAGCGATGCTCCCTCCGGGAACGATTCACGCCTTCCGCCTTCGGGGCAAGGCCCAAAAACCGCCCCCGAGCGATGCTCCCTTTGAGCGATGATTTCGCCTATGAGCGACCCTCCCTCTAGGCCCGATTCGTGCCTTCCACCTCCGGGCAAAGCCCGAAAATCGCCTCCCAGCGACGCGCCCTTCGGGGATGCATCTTCCACTAAGACGAAAGCCCAATCTTGCTTTTCACAAGCATATCGTCATCATCAAAACACCTGTTGATACGCTCACACACCTCCTAATAGGCTGGAGGAGAAACGCCTCCCGACAGGACCTAAGGAAGACGCCTTCCAACAGGCTCACATACCTCCCAACAAGCTCAAAGAGGAGGCACCTCCTGAGAAGCTTGAAAGGATAACAGAATAATCATTGCGCGTCAAACCACGCCGGGGACACCAAAGCATCAGTGATGTACCCTCAAACAAGCGTCTCCAGGACGCTTAAGGGGAAAGGATGACTGAGCTCCTACACGTCCTATGGTCGCATCACACGACCTACAAGACGGCCACGGGTGACACCTCCTTCGCTCTGACATACGACACCAAAACGGTCGCCCCAGCCGAAGTAAACTTACCCTCCCTCCGTGCTCAAACATGAACGGTAAAACCGCGACAAGCGTAATGCAACCATGGAAGGCGTCCCAGTCTCCAAAAACACGGAATGACAGGCGCCTGAGAAAGTACTACTCTGACACAGTCTGAAGTATCTCATGTCCGCCCAAGAAGCTGATGACTCACACGCTTCTTAGAAGCCAAAAGACTATGAGGATATCCCGCCTCGCGAAGGCGCTCCCATCGAGCACTCTCTTCACGAAAATGTCAAAGTCAACGAGCGACACTCCCGCCACGGGAAGGTTCCACCTTCTAGTGCCGACAAGCCCACACGCCTCCGGGTAGGCTTGAAGAGAAACGCATTCTGACAGGCCTAAAGGAAAAATGTCTTCCGCCAGGCTCTCACGCCTCACGACAGGCTCAAAGGAGAAACACCTTTCGAAAGGTTTAAAAGAATAACGCGAAATGCGCCAAACGACCGTTCAAGCAAATGACACTCTCCACCACCCAATTCAACTGTCGATCGTTCGAAAATTTCCGCGCCAAGAAACCGCATCGCAGGAACGGCAGTCTCCGCGGCATACCTGCAGACGAACGATCCAGATGGAGCTTCAAACAAGCTAACCCTCCAAAGGCTGAAAAAACGCCTGAGAGACGCCCAAGGGGCAAGCACAAGCGAACTCTCGCACATCCGATGGACGCAGCAAGCGGTGTATAAAACCGCTACGGGCGAAACTCCATTCGCCCTCCCTAGAACACAGCTAACGCCTAATATTCAGCCAACAACTCACGCTTAGCATGCACACAAGCTCGTGCCCATCTCGCGGCCCAACAGCTTATCACATGCAGCTGGCCATGATATAGTCCCGGCACGCTTCCCTCTCATACAACAAGTTCGCAAGAACGTTTAAGCCCAAACACGTTGCCTTCATTCACATGTTTCATGTTTTCGGCACAACGTTACTAACGGGGCGTTCGTTTCCAACACGCTCAAAAAGGTCACTCCAACGACCAACCACCCTCAGAGGCGTCCAAGAATCCCAGCGGTCCGACCCGCCCTATGCAAAATTCTCCCCATTAACACTAGCACAATCACGCTCGCGAAAAGATAGGCTACTAAACACTGAAGTCGCTAAGTATGCGAGCGAAACATCCAAAAGTCGGAGATAACCCGCGACACCAAACGGTGGCGGTCCAACGCTTCAAGTGTGCAAAAGAGAACGTTACAAGTTCACAAGGCACGTCCATGCCAAATTCGAAGTAGCATACAACCCCCATCACCACGATTAAGGGGCAAAACGTGCACAAAATAGAGGACATCCAGCGGTCCTCGAGTAGCAAATGTCACAAAGCAAACTGAGAAACATACACAAAGCATCTTAAACTTGAGGAGATGCGCCACCCTCAGGGGCGGTCTCTTCATCTTCTTCTCCTTCGTCTTTTTCCGAGTTGACATCGGAATCGGTCCACGCACCAACGGCGTCCCAAATCTGATCCGTGTTCCAAACCGCGTCAGGCTGCTCACGACGGAACCAGTGCCTGATGGCAGCCACCGCATTGCCCACCATGGACTTGTACTTCTCGTTGTCAAGCAACACGAACTCATCTGACTTCAAGTAGGCGGGTCCCGCCTCAGCCCGGGCGGCGGCCAACTCCGCCTCGCGGTTCTCTTCCCAAGTCGCCTTCTCAATCTTCAAGGCGGCCAGCTCTGTCCGCAGCGCCTCCTGTTCTTCCAGCAGGGCCTTCTCCAGCTCCGCAGACTTCAGGGCCTTCTCGCGGAAGCGGTCCCTCTCTTCACCGACAGCCTTGACCGCCCCCTTCTCGGCCAGCAACTCCTCCTCCTTCTTGGCCAGTCGCTCCTCAAACTCACGCTTTACCTGCGGTTTCAACTTACCCATCATAGTCTCCCGCCCTTCATCGGCGCTTTTCTTCAGTTTCGCTATCTCAACGGCATTGTCCTCCACAGTCCGGGACAGGCGGTCATTCAACAGAATGACCTGCGAGAACCCAATCTGAGCCTGTCAACGGCATACACATGATTAGCCGGCAAACAACAGATTGCGTGATGAAACATCCACAACGAATTACCACTTACCGAAAAGAAGAACCGCGAAGCGGTCTCTGCAAGTCTCCTGTGACTGTCCAAAGCTGAAGGGGTGTACTCGGAAGGCATAACGAGATGATCACTAATAGTGTGCAAAGCAAACTCAGCCGCCTCCCCATCCGTGGCCGCCTGAGTCGACACCTCTATAGAACTCTGTTCCTCCCCGCGCTTCACGCCCTTTCCCCGACCAGCCGCCTTCCGAGGCGGAGAACTTGCCTTCGCTCTTTGGCTAGCTTGACCAAGAGCGGTCTTCTCAGCCACCCTCTTGGAGTCTCTCCTCCCGGACACATCAGCTGGAGCCGCCATAGGCTGCACCGGCGGCGGTTGAGCAACAGAGACGCCAATATCTCCGACCGCCACGGACGAGCTTCCACCTCGGCCGACTCCGGTCTTCACCACTACCCTTCGCCTCTTCGGACGAACCGCATCCGCCAGAGCTCTCAAACCTGACACAGGAAAGCATAAGTAAACATACATGAGAAGAGGGACATATTCAAGCAGAAAAACGCAGCACTAACCATAGAATTTGCGAACGTGCTGGTATGCACTCTCGAGACCGCTAGGAAAGACTCGCAGCTGAAACCCTTCTACAAGGCGGTCTACGTGATCTCTCACTGACTGTGGAAACTGGGTCGAAACACACCAGTCGTCCTTCGAACCCACCACGTACCCCGTCAAAGGCGCAGTATCGCCATGGTACCATTTCCATGAGGGACGTGCGAAGAAAAACTCCTTGTACCATGGAGAATCAAGCTTCGGCGACCCCGTCACAAACCCCACGGCGTCCTTACGCCGACCGATAGACCAACAGTTGGTCGAATCCCTAATGTTATAAATCAGTCGGAATGCATCGAAGGAAGGGGCCTCCCCAAGGCGTTTACACGCATACCGATACATGACCGACTGAAAAATAACAGAAGGGGACAAGCGCCCAAGAGTACACTGAAGGAGGTGCAAAGTCTTAGTAAGAATAGGGTCTAAGGGGAACCGCAATCCCAACTTAACGTGCTCCACGTGAATAGGGATCCAACCCTCGGGGCATGACCCAGATCTACTTGTCTCCGTAGGAGCCGCATACTGCCAATCCGTAGGTAAACTCAATGCGTTCAAACGGTGAAGCACCTGACCCGACCTCAAGGTCGCCTCGTGCGGAGGTCCATGAGAAAACACGCCAGTGGGAACCGCGGCCCCGTCCCACATTCCCTCGTGATGAAGAACGGTATACGTAGAATCCGCAATGGCCACCAAAGGCGATCCCTCGTCCTCAGAGTCAACTGCTTCAACAGACGACGAGGTACTCGCCAGCGCCTCCGAACGCTCTTCACTACTACCAACCGCATCATCCACATTCAGCGTATCACTATCTAAGTCTAAACCCCCAAACTCACCCAGATTGTCCCCAACCGCGGACGAAGTGGCCACAACCCCAACTGGTACAGGTCGGATGTTAGCAAAAGAAAAATCTAAACTTAAAGCGTCCTCGATCAGACAATCGTCCAATTCAGAACCACCCCCAAAGTACAATTCAAGTCCAGACAAATCCCACACGCAATCAGAGGCGTGTTGGGCAGGGGCAGAACGAGCCATACCTTGCGCAGCGGTCGCGGAACCGCCAGAGGTGCCCACTGACTTCTTCCCGGTGGCAGGGGAAAGCGTCGGAGCAATGAAGATCGACGGCGGCTTCCCCATGCAGACCTCGGGGGCAGTGGGCGCATCGGACACAACCTCCGTGGCGGCAGCTAGAGGCGCGCCTACCCCGGCCGACGAAGCTAGGCCTCCGCTCGACATCTAGCGCCGACGAGGAAGAGGGAAAGGCCGACGTCCCGAGCCGGAATAAACCCAAAAGAAAAGCACACAAGTCAAAGGCAAACAAAGACGCGAGAAACAAAGGAGAAAGAAGCTCCGAAACTCACCTCGAAAGTACAAACACTCGGCCTTTTAAAGAGGGGCGACGACGGCGAAGCTCAGAGCTCCGCAGAAAGTTGCAGACGACCCAAGGAGGAAGACGACGGAGAGTTTTCCCCAAATGAAGAAACACAATGGCGGAAACAGTGCGCCTCTCTCCATTTAAAGCAAACTCTCAAGGGGCAAAAGTCTGACCTTGTCAGAGCGCGAAAATCGATGCCACCACGTGGGACAACCGAGTGCGGTTATAGACCGCCCATCATACAAACAAGTCGGTAAAGCCGCCCCTTAGGCGTTCGAACGCCACGCCTCCGCGGCCAGGGGCAAGCAGATAATCATAGGCCGAGCGACCCAAGACCGCTCCACGGCGACAAAAAACAGTTAGCCGCGAAAACCTAACGATCATCACGACTAAGGGGCAAATGTTGGGCCAACCATGGAGTCTCTTGGGCCGACAGGCCCATGACCTACAAAAAGCCCAGCGAAACAATCGAGCCCGGCCCCAATAGGCCCAGGGCACACTAATAAAAGGTTCGAAGGCGGTCTTCCCGAAAGAACCGCCTGACACGTCCCCAACGGAACTCTGAGAAACCGCCCGACACTGGGCCTAACGTCTCTCTGACACCTCAGTACGGAGGCTGACAAAGGTACGATCCTGACAGCCTCCTGAGAACGGGTCCTTATGCGACCTTGGACGCCCGACAAGGCATTAATTATGCTCACTCCGACATCCTCTAGTATAAATACCCACTCATGGGACACATTTGGGGTAACTTCTATCTACTCCATTCTCTCTCTTATTCACTATATCCACTTCTCTCACTAACTTAGGCATCGGAGGAGGTCCCAGGGCTCCCCTGAGGACCTTTGTTGCAGGAATTCGAAGGTCGCCTCTCATCCTCCCAAGACCGCACGAAGACTGTGAAGCCTCGCAAACCGCCCGGTACATTCCAGGCATAAACATGAAGCTCTTCCTCAAAAGTAACCAATTAATAACGCCCAAACAAAGTTTTCTGTTACCTTTATGCCCTTCACACGAGTTGCTGCGAACGGAACTGTGTCTGTGACATTTATTCTATTCGAGGAGATGCATTAGGCCAAAAAAAAAAAAAAGTGTCATTTTAAATCTTGATAATGGCGGAGTACTTGACCAACAAATTCAATCCACACTCTACATGGTCGACCTAGTACTAGATTCGATTTCGTTTCTCAATGTTAAAGAACTTGGGTTTTGATTTTGATAGGATCATGTGCAAAAAAAAGAAAATAGACATCGAATTGGAATCCAAATCGCATCAAACTGAACACAAATATTTGTATTTCTTACATGTACATGATCCTTTAATACGATATTATATCAATTTGGATAGACTTGGAGCCAAATCGGGCCATGCATGCATTTCATGCCCACCTAACAAATGAAACGAAACCTCTGCATCTTGCTGTTTTAAAGGGGGGATGGGAAAACATGCCATGCTCATGCAGTTTCTTAGAAGTAGCTCATGCTTCTCTGCATTTTCACACGGAACTAATCTGTTGGTAGGAAGCTTGAAGTAGAGTTGAATAGGATCCCCTCAATTCAATGCCATCATTGGTGTGTGCCTCCTTCTAGATTTATTGCTTAGGCTTTACTTGAAGGAACGTACATGTGAAGGCTCCTCGTGCTCGTGGGCAAAATTCTCCATAATTGAATGCTAGGCATGTCTGTGAGAAGGTTATTATTATAATATCTCGAATTTTTTCCCGATAAATATATTGTTCGTTTTGGGCCTCGGTCTTCACGGTTTTTGTCTTGGAGTGCAATTTCAAGTGACTCTCCATAAGGTCACCCATTTTTTGTCGTATCTCCATACTGAGCACGTTTAACTTCGGAGTTCTCACAATAACTCCTCCATTTCACCAAAAACGCGACTTGTCAGTTAAGACCAATTTTTTTTACTTATCTCTCTCATACTTTGTGAATGTGATAGGTGTTACAGTTATGGTCCATGTGTATATAGTAAGACTTGCTTTTCTTTAAAAAAAAATTTGATAATTTTCTTTCTTCTTTCTTGTGCTGCCACGTTTCCCTCTTTCGGCGCCATAATTCTGACTTCAATAGTTTCTTGTGGGCAATGAATTCTGTCTATATCTGGTTGTCTAATTCCCAAGGTTTCGTTTAGGCACTGATCCGTGATTGGTGTAGGAGGAAGAATACAATTTGTTAGGAATCCCGTTTGGATCCTCATTCCTCACGGGCCCTTTTCCCCAATTGATAAGGTTTTTTGGTCGGGGAAGAATTAATTAACTCGCCGTTACTGACCTTTTGTTTATTATATTAAAAATTGTACAGAGATCACATATCTTCTACATGCAATCGAATCATTATTATAGCACTTACAAACATATTGTGAGCATGTGCTCACAAAACGCCTGTGAACGTTCTACACGCAGTACAGAGAGGATGTATTCTAACTTGTTTGAACATTTGGTTGGATTGGCAGGGTCGAGCTCCAACAGCGGGAGCAGGATGATGGCATGGACTGGAGCATGGAGCTTGGTCTTGATATGGGTTGCATCGTCCTCGTTTTAGAAACATTATTATTATTATTATTATTTTCTAGTTTCTGTGACATTTAATTTGTAGAGGAGATGGTGAGACTGGGAGGCCCAGAGGGGAGTGATGAGTGAGATTGTTTGTGGATTATGCAGAAGGAGGGAGAGGGGAGTGATTATGCATGTTGTTTTGTTTATCTTAAGGGTGTGTGGGTATTAGTGGCTAATATCATCGAGGATGTTGTTTGTTGTGCCTTAAATATTTTTTTGATGATTCAGACTATTGTTGTTCCACTCTCCCCCGTCTTGCAATAATATTCCTCCTTCAGCTGATGCACATGATTGGGCTGTTAGCCTCACCCTACATACCTGATACCATTGATCTTGTTGGACTCGACTCGACTCTAAGATTTGGGTGGGGTTAGTTTATCTATAGAGTCAATTTAACGCTGTGTCATCTTTTAATCCTGTAAGAGTCGGGTATGATTTGGTCATATTTTTGCCCCTATGATCAATATATAGCAACAACTAATGATTTGAAATTGGGAGCGGATAGTATACCACAAAGCAAGACCTTTTGTAAGGTTTTAATTAGGTACTATAATGCAAGGTAAAAGTATAAAAGGTACTCAAATATAATTTTACCCAAAATTCTGGACCCTTTTGTAAAAAATAAGTTTTAGATACATATTGTAAAAAATTGGGCAGCAAAATGTAACTTTCAAAAAAAAGTTTGTTGATTGATTTGAGCCAACATGGTGGCTCGGCCCGCTCCCAATCAAGCGGGTCAGACAGGATCAAGGAGGAAACTTGCATGAGGAGGGAGGGTCAGTTTTATAAATTGCCCTTGCGAGCGGGTCAAATCGGGTTCTTACAGGTCATAGACGGGTTTGGACAAAGTTTCCACACTATCCAACTCATTAAAAGATTATTTATAAAATTACAATTTAGTATCTATATCAGATTATTTTTATATTTTTACTTTTTTTTTTTTGACAAAAGATAATCCATTAGATCAAATAACGATAGTTACATCCTAGAAGACAGCCAGGCCTGAAAATCAAAGAAACGGCATGTAACCGGGTACAAAGACAGGGCTTTCCTAACCACCAAATGGGCTACCCTATTGTTACTCCGACCTACAAACCGTACACAAAAACCAGAATGGACAGCTAAAAGATTTATAACTTCTTGAAGAATCACGCCCATCTGGCTATCACTCGCATCCGCCCTATTAAGTTTTATCAATAATGACTTTGGCGTTGCCTTCAAATCGCATCTCTGTAAATCCCAAGTTCAGGCACCACCTAATGGCCTCACAAAGCACCAACAACTCGACAACTGGAGTATTTCAATATGAGGAATCTGAAATCCTGCAGCCAAGATCGGATCTCCATTAGCATCCACCAACACCATCCCACCCGCCGAATGAGAACCGGACCTAGTCGCCCCATCCCACCTACACGAAGCCCGCCTAGTGGAATCCGACGACTGGGGCCCTGGCCGAGGAGCATATAACGGCTGGGGACGATCGACAGGCAGGCTAACCCATTCCTCAAACTGTTAATTAAATTGTCGCATCAAGGACGGGATCCCAAACTGCTTGCCCTCAAAGACTACCCAGTTTCTAGATCGCCAAATCCTCCAAAGGACAGCCACAACTCTCATAAATAGAGGGGCCTGGTGCACTAAAGTCATTAATCTTTTGAGGAAAAAAGGAAACGTATGTCGAGGCAACCCTTGGCCGAGATATTCCAACCCCGATAAATCCCAAAGCGCACGCGCCACTGGACAATCCAGAAACAAATGTTCCATGGTCTCAGATTCTGCCCAGCAGACCGGGCACCGAGGAAGAACCTCCACCCCTTTCTCCCGAAGAGCTTCAGTGGTTGGGAGGATTCTATTAAAGATTTGCCAGCAGAAGACCTTCAACTTAGGCGGGAAATTAGCCTCCCAAAGGCGTATCCAGCTAGGTTTGTCCATCCAACTTGCCAACTGGCGCCAACGACCATTACTTCTCTCTATTGAAACTGCTAAATGATAAGCTGACTTCACAGTGAACAACCCATCAGTCGTGGCATGCAAGATCAGTCTATCCTCTAAATTCTGCCGCGGCAGGGGAATAGCTCTGATTGCACTACACGTATCCGGGTCAAACCACTGAGTAAGCTTATCCTCCGCCCAGCACCCGCCCTTCAGGCTGATTACTTCAGACACAGTAGGGCCCCCCCCCCCCCCTACAGGCAGCACCCGGGGGTTAAACCGCACTGGCCAGGGATGCACCTGCGAAATCCAATTAGAGTGTAGGAGAGAAGCCGTTTGCCCATTCGCGATCTGCCAACGTAACCCCTTCTCCAGCAGCTGACGACCATAAAGGACACCTTGCCAGCCCCAAGACGGACGGGATCTAGCCGTAGCCGAAAGGAAGGAAGTATTCGGAAAATATTTCCCTTTGTACACCTGGGCTAACAAGGAATCCGGATTAGTGAGGATACGCCATCCAATTTTTGCCAAGAGGGCCTGATTAAACTGTTCAAAATGGCGAAATCCCATTCCCCCCTCATGTTTACTTCTGCACATGTTACGCCAAGAGATCCACCGAATTCTGGAGTGCCCATCCGCAACTCCCCACCAGAAGCGAGCCACGTGCCTGTCAAGAAGACGACACAGGGAAAGCGGGAGCCTGAAACAGGACATGACATGCAGTGGCAAAGCTAACGCTATTGATTTAATCAAAGTCTCCTTGGCAGCCCAAGAAAGCGTGCGCTGCTTCCACCCCTGCAGCCGTTCCAGCAATTTCTCCTCCAGATATCGAAAGGTAGCCATCTTTGAGCGAGCTATTAGGGTAGGCAGCCCTAAATATTTATCATGCACTCCAACCGCCCAACCCCCAGAATCTGGGCTAGGAACTCTTGATCTGGCAAAGAAACGTTCTTACTAAAGCAAACCGCTGACTTCCCCAAGTTCACCCTCTGGCCACTGAGTTCCTCATATTCATTCAAGACTGTTATCAGGTTTTCACATTCCTGAAGAGTGCCTCGAAGGAATAAGTAGGAGTCATCGGCAAAGAAAAGGTGAGAGATCATGGGAGCACGAGGAGCTACCTTTACCCCCTCCAGTCTCTTCTCAGAAATGGCTTGCCGAATCAAAGCCGCAAACCCCTCAGTGCAGATAACAAATAGCAAAGGGGAGAGGGGATCGCCTTGGCGTAGTCCTCTAGTCGGAGAGAAATAACCAGAGGGATTCCCATTCATTAGAATAGAAAACGATGACGATCTGAGACATTCATGGATCCATTCTCTCCAGACAGAGCTGAATCCCATTTTATCCAAAACTGCAAGAAGAAAGGTCCACTCAACTCTATCATAGGCCTTTTCCATGTCAACCTTTAGAGCCATGTAGCCTTTCTTACCTCGAGTTTTGATTTTTAGGTAGTGCATCAACTCATGCCCGAGGAGTACATTATCAATGATCTGTCGTTCTCGAATGAAGGCATTTTGTCCCTCGAGATGACCTGAGGAAGCAGCGTAGCAAGTCTCCCTGCCATGATTTTAGTTATGATCTTATAGACAAACTGGCATAAGCTGATCGGGCGGAGCTGGCGCATATTCTCCACATTATCCACTTTGGGAATCAATGTGAGCCAAGTATGATTAAAGTTGCGGAGCATGCGACTAGTCGCAAAGAACGAGCAAACCGCCTCAGTAACAGAGTTGCCCACAATATCCCAAAAAGCTTTAAAGAACTTCCCAGTAAATCCATCAGATCCGGGAGCTTGCTTTGATCCCATAGAAAAGACTGTGCTGCGAACTTCAGCAGGGAGGACTTCAGCAGTCAACAGATCATTCATTTCAGGGGTAACACTACGAGTAATAGGCAGAGCAGCCACCCTTTCAGACATATTAAGAACCTGGTTTTCCGAGGTAAACAGAGTCTGATAGAATGTGTCTGCCAGAGCAGCCTTCTCGCGTTCTTCCGTGACCCAATCCCCCTCATCATTTCGTAGCCCAGCCACAAAGTTTTTCTTACGCCGAACCCGAGTGACCGTATGGAAATACGACGTATTCTTATCTCCTCTCTTCAGCCACCTCACCCGGAATTTTTGTTGCCAACAAATCTCTTTCGCTTCCACTGTCTACTCAATTCGACCTCCAAACGCTAGACCTCTTCCCAATCAATTGGGAGAATTGATTTAATTCGATCAATCTCGGCTTGAAGAGTTTTGATGTTACGCAAAGAGTTCGTCGTACCAGCTCGGCTCCAGTCATAGAGCAGGTGTCGAAGCTTCTTGAGGCGCTCCCAGAGGCAAAACATGGGAGTACCCTGCACCTCTTCCTGCCAAACATAATTGACCATCGCCCTGACCTCAGGATTATCCGCCCAACGAGCATCAAAGCGGAACAGGGGACGACTAGCTCTAGCATAGATCTTGTCCGAGAGAATCAAAGCTCGATGATCTGATCCTTGATCCGTAAAATGTTTGAGAATAGTATCAGGGAAGAGGTCAATCCATGAGTGTGAGCACAAGGCTCTGTCTAATCTCGCACGAATGCTAGCAGGGCCCATCCGCTTATTAGTCCAAGTGAAAAGGTCACCCTGGTAGCCAGGGTCATGCAGCCCTAAATCCTGGATAAAGTCACGAAGACTAATAGCTTGGGCGAGGAAGACCACCATCCTTCTCACTCTCATGGAGAGTCGTGTTAAAATCACCAATTACTACGAATGGGAGCTGAATGTTTGCACAGATATCACGAAGCTGAATCAGCTGGGAAGCTCGGATTGCAAGATTGCAACTAATGTAGACAAACACCACCACATAAGAAACATTTATTTCATTAACTTGAACACAAATACAAAAATTGGAATGAAATAACACCGAGGCGTCAACCCCAGGGGACCAAGCCGCTACTAACCCACCAGATGCATTAATCGCATCAACAAAAAAATAACGAGAATAAGTAAAACCTAAACCCCGCATACGTCGGGAAACTACTCTCCGGCTCGATTGTGTCTCCGAAAAGAACACAAGGTCCGGTTTATTGGAATGCAGTAAACCAACAGCAGATTGGAATGTGAGGGATGGTCCAATTCCCCTCACATTCCAGGCGAGAAGCCTCATTTATCCGTCTGGGGCCATTCACGGCTGGCTTCCTCCACCGATTCAGGTTCCACAATTTCCTCCATGAACTGTTTCTTGGGGGTAGGGATCTCCGCAATAGCCCCCTCCATCTCGTCAATATGACGTTTTTTGTTCCCCAACCCAGGGTCTGACAAGTTGGACCCATATTCATTGAACTCAAGGTTCTTCACACTAGCGTGCTCGCCTTGCCCTGCATCGGTTGCGGCCAGAGTGCCCATAGGTTGAACCAGTCCCGGGTCAATTACTGCATCGGCCATGGACAGCCCAGTTTCGAACGCCTCAACAACTTGGCTCACTCGATTTGGTTGGTGCAGCCGCTTAAATTTCCTTGGCAACAGTGGCTCACGTCGACGAATCTCGAAGGCCATCGCATCGCCCTCCACTGACTCCACCTCCGAGTCGGCCAGAGTAGGGACGGCCGCTTGGGCTTTCGGCCTATGAGATGCAAACATGTTCGAGTCCACTCCTGCCAAACCCCCATCCACAACAGCATCCGCCGCTGCACCAGCCTCCCGCTTGTCCTGGATCAGGGCCTGATTTTTTAATCTGTTTTTCAACCCTCGGTTCTTTGCCAACGGGCCGCCCTTCGCTACGCCAGCTGATAGCATCGTATTTGCACGTGTTTTCACTCTGGTTTCTTGTCCATTTTGGCTCGAATTGATTGTTTCTTGGCCTATTTTACGCTAGGTTGTGTTGTTTTGTCGTATTTCAGGTCCTAGCAAGTAAAGAGGTGCATAGGCGCAAGTTTCGGGTCATTTGGAGGTCAGATGGCGATTCACAGAAGGAATTACGGGCAGCCCCTGTCAAATTACGACCGTAATTGGTCAGGGCATGCCCGTAAATCTATTGCCGAGCCTCTTTGCCAAATAATTCTTCGCGGCACAAAAATTACGGGCAAGCTCCAGAGAATTACGACCGTAATTCCTAAAATACTGGCGGTAATTGTGGAATTACGGGCGTAGATCATTCTCCTTCAGTTTAATTGAAACGTGCGTTTTGGGGAAAATTACGGGCAGGACGTGATTACGGCCGTAATTCAGCCCGTAATTCGCCCAGAGTCGGGTTTTTGGAGGCAGATTCGAGCCAAGGAAGAGGATTCGAGTTTCTAGAGCAAAAACAGAGTTTTAGAGAGAGAAAGAGCAAAGAACAAACCCTAGGAGCTATTTTGGAGTGGATTTCTCATCATTGAAGCCCAGATTGCGTCCCCGGGAGTGAAGATTGACATCCCAGAGTAGATTTTCCTCATCTTTATGAGTATGACTACTCTGATTTCTGTTTTCCTTTCTCTCTCTATGGAGTAGAACCTTTCTCTCACTTGGGTATGAAGAACCCTAGTTCCTTGTGTTAGGGATTTGATTGTAATGACTTGGGATGATTATACTGTTTGATTTTAATCGAATGATGCATGTTTATTGAATTGATTGAAGTCTGATCAGCTTTTCTTGATTTCTGCTGCAACCTGAGATAGATAGAATCTGATTAGGTTGTTAGAGCCTCTTCATTCGATAGTAGGAGATTGGCTATACGAGAGTTAGCCAGTTTACTGCTTTGTACTGGAATTCAATTCCAGTAGTGGAGTTCTGTGCTTATTGCTTCAGCTTTCTATCCCGGTGAAGACTAGTCGTCTGCCGGGTAGTTAGACTGAGAGGGCTTGGTCAGCTTAAGAGATTCCAAGCTATTGTCGGATCTTCCTCAGTCTAATCAACAGTGAATCAACCCAGGGGAATTACAATTGAACCTAACTAAGGGGCTAGGGGGACTCATTCCCGAGTGACTCTTTCCTGCTTTTGAAAACCGAACCATTTCCTGCTTTCTTACTACTTTTGCTTTAAACAACAATCACTCGAATTAGTTTGCTAGATAATAAATCATCACGGAGTAAGCAGTAGATCTAGACCCCGGGTTGATAATAGAACTTGCCTGTTACTGCATTCCCGGACTGCGATTACACTTGGTCGCAGTTTGGTGTTGTGTTTTGGCGTGTCAAGTTTTTGGCGCCGTTGCCGGGGAGCCCTCTAGGTTATTGGGGAAACGTGAGAATTTGTTACTCTAGATTTTTCTTTATTGCATTTTTATCTTCCACCTGTGTGCCTTCACGGGTTGCTTCTGCTGATTGTGTGCAGGTAGTGCATGACCCGTAGCAAGTCGGGAGATCTACTACCATTAGACCAGGAGCTTGAACGAACCTGCAGGAACTTCAAGCGGGCTCTAAAGGCGCGACTGGCTGCGGAGGAGGAGCTATCACAGCTGCAGATCGAAGAAGAAGAAGAAGAAGAGATGGCTGATCCACAGAACCATGATGTGATCAATCCAGAGGAGCATACCATGGGATCCTACTGGACCGATAGAGCTGCGGATATGAGGTCACCCATTCAACACCCTCATGTCCCAGCCAACAATTTTGAGGTGAGCACATCAGTAATCACCATGCTGCGCGGTTCAGTGGTGTTCCGTGGTAAGGAGGGGGAGTGCCCCCGATCACATCTCAGGCGATTCCACGAGCTCATCGACGGAATCAAGATCAATGGGGTACCGGCAGATGCCATCCAGCTGAGGTACTTCCCATTCACTCTGGAGGGGCAAGCCAAGGAGTGGCTAGACACTCGACCTCCGGGCTCCATCACCACGTTCGCCAACCTGGCGGACAAGTTCCTCACCCGCTACCATCCTCCATCCAAGACAGCTGACCTGCAGAAGCAAATTACACATTTTGCTCAGGGTGAGGATGAGACCATCAGGGATGCTTGGGAGAGATACACCAGTCTCTTTCTCAGGTGTCCCAATCATGGTTTCAATGATGCTTTCAAGGTGGGCACCTTCTATCACGCCCTCTTCCCGGAGGACAAGCAGCTGATTGATTCGGTTTGTGGTGGGAACATGCTGACCAAAACCCCGCCACAGTTGAATCAACTCTTTGAGGAGATGGCGAAGAATGGGTACGATTGGGGCACTGCCAGGAGATCGAGACGAGCACCAGGACGGGGTTTGCATGCTGTGGGCACCCAGTCATCTGATTTGGTGCAGGTGGTATCGAAGCTGGTTTCAGCTATCGATCGTTCTGGTTTGATTGCAGGTACAGGACAGCCGCAGGCGATGCACTGCCAGTGGTGTGAGAGCTCCCATCACACCGTGGAGGACTGTCAGGCAATGAGGGAATCGTCTACTCCCCAGGAGCAGGTGGACTTTATCGGTAATGCCAGGCGCTTCGACCCCTACAGCAACACTTATAACGAGGGGTGGCGCCAGCATCCTAACTTTTCTTGGGCTGGGGCAAATCCCAAACCACCAGCTCCCCAGGGACCACCTGGTCTCCAGAGGCCTCCGTACCAGCCCAGACAAGGGCAATTTCAGCAGCCACAGCAGCCACTCTACCAGCCCAGACAGGGGCCAGTTCCACCTCAGTCACAGGTGCGACCATTTCAGCAGACAGGGGCAGCACCAGCAGCCCCAATACAGAGTGACCAGATGGCGGAATTGAGAGATTTGGTGGGTTCTCTGGCCACCTCCAGCGCAAATAAGTTCAATAACATCGAGCAGTTCATGGAGAAAGCTTCAAGCAAATTCCTGGAGCTAGAAGCTGGTCAGAGAAACACGCAGGCTGTGCTGTGGGATATACAGACCCAGCTTGGGAGTGTTGCCCAGGCTGTTGCTCAGAGGACTCCAGGTACCTTGCCTGGTCAGACCATCCCTCACCCGCAGGACCCGAATGCCAACTGTAGTGCCATCAAAACCAGGAGTGGCAAGGTGACTGCCGATCCACCTGTTCGGGCAGAGGAGAGAGAGACCCCTGCTTCAGCACTTCCAGCTAATCAGGAAGAAATGGAGAAGGAGGTTGAGGTTCCTGCTCCTAAATCGCAACCAGTGGTGAAGGAGTATGTACCACAGCTTCCCTTTCCTACTCGGTTGCACAAGGACCGACTGGAGACTGAGTTTGCCAAATTCATGGCAATGCTGAAGCAGGTAAACATTAGCATGCCCTTCGTGGAGGCATTATCGAAGATGCCCAAGTATGCCAAATTCATGAAGGATCTCCTCACCAATAAGAGGAAGCTTGGGGAGCTGTCAACGGTGATGCTCAACGAGAAGTGTTTTGCCATCCTGCAGAACAAACTACCAGAGAAGCGAAAAGACCCAGGGAGTTTCACTATCCCTTGCATGATTAGTAGTTTGCATGTAGGGAAGTCCTTGGCGGATTTAGGCGCTAGCATAAATGTCATGCCATATTCACTGTTTAAGAAGCTAGGCCTAGGTGAACCCAGTAATACTAGGATGAGCATCCAGCTTGGTGATAGATCCATTGTGCATCCTAGGGGTATAGCAGAGGACTTGATAGTCGCAGTAGGGCCATTTTCATATCCTGTTGATTTTGTGATTTTGGACATAAATGAGGATGCTGATGTGCCATTGATACTGGGTAGACCTTTTCTCGCCACCGCCAAGGCGCTTATTGATGTTAATGATGGAAAACTAATTTTGAGAGCTGGGGGTGAACAAATCACCTTCTCTGTTTCTGATAATATGAAACACCCCCAGCTCCATGATGATTTAGATTACTGTGATGTTGTTGCTGACTTTGAGACCGCACTCGCCATCACGAGTGCGGGTACTGATGATTTCCTTGAGCGTTGTCTTTTGCTAGGGGAACAGGCATCACAGGATGTGCAGCTGGAGGAGCAGCTTGCGGAGCTGGACGAGGCTGCGAGCGAGGGGCGAGAGATGCCATTCAAGCCGATCCCCATCTCGCCCCGGCTTGCTACATCATTGGAGGAGCCAGCAGAGTTGGAGCTTAAACACCTCCCATCTCACCTGGAGTATGCATTTCTCCGGGAGGGGAATAAGCTCCCGGTTATTATTAGCTCGGATCTGACACCCGAGCAGAAGAGCAGGTTGGTGGCTCTGCTGCAGAAGTATGCCCGGGCCATGGCATGGAAGATCACCGACATCAGAGGCATTAGCCCATCCTTCTGCTCCCACAGAATTTTGATGGAGGATGAGGTGAAGCCATTCAGGCAGCCACAGCGAAGATTGTCTCCTAACTTGGAGGCAGTGGTCCGTGCAGAGATTGTGAAGTTACATATTAATTTAGATACATTTATATATACTAGTATTGTGCAGTTTGATTGTTGAACTGGTTACTTTAGTCCAGTGGATAAGTGGTCTTTTGTTATATAGGAGGTTGTGGGTTCAATACCCAACAACATTACTTTTTTACTACTACTTGTCTTTTAAGTTGATTACTTTTTTACTACTACTTGTCTTTTAAGTTGATTTTTCATACTTTGATTTCATACGTAATTTAAGTTCAAACTAGGTAAATTTAATTGAACTTATACATTTACATCTTCAAACATAATTTTAAATATATAGCAAATAATTCAATTATTTTCCCATTTTCTATAGACATTCATTTGTTACTTATCATAAATTGAAGAACATGGTGCATTATTTTTTGTTGAAATTTATTTAATAATTTTGAACATGTCGTTGATAATTTTTTTAAATTTAAATCATACTTTTAGTGCTTATAATTATCTTTAATAACATTTTGTGGGGTGACATTTATATTTTTTTTTTACGATAGTAAAATTTTCGGCCCCCCCGAACTTAAAATCCTAGCTCCGCCCCTGGTTGTCCCGATGCGGACCGTGACCGGCTGGAGAGTCTGCATCGATTACCGGCGCCTGAACGACGCCACCAGGAAAGATCATTTCCCCCTACCTTTCATTGATCAGATGCTGGAAAGGTTGGCTGGCCATGAGTTTTACCGCTTCCTGGATGGCATGTCTGGTTACTTCCAGATTCCTATTGCACCGGAGGATCAGGCGAAGACCACATTTACTTGCTCCTTCGGTACTTTTGCTTACCGGAGGATTCCATTTGGGCTGTGTAATGCACCGGCAACCTTCCAGAGATGCATGCTGGCGATCTTCGACCGGCTGGTTGGAGAGATCATGGAAGTCTTCATGGATGATTTCTCGGTATATGGAGACTCCTTCACTCACTGTCTCCATAACCTGGAACTCGTTCTGAAGAGGTGCGAGGAGACTAATCTGGCACTCAGCTGGGAGAAGTGCCATTTCATGGTTCGTGAGGGTATTGTGCTCGGGCACAAAATCTCCAAGCAGGGAATTGAGGTGGATCGCGCGAAGATAGAGACGATCAGTCAGTTACCTCCTCCTGTTTCTATGAAGGGGATTCGCAGCTTTCTGGGTCATGCAGGCTTCTACCGGCGCTTCATCAAAGATTTCTCGAAGATTGCCCTGCCTTTGACCAAGCTGCTGGAGAAGGATGCACCATTCCAGTTCACTCCCGAGTGCACAGCGGCATTTGAGACTCTGAAGGAGAATCTTACCCATGCACCCATCATGGTAACTCCTGACTGGTCTCTTCTTTTTGAGCTGATGTGCGATGCGAGTGACTATGCAGTCGGAGCAGTTCTGGGTCAGAGACGCGAGAAGCACTTCCAGCCCATCTACTACGCATCGAAGACCTTGAACGATGCACAGGAGAATTACACCACCACAGAGAAGGAGCTCCTTGCTGTGGTGTATGCGTTTGACAAATTCCGACCCTATCTGGTGCTCTCCCATGTGGTGGTCTACACTGACCACTCGGCGATTCGCTACCTGATGAGCAAGGCTGATGCAAAGCCTAGGCTCATCCGATGGATCCTGCTGCTGCAGGAGTTTGATATCGAGATCCGGGACAAGAAAGGAGCCGAGAATGTTGCTGCAGATCATCTCTCACGGTTGGAAGCCCCTCCGGTGGACAACTTCGTGGAGGAGATCGATGACTCCTTCCCGGGCGAGCGATTGCTGGCGATGACACTGGTGGACAGCGTGGCCCCTTGGTATTCTGACTTTGCCAATTATCTGGTGGGCAAGCAGTTACCCAAGGGGATGGCTACTCATGCAAAGCACAAGTTCTTCTCCGATCTGAAGCACTACTTTTGGGAGGATCCTTACCTCTTCAGAATCGGAGCAGATGGCGTGATCCGGCGCTGTGTCATGGAGCATGAGATGGGAGACATCCTGTATCAATTCCACGAGGGACCTACTGGAGGTCATCATGGAGGAAACCGCACTGCGCGGAAGGTGCTACAGTCGGGCTTCTATTGGCCCTCGCTCTTCAAAGATGCAGACACCTTCGCACGACAGTGCGACCGCTGCCAAAGGTCAGGTAACATTTATGCCCGGGATGAGATGCCCCAACATATCTCTGTTATTTGTGAAATTTTTTATATTTGGGGTATCGATTTCATGGGCCCATTCCCTCCATCTTTTGGCAATCTGTACATACTTGTTGCAGTGGACTACGTCTCGAGGTGGGCAGAAGCTCAAGCCATGCCCACCAATGATGCAAGACGGGTCTGCTCATTTCTGAAGCAGGAGTTAAAACAGATAATTGAAAAGACGGTGGATCAGTCCCGCAAGGATTGGTCCACCAAGCTCGATGATGCTCTCTGGGCGTATAGGACTGCCTATAAAAATCCGATTGACACTTCTCCCTATAGGCTTGTCTATGGGAAGCGTGCCATTTGCCGGTAGAGCTAAACCTGGATTTGAGTGTTGCAGGTACAGAACGTAAGTTGCAGCTGCTGGATTTGGAGGAGTGGAGTTACCACGCCTACCTGAACACCCTGCTCTACAAAGAGCGCACCAAGCGTCTCCACGACGCTAGGTTGAGGGGCCCGAAGGAGTTTCAGGTAGGTGATCGTGTTCTGCTCTTCAATGCACGCCTGAAACTCTTTCCGGACAAACTCCGTTCGAGGTGGTCGGGACCCTTCACGGTCACCCAAGTTTTCCCGCACGGTGCGGTGGAGATCAGCAATGCTCAAACCGAGCCATTCAAGGTGAATGGCCACCTCCTCAAGTTGTATTTGGGAGGTGCTGTCGAGCGCGCAGAGCTGCTGATCAAGCTCGAGGACCCTTAGTTCCTCCACTAGCGTCCAGCTAAAAGACGGTAAAGAAGCGCTTGTGGGGAGGCAACCCCACCACGGTTTGCATTTCTATCCTTTTTCCTTTTTAATTTTTGTCGTTTTCGAGTCATTGAGTCTGTCTGGAGTCTTTCTGGAATGTTTCTCGTGCCCCGGATGGTCTATTTTGGTCTATGATGGTGTATTTTTTGAACCGGGGCACGTTTGGGTTTGGTTGTTCGAAATTGCAGCTCAAAAACTCGAGAAAAAGGGCCCTCGGCGATGAAATTACGGGCATGGGGGGCCAAATTACGGTCGTAATTCCCCTGCCCCCTGCCCGTAATTAAGCCAGAATAGAAAAATAGCCTCGGCAATGAAATTACGGGCAAGGGGGGAAGAATTACGGCCGTAATTCTCCTTCCCCCTGCCCGTAATTCGATCAGAGGGGCGTTAGTGCGCGCGACATTAAAATTACGGGCAGGCCAGGAGGTAATTACGGCCGTAATCCTGCCCATAATTACCCCCGAGAATCATTTAAAAAGTGCTCGGCCGAGACCTCTCTCTCTCTCCCCCCCCCATTTTTCTGGTCAAATCCTCTCTCTTCTCCACGGAAAATCGCCCCACCCTCTTCTCCGGTGGTTTTCCGGCCATATCTCACTCACCGGAGCTCCAAATTAAATTCCGAGACCACCCCCGTGCTCCTCTCGTCGGCGCCCACAAGTCTATACCAGTGGGGTCGAGTTTCATGGTGGTTTGGGTCGCCGGAAAACCGCGACCCTTCGGTATTCCTCCGGCCCGATCTCTTTCCTCCGACCTCCAATCGAGAAACCGCGACCACCACCGCGTTCCTGGTACTTGGGGCTTCATTACCCAAAGTTTTGGGTCAGTTTGGCTCCGGTGAAGTCGCCAGCGACGAAATTTCGGCGAGCCTCCCGGCGAGTTTCCCGGAGATTTTTGTGGTCTCTCTGTCTTCCCTCACCTTCCCCACGATATCTTCTTGTGCCTCCAGGTGTGCTTCTCTATTTTTACTTGTCATTTGTGGAGGATTGATATTGTGGGTTTAGTGAGGAATTTCGGGAATTGGTTTGTGCTTTAATTAATTCGGTAGGCCTACATTGTTGCTTGCTTTGTTTGTTCATCTTTTGGTTGGCCTACCGAGTAACATGAGTTGTGGTTGTCCCGCTTGGAGCCTAATTTGCTGTCCGGGTTTATAATCCGAGGGCTCCAAGTGCGTTGGAGTTTGTGTGAATGGTGAATGATTGTGATTGGTTGTGAATGTTTTTCCTTTCTCGGGGCCTAGTCCACTGTCCGAATTTATGATTCGAGGGCCCCGGGTGGGAATGATTATGACCTCACCATTGACGAATTTCCATGTATGTTGTTGGGTTTCTGTTGTTTTGTGGCTGCAGGAAAATGAACACGTACTTGAACATGCTCGACGCCGACCAGAGGAAGACTTTGCGGGACATTCGACGCCGCAAAGTCGTTCAACACCATTACCTCGATTGGAGGGTTTTCGAGGAGCTGGGTGCTCGCGAGGCAATGGAGGCTGCCATCCGCGCTTTCTCTTGGCGCCGCCTCCTCTGCCTTGCTGAGCCGATTTATCAGGAGCTCCTCTGGGAGTTCTACTCCACCTTCGAGCATTTCCGGGCTCATGCGGGTGCACACAGCAACGCCATCCAGTTCCGACTCGGCGGCGAGTTTCACTCCCTCAGCTATGATGATTTCGGTCGGGCACTGGGGCTCCTTCCACCTTTCGCCTGTCACTTGGAAATCGAAGAGCCTGACAGTCCCATCTTTCGAGACCAGCAGTTCTTCGAGAGGATCTGCCTCCCGGAGTTCGCAGGAGCTGTTTTCACACCGGGCTACACCACGGCTACTCAGCTGCGCCCAGAGTGGCGCATCATCAACCAGCTATTGGAGAAATACTACACCCCCAGCGAGGGCTCCACCAGTCACCTTCAGCTCCGCACCTTGCATTGCCTGCACTCCATCAGCCAGGAGGTGGACAACCTCCATCTGTCCTCTCTCATCGCCAGGACCGTTGTCAAGGCTTCTTGGTGTGGTCGAGCACTGGCGTGTGGGCCGGTGGTCACTGCCCTGGCACGGTACTACAACATCGACCTCTCAGGGTTCACTGTCATCCAGGCTGCGACGCCCTTCTCCAGGGACACCCTCCGGGGCCAGCTAATACTGCAGCGCGAAGGGAACGTGATCTGGATCCGGGGCCTTCCTCGCCCTGTTCCTTGTGCACCAGAGGGTGAGGAGCTCCCCGAGGCGAGTGATGCTGCAGCCCGTCGGACCACTCGTCGGACGAGGACTCGGACCACTACCTCTGCACCTGGGCCTCCACTTCCGCTGTCGGCCCGTCTGCTGCAGCACACACCACCTACATTGCCGAGCAGCTGGCAGCCCTTTCCCGCTAGAACGAGCAGATCCTTGTTGGCCAGGAGCACCTCAACGCCCGCCTCGACCGTGAGTGCGAAGGTCGTCGCCGCATCATTTCAGCTCAACATTACATGATGAGCTACTGGAACATGGATCCTGTTGCTGTGAGCTACCCTTGGGAGGCATCCCCGGGGCATGAAGACTACTACCCGCCTCCCACTGGCGATGGAGGCGACGAGCTGTGATCTGGTTTTGCTAGCCCATCGAGTTGGGGCTTGGCTTTTGTCTTTCTTTCCAGACTTAGACTCCGGATTGTGTTTGGTTTTTATTTCTTGTTCCCATTGTGTGGATTGTTGACTTGGAATTATGTTTTCTTTCACCCCATGTGTGTGTTTTGTTGGTTCTAGCTCTGTGCCCGTCGGACTGGTCCTTGTCCAGTCCTCTGCTATTGACTGGTCCGCCATCCAGTCAACGTTCCTGACCACTGTTTCACGGTAACATCGTTCCCCTTCCCTCCGCTCCATTGAGGACACTGTCGCATCTAAGTGGGGGGCGGGGGGGGGGGGGGGTTCTTTGTATTTATTGGAACGTATATATGGGTGCTTGGAGCCTAGTCCGCTGTCCGAATCTTACGATTTGAGGGCTCCAAGTACTGCTGTTTGATCATATTGGCACTGTGTTTTGATTGATGAATTGAATGGTTTTCAGATTAATGCATGACAGCTTGATTGTGACTAGGACAACCTATGATGAGGACTGAGACATGCAGTAGAATTGTGTAGGGGCTCAGTTTTTCAACTGTTTGCTTACCAACTCTGACTTGATTTGATCACTTTCTCTTGACAGTCGTTTATGCATCTAGTTCAGGGTATCAGAATGTGAGATAGAGCATATATGTAGCCATGTGAGATTTGAGCCTGCTCGTTTCTTTCTTGTGCGATAGATCCCTCTTCCATGATGTGTAGCATTCACGTTGTCACTAGCTAAGATGATGGGGGCATAGGATTAGCCCACACCCAAATCGACTGTCCTGATGTGTCATATCCTCTAGTCAGCCTCGTTGAGCCGTGTGTTATCCTTTCTTTTTGGTCTATAATGAAAAATCACCCTTTTGCATCTTTTAGAAGGTTCCACAGAGTGGTTTTTACAGATTCTCTGCTGTTTCTGCTAAATTTAATGTGAGTGTTGGAGGTAGTGCTTAAAGGTTGGGCAGATGTTTGAAATATGTGCAGAAGTGGTGGCTCTCTTAAGAAATGAAAAGAAAAATGAAAGAAAAACAAAGAAAAATTGAAAGCAAAAGAGAGCCACTACCAAAAATATGAATAATGCGCATTAAGTAGTGTTTCTTAGCAGTCTGGCTTGGAAATGCTGATGTTTATACCTCCTTCGCTCTTGTGCTCTTGAGATGTTGAGTATTGCAGAATAGCAGAAAGGGAATACCGGTTTGTTTGACTGTGATTGTGTGGGTTTGGAAATGTGGAACCTTGAGCTATGAATACTTCCACCACCTAAAAGGCCTTTTCCCCATGTCCAAGACCCTAGCCAGTCATTTGAACCTGTGTCTAAGACCTCCTGATTAGTTAGTGATGACATCCTATATGTGAACTCTAGCATTTAGAGGCTGCCATCATGGTGAAGAGATGTTAGGGATTGAGAGAAATAGCATGCGCATTTTTCGCATTAAATTGTCCTGACCCCACTGGTCGAGAGTGAGTGATTCATTTTCATATTCTTTATACTCTTGTACCCCGGTGAGGACCTAGATTGCTCGGTCTCTGTTCTGATGTCTTGAGTTGGATGCATGAGTTGACTGTTTTGAGTGAGTGGTTGAGTCAAGTCTGGGTTGGTTGGTGAACAGAAGGGAGACTCTCCCGTTGCTCGATTTTGCTGCACTCAAATGTCCTTTGTGGTGGTTGTCCAGGTTGCTATTGAAGTTGTTCATGTGTTGATGTTTGAAAACCAGTATGATTCACGTGTTCTGTGCCTTTATGACATGTCCCCAATGTTGGTTGATTGAAATATGTGAGCTTACCTTGTGTATTACTTGGTTTGCTTGGGGACAAGCAAACAGTTAAGTGTGGGGGAATTTGATAGCATCGTATTTGCACGTGTTTTCACTCTGGTTTCCTGTCCATTTTGGCTCGAATTGATTGTTCTTTGGCCTATTTTACGCTAGGTTGTGTTGTTTTGTCGTATTTCAGGTCCTAGCAAGTAAAGAGGTGCATAGGCGCAAGTTTCGGGTCATTTGGAGGTCAGATGGCGATTCACAGAAGGAATTACGGGCAGCCCCTGCCAAATTACGACCGTAATTGGTCAGGGCATGCCCGTAAATCTATTGTCGAGCCTCTTTGCCAAATAATTCTTAGCGGCACAAAAATTACGGGCAAGCTCCAGAGAATTACGACCGTAATTCCTAAAATACTGGCGGTAATTGTGGAATTACGGGCGTAGATCATTCTCCTTCAGTTTAATTGAAACGTGCGTTTTGGGGAAAATTACGGGCAGGACGTGATTACGGCCGTAATTCGCCCAGAGTTGGGTTTTTGGAGGCAGATTCGAGCCAAGGAAGAGGATTCGAGTTTCTATTTTGGAGTGAATTTCTCATAATTGAAGCCCAGATTGCGTCCCCAGGAGTGAAGATTGACATCCCAGAGCAGATTTTCCTCATCTTTATGAGTATGACTACTCTGATTTCTGTTTTCCTTTCTCTCTCTATGGAGTAGAACCTTTCTCTCACTTGGGTATGAAGAACCCTAGTTCCTTGTGTTAGGGATTTGATTGTAATGACTTGGGATGATTATACTGTTTGATTTTAATCGAATGATGCATGTTTATTGAATTGATTGAAGTCTGATCAGCTTTTCTTGATTTCTGCTACAACCTGAGATAGATATAATCTGATTAGGTTGTTAGAGCCTCTTCATTCGATAGTAGGAGATTGGCTATGCGAGAGTTAGTCAGTTTACTGCTTTGTATTGGAATTCAATTCCAGTAGTGGAGTTCTGTGCTTATTGCTTCAGCTTTCTATCCCGGTGAAGACTAGTCGTCTGCCGGGTAGTTAGACTGAGAGGGCTTGGTCAGCTTAAGAGATTCCAAGCTATTGTCGGATCTTCCGCAGTCTAATCAACAGTGAATCAACCTAGGGGAATTACAATTGAACCTAACTAAGGGGCTAGGGGGACTCATTCCCGAGTGACTCTTTCCTGCTTTTGAAAACCGAACCATTTCCTGCTTTCTTACTGCTTTTGCTTTAAACAACAATCACTCGAATTAGTTTGCTAGATAATAAATCATCACGGAGTAAGCAGTAGATCTAGACCCCCGGTTGATAATAGAACTTGCCTGTTACTGCATTCCCGGATTGCGATTACACTTGGTCGCAGTTTGGTATTGTGTTTTAGCGTGTCACCAGCCCTTTTTCTGTCAGCGCTTTTTTTCTTCGGAGAAGGATCTCCTTTAACCTGTCCACTTCTTCTCTTAGAGTAAACTTCGTGCAAGGCAGCAGAAACCACAGCTGGTCGAACAGGTTTTGGCTCCGGGACAGCGTGCACCGCAAACTCCTCCTCCGATTCATCTTCCAGGATGAGACGGCGGCGGTAGGTGATAGCTTGATCCTCCGTACACACCTCCGGCCGGACCGCCTTCTTCTTCTCTCCCTGCTGCCCGTGGTCCGGCTCAGTCTCCTGCATCGCTACCTTAGCTTCCCGGACTGCCGGGTGCTTCTTCCCCAATACTCGAGCAGGCCTAGGGCTATTAGCACCGCGGTTATGCACCCCCACAGGATCTGCAGCCGGGTTCCGCTGCTGCCTGCGGCGGACATGATTGCCAAGGGAGATTTTGGGGGCTTTCGATACTGAAATCCGAAAATGCCCCTTCTCCCGCTGAGATTGCGGTTCCACCGATTGGAAGGGGTTTCGCGAAGTACCCATCCACAGCGGGCTCTCCTCCGGTTTGGACTCAAGAGACACCCGAGGTTCAGCCACCGGGTTAGCCCTCGTAGCTTTATTGATCCAAACCGAGTTAGGCTGATTCGGAAAATACTGATCCTCTGCACCCTCCTCACGCAGCTTCCTCCCCATTTTCTTTGTTGTCATGTGATTGCCAAATCGTTCCTTCCTTGAAGGAGGGTCAAACGAGCAGTCCGGGCGTGAATGCCCAAGGCGGCCACAATGATAGCAAAAAAGTTGGGAGGAATTCGTATTTGAAGGGAATCCAGAACTCCCCGGTTTCCTCATTCGACGCCAGCACTTGGGAACGAAGAGGCTTGGAGAAATCCAAAACAGCCTTCACCTTTACAAACTTGCGCCCCGAGTCCGTGCAAAAATAGACTCCAGTTTCCAGGACCCGCCCAAGCGTCGCGCTCGCAATTTTACGCCCGAACTGTTGCGTGCAGCATTCGTCTTGTACGTCCCACAGCTGGACTCGGAACGGGACAAGAGCTAGCTCTTCGAAGGTCCGCCTCGTGATGCACGGGGTCCAAGCACACAGATGAAGCACCTTGTCATCCACCACCCACGGGGTCCTTTGGAGAACCCAATTCCGCGCCGTTTGGTTTGGGAATACGAACTCGAATAGTCCGTGACCAGCCAGGCGAACAATAACACGACCCCTGGCTTGCCATGGAGTGTTGATCGAGTCCCGCAGCTCCGTGATAGTTATATTGTGGTCTGTGAACAGGCGGCCCATGAGCATTTTGGAACGGCGGGCTCGGTCGGACTGGACCTCTTCAAGAGAGAAGGCCACAACTTGATCACTGGCAGCCTGAATCATGGCGGGGAGCTGCAAAGCCAACAAACTGTCAGAAGGGGAGCAGACGGAGGAAGAGTAGTGAACCTCTCCGATTGACCACAGGACGGTGGGAATCGGGGGTGAAAGGCTATAGAGCGTGAAGAACCCCTTATGAACCTCTACAGAACCTTTGGAAGGAAAAGAGACCCACGTACCAGGTAGGTGCCTAGGGAGCTGAGTCGCCAAACTTAAATGAGCCTCCAGAGATCCCCCCACAATCGATAATTCGTATATTGGGAGCTGGGTGAGGGTCACAAGTTAAATAGGCAGGAGAACCGCGTTGGTTCGTCGGTTTGGGGAGTCCTACCGGGGGTGGGTCTTTGAAACAATCCTTATCGAAAAATATTTTTTGAAAAAGATCCACTTGACGGGAGATACGCTGAGATATGGGGGAGTCAGCCACTCTCCGAGGGATCAGGGGTTGGTTAAAAACCCCACGAGCAGTTACGCACGCCGGACGGCAGCCACCGACCGGAGTCAACCGAGTCAAAGCCCGATTGCCGGACTAGGGTAACTTTGCCGGCCGAACCAATTTCAGGTTGCTTTGTGGACGACCTCACACCATTTTGGGTTCCAGGATCCGTCGCACTACAGTGACCACCACTGCCAATATTCTGATCGGGACATCTCGTCCCTGTCTCTGTAACTTCCACAATCAGGGTTTGTTTCAAAACCCCCTGATCAGATTTGCCGTTCACGTCGACCACCAGACGACAGCAACCG
The DNA here is from genome assembly GCA_946122785.1 of Linum tenue. Classification (NCBI taxonomy): domain Eukaryota; kingdom Viridiplantae; phylum Streptophyta; class Magnoliopsida; order Malpighiales; family Linaceae; genus Linum; species Linum tenue. Next base: position 48,616,052 of record CAMGYJ010000009.1, on the reverse strand, counting down.
GTCGGCTGTTGGATGGACGCCCTCGCCCCATTTCGGGGTCTAAGATCCGTCATATTAACTGGGCCAACATCCCCATTCTCATTAATGGGACTCCTCGTCACTTCCTCTTCAACCTCCAATTCACTCGGAGTAGGAAGGTGAAACCGCCATCCCGGACGACCAGCGAGCCGACCACGTTTGGGCAAGCGGCCAGTCGTACTACAAACAAAGATCGGGGACGAGGCAACTTTGCGCTTCCGGCTTCTGTTATTAGTGCCCGGGATATAGCGCGCCTCGTCGCCCTTCCGATTCCGTCGATAGAGCAAGCTCGACTCGATGGCCTCTAAAATTATTTTTATATTTTTACATTGAATATAATTCAAAACTTTTATTTCGATACCTAAAATTTGTTGAATGATATTTTAGTACGTACAGGTTACAGGTATAAAATTTTCCAAAATGATCTAAAATTTAGACATCACTTGGGCCTACAAATCTCACTTGGGCCTACAAGTGTGGTGACTACCTTGCGAGCCGTGGGCATTTTTGCGCCACTAGGTGTTCATATGTTCCCTTTATCTGATCCTATGTTATGTAACTGGACTATGTACGATATTCAAGGTAGTGATGGCAATGGGTAGGGGCGGGGCGGATATCTCAATATTCATGCCCCGCCCAGCTCTAGTACGGGTCGGGGTGGGTAATACCCGCGAGGGTACGGGTCGGGGCGGATCGACCCACTCTTAAATGCTATTTGAGAAAAATACACGCACAATTTTACTTTTTATGATAAAACGAAGGGGAAAAGACTTGATGAATGAATAATAGTAATAATATAATAAGTAATTGAGTCTATTTAGTTGAAAGATCAAGTCTAGCTAGTTGAATAAAAACCAAAATAGGAGATATATGAATGGATGTGGTAAAAAATTGACCTAGAACGGGCTAAGAATGGGGTCGGGCGGGGCAGGACAGGACGGGTCGGAAGTTGATACACATGTCCCGCCCCACGTTAATGCGGTCGGGTAATACCCGACCCATCGCGGGTCAGGTCGGGTATTATCCGGAGCGGCGGGTTCAAATTGCAATCCCTATACTTCAGGGGCTCTCCGAACCCTAGGTGATTTTGAATGAAAAGTAGGATGCAGTTGCATCTATTTGATAAAAAAAAGGAAATGACTCATCCCCACTAATTTCCAATCTTAATCCTACCCATTTTCATAAACCCAATATTAACCCTTCTATGTTTTGCCTTTTAAATCCAATACTTTTCAAACAATACTTTTCAATTATTTTCCGATAATACTTTCAAATATAAATTATGTTTGGTTGTAAAATGATTCACTTTAGAGAAGTTACAATTTATAAGAAGGTTAACATAAAATTATTTTCCAAATTAGAAAGTAGTATTATATATGGTTGATTCCCAAATAATATGTTAAATGCTGCTTGCAAAATGAATTTAGCTTTTGTGATTGACTTTATTAGGGTAGAAAAATGATTTTTCCAGAAATAACATTGTTAAAAAAATTCAAAAATAGCTTTTGTGATATTTCATCACTACTTGTTTATTCATCAATAGTCACAAAAGCTTTCTGGTTGTTTACTATATTTTTGTTCATTTGTGACGTGTTTTTCTTGTGTTTTTTGTAAACTTGTTGAATATTGACATTTTTTCAAATAACATTTAAAAATGGTTCAATAAGTTCTGTTCTGTACCCCCACATGTATTACCTAACCTCATTTGTGTTTAGTTCAAAGTGGATATGGATATTGAGATACCCGTCACTAGGGGTGGGCATGTGGGTGGGTAATCCGCGGATTGATATCGATCCACCCGTAAATAACCTGATCCGCAAGCTGTGGATGATTGATGTGTGTGGATTGCGGATTGATAAATCTCCCACACGCACTTATGTGGGTGGGTGGTGGGTGGATTGCAGGTCACCCGAATGACCCGCTTCCTATTTTCACATGAAAAATGTTGTTTCTTATAGTATCGAATATTCATCATATTTTCAAACCACACTGCGGTCTAACCATATACTTCTTAATGTGGAGAATAAAATACTTTTAACTACTGTTTTGGTTATTAACTTATTATGTTGTGTAATATCCATTAATTGGATATTGGAATGCAAATTATTGTTAATATCCATTATATATTGGGATGAAACTATAAATTATTAATTGTGTAAAAATCATAACATGCGTAAGTTTTCTCTATATAATTTGTGGATAGAGTAGTAAAATGTTTTATGCAAATACAACATAGATACACTAGAGAGAAAGTGATAAGTGTCTAAATCGATACAATCTTACTACTTTTCTATGAACTTATTATAAATGTTAGTCAAGTTACTTAATAGCTAGTTGGAGAATTTTTTTGCGGGTTAACTCATGACCCAACCACCACCCATCCAACCCGACCCGCATAAGAATGTAGGTGGATTGCGGGTCACAATGATTTCAACCCGCTAGTAAGCGGGTGGGTCAATTTGAGACGAAAACTACCCAATCCGCCCATTGTCCACCCCTACCCGTCACGACTCATTGTCATTACTAAAAAGGGGGAAAGAGAGAGTGGGCTAGGGAGGGGTAGAGTTTATTTTCTTCCAAAACTATATATATATATAGACCTTGAGTAAAATCAAAGGTATAGCATACCTTGAGTAAGAAAATGATATCTAGACCTTGAATTGTCGGATTTTGGCATCTGGTAATATGCTCAAACCCTTGAAGATTGAAATCTATGTCTTAGTTCTATAAATCTCATACACTAAGATCAATTTAATTATAAACAAAAATTGATGGTCATGATTCGTCGCAATATATCCCAAAATTTACATGCACAATCTTAGGGGTTAGGCTTTATGATTTAGATGAATAAGACCTAGGGTTCACCCATCAAGAGTTAGGGTATAGTATCATGCCAAAAAATTCGGTTAATTCGAGGTCTAGATAGCATTTTCTTACTCAAGGTATGTAATACCCTCGATTTTACCCCATTGAGTTTTGCTATATAGATCATGAATTAACCGGAGTTTGGGGCATGATACTATACCCTAACCTCTAATGGGTAAACCCCAGTCCCTAATTTTCTAACCCAAACCATGAGATTCGTTTAATAGGGTACGTCCGGGCGTACGCTAGCCTGCCGTACGCCCGTTGAGTTTTGCTATTTAGACAATGAATTAACCGGAGTTTAGGACATGATACTATATTCTAACCCCTAAAGGCTATATCCCAATCCCCAATGCACTAACCCAAAGCATGAGATTCGTTTAATCTTAAAATAAAAATCAACACTTCTGATTCGTCGAAATTATCATAGATTTTTGTTTTAAGATTAAACGAATATCATGGTTTGGGTTAGAAAATTAGGGACTGGGGTTCACCCATTAGAGGTTAGGGTATAGTATCATGTCCCAAATTCCAGTTAAATCATGATATAAATAGCAAAACTCTATGTGGCGTACGCTACCTAACGTACGCCCGTACGTACGCTAGCCCGAACCATATATATATATTCTACGGTACCCAGGGTGAAATTCGGGGTACCGCATACCTTGAGTAAGAAAACGATATCCAGAACTTGAATTGACTGATCTTTCGGACATGATACTATACTCTAACCCTTAAAGATCAAAATCTAGGTCTTAATTCTCTAAATCTTATACCCCAAGGTCAATTTAGTTAGAAACAATAATCGACGGTTATGATTCGTCCAAATATAGGCAAAAATATCAATGCACAATCTTAGGGTTTATAGTTTATGATTTAGATAATTAGGACCTAGGGTTCACTCATTAAGGGTTAGGGTATAGTATCATGCCCAAAAATACTGTTAATTCGAGGTCTAGATAGCGTTTTCATACTCAAGGTATATGGTACCTTGGATTTCACCCGGGGTACGGTAGAAGTAGGGATGGCAATGGGGCGGGTTTGCCTAAACCATCCCCATCTCCATCTTCAAATACCCAAACCCATACCCGCCCCATACCCATGCGGGGAATGTTTTGCAAACTCATCCCCATACCCGTGGGTTTCGGGTACCCATGGGTAATACCCATCCCCGTACATCCAACATTATTATACCTAAAACTTACAAGAAAAGTTTTAATTATAACCATAAACAAACATATTATATCATGAAGTCAACAAAACACGGTCATTTTCTAAATACGATTCAAAGAATATGATCCTAAAACATCCATTACTACATAATATAGACTACAATATTTTTTAAATTATTATGCTCTAACTCTTGATACATTTACTAAGTAATAATTAACTAACATAATCTTGTTGACAAGGGGGAAAGTGAAAGAGTGGAAGGATAATTGCGGGAAATGAATTAGGTTTTGATTAAGGTGGTTAATCAATTGCATTTCTACTATTTTTTTCTCGATTTATCATCATCATCATTGATAGATTACAATTTAATCCACATATTTTTTTATATGTGAAGAAATTCTCTTGGTGGGGCGGGTATGGGTATGGGTATGGGGCGGGGGAGGCTAAAACCATACCCGCTCCATATCCATCAAACTTTTTGCGGGTTAACCCATACCCGCCCCATACCCGGTCAAAGCGGGGATTCCCCGCGTTGACTGGGTCGGGGGCGGTCGGGTACCCGCGGCCATGGGTTTGATTGCCATCCCTAGGTAGAAGGCACCATATATGTGTATATGGCAAAGGCTAGCGTACGTCAGTGTTCACATTTGATTTTTGCACTTCAATATATTTCGTTGAATCAGAACCGTTGAATCTTGTGGCTTGAGTTAAATAATTAGGGACTAGGGTACTTATAAATTAAAATATATTTTAGTCATTAAAATTTTAAATTATTATTATATACTTATAAATTTCTAAATTAATGTATAAAACAATTCCAACCGATCAAATCTCAAACTATTTACATCTCTCACTTAAGGACTTAAAAGGGTCATTTGGATGCAGGTTTTGGGTGTGGGATTTGGGCACAATCCTACATAATGTGGGATTTTATTAAAATCACTTGTTTGGAAAGCAATTATATGATAAGAGATTTTAAATATTAGAGATTTCAAAAATCCACAATTGTGGGATTATGAAATAGCTGATGGTGATCAGCTATTTTGAAATCCCACACAAATTTCACAAATTAAAAACCTGAGTTTTTAAACCAGTGATTTGAGCCAAAATCCCACAAATAAAAAACCTGGATCCAAATGACCCAAAATGATTTGACAACCTTGACAATGAGTAAGGTAGCCGGATTGCCTTAAAAATACAACCCTTCAAAATCTCTCCCGTTAGGGCGTTACTGACTTACTGTAGTGAGTAGTCTGTAGAGTATTCGAGGAAGCTAATAGAAGAAGCAAAAAACAACCTAGTCGGCCGGTCTCCCATCATTCCACCGTTATTCTTCTTTACCCTTCAAATCCATCGAGCAAATTCCCTCCCTCTCTGTTCTTTCTCTCATCACCCTTCCCCCCCGTAAACCTAATTCCGAACTCCAAGCTCTCGCAATGGACGCCGTCAAACTCAAAGAACTGAAGAACTTCGTCGAGCTCTGCAAGTCCAATCCCTCCGTTCTCACCGATCCCACTCTCTCCTTCTTCCGCGACTACCTCGAGAGGTAATATTACTTGTCTTTGCTTCTCTGCTGAGTTCTCTGTGATTGTCGCTTCTATGGCCTGCATTTACTATTGTCTTTTCTGGTGCATTCAGTCTCGGTGCTAAACTACCTCCCGCTGCTTACTCCGGATCGGTAAGCCCGATGTTTGTCCTTCCCGCTCTTTAGGTTTCCTCGTTTGTGCCTTTTGTGTTCGTTTTAGGATCGTTTCATTTCGTGTGTGATTTGCAGAAGAATAATGTTGACGAGGATAGCGACGAGGAGATTCCGGAGAAGGAATCCCCTTCAGTCGAGAAACCGGAGGAGGAAGAAGAGGAGGATGAGATAATTGAGTCGGATGTCGAGCTGGAAGGCGAGACTGTCGAGCCTGACAATGATCCGCCGCAGAAGGTAATCCAACGAACTTCTTAGGTTTTCGATTTGCAGTTGTTGTTATGTGATTGAGAGGGTTTTGGAATTGTGTTGTTGTGCTTTAGATGGGAGACTCGTCGGTTGAGGTCACTGAGGAAAACCGTGATGCTTCACAGGAGGCCAAGGCCAAAGCTATGGAAGCTATCTCTGAAGGCATGACATAAGTGTTCATTTCTTCATTGCTAGCTTGCGCCTGGCTTGCTGCCTATGAAGTCTCGTAATATAATCTGTTTGTTTTTTGGTCTGTAGGGAAATTAGAAGATGCCATTGAGCATTTAACTGAAGCTATCCTGCTTAATCCGCTCTCAGCTATAATGTATGGGACGAGAGGTATGGTGTTTGTTTGATTGAATGTTCATTAGGAGACTGTGTGTTGCTGGCTTAAGCTGTTCTCGTGATTGATTTTCTGTATTCATGATCACAGCCACTGTTTATATCAAGATGAAGAAACCCAATGCTGCCATTAGGGATGCTAATGCTGCTCTCAAGGTTTGTTGTTCACTGAACCAACAATTCTTTGGGCTTGAGCATAGTTTTCAAGTTTTAAGCGATCATTTCAATCTCTGATCGGCAGATAAATCCAGACTCAGCTAAGGGATACAAAGCTCGTGGCATGGCATGCTCGTTGCTTGGTAAGTGGGAGGAGGCTGCTAAGGATCTTCATGTTGCATCGAAGTTGGATTATGATGAGGAGATAAGCGCTGTTCTTAAGAAGGTCTGTCTGATTGTTCACTCACCTATGCCCGATTTCCATAATGCAGTACTAATGTAGTGGCGTGGTCTATCTGTTTCTTGCTCGCCCTAGTTTTGAGGAGGTTGAGTTAATTGCTGGCTTGTTTTTACTGTGTAGGTTGAACCCAATGCACACAAGCTTGACGAGCACCGTAGAAAGTATGATAGATTACGCAAAGAGAGGGAGGATAGAAAGGCTGAGAAGGAGAGACAACGCCGCCGTGCTAAAGCACAAGTGAGTAGTGATTACCTACCTTGGATTAATCCAAGATCCATATCCTTGTGTTTCCTTCATCTCTGTGATCTTTTGTTATTCTTTCCCCCATTGGATGGGTCTCTGAATTTTGTGGTTGTGGGATGCCTATGAAGGCCGAGTATGAGAAGGCTAAGAAGCAAGAGCAATCATCTTCCAGTGGAAGACCCGGAGGAATGCCTGGAGGATTCCCAGGAGGCATGCCTGGAGGATTCCCTGGAGGCATGCCTGGAGGTTTCCCAGGAGGCATGCCTGGGTTCCCCGGAGCAGGGGGCATGCCTGGAGGGTTTCCAGGTGCAGGAGGTATGCCTGGAGGGTTTCCTGGAGCTGGTGGCATGCCAGGTGGAGCGCCTGGAAATGTTGATTTCAGCAAAATACTGAATGTGAGTATTGTCCAATTAATCAATAGGCTACTTTGTATATTTATCAAAGTTGACTTAGCTGCTATGTCATTTGATTTGTGCATCCCACTCTTTTTATAGATATGGCCTTGCATGTCTGATATTCTGATTATAATCCGATGGAGTGGCATGTGGTTGAATTCATTAACAATGCACAAATTGGTTTTACGTCGAATTAGTATAGACTGGGAGAATTTATCAACTGCTGCATAGTTTTACATTGTTGCTTTCTGTTAGCTATGCTGTTAATAGTATACAATGATTGGCAGGACCCTGACATGATGGCTGCATTTAGTGATCCAGAAATCATGGCTGCTCTTCAAGATGGTAAGTGTTTTTTATCTTGCCAAATACTCCACACTGCTCTCGTCTCAGGTCTCTTTGCTTAGTTTTTGTGTTCCATTCTGAACTCTACCAATTTTGGGTTCTTCATTTATGTGGACTTCCCTGTTTAATCCGATACTGGAGTTGGAGGATATGGACTTCCCTGTATAATAAACGAACCCTGAGATAACAAATCTTAAAGCCAAATAAGCTCAACCCTCTCGTGGCTCCTGGAGATTTGAGACTTTTGAGAACAGATGGGCCTTAAGATTGCTTTGATTTTTTTTTTTTTTTTTACTTCTTAAGCTATCCTATTTACTTGCTGCAAGACATTAGGTGTTACGTATTCTAGATTAACCTTGAAATGGTTACCAAGAAGCTGAAAGATGTTTCATTCAGAGAAAAAACCCCCCCAGGATGATAACTACTTTTAGGTCTGTTCGCTATGGAATAGAGTTGGATTGCACATAGCAGTCATGAAGCTCTGCTTTTGCCTTACTGACTAAGCCTCTGGTCGGTGTTTGGGCATATTTATCCATTGCAACCAATCATGACCTCAAACTTTTACTTTATTGTTGTTTTTGAATATAAATGTATCATACTTGATTCTCCCACCTTTTGTGTGTATTTCAGTTATGAAGAACCCTGCCAACCTCGCGAAGCACCAATCAAACCCAAAGGTGGCTCCCGTAATCGCGAAAATGATGAGCAAATTTGCGGGAGCGAAGTGAACAGTTGTTGCTCTTGAGTTTCTTAATCCTTGTTCAGATCATACCTTGAGCTTTGGTGTTGAACCCATTAGATCTCTGTTTTTGGGAAGTTTGAACTGAAGCAACTGTACATGGAACATCTCCCGTGCCTTGGAGTTGTGTTTGTCACTCTGACCCCTTACAGAGAAGGAACAATTGGACCCAGTGGCGGATCCAGAAATTTTAGATAGGGGTGTCCTCATCTAAAAATTAAATTAAATTAATTATTAAATAAAAAATATCTACCTTGTATAAAATACAACAAAGCACATGATGTGTTTCGATTCTGAAAAAATTGTAAAATTTGCATCTAACAATGCTCGACAAATATCTCTCGATATATCCTACTAGACAAGGAGAGTCAGTAATCGAGTTTAATCGTTAGCTTTAGAAAATAATTGTGAATAAGGAATAGCTTTTTACTATTATATTTGGATTTAAAATACAAGAACAAATAAGTTGTGATCTAATGAAAAATATATTTTCTATTAACAGCAGCGACCCAAGTTCAAATCATATAAGCTACCACTTAAACGTTTTTATTTACACATACGCAAACTACTACTGGGGGTTGGATAATCATTTTCCCAAATTTTAAGAGTGTCATGCTATCACTTAAAAATATTTTTATACCAAGATGCAAAATACTATCGGGGGTTGAATAATTGTGTTCCCAAAATTTAGGGGTGTCCCGGGACACCCTCAAAGTGCCATGTATCCGCCACTGATTGGACCGAATCAGTTATAGGTTCTGTTTGCAGCTCTTAGAACTATGACTGTTGCTCGTTTCGATTCGCTCACGTTGGTAAGAGATCATAGGGAGTTTTCGTATGGTCATATGGCAGCTGCAAACTGCATGCAACTTTCTCCTCATGTACGATCAGTGTTGTTTTGCGGCGTTTCTAATAGTTCTGTGAAGAGGCAACAGTTACTTAGGTCGTTGCTTGCGTTTGTCCTTCATTTTTGTCTGTTTAAAAGTAAATAGTGATTGTGTAGTGCCATAACGGCTTTCGAATTGTCGAGGCAGTCGGACCCTAAGGCTTTTAGGAAAAAATCCAACACTACAACTGTTAAAAAACAATTACAAAAACACCATCCATTTCCAACAAATTCAAAAAATACAACTGTTTATTAAAAATCGCGCCTCTAAGGGGCGGTTAATATGTAAACCGCGCCACCTGGCTGCGGTTTATATCAGAAACACCTGGTCAATAGGTGGTTTTCCATTTAAGGTAAAACCGCTACTCGAAGGAGCGGTTTATATGGCTGCCTTACCACAAAACGTTTCGTGAGGAAGCGTTTATATGTCGGCTTGGTAAATCGCACCACCAGGTCGCGGTTTACCACGTGCAGACATAAACCGCTTGCCCCACTGGTGGTATGTGCAAAGTAAACCGCTTGCCCCAAGGCGCGGTTTGTGCCTGGTCACCCGACATCCAACATGTCGGCATGCATGGGGTGGGGCTGCATGGCAGCCCTAAAATCGCTCCCCCACCACGCGGTTTGTACTGTAAAATTCACCTATTAAATGCTGTTCCAGAGAACTCAAAATCTTCACTCCTCTTTCAAATTTCACTTGTACCTTGTGGTCGTTCCAAACGTCTCTTGAACGATGATTGGCTTGATCGTATAAAATAGTCGGATCAATCGGTCTTTGATCAACATAATATCGTTGATTGTATATATCAACATCAGACCCACCCTAAGATAGCATTACAACAATATAAATCAATTAGTATATAAATTAAATAAATCATTATAACAACAACAACAACAATTGGGTAAAATGAGTACGAACTGCTTGATAATCATCATAGTAAATACCCTCTTCTTGGATAAAATCGGCCATTTTTTCAGAATCCGGACAGAAATTCGATGGATTTTTAGTGAAAACCAAAGAAAAGTTTTTTGAAGGCAGATCGAACTTAGCCGCAACCAACAAAACAACTAATTCTAAGGTTTTTAGGTGGGGAGGGGGGTGGGTAGAGTGAGGAGTTAGAGAGAGAGAGAGGGGGAATTTGTGTTTGGTGTGCAGAAAATGAGAGGAGGGGTGGGGTTCATATAGGGACGAAACCGCGTGTTGAAGGGGCGGTTTCGTCTTTTTACCCAACCTAAAATCGCGCCTCCAGCGTGCGGTTTACGTTCCCCAACGCGCAAACCGCGCCTCGGGGCCACGGTTTGACTGAGCGACGCAGATCGCTGAGCTGGCGGACGGTTTGGCCGTCAGATCGCCTTCCCATCAAGTGATCCCATTGGCTGCCACGTGGCGACGCAGTTTGACAGATAGGAAGGGTCAAACCGCCTCTTCAACGTGCGGTTTGACTGTGAACCGCGCCTTCGAAGCGCGTTTTGTGTGGAAGGGTGATATTTTTGGAATTTGTGGAAAATTGGTAGTATTTTTATAATTTTTTTTAATAGTGATAGTTTTGAATTTTTTCAATGCTTTTGTAGCTCTGCCCCGGCCGCCGGTGGATGATTCCGGCATTGCTCCATTATCCATCTCTAACCTACAGAACATTGAGAATCCGACCAAAGTCAACCGGTTAATTGGGCCTTAAATTTTGGGCCCATCAGAATGTTAAGGACCGAATCAGCAGATGACCGTAGACAGCCCGAACTCGTTATGGCACAAGTCTGGTAGAATTAGCTGAAAGAATGGAAAAGTTCCCCCTAGACGAAAAAATAAGAAAACAGCTCGATCTTCTCGTCCAAAATAAACACCAGAAAGAATCGCCGACGTGGCTCGAGCCATCGTGAACCGAGTCTTGCCGGCAAAGTTTTACCGAACTTTTTCTTCTTTCAGGTAAGAAAATTTAATTCCATTTTCGTACGCTCCTTCTGGTTTTCAGTCACCGCTACACTGATTGGATGGTTTTCAATTGATACGAACTGGTTAGGGACTTAGGGTTTTTTCCCAATAGCAGAGTTTGATTCAGGGGACTCGTTGAATTTTCGCCTCTCTTTCCATGTTTGTTCTGCCTTGCTGCTTGGATGCAGATTGTTCTTTTCTGCTGTTTGGTTCTCCAGAAAAATTCCCTACCCTTAGATTTAGACGAGAAAGCTTGAATGCGGGAGGAGTCTCATCTGGTTTCTATGCTTATGTTTCTAGTTAGCAGTAGGAAACATATCCTGCGCCAATGCTTCTGAACCCAGCTTCATCATCGGTACAAATTGGCTGTCTCCTTTTTTTTCGTTTTAACTTTGCAATTTTTTTGGTAATTGGAATAAGTTTGGTTCAGCTCCAGATGCAGATCCTGCCACTTTGGGTATTCCTTTCTTTGTTTAATTCTGTCTCTTTTTGGGTTAAGTTTCTCTCTTTTTGCTCTCATCATGGAGCTATGCTCTTGTGATACGTGTTGAAATCGTATTAGTGAATGGATCCCTTTTCTTGGCGGGATTGAACCAGTTTTCTCATTTCTTGGCGAGAAATGACCAGGAGGTTTCTTTGCTAAAATTCTGCTTATCCATTATTCATTACGTTCTCAACTTAAATACAAAAACTGGAATTGAAAAGGCCTATCTAAGTGGAGCTAATCCCACGTCTATCTATGCTAACCAACTAACCATAAGATGCTAAACCCACTCCACCTACTATGCAACACACTCCTAAATACTCTAACAAACACATGACTCTCTAACTACCTACTGACTTGCTCAACACTACTAACTAATTCAAATAACGGGAACTCTAATATATCTATACGTATTAGGGATGGCAATTATGCCCATACCCATGGGTATTTTACTATCCAACCCAATTGGGTTGGGTATGAAATCCAAATATATGGGTATGGGTAAAGTTTGATGGGTTTGTACCCATACCCATTTACTTTGGGTTGGGTTGGGTTTATAACAAATGGATTTGGGTTTGTACCCATGCCCAAATACAAATTACAGTTTGGTACCTAAACTTAATAGATATGCATATTTAGTACCTAAATTTAATTTTTTTTGCATACAAGTCCTCAAAATATCGATGGAAAATTACGTTTTGGTACCTAAATTTTTTTGGTCTTACATTTTGGTACCTAAAATTTTTAAGTTTTACAAATAAGTCCAATTTTTGCATGTGTAGTTAAGACACCCTCAAGTAAATGGATATCCATATCCAACCCATACCCATTTAGATATATCCATATCTAACCCAAACCCATATACAAACCCCAAACCCATACACACATCACCCAAACCCTACCCATAATAGATGGGTCTACTTGGGTTTGGGCAAAATTACCCATGGGTGGGTAAATTGCCATCCCTAATACGTATCATTCCTTCCCCCTTCGAAAGAACCTTGTCCTCAAGGTTCGAGTTAATTAGCGAATTAATTCAACCCATACTCAATCCGAATCAACGCAAAAGAAGGTTGTTGTTTGCGATGCTTCCAATTGTGCTCGACCCCTTCCACACAGCTCCTATAACCGAGAGCTCCGGCTCCAACACTTGCAATACGCTGCTCACCATTTATGGGGTTCTTAAATCCCAAACCTTGCCTTTGTGCATGTCTTAATCCTTCCCCTTTCCCCAAACGTGCATAATCACTTGACGGATGGGACGAACTAAGGGAATACCACCCTTGTACGCATAAAATCAACAGAGAAAACTCCACATTTGTGTTCTTACGAGGGCAACTGTGCTTTCCACAACGCGGAGTGGAAGCATATGTACTGAGAATGGAGATCCAATGGTAACCCTCCTGCTTGAAATTGAATCTCCTATGGAACGTGGCATCAGCTTCGGCAACTTGAATTTTCTTTCTTCTCTTCCTCCAATAAATAAGTCTCCCCTTGTGACCCTTTCTCGTAATCATGGCGATGACAGCAACTCTTCGAACTTGTTCTAATCGTATCGAGCATCTTGACCGTGGATCCCACATATCAGCGTTGATGTTGAGAGTGGCCCTCAGTGATCTAAGGGTCTTGTAATCTGATGAGGCCACAGCAAATGGCGGTGGTGCGACCAGATCAAGGGGATTGGGCAAGTCTTCCTTAGCTATAGTTGTCCAGCTCGCAAGCACAGGGATCTTTGTTGCTTCTTGTTCCTTGTCGATCATGGGCAGGTCAGCGACGTTGGTTGATGATGCGGTGATAGTTTTGGGCTCTCGCTTCCGCTTGTAGGTCTTGCTTCCAAAGCGTTCATCAAGATAGCAAAAATCCATGGTGTGGGCCATGGGTTCCTTCCTTGCCCTGGGCTGCTGCTTCCCCTTTGGAAATAGATTCCCGATCCTCTTCCTTAGGGTCGTAGCTACGTCAGCTCGACCCTTCTTCCTTCGCTTCCGCCAATACAGAAAATAACCATCAACACCAAACATGCCTACGTACGCCCCGTGTTTCTTTCTGAGTCTCCAGAGGTTCACTTGGCCCAAGGTTAATCCTTGTATTTCTTGTCGATGGCCGCCAACCCACTGGGATTGTGGCATCCTCGCATGATGCTGGTTTACACCGAGGCTTGGTGAAAAGGGATCAGTTATGGCTGCTGGTTGAAGTATTGACTCCAGCTCAACGACAATCGATGGAGATCCTGCTGCGTGCACAGGGGGTGCGATCGATAAACTAAAAAAAGTTTCAATCTGCGGCGGCAGTGGTTCGGAGACACTCGTCGGCGCGGCAAGAGGGTGGGACGACATCGGCGGTGCAGGCGGTGCGACGTCAACGACGTGAGCATCTTCTTCCTCCTCCTTTATTGACTTTGATAGAGCTTCAGCTTGCGGCGGTGGTAGTGCGGTTGCTACAGGTAGGACGGAGATCTCCTCCTCTTCAATGGCGGCTAGGGTCTCCACTTGCGGCTGCGATGGTGGTGTTGCTGACATGGATTTGTCATACGACACAATCATCATGCGGCAGGTAGCCATGACACACTCTATCTGCCTGAGTGCCTCATTGATGAGTTCCTCCTCTCTTGATGTTCTCTTTGAGCTCATCGTGAAGGGAATCCGGATCTACGGCTCTGATACCAAATGATACGTGTTGAAATCGTATTAGTGAATGGATCCCTTTTCTTGGCGGGATTGAACCAGTTTTCTCCTTTCTTGGCGAGAAATGACCAGGAGGTTTCTTTGCTAAAATTCTGCTTATCCATTATTCATTACGTTCTCAACTTAAATACAAAAACTGGAATTGAAAAGGCCTATCTAAGTGGAGCTAATCCCACGTCTATCTATGCTAACCAACTAACCATAAGATGCTAAACCCACTCCACCTACTATGCAACACACTCCTAAATACTCTAACAAACACATGACTCTCTAACTACCTACTGACTTGCTCAACACTACTAACTAATTCAAATAATGGGAACTCTAATATATCTATACGTATCATCTTGTTCTTAATCTCTACTTGTTATAGTGCATCCCATTGACCTTGAACTGTCTTAGCACTCCCCGCGATAAAACCATCTCTTCGTAATGGGAAGAGGCTGCAATGTTCTAAAAGTTTCATTTTGTGATCAAGCTTGAATTGTTCAATAACTTTTGCAGATAATTTTTTCGGGGTGGAGTTTGTACCATGGGGGTCTTCACAATTAATATTACCAAGGAGCTCGTTGATCGGCTTGCTGGTTCTGATGAGAAAGTAATGAAGAGAACAACAAATAAACCGAGACAAAAGGTACCAAAACAGCCTCGCCCACCTCCTCAACCCAAGGTGAATGTGAAGCAGCTGCGCGATGATGATCCTAATCCTAGAAAGTTGTTGCTGCCGCCACCAGCTTCTGCCGGATGGCCAGTTCTCTTGCCGGTTCAACCACTTGTTCGCCCCGCCAGTGCTGAACTGGATGCAATTCAATCGGTGGTTTTAGAGAGTGAGAAGGTTCTTGAGAAGTTGCAGAAGCAGGAGGAACGCATGGTGCAAAAGGTAACCGAGAGAGCCAAAGATCTGCACGGCAAGGAATTCAAGCTCCCGTACCAGAAGCCAATGCCTTGCATGCCTGACTACGAAGCTTGCAGGGCGTGCTACAAGGAGCATATTAACGATATCCTCAGGTGCAGCTCTCTCACCAAGAACTATTATGAATGCGTTCAGAGAGTAAAGCAGCAAGCAGGATATGGAGATAAGTGAGTATGCGTTTTACCGGATAGAGAGACATCTCGGAGTAGTATACATAGAATTCAGGAGCTAACTGCCAGAATGAGACGATGGAAAATAATCTGAAAAATTAATCCCCAGATTGCACCATTTTTTGGAATGTATGTTTGGGAGCCTTCGATTGTCTATTGGGGGTTTTTGTTAGATGTTTGTCTCATGGTTTTTGTAGATTCAAGGAATTGACAGGCTTAAGAAATTGAAGCCTAAAACATTCGTTCGTCGCAGCCTCTAAATGTAGATTTTGCTGCCTCTTCTTCGAGCTTACAAGCTATCTATGATTTTGCTTAGTTACGTTGAACGTTGTATCTTGATTTGTCATTTGGGTTCAAACACTAGTTAGGTTGATCGATGTTCCCAACTTCCACAGCACCCAGAGCTATAGTCTGCTTCCATGGCAATGGCTTGGATGGATACCTGGCGAGTGGCGATTGGTGAATTTTCTCATTTGGTTCTGAATCGTAAGATTGGCAGTTTGACACTATACTGATTGATGATAATTTTTGTATGAAAAATTCACAATACATGATTACTTTTGTTCTTCCTATTTATTCTTTATTTCCGCTACTATCAACTTTCAAACTAGACCGGTTTTATTTGGACTCGATTGAAAGATATGAAAATGTCTCTGGATAAAAAGGGAAGAGTTATTAATTAAATACAAGCGGCAGTCGTCGTTGCTCTTGTTGTTCTGGTGAAAATGTGTTTTAACTTTTAAGAAAACGAAAGGGCAAGGGAAGATAAATGAAAAACGGCAGAGAAAAAAGAATTGGTCTCATCGGAGCGATTCACGGCGACGTGCGGCCGGACGCGTTCGTTTCTGCCTGATTCTGTCGTTCCGGTCTGCGGTTTCTTTCCTTTAGACGCTCCATTAGGAACAACGTAGAGGTAGAGAAGAAGAGAGCCTGGCGAGGACGGAATGCTGAATAGTTAACGTCGACCAGATCCTTAATAGCTGCTGTTCGGCGCCGTCACCGGCTCTCGACGCTCGCTTCGAATTCTCATCTGGTCTGCAGAAAAGACGGGAAATAGAA
This sequence comes from Linum tenue, assembly GCA_946122785.1. Classification (NCBI taxonomy): domain Eukaryota; kingdom Viridiplantae; phylum Streptophyta; class Magnoliopsida; order Malpighiales; family Linaceae; genus Linum; species Linum tenue. The sequence continues at coordinate 48,599,467 of CAMGYJ010000009.1, read as the reverse complement.
GAATAAGAGGGCGAGGTCGGCAGCGCCGCCCTCCTGCGCAGCTTGCCCATCTTCATCGTCCAACGTCTCTGCTGTCTTAAGTAGAGGAGACTGGTCCATCTATTGGTCCGCCGCGGCATCATCTCTAATTCCGAACCTCTTAATCTGTAGAGTGGATTTCCAGGCAATTTTGAGCTGATAATTTCTCAATCGAGATTGGTGCTCTGGCACATTTCATTTTCTCGATGGAATAAATAATCCGTGTGCTGCAATGTGAAAATCGGTGTGTTGATGAATCAAATTGCTTAGTTTGAGTGTTCCTGGGCGACAGGTTTGCATAACTACTGGTCTAGGTCATTGGTTCTTCCCTTCCATTCGGATATGGAGGGAGAACATCACTGTTGCTTCTCTATTGCAACTATGATCACGATCTTCCTGCTGATGGTTGTGGTTCGAGTGGCCTATGTCTTTTATCGAACTGGGAAGCCATTGTCCTCAAAATCTTCAGACCCGCGGAGTACTTTGATTGTTCTGGGTTCAGGTAGGGGAGCTAGCTCATCAACTCTTGAAAGAATGTGGATTTATTGACTGTTTGATTCTTCAGTTTCTAAGGTTGGAATTTGTGTTCTTCTTTGCTAATGCAGGAGGTCATACAGCAGAAATGATTAATGTACTGTCCGTGATGCCGAAAGACAGGTTTACTCCTAGGTTTTATATAGCTGCAGCCACTGATAATATGAGTCTGCGAAAAGCTCGAGTCTTGGAGGACTCTTTAGTTGACGGGGTATGTTAGATTCTACAGTAATTTTTATTTCTCTTGCTTGTTTCTGGATTGCTGAGACGAACAACTGTCATAGTCGGACTTGATTGATTGTTCATCACTTCACAAGAGAACCTGCTTACCGTATCCGTTACTCTTAGGTTAAGTAGGAACTTGAGATATGGATCTATATTGTGTGTCGAATTAATCGCTATAGGTTCCATTATGATCGCCTCTTCTCCTGCTGGGACTTGTCAATGGTGCATATTGATGGATGAATAAAATATCGCTCCAGAGCCATAGATTAGTGGTTGCTGGTTTCCTACTCCATTGCAAGTGTGTATTAACTATTAACCTGAAACTAGCTATAAGTGGCAACTATATGATAGTCCCCATTCCCTGTTAGTGTTGCTGTTGTTTACCTTTGAATTATGTAACTAAGAATCATTTCTCGTGCGGCAGAATCAGGACGAGAAGGTACCTGCCGAGTTTATGCAGATATACAGAAGCAGGGAAGTCGGTCAATCATACATAACCTCTATCGGGACAACCCTAATAGCCATTGTGCATGCGCTATGGTTAATGATTCGAACCAGGCCGGAAGTGGTATAAACTTTCTGCCACTATCTTGTCCTTGCAGTTAAGTTCCTTTTTTTATTTCTGAAAGCACAACTAGACCAAGTTTTCCGGAGTTTCTGATTTCTTAAAATTGTAGGTACTCTGCAACGGCCCTGGGACGTGTGTACCTCTGTGTGTGATTGCGTTCTTGTTCAAGGTCAGAATTCTCTGCCCCCTTTCAACCGCTCTACGATCTTCGTAAAATATTGCCTTGTAAGTTGTAACTCATCCGAAGGTTTTGTTTTCAGGTGGTGGGGATTAGATGGTCAAGCATATTTTATGTCGAGAGCATAGCGAGAGTGAAGAAGCTGTCTCTAAGCGGTTTACTGCTTTACAAACTGCGCATAGCTGATCAGTTCTTTGTGCAATGGCCCCAACTGCAGAGGAAATACCCTCGATCTCATTACGTCGGCTGCTTGATGTGAGCAAATCTATGATATCTTCTTCTGATGGTAATTACTAATTACACTGACAAATCTTCACAAGCTTTCTTCAGCTTACGCTGAATGAATTTCCTATCTGGTGGTGAGTCGGTAATCGTTTCCTTAGTTTGTTTTTGTGATAAAACAGTTACTCCATCTAAATCTAAGTTCAACATTGGTACAGTTGAGCTAACTTGGCAACTGGCTCGCTGTGAGCCAGTGTCGCCAGAATCATCCAACTGAATCTCATGTATCCATCTTTTCAACTGGCTCCTAAGTAGGGGTGTGCAATGGTCCGGTCCCGTACAGGACTGTACCGGACCAAATTGGTGTTTGGACCGGATCGTACAGAATTGAGTATAATACGGTCCGGTCCTTGGTCCCCATAAACTTTGCAATTACTGAAGAAATGATAGACCGAACTTATATTTTGGACCGAACCAAACCGGATCAAATGGACCAAATGCAATGATGATCCGGTCCTTGGTCCTAAAATGTCTTTCACAAATGGACCGTGGTTCTCATTAGTTTGGTCAGGTCCGATCCGGACCGAACCAATGCACACCCTCACTCCTAACCCAATCCATCAACATCCAACTCAACCCGCTTCTAAATGACAAGTGAAAAGGATTGTGTAGACTACAAATGAGTTTGAACTGCTTACGAGCGGTTTGATTTTTGCCTCTGAAAATTACTCAACCTATTTCCCCCCTTTCTTTCACTTTATATGTACGCGAACATGAGCTTCAAGGTGGCGATTTAGAGGGTACTCGTAAGAAAACTACTCATACTAACTTGTACATAATGTTGAACATATATGAGTATTGAGGTATTCGCCTCGTTTCCATCACTATTCGATGAGAACTAAAACCAATTCAATTTATCAAATATGTAATTGAAAGAACCCCGCTTCTAGGGATTCTAGGGATTGATTTTCGGCACTCGTGAGATTGGGATTTAGGGTTGAGATTAGGGATTTAGATAGGAGAATTGGGGATTAGGGATTGAAGAACAGAATTGGGGTTAAGATAGAAGAATGGCCGGTGGCCTTTAGGGAAGAGAGGGACGAGATTTGAGAGGGATTAGAGACTAGGGTTTGAGAGATACTTTCTGTTGTATTATTCTTGACTGATTATGACGTAAACCCAAAATACATATATATATATATATATATATATATACACACACCCATTAGAGGTTAGAGTATAGTATCATGCCCCAAACTCCGATTAATTCATGATCTATATAGCAAAACTCAATGGGGCGTACGCTAGGTTAGCGTACACCCGGGCGTATGCTAGCCTGAACCATATATATATATATATATATATATAAGAAATAAACCCAAAACCCTAATGAACTAATCCTAACCTAATCAGTCTAGATTAGCCTCTAAACCCTAACATTAATAATAATTATTATTATTCTACTAATTATATTTCTAACATTCCACCCTCTTTCGAAGCGACCTTGTCCTCAAAGTTGCAGTCAACTTCCGTCTTCTTGATCTTCCGCTTTCTCGTTGGCAAACCGGCTCCCCGGCAGCTTGGCGGCCAGCCACAACCCGCCGCCTCCTTCCACCCTTCCTTCTTCTTCGTTTCCTTCCCCGACGGCACCGCGCACTCCTTCCGACGGCCAGCCCAAATCCACCTCGTTCTTCGATGAGGTCTTCGGCGGCACATCCTCGCCAACCGACGCCGCCACGAACGCGTCCCTCAGCCGCGCGTCCGCCTCCGTCATCGTCTTCCTCGGCGGCAGACAGACCGGCGATCGAATCGCTACCGGCTTCTTCTCCTCGTCCTCGGTCGGCGAGCCACCCTTCTTCTCCGGTGTCTTGTTCTCAACCCGACAGCCACCAGGCGAGCCTGGTCCCAACTTCCTCCTCGGTTCCTCTTTGCCGGTCGAAAACACGACAAGCGCGGCCGTCTCTTCCTTCTCCGGCGGCCCTCTCACCGGCGCCTCTTCTCTCGGCGGCAACCCGCCCTCCCGGTGACATGGAGATCCGCGCGCCTCCGACTCCTCTTTCTTCTCGATGGCCAACGCTACTACGGCGGTCTCTGTCATTTTCTTCCTCGTCTCGATTGGTGAGGGAACGGGCGCTGCGGGTGACGTCGTCGGAACAGCAACTGCTGCTGCAGCTGTCTTCTCGGCCGCCACGGTTGGTTCTTTCGACGCGACGGCTGTGGTTTTGACTTCAAAAGCTTTGTGAGTTCTTTGACGGAGAGATCGAAGTTGGTCGAAACCATGGTACGAGTGCCACAACCGGGCTCTGATACCACTGAAAGAACCCCGCTTCTAGGGATTCTAGGGGCTGATCTTCGGCACTCGTGAGATTGGGATTTAGGGTTGAGATTATGGATTTAGATAGGAGAATTGGGGATTAGGGATTGAAAAACAGAATTAGGGTTGGGATAGAAGAATGGCCGGTGGCCTTTAGGGAAGAGAGGGACGAGATTTGAGAGGGATTAGAGACTAGGGTTTGAGAGATACTTTCTGTAATATTATTCTTGACTGATTATGACGTAAACCCAAAGTACATATATATAAGAAATAAACCCAAAACCCTAATGAACTAATCCTAACCTAATCGGTCTAGATTAGCCGCCAAACCCTAACATTAATAATAATTATTATTATTCTACTAATTATATTTCTAACAGTAACCACTCACCCGAAAGAAATCCCCAACTCAATTTCAAGATAGTTATGGTGCTTATAAAGCGTTTGTGAGAATGTGCTCATAGCGCAAAATATGAGAAACTAACATTGAGGTAGAGATAATCAATAAGAAGAGTCCGAAAGAACAATAAGGAAACATAGGAAGGACTTGGAAAAGATCTCCTGCGGCAAGACTTGGAACATACTGATGTTGTCACATAACTGTTCCTTCACTAGTGCTGTAACATTTAAACTTCTCTCTCAGTTGCATACTGATGTTGTCAAAACTTCTACCACCTCGGCTGTACAATAGGAAGATATCGATCACTACTACGTGTACTTCGACTTTTGATTCTAATGTCAATTATATGTGTGACGGTTTATTTGGAGAGGAAAACCTTTTGCACTTTGGCCAATGGGTGTTTATGACCGTTTCCAGCACTGTCATGAGCATGCTCTGGGGAGGAACAATCGATGGAGGCGAAGGGGAAAGGGTTTTTTTTTCGGAGATCCTAGATTTAGCAAACATAACGATGGAGCTATTAGGCACACCAAACATCTCCGGCTTCATTCCACCAACTTGCCAGATTGGATTTGCAGTGGATAGAGAAGAAATCCATGACAGTAGGGGTGGGCATTGTTGCGGTTCGGACCGTACCGTATTGACATAAACCGCACCGCACCGCATGTTATTTGTACTGCACCGCATATTAGACCGCAATTTAAATGGAGCGGTCAAACCAAATCGCTTAGATAAGTGATTTGGTGCAATCCGAACCGCACCGCATATTTGACCGCAATGTAGTATGAACTGAAGATGTTTAGGAAAGCCTGGTTTGTACTGATATTATTGATGGATATATATACAGAGAATACTCAACAGAACACTATTCCTATTCCCCACTAACAGCTATTCCTAATCTCCACCAACGTGAACTAAGGAAACAGAACAACAGACTGGTTAACAATAACAATATGAGGAGAAAGAAGTGGGAGGTAGGCCGAGCATATCTCTCCCTTATCACGCCCCCGCAAGTGGAACCTCGGAGAGGTGGAACTTGGAGCAGAAGTTTCGAAATGACTGTCGTGTGAGGGGCTTCGTGAGAACATCCGCAAGCTGATCAGTGGCTGGAAGATAACGAACATGGAGTTGTTGCTTGTTGACCTGATCACGAACAAAGTGGAACTCAATTTCAAGATGTTTGGACCGTGTGTGGAACACCAGATTGTGAGCAAGATATGTTGCCCCCAAATTGTCACACCAGAGAACCGGAGAAGAGGCTGGTGATTGGCCAAGTTCGGCTAGGAGTAACTGTAACCAAATGACCTCCGAGGCTAGAGTAGCAAGCGCCCGGTATTCACATTCAGTGGAAAACCTAGCCACCGCCTTCTGTTTCCTAGTCGACCAAGACACCAAATTCGTTCCAAAGAAAACCGCGAACCCGGAGACAGACTTCCGATCCTTTGGGCAAGAGGCAAAGGAAGCATTGGAGTAGCCATGTAGCTGTGAATGAGGAGATCGTTGGAATAGCAAACCTTGAGTGGGTGTGCCTTGAAGATAGCGCATAATCCTCTTGACCGCTGCCCAGTGAGCATCAGTGGGTGAATGCTGAAACTGTGAGACTTGATTCATCGCGAAAGAGATGTCGGGCCTAGTGAAACTCAGGTACTGAAGACCGCCAACTATACTTCTGTATAAACTTGGATTATCAAAGGCCGGAGACAAGTCTGACCCACTCTGAATCAATTGATCAGGCGTGCAGGGCGTAGAGATGGACTTTGCTTGAGCCATCCCAGAACGTTCCAAAAGCTCCATAATATATTTCCGCTGATTGAGAATCAAACCTGCTGGTGTGTAATGAACTTCAAGGCCTAGAAAATAAGTTAGGCGACCAAGATCCCGGAGCGCAAACTTGGAGCGAAGATGAACCATAAGCTGCTGTATGACAGTCGGATTATTGCCTGTGATTACGAGATCATCCACATAAACAAGCATATAGAGATGAACAGAATCAGTCTTATAAATAAAAAGGGAGGGATCTGTGTGGGAGGCAGTAAATCCGAAGTCGCGAAGAGCGTGAGATAGATAGTGAAACCAGGCTCGGGGAGCTTGGCGCAAACCATATATGGACTTCCGGAGGCGGCAGACATAATCTGGTCGATCAGGGTCGACGAATCCAACGGGCTGATGCATATATACCTCTTCTTGCAGAGTGCCATTTAAGAAAGCATTTGAGATGTCCAGTTGGTGTAGAGGCCAAGCGTTGGAGACGGCAATGCCCAGAAGAAGACGTAGGGTAGCAGGTTTGAGCACCGGACTGAAAGTCTCATCAAAATCGTGACCTGGAATTTGCTCAAACCCACGAGCCACAAGCCTGGCTTTTTCCCGTTCAAGAGAACCATCGGGATTAGTCTTCTCTGCAAAAACCCACCGATTAGAGAGAACATTACAGTCAGATGGGGTTGGAACCAAGTCCCATGTATGATTCCGGACGAGAGCGTCGAATTCATTGACCATAGCAGCCCGCCAGCGGGGGATTTTAAGAGCTTGAGCCGCCGTGGAAGGTGTACCAGTGGGAACCGCAGCAAGATAGTGGCGTGGCTTTAACTTGCCGGTCTGGGTACGAGTGACCATCCACTATGGAGGTGGTGGCGGTGGCGATGGCACAATGCGAGGGGAAGTATTAAACGGATGGCGGTTGGTGAGGGATAAAGAATTGGGGACTTTATCGGGCTGAGATGCAGGGGAGCGGTGGGCAGGGTTAGAAGAAGCCGAAGGCAAGGTTCGGGCGGTGGGGACAGGACGACGATGATATTGGAGAAGAGGCGGTGGATCGGGGTGGGGAAGTTCTTGACGGCGGCGATATTGTAGGAGGGGCGGAGGAGTAGGTTGCTGGGTGGAAGGACGATGGGCGATGGGCTGGGCAGTAGTCTCTGGCTCGGGGGTGGGAAACAGGGGTAGGGGTAGTGGGATGGTAAAGTTGAGATGTGGGCCGAGGGGAGGAGGGAGAGGGATTAACGGGTTCAGGGAGGGTAACGGGCTCAGGGATGGTGGGCTGGGGAATAGGGGTAGAGGGCTGGGGTGATAGTGAAGTGGATGGGTCAGACGAAAAGGGAGGATTGGTTGTATGCAAAGGTAATGGACTAGGGAGTGTAATGGGCTCAGAGAGAAAATGGTCTGCGGAAATAGTGGTAGATGGGTCGAAAGGAGTATCCTTGTAAGGGAACACTGATTCATCAAAGAGAACATGACGACTGACATAAATGCGACCAGTAGAGCGATCAAGACACCGATAACCTTTATGGAGACCACTATAACCCAAGAAAACACAAGGAGTGGAACGAGGTTGAAGTTTGTGAGAAGTTTGAGGACGAAGCCAAGGATAACATAAACAGCCAAAAACACGAAGATTTTGATGATCGGGGAATTTATCAAAAAAGATATGAAATGGAGAGTGATTTTGAAGTAGCGGAGTGGGAGTGCGATTGATGAGATAACGCAAGAGACCAATACTTGAGCGGAACATTTGCCTGATGTAACATAGCTAGACCATTATTAACAATGTGACGATGTTTCCGCTCGGCACAACCATTTTGTTCGGGAGTATAGGGACAAGAAGAATGATGAGTAATGCCATTGGCCGCAAGATAGGAGGATAAGGCATGATATTCACCTCCCCAATCAGATTAAAAAGTTTTGATAGGAAGACCAAAAAATTTCTCAACAAGTTGACGAAATTGGATGAAGACATTGAGGAGTTGAGACTTATAGCGCACAAAATACACCAAGCTGAACTTACTATAATGATCATAAAACAAGACATAATAGGATTGACGATCATATGATAGAATAGGAGTATGACCCCAAAGATCACTACAAATAAGTTCTAAAGGAGCAGAAGCACGATATTGAGAAGATGGAAATGGTAGTTTATGAATTTTACTAACAGAACAACAATGGCACAAAGTAGCCGAACTATCATGGTACTTTATTGAATGAGTGGACAATAGGTGTTTAACAGCACGGAGATTGGCGTGGCCCAACCGCTGATGCCAGAGATCAAGGGAGGCAGTGAAAGCACGAGGAAGAGTGCGGCTTTGGATATGAAGAGGAAGTGAGTAGAGGCCATCACGCACGAGACCACGATAAAGCTCATCCTTCGTGTGGCGATCCTTGATCACAAAATAGGTGTCAAAAAATTCAATGGAGATGGGGTTAGAACGAGTCAAAGAACTGACAGAAAGAAGATTCTGAGGAGCATTTTGGACATGAAGGATATTATCAAGAGTATAGGAATTATTAGAAAGAAGAGCATTAGAAGAACCAGAATGAGAGATGGGTAAGCATTTACCATTGCCAAAGGTGACTTGATCAGGACCAATGTATTCAAAATGATGAATCAGATTTCCTAAGTCTGAAGTAAGATGGTGATTGGCACCGGAATCAAGGAGCCATCGTTGCGATGATTGAGCAGGGTGAGAGGATTGGGCAAGATGGGAGGCGGGTCCAGGATGGTACGTGGACTGGGCTGGGATAAGTGGGCTTGGACAGTGTGGGCGAATATGGCCCTTCCCCCCGCAATTATGACAAACCATGGAAGATGGGCTGGAAGGCCCAGCCCCCAACACACCAACAGAGGCAGGCCGAAGTCCACTATTGCTGGGCCGCCCACCTGCAAAAGAAGAATTAGTAAACTGGTCCGGGTGAAAAAACCCACGACCACCAAACCGAGCTCCCCTTCCACGAAAAGAACGGCCGCCGCTGCGCCCCCCTCGGGCTGAATAAAAAGACTGTGGCGGTGATATCTCTGCAGCCGCCGACCGAAAACGTTAAAGTTGCATCTCCTCACTTAAAAGAAGACTGCTGACATTCTCGAAGGAGATTGGCTCTAGGCACGCCTCCAAATTGCGAGTGAAAGGGAGATAGTCCTCGTCGAGACCATCGAGAAGAGCAATCACCAGCTCTTGTTCGGTGACAGTAGTGCCGAGAGAGAGCATCTTGTCATATATTCCCTTCGCGCGGTGAATATAGTCATGAATCGTCTCACTGCCGCGAGAGAGACGAAGGAGTTCCTTGCGGAGCTGGCCGATGATGACGGGAGAGCCCGAGGCATAGACAGCAGCGAGAGCATCCCAGGCCTCTCGAGCTGTCGTCTTGTTGACAATGGTGGGCATCACCGCTTCCGTCAGCGAGAGATTGATCCAGGCAAGGACGAGCTGATCATTCTCGTACCAGGTGGCATAGGATGGATTGGGGTGACTCTCGACAATCAAGGGAGGAGAAGGAAGAGTGCCATCGATGTGTCCGATGAGACGGTTACACCGAAGCAGAGGGTGAATCTGAGCACGCCATAGCAAATAATTTGTAGGATTTAACTTGACAGTGAGCTGGGGATTGGAGGGAATCAACAAGCGCTGTGGAGAAGGAGATTGAATGGACGGAGAAGAAGAATCAGATGTGGTGGAGGTAGTAGCCATTGGAGGAAGAAGCAGAAGACAGAAAGGGAAGAAAAAGAAAAGGTATGTAACTCGTTTGAGTTTATTAGTGCTCTGATACCATGTAGATGTTTAGGAAAGCCTGGTTTGTATTAATATTATTGATGGATATATATACAGAGAATACTCAACAGAACGCTATTCCTATTCCCCACTAACAGCTATTCCTAATCTCCACCAATGTGAACTAAGGAAACAGAACAACAGACTGGTTAACAATAACAATATGAGGAGAAAGAAGTGGGAGGTAGGCCGAGCATATCTCTCCCTTATCATGAACTATGCATTATTGAAATGAGAAGTTTGAATTCACTTTCTAATGTAATTGTAAGAAAAACTAATATTTAATATCTAGTAATAACTAACTAATGGTGACTACTTCGGTGCACTCACAAAAATGAGTGCGTTCAATGCATCCAACTCAAAAACTCGTCTTAAGATGTCAAATTTTGAATTTTAATTTGTAGAATCAGTGTAATATGATGATATAACATATGATCACAACTAATTAATGGATTACCCTAAGCTCTAGATCTCCAATTTTGAATTCTATCCTTAAACCCCAAATTGCAAACCCTAACCTTACATCTCTAAACTCTAAATCATTCAACTTAAAGTAAATCTTGAATGGTTTTTGTGCGAATTCTTGTGTTTTATTGATCATCACATCATAAGTGATGATTGACATCATTTTGACATGAATCACATGTTTAAAATGACAATTATGAAACGAGTGCACTGAATGCACCCAAAAAAGTGAGTGCACCGAAAACACCACCCTAATTTTATATATATATATACTATTAATTACTTAGCAGCTCAAAGACAAACAATTACCATTACTCTGACAGCAGAAGTAATAGGAACACTTTCACAAACAAAAACAAACAAAAAAAAAAAAATTGGAACACTGCAAAATTCATCGCCCAGCAGAACCTCTCCGGATTTCTACGCATCCCAGTCAAGTAATTGGGCCGCGCCACCGTCGCTGTGAAAGCAGAATGATGGGCAGAAGTAGTAGCGATGGCGGCAGCGGAGACCAATAAAAGTCATTTGCAGTTTGTTGTTTCAAACCGCAACCGCGCGGTTTTGGATAAACCCGACCGCTAACCACGAGTCGCTAAAAATTCAGATCGCTTATTAAACCGCAAGCTTATGGTGTGGTTTGGCTCGACCACAAAAGCGGTTTGATGCGGTTTGGAGCGGTTTTACCGCACCAATGCCCACCCCTACATGACAGTGTTAGAGAGTCTGGATCAAATCCTCAGTTCCATAATCAATGAGAGGAAGTTGGTCTTGGCGACAGAAGGTGAGGCCAAAGAGACAAAGGACTTCCTGCATATTCTCCTTAATCTCAACAATAGTGGAGATGATGCTTCATCAATCACAGACAACCAGCTCAAGGGCATTCTCATGGTATGTGTTTATGCTGAATTGTCCTGCCACATATGTGATATCTGATCTTACGTTACTCATTATACACATCAAACACCCAATTACCTTGGACAACTTCAATTTTTAAACTGATTGATAATACTAACTATAAGTTTCACACTTGGAACCATTGAAGGCTTCAACTCAGGACAATTTTCACAATGGAATTTAACATGTATCTTCTCAATCTAGATACATTAAGGCAAGGCAACTTCTTCGGCGCTCCGCTTGATTAATTCTCAGAATAACATTTGCCTAACCCATGCCCTATATGGAGAATTTCTATCTTCCAAAAACTTTTAAATTTATTTTGATGGTCTTAGTGCTAGAACTTTAAGTGGTGATAGTTTTATCATTGTGAGAAATTTCGTGTAACTCAATTCTTTATGGAGGGTGAAAATATTATTTTCAAAAAATAAAAGTAGTTCACGACTCTCTCACATTTCTAGTCTCCTGATTTTGAACAATCATACATACTTGGTTGATCTGGACTAATCGAGTCAAACTAGTTTGGGGTTGAACTAGCCAAACTGATTTAGGGTTAGACCGACCATTTGGTGGGTTCTGAGTTAGTTGGTAACGGTTAAATAAGTGAGAGAAAAACAATCGTCCCCCCTCCATGTTGCCCTTTGACGATGGTCAATTACTCTTTTGAATCTATTGGTCCAGATCTTAATTACCTTCCTGCAACAAAGTAATTAAGATCAACAATGGCCTCATGCTGTGGAGAGTGGAGACCATGAAACGTGCATGTACCCTCAACATCCGCACAATCACATCTGATTCTTGTACATTAATTATGGAGGATAACCGCGTTTGACCGATTCTGAGCATTTTGTAAATAATATTCTCTGTACAGTTTATGGAGACATGTCGTTCTAAACAAACAGGCGTAGTAGATATCACATTCGATTATAATAATGATGATACTGCGATAGTGCTTGATACATGTCTGCCAACTCATGATTCATATGAGCATCCTCATGAATCATTTGATTAGTGCGAAGATCCAATGAAACCCCAACGCTTAGCTTGCTCAATCCTCATTTCATATATGTGTTTCTACAAAATAAAACTCATTTACTCATATTCTTTAGTCCTTTGCTTCATGAATTTGAGGCATAGAATTTGGTTTAAATCCATAATTATTATGGATTCAGTATAAATTCATTGTTTGCTCCATCCTTTCGTGGAAAGATCAAATCCGTGGGATACATGGACTTTGAGCATTCAAATATGCAAGGCCATGAACTTGCAAATCCAAAATATGAATGTGAAATTTGCCTCAATAATATAAAATAAATAAGTATAATAAGGTAATTTACATATTAAATCTACAAAAACATAACAACAAATTCATGAACAAGATCCATCAAACATAGAACTCATCAAATCCACAATCTACCAAATCCATCACAAATAAGAAGTTTTCCAAAACCCTCATGCCTCCAAGTCCATGAAGCAAACGACCCCAAATATGATTTGAGTTTCAACCATTAATGGGTGGGTCGGGTGGTAAAAGTAAAATATGAGATTGCTATAGTGTATTTTATACCTCATTTTTAGAGCTTATCTTTCTTTGTGGTCAATGTTAGAGCGGTAAACATGAATCATTTGTTTTCATGAGCATAGTTGCTAAAGGAGTAGCGTGAGTGACGTGTTTTTTCTTATTTTATCTCATCTCATCAATGAAATATAGTATCTACCCAACCTTATATTGATGTGATATTTAAAGAATGAAAGGAGAGGAAACACCCGGCAGTAAAAAACAAAATTCGACATTGGGCAGGTAGTGCACAAACTCAATAGTCAAACATTCTAGTTTTCAATCCAACGGCTCGCATTTCGGCAAACTCTCTTGAAATCCATCTTTGGCAGTGATGCAATCAAGCAAGAAGTAGAGTAATAGATTATTAGACATGTATTCAACATAATATATAGGGTTAATAGCATTTTATACCCCTCTACTTTTGCAAGTTAACAAATGTACCCCTCTATTATTTTTTTTGCACATTCACACCCTTCAACTATCAAAACGTAACAAATATGCTCTTCTATCATTATTTGATATTTTCGTCACAAGGCTGTTAGTGTTAGGTTGGTCCATCTTCTTATGGTGTTTGGATTAAACAGTTTTCTTGAGTCATGGAAATTAAATTGGCTTATCTTGAATTCATTGGGGGAGTTCAAAGGTCATTTACAGAAGATCCTCTATTGTCATAATAGAGAGGAGTTACAACCATTTAAGTGACAAAGAATTAAAAAGAGAGAAGAGAAACTAAAAGGTTGCTAGACTTCTGCAACAGTGCATCATGTTCAAGAGAGCATAACAGGAGATCAAACATTTGGATCGTCCTGAATTTAATCAGAGTATTCAAGACTCATAATTCTTCAATCTGATCGGACGAATCGTTGTTCTTATCTCCGTTTTGTCTGTAATTGCTTCTTGACAGAGAGAGTGCGAAACTATTTTATGTACTTGTGAAACTTCTCTTCTTCTTTGTTATCCACCGGGTTGGTGAGAGACTTTGTGGTTGAGTGGTGATCCAAGAAAGTTCTTGAGATAGTTTTTAATCCTTTAGCTAGTCTAGAGAGAACTTGTAATCCCACCAAAGGTATAGTGTAGTTGTGGCTTGGACAAAGGTCCCGTGGTTTTTCCCGATTTGGGGTTTCCACGTAAAAATCGTATGTCTTGTTCATTTATTCTTACTTGATTTTGCTACTCTGTTTCTCAACAGTGGTATCAGAGCCCATGGTTGTTTGGGGCTGCGTTTGGTTGAATGGCAAGAATGGATGACACAAACGGAGCAATGAACAAGTTGACACCATCCAACTACTCGATTTGGAAGCCACAAATGGACGATATATTGTTTTGCAAGGATCTCTATGAACCTATTGAAAGTGGCACCGAGAAGCCAGCAGGTAAGTCAAATAAGCAGTGGGAGGTCTTGTATAGAAATGCGGTGGCAATCATTCGACAATGGATTGACCAAATCATCTTTCACCATATTGCAAAAGACACAAGAGCAGATGAATTGTGACAGAAATTGGAGTCCATGTATGAGCGAAAATCGGCTCAAAACAAAGCATCACTCATTCGAAGAATTGTGAACTTGAAGTACAAGGATGGGCATAGTGTGTAACACCCATACGTACTTTAAAACATTCACAAAGATCATACGATTAAAACCTTTTACACCTCCCTTTAATTTACAAACCAAACCATAATTTACATAAACTTTTAAAACTCCAGAACACATTACTGTAAAGAAGACCATCTTCTCTCAAAATACTATAAATAAGTCATGACGGAGCCTGAGTCCATCATCCCACCTCATTGACGCTTTGCTGAGCCTTGCTGAGTTCCTTTGACTTCTTAGTCCAAAACTTCTACTCTGGGAATTTTTTTTGAGGGGGGTGAGACGTCACCCCTCAATGAGTAAAAGCTAATCTATCAACAATATCAATACAAACATAATATCTGGTGAAGTCGAATCCCGTGCTTAGTCTCTTAGTTTCCCCATATAACCAATTTAAGTATTCACTTTGCTAAGGCATTCCAAACATGTAACCATGCATAATTCAATAGTCAATCACACTGCACTGATACTCAGATATGACATTGGTACTAGTGCACTGATATCGCTACTAGTGTAGTGGTACAACGTATCAGTGCAGTGGTATACTTTTAGCAGGTGGTAGAACCGACTCTGCCGATGGGATTTTCACCCGAGAAGTGTGGCGTTCGGAGGAATTCTGGTGGTCAGAGGCTGCTGAAAAAGAAAAAAATCAGATATAGGGAGAGTGAATGTATTTAGTGTAGGTTTTAATTTAAAAAAAAACAAATAATTAATATGGTGCATTTAATTCCTAATGTGTATTTAATGTGTGTATTAAATTTTATAGTTGTATTTAATACACCAAGGGGTGTCATTTTCCAAACCCCTCAAGGGGGTTAGCATGCTAACCGACCCCCTCTACAACTCCTAAGCGAAATCTCCGGGATGGAAATCTTCCTGCTGCTATCACTGCTAACCCCTGGCGTCATCCCCTACTCCTGCCCCAGTTGCCGCTCCCAATCTGACAAGATGGAAAAAGGAATTCACTACGAATCTACACTTATTCCTGAGAAAATCCCTAATCGACGGAGAACATGCATGAGATTCTCGACGCCCTAGACCGTCATCTCCTATTTGCTTTTCATCGCCGTCAATCCCGGAGCGATTCACCATCTCAAAGGCTCCGGAGCTTCCTCCTTGCAGTCATTACGAGGCTTATGATGCTCTCCTTTGGCTATTGGCTGTTGGGCTTCTCCAATCCCTCGTCCAACACAAGTATGCTCTTGGCCGACGGAGGGGATTACACGTCGGAAGTACCAATGATGAAGAGGAAAGGACGGTGGTGTGGGTATGGGAGATGAAATTGGATGGATGGGGATTTCACTCGATGGTAAAGGGGGAATTAAAAGTAGAGTAAAAAAAGGCTAATACCACTAGGAAACCCGAACTATGAAGAATGTGTCATCTGTGTCCTAAAGTATCCAATATGACATTTGTGTCCTGACGTATAATAGTTGTGTGTCATTTACGTCTTGACAATTTCGTTGACCGTTATAGATAACAGTTGACCAAACGGTCAACCATAAAATAATGACTGTTGGTTACATGGCACATATGTGGCAGCCACATATACACCACGTCAACTGCCATATCAACTCATTAACACACAATAATTTTAAATTAATTTTTAATATAAAATAACAAAATAAAGTTTCTATTTGTTTAACCCCTACCGCCGGCCGCCGCAACCACCCTCTCTCATAACTCCAGTTCTCTTCGTCTCCCCATCTCCCTCGCCCCGGATAACTTCCCACCGCTCTCCCTCTCCAAAACCTCAATCCACCCAACCATTATTCAACATGTGGCCGGAACAGGGAAGCATGAAACCCCAGCTTCCAATTTTCACTTGATATTTAACTGAATTAGAGAGGAAACAAAATCCTAGATCGAGGACACAAAAGGTCTCCTGGCAGGCTTGCTTACTCCTTTTTCACTCCCGCAGACCCGTAGCTTGCTTCTTCTTCATTCCCGACGGAGAAGTCAATGGGGGAGGATGATGACACCGGTGAGCTGAGTCAGCTGCGACGGGAAGAACATTGATGGGGAGAGGATGATGACGATGATGAGTAAGCGACATACGGTTGTAGAGAGGATAGGAGGAGAAGGAAGAGGAAAACAAGCGACGACGATATTAGATCTTCTCGATTGATTGCTGCCTAGCTCCCTACCAAGAACCTAGAAGTCCCCGACATGCTCGGCCGCATCTGCCGCCTCCTCGCTGCCTACTCCTTCTCCGTCTCCAACCCTTGAAGCCCACCACCACTATCATCAGAGTCCGCGGCCCAGACCAGAGTGACCGCCATCTCGGCCAGTGAAGGGTAAATCCCCAAATCGATTTCCAATCGACGGTAGAGGTTGGGAGACGGCCGACAGGAGAGGGATGGGTAAATCCCCAAATCAATTAGTTTATGTTTTTGTTTTCTATTTTTGTAATTTTTTCATTTTCTTTTCTTATATGAAAAATAATTATAATTTAATATTATAAATTGGTTTAATACACTTGTATATCTAAAAATTTTATGGTTGTGCCAATAATATCTAAATTTCTCGAAATACCACTTATATCCAATTTCGTCACATTCTTTAACGGTGTTAACGTTAAGTCTGACAAGACAAACGGTGGTGCTTACGTGGCGAACGCTTATTTCCCAATTCTCTTGTAATTATCCACGTGGATTGCTGATTAATTTAATTTAAAAATTAAACAATAAAAATTTCAAACCACTCATCTGATCTCACCCCTCGTCTTGACCTAACTTTCTACCCTTCTCCTTTTTTCTACCCACTTCCCCTCTTTTCCTACCAAGCTTCATTCTTTTGATTTTTCCATCCTCTTGAATCCCTCACCTTGCCGATGCCAGAACCCAGCAACCCCATTCATATCCATCAAATCTGAAAGTGATTCAAAGTTTCTCAGAGATCAACCATTAACATCAAATCAAACCATTAGCTATCTATCCTCTCCCGCCGCCGCAACTGCCTCTTGTTTATCTACGTTGGCCTGGCCAGAATCCCAAGTCGTCGCCGCTGATAATAATAGTGATTGGGTGCGGCGGAGGTGGATGGAGAGGAAGGGGAATGATGAGGGAAAACTTTGATTTCAAAGCTTCCTCACCGCGAATCGTAGATCTGCCGAGTTAGGGTGTTGTCATCGATAACAATGGTGATAGGGTACGACGGAGGGGGAAGAAGAGGCAGGGGAAGGCTTGGGGAAATGGTGGCATTCTCCTTCAAACCCCTTGCTTCATATCAAAATTAATAGCCTAAAATCTATGTTGCTAGAGATTGGACATTGACTAAACGATGGCGAGAAGACGAGTAGTCATAAAAGAAGACATGTCTGAGAAGAGATGTGGATAAAGGCCTGGTGAATCCCAAGAGGGAATGGTAGCAGACTATCCAGGCAGTATATTCAGTCGGCCGTAGGAGCTTCAATCACCGGGAGGAGATTCAGTCGGTGGGAGGAGGTTCAGTCGGCAGGAGGAGGTTCACTCGCTGCCAAGGTGTGAACCCTAAAAACAAAAGCCGAAAGTTTTTTCTGGTCATGCTCTTCGTGAGTGGGTATATGGGGGGGGGGGGGGGAATTATTTTAAATTATTTATTACATGTCACCTTTGGCATAGTTGGCGTTTACGTGTCTGCTTAGTTGGCGCCAGTCAGCTTGCCGTCAACTATCACTACAAGAAAATAGGGATATAGAGACAATGGAAATGTGTCTCTATAAAGCATTTATTTGTCTCTCTAACCCTATAGATACACATAACAAATTTGTCTCAAGTAGTGCTGTTGCTATAGTCCTATAGAAACAAATATAGAAACAGATCTCATTTGTTGCTGAATTGAGATATTGTCACTAATATTTTAGTATCTAATATTTATTTCTAGTGACTATTATTTTGTGTCTGTATCTAATTTTAACAACAAAAATATCTGAATTTAGAGAACAAAATATTTTTCCTCTAATATCACTTAGAGAGACAAATCATTCTTTTTAGAGACACATAGTTTTGCCTCAAATATTATCTGTAGAGGCAAATAATTTTGTTTGTGAGGCAATTTTTTGCCATTTTTTATATGAAAAATTGTTGAAATTGAATTTTATTGAGATAATCGAATGCACAAACCACTACATAAAAATAACAAATCAATTATATATACCAGAGGTACAAATGGGTTTATATTACTGGAGAATTACAAATATAGCCACTCGAATAGATTCAGATATTAGCTTTCCCTTCCATAATAAATAAAACCCCTCAAAGGAACACAAGCAACAACCTACAGCTCTTGCCTATATCAGACTCCGCCTGAACAATCCTTTCTCTTGTTCTTTCTTGTTTGATTCTATACACAGGTAATCTGCAGTACAACAAACATACACTAAACGTCATTGGGAACGAATTCAAATCAACAAAAAAAAACGATGAAAAATAGAAAACAATGACCTTAGAGAAGATTCCATGTCGATCTGATTGAAAGCATGGAGGGAGAGGGCCCATCGTAGAGGTTGAGACTCGAGAAGGACCAATAACGACCTTGGAGAAGGATCAACAACGTTTATCTGGGTGCCTACGTGTCCTGGTCCGACGACAGAGCATCCCCAGATTTTGTTGGATCTGAGCCAAAGCTCCTTTTCGATCTGGCTTCTCATACCCTTCTGATAGACGTTGCCATCTCAAGGGCCCAATACCTTGATAGATCGACGGCTGGGAAGTTGAAATCCCCCAAGTCATCACCGTTCCTCCTGTGTGTCGTTCCAAGCCAGCGAAGAGTGAAGAGAGGGATGACAAGTGATGAGTACTGGAATGCAATAACCAAATGAGAGAGATATCTTAGTAAGAACAAAAACTCACCATAGGCATCAAGCTCCAGAATGCGAAGCGGCATAGACGTACGGATTGGTGCGGCGGTGGAATGGAGGCTAGAAGCAAAAGATGGATTAGAAGTTAAAATGGAGCGTAGGGTTAAGGAGGGTGCAATCAATATAAATGAAATCTATTAAGCACAAAATTTTTATTTAGATTAAATAGAAATAAAAAGTCTTAAGTAGTATTTTCCTTAACTAATATTTTTCTATATAAGTAGCATTATTTAAAACAAATCAAACATACATTTCACTTATAAAAAAGTATTTTTTATATTTATTATTATTATTATTATTATTATTATTATTAATCTGTCTCTATAGCTAATAAGTTATGGAAACTATATTTTAATATCTAAGAATGTATTGTTTTTAGTTCCACATAGTAATCCCTATAGAAACAAATTTTATATGTGTTGTTAATGAGCTCCATTTGGAGACAAATAATCCCATATATAGAGACAGATTGTATATTTGTTGTATCAGTGTACTTTTAGAAACATATATTATATTTGTCTCGGTGATTTAGTCTCTATAGACCAATTTTCTTGTAGTGTATGTTGACGGAGTTATTAACGTCGTCAAAGTATTTAACCAAAATAGATAGCTTTGGCAAAGAACAACTTTAAAACATGGATATAAGTGGTATTTTAGGAAATTCGAATATTATTGGCACAACCATGAAAGTTTTGGATAAACAAGTGTATTAAACCTTATAAATTCCACTTCAGATACCATCTCAGCGCTGACTTGACTTTCTGTTAAAAATTAACGGTCAACTCCGGTCAACTCTAACGGAAAAATAGTTTGGGACACAAATGTCATATTGGATACTTTAGGACACAAATGACACATTCTCATAGTTCGGATTTCCTAGTGGTATTTGCCCAAACATAAACTAATTGATTTGGGGTTTTATCCTTCCCTCTCCCGTCTCCCAACCTCTACCGTCGATTGTAAATCGATTTGGGGATTTACCCTTCACTGGCCGAGATGGCAACCACTCTGTTCTAGGCCGCGAACTCTGATGATGGCGGTGCTGGGCTTCGAGGTTTGGATACGGAGACGGCAGATGCGACCTTGCATGTCGGGGGCTTATGGGTTCTTGGTGGGGAGCTGGGCAGCGATCATTCGAGAAGATCTGATATCATCGTCTCTCGTTTTCCTCTTCCTTCTCCTCCTATCCCCTCTACAGTCGTCCGCCGATTACTCCTCATCATCGTCATCATCCTCCCCCCCCCCCATCGATGCTCTTCCCGTGGCGGCTGACTCAGCTCACCGGTGTCATCATCCTCCTCCATCAACTTCTCCGTCGGGATCGCCTCGGCGAGCTTTAGAATCGAGCGCGAGTAAAGAAGGAGCAAGCTGCGGATTGGTCTGCGGAAGTGAAGAAGGAGCAAGCAAGCCTGTCAGGAGACGTTTTGTGTCCTCGATCTAGGGATTTTGTTTCCTCTCTGGTTCAGTTAAATATCAAGTGAGGTTTTGGAGAGGGAGAGCAGCGACAAGTCATCCGAGGAGAGGGAGATGAGGAGACAAAGAGAACCGAAGTTATGAGAGAGGGTGGTTGTGGCGGCCGGCGGTAGGGGTTAAAAAAATAGAGTTTTTAATTTTGTCAGTATATATTAAAAAATTAATTTAAAAATATTATGTTTTAATGAGATGATGTGGCAGTTGACGTGGTGTGTACGTGGCTGGCACATATGTGCCATGTAACCAACAGTCAACAATTTATGGTTGACCGTTTGATCAACTGTTATCTATAACGGTCAACAAAATTGTCAAGACGTAAATGACACACAACTATTATACGCCAGGACACAAATGTAACATTGGATACTTTAGGACACAAATGACATATTCTTCATAGTTCGGGTTTCCTAGTGGTATCAATCCAAAAATTAGTGTATGTTTTTTCCAGGAATTAATGTCTTCAATGATAAAAGGAGGGGCAAAATAGCCATTTTAGAACTCCTCTAACATACATTTAACGGAAATAGTGACTAACGAACATATTTTTAACGTTTTGATAGTTGGAGGGTATGAACGTGCAAAAAAATAATAGAGGGGCGACTTAGTTAATTTACAATAGTAGAGGGGAATGAAATTCTATTAACCCTAATTTATAATATTAATTTTTTTAAATGCACTTTAGTACACTTAACAAATATCAAATGGGTTAATTGCATGGTTGGTCACTGAGATTACAAAAAACGTACAAGTTTGGTCACTCGAAATATTAAATCCATTGGTGGTACTTCTGTTTACTGAAACTGTTCACGTTTGGTCACTCTCCGTCCAACTCCGTTAATTTTTGCTTACGTGGCGGTCAACTCTAAAAGTTGACCGTTAAATGTGTGAAGTGGCAGTTTAAAAATAAAAATAAAAATTTCAAAATTGTCATCTCATTTCCATCTCATTATCACTTTTATTTAAAATAAATATTAGACCCTAATTTCTTCTAATCCCCAATACCAATATCCCGCCCGGCAATATACCCCACCGTCGCTGCTTCCATTGTTGGGTTACTTGCCATAGGACCGAAAATCTCGCTGATGGTGATAATTATAGGTGTCAATCGGGCGGGTTCGGGCGGGTTCGGGTCGGGTTCAGTCGGGTTGCGGGTTAAGCGGGTTGCGGGTCAAGCGGGTTGCGGGTCAAGCGGGTTCGGGTTGATCGGGTTGCGGGTTGATCGGGTTGCGGGTTGATCGGGTTGCGGGTTGATCGGGTTCGGGTTGATCGGGTTGCGGATCAATCGGGTTACGGGTTGATCGGGTTGCGGTTCAATCGGGTTCGGGTTGATCGGATTGCGGGTTACAACAGGTCGGGTTGCGGGTTGTTCGGTCCAAACCATCGAGTTTTTTTTATAATTAGCTACTACACTAATTTAAAACAAACTCACCGATCACCATATTGCAATGAAAAAAACATGAAGATACATTATTAAACAAATGAGTGACTAGATTTTGCTTGAATATATCATAAACAAGTTTGATTTTGCAGAGATTCATTAAAGTTACAAAACTAATATAAGAAATTAAAAAGCTGATACCTTACTTGATCATAAACCTATGAAACAATCTCTTGAGTCTTGATAGTTAAGACCATTACATGATGTTTAACCAAATATAATAGAATGAAATACAGAAAAGTACATAAGGCTCCATTAATCTTGAAGATTTCTCTTACTGCACATCTTAATATGCCTCCATAGTGAAACTGTCCCATTCTTATTAGGATAGCATCCAATAACCTTCATGCAATGGTTGCATTGAAGCTTGACCTCCCCCTCTGATTCAACTTGAGTGAAATTCTCCCAAATTTTGCTTCTTCTAGCCCTGGCGTCCATTGCTTCTGGAAAAAAGAAACGAAAAAGTCCATAACCAGAGCAAAAGTAGTGGTGAGTTATTTTAGTTTAGTCTGGTTGCCTTGACTTCTATTGTTCACTAGTTATAGGATCCACTCAGACTGAGTGTATAGAATGAACATCTCATTCTTAAATGGGGCGACAGCCGGACTTAGATTGGGTAACCATGGACCTCAAATATCTGTTGATAACCTCATAAAGCGTGTTAAACTTAAGTATCTTATTAGTAGGAGGCAATATGGAGTTGCATCCACAGGAGATGTAAATTGGACATCTGAATCATAATATCTTTGACTGTTCCTATAACCTAAAATCAAGCTAACTTTGAACCCCCTAAATATTTCCCCTGCCCAGAGACAATCTCAAAGGAAGATACAAATCCCACTAGCTCAACAGAAAAGTGGAGTAAAGAGTGTCAAAAGTAAGCTAGAAAGTTGCAGGTCTAGAAGGGAAAAGTTGGTTGGAATACGCTGAAACTAGATCTTTGCGAGCGGAAGAGCGAACCTCTGTAAGGGGAAAAAATAGTAAATTTACTTTCTCGAACAAGGAAATTAGAGCTTCGATAGGCTTACTTGAGATATGCTGTTGTTGATGTAAAAGCGGAACTGGTTCGACAGAAGCGCTGCTGTGGGAACAATGGCTGCGATTGTTGGCTTTCTCGTCCAAAGGAGGTAGTCACAGATCGAATGGTTGAAGGGTTATGAATTGAAGAAGGGGCGGAAAGCAGTCATCGAAAAAGACTGGGTAAACGGACGGCGATCATCGAAAAGGTGTGGGCATGGACGGTGACTCCTAAAGGGGGTTTTGCTCTACTGCGAGATCCATTGTTGTGGTTGTGGAGAACTGGAGAGTGGAGATAAGGTAGATGGGAAAGGGAATGGTCCTAGTTATTGGTAAAGTAATAAAAAAAACTCAAAAAATGCAAACAAAAAAGAAACTGAAAAAGTTTAAGAAAAAGTTGGAGCGAAAAAATTTTGGAAGCCCGCCAACCCCGAATGTCTATTGCGTCTTTTTTATTATTAACGAGGGGGATTTATTTTAAACTGAGATGGGACTGAATTCCCCTCGCTATCCCATTATATGCAGTCAACGAAATTTATCCGCACACAAAACCCGGTGACTAGAAGATGATTCTTTTATTGATCCATTAGTAGAAGACATATATTTTTTCCGTAGAAGACCAATTTTCCCCCCCTTCTCAATTGATTAAAAATATATATATTGTTAATAATAATTTTTTTTTCACGGAAAACTAGGTTGGGATGGGGGAATTTCAATTTTGGATCAAATATTGGGGGAGGTGGGAGGGAATTTTCAATTTTTGATCAAATATTGGGGGAAGGGGGTTTATGAGAGGGAATTTTAAAAAAAAAATGGGTTTGCAAGGGAATTTTTGAGCAAAGATTTGGGGGGTTTTGAATTTTGCATTCAAAAAATTTCCATAAACATCTAGTTCTTCCTTTCTTTGATATTTATTATTATAGATGATAAATTTTATACCGATTAACTAGTTTGTTGTTCGATTCGTTGGTCGGAATGTCATTTGAATATGATATATTTAAGATGTACATTCACAAGTTAAACTAATTGTTAAAATCAAATTAATTAATAAACTATAAAAATCAAAATATCCAACATAAAGCATAACATGAATAAACCCTAAACCCTAACCCTAAACCCTAACCCTATACCCTAACCCTATACCCTATACCCTATACTATAGTTATATGTTATGAAATTGTTAGTATAAGCTATAACGTATGTTATGTGAAGAATGTAAGTTGAGTCAATTTTATATTCGGTTATTGAGAAGAACATACGTCATATGACTCCAAACTCTAAACCACGAGTCCACTACCGTATACCCTATACACTAACCTTAAACCATGAACTATAGTTATGTGTTATGAAATTGTTGGTATAAAGTATAAACTATAACGTATGATATGTAAAGAATGTTAGTTAAGTCAATTTTGTATTCAGTTATTTAGAAGAACATACGTCATAATCTTCCAAACTCTAAACCACGAGTCCTTTTTTTTACAACAACCACAAGTCCACTACCGTATACTTATACATCATAGTTAGTAAATAACTAAATACTCCGTTTAATAACACGTTTAATATTCGTATTTAATGACTGAATTATTAATTTTTACTATTTTTACATATTGATTTATTTATAAAAGTAATTAGTTTTATATATTTTTAACTATTAACGTACTATTAAACATAACATTAACTAAGAGAAAAGTATAATACCCATAAGTATTTTATACGTAACTTTCCCGTACCGTATTTTACTAACTATGCTATTCATTAAGTATTTAATTACAATCTAACTTTTTATTTTAAAATTCAGTTAACAAAAACATGTTAAAAAAATATACCTTTGCTAGGCTTTGAACCATGTACCTTGAGTTGGAAAGACCATCACTGAAGCCAAATAGTCCACGCAATTTTTTTATTACAATTCGAACTTATTGTTACTTGGTTCAACTGAAAGGCAGAGAGACTATGATACTATTATGTGATTCAATTAAATGATAGTTTTTATTTGTCAACACAAAGTAAACCTTTGTTCTTGGTGGGAAAGATGAAAAAATAATAGGGCAAGTCACATAAACTTTATATATATATTATCTACATATAATATTTAGGGCTAATACCACTACAACACCTGAACTATGAACAAAATGTCATTTGTGTCCTATTCTTTCCAATATTCCATTTCTATCCTATCGTATCATACTTTTGTGTCATTTGTATCCTTGCGATTTCGTTGACCGTTAGAGATAACAGTTGACCAGACGGAAGTCAAACTGTTATTGACTTTTCCTGACGTGGCAAAAAAATGTGACATCCTCATAGGCGCCACGTCATTGCCACATCATTTTTAATTAAAATAAAAAATAAAAAAAAATAAATTTAAGAATTTTGCTAAATAATATCATTAAAAAAACGAAAAATTCAAAACAAAATAAAAATAAAAAAGTTCATCTCTCTCCTCCTGCTCGCGGCCAGGGAACCGGAGAGGGTGGGCATTTAGCGGCTCGGAGAGGGTGGGCATTTAGCGGCTCGGAGAGGAGGTACATGGCGGATCTCGAAGCCGTTGAGAGGGTATTGTATCCGCCATGAGACTGCATCCCCTCTCTTCCGTTGTCGTCAATCCTAGAAAAAAACAGGGGCGGCGGCGACAGCCGCATTCATCGCTCGCTATTGGCTAGCTGGAAGGGATCGAACCCAGTTGTCGACGCCGGAGGGTATTATATTGTGAAGTAGAGGAAGGTGTTGTTTCAAGATCTGTTGGGAAGGGCGCCATTAATTTATTCCGCCGGCGGTCGCAGTCTCCAATAGGCAGTGATTGGTACTTCCTGAAGACGATTTGCTTGGGCTTGATAAGGAGCGAGTTCTCGGGGAAGTTTGCTAGATTTGAAGCGCCGGAGATAAGCATCGGAACTCAAATCTCCCAGGCCCGTGGGATCGCTCGAGAAAGCGACGTTGGTCCGCGGTGGTGAATTGCAAGGGGTTATGTCGGAATGATTGGGGGTTCTTACGATTGGGGGTTCTTTCTGAGGCAAGGGAGCAGGGGATTAAAGCAATTGAGGATCTGCCCATTGTGGGAAGGCGAGATTTCCTGGCTTGAGGAAAGTGAAAAGGGCGGCCTTTGAATCTGCAGGGCAACGATTGATCGGAGAAGGAGACGAGAAAGCATAAGCAATTTTCCATTTTTTAATTTTATTTTACTTTAAATAAAAATGAAATTAAAAATCCATGTCAGATGCCACGTGGACACTGACTGGATTTTCTGTTAAAAATTAACGGTCAACACCGGTCAACACTAACAGAATAATAGTTTAGGATATAAATGGAATATTAGAAAGAATAGGACACAAATGACATTTTGTCTATAGTTCGGGTGTTGTAGTGGTATTAGCCCTAATATTTATGCACAAAAATATATTATGTAGTATTATTCGTGCCAATCGGGCGGGTTCGGGTTGGGTTAATCGGGTTCGGGTTAGTCGGGTTACGGGTCAAGCGGGTTGCGGGTCAAGCGGGTTGCGGGTCAAGCGGGTTGCGGGTCAATCGGGTTCGGGTCAAGCGGGTTGCGGGTCAAGCGGGTTGCGGGTTAAGCGGGTTGCGGGTCAAGCGGGTTGCGGGTCGGGCGGGTTGCGGGTCTTTTGACTTTTAGTCAAATCGGGTTGCGGGCGGTTCGCGGATCGGGTTGGTTGGACGGGTTACTCGGGTCGGGTCATGTTTTGACACCTATAGTGATAATGATAACCGGTCGTCTAGTTAGGAAACAACAGGGAGAGTGGAAGCAGTGCTAGTGATAGTGCGAGTGGAAGTGGGGCCAATACTAGCAGCGACCGTGAAGAAAGTGATGATGATTATAGGTGTCAATCGGCGGGTTCGGGGGGTTCGGGCTGGGTTCAATCGGGTTCGGGTTCAAACGGGTTGCGGGTTAGTCGGGTTGCGGGTTCGGGTTCATCGGGTTCGGGTTCAAACGGGTTGCGGGTTCATCGGGTTGCGGGTTCATCGGGTTCGGGTTCAATCAGGTTGCCGGCAAATCGGGTTGCGGGTTCATCGGGTTTTGGGTCGGGCGGGTTGCGGGCGGATCGGGTTTCGGGTTGTTCGGGCCAGCGTATCAAGTAACTTAACTCATTACTCATTACCAACTTACACATTTTATTACACTAATTTAAAATATTTTCTCAACTTTTTAACCAATTTATTTCTACCTCGTATATATATACTTTATTTTTTTGAAAAAAACTAGTAAAAATGTTAAAATCAATTTGTATGACTTGCAAACTTGTTATGTAATTAATCATAATTGGTAAAGTATTATAGCTAATAGTAATGGTGATATTAATATTTGCAACCAAAAGACACCATTAGTTGTTTATATGATATTTTAGTATTAATTCAGTAGTAATTGGATTAAAGTATCTCGATTAGTATAACCATGCAAATCTGGTATTTGGCGTGTGGTATTTGGCAAAAGCATAAAAGGAGTTATTTCGAAATAACTCATTGCACAAATAACTTCAGTAAACTGTTGCCAAACGAGTTATTTGTAAAATTGTTCGAAGTATCCTAAAAATTGAACCATTAAAGATTAGCTATCAAATTTAGTAAAATTATTGTGACTTCAATCATAACTTACTCAATAGCATATATCATGTACACTTGGTCTTACCCTCAATCAACAATATTAAGTTAGTATATGTTGTTGATTGTATACCCTAAACCATCAATACATTATACACTAACCACATAACCTATACCCTATACCCTAACCATATGTCCTTGAGTTGTCATTTTGCTAGTATAGTTAATTTAAAAGTGAAATTCATACTTTTATTTTCAAAACATAGATAAAAAGTGATATTTGCTAATTGTTATACCCTAACCATATATTCTATACTTCACCACATACCTTGTACCCTAACCACGTACCATAAACATAAATTAAAAAGGGATCTCCTGCCGTTAAAGACTTCAAGTGAACATATGTTACTAAAAAAACTTAGAACCGTCAAAACCATCAATATCTTATACCCTAACCATATACACCCTAAACCATATGTACCTTATACCCTAACCATATACTTTATATCCTAAACAACGAACCGCCAAAGATTACTTATCAAGTTTAGTATAAATTGTTGTAACTAATGGTTAATTTATTTATTAGTCCATAAACAATTACATACATACATATATATATATATATATATATATATATATATACGCATCCGGGGTACCGCATACCTTGAGTATGAAAACGCTATTTAGACCTCGAATTAGCAGGATTTTTGGGCATGATACTATACCCTAACCCTTAATGAGTGAATCTTAGATCCTAATTATCTAAATCATACACTACAAACCCTAAGATGGTGCATTGATTTTTTTGCCTATATCTGGACGAATCATAACCGTCGATTATTATTTCTAATTAAATTTATCTTGGGGTATAAGATTTAGAGAATTAAGACCTAGGTTTTGATATTTAAGGGTTAGAGTATAGTATCATGTCCTGAAGGGTTCAGGCTAGTGTACACCTGTCGTACACTGTACGTCTGTGTTCACACATATTAATTAATTAATAATTATCTTTTAATTAATTATTACTTATAATTACGACTAAATCCATTGACTTATTTTCCTATTCATTATGCGCCCACCGATTTTTCATTAAATCATACTTCGGGTTGGGGTTTTAAAAATCGGTGCCTGGGGTTTATCCATTAGAGGTTAGGGTATGGGTTAGGGTATAGTATCATACCCCAAACTCAATTTAATTCATGATCTAGATAGAGATATCTCACTAGTAGTACCTAACGTATAGTATAAGCCTGACGTACACCAGTCTGACCCATATATATATATATATATATATATATATATATGGATACGACTCGTGTGCTCCAGGCGCATAGCATGCTCCAGGTCCTGAGATCGTTGATCTAATCTAACGGCTAGTATTAATTATATTAAAATTATATATTTAATAAAGATTATGATTACAAATTACACCCCTTAAATAATTATATGTTCTATGAAGTCCCCGAACAATAATTACCATCATGTTTTCTCGTCTGATACCTTATTTTATAGAGTTCTATTATTCAACAGCAAATTTTATACAATTGATGAAAAAGATTCTCCATTAAAATTTGGTTGGAATTGTTAATGAATCAAAACTTCATTGTCATCATCCACTCAAAGGTTATCGTCATCATCAAAGCAGACCATCCCTAATTCCCTCTTCTTCTTCTTCTTCCTTCTTCGTCCCGACTGTCCCTCCACCTTCATATTGATTCCGCCCAGATCATCCTCTCCTCGCTCTATCAATCCCATCTCGACCCTTCAAAGTCCTTCTCTCCCACTCCCTATCTTTTATCCCCTTCGTAGCCCAGACTTTCGATTGGGCGCAGCAGGACGAGCAGAACACTACATCCACCATTGCTGACTCGGAACAGGAAGAAGAAGGTGAGGATTCGGCAGCCGAGGAGGGCCCGGTGGCTTCCTACGCCGCCGCCGAAGATGGGGATGATGCAATTGAGGCGCAGGAGCCGTCGGAGGACGCCAAAGTGTTCGTCGGTAACTTGCCGTACGATGTGGATAGTGAGAAATTGGCTATGCTCTTCGAGCAAGCTGGAACTGTAGAGATTGCTGAGGTTTGTTTCGATGGATTACTTCACCTTTTTTAGTGGGATTTAACTTCTAATTTGCATCTTTGTGAAATCTTCTTTTGTCTTTTGTTTGTTGGCAGGTCATTTACAACAGGGAGACTGATAGCAGCCGTGGTTTCGGATTTGTGACCATGAGTACTGTTGAAGAAGCTGAGAAGGCTGTCGATAAGTTCAACAGCTATGTAAGTTCACCGTTTCTTTGCCATCTGTTTTTGACGATTGATTGCTGGTATGGGGCTGAGGATAGTAGTGTGAGAATGAAAACTGTGCAAGGGTATTTTACGTGCTTTGTTTTTCTGTAATTTCTGCAGGGCTCATCGAACTGCCTTGTGCAAGTCTAAACGTGGCAGTTTCAAGGATACCTTTGCCGATGATTTGCTTGCACCAGTTTTGAAGGTATGTCTGTTGAATGATCGAGAATTGTTATAAGAAGCCGAATTTAGCTGGAAATTTTATTTCTTGTTGCTTCGTTGTCATGGATGATTGAGTTTGTAGGCAGTGATAGAGAGAACAAATCTGAACCCAAGTGAAGTTGGGGATATTGTTGTGGGAACGGTGCTGGCACCAGGATCACAAAGAGCAAGTGAGTGCAGGATGGCTGCATTCTATGCTGGTTTCCCTGGTATGTTCTCCTCATCCACCTGTTGGCTCTTTCTTAATGATGTTCTTTCTTTTATATGGCTTATAGGCTAGCTTCCTTTATGTGCTTTTAGAAACCGTGCCTGTCAGGACTGTGAACAGGCAGTGTTCATCGGGTCTTCAGGCAGTTGCTGATGTTGCTGCAGCTATCAAAGCTGGATTTTATGACATTGGTAAGAAGATATGCTCTTTTAGGCTGCCTCTTGTTCTGTGCTTTTTTGTATGAATGGAACTTGTCTCCATTCATGATTGTGCTGCCTTTTTTTATGCCCCCACCTTAGGCATTGGAGCTGGGTTGGAGTCCATGACCGTGAACCCAATGGCTTGGGATGGTGATGTGAACCCAAAAGTATGCTTCTTACATGAGTTAACTGTTGGTTATGAATTAGTATTGGCAAGATGCCTTTCCTTATTATTAAGTACTCACCCCACCATAATATGTGGCAGGTAAAAACTTTTGAACAAGCTCAAAATTGCCTTCTGCCTATGGGTGTGACTTCAGAAAATGTTGCTCATCGATTCAGTGTGACTAGGAAGGAGCAGGATGAAGCTGAAGTAAGTGAAAAAGGAAACATCAGGTTGTACAGTATCATGATGATGTAAATCGATCATTAATTATGTCTATTATTAGGTTGATTCCCATTGGAAAGCTGCTGCCGCTACAGCTGCTGGTAAATTCAGGGATGAAATCATCCCAGTTTCTACGAAGGTATGTATATTTCAGTTTCAACCACCTTCAGTAGTTGTATATTTTGGTTAATTTCTTGTATCTGAGTCAGTTGATCTGTTTCTTCTCTCGTTAAGCTTGTTGACCCAAAGACGGGTGATGAGAAACCCATCAGAGTTGCTGTTGATGATGGGATTCGTCCCAACGCATCTGTGGCGGACTTGGCCAGATTGAAGCCCGTCTTCAAGAAAGATGGAACCACTACTGCTGGTAAAACTGATTGCATTTGCTTTACTTCACGGCACAATATTTCTGAATTTTCATCTCATAAGCTGATGTATTGTGATCTTTAGGAAACTCAAGCCAAGTGAGTGATGGTGCTGGGGCTGTATTGCTCATGAGGAGAAGTGTTGCAATGCAAAAGGGTCTCCCCATCCTTGGAGTGTTCAGGTTAGCTACATGTTCACTTTAAGGAGTCTTCACAAGTTATATTGGTACTTAATGTTCTTATCGCTACATTGCCTGCCCCATTACCCTGAAATCAAGTTCAGGGCAGAAAGTTTCCACTTAGCTGTCTGTTGCTTTTTTTTATTTAGTTGAAAGCAATACGTGAATGCATGGTGAATGTCTTGCAATTTACTAAATGTAGAAATAAATTCCTGCATAACGATAAAGTAATGAATGTCCTGTAGACAACAAATTCAGACACCTTATTTTGAAAGACTCTGTCCCAACTTATTCACATTCCTCTCAAGTTTCTGGCCTCTTGAACTTGATACTGATGTTGAAGCTTCTTCCTTTTGCTTTTACTGTAACACCAATTTTTGGATATTTTTCAGGAGCTTTTCTGCTGTTGGTGTCGATCCTGCCATAATGGGTGTTGGTCCAGCTGTTGCAATTCCAGCAGCTGTTAAAGCTCCTGGTCTAGAGCTTGAAGATATCGACCTTTTTGAGATAAATGAGGCATGGAGTGATATCCATCTATTTTCTCTTCCTATCTTTGATAGTCTCATTCGGAGACTTGCATGAATGTCCTTGTATTCTTTTGAAAGCTAACAGTTGCTAGGTTTGCAGGCATTTGCATCCCAGTTTGTCTACTGCCGTGCTCGATGTGTGGCTACTCTGCTGCACGAGATGAAGCGTCGTGGTAGAGACTCTCGCTTTGGAGTTGTGTCCATGTGCATAGGTCGGGGATATACCATATGGACTAGTCCCTTACTCTTCTAGATTGAATTGTGTTGTTCGATCAGCGATGTACCATGTGGCTAACTATGACAACTCTAATGTGCAGGAACCGGGATGGGAGCGGCAGCTGTGTTCGAAAGAGGGGATTGTGTAGATGGCCTTTGCAATGCGAAGAAAATAGATTAGAATGCATTAATAGTAGGTTTGTTGTGTAATTCTCACGTTGTTAACTCAATGCAAATACAAACGAATTTACTTCCACTGTTGACAAAAGCAATCAAGTCACATCTACTAATACTAATTTGTTCAAAGTACCATAACTAATTTAAATTCATATTTTACATCAAGCACCCCTCAAAAGGATAATAAACGTACAAAAGATATTAGCGTTCACATATCCATTACACTTACAGAACACGAGAGATTACAGAGAGGTGGACCATTAATAACATTAATCCGATCATATTAATAATACCCAATTGCTACTTAGTTATCTAAAGGCAGGAACAACTTAACCAAGAATAGATCAAAATAATTCCCCACGTTGTTCCAAGGACCGATTGTGACCATGACTTCATATGACTTGTCACCAATCAAGTTGAGAAGTGTAACATAGTCGGCATTGTCAATCTCAGAAGGACTGACTACAGAAGAAATGATTCTCCGTAAGTATGATGATGGGAACACGACCTCAACATCACAAATGTCATCTTCAATGGTCAAGTGAATCAAGTATACTCTCGATGCATCACACCAAGATCTCCTCAGCTCTGTTACAACGCCAGAGAAAATGTACGAAGTGCCCTGATATAATGCAAAAGATGATGATTTGCAAAAAAAATAAACAAATCAGATGCAAATCAATCACAGAAGAGATAGAGAAGGATAGATAACAAACGTCTTATCTTACTCACCTGATCATCACCATCCAATTGCTTTGGGATTAGATCAAAAGTTTCAACGGTCTCAGACATTGCCACGGCATTTTGATAATTTAGATTCGTAACAAAATCATCTCCAAGGGTAAAAAACCTATAATTTAGATTATTAGCAATTGTATTAAGTAGTTATGAGAACACAAGAATATGGTTTATTATGAGTTGGTTGGGAAACCATTACTTACGGGTTCCATTCAGGTATGTTGTCCATCTCAAATATATGTCACACTGATTTCCTTCTGCTCAACCTCTATTTTTGGAAGTATCTACCATTTTTAGAATCATAAAAACAAACTATGTTAGTTGTTGTTTGGGACCACGGTGCATATTACTTTTGCAATGTTGAATTAATAACCAATTCGTATTTCAATTGCAAAAAACCAAAGAGACTCTTATCGACTATATCAAAAGAGGATATTGTTCCGACACTAATCAAATAATCATGTACAAATGAAGACAAGACACATCTTAGGCATCAGAAACAAAGACATGCAAGGAAATACTAGCTGAACAGCGTATGAAAGAAAGAAGGCCTCAGTCCTTCACATTCAACTCATAGTCAGGGTTGCTGGTATTCTTCTCATTTCTAAACAAATTATAGCCAATGAAAAGAGCAAGCTGAAGCCATTTAGCAGCTCATAATCTTCAATATCTGATACCTATTCAATATCATATTCACTTTAGAAAACATAGCTTACTGCAGGGCGCCACCATCAAGGAATGCAGACACAGTAGTAAACTAGAGGGGAAAGCGAGAAACCTGGTGAAGTTCAGCAGGATAAACTAATCCCGCAAGTTACTGGAATCGGGAGGTCGCCAGTGCTTCTTCTCAACTGCTGTTTTCCTTTGCTAACGGAAGCCGAAATCAATTCCTCTGTTCCATAAACACGTCATCTACAAGTTAGCTCGGAACTTCAATAAAGCAAACACGAAGCTCGAAGAAGAGAATAGTGTGCAAACTTCTAATGGCGGCGAGGAATCGCAAAGCGTTTCAAACACCAGGCCGTTGCCCAATCGACTAAGAATTATCTGAGAGCAGAAGGAGGCGTACCCAAAGGAGCGGAGGACGCGATTATCGCCAACTTGTTGATGAGTGGAAAGAAAATATAAATGTGAGATGCTGGCAAAATCTTGAGAATCAACTCTCGGGGATGAGAATAATGTGGGTCAGGCAGATAGGAGGACAGCCAAACCCGACCATGCAATGAACCAGTCCGATTGATGTCTTCGCCGGGAACGGAACAGAGGCGCCGAAGGGAAGAGGAAGAGGAAGCGGAAACGTTTTCGTGATCCTTTTTGGTTTTGGTTTTTTTTTTATGCAAACGTTTTGGCCGGCCAAACCCAACTAATGGGCCTCTATCAACAGCCCAAACTTACAACTAGCCGGCCAACGGGAGAACGCGCCTGCTGCACTGTTGGGCCTATTCGGTGGTAGTAATGTTGGTTGTTTCTGATCTCAAGCCCTCAACTGCAAAACTTCCTTTTTTACTCTTTTTAGAAGACCGCCTTTTTTATCCGCCAAAAAATTGGACTACTCTTTTCAATGAGAGCCGCTTGCTCTTATGGTAGCCACGCTGCCAAAAAATTGGACGACTCTTTCCCAATTTATGTCTCTTCATTCATTCTTAACCCATTTAGGGCTATTAATGAACCAAGCTGCTCATGAACGGCTCGGCGTCCGACTCGATAAAAACTCGTTTGAAACTCGATTCGTCTTAATCGAGTCGGCTCGCGAACAAGCTCGTTAACTAAATGAGCCGAACTCGAGCCATACCATGTTCGGCTCTAAAGCTCGCGAACAAGCTCATTTAACGTTTTGGCATAAGAAAGAATTAGAATTCATGGATTTTATGCATTGAAATTGAAATAAATATTGTGTTTTATTTTGTTAGACTTAGATATAGGTTTGAATGTAATTTTGTGCCCAGTTTGAACATTTTATGAGCTTAACTCGATTTTGGGTTTTGGGTACCCTGAACCCTAAACCCTAAACCCTATACCCTGAACCCTAAACCCTGAACCCTGAACCCTGAACCCTAAACCCTATACCCTGAACCCTAAACCCTAAACCCTGAACCCTAAACCCTGAACCCTAAACCCTCGTTTATATGAGCGGTAACTTTAAACAATTTTATAGATACTTAAATTGAGGACATAGGTTTAGAATTTGAAAAAAATAAAGAAACAATGAATATAAATTTTCATTCCCCCAAACTATCCCGCCATTTTTTTGTTTTGGATTTTCCCAAACTTTGAACCAAATAAAAAGATTTTCCCACCATATCATGAATTTATTAATTTATGCAGCTTTGAAATAGGAAAGGCTAATTAAAACACAAAGAAAAAAAAGGGAAAGGCTTGACAGGATGGAACACGCTGTCGTACAGGACAATAGAATGAGGGTAACTTTACCTTCCTCATTCGCATCCTTCATTCTTCCTCAGATCCACCCATTTCCTCACCATCGTTCCAGTGAAAAGGATAACGAAACAGCAGGAAAATCCCAAATCCTACCCTAAAAAAACGACAATCCAACGATGGAGCTCCAAACAGAACCGCGACGGAACCCTGTTTTTATCCGCCAAAACAAAATTTCATTTCTTTGCAACCCTTCCCATCCCACTGAAACAGAATAGCATAGTTTCATTCTCTCTTTCCATTAATCGTTTGATGTTTCTGGGAAATCTGGTCGATTTGGGCTCTTCGAAGCTGGCCCACTTTGCCGGCGGCCGAAGGTGTGGCCTTGTCGATGAGCACGCGGAGCTTCAGATATACGATTTCTGGGATATATTGCGCATGCATATCGCATAATGAATCACTCGAAGAAGGTAGGCTTCCGAATCTTTGCACTTCCCTCGCCCCGATTCGGCTTTGATTCACTGAAACGGTGATTGGTTCAGGTTCATGCTCTGGTAGCGAGCAACGAAACGGTGATTGAAGCTGGGATCGGAGATGAGGGAGCTCCACAGCTTGCAGATGGGTTTGTAGAGGAAGGCGGATCTGGGATTGGGGAGGGGAATCAGAATCTCGACGAGGAGGCCGTCTCCGAGTTTGCTGATGGCGGAAGGAGGGTGTAGAGGGTTTCTGAGAACTGGGTTTCTGTTGCCGCCGCCGCTCCTATCAGTGACAACGGCTCCTCCTCCATCTCCACCGCTTCGCCGTTACAGCCAGGTAAAGTTTGGTTCTTGGTCTCTGCTTTCGCTTGTTTTTCTCTGATGGATTCTGAGAACTGGGTTTCTGTTGCAGTTGGGAGCCGGGTTGGAGGAAGTGAAGAGGCTCACCAAAGAGACCAATGTTTCTGTGAAAATTAACTTGGATGGTACTGGGGTTGCTGACTCGTCCACGGGAATCCCATTTCTCGATCACATGTTAGATGTTAGTGAACTTCTGGAAATCACTTTGCAGCTCTGCAACTTCCCTTTTCAATTTGGTCGACTACTCGATTTTCTTTTGCCCTGGATTTGATATATGATATTTCCCGCTTTTCGATCGATTGATTGTAGCAACTTGCGTCGCATGGGCTGTTTGATGTACATGTGAGGGCAACTGGTGACATTCATATTGATGACCATCACACCAATGAAGATGTTGCTCTTGCTATTGGATCGGTCAGTACTTCCAGTTACCTTCCCCTTTTAATTTCTCAGTCTTCTGCCTTCATATAGCTCACCACTTGTAACTCGCCTCCATGGATTATTGATTGAGGATTTTGAGAGCTATCAGCAAAGAGAGCTAGGGAATTGGTCAGGCAAAAGAGTGTCTTGAGATCATCTTCTCTTCCAGGGAAGCTTGATGATTGCTCATCTACCAATCCTGAAGAATCTGGTGACTATTCTATTCCAAGTTATTTATTTTGACAGAGTTGCTGAATTTCAAGATAGCTAAATGAAGTAGTCTTGAAATAGACTTCTACTTGATTCGCCACGAGGTTCAGTGGCACATTTTAAGGACTCTATCCTTTCAATGCCTGCAGAAATTTTCATAGTTGAAGGTGAGTTAGCTGGTGGAAGTGCTGAGCAGGGCCGGGATAGGCGCTTTCAGGTAATTGGATCCATTCTTAATTTAATCGATGAGCGTGTGCATAAATTCCAAAACATACTCACAACTGATCATATGCTTCATCGAAATTTATGTAGGTATGACAGTGGCGTTTGGGTGTGCATATGGATGATGGGTGCAACTTGGGATGAAGATTATTTTATATGGGTAAGCAACAATTCACTTGCTTGAACTTGTAGTTAAACAACCTAGTGAATTTGCTATTGAGATCCATTGTCTTTGTGAAA
This sequence comes from Linum tenue, assembly GCA_946122785.1. NCBI lineage: Eukaryota > Viridiplantae > Streptophyta > Magnoliopsida > Malpighiales > Linaceae > Linum > Linum tenue. The sequence continues at coordinate 48,561,830 of CAMGYJ010000009.1, read as the reverse complement.
AATTTTCAACCATGTGGAGATATGAGGAGAATGCAACTAGCTTTGTATTTGGTCAAACAACCTGCAAATTACATAAGACATGTGGTCATCAAGGAAGCAAATAGGAATGCACCAAGGTTTGAACTCGAGACTCGTACGTACAAGGAAGAAAATCGAAAGAGGTTGAACAAGAACTAGAGCTATATGGAAATAGTGCTTCCGTGATTTCGTAATTTAAGCTTGCTTTTTTTATTCAAGGACTTGTTCGTTATATGTTTCACTACATTTCATCAGATTAACGGTTGCATTTCTGTTGGGTATTTTGGATGAACAAATTTCAGTTTACATTATCATGAGATTCGGTTCTTTTCGTTCTATTGAACTTGGTTGATTGTTGAACTAGATCAGTTTATGGTTTGAGAATCTTTGGTCTATATGTTTAGGTACACAACATTGACATTTTTTGGTGTTTGAGCAGCCGATAGCTTAGCCTTGGAACAATTGGGCCGAGACCCAAAGCTTATTTTATTTAGCTTTCTCACCAGCCCACTCAAAAGATTTTCCTTGGCCAGTTCACAAATCAGACACCAAGCTTTTCCCAAAACTCACCGTTTCACAAACCCAAACTGATCCTTCCCTTCTCTTCGACTGAAATCAAAACCCCCTGTTCTTTGCTTTCAACCCAGACACATGAACAGAGTGCAACAGGATATCAGCAAAGCCAATCAAGTGCAGAAAATAAAAGCACAACACCAAATTTTTACTTAGGCACCAAATACAGAGAGTCTTAAGAAAACGAAAACGACAACATTATTTTGTGTCCACTTCAGTAAGCCAGCATCCATCAAGTAGCTGTTGCATCGTGCTGCCACCTAGTGAAGACAACAACAGCAGCAACGAAAACAACAACAAAGTAATGGATCAGGAACCTCGTCGAAGTCAATCTCATTGATTAGATAGAAATCAAAAGGGTCCCCACAAACAAAGCCTCACTTGAACTTGACAAAGATTAGCTAGCTGATATATTGAGAATGGATAGGACAGATCATGGGAAAACAAATTGAACGAATAATAGTCTTAGAACAAAGCAACAGCAGGTGTAGATTGCAGGCTTTGGCTTACTTATGAAATGGTTACAAGACATGGACAAGCCAGCCACATACATGAAATTGAAGTTCTAAACAATCTTTAAGACTCGATCCAAAACACTATGCAATACCCGAAATTGTTCAACAATCCAACTAAGATAACCCGAAATCATGGCTACTTACAGGATCATCATTCAATCAGACCGTTTGCTCACAGTTCGGGCATCTCGAGGTCGTACTTCACGGATGGAGCTCAGTGTTTCCCACCGGCTGTAGCGTTTTCCTGGATGGAGCTCAGTGTTTCGCTTATCTTCCTGAAGCAGGAGATCATAGAGGCCATGCTGTCCTCGAGAAACTGGCCGTCATCCGCAATCACAACACAAAATCAGGCCTCCAAACACAAGGAAAAGCTGTCGGGCGTAAGAACCCTACCACTCTCCCCCTCCTCCTCTGCCTCCAGCTTCGGCATCTCTTCAATCCTTCTCCTCACACTGTCGGTCAATATGGGAAGCCGGTCATCTGAAATCAAAGGCAAATGGCAAAATCAGGTCCCAAATACAAGGAGATTCGAGGTTTGGGGTTCAGTAGGGACTCTTACCGGTCTTCTCGAGATGGAATTCGAGGGAGGGCATCGGTAGTTCTACCTCCAGCTCCGGCGGCATCTCTTCGATCATATCCCTTATATAGTCGGTTAATACGCGCGCCCCACAAGTCGGAAATCCTCTGCCTTACCTCCATCAGATTTCCTGGGCATGTGAGGAGAAGATCGATCCCCATTGTAGCGACGGATTGGCAGGAGGAATAAGGGTTGTGGTGGGAGGGAGGAACGGGAGAATATGGATTAGTGAGGTAGATAGAGCACATGAAAACGGGAGAGAGGAGAGGGTTTGAGAATCTCGATGAAGGGAAAATGTGAACGGGGATGTTTAAGTTAAAGCATCAAATTTGGGATGTTTAAATTATCAATAGAAGAAAATAGGTATCAGAATATGAAAGTAAATGAATATTTAGTTGGGGGACTAAAGAGGACGAATGAAAATGTAAGGGAACCGATCAATTATCTTTAATATGTATTTTGTAAAATTTTTTATCATAATTTATAATGACCGTCAGATTAGATCAACGGTGTGTAAAACTTGGAGCATACTATGTGTCTGGAGCACACGAGTCTGAACCATATATATATATATATATATATATATATATATATATATATATATTAGCCTTCAAAGCATATAAGATTAATTTTAACTAGTCATGTCCTCCATATAAAAGTTAAAGATTCATATTTCAAAAGCTAAAATTATGAAAAACCAAAAAATTGAAAACACCAAATATGTTTCCTTCTTTCTTTTCACAAAAATACTAAAATTTCCCTCCTTCTTTCTCCTTCCATACATTAGAAAAACTCAATTTTCCCTCCTCTTTCTCTTTCATAAAATTGAAAGAACCAAATTACCCTCTTATTTTCATCTACGAAAAGTTGAAAACTCAAAAGTTTCCCTCCTTATTTCTCTTTCATAATTAAAAGAATCAAACTTTCCCACTTTTTTCTCTTCCCACATATCAAAACCACCAAAATTCCCACTTGTTTCTTTTCTAAAAAAATCAAAGAACCAAATTTCCCTCTTCTTTCTCTTCTCAAAAACTTGAATACACCAAAATTTCCCTCTTCTTTTTAAAAACATCAAATTACCAAATACATTACTTTACTTTATATTTAATTGATAATTTTATTGAATAGTTAGATTAACCAAAATTTTAATTTATATATTATATTAATATTGTCATGATCTCAAGTGTAGGGATGGCAATTTTGACCTGACCCGTTTTACCCGACCTGTTTGACCTGTTTTGGGGCGGGTCCGACCCGCCCCGTAGGAGGGGCGGGGCGGGCATGGGTAGTCTCATCGACCCGACCTGCCCTGACCCGCCCCATTCTCGACCCGTTCTTGTCTAAATTACATGTAATCTTAGTCAAATTACTTCGAAATTTCCTTTTATTGCATCATATTTTAGCTATAATAAAGTTGTAAATTAGTGAATATCTCAATTTCTCCAATAATTTAACTACAATTGTCATAATATTGTTTGTTTTCTTAGTATTATAATAAAAATAACGAATATTTCTAATGTTTTTCATATAAATTGCATACCCATTGGGTCGACCTGCCCCGACCCGCGACCCGTGATCAATTACCCGACCTGGACCCGCCCTGCCACGGGGCGGGTCTGGGTACCAAGAAACCCGCCCCGGACCTGCCCCATTGCCATTCCTACTCAAGTGACCTTCATGTTTCAATTTTTGTAATTTTCTTAAAATACGTAATACAAGTGAGTTTCATATTTTTTAAATTTCCTATACGCAATGAAAAAATAATTTTACTTAAGTTTAGAATGAAAAACTTTATTTTGAAAAACTATGTATTGTATATTTTTATAATTATTCAAGTGGATTAGACAAAATTCGGGTTGACTCGGTCGGGTTATGGGTTAGTCGGGTTCGGGTCAATCGGATTCGGGTTAATCGGGTTGCGGGTCAGTCGGGTTGCGGGTCAATCGGGTTCGGGTTAATCGGGTTGCGGGTCAGTCGGGTTGCGGGTTAGTTGGGTTGCGGGTCAATCGGGTTGCGGGTCGGGCGGGTTATGGGTTGTTGACTTTTAGTCAATTCAGATTGCGGTCGGGTTGCGGGTCGGGTTTATCGGGCAGGTTAATCGGGTCGGGCTATGTTTTGACACCTATAATGATGATGTCACCTCCATTTGACGAAGCGGTTGAAGTTAATATTTAATAGAGATAAAGGATTTTTTGGGCTGCATTTTTGTTTTTCCAGTATCGGGTGCGAAAAGCCCTGGAGCAAGTCCCAGTCTGGAGAAAGGCTCGCAAACTACTAAGGATGTGGCTAAAAAAAAGCAATGGGGAAGACCTTTTGCCCCTGTGTGTTTGTTCACATTTTTCTGAAAGAAGTTGGCAAAATTCATTTGTGTAGCCAAAACTTTGACGTTTATGACAATAATACTCATTTTTGGGGAAATACCAATAATAGCCAAAATTTTAAAAGTTTGATGACAAATATAGCCATTTTCGTTACATAATTTAACGGCGTGAATGACACCGTTAGTCAAATTATCAGAAAGCTTACTTGTCTGCCATCACACCCTCTCTTTCGATTCCACCTCATCACTGAGTTACAGGTGGATGACACGTCATTTACAAAAGTAAAAAAATAATAAATTTTTTTAACCCTACCTAAATCTCCGAAAAAAGATTAAAAAAACCAATATGCTCGTTTCCCAATCTCATATGCTCATCTTCCCACCTCTCTCCATTTCTTCCTCTTAGCTTCGGTGAAGTCCCTGGCGGCGACTTCATTCAATCCACCTTCAGCTTGGGCTTCAATAGGTGAATCGGTGACGCTTCAATGGAGCTTCGACGAAGGAGCGATAGCTATTGGTGTTATCCGAAGAGTGATAGCTATTGGTGCTATCGGGAGCGAGATGCCGCAAATAGCAGAGCAACCGCCCAACTTCATCGTTGCATCGAACCCGCCATCGTCACATCTCCCACCCCATCCACACAGCTTCTTTTCTTAAAATCTCCAAATATCCATTCGTCAAGCCCAATCCCAAAAGTCGAGCCCTTTCCCCAAATCTCTGTTATGTTCTCACCAGAGACGGAGATGGCGAACTCGACGACGGTGGCAAGGGGCAGTCCGACGTCATCCTCTTTGCTTCATCTTGTCTGTGATCAAGGGGCAGTCCCGCCGCTGATGTCTTTTCCCTTCGCCTGATACTCCCTTGTCCTGCCACTCCATGTAACTCACAACAAGCAAAGCAACGTAACAGTCTGGGAAATGCGTAGAAGAAGAAGGATTTTGAAAAGGGATCCTTTTTGTGTGCGAGTTGAAATTGGGGATTTGGTGGTGGGTGGTGGTGACTCTCTTAAAAAGCAACCAAAAAGAAATTGGAGAGAAGAAATTGGAAAAACATGACCACGAGGAGAGGAGAGAAGAAAAAGAAAACGAAGAAAAGAAGCGTCCCAAATCAGCTGGCCTTGCCCCCAACCGAATTTCGTGGATTGAGTACCGTCAAATCCGCTGGTCTTGCCCACAACCGCCAACCGCCTGACAGGTCGATTCAGATCTGACTCGCTGTCGCTCTTGCTGCAACGTCGACGCCATCATATCTCTATTCTCGGTGGCCGACGATTGTTCCATGAGAAGGGGAAGGAAGAAAGATAGTTCGGGGACGGAAGGGGACGGAAGAAGATGATTTGGGGAACGAGAGATTTGGTTGGGGAAGGGAAGGGGAAGGGGAAGGAAGAGAGATCGGAAGAGAGAGAAAATAAAAAACCATTAATTATTTTTATTATTATTTTCCACCTCATATTTTTATTGTTATTTTATTTTAATTAAATCCACGTGGGAAATATGTACTAGATAAAAATTGTTAGATCAGACGATCCGTTAGTACAGTCAGCACATTAATTCACACCGTCAAAGAATTGAACGGAAGTGACCATTTTTGGTATTTCGCGAAAACAAGCTATATTTGGCCAAACCGTCAAAGTTTTGGCTACCCAAGTGTATTTTGCCAAAGAAGTTTTCGGAAAAGCCAACTATATATTGCCATATTGGGTTAGATTTTCTTACGAGGCAGTTTTTTTACCGTAGTCGTTTTTTTGAAGCTCAAAGTCGGACTGAATGTTTGGTTGAGATTTCCGGTGCTGTCGGCGGGGTATTGGTATTGGGGATTAGAAGAAATTAGGTTTTTATTTATTTTAAATAAAAGTGATAATGAGGTGGAAATGAGATGACAATTTTGAATAAATTAATTTTACTGACTTTATTATTTTTAAACTGCCACGTCACATATTTAACAGTCAACTTTTAGAGTTGACCACTACGTAAGCAAAGGTTAATGGAGTTGAATGGAGAGTGACCAAATGTTAACGGTTTCAATAAACTAAAGTACCATCAATGAATTTAAATATTTTGAATGACCAAATTACGTTTTCTGTAATCTCAGTGGCCAACCACGCAATTAACCCAATATCAAATTATAATTTTCAATTTTGTCTTCTCCGGCTTGTCGCTGATCTTGCCTTGTGGAGCGATTTCCAACAGGCAGCTGCCCCTTATTCTCCTCCCGAAAACTTGGCAGGCAAATCAAACCAAAAATATATATCCTAAAAAAAAAGCGAGCTATAAAATTTGTTCTTACTCAAAAAATAAAAATAAATCCCTAATCCATTTCCCGTTATCCTTCCGATAACTACTCCAACAGCAAAAATTCCGAATCCTCCGTCCATTCCCATTTCCCTTCCCCCGATTTTGCTCCCCACAAACCACCGTCGCAACGGCCAACAAACTCCTCCCGATCATGGGTTTCCGCGCTCTGTTCCACCGGAAAAAGTCCAAAAAATCGGCCTCTTCCGAGGACTCCCCCGCCGCCGTGGCCTCATTCACCGGATCCGGCTCCCCGCCGCCGCCGATGCTGCGGTGCCCGGTGGAGGAGCTGGAGCAAGTCTTCCGCAAGTTCGACGTCAACGGCGACGGCAAGATCTCCGCCTCCGAGCTCGGCTCCATCATGTCCAGCCTCGGCCAGAAGGCCGGCGAGGAGGAGCTCCAGAAAATGATCACCGAGTTCGACGCCGACGGAGACGGGTTCATCGATTTCAAGGAGTTCGTGGAGCTCAACACTCAGGGGGTTGGTTCCGAGGAGGCGATGGTCAATTTGAGGGATGCGTTCTCCGTCTACGACATCGACGGCGACGGGTCAATTACCGCGGAGGAGTTGCACAAGGTCATGGGCAGTCTGGGCGAGGATTGCTCCATCGCCGAGTGCCGCAAGATGATCAGCGGCGTCGACAGTGACGGCGACGGGACGATTGATTTCGAAGAGTTTAAGATGATGATGATGATGGGATCGAGATGGGATTCCATTGAAGATCCCGGAGCTGTGAAGGCCTAACCTTTTTCCCCCTGCGGCGGCGAAAACCTAGATCTGTAGGTATTTTAAAATTTCTTTCAGTTTTGATTTTTTCTGCCATTTTCCCCCTTTTGGGTTTTCTCCGTTTTCTTCCCCTTTAATTGATGGGAGGAATCACCATACAAATGCTATTGTGAATATCTCTCTGATGCAATACATAATGGCCATTGATGGAAATGATCCAGAGCTCTGTCTCTCTTTCATTTTGTTGAATTAATTGGAAGCGATTGAGTTATTTCCATGAGTAACTGAACTTGCATTCACTCTGGAGAAGCCATTGTTGGCAAACATAGCTTGGATTTTTTATACGCAGTAATGATATTACAACAGGAAGCACAGAACATCAGAAATTGTTTTTCAATTGGGTTCTAGCTGTAGTATAGCTCAGGATTGGCTAGCCTTGGTGTAGGGATGAGAACTAACGGCTTCTCTAACTTGACCACGATTCCAAATTTATCAGTCAAATCCACCTCTGTCGACCCATGAGCTAGCTTCCATTCGAATGAGTGGAGCAGTGATGCTAGAATGTAATTGAGCATCTTCTCGGCCATGGGAATTCCTGCGCAGACCCTTCTTCCCATCCCAAATGGGAAATACTGAGAACTGTTCCCCAAGTAATCGAACTTGGCCGCGTTCTCGTCTAGGAATCTCTCTGGTCTGAACTCCAGAGGACTGTCCCAGAGCTGTGGATCCCTGTGCATTGCATAAGCATTGATGAACACGGTGGCTCCCTTAGGAATGGTGTATCCACCTATTTGGCAGTCCTCGGTAGGGCATCGTGGCACCAGCAGAGGCAGGGCTGGATGCAGTCGGAATGTCTCTTTGATAGCTGCTTCTAGGTAGTGTAATCTGGGGAGATGGAACTCCTCCACGACATTGCCTCTTTCTACTACTTCGTCAAGCTCTTTGTATACTTTTTGCATTGCGTCTGGATGTTGCATCAGCTCTGCCATCGTCCACTCTATCGTGGTCGATGTTGTGTCCGTTCCGCCGATGATAGAATCCTGTTCCAAAGATAGATTGTTCAACGGTATATGCTCAAGCCATATTTTCTGTTACCTCCTTCAATTTGAATGGAAAGCTTTAGCAAAGTTCAGGTGCACTAACCATGAGAATGCCTTTGAGTTGGTTGTCTGTAATAGATGAATCAGCAGCACAATCTCCATGGTTGTTGAGGTCTAGTAGAATTTGCAAAAGGTCTTTCGCCTCTTTGCTAATGCTGTTGTCGTCGCCACTTTCCCTTAGTTTCTGCCGCTCCTCGATTTTGGAGCTCACAATTCGATCACACCTCCGAAATGTCTCTCTGCTTTTCCTCTCCACCCCCTGCAGGTCAAACCGGGCGAGTGCTGGAATCATGTCGGAGATGTTGGGCGCCCCTTGTAGCACCATGGATTCACCTAATACTTCTCGGATCTGCGAGAACAACTTCTCACCTTCCTCTCCATGTGTCGTGCTACCCCATAGCATGCTAAGAACAGTGTTCGATATTATCATAAACGTCAACTGCCCAAAGTCCAAAGGCTTACCTGTCTTCTGGTACACATCTTTAATAGCCTTCTCGGCATACCGCTTTCTCAGCACGTAGGAAGCATTGAGCCGGGCGCTGCTCATTAGCTCTCGCACGAAAACCTTCCGCAGCTTTCTCCAGTTGGCGCTATAGGAGGCGAAAGCAATGTCATTTCCGCCGAAAGTAAGGATTTTGGAAGCAATAGAGGGATCTCGATCTGCGAATGTTACGTCGTGTTCACGGACTTGCTTGACCAGCGAAGGTGAGCTAATCACGACGTAGATTCTGTGTCCGAGCCAAAGCTTGTAGATTGGGCCGTAAACTCGGGCCAGCTGTGTGAAGCTCTTGTGGAGATGGGTGCCTAGAAATGGCAAGTACCCGACTACTGGCAATCCGCGTGGGCCGGGAGGCAATGGGGCTGGTCGTTGTTTGTTGCCTTTCATCATCAACCAGAACGCCATGATCAACGCTGCAACGATGGCAACGAAAGCTCCGACGACTAGTTTTCCCTGCTGCAAATCGATGCTGGCTTCCTCCATTCTGAACCAAGATGAACTGTAGTGAAGTTTGGGGAGAGGGGAAGCAGGGATGCAATGCAACTATGCAAGTGAAATGAAAGGAAGAGAGGTGGCTATGACCATTATATGGGATTTTTTCGGTCAATGAATTCTGGATACTTCCAATTTGTGGCTGAAGCCTTTTTTTTTTTTTGGGTACACCTGAACTCCTAAAGCCTGAAGGTGATAGGGACTTGGAGTTTTAGTTTTCAACCACAGTTTGTGAGCTTCACCGCCCATTAGAGGTGAGCCACACAAAGGTGTTGTCACGATTCCTGGGTTGATTAACCACAGTCTACAAAGGTGTTGTCATGATTCATGAGCCTTACTGCTGGATCGCGAAAGGCAGGGTGGGGGCAACAGGAAACGGGTATTTGGGTATACTCGTACCCGTTCCGTTATTTGAGGGTTACGAGTACTTATATTATCCGTAAAATTATTAACGGATGGGACTTGGGATTGTACATTCCCACAATGGGTACCTGCGAGTTACCTGCAAATATCCGTTTTACTCATTTAAAAATGGATTAATACCTTATTTTGGCCTGAACTATGACCATATAATCAACTTTAGCTCGTGGTTTCTGAAATTAACATCCTGGCCTCAACTATGTAACATATAGACTTAATTGGCCCGACACCTAGTTTGACCGTCAATATGGATGGTCAACACCATTGACCGTTAGTCAACACGCCATGTCATTGCCTCGTCAGCCTAAAATTCATTAAAAAATTCAAATTCAAACTATTTTTTAGTTTTTATTATTTATAATCAGATTAACAAAAAATAATTTATAAAAAACATAAAATAAATTAGTTTTTTTATTTTTTGTGTAATTTGTAAATGATAAATTTTATAAATTAACTAAAAATTATCAAATTATTTTATATATTTAACATTACCCAAAAATAAAATATATAATTTATATCATATTTTTTAAATTTAATTTGATAATTTTTGGTTAATTTATAAAATTTATCATTTTCAAATATCCCAAAAAACAAAATATAAATTTTATTTTATATTTGGTTAATTTGAAAATGATAAATAATATTAGATGCTGTGTTTACAAAGAAGAAGCTGCTGACTTGGGGCAAGATGACAGATGGCTTATGTGTGTTATGTGGCACTGAAGCTGAGACTCGTGAGCACTTGTTCTTTAGGTGTGAATTCTCTCAACAGGTTGTTCGAGCTGTACAAATGGGGATCTTCTGTTGCAGCTCTTGGGAGGCAACAATGGCTGCAGGTGTTGCTGGTTGTAACAGGCCATCTCTGGGGAGGATCACAGGCTTGCTTTGGTGTCTCTATTGTGCAGGAATCTGGAGAGAACGTTGTCGCCGTTTGTATGGGAATGACAGTAAGCGAGTGGATGTCTTGATCAGAGATATCACCTGTGATCTGAGGATTATCTGTGAGGATAATGCCAGTCTTACTGAAGGGTTGGTGATACTTGGTTTACAGGGGAGTTAGGTTGGAAAAACATTGAACGAGTTATTCTGTACTGGTAGTAGATGGTAGGCAGTTTTAGTTTGACTTTTGGGGCTGCTCTCCTTGAGCTTTCCTTCGTTGTATTGGTTTTGTTGTTTGTGCCTTACAAATGGCTTTCCTTTTTTGCAAGTAATAAAAGGGGGAACTGATTCAACGAAAAAAAAAATGATAAATAATAGAAATTAGGAAAATAATTTGAATTTGATTTTTTTAATAATTTTTAGACTAACGAGGCAATGACATGGCGTGTTGACCATCCAAATTGACGGTCAAACCATGTGTCGGGCCAATTGAGTCTATATGCTGCATAGTTGAGGTCAGGATATTAATTTCTGAAACCATAGGCCAAAATTGGTTATATGGCCATAGTTCGGGCCAAAATAAGGTATTTACCCTTTAAAAATTACACAGGTTGAACTGAAAGCCATTCCCATCTTCCTTCAGGCCTAGGCGCCCAGCCCAGCCAGAACCCTTTCTTCGGCCATTCGCATTTCACCCAGCGCAGCGCTCCCTGTTCGCCTGATTCCCAAACCCTTCCCTGCTTCCCAAACTCCTCCACTCGACCAGTCATCCTCTCCTCGAAAGGCAGACGCACCGCCACCGAGCAGCCATCGGCAGTCACCGTCGTTGACTAGCCGTAGCACTCAGCAGCCAGCCGCAACCACCGTCGCCCTCATCAGCCAGCAATAGTCACCGTTCCAATTCCAATCGCCGATTCGTCTTGGTCCTCAAGTGATGACTATGACTGATCACGTTCACGTAGCTTATTTACCTTGATTTTGAGGGACTGAGATATTTGAGTGGGGCAGGTTTCAAGTGATATTCGATAGACGACCAGCAACAAAGCTGAGCGGATTGCCGGAGAAGGCTTATACCAGATTGTTCAATTTGCTTTAGAATAGCATTGGCAGTGGGTTTATCTTTTTTTTTTTTTCATTGAATCAGTTGCAATTGTATTACCAAAACTATATGCAATGTACATATAGAGTCTGATACAACGAAAAGGGCCACTCGAGGTGAGTAACCCTGCAGAAAACAAACCCTCAAAAAACTCCCACCTGACTACTCGATACCCCCCAACTCAACCTATAGAAACCCAGCAGCAACTAAGTCTGCCTGTAAATCACTATCCACACTACCCAGATACAATAAGTCAGAAACTATCAATCTGCCAAGAGTTGCAGCATCTCTGGGTGGCAGTTGGTGCTGTCTACTGCATCTCTCACGCCACAGGTAAGCAATGCAAGCACACCAGAAAATCCCTGTAAGCCTTCCTGCCGAAGTTTCCCTCTTGTTCAAGGCAACAGCAGCCTGCACACTTCCCTGCCAACTTGGTCTACATAACAAATTACCCTCTCTCCAGCATGAAACAACCTGCAAAGAATAAGTACATTGAAAGAACAAATGCTCTCTTGTTTCAACCGATCCCCTGCAAAGCAAACAGGAACCATCTATTGTCTTGCCCCATCTTACCAGCTTGTCCTTAATAATGATACCATCCAGTAGGACAAGCCACGCAAGCAAACTATTGTTAGGTAGATGCTTTTTCCCCATACCAGTTTAGCCCATTCTACCCTTTGATATTCAGTTCTCAAAGAATTCCACATAGTGGACACTTTATCTACAGGCATCAACTTACCATCCCAACTAGGAGTATCACCAGACATTGTCAAATGAGCCTGAAGCATTGGTCTGAGTTTGAGGACCCTTCTCCATGCCCACGAACTACTTGGACTCACATTCATAGTCCAAACACTACCCTGTTTGACTCTGTATCTCCACATCCAGGCAACCCAAATTGTGCCACTCTTCATCATTAAAAGCCATACCATTCGAATAGAACAGGCCCTGTTCCAAGCTAGGAGATCCTTGATGCCAAGACCACCTTCAGCTTTTGGTCGAGCCATTCGATCCCATCCAATTTTTGCTCTACCCTCATTCCCCCATGCCAAAGAAAAGTCGAGCAAATAGCATACACTTTCTTTAATACCTTCTTAGGCAGGAGAAATACTTGCATCCAATATTGCAGCAGGCCCATGAACACTAAATTAATCAATTCAAGCCTACCTGCATAACTCAATTTCTTTGCACGCCAGGTCCCAATCTTGTGAGTAATCTTCTCCACTAGCTTATCACAGTCAGCAGAAGAGAGCTTCCCAGAGAATAATGGAAGTCCCAAGTACCTTACTGGGAGCTTTCCCTCCTGGAACCCAGACAACTGGAGAGCATTGCTTTTTTAAAGCCCAGATAGCCCCCCAAAATAAATTTCACATTTACTCGGATTACATTTAAGACCAGAAAGGGAGTAGAATTCATTTAACAACTCTTGTACCCTGCATATTGCTTGTGCAGAGTCCTCTGTAAAGATCAGAAGGTCGTCTGCAAAGCATAAGTGTGTTAACCCTATGTGTTTGCACTGTGGATGGTAGACAAGGTTTTTCCTTACAACAGCTCTGTTAAGCAAGGATGATAATCCTTCCATTGCAATAGTGAATAGGTAGGGGGAGAGGGGGTCCTCTTGCCTTACACCCCTCTTTGCCCCAAAGAAACCACAAAGTCCCCCATTAATACAGATACTAAACTTGGAAGTTTTAACACAGAGCTTAACCCAATACATGAACTTTACTGGGAATCCCATAGTTTCCATCATTAAGAATAGGTAATCCCAATTTACCGAGTCAAAATTCTTCATCAAGTCGATTTTAATAGCACAGCGAGAAGAAAGGTTCTTCCTACTATAACTACTAACCAGTTCTTGAGCCATAAGGATATTATCCACTATTCTTCTCCCTTCTATAAAAGCTGACTGATTGTTACTTATAATATTTGGGAGCACTTTCTTTAATCTATTAGACAGGAGTTTAGCAATGACTTTGTAGAGAATATTGATACACGAAATGGGGCTAAAGTCTTTGAGTTTACAGGCAGAAGTTACCTTAGGTATGAGTGAAACAGCAGTAGAATTGACACTACTTGGCAGTCTGCCAGCAGAAAAGAAGTCAAGGACTGCAGTTGTGATGTCCTCTCCAATAATAGACCATGTTTTCTGAAAGAAACCAGCAGAAAATCCATCAGGGCCAGGAGCTCAATGTGGATTCATGTGCATGATCACTGACTTAACCTCATCAGAGGTGAATTCCCCACAAAGCATTGACTTTTCTTCCTCAGACAAGGATTTAGTGACCAGAGCCTCCAGCTCCATCTTTTTTGGACTCACTGCCTGATCAACCTTCCCAAACAATGACTGATAGAACAGAGCTGCTTCCCCAGCTATAAGCTTAACATCTGTAATCTCCTCTCCTGAATCCAGAACAAGTTTTCGGATAGCCTTCTTTGCAGTCTTGACTTTAACAGATTGGTGGAAATATCTGGTGCCTCTGTTCCCCATGGTTAAAGATCTTATTCTGGCCTTTCTCCAATACAAACCTTCCTCTGCTACTTTCAATTCCTCCTACTTCTTCTGCTGAGTAGTGACCTCTGTAAAATTATCAGTGGATGGACACCTTAGAGCCTCCTGGTGTGCAGCTAGATAGAGCCTCTCAGCCATTTTGACATGACCACTCAGATCAGAAAAGACTTCCTTATTCAATTTCTTCAAACCTTTCTTAACCTCATTTAGCTTGACCTTAACTCTATGAATAGGCACCCCTGAACCTGAGTATCCCAACCATCCTTCACAATCTGCATAAAATCAGGATGTTCTGACCAAAAATCAAAATACTTGAAAGGCTTGGGTAGTGTACCCTGATCTGGCTTAGTAGAAACCAATATTCCACAATGATCAGAAAAAGTTCCAATGACTACTTCCACCATACACTCAGGAAAAGAATCAAACCAACTCTCATTCACCAGTACTATATCAAGTCGTCTCGCTATAGGGTTCCTCTCCTGCCTATTTGTCCATGTAAAATGTGGGCCAACCGATCTATGATCAAACAACTCCATAGCAGAAACCTAACCACTAAAGTCACCCATACAATTGGTCATATCAGTTAAATTTGATGTATCAGAGGGGCAAAGAACAGCATTAAAATCACCCCCACAATCCAAGGCACAGTAGTTACCTTTAAAGGGGCCATTTCAAAATATGTGGCTCGACGTTCAGCCTCCTCATTAGAACCATAGACTCCCGTGATAAAACAAGACTCCCCATCACTACTCTAGATCAAGAGGTGTATAAAATCTTACCAGGCAACAAGACTCTCGCAGTAACCTTGTCAGGATTCCAGTAGACCCACAATCTCCCCAAATCACTCTCTATATAGTTCAAATGCCTTTGCCAACCAGGACAAAAACTCTCAGCAACTTCCTCTGATTTATGTTTCCTTATTCTAGTTTCAATAATAACTACTACCTACACATCATAACTACACAGAGTTTGAGCAAAACCCTGCCGCTTAGAGGGTTTATTAAACCCTCTAACATTCCAGAAGAGGATCTTCATGGTGGAGGCGGGGAGGTAAGCCTCCCACCCTTCTTACTACCCTTTTTTGGAGCCACCTGAAGTTTGATAACATCATCCTCATTGTACTTATTAAACACTTCAAAAGTTTGAGCCATATTCAGTACACTTTTGGGGCTGGGGCTAGGAGACCAAACACGTTGCCTACTCCCATTCACAACATGCTGGAAATCAGCTTCTGAAGGAAGGTCAGGAGTTAAAGCAGCCTCCTGAAATTTAGAATCCAGATTAGTGCACTGGATCAGATTAGAACCAACAATCAAAGAGGTATTAATCGGAGTGGCTACTTGGTCAATCCCCTTCTCTTTACCCTTACTGTGCACATCAGCCTCTTTTCCCACTGTGTCAACTGGAACTACTGAAGATACTCCCCCTAGTTGGCCCTCCACCACTTCAATCTCTTTCTGCACCTTGTTTTCCTTCCTCACCCATACCTTCTCACCCTGCTTATTATCACAACCACAATCCAGGCCAAATGAACATCACACCTTACAAACAGGGGGAAGAAAACTATACTCCACTCCCACCCTTATCGAAGTATCATCATCAGGCCAGACCAGGACATGATCAGGGAATTCCCCAGAAGCTCTCAGTTCCACTAAGACCTTCGCTACCCCTAAGCGCCCTCCTAGGCGAGTAGTTTGGTCTACACCAAGGGGCACACCCAACCAACTCCCCATTCGACTTAATCCCTGGAAATTAACATACTCGAGGGGGGTATTAGTGAACCTTACCCAGATAGGCAAAGCCTTCCTGCCAAGATCCTCGACGTTAATCCCCGACTTCCATGGACGAAGGTATAGTAGATTGTCGAAGTAGAACCAGGGACCACTCTCCAGTATCCAATCACAGGTGGCCTGGGTAGGAAGCTGTATGAGGAGCAACTTATCACCCAGAAGCGAAACCCGAACTAGCCCATCTCTTCCCCAGATCTTATTTTCCCACCTCCTCAACACAGCAAGCGGCGGAACCTTGTGAAGAAATTGTCCGACCAGGCTGTGCTTCCAGCGAGCTGCACCCTCGTCGATGACCGCTTTTGGCATACGAAGTCCTCCTTTATAGATCTCAGGCTTGACGTAGCAAAGTTGATATGATCCCAATTGGATCAACCTTGAAGTTGGAATTGCTTGAGGAAGAAGGAAGTGAAGTTGGAAAGAAGAATGGAGGAAAATGGCTAAGTATGGAACCCAGTCCAAGGAACCTACTTTGGAGGCTTATATCTCTCAAACTAATCGTTGGAAATGATGGATCAAGGCATCAATGTGAACTTCAAGACTTTATGAGCTCATTGATATGTCATGGAGCTCGAGGAGGTTCCAGGAAGTATGTTTTTCAAGTCTCACAAAGTGCTATGAAGAAACCTGGAATCTGTCCAGATTTGGCTAAGGCAGAAACTGTGTTCAAGATGCTACCTTTGAAGACCTATAACTTGAGTTTGGGAAATGATTTCGAGCTGATTCAAGTTGGAGGAGACAGAGGAAGTTCCCTTCTACAACGACATGGGATTGGGTGAGATCGGATCATCTAGGAAGACTATTTTCGAGGGCTTCAAAGAAGCTACCTCGCACTGCCAGTAATCCGAGTCCCACAAGGAATCCTAATTCTATTCGGATTATGTTTGTAATTCAGTTTCCTTGCTTAGTTAGGTTAATTTCAGTCCTTATTCTAGTTTGTTTGTAATTGTGTAAGCCTATAAAAGGCCTCAAACTCGTTTTGTAAGATTCAGAATTGATTTGTGAAGAAAACCCCCAAATTCTCAACGTTTGAGTTGTGAGTTGTTTTTGGTTTTGGTTGCGATCAAAACTTGCTGAACTTTGGCCTATTGATCGAGCAACCCCACTCGATCATTCGAAGGTAACCTTATAACGACTGTGCATCCTCCCAGGTGTGAGGATTCCCTCTCGTTCCCATCCTAGTTCGTTCCAAAACAAGAGTCTCAAGCTTGTTTGTTGTTCCCTGCTGTTCATCGAGAGCCAAGGGGTTCAATTCGTGAGTTTGCTGCGAAAACTATGATCCAACACCTGACTTGGGTGTTATCAAGTGGCATCAGAGCCAAGGTTCTACACAGTGGCCAGTGAAACGAAGTCCGACGGAATAGTGCCTTGGACGAGGTCGAAAGGCCCTGTTCCAGAGCCCCCTGTCTTGCTGTCCAAAAAGAAAAGGAAAAAGAAACAGGCGGCGGCGACGAATAGAGCAACAGAGGTCGACATCGTGCCTGAAGGAGGGGAGGAAGGAGCTGCAATGGGGGAACCGAGGCCTATCACGATGCCAGAATTGCAGCAGTTCTTCCAAGAGCAAGTCGTTGCTCTGTTCCAAACTCAGTTGGCAAAACAGGACAAAAAATTTCAATCCCTTTCGTCCAAATTCGATAGTCTCAATCAAAGGGTCGAGGCGATGAGCTATCAACAAGAACCAGTCATGGCAACACCACTCGCCCCACAAGTGCCGCCAGAAGGGCGCCTCCCGCCGCCGACTGGAAATCCAGAAACCGACCAAGTTCTGGCCGACAGAGTGCACGAACTTGAAAGGCAGTTGATGGCATTGGACGTTGACACTGAACATCGACGACTCCGTCGACGGCAGCAGCACGACGAGTTCCGAGCTGAGCGAGAAGCAGATGAAGTTCCCATGGCAGAATTGCGAGGGATCAAACTTTCGATTCCAGTCTTCCATGGCACGAGCAACACTACTGCGTATCTGGATTGGGAACGGAAAATTTTGCTGTTCTTTCGGTGTGGGCAATATTCAGAGAATCAAAAATTGCTCCTCGCAACCTACGAGTTCCAGGATTACGCCGCAACGTGGTGGGAACAAATCCAAGTCCAACGACTGCGTAATCAACAGACTGAGATCACGACCTGGGAAGAATTGAGGAGCTTAATGAGAGACAAATTCGTTCCAGCTTATTACTGGCGCGAATTGCACGAGTCCCTACAGGCAATTCGACAGGGATCTCGCACAGTGGAAGACTATGCCAGGGAATTGGAATTGCTCATGACCAGAGCTGACATCCGAGAAGATTCTGAGGCGACGATTTCGCGGTTTATGTCTGGGCTGAGCAAAGAAATTCGTTACGAGTTGGAGCTGCGTCACTTTGTTGATCTGGAAGACGCCATACACTTGGCTATCAAGATTGAGAGGCAGTTGAAGCAGAGCACAGCAAGGCGAATGGTCACGCCCAGGCTAAACAGTGGCCCTGAAAACTTACCAAACGCCGTCTCAACTCCTGTTCGGCCAGCGAATTTGAAGCCAAGTGCTCCAACAATCAACCTGGATCGAGCTGGCGGGTCCATTAACAAGTTGGAGTGTTACAAATGCCATGGTCGAGGACACAGGTCCTTCCAATGCCCCAATCCGAAGGCGTTGATTCTACGAGATGGGGAGTACTACTCCGACGAAGAGGAAAAAGAGAAGGAAGCAGCTGTGGAGAGCACAGACGAGGAGGTGGATGAAAACATCGAAATGGAGGCTCCCGGAGGACACTTTCTCGTCAACAGAAGGGCACTCACGTTGGAGGCGGTGAGTGAAACACAGCAGCGAGATAATTTGTTCCATACCCGCTGCCGCATTCAAGGAAAGACGGCGTCGATGGTGATCGACGGAGGAAGCTGCACCAACGTCGTCAGCCTCGAAACCGTTAGGAAGCTCGGATTGAGCACATTACAACACCACGAACCATATAGCCTGCATTGGCTTAATGATCATGGCGCCGTGAAGGTGACAAAGCAAGCATGGGTGGAGTTTGAACTTGATCAATACAAAGATCGAATCTTGTGTGATGTAGCACCTATGCACGTAGATCATATGCTCTTGGGCAGGCCGTGGCAATTCGATTGAGGAGTTACCCACCATGGCCGATCAAATTGCTACACTTTTACACTTGGAGGAAAGAAACTCAAACTGGTGCCCCTGTCCCCGATCGAGGTGCGAGAAGATCAAAAGCAATTGGAGCTCAATCGGGCTCGAGAAAAAGAAGGACGAGGTCCTGGGACAAGCCTAATAGCACGCAGGCGCGTTCTGACTGTTCTACGACGTGACCAGATTCCACTCCGGCACGAGCATAAGCTACCCTGTTACTCGTCGACGGCGAGACAGAGGAGGAGAGAGGGTCTATTGGGGGGAGACCTAGAGACCACGTCGAACCAACCCAGCGGTGCCAGCATGTTCCCTAAGACCAGGCGAAGCTCTCACGTTGCTCAGATCGCGTCTAATCCACCTGAATCAATGCATCCACTTCGAGCTCAAATGCCCCTGGAAACGGCCGAGCACGAGCAAAAATCGAGCCTATGGGTCGGAGCAATTGGGAACGATTCGAACCATATCAATGATACCAAATCATCGACTAAGGTCCAAGGAAGCTGTAGAAGTCGATCAATCCGCCCGACGAAGCTCGAATCAAAAAGCCCCAATTTTCAATTGGAATTTCTGGGCTTGGAAAATTTAAAACATGGCGATGGCGGGAAGGCAAGAATGAGATCGTCGTCACTATAAATGTTGATTCGAAGCCCGGGACCTAGCCAGAAGTTCGATTCGAGGGCTGACGAATCTTGTGGTGACCATGAATTGTTCCGGAGATGCCTGGAGAAGAAACCCCCAATTTCGGGCCTGAAGAACAACGCCCTATTTTCCCAGAACAGGGGTTTCGAGCAGCTCCCATTAGATCACATTTGGGGCCAGTTCTGTGCAGATTATGATCGAGGGGCAGTTCAAGCTTTGAGGACAAAGTTTTTTCAACAGGGGGGGGCCTGATATGAAACCAATTGGATCAATCTTGAAGTTGGAATTGCTTGAGGAAGAAGGAAGTGAAGTTGGAAAGAAGAATGGAGGAAAATGGCTAAGTATGGAACCCAGTCCAAGGAACCTACTTTGGAGGCTTATATCTCTCAAACTAATCGTTGGAAATGATGGATCAAGGCATCAATGTGAACTTAAAGACTTTATGAGCTCATTGATATGTCGTGGAGCTCGAGGAGGTTCTAGGAAGTATGTTTTTCAAGTCTCACAAAATGCTATGAAGAAACCTGGAATCTGTCCAGATTTGGCTAAGGCAGAAACTGTGTTCAAGATGCTACCTTTGAAGACCTATAACTTGAGTTTGGGAGATGATTTCGAGCTGATTCAAGTTGGAGGAGACAGAGGAAGTTCCCTTCTACAACGACATGGGATTGGGTGAGATCGGATAATCTAGGAAGACTATTTTCGAGGGCTTCAAAGAAGCTACCTCGCACTGCCAGTAATCCGAGTCCCACAAGGATTCCTAATTCTATTCGGATTATGTTTGTAATTCAGTTTCCTTGCTTAGTTAGGTTAATTTCAGTCCTTATTCTAGTTTGTTTGTAATTGTGTAAGCCTATAAAAGGCCTCAAACTCGTTTTGTAAGATTCAGAATTGATTTGTGAAGAAAAACCCCAAATTCTGAACGTTTGAGTTGTGAGTTGTTTTTGGTTTTGGTTGCGATCAAAACTTGCTAAACTTTGGCCTATTGATCGAGCAACCCCTCGATCATTCGAAGGTAACCTTATAACGACTGTGCATCCTCCCAGGTGTGAGGATTCCCTCTCGTTCCCATCCTAGTTCGTTCCAAAACAAGAGTCTCAAGCTTGTTTGTTGTTCCCTGCTGTTCATCGAGAGCCAAGGGGTTCAATTCGTGAGTTTGCTGCGAAAACTCTGATCCAACACCTGACTTGGGTGTTATCAAAAGTCGGTTCGCCTCCGAGATACCGAACAGGTCCGCCTATGGCTTCACCGGGACTCCCTGAGACGAAATCTTGTCCGGCGGCGATGAAGAAGAAGAAGCCTTGCAGAACCAACAACACTCATACACCGGCGCAGGTGCCGGCGCGACTGGCGCGCTTGATCGGGAAACCTAGCTGCCAAAAATTTGGGAGAATCCTCTCTCTACTTTCTCTCACCGGTTAGAGTATGGGGTTTATCTTTGCTACGCTTAATTTAGTGTTATTTTCAATTTGCTTCATAATACCTTGATTGTTATTTGTTTTGTTGCGCTAGTTTCAATTTTATGAGAATATTCGACGAGGTTTCTAATTTCCAACCTCTATCTATTTCCAGAAGCCACCCCTACCAGCCAGCCTCTGTTCATTTGGGTTTCTAATGGAGCTTTTAATTTTAAGCAGAACAGTAGCAGCCAACAACTATTTTTAGTTGTTGTGGGTGCTTGGAATGTTTATTTCTATGCGTTGTGATTTTTTTATGAATGTGTAGTTTGCAAATCGAGTATTTGTGATTGTGTGATTGGGAATTTGGGATGGATTTTGTGATTGTTAAGCAAGTAAAAGTTAAGTTTAAATTTTTGTTAAAATTTTATTGATTCAAACTTTGGGTATTTATGGGTAGTATGGGTAACTGTTATCCGTCCCGTACGGATAATGGGTACCCGTTTACCCAAACGAGTTTGGGACATGGGATGGAATTTGGTCTCCAAACGGGACTGGGTATCCCGTCCCGTCCCGTTGCCCACCCCTACCGAGAGGTCATTTTGATTGGGCCTACAGTCCTATGTTGGGGGCAAGTAGGGTTGCAAATGAGGCGAGCTACTCACGAGAAACTCGAGGCTTGAATCGCGAAAAACGCGTTCTAAACTCAACCCGTTTACTAACGAGCCAAGTTTGAGCTTAGCTTTGTTCAGCTCGCGAGCTAGCTTGACTCGGTGGCTTGTTGAGCTCAAATCGTGAGTTGGCTCATTTAGAGCTCATGAGATGTCTCAACATTGTGGTTTGAAGGCCAACTTAATCATCGACTTATGAACGAATCGATCTAATTTGGACTTTCATAATACATAGGATTGTTAAATTATATATCTCACATCATGTGAAGTTGAACATGTAAAAAAATGCCTTATTTTTAATTCTATAAAGAAATTATGTACAAAATTGTTTCGGTTAATTGCATGGTTGGTCGCTGAGATTACAAAAAACGTTCAAGTTTGGCCACTCCAAATATTTAAATTCATTGGTGGTACTTTAATTTACTGAAACCACTCACGTTTGGTCACTCTCCGTCCAACTCCGTTAACTTTTGCTTACGTGGCGGTCAACTTTAAAAGTTGGCCGTTAAGTGAGTGATGTGGCAATTAAAAAATTAATAAAATAATAAAAATTAATATTTTATAATTTCCACCTCATTTCTAACTATTAAAAATATAAAAACAAAATTATAAATTATAAGTGAGTGATGCCGGTCCAGTGGCTCAAGATAGGGTGCATAACCATGAGTTATGCACCCATCAATAACCAAATCTGGACCCTTCATTTAGAAAATCCAGATCTAAGGATGGAGAATTAAAGACTATTTTTATTTTCACTAGCTTTCTTAATTGACTCATATCTTTTTCGTTTTTAACTCGGATTTTAATTTTTTTTGCACAGATGGAACGAGTTCACCGTGCTCTACTAAATGAGATCAATTTTCAATATTTTTTTAGGAAAAAAAATTCTGGCCTCTCGGTACCAACTGCATACCATATGGTATCTTCTTCGTTTTTAATTCGTTTTTGAAAACGTTTGCACAGCAGGGATGAGTTCATCATGATCTACTAGATCTACAAATTTCTGGGTGAACAAATTACAGGACCAAAAAATACCACACAATACCATACAATACCACCCTGGTACGGGGTGGTATTGTATGGTATCTTCTTCATTTTTAATTCGTTTTTGAAAATGTTTGCACAGAAGGGACGAGTTTATCATGATCTATTGGATCTACAATTTTCTGGGTGAACAAATTACAGGACCAAAAAATACCACACAATACCATACAATACCACCTTGGTACGGGTGGTATTGTGTGGTATACAATGTTAAAAGTCGTAAATTACAATTAATATACTTCTACTATCATGTATTCAACCATCCTACAGTATTGTTTGTTCATACCACCATGGTACGTTTTTCAAAACATAGGTATGCTTTTATTTCAATACCAGTCAATACCATATGGTATAGGCTGGTAAAAAATGACTCAATTTTTTTTGTTCGAAAAATATACTAAAGTGGATATCATTTTGAAGAGCACAATTAATCTGATCTAACTGTGCAAAAAAAATTAAATTTCGACTTAAAATGAGCGAGAAATCGTCCGTCAAAGATTAAAGAGGGAAAAATTAAAGTCTTTTCATGAGAGAGAGGATGCTGATGTCATGCTGATGTGGACGGGTTACTCATGGTTACTCACCATAAGGTTACTGACCTGATCCCTTCCCCGGTCCAGTCTCGGCCAAAACTCTCCAAATCCCTTCCACAGCGTCTTCAGGGAGAAGCTCCTGCACAAAATCGGACTTCGATTTTACTTTCCTCGCCGGCTGGGCGGTCCTCCTCAGCAAAGTCTCGGCGGTTTCGGAACTCGAGTCGTGCCCGAGAAAATACAAAATCGAATAGACCAACTCATCTCGATGCAGTCTCCCTCTGATAGACCAAGCTCTGGGAATTTGTCATCAAATAGGGGAAGCAAAGTATCGATTTCCCCTAGATATAAGCCTTGAAACATTGCCGTTTTAGTGGATAGCGAGACTAGGAAACTGCTCACGTCCTCAGGTAGCTTGTCCGCCGCGTATTGCCATCGGTGGATGAGCTCTGTCTCGTTTTCTTCCACCATCCTGGTTAAATTGAAGACGGTGACGGAAAGCGGGAGGGGTAATAGATTGATTTTCCAAGCCGTGACTACTCCAAAAGTGTTCCCTCCACTGCCATGAAGCACCCAGAACAGAACACCATCTGCTTGCAGATCGACAAGGCGGGTCGCGCTAGTCACCAATAGGGGTGTTCAAATGGTTACCATGGTTATAACCAAACCAAATAAGGCTAAATTCCATTAACCATGGAATACAATATCATAACCAAACCGTCCAAACTAATACAACAACCAAATTAACCAAACTAAAGTTTAATCGGTTTGGTTAATTGGTTAACCAGATTAACCAATATAAAATCACATTATCATTGACGATGAAAATTTTCCGGTTAATGCAACAATTCGCAATTTATATAATGAATAAAACATAACAACCCACACGTAGTTATAGTTGACCCTTAACAAAAATACATGCAACTAAGACAATTATCTTACGATTAGTATAGAAGTATTCACCTAACAAAAATTTATGACAATGGTATGGGTTAATGAATTGTTGTGTTTGTGTAAATTGACTTGGTCTCTTAGCAATTATCATAGGCTGGAAATGACCTTCCTTTCAAGTTTTCATCCATCATAAAGTATGAAATTTATCTAAATTAGGCGTCCATATGTTGTGGTCTACATTTTACATATACAAATATACACTATATGAGCAATATTGAGCTTTATATTTTATGAGTCTAAAAGAGATGAACGTTAACTTTGAGTGGTTATGCAAAGTATTAAGTATGTGTATATAATATATGTTAGATATATGACTAATTACTTAACTAGTTAATTTGGTTTGACTGGTTAGGAGTGTCTGAAACCAAACCAAACCAAACCACGTAAACCAAACAAGTTAAAAACTTTAACCAAACCAAACCAATTATCCAAATTAACCAAACCAAATTATCCAAATAGTACCGGTTAAAACGGTTACCATGGTAACCAAACCGTTTGAACACCCCTAGTCACCAAGAGAACCAGTATCCACGCAACAACACTACTCACGATTAAGGAGCTCAAGATGAAACCATTCCGCTAACAAACTGTAGCGTCTTACTTTTAGACCTCATCATACAGTAGTTTTCTGTCTCTTCCAAATGTCATGTCACATTGAACCCCCCCTCCCCACACACACACCCCAGAGTGTAGCCTATAAATAGAACATTTACCCCGGTGGGTGAGGAGTTTGATTTCTGAATTCTATCCCTAGAAAACAAGAAACTTCTCTATCTAGAGTCTCTCTCTTGCTCTCCCTCTCTCGAGTGTTCTCCATTGTAACCTCAGAAAGAGCTAAGTATAAGAGAGGAGTCTCTTTAACTTTCCCTCGCACCCCACTCATCCTATGCCTCACTCCTACACTCAGTTCGACACAAACAATTGGCGCCCACCGTGTGGCCGCTAGTGAAAAGAAAAACAAATTAATACAAAAATGACAGGGCAAGCTTCCGACATTCCAGACGAAGCGACACTAGTTAAGGCAATGACGAACCCAAAGATGTTTGAGGAAACCAGCAATCTGAATGCGATATTAATAGAGGAGGAGGAACCGGAACTGACAGCCATGGAGGTGCGCAAGCAAATGGCGAAGCAAAACAAGGTCAAAGCTAACATGAAAAACAATATGAACCAAGTCATTGCGCTCATGATGAGCAAAGAAACCACCGTAGCAAAACAGTCGGCGGTGACCGCACCACTGATGCCTGTAGAGAGGCAACCTGTTCCCGAGCCTCGGGAGCAACGAGCGGAACCACCAGCAAGAGCAAACCTCAACCGCCTAGAGCAACACATATCCCCCACTATCGCGCTCAACCCAAGTTGACCCTCCAGCAACCACTGCACGCTGAAATTATGGCGGAACACCTTTGCGGAATCCCACCCACCCTCCCACCATACAACGGGACAACGGACCCAGAAGACCATGTCAACAGCTTCTGCCTCCGAATGCAACTCCAAACGAATTCAAACGCGGCTTTGTGCAGAACCTTCTCATCCACGTTCGTGGGCATATGCCTAGATTGGTACAACAGGCTCCCAAACGGGATAATTCGCTCCTTTGAGTAATTCATACTCCTCTTCACAACCACGTTTGCTTCGCAAAAACGAAGGTCGCTCCACCTAAAAGCCCCGATCGACATAAAACAAAAGGATGGAGAAAGTCTACGAGCATTTTACGCCAGATGGTGAAGAATCGCAATGGCAGTACAGGACCTGACCCCCAATATCGCCGATCATCATCTCTTGGAAGCTAACACAAACATGGAACTAAAACGCTCGTTAGCAAAAAGACCGGTTGCATCGTCATCTTAGGTGGAGACCAAGATCGGAAAATCCATCAAAATTAGAAAAGACCATTGGTGCGGGGTCAGCGTGACGCTTGGAGTCGAAAAGGCAAGGCAGATAAGAGCAAACGCGGATACAACTCCCATTTCCACTCACACAACTTGCACAATACCACAACGGAGCCAGCATGCCACTCGTTCCGCTAGAACCAGCACCGCGTAGAATCCCCAGACATACATCCGCCTAACACCTTCACCCCCTCAATGACTCAGTGAAGACTTTTTTTCACCTTATACGTGAGATAGGCTAACGTCTCAATTGGTCCTCGCCAGTAAGGGCCGCACCTCACATGCTCGACCAGAGGAAACATTATCACTTCCACGGAGAAACAACCCACCTGAAGAAAGATTGTGTTAACCTTCAAGTTGAAATTGAATCGCTCATCCGCGGAGGGTACTTGTCTAAATGTGTACGTGGGACAGAAGAGCGGAAAGAACAAGATGCAATACCGCCACCACCACCACAATCCGACTACAATGAAAATACTAGTTTGTTCATAGTGCAAAAAGAAATAGGCGTTGTGACGATCGAAGGGAGATAGACCGAAGAAGAAGACAAAGAGCTACCGCGAAATGGAATGCGCGACAACAAATGCTCAGCCAAAGTGCAACATGAGTTTTGATGACGTGGAGTTCTCACTAGGAGTCCAATCAGAAGATCCCCTTACCATCACCTCCCTGATAGTTGCGTGCAAAATCTATCACCTATTGATAGATGGAGGCAGCGCCGCAAACATCCTGTTCAAAAGCATCTTGGACCAGATGGATATCGACCCGCGCATGATCAAACAAGAGCAGGGAAATTTAATGGGCATTTCAGGGACACAAGTGGCGGTAGTAGGAGCGATAACGCTACCTGTCTTGATTGGAGACCAGGAACCACGAGTCTCAAAACAAGTTGAGTTCACCATTGTGGACTGCAACTCACCCCACAATGGCATACTAGGACGACCGTTCCTCGCCAAATTCATGGCTCTACCATCCACGTGCCATCAGAAACTCAAGTTCCCCACCAAA
This sequence comes from Linum tenue, assembly GCA_946122785.1. Classification (NCBI taxonomy): domain Eukaryota; kingdom Viridiplantae; phylum Streptophyta; class Magnoliopsida; order Malpighiales; family Linaceae; genus Linum; species Linum tenue. The sequence goes on along the minus strand of CAMGYJ010000009.1, from coordinate 48,534,762 downwards.
ATAGGAATTGGGGAATCGGGCAGGCTACCTTGGATCATAGCAAAAGAAGTACAACCCACGCACCAAACCAACATAATCTATACAATAGTAGAGGAGCCGCGCTTAGAATTCATGGACTCCGATTTCGAATTCGCACTCGATCCAGCTGAACCAACCAAAAAAGTGCACATCCTGACTCATGTTCACAATGATATGATCAAGTCGTTGGTAAAGCTACTCTAGGAGTACAAGGAATTGTTCGCCTGGTGCACCGAGGATATGCCCGAAGTACCAAGACAGATTGCACAATACAGCCTCACGATTCCCACTAATGCAAAACCAAGGCAACAAGCTCACCGTAGTTTCACAGGTGAGAAACTGAAGGCTATCGAAGAAGAGGTCTCGCGCCTCCTTGCCACGGGACTGATCCGAGAGATCAAATACCCAAATTTTCTAGCCAATGTCGTACTGGTAAAAAAATCCTCCGGAGCATGGAGAATGTGTGTAGACTACACAACACTCAATAAAGTTTTCCTGGAAGATCCTTACCCCCCCCCACCCCACTGCGAATCGATCAGCTCATCGATGCCACCTCTGATCATGAGACCTTATCCTTCATGGAATATGTTCTCGGGACGCCATCAGATCCCGATGACCCGGGAAGATGTGGAGAAAACGACTCTTATGACGCCATTTGGAAACTTATGTTTCGTGAGAATGCCCTTCAGGTTGAAAAATATTGGTGCCACATATCAGCGAATGATTGACTTCGTGTTTTCGCGTCAAATCGGGCGGAACATTGAAGCCTACGTCGACGAACTCATCGTGAAAACCAATGAGGGAAGTTCCCATCTAGAAGATCTGCGCGGGACATTCAAGGCACTCCGCAAGCTAAACCTCCACATCAACCACCTGAAGTGCGTATTCGACGCCGTGGCAGAGAAATTCATAGGATTCATGATAACCAAATGTGACATCAAATTGGACCCAAAGCAAATCATGATAGTTCAACAACTACGCACACCCAGGAAAACAATAGAGATACAATCCTTGAACGGGAAGCTCGCCGTGCTTGGAAGGTTAATACCAAGGTCAGCAGACAAGTGCACTCCTTTCTTCCAAACCCTAAAAAGTGGCACGCGATTTGCACGAATGTCAGAATGTGAAGCCGCATTCAATGAGCTAAACGTGTATCTTGTATCCCCATGTATTAACCGCCACTAAGCTTAATGAAAAGTTGTTCTTGTACTTGCCTGTGTCGAGTAGAGCTGTGAGTGCGCCTTTAATATCAGAAGAGAGACGCAAATGGCTACATGACTCGAACGCTATTGAGCGCAGAAACGAGATACTCGCCGATAGAAAAGGTCGCCCTCGCCTTAGTAAGCGCGTCACAAGAACTGTGCCCTTACTTTCAAGCACACTCGATCAGTGTTCTAACAAATCTCCCACTAAAGAAAATCCTGAGCTCAATGGGAGTGTCAAGATGGATGGACAAGTGAGCAGTCGAGTTATCAGAATACAATATCCAATATGTGCCAAGACCGACAATAAATGTGCCAATACTGGCGGATTTCATCATCGAGTGAGTAGTTCTAGGCATTCTACGAGAAGGAATGTGGGAAGTATATGTCGATGGCGCGACAAGCAAACATGGAGCCGGAGCAGGAGTAGTGATACGCACACCAGTGGGAGCCATAATGAAATAGCGATCTGCTTCAGAACATTAAAAACAAACAATGCTACTGAGTACGAAGCCATCTTAGCAAAACTGGCGGCTGTCAGGGACTTGGGTGCAAAGACAATCAGAGTATTATATGATTTCGCGCTAGCATTGGACAAACTAAATGGCATCTTCGACGTAAAGGAAGACACGCTCGCGTAATACATCGAGCGAGTCAAGCAGCGAGAAACCCCCTTTGAGACAGTGACGTATGTACACATACTAAGAGAAGAAAACCTTCACGCAGATGCGCTATCGAAACTGGAGACAACCATCGATTATGAGTCGACACTCTTGGTCTCAGTACACAAGAAGGATGAAGAGATCCAGCAAGTCATCATGGTCAACACCACACAGAAGATGAGGAGGACTGGCCAACGACAATTGTAAAGTACTTACTCGATGGATCAATACTAGATTACACAAAAGAAGCATGGACTCTAAGGCAGAATGCGGGTCGTTGTTCTCCATTCGCGGTGGAATGTTCAACACCGGACCTAGGGTGTATAGAGCACTCTGCGCGACGCTAAGGGATGAGATAGAGTCAGAATGCACCCGCACGTCTCGAAAATGTGTGGGAACGATTGCCCAAACCAAGGTATATCGGGTAGCGTCTGTTGAACGGTCTGCCTAGAAGAGTCGCCAGGGACCGCCTAATCTGCCCGTAGAGGCTTGCCTGCCGCACCTCCTTCTCAGTGGGTTTGCCTTCCACTAAAATAAAAAACAAAAATATTTTTAAATTATTCAATCTTCTATTCCTAATCTACCCTTTCTTTATTTGGAGCTATTAGATCTAAAACAAAGTTGAACTGTTTAGATGCTAGTTAGGATGGTGCTAACATCCTATAGAGTTTGCACTTAGCACCCTATCTTCTCCCGTTGGGGGAGCGACAAAAGGAGAGGAATCGTCATTGTCAACACGGAGAAAGAAGCTTGCCCTCAAAACCCAACGAACACTGTAGTTGGCGCTAAAAGAAGCTTACTGCGAAGGAGAAGTTGTTCACCGGAGTGTTGTTCTGGGAAAATAGGAAAGAAGGATCGATGGTTTGATGTTGTGCGTGAAAAGGAAAGAATTTTAGGGACGAAGGTCTTCCCATGGAGGAGGGACAATTATCAAAAGAATAACTCGAAATTTTAATTCTTTTTTGTTTTTCCTGAATCCCTCTCATTCTCAGCAGATTCTCCTCAATCTACTACATATTGAAAAAGAGCGTCAGGGATGCTGTAACGTCACGTGCTTGAATTGAAGCAAAGGACACACATTGTCGTGTTCAGGCCTGACTCCGTTAAGGATGATGTATACCCTCTTGGCCTATGAATACTTGCTTTCTCCGTCCAGCTGCTCACACTTAAAAAGTTATATAAAAATAATTGAGAGAAGAGGGGGCGATATAGTCATTTTGCGTGCCTTTTAACACTAACTGACAAAATTCGTAACAGAAGGATATCTTGGTTACATTTTAATAATAAAGGGGTATATTTTTTCACAAAAAAAAATAAAGGGGTATATTTGTGCAAAATAATAATACAGTGGCACATTTGTTAACTTGTAATAGTAGAGGAGCATAAAATGCTATTAACCCTATAAAATATGAATTGAAAATAGATAATTTTATGAAAGAAAATAGCAATCCATTTTCAGTAACTTATCAAATAAATTGTGTCTTAACAAACAGTCATCATAGTTTAACTTTCAAGAGAGCGCTATTATTATATTATTTTTAATTATTGCCCGAGACGAAGTACCAGCCGATTCCCCCTTTAGCAAAGTATAAAAGGATCAGCCCTTAGAAAAAAGAACGAGGTCTTCTGTGCAGCTACATAACATAATAGTTATTGTATGAAAAATGTTCACGATAAAAGAGGGTGAACTTTTTTTTTTTATCAATTTTGGTTTGGGTAAATGCCACATTTGGTCACTTAGATTACTAAATCATGTCATGTTTAGTCACTAGAAAAAATTAATATCAATTTTGGTCACTCGAATTACTGAAACATGTCATATTTAGTCACTCTCCAGTTAGTTTCTGACTTTCCGTTCTACTTCATTAATGGAGTTGGACGGAGGCTAACGAAGGGTGACTAAATATGCCATGTTTCAGTAATTCGAGTGACATTCATAAAAAAAATGATTTGAGTGACCGGAGTTGGACGGAGGTGACTCACTCCTACTGTCACTCTAGAAAATGGCCAAGTGTAACCACTTCCTAAAGCGTAGTATAGCGGGTTTGGGTTTAAAAGTCAACCCGCGTCCTAGATTTGATGACTACTCGGTGAATTCTTGTTATCTAGCAGTGAAACTTTAGTGCAGATTCAAGCAAACAAAAACACAAAGCAAGTTAAACGATTGTTTCAAGTCGAGAGAGGTCACCCGGATATGGTTCCCCCTAGACCGCAGTTAAGCCGGATTGCAATTACCAAGTTCAATTTCTATGATAGTTATACTGCGGAAGGTTCTTAAACAGCCTGAAGTCTCGACTAAAGGTCTCCAGACCCTCTCAATCTAAGTCTCTAGCGGGCGACTAACCTCCACCGGAGTAAACAGATTGAGGCCCTAACGAACAAAACCTCCACTACCGAAGTGAATTCGGTACAGAATAGTGAATTGGCTCCTCGACTAAAGTCACCAATTCCCTACCTTCAATCAAGGGCGCTCTATCAACCTAGGCAGATATTCTCATTCTAGGTTAAAGCAGAAAAAATAGGAATTTGATCAAGATTCAAGTCATTCAATCATTCAAACCTCAATCGAATATAATCAAATCATAGAATCAGTACTTGGGTTCATACAATCAAACCTAACATACAAATATAGGGTTTCCCATACCCAGATGAATGGGAGAACTACTCCATGGAGAAAGAAGCAAAAGCAGATTCAGACGCGGAAATCATACTGTGAAGGATGGATTTCTGCTCCTGGACGTTGATCGGCACTCCTCCAAACTCAAGCCAAGCTCCAATGGTGATGAAGATCAAGCTAAGGCACTTGGGAACTCTTGTTCGTTGCTTTCTCTCTCTAGGAATCGCTCTGTCTCTCTAAAACTCGAATCCTTTCTCTTTTGGCTGAAATCTGCCTAAAAGGGCATCACTGGGCAAAACACGGTCGAGGGCACGGCCGTGCTTTGCTCCAGCCCGCCCGTGCCTTGCCACGTGTTAAAAACACGGGCTGCTGCTTTGGGAAAACACGGGCGTGCTTGATGATGGACACGACCGTGTTTTGGGTCAGTCCCGCCCGTGTTTTGAGCTGGTGTAGGACAAACGTGGGGAAAGCCTCGGTACTAAAAGCACGGTCCAGGAACACGGTCGTGCTTTGATTTAGGCGCGCCCGTGCTTTGGCTCCAGCTCGACCGAATGACTTCCGAATGCCCCGAAACTCGTGCTTAGCCTTTCCTTCGACGTCCAGGACCTGAAATGTGACAAAGTAGCACAACCCGGCGTAAAATAGGCCAAAAATACATGACTACGCTCCACAAACGGATAAGAACTAAGGGTGCAAACATGTGCAATTTCATCGTTATCAAATTCCCCCACACTTAACCGTTTGCTTGTCCCCAATCAAATCAAGTCAGACACCAGGTAAGCTCAAAAAGTTTCAATCAAGCAGGCTTTAGGGAAAATCATATCGGCACAAAACACGTGGATCATACTGGCTTTCGATCATTAACACATGGCAACTCCAACGACAACCTAGACAACCACCACAGATGACATTCGAATGCAATAAAGTCGAGCAAAGGAAGAGTTCCCTTATGTTCACCAACCAACATAGACTTGACTCAACCACTTATTCAAAACAGTCACTTCATGCACAAAGCTCAAGATATCAGAATTAAGACCGAGCAATCTAGGTCCTCACCGGGATAAAGAGTATAGAAAATATGAGAAAATGAATCGCTCACTCTCGACCAGTGGGGTCAGGACAATTTGATGCGAAAAATGCGGATGCTTATTCTCTCAATCCCTAATGTCTCTTCACCATGAATGCAGCCTCTAAATGCTAGAGTTCACATATGGGGTGTCACCACTAACTAATCCGGAGGTCTTAGACACAGGTTCAGATGACTGGCTAGGGTCTTGGACATGGGGAAAAGGCCTTTTAGGTGGTGGAAGTAATAGCACAAGGTTCCACATTTCCAAACCCAACAAAATCACAGTCAAGCAAACCAGTAACTTTCTTTCTGCTATTCTGCATTACTCAAATTCTTTAGGGCACGAGAGCGAAGGAGGTTATATAAATGTTAGCATTTCTAAGCCAGATTGCTAAGAAACACTACTTAATGGGCACTATTCAGATTTTTGGTGGTGGCTCTCTTTTGCTTTCATTTTTTCTTTGATTTTCTTTATTTTTTTTTCATTCCTTAAGAGAACCACCACCTCTGCACATTTTTCAAACACATGCCCAACTTTTAAGCACTACCTCCAACCCTCACATTACATTTAGCACAACCTTCTAAAAGATGCAAAAGGGTGATTTTTCATTGCAGACCGAAAGAAAGGATAACACACGGCTCAAAGGGGCTGACTAGGGGATATGACACATCAGGACAGTCAATTTGGTCGTGGGCTAATCCTATGCCTCCATCATCTTAGCTAGTGACAACGTGAATGCTACACATCATGGAAGAGGGATCTATCGCACAAGAAAGAAACGAGCAGGCTCAAATCTCACATGGCTACCTATATGCTCTATCTCTCATTCCGATTCCCTGAACTAGATGCATAAATGACTGTCAAAAGCAAGTGATCAAATCCAAGTCACAGTTGGTAAGCAAACAGTTGAAAACTGAACCCCTACACGACTCTACTACACATCTTAGTCATCATAATAGGTTGTCTTAGTCACACTCAAGTTGTCATGCATCAAGTCAAAAGCCATTCAATTCACTAATCACATCCACAGTGCCAATACGATCAAACATCAAGCAAACAACAGTGCTTGGAGCCCTCAAATCTCGAGATTTGAACAGCGGACTAGGCTCCAAGCACCCATACGCACGTTCCAATTAATACAAAGAACCCCCACACTTAAATGCGACAATGTCCTCAATGGAGCAGATGGAAGGGGAACGATGTTACCGTGAAAGGAGATCAGGAACGGAGATTGGGGGGGCAGACCAGTCAATAGCAGGGGACTGGAAGGGGAACCAGTCCGAGGCACAGAGCTAAAGTCAACAAAAGACACACACTGGGTGAAAGAACCGGAGTCCCAAGTCTACAATCCAAAATAAAATAAAACCAAACCAAACGAAACAACAAGAACATGGAGTCTCAGTCTGGAAAAGAAATCACGGGCATAACCAGGCACTCTCTCCACTAGAATGCATCGCCACCATCGCCGGAAGGTGGGGGTACTCGTCCTCATACCCCAGGGACTGCACGAAGGGGTAGTGAACTGCGTTCGGGTCCAGGCCCAGGTATGACATGATGTAGTGCTGGCCGGACATCAGACGACGGCCGCGGTCCCGCTCACGATCGAGGCGGGTGTGAAGGCGCACCTGGCCGGCCAAAATGCGCTCGTTCTGCTGAGCGATGGCCGCCAACTGATCAGAGATGGGCACCACGTGAGGAGGATACCCAGAAGCAGGAGACCTGGGTGCAGCGGAGGGGCTCGCGGGAGCCTGGGTACGAGGAACAGTACGGCGGGGAACCCGGCGTCCCCCAGTTACGCTGGACTCCGGCTGATCTCCCTCTGCAGGCGCAGGTGGGCGGGGGAAGCCCAAAATTCAGTGCAGACGCCCTTGGCGAGCCACCAAATGCTGGGCGCGGAGGGTGGCCTCGCCGAGCGGGGTTGGTCCTCGGACCTGGGTCATCCCGGTGAAGTCGACCCCGTAGTAGCGGGCCAGGGCGGTGATCACCGGGCCACAAACAAGGTCGCGATCCTGGCTGGCGGAGGCTTTGCCGAACGTCCGGGCAAGTACAGAGCCCAGCTGGATGGTGTCCTCAGACCAACCAATCGCATGCATAAAGAACAGTGTCCTGAGTGTGACCCGGTTGGACGAGCCGCGGCTGGGGGTATAGGACTGGGTGAGCAGATGGTTGAGGATCCGCCACTCCAGACGGAGGAGAGTGGCCCGCGTCTGGCTGGCGACGTATTGCTCGTCCACGTAGTTTGGCAGGCAGATCCTCTGGAAGTAAGCCTGGCACGGAAACTCGGTGGGATCAGTGATGTCCAAGTGCAGGCGCCCGTTGCTGGCGTGCGGGGAGTTGAGCCGAAGTGCAGAGGCCAACTCCCAGTAGCTGACGGAGTGCTCCACCCCGCCGAGTGTGAACTGAACCGCATCAGCATGGTCGGCGGACCCCTTCGAGGAGTGGCGGAAGGAATCGTAGAACTCCCAGACGAGTTCCTGGTAGGTCGGTTCAGCAAGGCAGAGAAGGCGCCGCCAAACATAGGAGCGAACTCCATCTACGGCCTGGCATGAAGCGCCTCGAACACCTCAAAATCGAGGTGCAGGTGCTCGGAGATGGTGCGGTTACGGATGATCCGCAGCAGATGGCGCTGGGTGATGCTCAACTGGTCGAGGTAGTCTTCCATGATCCTGCAAAGCACAAGGATGCACAAGTGGCAAACAAGCGAACATGGTCAATGTTAGTCAAAACCACACCGGGAGCCCTCATATCGAAAGATATGGACAGTGGACTAGACTCCAGGTGAAACAAGCATACCCATCACACGAGAAACACAACCAAACCCACCGGGGACCCTCAAATCGAGCGATTTGGACAGTGGACTAGGACCCCGGTGAAACAAACAGCAAATCCAAACCAAAAAGCACCAATCGATCCACCACACACAAAACCACACAAGTCCGCATACAGGGCCAACATGCAAATGGTAGGCCGAATAAATGAACTCCCGAGAGAAAAATATAGCATGCAAATAACGCCAGCGGCCTACCAAATCGTTCCCAAATCATGCCACAATCACAAGTTCTTCACCTAACTCTAGGTATCGATTCTCCAGAAATAAAAGAAAAGGCAAGGAGAACACACCTGGAGACGCAAGTAGATACCGCGAGAGAGGTGAAGAAAGTGGAAGAAAGCACCCCAAGTCACCGGAAAACACACCGGAGAACTCGCCGCCGGCAACCCAACCTCGGCCAAACAAGCCCAAACCTTTGGGGATTGTGCTCCTCGACGCCAGGAGCGTGGGGGCGGTCGCGGTTTGTGATTTGGAGGTCGGGAGAGGGAGTTATGGCCGGAAAAGCGAAGGAGAAGAGGAAAGGGCCGAGTTTCCGGCAAGAGAGACGGTGAGGAATTTGAAAAAATGAGTCTGGTGGGAGGGGGGGCTGAAAATCGGCTTTTATAGGGGGGAGGGCAAAACACGGGCGGGCCAGAACACGGGCGGGCCAGAACACGGCCGTGTTCTGAGTGTGCCGCGCCCGTGTTTTTAAAGCTGCCCGTGCTTTTACTGCCGAGAGCAGTGCAGGCCACCTTTTAAAACACGGGCGGGCAGGGGCCACACGGCCGTGTTTTGAACCCCTGCTGCCCGTATTTTTACTGCCGAGCCCAATCTGCATTTTTCCAAAATTCCAATTTCAAATCACCCAGACTCATTTGTGCCCGGCTCTAAAGTTTACCCAATCACACATTAAAAAGAACCGTTCGAGGTACGAAATACTTTCCAGACCGACTCCAGACAGACTCAAAGACTCAAAAACCGACAAAAAATGAAATAACTAAATAAAAACAAAGGGCAGAAATGCAAACCGTGGTGGGGTTGCCTCCCCACAAGCGCTTCTTTACCGTCTTTTAGCTTGACACACCAAAACACAACACCAAACTGCGACCAAGTGTAAACGCAGTCCGGGAATGCAGTAACAGGCAAGTTATATTATCAACCCGGGGTCTAGATCTACTGCTTACTCCGTGATTCTCTATTATCTAGCAAACTAATTCGAGTGATTGTTGTTAAAAGCAAAAGCAGCAAGAAAGCAGTAAATTGTTCGGTTTTCAAAGTCAGGAAAGAGTCACTCGGGATTGAGTCCCCGTAGCCCCTTAGTTAGGTTCAATTGTAATTCCCCTGGGTTGATTTACTGTTGATTAGACTGCGGAAGCTCCGACAGTAGCTTGGAATCTCTTAAGCTGACCAAGCCCTCTCAGTCTAGCTACCCGGCAGACGACTAGTCTTCACCGGGAGAGAAAGCTGAAGCAGTAAGCACAGAACTCCACTACTGGAATTGAATTCCAGTACAAAGCAGTAAAATGGCTAACTCTCGTATAGCCAATCTCCTACTATCGAATGAAGAGACTCTAACAACCTAATCAGATTCTATCTATCTCAGGTTGCAGCAGAAATCGAGAAAAGCTGATCAGACTCAAATCAATTCAATAAACATGCATCATTCGATTAAAATCAAACAGTAATATCATCCCAAGTCATTACAATCAAATCCCTAACACCAGGAACTAGGGTTCTACTCCATAGAGAGAGAAGAGAAAACAGTAATCGGAGTAGTCATACTCATAACGATGAGGAAAATCTGCTCCGGGATGATGATTTCCACTCCTATGACGATCTCCAAGCTCGATTCGACGAAACCCAGCTCCAAGATAGCTTCTAGGATGTGTTCTTCGTACTTTCTCTCTCTAGGGCTCTGTTTTTCTCTCAAAACTCGATTCTCCCACTTTTGGCTCGGAATAGGCTCTAAAACCAGGATTCCCCGACTCGCACGGCCAGGGTGCACGGCCGCGCGACTCACCCACTTGGCCGTGCGGCTCAAAACGCAACGTTTCATTAAGTTCGATCCTCAGGCTTGTCACACGGCCAGGGTGCACGGCCGTGTGAGAATCCCAGTTTGCCCGTGCTCGGCCTCGGCAAATATTACACGGCCAGAATTGCACTTAGCACGGCCGTGTGAAGTTCATGGGTTGCCGGTGCGTGGCCTCGGCAAAAAGCACACGGCCATCTTGCTCACTTGCACGGCCGTGTGATGCCCTGTTTTGCCCGTGCGGCTTCCTTGAAACCTCGCCACGCGTCCGATCTTCGTCCAATCGACCCCAGACTCACTCCCAAGCCTCCATTCACGTACTAGGACCTGAAATATCACAAACAAGCACAACCTAGCGTGAAATCGGCCTAAAACACGAGAATCAACACCTCAAATAGTATAAGAACGAGGGTAAAAACATGTGTAAATAACGGTCTATCAAACTCCCCCACACTTAACCGTTTGCTTGTCCCCAAGCAAACCAAGTCAGACACCAGGTATGCTTACATATTTCAATCAACCAACATTGAGGACAAGTCATAAAGGCACAGAACACTTGAATCGTACTGGTTTTCCAACATCAATACATGAACAACCTCAATAACAACTAGACAACCACCACAAAGGACATTCGAGTGCAGCAAATCGAGTAAAGGAAGAGTCTCCCTTCTGTTCACCAACCAACCTAGACTTGACTCAACCACTCACTCAAAACAGTCAACTCATGCATCCAACTCAAGACATCAGAACGGAGATCGAGCAATCTAGGTCCTCACCGGGGTACAAGAGTATGAAGAATATGAAAATGAATCACTCACTCTCGACCAGTGGGGTCAGGACAAGAGCGAAAGAGGTATAAACATCAGCATTTCCAAGCCAGACTGCTAAGAAACACTACTTAATGGGCGTCATTCAGATTTTTGGTAGTGGCTCTCTTTTGCTTTCACTTTTTCTTTGTTTTTCTTTCATTTTTCTTTTCATTTCTTAAGAGAGCCCACCACTTCTGCACATATTTCAAACATCTGCCCAACTTTTAAGCACTACCTCCAACACTCACATAAACTTTAGCAGAAACAGCAGAGAATATGTAACAACCACTATGTGGAACCTTCTAAAAGACGCAACAAGGGTGATTTTTTTCGTTATAGACCAAAAGAAAGGATAACACACGGCTCAAAGGGGCTGACTAGGGGATATGACACATCAGTACAGTCAGTTTTGGGCGTGGGCTAATCCTATGCCCCCATCATTTTAGCTAGTGACAACGTGAATGCTACACATCATGGAAGAGGGATCTATCGCACAAGAAAGAAACGAGCAGGCTCAAATCTCACATGGCTACCTATATGCTCTATCTCTCATTCTGATACCCTGAACTAGATGCATAAACGACTGTCAAGAACAAGTGATCAGATCAAGCCACAGTTGGCAAGAAAACAGTTGAAAAACTGAACCCCTACATCGTTCTACTGCACATCTCAGTCCTCATCATAGGTTGTCCTAGTCACCAACAAGTTGTCATGCATTAATCTGAAAACCAATCAATTCATCCATCAAAACATAGTGCCAATATGATCAAACAGCAGTACTTGGAGCCCTCAAATCGTAAGATTCGGACAGCGGACTAGGCTCCAAGCACCCAAATATATATTCCAACCGATACAAAGCACCCCCCCCACACTTAAGCACGACATTGCCCTCAATGGAGTAGAGGGAGAGATAAGGGGAACGATGTTACCGGATTGAAACACTGCTGGGGGACTGGAAGTGGACTAGTCAGCGAGAAACAAACTGGAGAAGGGACAGTTCTGCACGAATCGAACACCAAAAACACACTAGCACACTGTGCGTTAGGGATAAGTGTTAGCCCAGACGGCTACAGCAGAAACAAACCACAAAAGAAAAAGAAAAAGAAAAACAAACGACACTAAGTTCAAGCTCCTCACACATGGAGCAAACACCCAAAAGTCTAAAACGAAAAATAAAACACACTGAGACGGGCAACGAGTACAGCCTACTCGTCGCCAAGATCATCCAAGTCGATGTCGTTCATGAACGCGTCATCATCAGCAGCGCCAGCAGCACCATCATCACCGTCAGCTGAGGCATGTGGAAGTGGGGAGTCATCCCAGGGAGTCCTCCAGACAGGCTGCTCTCCCGGGAGCAGCTGGAGCAGGTGCTGCTGAACCTCCTGCATGCGCCGTGAAAGGCGCTTCTCCCGCTCGACGTGGGCGAGAGTCACTCCCTGCTGTGTCTGGATTTTGCCGAGAGCTCGCACGGCCAGGGGGAGAATTCCACACGTGCGAGTCAAGTTTTGCCCGTGTCGGCCACACGGCCAGGTCAGGCTGAGCCACACGGCCGTGCAATGTGCACTTTTGGCCGTGCGCTTTTTGCCGAGAGCTTGCACGGCCAAGGGGAGAAATCCGCACGGCCGTGCAAGTGGAAGACCTGGCCGTGCGACATGCTGGAGCCCCGAATTCAACCTGTTTTCACTCAAAAACCGACAATTGACTCTGGATCAACGTCTCAAGACTCAAAAACACAAAAAAAAAAAAATCAAAGGAAAAAGAGTAAGAAAATGCAAACCTCGGTGGGGTTGCCTCCCCACAAGCGCTTCTTTACCGTCTTTTAGCTGGACGCCAGTATGGATGCTCAGGGAAGTGTAGGATCAGGTGCCTTCAAGAGCGGATCCACATCGCTCTTGAGGTAAAACTTCAAATGGTGGCCATGCACGCGACGAATGTGACCACCAGCATTTGCCAACTCGACTTGGCCATCCGGTAAGATGCAAGCGAGTGAATACTCGGATGGCCAAGGTGGGGGCGGGACCAGCTCATAGTGGTCTCCGGCTTTCTTTCAAGCAGGCTTAGCTGCTTGCAGTTTCGGCCGCCACTCCTCCTTGATATGTATTTTTGGTGATGGAGTGGTCAGGAGTGGCGGCGAAGGTGTGGGAGGCGGGTCCTGCAAAATAGGCAGCAGAGAAGGATACACGACAGACTCGTGCTCCTGGTGAGATACAACATGCAGAGGTAACGAAGCAGGTATAGAGTTAGCAACTGAAAACGTTATTCGCTCCTCGCCATCCCTCAAAACTAAGGTCCCATCATGAACATCTATGAGGGCCTTGGCGGTGGCCAGGAAAGGCCTTCCCAGTATCAATGGCACATTCACATCCTCATTATGTCCAAAATCACAAAATCAACAGGATAATTGAATGTGCCAACCTTAACTAGAAGGTCTTCCACTATGCCCCTAGGATGCACTACAGATCGGTCTGCTAATTGAAGGCTCATCCTAGTAGCACGAGGTTCACCTAGGCCTTGTTTCTGAAACAGTTTATATGGCATAACATTTATACTAGCACCTAAATCCGCCAAGGACCTCTCTACATGCAAATTCTCAATAGAGCACGGGATAGTAAAACTACCTGGGTCCTTCTGTTTCTGCGGAAGCTTGTTCTGCAGAATGGCCGAGCACTCCTCGCTGAGCTCCACAGTGGCTAGCTCGCTCAGCTTCTGCTTCTTTGAGAGAAGATCCTTCAGGAACTTCGCATACTTAGGTATTTGAGATAGTGCCTCCAGGAAAGGCACTTGGACATTCAGCTTCCTAAGCATGGCCATGAAGTTCTCGAACTCTGCCTCCAACCTGTCTTTGTGCAACCGAGTAGGGAAGGGGAGTTCAGGGATATACTCCTTCACTACTGGTTGCGGTTTAGGTGCAGGCACCTCAACCTCCTTCTCTATTTCTTCTTCAGCTGCTGGAGATGCCGAGGCAGGGGCCTCTCTCTCCTGTTCCCGAACAGGTGGATCAACAGTCAGCTTGCCACTCCTGGTCATGATGGCATTGCAGTGCTCATTCGGTGTCGGCGGATGAGGGATGGTCTGCCCGGGTAGAGTACCGGGAGCCCTTTGAGCCACTGCCCGAGCCACGCTTCCCAGCTGGGTCTGGATATCCTGCAAGACAACCTGTGTGTTCCTCTGACCAGCTTCAAGAGCCAGGAATTTTCTCGAGGCCTTCTCCATGAACTGCTCAATAGTGTTGAATTTGTGAGCACTAGAACTGGCGAGAGAACCCACCAAGTCCCGCAGTTCGGCCATCCGATCATTCTGCACTGGGGCAGCAGGTGTTGCACCTGGCTGCTGGAAAGGTCGCGGCTGTGATTGAGCAGCATGCCCCTGCATGGGCTGATAGAGAGACTGTTGCTGCTGGAATTGCCCCTGTCTGGGCTGATATGGTGGCCTCTGGAAGCCCGGCGGTCCCTGGGGGACTGGTGGTCTGGAATTTGCCCCACCCTAGGAGAAGTTAGGATGCTGGCGCCACCCCTCGTTATAAGTGTTACTGTAGGGGTCGTTGCGCCTGACATTATTGATGAAGTTCACCTGCTCCTGGGGTGTGGTTGATTCCTTCATCGCCTGGCAATCTTCCACCGTGTGATGGGTGCTTTCGCACCAGTGGCAGAGCATCGCCTGCTGCTGTCCGGTCCCTGGAATCATCCCGGAACGATCGATAGCTGAAACCAGCTTCGATACTACCTGCACCAAATCAGAGGGATGGGCTCCCACAGAATGTACACCTCGGCCTGGTGCTCGTCTCGATTTCCTGGCAGTGCCCCAGTCCTACCCGTTCTCCGCCATCTCCTCAAAGAGTTGATTCAACTGTGGCGGGGTTTTTGTCAGCATGTTCCCGCCACAAACCGAATCAATCAGCTGCTTGTCCTCCGGGAAGAGGGCGTGATAGAAGGTGCCCACCTTGAATGCATCATTGAAACCATGATTGGGACACTTGAGAAAGAGACTGGTGTACCTCTCCCAAGCATCCCTGATGGTCTCATCCTCATCCTGAGCGAAATGTGTAATTTGCTTCTGCAGGTCCGCTGTCTTGGATGGAGGATGGTAGCGGGTGAGGAACTTGTCCGCCAGGTTGGTGAACGTGGTGATCGAGCCCGGAGGTCGAGTGTCTAGCCACTCCTTGGCCTGCCCCTCCAGAGTGAATAGGAAGTACCTCAGCTGGATGGCATCTGCTGGTACCCCATTGATCTTGATTCCATCGATGAGCTCGTGGAATCGCCTGAGATGTGATCGGGGTAACTCTCCCTCCTTACCACGGAACACTACTGAACCGCGAAGCATGGTGATTACTGATGTGCTCACCTCAAAATTGTTGGCTGGGACATGAGGGTGTTGAATGGGTGACCTCATATCCGCAGCTCTAGAGGTCCAGTAGGATCCCATGGTCTGCTCCTCTGGGTTGATCACGTCATGGTTCTGTGGATCAGCCATCTCTTCTTCCTCTTCTTCTAACTGCAGCTGTGTTAGCGCCTCCTCCGCAGCCAGTCGCGCCTTTAGATCCCGCTTGAAGTTCCTGCAAGTTTGTTCAAGCTCCTGGTCTAATGGTAGTAGTTGTCCCGACTGGCTACGGGTCATGCACTACCTGCACACAATCAGCAGAAGCAACCCGTGAAGGCACACAGGTGGAAGAGATAAAATGCAGTAAATAAAAAGCTAGAGTAACAAATTCTCACGTTTCCCCAATAACCTAGAGGATTCCCTGGCAACGGCGCCAAAAACTTGACACGCCAAAACTCAACACCAAACTGCGACCAAGTGTAATCGCAGTCCGGGAATGCAGTAACAGGCAAGTTATATTATCAACCCGGGTCTAGATCTACTGCTTACTCCGTGATTCTCTATTATCTAGCAAACGAATTCGAGTGATTGTTGTTAAAAGCAAAAGCAGCAAGAAAGCAGTAAATTGTTCGGTTTTCAAAGTCAGGAAAGAGTCACTCGTGATTGAGTCCCCCTAGCCCCTTAGTTAGGTTCAATTGTAATTCCCCTGGGTTGATTTACTGTTGATTAGACTGCGGAAGCTCCGACAGTAGCTTGGAATCTCTTAAGCTGACCAATCCCTCTCAGTCTAGCTACCCGGCAGACGACTAGTCTTCACCGGGATAGAAAGCTGAAGCAGTAAGCACAGAACTCCACTACTGGAATTGAATTCCAGTACAAAGCAGTAAAATGGCTAACTCTCGTATAGCCAATCTCCTACTATCGAATGAAGAGACTCTAACAACCTAATCAGATTCTATCTATCTCAGGTTGCAGCAGAAATCGAGAAAAGCTGATCAGACTCAAATCAATTCAATAAACATGCATCATTCGATTAAAATCAAACAATAATATCATCCCAAGTCATTACAATCAAATCCCTAACACCAGGAACTAGGGTTCTTCATACCCAAGTGAGAGTAGGGTTCTACTCCATAGAGAGAGAAGAGAAAACAGTAATCGGAGTAGTCATACTCATAACGATGAGGAAAATCTGCTCCGGGATGATGATTTCCACTCCTATGACGATTTCCAAGCTCGATTCGACGAAACCCAGCTCCAAGATAGCTTCTAGGATGTGTTCTTCGCACTTTCTCTCTCTAGGGCTCTGTTTTTTCTCTCAAAACTCGATTCTCCCACTTTTGGCTCGGAATAGGCTCTAAAACCAGGATTCCCCGACTCGCACGGCCAGGGTGCACGTCCGCGCGACTCACCCACTTGGCCGTGCGGCTCAAAACACAACGTTTCATTAAGTTCGATCCTCAGGCTTGTCACACGGCCAGGGTGCACGGCCGTGTGAGAATCCTAGTTTGCTCGTGCTCGGCCTCGGAAAATATCACACGGCCAGAATTGCACTTAGCACGGCCGTGTGAAGTTCATGGGTTGCCCGTGCGTGCCCTCGGCAAAAAGCACACGGCCATCTTGCTCACTTGCACGGCCGTGTGATGCCCTGTTCTGCCCTTGCGGCTTCCTTGACACCTCGCCACGCGTCCGATCTTCATCCAATCGACCCCAGACTCGCTCCCAAGCCTCCATTCACGTACTAGGACCTGAAATATCACAAACAAGCACAACCTAGCGTGAAATCGGCCTAAAACACGAGAATCAACACCTCAAACGGTGGAAGAACGAGGGTAAAAACATGTGTAAATAACGGTCTATCAATCACCAACCTGGAACTCTTTCGAACCCCGCAACCGTGCATCGTGCAGGCGCTTCGTGCGCTCCTTGTACAGCTTGGTGTTCTCATAGGCGTGATAGCGCCACTCCTCCAGCTCCAGCATCTGCATTTTGCGCTCAACACCTGATACACTAACATCCAAGTTTAGCAGCTTAAGGGCCTAGAAGGCCTTGTGCTCTAGCTCCATGGGCAAATGGCATGCCTTTCCATAGACAAGCCGGTACGGTGAAGTAACAATGGGTGTCTTGTAGGAAGTGCGGTATGCCCATAGAGCATCATCGAGCTTTGTGGACCAATCCTTACGGGATAGATTCACCGTCTTCTCCAGGATACGCTTGAGTTCCCGGTTCGTTAGCTCGGCCTGGCCACTAGTCTGAGGGTGATAGGCTGATAGACTGTTAATTACACATGTTTTTACCCCTGTTCTTACACCGTTTGAGGTGTTGATTCTCATGTTTTAGGCCGATTTCACGCTAGGTTGTGCTCGTTTGTGATATTTCAGGTCCTAGTACGTGAATGGAGGCTTGGGAGCGAGTTTGGGGTCGATTGGACGAAGATCGGACGCGTGGCGAGGTGCCAAGGAAGCCGCACGGGCAGTCCTGGACATCACACGGCCGTGCAACTTACAATTGTGGCCGTGTGATTTTCGCCGAGAGCAAACACGGGCAGAGCAGGAAATCCACACGGCCGTGCGACCCTGGCCGTGTGGGAAGCCTGAGTTTCGACTTAATTGATACGGCGCGTTTTGACTCACACGGGCAACTGGGTGAGCCACACGGCCGTGTGGTCTGCCCGTGTGATTCGGGAAATCTTGGTTTTTCAGCCAATTTCGAGCCAAAAGTGGGAGAATCGGATTTTGAGAGCAAAAACAGAACCCTAGAGAGAGAAAAGTACGAAGAACACATCCTAGAAGCTATCTTGGAGCTGGGTTTCGTCAAATCGAGCTTGGGGATCGTCATAGGAGTGGAAATCATTATCCCAGAGCAGATTTTCCTCATCTTTATGAGTATAACTACTCTGATTACTGTTTTCTTCTCTCTCTCTATGGAGTAGAACCCTTCTCTCACTTGGGTATGAAGAACCCTAGTTTCTTGTGTTAGGGATTTGATTGTAATGACTTGGGATGATTATACTGTTTGGTTTTAATCGAATGATGCATGTTTATAGAATTCATTGAAGTCTGATAAGCTTTTCTCGATTTCTGCTGCAACCTGAGATAGATAGAATCTGATTAGGTTGTTAGAGCCTCTTCATTCGATAGTAGGAGATTGGCTATACGAGAGTTAGCCAGTTTACTGCTTTGTACTGGAATTCAATTCCAGTAGTGGAGTTCTGTGCTTATTGCTTCAGCTTTCTATCCCGGTGAAGACTAGTCGTCTGCCGGGTAGTTAAACTGAGAGGGCTTGGTCAGCTTAAGAGATTCCAAGCTACTGTCGGATCTTCCGCAGTCTAATCAACAGTGAATCAACCCAGGGGAATTACAATTGAACCTAACTAAGGGGCTAGGGGGACTCATTCCCGAGTGACTCTTTCCTGCTTTAGAAAACCGAACCATTTCCTGCTTTCTTACTGCTTTTGCTTTAAACAACAATCAATCGAATTAGTTGGCTAGATAATAGATAATCACGGAGTAAGCAGTAGATCTAGACCCCGGGTTGATAATAGAACTTCCCTGTACTGCATTCCCGGACTGCTGATTCGCTAGAACACAACTCCTAACAATGGCCAAGTGTAACCAATGAAAGGGACTGCAGTATAGTGGCTCAAGTAATAAATATCGAATCCACGGGTCTCTAGAGTTACTATTACTCAGCTTCAGTTCGTTATCTAGCAAAACAGATTAAGTTGAAAGAACTAAAACTACTCTAGCAAACTACAGTTAAAGTTAATCTAATTACAGGTTGGGAACTCACTTGGGTATGATTCCCCCTAGCCACTAGCCAGATTAACGATCGATGATCTCTAACTTGTTTCACTTTCATTCACAATGCGGAGAATCCTTGACTAGACCTTGAGTCTCGACTAAAGGAACAAGGCCCTCTTGAGTCAACTGCCTAGAGGGACGTATCCTTCTCTAGAACAATCGATCAAGGCGTTCTGAACTAGACTCCCTCTATCGAATGAGGTTCTCAATCGATACAAAGCAGTGAATCAACCCTCGACTAAAGAAATCGATCCACTACTATCAATCTATGGTGCTCTATTGACCTAATCAGGTATTCGCTCTCATAGGATCAAAGCAGAATCAATAATCTCGACTAAAGCAGAATTGAATCGTGAAAACATGCATAGATTGAATATGAACTCAAGATTATCAAGTCAGAGTACTCATACAATCATCCAATCAAACAAACATGGCTAGGGTTCCTCAAAACCTAAGTGAAGGGAAGTTACTCCATAGAGAAGAGAGAGACTGCAGTAAGAATCTTCAGATGATCAGTCTTCAAGTCCGGGCTTGATTCCCGAGCTCCAATGACGAAGAAATCCTCCAAAATAGCTCCAAGAATGTTCCCAAGTCGCTCTCTCTCTCTAGGGTTCGTCCCTTGGGTGTTTGGGATCCAAAACCCAGCTCTCCCTTACTTTTGGCTCGGATTAGGCTTAAAAACAGGCTTCCCCGAGTTGCACGGCCAGGTGCACGGCCAGGTGCACGGCCGTGCAAGGGTCCCGGCCAGCCCGTGCACGTCCTCGGCCAGAGGTGCACGGCCATATTTACATGTTGCACGGCCGTGCAGCTCTTCAGGGCTGCCCGTGCATGGCCTCGGCAGAGAGCGCACGGCCAGCTTGCAACCGTGCACGGCCGTGCGACTCCCTGGTCTGCCTCCTTGGAACCTCGTCATGCGTCCGATCCTCGTCCAATCGACCCCAAACTCGCTCCCAAGCCTCCATTCACGTACTAGGACCTGAAATATCACAAACAAGCACAACCTAGCGTGAAATCGGCCTAGAACACGAGAATCAACACCTCAAACGGAGTAAGAGCAGGGGTAAAAACATGTGTAAATAACGGTCTATCAAACTCCCCCACACTTAACCGTTTGCTTGTCCCCAAGCAAACCTAACTCAAACCAATGCAACTCTCCAGACCTCTATAGCAACAAACAACCTCGATCGTAGGTAGAGGATTTCCTAGATCATATAGCAGCTTACGAGGTCAACTGATCTTCCAAGACGTTCCCTATCTCTCTCAATGCGAGTACTAGACTCACGCCAGGATCATGAGAAAGAATTAGAAGTAAGACAGTCAGTTCATGGATAAAGGGACTCACACCATTCACAACCAAGGACTCGTTTGTACCGGGGTGCTCTTTCACTTCATTTCACCGTTGGAACCCCTTTTTGCACTTTCATTCACATTTTTTTTTTCACTTAGCAGGGGTTCCACTGCAGTCTTTTGCACGGTCGACCCTTATTAGTCGAGCAAGAGCAATTTCTATACATCTGGTGCTCGCCAGAGTACTTCTTTTAACTCCTTTTCCTCAACTCGTGTGGAGGGTCAATGAAATTAAGGGGGGTCGGAAGCTCTATCCGTGCCCTTAAAAACACATCCTCGAGTAGGCGAACCGCTCAACGGGTGGAAGTTTTACTTGTGCTAGAGACAGCTTAGCTTCACCTTGTAGGAGTACCCCACTAAGGATCACTAAAATCTCTTCCAAAACCCGATTTTGTGCAATGAACGGTGCCACACACGTTGGGCTTTCCCCATGTTTAAGATTTAATGATTTTGACATGGAGGACCAACTGCTTCCCATTTTCCATATGAGCACCCTGTTCGATACACGAGTCCATAACACAATCCAAATAGAGTCACCATTACCACATGAATTCAACGGTCTTAGCTCCACTAATTCACAAAATCAACTGACACAGCAGAGAGCTAGATAGGAAAAATCTTATACTTCAACATCCTCCATAGTGCTACACTACCTCCCTAGGTTGCACATTACTATAGAGACTGTCGATTCAAAGCATACTGAGCAGGCAATTTGCAAGGAAACACGTACTTGGAGCCCTCAAATTTAAAATTTGGACAGTGGACTAGGCTCCAAGCACACAAACAGCCAAACATTCACCCGCATACATAATCGAACATCCCCCCACACTTAAGCACGACATTGTCCTCAATGGAGGAAAGATAAGGAGGGTAGAACGAAGTTACCAGATCAAGGGTGAATGATGGTGGACGAGGCAGGCGGTGCATTCCATGAGGAGAGAGTGGTCGAAAAACAAACACCACACAAAATCTCACAAAGGTTGAGTTATGGACTCTAAAATCAAAGAACAAAACTGACTCAACCGAAGAGAAATAGGGAAAGAAATGCAAACCGACTGGTTGGGTTGCCTCCCAACAAGCGCTTCTTTCACGTCGTCAGCCGGACGATGGCTCTTAAGTTTCGGTCCACCCCAAAATCTCCTTGAAGTTGAGGTTCTCGTCAATTAGGTGGAGTCTCAAGTCACGAGCATGTGGTATGACAGGTGATGGAAGCTCGTGCACTTGAGGCAGATGAAGTGTCCACCCTCGAGACCTCTGCTTCTCTTCTCTCGTCTCATTGCCCCAAACCAGATAAGACAGCAACGATTGGCCACCATCGCGTCCACCAAGAGGGACCGATGTCGATGTGGCCTTGGTCTGGCAAAGAGACACTGTAAATGGGTCCCTGCCAAGCAGCTCCTCGAAGTTTGGTGGAGATATCACATGTAACTCATGGCCGGTGCAAGCCTCTTCCACCTCAACTCCGTCCTCAGCCTGGACGCCAATTGATTCTTCAACCTCCCTTTCTTCTTCATGTGGTATCACCCCTGGAAAATGATCAAGAACTCCTCCTGCTTCGCTTTCGTCATCCTCCACAACCTCTTCCTGCACCCTTTCTTGCTCTTCTTCTTCTAGCACGGATTGGAGAGCAAGTTGCCAAGCAATTTCTTTCATGAGATCTTCTTGCATCTCCTCACTCATGCCCACCTCTTCAAAGCTCAATGTGGGATGTGGGAAAGGGTGGTCGGCTACGACAGGACATTCCTGATCATAATCATCCCGGGAGCTTTCCGTGACAACTTCTGTGTGCTCCACAATGTCCTTGTAGCCTTCTTCTTTCTCGTCCTCTTCTAGTATGGTAGCAGACGGGTGATCTTGAGCAAGTTGTGCACAAACTTGCTCAACCCACTCTGTTTGCTTCGCTGAGCGTTGAACAGCCTCCTCCATATCACGGAGATATGAGGGATCGGAAGAGGGAAGGGCTTGGATTTGATGATCCATCTCGCGATTGCGGCTCTCGGAGTACCGAACAAACTGCTCCAAGAGAAGCCTCAGTTCATAGTTTGGATCTGGCTGTGGAGTGTAGCATGGCTCTGCAGAATGGCCCGTGAAGGCCGCCATGGGTAACTCCAGCGCTGATGGCCCTTCTGGTTGTGGGAGAAAGTCTTCTTGGTAATGAGATTGTCCTTGATATGCCCAGGGGTCAGATTGTTCTCCATAGAAAGGGGGTTGGTACTGGAACCCGGATCCATAGTCTTCTCCTCCTTGATTGCTCCAGGGTGTCTCGGGGTAATACCACTCGGATGGTGGTGGATACCCCCAATGGTTGGAGAAGCCGTGAGGATCCATGATTCAGCTCTGCACCAACAAAAACTAAAACACCCAAGTGAAAAGCAAGGGTGTAAAACAAAAGAAAACGCTAAAGTAACAAACTTCTGCCTTTCCTAATAATCTAGAAAGTCCCCGGCAACGGCGCCAAAAACTTGATTCGCTAGAACACAACTCCTAACAATGGCCAAGTGTAACCAATGAAAGGGACTGCAGTATAGTGGCTCAAGTAATAAATATCGAATCCACGGGTCTCTAGAGTTACTATTACTCAGCTTCAGTTCGTTATCTAGCAAAACAGATTAAGTTGAAAGAACTAAAACTACTCTAGCAAACTACAGTTAAAGTTAATCTAATTACAGGTTGGGAACTCACTTAGGTATGATTCCCCCTAGCCACTAGCCAGATTAACGATCGATGATCTCTAACTTGTTTCACTTTCATTCACAATGCGGAGAATCCTTGACTAGACCTTGAGTCTCGACTAAAGGAACAAGGCCCTCTTGAGTCAACTGCCTAGAGGGACGTATCCTTCTCTAGAACAATCGATCAAGGCGTTCTGAACTAGACTCCCTCTATCGAATGAGGTTCTCAATCGATACAAAGCAGTGAATCAACCCTCGACTAAAGCAATCGATCTACTACTATCAATCTATGGTGCTCTATTGACCTAATCAGGTATTCGCTCTCATAGGATCAAAGCAGAATCAATAATCTCGACTAAAGCAGAATTGAATCGTGAAAACATGCATAGATTGAATATGAACTCAAGATTATCAAGTCAGAGTACTCATACAATCATCCAATCAAACAAACATGGCTAGGGTTCCTCAAAACCTAAGTGAAGGGAAGTTACTCTATAGAGAAGAGAGAGACTGCAGTAAGAATCTTCAGATGATCAGTCTTCAAGTCCGGGCTTGATTTCCGAGCTCCAATGGCGAAGAAATCCTCCAAAATAGCTCCAATAATGTTCCCAAGTCGCTCTCTCTCTAGGGTTCGTCCCTTGGGTGTTTGGGATCCAAAACCCAGCTCTCCCTTACTTTTGGCTCGGATTAGGCTTAAAAACAGGCTTCCCCGAGTTGCACGGCAAGGTGCACGGCCGTGCACAACACCACACTGGCCGTGCACCCCAAAACGCAGCCGTTTCATTTAAGTGGAACTCATGCTTCTTGCACGGCCAGGTGCACGGCCGTGCAAGGGTCCCGGCCAGCCCGTGCACGTCCTCGGCCAGAGGTGCACGGCCATATTTACATGTTGCACGGCCGTGCAGCTCTTCAGGGCTGCCCGTGCATGGCCTCGGCAGAGAGCGCACGGCCAGCTTGCAACCGTGCACGGCCGTGCGACTCCCTGGTCTGGCCGTGCAGCCTCCTTGGAACCTCGTCATGCGTCCGATCCTCGTCCAATCGACCCCAAACTCGCTCCCAAGCCTCCATTCACGTACTAGGACCTGAAATATCACAAACAAGCACAACCTAGCGTGAAATCGGCCTAGAACACGAGAATCAACACCTCAAACGGAGTAAGAGCAGAGTAAAAACATGTGTAAATAACGGTCTATCAACTGCGATTACACTTGGTCGCAGTTTAGTGTTGTGTTTTGGCGTGTCAAGTTTTTGGCGCCGTTGCCGGGGAGCCTCTAGGTTATTGGGGAAACGTGAGAATTTGTTACTCTAGCTTTTTCTTTATTGCACTTTTTTCTCTTCCACCTGTGTGCCTTCACGGGTTGCTTCTGCTGATTGTGTGCAGGTAGTGCATGACCCGTAGCCAGTCGGGAGATCTACTACCATTAGACCAGGAGCTTGAACGAACCTGCAGGAACTTCAAGCGGGCTCTAAACGCGCGACTGGCTACGGAGGAGGCGCTATCACAGCTGCAGATCGAAGAAAAAGAAGAACAAGAAGGAGAGATGGCTGAACCACAGAACCATGATGTGATCAATCCAGATGAGCAGACCATGGGATCCGACTGGACCGCTAGAGCTGTGGACATGAGGTCACCCATTCAACACCCTCATGTCCCAGCCAACAACTTTGAGGTGAGTGCCTCCGATCACATCTCAGGCGATTCCACGAGCTCATCGATGGAATCAAGATCAATGGGGTACCAGCAGATGCCATCCAGCTGAGGTACTTCCCATTTACTCTGGAGGGGCAAGCCAAGGAGTGGCTAGACACTCGACCGCCGGGCTCTATCACCATGTTCGCCAACCTGGCGGACAAGTTCCTCACCCGCTACCATCCTCCATCCAAGACACCTGACCTGCAGAAGCAAATTACCCATTTTGCTCAGGATGAGGATGAGACCATCAGGGATGCATGGGAGAGGTACAACAGTCTCTTCCTGAGGTGTCCAAATCATGGCTTCAATGATGCCTTCAAGGTGGGCACCTTCTATCACGCCCTCTTCCCGGAGGACAAGCAGCTGATTGACTCAGTTTGTGGCGGGAACATGCTGACCAAAACACCGCCACAACTGAATCAACTCTTTGAGGAGATGGCGGAGAACGGGTACGATTGGGGAACAGCCAGGAGATCGAGACAAGCACCAAGACGAGGTCTGTATGCTGTGGGCACCCAGTCATCTGATTTGGTGCAGGTGGTATCGAAGCTGGTTTCAGCTATCGATCGTTCTGGTTTGATTGCAGGTACAGGACAGCCGCAGGCGATGCACTGCCAGTGGTGTAAGAGCTCCCATCACACCGTGGAGGACTGTCAGGCGATGAGGGAATCAACCACACCCCACGAGCAGGTGAACTTCATCAATAACGTCAGGCGCAATGACCCCTACATTAACACTTATAATGAGGGGTGGCGCCAGCATCCTAACTTCTCCTGGGGTGGGGAAAATTCCAGACCACCAGTCCCCCAGGGACCACCGGGCTTCCAGAGGCCGCCCTATCAGCCCAGACAGGGGCAATTCCAGCAGCAGCAACAGTCTCTCTATCAGCCCATGCAGGGGCATGCTACTCAATCACAGCCGCGACCTTTCCAGCAGCCAGGTGCAGCCCCTGCTGCCCCAGTGCAGAATGATCAGATGGCTGAATTGCGGGACTTGGTAGGTTCTCTCGCCAGTTCTAGTGCTAAAAAATTCAACACTATTGAGCAGTTCATGGAAAAGGCCTCGGGTAAATTCCTGGCTCTTGAAGCTGGCCAGAGGAACACATAGGCTGTCTTGCAGGATATCCAAACCCAGCTGGGGAGCGTGGCTCAGGCAGTGGCACAAAGGGCTCCTGGTACTCTACCCGGTCAGACCATTCCTCATCCGCGGAACCCGAATGAGCACTGCAATGTCATCACAACCAGGAGTGGCAAGATGACTGTTGATCCACCTGTTCGGGAACAAGAGAGAGGGACCCCTGTCTTAGCATCTCCAGCGGTTGAAGAAGAGGCAGAAAAGGAGGTTGAGGTGCCTGCACCTAAGCCGCAACCGGTAGTGAAGGAGTATATCCCGAAACTCCCCTTCCCTACTCGGTTGCACAGAGACAGGCTGGAGGCAGAGTTCGAAAACTTCATGGCCATGCTTAGAAAGCTGAATGTCCAAGTGCATTTCCTGGAGGCACTATCTCAAATGCCTAAGTATGCGAAGTTTCTGAAAGAGCTTCTCTCGAAGAAGCAGAAGCTGAGTGAGCTGGCCACTGTGGAGCTCAGCGAGGAGTGCTCGGCTGTTCTGCAGAACAAGCTTCCGCAGAAGCAGAAGGACCCAGGTAGTTTTACTATCCCGTGCTCTATTGATAAATTGCATGTAGAGAGATCCTTGGCGGATTTAGGTGCTAGTATCAATGTTATGCCATATAAATTGTTCAAGAAACTAGGCCTAGGTGAACCCCGTGCTACTAGGATGACCCTTCAATTAGCTAACAGATCTGTAGTGCATCCTAGGGGCATAGTGGAAGACCTTCTGGTTAAGGTTGGCAAATTCAAATATCCTGTGGATTTTGTTGTCCTGGACATCAATGAGGACACAGAAGTGCCCCTTATACTGGGAAGGCCTTTCCTGGCCACCGCCAAGGCTCTCATAGATGTGCATGATGGGACCTTAGTTTTGAGGGACGGCGAGGAGAGAATAACGTTTTCAATTGCTAATACTCTACCTGCTTCGTCACCTCTGCATGTTGTATCTCACCAGGAGCACGAATCTGTCGTGTATCCTTCTGTGTTGCCTATTTTACATGATCCGCCTCCCATACCTTCGCTCCCACTCCAGTCCACACCGCCCCCAAAAGAATAGATCAAGGAGGAGTGGCGGCCGAAACTGCAGGCAGCTAAGCCTGCTCGAAAGAAAGCCGGAGACCACTATGAGCTGGTCCCGCCCCCACCTTGGCCATCCGAGTATTCACTCGCTTGCATCTTGCCGGGTGGCCAAGTCGAGCTGGCGAATGCTGGTGGCCACATTCGTCGCGTGCATGGCCACCATTTGAAGCTGTACCTCCAGAGCGATGTGGATCCACTCTTGAAGGCACCTGATCCTACACTTTTCTGAGCATCCATACTGGCGTCCAGCTAAAAGACGGTAAAGAAGCGCTTGTGGGGAGGCAACCCCACCACGGTTTGCATTTCTATCCTTTTTAATTGTTGTCGTTTTCGAGTCATTGAGTCTGTCTGGAGTCTTTCTGGAATGTTTCTCGTGCCCCGGATGGTCTATTTTGGTCTATGGTCGTGTATTTTTGGAACCGGGGCACGTTTGGGTTTGGTTGTTCGAAATTGCAGCTCAAAAACTGGAGAAAAAGGGCCCTCGGCGATGAAATTACGGGCATGGGGGGCCAAATTACGGTCGTAATTCCTCTAACCCCTGCCCGTAATTAATTCAGAAGAGAAAAAGGGCTCGGCATAGAAATTACGGCCAAGGGGGGCCGAATTACGGCCGTAATTCGCCTTCCCCCTGCCTGTAATTAGGTTAGAGGGGAGATAATGCTCTCGGCATAAAAATTACGGGCAGGCCAAGGGGAATTACGGCCGTAATCCTGCCCGTAATTACCCCCGAAAACAGTTTAAAAACCCTTCAGCCGAGACTCTCTCTCTCCCCCCCCCCCCCCATTTTTTCTGGTCAAAACCTCTCTTCTCACCGGAAAATCGCCCCACCCTCTTCTCCGGTGGTTTTCCGGCCATATCTCACTCACCGGAGCTCCAAATTGAATTCCGAGACCACCCCCGTGCTCCTCTCGTCAGCACCCACAAGTCTATACCAGTGGGGTCGAGTTTCGTGGTGGTTTGGGTCGCCGGAAAACCGCGACCCTTCGGTGTTCCTCCGGCCCGATCTCTCTCCTCCGACCTCCAATCGAGAAACCGCGACCACCACCGCGTTCCTGGTACTTGGGGCATCATTCCCCAAAGTTTTGGGTCAGTTTAGCTCCGGTGAAGTCGCCGGCGACGAAACTTCGGCGAGCCTACCGGCGAGTTTCTCGGCGATTTTCGTGTTCTCTCGCTCTTCCCTCACCTTCCCCGCGATATCTTCTTGTGCCTCCAGGTGTGCTTCTCTATTTTTACTTGTCATTTGTGGAGGATTGATATTGTGGGTTTAGTGAGGACATTCAGGATTTGGTTTGTGCTTTAATTAATTGGTCGGCCTACAATGTTGCTTGCTTTGTTTGTTCATCTTTTGGTTGGCCTACCGAGTAATATGCGTGTGATTGTCCCGCTTGGAGCCTAATTTGCTGTCTGGGTTTATAATCCGAGGGCTCCAAGTGCGTTTTGTCCATAAAGCGACACACCATCCTGGTTTTTGTGAGTCTTCAACATATAATATAGGCTCAACCTGAGATGCAAAATCAAAAGGCTCATCTGCCACATGAGATCTTGTGTGAACCAACTTTGAAAAGTTCACTAATGTGTATCCGAACTGATAACGCCTTTTCCCTTTTCAACATCGGCCCATTCACACTTGAATAAAACTACTTTGAACCTTTCATAATAGTTTAACTCAATCATATCAACCACCCGACCATAATAAATTGTATCACCATCAGACTGTGACGTCTATGATGCTACGAAAACACCACTGTTTTGTGTTTTCTTCTTTTTTTCACGAGCTTTTGTACGGAATCTGAATCCTTTAGTGATATAGCTATGGAATTGTCTTGCCACTCTATACGGGCCTCGAGCTAGCCATTTTACATGATCAGAAGCTAGAGGATCATGCTCTGCTTCTAATTTAGATACCTGAAAATAATGGTGGTTAGGTCAATTTCATATAAAACATTCATTTCGCAAACATAAATACTATATCTGTAGACAAAAATCAATTTTCAAGAAATGTTACTCTCACTTTATTTTTGAACCAGTCCACAAACTTTGAGTGATGTGTTTGTTCAATTTCATGGTCAGAACGACCTCTCTTACGACCTTTCCTCATACAACTTCCTTTAATTATGTCTCGATGCTCTCTATCAATCAAATAAGTTTGAGATTAGCATAAAACAAAAGACAACCGCATATGAAAAGGATAGATGTAAGAGAAAAAGACTACGTACTTGATGAATTTCTGAACCTCTTTTGTTGAATTGCACAACACATACCTATGTGCTTGCATCCATGTTTTAGGATCAAGTTCAACATCATTCACTTTCTCAATCGAACGACCGGGTGTTGTAATTACTGGACTATCTTCTATTTGCACATGATCCCCCCATCATCATTTCTAAGCACTCTATTAAATCTTGTGTTGACACCTGTGAAATATCTAGAACAATATTCAATAGATTCATTTGCAATATAACATTCAATGATTGAAGCTTCCGGATAGTTTCTATTTCTAACATGAGCTTTCAGTGTCATCAAGTACCTGTGTTGAGAAAATTCAAATCACATTACAGCTCATAAAAATAATGCAGTGGTACACTAGGAATTTAACATTCATAACTAAAACCTCCATAAGATAAAAATAATAATTTAAAGGGAACAATGGATATAATCTTAGCAAGAGTTGAATAACAACATCATGAAGCAAATTTAGCTTTAGGAATTCACATGTTTACTTATATTATTTGGTAAGTTATGTAGAGCTCATGTCATATCCATTTATGTTGATTGAATTAACGATAAAAAGATTAATAAGCTCTCCCAACTAGTAAAGAGCAGAAAACTACAGTGAAAGAGCATACAATATCAATAGACTAGAAACCATAAAGGCATCCGAATGCTGTTAGTTCTGACAACCTGTTGTAAGTATAGTACTTTCAATTGTACGAGCATAATAGATCCTTATCTCTATTATTAGGCAACCTTCAAGGAAATATACTTGTACGGTTGGAAACTAAGAATTAGACGCCCTTTTATTATGACTTTAGTTATGAACTCAGAGTTGCTAAGAGGAAGTTTTGAATTCTGATATTGTTTCTTCAACAATAACATGGTTCACCTTCTATGCTTAAAAGAAACAAATACCTCTCAATAGGGTACATCCATCGATAATGAATCGGCCCAGCCAGTTTTACCTCCTCAGCTAAACGACAGACCAGATGTACCATGATAGTGAAAAATGATGGTGGAAATATAATCTCCATCCGTGCCAATATTTCTCCGATTTCTGCTTCTAGCATATCCAACCGGCTTACTTCAAGAACTTTTGAGCATATCTCTCGTAAGTAAGTGCTCAAATCGATAATAACCCTACTCACCTTGTCAGGCAAGCAGTCCCTCACCGCTACAGGAAGTAGATCGTGTAGTAAGATGTGACAATTATGACTTTTAAGGCCCATTATGCTTTTAGCATCCGTCTTTGCACAACTAGATATGTTCGACGAATAACTATCAAGTACTTTCACCATTTTCAAAGTAGCAAGCGTTTGCTCTTTCTTTGTTTTGCACAATGCATAATAAGCCGGGGGCATCTTATCTTTTCCATTACCTTGCTTAATAAGATGAAGACCCTTTCTTATACCCATCAATTCCAAATCTTCATGGGCTTTCAAATTGTCTTTCGTTTTCCCTTGGACATTCATTATCATGTTCAGTATGTTATCGCAAACATTTTTCTCTATTTGCATCAAATCAAGATTATGTCTCACCAAATTGTACTTCCAATATGGCAAAGGAAAGAATATGCTCTTCTTCTTACAAGTCTTCTCAATGTTTTCATCGTCTATAGGCTCACCATTTGCTTGTATGGTCAAGGAATGAGAATTAAGCAATTCCAGAACATGAGCACCAGTCATTCGACCGGAGTTGTTCTATACTCCTCCGTTCCATCAAACCTGCCCTTATCTCGTCTGAATGGGTGATCAGAAGCCGAACATCGACGATGCCCCATAAAGCAAAAAATTTTGACCTTTCTTCAACCGTTTACACCAAGTATCTACACCACAACAAGGGCAGCCAAATATAATTTTTGTATTCCAACCCGACAACATGCCATAACCTGGAAAATCACTTATTGTCTATAGCAAAGATGCATGCAACTTGAACTTGGTTTTAGTGTGGGCATCATATGTGTCAATCCCTGTTATCCATAAATCACTTAGCTCATCAACCAATGGTTCTAAGAGCACATCAATCTTATCCCCATGAGATTTAGGTCCAGGTATAAGCACGGACATAATAAATGAAGATTTCTTCATGCATAGCCAAGGCGGCCAGTTGTAGATAGTTAGGACGACAGGCCATGTGCTATGAGCGCTAGAAAGACTCCTGAAAGGGTTGAATCCATCACTAGCTAAACCCAACCGAAGATTGCGGGGTTCCTTTGCAAAATTATTGTATCTAGCATCAAAATCTTTCCAAGCACGACCATCAGCAGGGTGTCTTATGTACCCATCATCTTTACGTTCATCGAAGTGCCATCTCATATAAGAAGCTGTTTTAGGACACATAAATAGCCTTTGCAACCTTGGAATCGAAGGAAACCAGCGCAATACGTTCTTCCCTAATTGATTCTTCTTCTTGTTAGAACTACATGAACCTCTTATTTCATCGTCCTCATATCTGTAGGCATCACATTTGGTACATTTCTGCTTATCTATGTTTGTCTTCCAAAACAACATACAATTGTTTGGACAAACATCAATCATCTTGTATCCAAGGCCTAATGAATTGATTAGTTTTTTAACTTCATAAGTTGACCCCGGCAATTTATCTCCTTCTGGCAATGTTTCCCTTAATAAACTCAAAAGGTATTTGAATGACTGATTACTCCATCCATGTAAATTCTTTATATGTAATAACTCAAGAATAAAAGAGAGCTTACTATGTTTCCGACATCCGCTGAAAAGATCCTCATATGTCTGCTCTAGTAAATCACAGAACTTTGTTGCTTCTTCATTCAAAGTTTCCGTAGGTGGCTGCATGTCATGATCACTAGCGAAGGAGTAATCAACATTACTCTGCGCATTAGATTCTGATTCTCCCACTTGACCATACCTATTTGCCATATCTTCGAAAAAATGCCGCACATTGTTTCGTTGCCCTTCTACATTAGCTTGTCTTTGATCACTTGCAACATCATAAGAACAATCTGAATCCCGAGTACCTAAAATCGATTCTCCGTGGAAAGACCAGTGTATATATCCTGGAGAAAAGCCATTCTCTAATATATGTGTGACCACTGTGTTTTGTGCATGTCGATAGCAATTAACACATCTTCGACAAGGGCAAGATAATGCCCTAGATGATTTTGATCTTTTTGCAAACTCGATAAAACTAGCTAGTCCATCCAAAAAATTCTGGCTCATTCTATCGGACTCATATATCCAACTTTTATCCATTCGCTTGAACCAAATCTACAAGCCAGAAAAAATCATGTATAACAGTCTCAAAAGCTACTCAACAAATATTACAATGGAGGACTAGGAAGAGACCGTTGATGTAAAAGATTGGAATGTTCCCTTGGGGCCGGTTCTCATGTATATACAAGAAAAAACGAAACAAAAAAGACTAGGAAGAGAGTTGTACCTGGAGACTCACGAGATGGTTGTGTGAAAGATTGAGATGGAATAGTGAAGTAGATTGATTGCCAGCGTAGGAAATTTTCTCAAAATGCTCGATGTCAGCTCTAATACTTTCAATGGAAAAGCCCCAACAAAACGGACTGCAACAACAGCAACACAATTGTTCTGAGGGAAGGTAAAGAAACAACAAGATCCATGGAAATGAAACTATATATTCTGCCCACCAAAGGAAAATCTCCTCCACTCCACACAAATCAAAAGATGAGAAGCTCACAAATAACCTCCACGGATAAAAACAATGTGATATTATGAGAAAAGGATAAATAAACCATAGAAAGGAAGGAAGTGAACCGCCCTCATTGCATTTCTTTCTTGAGAGCTGGAAAAGTTGAAATAGAATGTTGCTGTCCTAGCCAAACTCTTATAAAAGTTGAACAAGTGTTCTACAGTGCTAAAAAAAATTCCATTACAACCCTGAATGCCATAGCCACCGAGCAGAGAAATTGTCCAAGGCATTGATTTAGATAGAAGGAAAAGAAATGAGAACACGTGAAAAGGCAACAAGCATATGCAAAAGTAGACTTCCACTATACCGTGCAAACTAATGCTTAAATACTTAGCCACAACAGATACATCACTCCAATAAACTTCCAAGTCACCAGAATGTTTCCACTAAGCCTCTTCAAACTTACATAAAACATTAGAAACATAACAATCGATTTACCTCAGGAGTTAAAGCCTGATTCAGCTGTTCATAAGGCCAGGACATACATTCACCTGTAATGGTAAAATAACAGAAAAACCGCTTATATAAGATAAAAATGGGATGAACAACGCAGTTTTTTAGTTAAATATCGTAAACATTTCAAGTGTACTGCTACTAAACAATGGCCTTGCATGCCCAGAGTCTCATTCTAACGTGCTCAAATCGACTTTAGTGGATGCATATATGTAGTAGACTAACTAGACTATGCATCTTGCTTTATAGCTGAAATTTGGAGTAAAGAACATAAACGGTCAGCCTAACTAGGATCCCACAATCCCAAGATACCATCAGTTATAGACTGAGAAGCCAAAACAAGCAAAATTCAACCGCATACATGCCCATACAATGGCTGTCGTCCCATATTTTCAGATTGCAAATTCAAGTGATAATTAGTTTCTTCTACCAGCTTGCATGATGAGCAGTTAAAAACATTTAATTAACATAAAGTCCATCAAATTATCATAATATGGTGAGCAGTCAAAGCCAGTTCAAATCCCCACAAACAATCTATCGGATTATGTACTAAGTTCCAATCATTCAACTAAAAAATCATACTGTGAGCATTGAATTTA
Organism: Linum tenue; assembly: GCA_946122785.1. Lineage (NCBI taxonomy): Eukaryota > Viridiplantae > Streptophyta > Magnoliopsida > Malpighiales > Linaceae > Linum > Linum tenue. The sequence continues at coordinate 48,500,557 of CAMGYJ010000009.1, read as the reverse complement.
AAGTCTCACATGCCTCTTACTTTAGGATCAATGCAGAGAAAGGTTAAAGAAAACGTTAGGCGCTCGGCGAGTGTTGGCCTCTTGACAAGCGTGCAATTAGGTGTGCGAAACAAAAAAGAAAGAACTTACTGGAAATTGCCAATAGGGAGGCTGAAGTTGTTATATTGAGAGATCAATAATATTTTCTTGCACGCACCTTATAATGAATCGGCTAATGAACTCAAATTTATTGTTTCAAAGCCAAAAAGAAGATGAACTCATCCAACTGGTGGTGATTTACAGTAACAATTAACAAATAAACATGGCCTCATCAGTCAATGATTTATAATTATGCCCGGTTAGAATTAGTCACTTGTCCATACTACATATTTATAAGAAATTAGGAACCTTCCACTCTAATATTATTTTTTAATCTCACACACTTGGGCAATTTTTGCCTTTACATACTCAAAGAGCTACTGCTCTTTCTTGCTAGCTCTCTTCCTCTCTTTTCACTCTACTGATACACACCTCTAGTGAGGCTTATTTGTACTCCATGATTGTTTGTCCCTTAGCTAGTTGTATACATATCTTTGGTTGTGTTTTGATAGATATTGGATATAGATAGGAAATAGGAATTACAGAAGCCGCTTGGTTTTGTTTCTGCTGCAATTCTCAACAAATGAAGTTGCTAGGCAATAAATAGTTAAATACATATGGCATAGGTTCCTACCACATAGGCGTAAAAAGGTGTCAGCCAAAGTATTAGAAGATCAAGAAACAACGAGAGGCAGAGCATATGCGACTTGGCCTGTGGGAATGTAATCTGCAACTCAACTACAAGTCAAGCATCCCTTCTGCAATTCCTATTGTAACTCAATTGCTTAACGAAACTAATAATATTGGTTATTCGCGGTGTTCGGATAAGAAGGAGAGGACTTACAGAGCATAGGAAAGAAGCACCGAGATTCAGACACAGCTGGCGGTGGCCGAGCGACGAGCTTCTCCCAGTGATGGTCGAGTGGAGAGCTTCTCCCAGCAGTGGCCAGCGATGAGCTTCTCCCACCTCACCAACAAGAGCAGCCAAACAACAGAAAGGGCGAAATGACTTGAAAATTTGAGGGACAAAATTGAGACCGAGAAGGATTAAAAAGTGCAGATGAAAGGTAGGATCCAAGGAGTACGGGCTTGAAGAGGCAAAGAAGGAAGCTGCAGACTAGGTAGTCTTCGTTTCTAATCTAGAGCGGAGCGGTCGATAAAGGAAGAGGCCTTTCCGCGCGCAAAGAAAATAAATTAAATTAAATGCTGATGGAATTAATCATAGTAAGGATTAATTTGGATATCGAAACGTACAGAAAAATCACCATCAATGTCCAGCGGCTTTATAATATACTCGATCACTACTGTACTGTTCTTAATTAATTGATGACATGGTTTTTTTCAAACTTCCGGATTTACTGCAAAAGTGATCGTATTTAAATTGTAAATACTCCGACATGTTTCATAAATGTCGGAAAACACTAGTCTAACTTGTATATTAAACGACATTTATCGAAACTATCACAATATACGTCTCTATGAAATATGGTTATTTTGACATTTTTTTGTAAATGACGCAACACACTCTTCTAGTTTGCGAATTAACCAACATTTGTCAAAATAATCGTAACTTATGTCGCGGTAAAATATAGGTATTCTGACGTTTTTTATGAATGACGCCATACATTCATCGAATTTGATGATTAACCGACATTTAGAAAAACTATTGTAATATATGTCGTTATAAAATATATTTTTTCGACATTTTGTATAAATGATGACATAATTATTTACTCTCCACACTAGACCAACATTTTTCACAATTGTCGGGATAAAAATGTCGTTAGTAGGATTTTATTTACTCGTTGTTCCAACATATTTTGTATATGACGTTGTATCCTCATCTAGCTTGTTGATTAACCAACATTTTCTATTATTGTCATTACTTATGTCGCTAGAAAATATATGTATTATGACATTTTTCATAAATGATGCAATACACTCATCTTGTTTCAACATTTACAAAAAATATTGCCACATACGTCGCTTTAAAATATGTTTTATCGACATTTCAAATAAGTGACGTGACTCACTCCTACTGTCACCCTAGAAAATGGCCAAGTGAAACCACTTCCTAAAGCGTAGTATAGCGGGGTTGGGTTTTAATGTCAACCCGGGTCCTAGATATGATGACTATTCAGTGAATTCGTATTATCTAGCAATGAAACTTTAGTGAAGATCTAAACTAACAAACAAACAAAGCAACTAAACGGTTGTTTTCAGGTTAAGAGAGGTCACCCGGATATGGTTCCCCCTAGACTGCAGTTAAGCCGGATTGCAATTACCAATTTCAATTTCTATGATAGTTATACTGCGGAAGGTTCTCAAACAGTCTGAAGTCTCGACTAAAGGTCCCCAGACCCTCTCAATCTGAGTCTCTAGCGCGCGACTAACCTCCACCGGAGTAAACATATTGAGGCCCTAACGAACCAAACCTTCACTACCGAATTGAATTCGGTACAGAATAGCGAATTGGCTCCTCGACTAAAGTCACCAATTCACTACCTTCAATTAAGGATACTCTATCAACCTAGGCAGATATTCTCCTTCTAGGTTAAAGCAGAAACAACAGGAATTTGATCAGGATTCATGCCATTCAATCATTCAAACCTCAATCGAATATAATCAAATCATAGAAACAGTACTTGGATTCATACAATCAAACCTAACATACAGATCTAGGGTTTCCCATACCCAGATGAATGGGAGAACTACTCCATGGAGAAAGAAGCAAAAGCAGAATCAGATGCGGAAACCATACTGTGAAGGATGGATTTCAGCTCCTGGACGTTGATCGGCACTTCTCCAAGCTCAAGCCAAGCTCCAATGGTGATGAAGATCAAGCTAGGGCACTTGGAGACTCTTGTTCGTCGCTTTCTCTCTCTAGGAATCGCTCTGTCTCTCTAAAACTCCAATCCCCTCTCTTTTGGCTGAAAATCTGCCTAAAAGGACATCACTGGCCAGAACACGGTCGAGGGCACGGCCGTGTTCTGTTCCAGCCCGCCCGTGCCCTCTGCCACGTCATAAATACACGGGCACGGTCTGGGGAAAACACGGGCGTGTTTTGAAGTAGGACACGGCCGTGTTTTGAATTGACCCCGCCCGTGTTTTGGTCTTTTCTTCATTCAACTCTCGGCAGTAAAAGCACTGGCGGGCCCTTTGGTGTACACGGCCGTGTTCTTCAAGCCTCCTGCCCGTGTTTTGGTCATAGCTCGACCAAACGACTTCCAAATGCCCCGAAACTCGTGCTTGGCCTTCCCTTTGACGCCTGGGACCTGAAATATGACAAAGTAGCACAACTCGGCGTAAAATAGGCCAAAACATACAACTATGCCCCGCAAATGGGTAAGAAATAGGGGTATAAAAACATGCGATTACACCGTTATCATGACGACACAACTATTTATCTCCCGCATTTGAACGACAATTTTCAAAATTGTCGTAATAAAAATGTCGCTACAAAGGATTTTTATGTAGTGTCACACCATAGTTCTCGCCGATGGAAGGATTATAAATTAGTAAATTTCTTACTGAAGCATGCAATTTTAGTGAAAGAATGACGGGAAATGACGTTGAGAAAGAGTGAATAACGACAAATTCGGCGAAATATATATACATGGAGATCCTTTAAGAGAGGAACATATCCCTCCATTTTGGCCGCGATGAAGAGGCAAGCTACAACTGTGAGCCGGTTGTTAATCCATGTCTTGTCGGTGTGAAGATCATGACAAGTTGGAAGGAACCGATGAAGGTAGTTGAGAGCCAAAACAGTAGTAAGATTAGTGAAAGAATGACGGGAAATGACGTTGAGAATCCAATCCTTCGCTTCCTCACGATCTCTGGCCAAATTAGGGTTAGAGGAATTTGAATCGACGATGCGCTGTCCGTGCCATGATTTCTGATCTTCTCTAGTAAGCAAGTGAGAAAGCTCCTCTTCTTCCCAATGCACGAAATACGTGGATATTTCTGATTGCTCGTCTTTTAACGACAGTTCATTCGTGGATGCATGTGTTTTTTCTTCATATGGAGACAAGATTTGATCTTCGAGACAGTACAAAGAGGAATCAAAATCTGCTTGTTCTTCTTGTGGTGGCAACTCATTGACGAGTTGTGTTTGATCATCGTTTAGTGTTTGCTTCATTTCGTGGGGAGAAAAATAAAAGGGAAGGGTGGGAATGCAAGGAAGGAAGGAAGGAAAGAGGTCAAGGTTATACGTCTCTGCGACTGCCAACAATATGCAATATAAAGGCAACTCATTGTCATTGGAGATGCTTTTTTGTATATGATTGGAGATGTTATTAAATGTAATGTGGCAATAAAATGGGTGTCCGCTGGAGATTATGGGCCATGATGAATGGGAGTCTATTTAATAACATGCACGAGTCTGGTTTCTCTTCATTAATTTCATGACCAATTGATTGGATGCAGGGCAAGGTCATATTGTAGCCTTTTTACTTCTTTTGTAGTATGACGGCAGTTTACGGCTTTCCATCCCTTTTTTACGATAAGTGGGTAAAAGATGTTTAAAGTCCTTCACTTCATTCTTTTATTCGTAATTTTTATTTCCTTTTTTAAATTTTCATTTTACTAGACAAATCAAGTTAATCATTTAAATTTCGTATTTTTCTTTATTTAATTTCTTAATTTAAAATCAGATCAATTAAGTTGTTCCATTTTGATGGTACTTTTATATGTGTAACAAATCATTTTTCTAAGTAAAAATATTGGTAGACACTCGTTTTGTAGTTATGAAAACAAAATGTGTCACTATCTATAAATGAAAAGCTATATACTCTTTCTTCTTTTTCCAGACAATAACTCTCTCTATTTTAATAATAGAGGATACAATATTTTTCGGTAATTAATGTGTCACATCAATATGAAATGTATTATTTTTTTACCGTTTCTTATTCATAGTGAATTTAATGAGAAAAATAATTTTGTCGTTATAATAAATAATATTTGAAGTTGCCGAAAACAATAAGCTTTCAATAATTTTGAATGATTTGTTTAGCCTTTTGCGGTAATATGTTTAAAAAACGTTGACCCCAATACTAGCTCCGCCTTGTGTATACTAGTATTCTACTATGGTATATTCATACATTATGATGCACTTTCATACTAGCATGACATAATCTGTGTACTACCAAACATTACCATCATGGTATGAACACATAGTAAATGTCTCAACTTTTTTGTTCAAAATATATTTTGTGAAAATAAATTCAACTATGATTTAAAACGAAAGAGATATCTATTAAAATAAATTAAAAAAAAAGTTAACTGCTTTTCATAAATGGTAAGCCACTAATATGCATAAGAAAGGCAATGCATAAGATTTGTTCCCCTATTAATGTCAAAGCTCTCATGTGAAATATATTATTTATTTGTCTTTTTCTTTTGGGTTAGCCGCTAACTGACAAAGTACTTGATAAATTATGTTCTGTTTCTATTAACCGTTAACATAGTTGGTTTAGTTTTCGATAGCGAATTAATAATTATCGCCAAAACTAAGTCGTCAACACCCTTACACCAAACCTTTCATCATGATCATCTAATCTATCTTACACTCTCTCCTTACAGCTTTTGCTCTTTGTGCAGTGCTTTTGATAGGAGAAATACTCTTTATATATCTTCCTTTATTGTTTATCTTCCCGATTCTCTGACTGCCTTTCCCGGTGTAATTGTCTCATACTTGCCTTGTCTCAAGCTCAAGACCCACACTACATCATGTCGACTTTGTTATGCAAATTACATCATCTCTTATTGCCTCCCCGTCTCTAGTGCTCAATGCTCATAATGGATTTTATATTTTGTGATTCCTTGGGTGCCAACTGCTTCCTATTTGCTTTTACTAAATGAATGTATCCTTAATTATTTTCTGCCTACAAATAGGTTTTTAATTTGGTTCTCTTGTCCTATTATCATCGCTTGGGATGCTCATTCTGTTTCCCGTCTCGCATGCTATGAATCTCAGCTTGATAGGGTTGTGCAGTGGTAACTTATAAACTTGATTAGCTAATTGGTGCGGCTGGTATGATAGTTTCCCAAGCATTATTTAGATGGTATGTCATTCACTGTTTAACTAATTGTTGTGGATGATGGCGAATTGGCGATGCACCGGGCCACACCTTATTAATTGTTTTGAGATTTTTTCTGATCTTGCGAACATGCCAAGGTGGACTTGCGTTTGTTCATTTTGCAAGTGAAGTGGCTTATATGACTATTGGAGTTCGAGGAAGCTAATTGTAGATGCGGGCTTGCTGCACTAGTCTGTGATATTGATGGATGCTCAACTCTATTAATTGGCGATATCTTCTTGGTGCGGATGTGGGCGCATTCGGAGGTCATTTATATTTGTTTATAGGTTTAATAGTCAATAGACAAATGAGGAGGTTTGGGATGGAAAAAGTTGTCATCGAAATAGGCAAAATCGTCCCCATATTTTGTCTCCTACACTTGTCCTCTATTCTCTTGGCGACGAAAATAATTTACATCGTCCCCAATATTGGAGACAACATTCGTCCTAAAACTCAATATTTGTCGTCTTGTTTCTTTTCCATGTAAGACAACGTGGCATCCCCGTAGACATGACTTTGGTGATAATAAGTCGTCGCCTAAATAATATTTCTATGGACAAAGTGTTATCCTTTGTAATTGATTTCATGAAAATATTGTAGCTATATGGGGATAATTTGAAGTCCCATTTTTCCTGTATAGGTTGACATGTCGTCTCATAGTTATCAAACTGGATTCGATAGATCATCTATAAAATTTTAACTTATGGACAACAAGTAGTCTCTTATACTATATCTTTGGAGAGTGGAGACAACAAGTTATCACCTTTTGCTTTCATAGAGGAACAATTATCCCTTAATTTTGGTGGGGACTACAGAATGTCACTTATTCAAATCTTTTGGTATTTAATATCGTGGTCCGAACTAATCCTACACTTTACTAATTTGGCCAAACTCGAAAATTGATTGTTAGTTTTGACGATAAAACCCCTTGACTAACGGTCAACCCACCACGTCATTGCCCAATCAACACAAATAAAAAATTTAAAAATTTATAAATTCCACATAATCCCTACAATTATTATAATGACAATTTGCTTGATGGGGATAGACTGGGGTTTCTTATTTAAGCCTTGCTTTAAGACGATTGGGGGGCCTTGTTGTACTGGTTCAATTATTTCAATACGCCAAAAAAGACAACACAATAAATACTGACACAAGTTTATGACTAATGGCAAGTCATTAAATAAATCTTACAAGACAGTCAAGGGAAGAGGAGAAGTGATCTGAGGAATGGGCGTCATCCAAATAGACCTGACAATCGGGTCGAGTTGGGTAATTTCGGGTTGGAGTTTCAGATTATGGGTAGGGTCATGTTAGATTGGTTTATTTCGAGTTAAGTATTGACCCAACCCATGACGTGGAGGGGTGTTATTGGTTGTAATTTCCTCTTACACGTATTTGCTCCGACTTCTCAACTTTTTATGGATGTTTTCTTGTTCACATCTTTCAAACTGAAGGGACTGCATGCACATGCTCAGATTTTGCTAGTAAAGTATAAGCTTAATCTTCTTAAAGTTATAGCTATAGGGTACCTTTAAATCTTGAATTAATGGAATTTTTTAGACATAATACTATATATGGTGGGTTCTATCATAATAACAAAGGTAAGTTGCATACTCTTAGTAAGAAAACACTATTTAGATCTTGCATTAATGGGATTTTGAGATATAATACTATATCCTAATTATATAAATCTCATGCTCTCAACGCTAAAATGCTGCATATAGATGTTGGATGTATTTTGTCAAATCAGAAACGCTAGTTGTTATTTCTAGTTAAATTATCCTAGGGTATATTATTTAGACAATTAGGGTTTGGATATTACTCATAGGGCTACGGTAGAATTCCATAGCCCAAACTCTGGTTAATTCAACGAATCAGAACCCTAACAGTTAATGAGTGAACTTTACGTTCTAATTCTTTAAACTCTAACTGGTGGAGAGAGTTAATTTCAAAGAAATACCCTTCTGAATCAGATTAGCAAAACAAAAGGTGTAGGAGTGGCTATGGAGGATCAGTTTGGGCTAATATTACGAAAGAATACGAGTTGTTTTGGAAAGCTTGTCATGTTAAGTCGAGCAGTGGAGCATGGGTATCGTTTTGGAAGGACTGCTTGGTTCCGAATAAGATTTTAGCCGAAGCTTTCCCAAGAGTTGTCGTCGCCGCTGCTATGCCTGATGCCTGGGTTTCGGACCTCGCCAAAAATACAGGTATGCATACAGAGTGAAACATTGGTCTTAGTACTCAGTTGAGAGGGGGTGCCGAGAGAGGGTGAGAGAACAAATTTCTTTAATCTTATCAATTATGTTGATATTAACCAGGTCCCCTGTGGACCAAGTAGGCTGGTCTGGTCTCCAAATCCAGATTGTGTATTCTCTGTTCGTCTTATGCACAAACATTTGATTAATAGCAGATTCCCAAGTGTGAATGGCTTCCCAGACGAGTCTGTTTGGCGAATATTCGTTCCACACAAGATTCGAGCTTTCATGTGGATGGTGGCGCAAAAGAAAATTCTGACCATAAACAATCTACAGAGGAGAGGATGGTCCCTGGCCAATCGGTGTACTATGTGCTATAGGTCTGAGGAATCCATCAACCACCTGCTCATTGATTGCGATTTCATCAAGCAAATTTGGAATGAGGTTGGCAGCGTCTGCAACAATTTCACTCCACCTGCTGATGAAATCTTAATCACTATCAGGAGATGGAGCAGCCACTACACAGACAAACTTAATGATTGGATTGTTTATGGTGCACTACATGTGATTTGTTGGTAGGTTTGGCTTGAAAGAAACCAGCAACTCTTTAGAGACCGATGTCTTGGAGTTGACGTTGTCCTCCAGAAGTCCATATCCTCAATGGTGGAAGGTCTGGTTGCCCACGAAAAGGTCAGCAGGGAACAAGGAAGGGAGTGGCTATATGTCTCCAGTATTCAAAGACCTAAGGCCTCCTTATGTTCTGGATGCTTCGGTCTTTGGGTAACGGGTTTGTTCTTTTGTTTTTGCTCGTGGGCGGTGTTAGGTCTATCTGTTGGATCTCCCATTTTGTTTCTTGTTTTTCAGGTGCTGGATAGGGTCCGTCTGGCCGGCCTTGTCCTTTATTTGTGAATGATTTTACCTTTTTTAGTCCCTTGTTTTCTTTAGTTGGTGTTTGTTTTGTTTTTAGTTTTCCCGCGTGATTGTGAACTGTACCTCTTGTGCGGCTAGCAACCCTGTCCATGACTCTGTTTTTTTTCTTTCGTTTGAATGCAATATTCACCTTCATAAAAAATATTATGCATCTACTACGTTGGACATATATCGATGAATCAGAATCGTAGATTATTGTTTCTATTAAATTAATCTCATTGGACATGATTTAGTAAATTATGACTTATGTTTTACCCATTAGAATTTAGAATATATCATACCAAACCCAAACTCCGGTTAATGCAAAATCTATATAATATTTTCATACTAAGGATATATGGTACCCTCAAATTTATTCGGCTCGAGGAAGATAATATTAATAAAACTCCGACCCTCGACTTCCAAATCGAGTCTACGCCCCCGCTTGAAGTAGATGAATGTTGATGATGGTTTGAAGGGTCTTACATTGTTCATGCAGCAACAACTAATGATTCGGGCCGTGTCAACGGAAATTTGGGGGAATAGTGCGTGAAACAGGGGGTGACTTCAAAGGAAGAAGCCTAAAGGCGACGATGAGGAGGAATATTAAAATCTCGATGGTCTCTCTCAGGTCAGAAGTACATTTTGGGGACTCAGCTTATTGGCCTGGCCACCAAGTGGACCTATTGGAACTACCAAACTCTGCGAGGACAAGGCAAAGATGCACCGTTAACTATGTGATGTGAGAAATAAAATATATATATATATATATATATATAAATGTTAAAATTAATTATTTTTAATTTTGTACCTCACTCTACCACCACCGCCATTCCATAATGTTCTTCTCCAGTGGTCATCGCTCATCAAGGCAACAATGGAAACAAGAAGGAAGCACTTTCTATATAATTTACTCCAAAATACAATAGTTACTAAAAAAATTCACACGGTATATAATTCACTCCAAAATTTTGCAAAATATATAAATTTGGGTTGGATGCTTATCATTCCGGCAAGTTTAGAAGGTGAGCAACCGAAGACGATCGCGATCAAGGTGAGTTACCCCAAGTGAAATTCATAACTTAGTGCTTGGAGGAATTTGGGGCTTCATCCGAACAAGAAATTAAAGTATTGATACTAATGCCATCAAGCAAATCAAATAAAAATGGTAGAACTAAACATAGGTCGTTATTGCACTTTTACATGTATCTTATCGATAAGATATTGTAATGGGGCTACTCGATTACAAAGAGTTTAATCGTTTCACTTTCCAGTTCCTAAACTTGAGTTGTTTAAGATGTATGTATGTTCTCCACTGATGAGTGTGGCTGAGTTATGAAAGAAATCTGACTGGGTAAGGCCTCCTGTTCTAAGTAAAGCTTGGAGATTAGGTTGTGAGTGGTTTGGGTGGCTTCATATTGTGCTAGAGGTTACATCACTTCTTTTAATTTATATTTTAGTGACATGACAATATGTTGGTGGCAAAGTTGGATGGACAATAGATGGAATCTAATAAAATTATTTTTTATTGTTTAGTGAAAATGTATGTGATCCGTATAATAAAAAGAAACCATAAAATCAATTTGTTAATAATCCAATATGTATATCTGGCTAGAAAACACTCTCATACACTTATCCCACCAAACTGCACTAACAAGCAACCACCCCAACTTCTCCGGTTTACTGGTCTTCGAGGAGCTGGACTTTGGTAGAGCTAAATATAAACTATCTCCCCAATTTCGAATAGCCAAACTGCACTAGCTAGGGTTAGGAAAAACCCAATTGGCTAGCCATTTGCCTTGTGTAAGACTGTAAGGGCACACTCAAATTAGACATGGTCTCTTATTTTCTCTGCCCCTTTCCATAGAGAAAACAAACAGTTCAACCCCGGCATTGCATCTTCTAAACTTATCCAATGTTTCAATTCTATCCAATATAATTAGCCAAACTACGCTGGAAAATTTTCAGAGTGGTGCTAGCAAGCTTAAACTCTACACATTTTCCATATACCTGCATTCAACTCTATCCAATATAATTCTATCATATTTAATGTAAAAATATTAGCATCCCTTATAATGATAGTGGCCCAAAAATTAATTAGTCTAATTGGTCCTCACTAAAAATCTTTAGTGGATATGATAGTAAATTTATTCAATCACATACACTAATTTAACTTTTGTGCACTTGGATTTTTTGGGGCCACTTTATCTATGATCGATATGATTTTACTGTCGGGACTTGGATGAGGAAGCCATGTCTGTGGCCTACATTAATCGCCCCCTCCCACCTTCAACAATAATAGTTCAAAATGTTTCTATAAAACAAAAGGAAACTTGTGAATTTTGAATTCGTTCACACTTTGTTTGTTTAGAGGGGAAAGTGTAAGGGGGTGCAAGAACGAGGGGTAAATCCCCTCATCAATAAACTTGCACCAGTTTGGGAGAGTTTTGAACAGTAGGGAAAGGGCAATTAGGGATGCAAACCTAGTGTTTCAACAAGGCCCCCAAATACGGGTGAAAGTGGAGAGAGAAAGATGAAGATGGCTTTTCATTTTTTTTCTTAAGTGGACTACAAAAGTAGAGGTGGGGGTGGAAGTGAAAGTGATGTTTGTTATTTGTTTATTACTTTTTACTAATATATTATTTCTTAATAATATAATACTATAATTTAATCCCACTTAAATTTACACTTCATATTTACATTCTCTTACCTTTTCTCCCAAACAATAATTTACACCTCAATTTACTCTCTCTCAAATTTACACCCTCTACAATTTATCACTCAATTTGCTGCCCCTTGAATTTGCACCCTCTTCATTGCCTAACGGACTGTCAAGGAAATTGCTAAATTGTGTTTTTGTTTATTTCCATTTCTATCAGAAACAAAACAAAAGGACAACGGGTAGTCAATGGACCGGTCCTCGAAAACAAAAAATCATCCTCATTTAATTGAATGTTTGTACCCAAAAAAAAAAAAAAAATTTGAATGGCCTCAGCGTCCAAGTGTCCAACTCCATATTCATTCATACTTTCTAGGGCAAACAGAAGCCACGTATGTCATACTCTATCTATAGGTCTGACCATAAGTTGATGTAAGTGATCAGCCGCGCTGGAAAGGAAGAAGGCACCAGCTAGGCCAGCAATATTTACATCTTAATTAGTAATTAATCTCGGTATTAATTAACGGCATCTCACTTCAATCGATATAAAAAGAAAAAGTTCAAATATGGACGCAGACATATCGACCTAGTAGCAACCTGACCAAATTGGAGACAATAGCTATCTTTTGCGATTGTAGTATAGGAAAAGTACACTGTTACAAGAATGATACGTTGAACTAGCACAAGAAATGGTAATCAATCCAACGTAAGGAAATTTTTGAAGGAAATTTTTTTTATTTAGAATTATGTAGTTGTTCCTAGTTGAGTTATTTGGAATGTACCCATTCCGACCGTGGAAGATGATGAAAATTTCAAAACGCTGATGGATTTAGTGCACCTTTTGAGTGAGTTGGTCAGGGAACTTGAAGCAAAATTTGAGAAACTGCAAGTTGATGGAAGAATTTGCTAAGAATGGGAAGCTTTCATTTCTAGCATATAATACATATATTTGCTGAATTAAACCATGATTGGTGTTTTAAAAGCTTCAACTTCTAAGATAGTGATAGTCAAATCAAGTTTTGGCATAGACAAAGGGGACGGAATTGTGAGTATTCGCTCCGCGTTTCTCGGAACCCTATTCCCGCGAGCACTAGGGTTTCGACTTTGCAGTGATGAGTGTCGCAGGCGACTCGCCAGGGGCTTTGGGGGAACTGTACCCCCACCCTCCGTTGTGAGAGATCAATCATCCCCTATGCAACTCTCTAAGAAGGCCAAACCTACCTCGGATGGGGAGTTTACTGGTAGCGTAGCGATGCAGGTGGAGATGGATGCGAACGGGACGGCTATGCGGCTGCCTTGGCGCCGACTCTGGGGGTACCTCCAAGTTCTGGCCAACCGGGTGGAGCTCTGTTTGGGGTGCCAACAAACTAAGGGAAGACAGTAGATGTACCTGCTAGGTCTTACAGAGACCTCGTTGCTAGTGGGGACAAGGGGCAGAAGACCCGAGAGGAGGAACCCGAGGTGGAGATGGAAAGCGAAGATGAGGGCAAGCCGGATTGCCCTAAAATCTGACTCGATCGGACCATGAAACAGAGGCTGGGAAAAGTTTGGAGCAGGGTGACATGCTAAAACACAACACCAAACTGCGACCAAGTGTAATCGCAGTCCGAAAATGCAGTAACAGGAAATTCTAATGTCAACCCGGGGTCTAGATCTACTGCCTACTCCGTGAATATCTATTATCTAGCCAACTAAGTCAAGTGATTGTTGATTTAAGTAAAAGCAGTAAGAAAGCAGGAAATGGTTCGGTTTTCTGAAGCAAAGGAAGAGTCACTCGGGAATGAGTCCCCCTAGCTCCTTAGTTAGGTCTCAGTTGTAATTACCCTGGGTTGATTTACTGTTGATTAAACTGCGGAAGATCCGACAGTAGCTTTGAATCTCTTAAGCTGACCAAGCCCTCTCAATCCAACTACCCGGCAGACGACTAGTCTTCATCGGGATAGAAAGCTGAGGCTATGAACACAGAACTCCACTACTGGAATTGGATTCCAGTACAAAGCAGTAGATTGACTAACTCTCGTATAACCAATCTATCACTACCGAATGATAAAGCTCTAACAACTTAATCAGATTCTATCTATCTCAGGTTGCAGCAAAAATCAAGAATAGATGATCAGACTTCAATTGATTCAACAAATCATGCATCATTCGATTAAAATCAAACAGTATAACAATCCCAAGTCATTACAATCAAGATCCCTAACACATGGAACTAGGGTTCTTCATACCCAAGTGAGAGAAGGTTCTACTCCATAGAGAGAGAGAGGGAAACAGAATACAAAGCAGTCATACTCGTAATGATGGGAAGAATCTGCTCTGGGATGATGATCTTCACTCCAAGAATGATTTCCAAGCTTGATTTACGAAACCTAGCTCCAAAACCACTCTTAGGGGGTGTTCTTCGCACTTTCTCTCTCTAGGGCTCTATTTTTGCTCCAAAAAGTCGATCCCCTCTCCTTTGGCTCGAAATTGGGTTAAAACCCAGAAATTCCCGACCACACGGGCAGGCCACATGGCCGTGTGACTTTCTCAGCTGCCCGTGTGAGTGTGCAAAACGCGGCCTTTCGATTAAGTGGGTTCGGGTTCGCTACACGGCCAAAATCACACGGCCGTGTGAGTTTCCAGGATGCCCGTGTGAAATTCACCGAGCCTTCACACGCCCACATGGGTTCCCTTACACGGCCAGTGTGGCCTGCCCGTGCAATTTGGTGTCACACGGTCAGGTCTCACGGCCGTGTGGGATTTTAGGCATGCCCGTGTGGCTTCCTCGGCTTCTCGCCAAACGTCCGATCTTCGTCCAATCGACCCCGAACTCGTTCCCAAACCTTCATTCACGTACTAGGACCTGAAATATCACAAACAAGAACAACCTAGCGTGAAATCAGCCTAAAACACGAGAAATCAGACTCAAATGGTATAAGAATGGTGGACAAAAACATGTGTATATATCAAGTCATCAAATTCCCCCACACTTAACCGTTTGCTTGTCCCCAAGCAAACCAAGTCAGATACAAGGTAAGCTCACATATTTCAATCATACCAACATTGGGGACAAATCATAGAGGCACAGAACACGCGAATCGTACTGGCTTTCAAACATCATCACATGAAAAACTTCAACAGCAACCTGGACACCCACAACAGAGGACATTCGAGTGCATTAAAATCGGGTAAAGGGAGAGTCTCCCTTCTGTTCATCAACCAACATAGACTTGACTCAACCACTCACTCAAGACAGTCACCTCATGCACAAAACTCAAGATATCAGAATTGAGACCGAGCAATCTAGGTCCTCACCGGGGTAAAGAGTATAGATAATATGAGAAAATGAATCGCTCACTCTCGACCAGTGGGGTCAGGACAATTTGATGCGAAAAATGCGCATGCTTATTCTTTCAATCCCTAACATCTCTTCACCATGACGACAGCCTCTAAATGTTAGAGTTCACATAAATGGGTGTCATCACTAACTAATCCGGAGGTCTTAGACACAGGTTCAAATGACTGGCTAGGGTCTTGGACATGGGGAAAAGGCCTTTTAGGTGGTGGAAGTATTCATAGCACAAGGTTCCACAATTCCAAATCCAACACAATCACAGTCAATCAAACCACTTACTTTCTTTCTGCCATTCTGCATTACTCACATTCTTTAGAGCACAAGAGTGAAGGAGGTCATATGAATGTTAGCATTTCCAAGCCAGACTGCTAAGAAACACTACTTAATGGGCACTATTCAGATTTTTGGTGGTGGCTCTCTTTTGCTTTCATTCTTTTTTTTATTTTTGTTTTCTTTTTTCATTTCTTGATAGAACCACCACCTATGCACACTTTTCAAACACATGCCCAACTTTTTAAGAACTACCTCCAACCCTCACATTATATTTAGTAGAAATAGTAGAGAACATGTAAAAACCACTCTGTGGAACCTTATAAGAGATGCAAAAGGGTGATTTTCCATTGTAGACCGAAAGAAAAGATAACACACGGCTCAAAGGGCTGACTAGGGGATATGACACATCAGGACAGTCAATTTGGTCGTGGGATATTCCTATGCCTCCATCATCTTACCTAATGACAACGTGAATGCTACATGTCATGGAAGAGTGAACTATCGCACAAGAAAGAAACGAGCAGGCTCAAATCTCACATGGCTACCTATATGCTCTATCTCTCATTCTGATTCCCTGAACTAGATGCATAAACGACTGTCAAGAACAAGTGATCAATCCAAGTCACAGTTAATAAGCAAACAGTTGAAAAACTAAACCCTACACAATTCTACTGCACGTCTCAGTCATCATCATAGGTTGTCCTAGTTACAATCAAGCTGTCATGCAATAATCCGAAAAACCATTCGATTCACCAATCAAATCACAGTGCCAATACGATCAAGCAAACAACAGTACTTGGAGCCCTCAAATCTCGAGATTTGGACAGCGGACTAGGCTCCAAGCACACATATATAGATTCCAACCGATACAAAGCACCCCCCACACTTAAGCACGACATTGCCCTCAATGGAGCAGAGGGAAAGAGAAGGGGAACGATGTTACCGGATGGAAAGACTGTCGGGGGACTGGAAGTGGACCAGTCAGCTGGGCTAGCATCAGCAAAACACACTGGGTGATAGAAACCATAGTTCCAAGTGGACAAACCGAAACACAAACGAAAGAAAAACAAACCTTGGTGGGGTTGCCTCCCCACAAGCGCTTCTTTACCGTCTTTTAGTTGGACGCCAGTAGGGTGGATGCTCAGAGAGGTGAAGGAACAGGTGCCTCCAAGAGCGGATCCACATCGCTCTTGAGGTACAGCTTCAGGTGGTGGCCATGCACACGACGAATGTGGCCACCAGCACTCGTCAACTCGACTTGGCCATCCGGCAGGATGCAAGCGAGTGAGACCAACTCATAGTGGTCTCCGGTTTTCTTGTGAGCTGGCTTAGCTACCTGCAGCATCGCTCCTCCTTGATCTTGTCTTTTGGTATCGGAGTGGATGGGAGTGGCGGCGAAGATATGTGAGAGGGATCCTGCAAAATGGGAAGCACAGAAGGATACACGACAGACTCGTGCTCCTGGTGAGAAACAGCATGCAGAGGCGATGAAGCAGGGAGAGTAATAGCAATGGAAAAGGTTATTCGCTCCTCGCCATCCCTCAAGAATAAGGTCCCATCATGTACATCTATGAGAGCCTTGGCGGTGGCCAGGAAAGGCCTTCCCAGTATAAGGGGCACTTCTGTGTCCTCATTGATGTCCAAGACAACAAAATCCACATGATAAAAGAATCTGCCAACCTTAACCGGCCAGAAGGTCTTCCACTATGCCCCTAGGATGAACTATAGATCGGTCAGCTAATTGAAGACTCATCCTAGTTGCACTGGGTTCACCTAGGCCTAGTTTCTTGAACAATTTATATGGCATGACATTGATACTAGCACCTAGATCCGCCAAGGACCTCTCTACATGCAATTTACCTATAGAGCACGGGATAGTAAAACTACCTGGATCCTTCTGCTTCGGCGGAAGCTTGTTCTGCAGAATGGCCGAGCACTCCTCGCTGAGCTCCATAGTGGCCAGCTCACTCAGCTTCTGC